>JAWWNH010000048.1:0-2400000 GCA_034641385.1 Darevskia mixta
GGCACAAACAGAGGTTTCACACTACAGCAGAGTTCCTGTGTGAGATGTGAGGCAGAGAGAGACTACAGCATTCCGCTTGTCATTCAGTAAGATTAGATCCTTTGTACAGTTTTGGTGGTCCAAAGGAAGGGGAAAAGGCAGCCCAGAACTCATCCTTTCATTTTCCCTGTCTCAACTCCACCCTTGTGCAACACTCTTGCTCTGTCTAAGAGCTGCTCCTTCATTTCAGGATGTGAGGTTATTTCACAGAGCTGGAGCAGGAGCATACAGGGCTTCCAGAAAATATTGCTGCGAGAGGCAATGGACAAGATGCCTCCTCCATCCACATACAGAAACCGATAGGACTGGCACTTGAATATTACTTAAACACTAGAGACAACAAGACAGTATCCTCAGCTGTACCTGAGAGCAGGAAGCTAGCTTAGGGGGTGCAGGGCAGACTTCGTTGCACACAGAGCTCTTTCTTGTAACATCACTGCTGCTTCCCAGCATGTGCTACCTGAAGCAGATGCCTCACTCTGCCTAAGGATAGGGATGTTCCTGAGAATACAGATCCTTTTATGCCAGTTTTGACAGGAGTTTTGACACCAGATCCTATCTGTGTAGTAGAATATAGGCTCAGGTTCCACAGCTCATAGTAGCATCCTCTAAATGAATCCTTTCACCTTGGTTAATACAAACCAGATTCTGTGCTCCTAGGTCTGTTCTAGGGAGACTATTCTAAAATTAAATTATTCAGATTGCCCTTCAGAGAAAAAACAAACCCTCTTGGCTGTAAGCCTATATATACACACTTGACTCTTTGAATTCAGTGGGCCATGCTTCGGAGTAGACTTGTATAGGATTGTGTTTACGTCTCATATTCATCACAACATAATAAATACTTATCAGTTCTGGGATAGGGGAATCTTGCTTTCTGTAGTATCAGTTTAGTGGTTTTTTATAAATCTTATTTGCTTCATTCTTTTTGATATCATGGTACAGTTGTGAACATTAAAGCCTCCAGTTTTTTTTGTAAGCATATGGATTGCAGTTCCAAACACAAGGCACATCTTATTTAACTCTCCTCTTATCCACAGGATATAGGATTAGGAACCCACTATTGACTTGCTGTTAGTACTGAAGGATGAGATAGTTCTCTGCACTAGTGAAACATTACTTGGTCTTCCTTACAACAATCTGTATTTCTGCCATTCTACCAATACTGATTGAGAGATGTTTCTAACTTCTGTGGAATGGATGCCCCTGTGGCTAAAGGGGTGAGTGAACATGCACATGCAGATATTGACATTTAGCCTCCATAGAATTCTATTTGCATTTCTTATGATACTTCTCCTTGTCCTACAGAAGGTAGAACCTAGGTTTCCCCATATTAACCCATAACTGTACCCCTTGCAAGTTCAGATTCAAATTTGGGGAAAGAAAAGCAAGGAGAAAACAGTGCCTTCCCCACAACCAGGAGACCAGGTCCAAATCTCCACTCAGCCATGAAGCTCATTGGGAGGCCTTTGGCCAGTCACTGTCTCTCAGCCTAACCTGGGTTTAGCAGGATAAAATGGAAAGAGGGAGAACTATGTATGCCACCTTGAGCTCCTTGGAGAAAAGTAGGATATAAATATAATAAATCAAAGTATTTAATGAAAAATGAACATGTCAGTCTCATGGGCTCATGCTACGGATATATCATCGCTAGATAATGAAATCTCTGCTAGTACACTTTATCATCATTTACTGCTTTATTTTCCATCACCTCTTCTGAATGGTAATTTTCATAATTATAAGTTGGGTAAGAATCTTAACAAGGTTTCCAAAGTATTTCTCACCCTTTGTAAGGTTGCTATTTACCAAGGTCAAGTCTTTTCTAAGCTTGTCTTAATACTCATTTGTCCATAGTTTTACCCCTTGTGTAATATTTACAGCATTAAATATAACACCTTGGATCCATAGGCTGCAATTACAAATTCCTGTGAACCAGGCTACACCCAAAGCTTCATCTATTTCACCTTTGGTCCACTTAACATAGACTATGTAGGGCCTCCGGATTATCTAATCTGCTGGTTTTCTGAACAGGTCTAGCTAGCTTCTTGGGTACTTTATACTGTGTCACAAACATCTATGCCATACAGAAACGATATCTAAACCTACCGTGAAAATATGCCTATTCCCATTTTGGCCCAATCTTCCCTTTTCTTGTCTGGATGATCTCAAAATAATCAGCATGCAACCTTGGGTTTATGAGCTGGACATTTGTATATCCTTGGCAATGATGGAAAAAAAGACTGTCCAGAATTAACAGCAGGCATGGTGTGAATCTTTAATCCCAAGGACTCTTCTCTGATATAGCTCCCAAAATGTTGGTTCAAATGGTTCCCAGGTTTTAAAGCCTAAGCTCCTCCCCACTAATTAGGGCCAGTCTCATAGAATCACAATCTGTTTAACCTGCTGGGCATAATTTTGATTGTGGATAATGGGAAGAATATGCATGCATTTGTTATGAAGATTATTCATGACAACTCATCATTAGAATACTTCTGGTGATGAGTATCGGGACTCAGAATTATTGTGTTGTTGAGCACAAATGGGCAAAGTGTCAGTTGCCGAAGAACAACTTTCACATAGCGAGTGGCTAAATCCATTCTGTCCTGCTGATGGTCACTGTCCTGTGATCTTTGGGTGAAGGGTGATATTTAAATTTTGATGATGATGTTGTTGTTGTTGTTGTTGATGATAATAATAATAATAATAATAATAATAATAAGTTATTCTTCTCCTATTCCCCTACCAGACCTACCATTTCCATAGTAGTATATCAACCAGTCCCTCTTCCCAGGGAACTCGGGGAACTTCAGCTCTGTCGGGCAAATAAGGGTCTCCTAACAACACTCAACACCCTTAGCAAACTACATTTCCCATGATTCTTTGGGGGAAGCCATTACAGCTTTAAATGTATAGTGCTGATGGTGCCTTTGTTTCAGTGTCACTAATGATTTAGATAACAAAGTTCCTTATCTCAAAATGGGAACTAGTGCTGATACAGTAGTGTCCACCATCATGACTTTGCTGGTCTAGTGTCTTGGACTGACTCATGATGATGTCAGCACATTACCACAAACTGTGACACCACAGTGACACAACTGCCCTTAGATCTGACCCTAAACAATTACTTGCCAGGTAAGCAACACATAAAGAATGACTGCCAATTACTGGCGTGACTGCTTAGTTCTTTCCCACTTGTCTAGGTAGCACAGAATAGCTGAGACTATTGTAGTGGTTTAGGAAATAGTATAGGAAAGAAATGCACTGTGAGAAGGAGTTTAAAAGCAGAGGGGAAATTGGATTGGAAACATGAAGGCAAGAGAGTAGGAACAATGGGAACCAATAGCAGATAGTCTTGTACCAGTTGTTCATTATCAGCAGTGCTATATGCAAAGTAAAAAGAATAGCTACCTTTATTAGAGACATACATACAACTGTTGTCTTTGAGAAAGGGAGACATTTGCCATTTCGCTCCTGTGACTAGGCATGGATGATTCAGGGTGGTGGTTAGACCAGTGCTTTTTTTCAGCCTGAACTTACCAGTACTCAGTTCTGGCACCTCTCAGGTGGGTGCCATTGCCATTATAAGAGAACAAGGGAGGCGTTCATGGTGAGTTCCAGCACTTCTTTTTCTAGAAAAATAGCACTGGGTAAGACCCCTTGAATAATACAATAAATGGAAAAAGAAGACATGCAGGACAATCCTACAGATGGCTGCTGTTATCCCCAAACGTCAGTGTAGGGGTTGCCAACCATTTGGGGCATGTGAACATATGCTGAATTCTGTGTAAATGCTGTGGGTATACACCCTTGGCCACTTCTATCCACATTCTCCTAGAACAAGTCTCACCGCCTCACACCCCACATTCCCTGCCATAGCTATATTTTTGGGTTCGGACAGAAATATTTGCAGAGTGTCCCTGAGTCCAAATAGAAGTATAAAATGTATGTTGAAAGAGCATGTGACATTGAGATTTGGGGTGGAATTTGTTTTCAAAAATAGCTTCTTTCATTTTTACATTTATATCCCTACTTTCCTCCAAGGAGGCCAAGGTGACACACACATTTCTCCTCCTCTCCCTTTTGTTCTCACAATAATCCTGTGAGGTACATAGGATAGGCTAAGAGACTTAAAGTCAACCAGTGAGCTTCATGGCTGAGTGGAGATTTGAATCTTGGTCTCCCAGGTCAACACTCTAACCACTACACCACACTGCTTGACATTCTCTTTGGATGGGCTGTGTCCCAGTAGCCCAAGTGGACCCTTCTCCACTGGTGACATCATTTAATCAATTTCATGATCTCAGCTAAACACAGCACAAGTGTATTGCTAAGACAAGCTTATAGCACCTCCTGCATTACAGCTAATGCCATAGCCCAGAGGCCAGGAGAGCCTACTGCTACAGCTAGCAGAGCATATGTAGATAAGGGTTTTAATGCACTGGCAACCCAAATAGCAGTAGCCTACAAACTGCTACCCTTTCATTTTGGAAAATTCCCAGGGTGATGTAGAGAAGAAAGACTGCTATTCCAGTTATAGTATAGCAGTTATAGTATAGCAGGTTCAATTGACAATGACTGGGAGGAACTGTATGTGTGGCAGATCCCCCAGGAAAATAATTCAAGGCAGCCCTTGCTGCATGGACAATGGTGCCAAAGAGATGCTGACCTGGATTTAGTTGGACTTACGAATTAGAAGTCCCATTCATTTCAATGGGAACTAACTTAGAATAATAGAATCGATGAGTTGGAAGGGCCCCAAGGGTCATCTAGTCCAACCCCCTGCAATGCTGGAATCTCAGCTAAAGTACCCAAGGCAGATGACTATTAAACCCCTGCTTAAAAACCTCCAATGAAGGAGAGTCCACAACCTCCCAAGGGAGTCTGTTCCACTGTTCAAACTTGCCCCATTCATTTCAATGACACCAAAATTCAATTAACTTAATGTTCATCTAACTCAATGCTAATAGCACTTCACCCAACATGCCTATATTGATGTCTGTGTGAGAAGAACAAGTTGCTTGTTTGTTTGTTTTGCAAGGGAACCATATCAGAATGCAACAATGAACACTGCAACATGAAGCTCATAGGAACTAACACCCACATGGCCCAAGCAGTGTTAGTTCTGGCTGTCCTGGAATAGATTTAATCTCTATTCAGCAGAGATGTGACCAACCAACACCCACTATGTAAGATGCTGACCCACTGGTAGGTGGATGAGAAAGATCATTAGCTTTCCACCCATCTATGGATGGATAGTATTTTTGGCATGTGTTTGTGAAGTGTTTACTGAGGACATGTTGCATGAGATTACTTTGAGACAACCCAGAGCCATTTTTGTCCGCATAAATACAAAATTACTATAATTTTAAACTCCACTATTCACATTGTAAATGCTGCGTAAATACCACTGTTCCTGCATTAATTTGCACTTAGAAAAACATAGATGCTGGTTCTTGAGAATGTACCTTCCTTTGGCTCTCCTATTTAATGACACACGTTTAACAAAACAAGAATTGTAATGCTGATACAATCTCTTTCAGGCCTTTGCATTGGTCTAAACGCAATGGAAAGCAGGACATTTATAAAGAAACGCTTTTTGAAAAATGATCCATTTGAATCTGCTCGGATACCTGCTGTGGAAATAGCCTGTTTATATAAATGGTGTTATACATCAGTATAGATAGCTCTCTGTCAGGGAATAGTAAAAATAGATTGGCTGCAAAGTCATCTGTGACTCAGAAATTAGATGGAATAGTGGACTCTGCAAGAGCTAACTGTGCGGCATCTGCTAGAAAGTATTATGTGCACGCACACTCTGCTGAACCTGTCCTGAAAGATGTATCAAACATTGCACAATTTCTTAAAAGAATTCATTCATCAAGTGAAAATGAACTAAAGTAGATTGCCTACGGCTTTTCTTTTTATGCATAGTGATTTTTATAAAAGTAGCCTTTTGGAGAAATAGCTTGCTGAACCTTCATGAGATTCTCAACCAACATTTTAGACATTATCCTTGTGTAGATATAAGAAAACACCACATTGACTAAGTGTAGGGGTAACGCTCCATATTGCGAAGGCAAACCTCGCACAAAAACATGCCACAGGATGTCTGGGAGCATTACACTTGCTTTCTCTGACCTTTTGCCTTCTTGGCTGGAAGATAGGGGTTTTCCCTTGACCTTTTGTCCTTTCGCAAACTGTTTGCTTAGACTTGGCTGGAGCATGACAAGTGAAGCAGCCGTTATCAAGCATCAGGGGAACATTTGGGGGAAGCACCTGTGTGACACGTGTATTGCTAATGCTGGAAATGTGCTTTGCTGGAAATATGTTAAAGTTCAGAGTGGTTTCACTACTGCTTTCCAACTGTTGATTTTGCTAATAAAAAGAGGCTCTGCAAGGCTAGCCGATAGCTTGCTTCTGCACAGCTCACTTGCATCTCAACTCCCGTGTCATCTTCCGTTATTTCTACAACTAAGGGCTGGTTTGCACAATATAAATACCATGAGGGCTGCTTTAAATTGCTCCATAGCTGTTGCTACTTGATGAGTTTGTCTCCTCATGTGATCACCCACACAACAAACATAACTGGCTGATAAATTGGTCTCAATATAACATGATATAATATTTACATGTGACACACACTAAACATATACATAACTACAAATTGCAAATATGCAAGGATATGGGAACATTCTACCAAAAAACTGCGACGTCAAAGTTCAAGTTCAACAAGTCCCTTGCAACCCACATGATTCTGTTGGATGTTCCAAAGAGCGAAAAAATAATAATTATGGAGATAATAAGTATGGTCTTGCCAGTCCACAATGTAAGAGTGTAATTGCCACGAGGAGTGTAACAGATACTGTGGAGTCTGGCGATGGTACTGAGGACTCGTCAATCCAAGAGATAAAGATGATATTGCTTTTTGACTAATACATCTTTTGCAAGCACTTTCCTCCAATATAATGCATTTTTATATGCATTTATAGTCACACTTTACGCTAGTATATCCATTTCTGTACACATTACTTGACTGGAGTGCTGTACTGCAAAATTCTCAGAAGTGTGAATTTGAAAAGATGGCTGTGTTTTGGAAAGTGTGAATTTTACATGCAAACTATCTAATTTCTCCTCCATCTCTAGCTGAAGAAGAAATTTGTCATTGATTTCAGTGAAATTTATCGCCAAGCAAGAGTGCTTAGAGATCACAGCCTAAGGATGGGTGTTGAAGATAGTTTTGAACAGCAATTCCCTAAAGTAGTCTACTAAGGGGTCTATCTCTGAGTTAGAGGAGAGATGCAATTTTCTCACTGTAGCAGGAGAGCTAAATCCTTCTCAAATGTGTGATATACAGCAGAAACATTTGCACTAGCTGCAGGTTAAGGTTTTTGTCTGCCCTGAGATGTGGTCTCTGAATGTACATTTGCAGAGAAGAATGCACAGAATTCTCACATGAATAGTACTAAAACAATGATAACTGAGGGCAGGGGGAGATATTTGCTTGATTCAAAGAAGAAATACACCATGTAGTTGCATCTTGTATGCTAAATTTCTAAAGGAAGTGCATTTGGAACAGTTGGATGTATTCATGAGCAGCACTAGTGTCTGGTTTCTTTTAATCAGAGATGAACACAACATTTTGTATTTCATCCTCTGTATCAGCTGAAATAGACTGAAGATAAATTCCTGTGAACAGGATGATGATCCTGTATAAAACAAATGCTGAACATTTTGAATAATTTGTCACCAGGCAAATATACTGAGCTAGCAGAGCTTATTGAATCTGAATTATATGTCAAGATGAACTATGCACCTTTGTTTAGATCATACTCTCATTTAGAATAAAGCTATTTAGAATAAAGCAACCCAGTTTTTGACAAACCACATGGCCAAAGCAAGCAATGGGATTCTTTCTAAAACAATACAGTAGTACCTCTTGGGTAACGTAAACTTCGGGTTGCAAAAGTGGCTAACCCAGAAGTGTTTCGCCGCACGTGCATGCGCAGAAGCGCTCTACCGTGCCATGTGCATGCGCAGAAGCGGCCTGTCGCTGCGCATGCATGCGCAGAAGCTGTCCCTCTGGTTGCGGAAACCTCGGGATCCGACCGGAGCTCTGGAACGGATCCCGTCTGCAACCGGAGGTAATACCTCCGCAACCAGAGGTATTACCAATCACATTGTAGATCAAGGTTGGGGAACCCGTAGCTTCCCACCTGTTGCTGGACAGCAACTTCCGCCAGCCCTGACCATTGGCTATGCTGGCTGGAGAAGATGGAGTCCAAAAACACATGGAAAGCGACAGGTTTCCACCCTGTTGTTGACCTTCCATCATTACCAGTGTTCTTGCAGGATATCCATGCGCACATGGAGCTTTCTGTGTAGTCTTTTCCATTCAGTTTTGAAGATACCCAATACCACTTTTAAATAAACACAGAGCCAGGCAGCCTGCTATTTACTGGAGAGTCAGCTGCAGAGGACGCAGGAAAAGAATGTCAAATTGGAACACAAGTTCTTGTGTTACTGAAGCATGCCATCATCACATTAATATTTCATTCAAATCAATAGAATTGATTTATTTGGTATACCATTCACTGAGCACTCTAGGAATAGTGACCCGCTAAAAATAGCCATTATAAGAAAAAGACCAATGCACACTATTTTAAACAAGTTGCTCAACTCTTTTAATGTGCAACATCATTTTCTTTTCGTAGTGACAAAAAAAAGCCCATCAAGTGGTGTGCCACTATTTCCCTCATTTTACAGATGGGGAAATTAATCTGAAAGACATCAATATGCCCAAAGTCTTGTCCACAGCAGAACAAGAACCTGACCTTACAGCCCACTATACTGTGCTAGCTTTCATGTGTATGTGTCATGGACTGGCTTGATGCAGAGGAGTGGTAGGAGGTACCAGCTGGAGAACCCCCAGGGGAAGAAGGCTCAGAGCCAGGGGATTGGAGGTGGGATGACAATGAGTGGTCAGAGGGAGAAGAGGGAGTAGACTAGGAGGAGGAGGTGCTGGATAATGGAGAGGTATCAGGGTTTAGTGAGCAGAAAGAGGCTGTGACAGAGAACAGTCTAGAATCAGAAGTGGAAGCGGAGGCTGGGGAGGAGGTGAAGCCAAGAGGCAGAGATGAGGCAGTCTGCTGAAGAAGCCAACAAATCTCCCCCTCCTGCTGTGATCATCTCCTCTCCCTGCTGGTCTCCCAGAACCCACAGAGGTACGAAGAGGGCAGAGCAAAGACAAATAAACCCAGCCAGATGGGTGGGATATAAATAATAAATTATTATTATTAAATAGGGCAAAGAAGTCTCAGGTTGCTTGGGAAGGATCCAGGTGAGGAGGAGACTTACAGAGCTGTAGGAAGGCAAGGACCTTGCAACTGCTTCATTGCAGCGAGACTTACTGGGAAGAGTTGCTGTGCTCACTAGGCCTGAATTGTTTTGTTTCTTTGAATAAAGAGTTCACTTCACTGGCACCTTGTGAGTTACTGCTGATCTGAGACTGACTCTCGTGTTTACATTTGTAGGATCCAGAAGTTCATGATCAAGCCAGAGAAGTTGTGGTGGCAATGGAGGGCAGCACAAGGGAGAATTAACTATAGAAAAGAACTTTGGTATGATTCCTGTCAGTTTTATGTGAGCTGTGATTACAAAGGCAAAGCTTTAGTGCATGGATCTGGTTGGCAGGCTGGATCCATATGTGCCCACTGCATGCCAACCTGTCAGTCACCTTGATACCACAATGGCCTCAGGTGACCAGATTTTCTTTGCCTGCAATGGTTTGAAATCAAACAGTGTGAGCAAAGGCACAGTGCTCTGCAGGCACAGATGATCTGCTGTGCCACTGATCAGCTGGTTGGAGGTGCTTGAAAAGGTACAGGGCTCCACCAGTGTAGCAGGGTGGGCCTGCAAACTCTGCTTTGGGCAAGGAGCCACATCTTTACCTGCCCCACATGATTCCATAGATGATGTCAGGTGCAGGGCAGGTGGGCATGGTGTGTTTGAAATGGCCTTGCAGACCAGATGGGTAGGTCTTTTGGGCCTCCTTTGGGCCAGATCCTCTACCACTGCTCTAGGACAAAAGAGTAATGCATTATGAATCAAAATGCATTCCTTCACAAACAAAAAGGAAGCAATCAATATTGTTCAAGTAATAAATATGAATGCAGGAACTTATCATTTATTCAGCAGCACTCTAACACAGCTGAGTCAGACATGCAGTGACATCCAGACCCAACACTGTTCAGTTCATCCACACACTTCATTCTTTACTCTCTCTGTGAACAGAGCAGTAAAGGAAACTTGGGATTTGTCTAGAAAGGATGAAACAGAACCACTTTGAAATGAATTTGAATAAGAAAGCCAGAAAGAGGAACTAACAATTATCATCACTGTGATGCAGCTGCTAAAACATGGAAAAATAATAAGGGGGGGGGGGAAGAAAGAAATATGAAATCCCCTAAAATAAGGAGAGAGAAATTACATTATAGGGTTTGTTTTTTAAGTGACAGATTGTTGTAGATTCAGGAAATGTATTAAATAGCAGTGCAATTATATAGATGAGCTTAGTGGGCACAGAATTGTGTTTCAGACCAATTCAAAGAAAGAATTGCCATTGTTTCTTGATCTTGCAGCAGCTGCATGGGGCATTCACAAAAGCTACCTACCGTGTTTCTCCTAAAATAAGACATACCTAAAAAATAAGCCATGGCAGGGTTTTCAAGCGATCACAAAATATAAGCCATACCCCGAAAATAAGACGTAGTGATACCTAGAAAGGTAGGCGCAGTTCTGGAGGGCGTCAAGGAAGAGGAAGAGGTCTGTCAGGTTGGCGCCCAGAACTGGATACTGCCGCTCCTGCAGCCCTGCCAAAATGCCCAGCAGCGCGCGCCGCATGGAGCCCCGAGCCAGCGGGACCCAGCAGCAGCAGCCAGGGCTGTCTTAAGCCTATCTGGAGCCCTGGCGCAAAGATCCCTCCGGCGCCCCTCACGTTCCGCTGGGCAGGGCCAGGCTGCAGACGCGGGGAGGCCGTTGGCGAGCCTCCTGGAGGGCACGACGCGGCGGGCGGCTGCGCTGCGCCGCCGCTTCCCAAGTCCACAGTCTAGCCCTGCCCGGCGGAGCGCGAGTTTGCCGTCGCCGCCTGCCGCGCTGCGCCCTCCAGGAGGCTCGCCAACGGCCTCCCCGCGTCCGGAGACTAGCCCTGCGCAGCGGAGCGCGCCGTCCCTGCCTACCCCTTCCCGGGGTGCCTGGGCGTTGAGCCGCGAGGAGTCGGGTGGAGAGACCCGGGCAGGGCGCGCGGGAAGGGGCGGGAGTCGGGGCGCCCAGGCAGCTGCCCCACAGAGAGGGGGCGGGCGGCGGGAAGGACAGGAGGAAGGAAGGAACCCCCCCCCCCGCTGCCGTTCCCAAGCTGCCCTCCCTCCGAGACTGAGGTGCCTCGGTGCACCTCCAAGGCTCAGCCTGCGCTTCTTCCCCTGGGGAGGGCTCGACAGCGGGGTAAGGAGCCAAGGGCCGCCCTTCTCCCTCGCCCCCGGGGTCGCCGCCGCTGCGCGCCTTCGCCACTTCCCAACTCTCTCCGAGCCGCCGCCGCCGCTTTGCGTTTGGGCGCGCAGGAGACGGAGGCCACGCGCTCGCCGCCCCCCTCTCTCTTCCCCCTCCGTGGTCTGTGCAGCTGGCTTCCATAGAGCAGACCCAGTTCGCCTCGATTCCCTCCTTCCCTAACTGCCTCTTTCTCTCTCTCTCTCCCTCTCCATTGGAGAACTCGCGTGTGACCTTTGTTGCAGTTTCGCTTTGCCTCAGCCTCCAGGGCTGCTTGGCCGGCCTCCATCTCCCAGGCCTGTTTCCCTCCCTCCAGCAGTTCTGGCCCTCTTTCCTTCTCTCTCTCTCTCTCTCTCTCTCTCTCTCTCTCTCTCTCTCTCTCTCTTTCTCCCCATTCCTTAAACACCTGCTGCTGCTCAGAGGAGCTTTTAGTTTCTCTCTCCACCCCACCCCATTGCCCCCCCAAACAGTGAGGCTTAGGATCTCTTTTAAGAAGGTGAATGCTATTTTCCTCAATTTGCTGGCAAGGCTGCCCACAGCGCTCTCCTCCCCGCCCCCCAATCTTTCCCTTTTGAAACCCCTCGTTTTTTAAAACCACCACAACAACAGGCCCGGGAGGGAGCCCTGGCTGCCGCGCACTCCGGGAGACTCGCCGACAGCCTCCCCGCGTCCGCAGCCCACGAAGAGGTGGGTGAGGGCGGTGCTGCTGGCGGGGCTGGAGGCGCCCTCCAGGCCATGGCACCCTGCGCCAGTAGTCTCAATGGCTAAGACACCCCTTGCAGCAGCAGTGCCGCGCTGCATGGAGCCCTGAGGCAGCAGGACGCAGCAGCAGTACCTTCATGATGACCTGTGAAGCCCAGTTTCAAAACACTACCGGTACCTCTCTTTTCTTGCCTTGCCCACTTTATGCATATTTATGCATGGTTGATGCAAACTGTAATTGCATGCAATTGCTTTCACCACCCGGGTACTTTTGCTTGGTGCAAAAGTAATATTTAAGCATGGTTGATGCAAGCTGCAATTGCATGCATGAAAGTTAAAGTCTGCCGTTTTACTCATCACTATGGGGCTTAATTATAATTGAATAAAGGTAGATTGCTGTACCATACTTACCATAAAAATAAGACATCCCCCGAAAATAAACCATAGTGTGTTTTTTGGAGGAAAAATAAATATAAGACGGTGTCTTATTTTAGGAGAAACACGGGTAGTTTAAGATGTGTGGGATATTGCATGTAGTCTTCCCCCTGTTAATCAAATATTCAAGCACACTGATGTGATTTTTTGAAAATGTGACTTCTTTTCAGAGCTGCAAGAGAGGGTCAGGATAAAATAGGGGAAATATTGATTGGGGGGGGTCTATTTCATGTTATTGCTTTACTGCAAAAACACTTGCTGTGAATTCCATTATAAAAGGAATGTTTGTGTCTCTGATTGCCATGGTATCTGATTACCGGTACACAATGTATTGAATGAAATAATTCTTGTGGGCTTCTATGGTGGGTTAAGCAACCTTTTTTGCACCTGAGAGCCATTGTGTACTGGTGGACATAGCCAGAGACACAAATTACAATCACATAGCACGCCCCCCCCCAACCCGCCTTGCAGGCTAGACGTAAGGTTACCAGATGTTTTTCAAAGAATCCGGGGACATTTTCTTTTTTGAAAAAAACTTTTTGAAAAAAAAGTTATTTAAAAAAATAATTAAGAAGTAATATCTTCTCTTCTGTGCTCTCCTCTGTCGTGCAGCCTTCCTCTGGGCCCTGGCTTGCTCTCTTGAAGCGCTAGCCACCGTGGAGTAGGCTTGGGTCGGGCCTGGGCTCAGTCACATGTCCTTGCCCTCCTGGTGCTCTCCTACCTCTCCTCCTCAGTGGCGGCAGCGGCAGCAGCGGCATGGCAAGGTTGGAGCTCCCCTCTTTTTTCTCCTTCCTCTTTCTTTCTCTCCCTTCTCCTTCTCCTCTCCTCCTTCTCCTTGCGTCAGCTCCGGGGTTTTCCTGGCCACGGAGCACCGCTGGGCAGTCAGCCGGGTGGCCAGGTACTTTTGCTCCCGGCTCGATTTGGGTTGCGGGGTGTGTGTGTCAGTGGTTCCCCCAGTTGATGCGCCAGGTGTCCCTGGTTCCCCCTTGGCAGTGGCAGCGGCAGTCTCAGCAGCCCGAAGCCAGCCTGGAAGCGCAGTTGGCTCTGGCTGGCTTCAGGAGCTGCCTGCTGCCGTGGCGCCCTCTATTTTGCCTCACCGGAAGTCCCCATATGATGTGTCTTGTGCCGTTGAACCAATCACGCAACATTCATTCCCTACTAATAAATCTACAACACTTAAAATATAAATCCAGGGACATTAAATGAAATTGGGGGACATTCCAGGGACAGATTTTGTCCGGGGACAGATTTGTAAATCCAGGGGCTGAAAATGAATAAAAAATGATATTGAAAAGTAAATCCAGGGGCTGTCCCCGGGAAACGGGGACGTCTGGTAACCATAGGCTAGAGGGAGCATGATTTTAGGGTGTCTCCAGACTCTCTGAAGGAGGGATTCAAGCACATAATGTGAAATATAGATCTGTGCAATTAAAGTGGTTTACAGCTCTCTTGTCACTCTATGAAACAAATCCACTTCAAAAAAATAAACTTGCCTTTCTGTGGTTTGGAAAGTGATGGGGAAAGGCATTAAAAAGCGTGGAATGAACAAATGATTTAAAAGAGAATGCATAAACATCGCACAAGGAAACCAGGGACTCAGCTATACAGCTTAAACGTTTTAAGTGTGTTGTAAAGTGCAGTATACGAATGTGACACAAGATGGCGATGGTGAGCTATGGCAAATTCAATATATTTTTCAAAATGTTTTTTATATGTGGGTAGATTCCACCCAGGACGAATCCTTGTTGTTGTATAACTTCAACAACAAATCAGAACAATACTTAATAAAAGCTGGCCATAGCCTCACCTCTGCATACATTTTGGGCAAGCAAATCAGAATGACTGCTCAATAAGGTCATCTGGAGAAGCCCTTAAATATCAGAATAAATTCATGAGATACTGAAAACCCTCTGAGTATACAGTGGGTTTGTTGTACAAGAGTTCCAAATGAATTTCAGTTGCACAACCTGAATCTGCTGGTATGTGAATCCCACCTAAAAAGAGTGACAGAAGTGCCCTAGGACAGCAATAGGCCACAGGAGTCCATGTAATACTTCTTGATTTCTATAAAAGCTTTTAGGTAAGAGCAACTAGAACAAATGGTAGAAGGTTAGAGTGATTGGAAAGATTACAACTGAGGGGTTTGTGCTTTAAGAGATCAGGGGACTATTATTCCTGGAATAATCACAATTTATGGCTATTTTAGGGGACTCCATTTGTGAAGTTGTGACCATTTATGATTGTTAGCGTTACCTATTATAGCTCTGGCAGTATATATAATGAATACAGAGAAAATATTTCTCGCAGCAGTGTTTTGCTGCCTTAAATCATTAATTTCCCCAAACACAGATAAATGGTTTTATTTGTCTGAATCATTAATCTTTGGTTCCTTGCTAAATTGGATCACATCACATAGTTATACCATGTGAAATTCAGCTGATTAAGAATACCCTAGAGATTCTGAGGGGAAGAATTACAGTACACACTTCATTTAGATATATGAAGCCAAAGGTTTTGCAGATAATGCTTTGTGAAACTGTCTGAGGAGACAATTCAGGAGGAATTTACCCAAGGGGAGAAGGTGTATCTTGCAGCCCAGAGGATGATCAGGAGTGTGTGTGTGTGTGTGTGTGTGTGTGTGTGTGTGCGCACGCATGTGCGCCTTTTCTCATTCAGTCTAGGTTAGGGCGTTGCTGGTGTACCAGGAAGTGGTGGGGTAGCAGGGACTGATACTAAATAAAACTGTTCTATTGCTAGCTGTTGCAACAGCTATGTCATTCTGCTCCTTGTTTGGTGTGCTTCCTTGTCCAGACAGCTTCCCTGCTTCTTTGGAAATTCTGTCAGTGACCTGCTGCTGGACAGCTTATTGACCTTGCTGATTAAAAAAAAAAAAGGGGGGGGGAGCTGACATTGTGTATAATGATGGTAGGCACAGGACACCCAGAAAGAAAGAAAGCAACGGGCAGGGCAGGTGGCTGTTCAGATTTCAATTAATTTTGCTCTTGCCACACTATATAGTTCTCCAGCTCTGAACTTCAATAAACCTACAGGTAGACACAGATTGATGGAGTTCAGAGCTAGCTGAAAGTTTGTTCTTGAAAACAGTAAGTGTGATGACTAAGGGGGAAAAAACATGAGAATGACAAAATATGAGCTAGTTAGGAAGATGAAACACTCTGTACAAAATGCTAGATGTGACAGGTAAGTGGGATAATTCGAAGATACAGCATCTTTGCTGAATAACTAATTGCCAAAATTGGAGGCTTAGTATTAGATAATTTGGCATTTACCAAAGGAAAGGAAGGAAGGTAGGTAGGGAAAGAGGAGAGGAGTCTTCCAGGTGCACAGAAGTATTTATTTGAGCCTAGAGCATTCTGAATTGAATTCAGCTTTGGGCTTCATTTTTTAAGGATACCTTCTCCCACACCTAAAGATGCAGAACACCTGGAGAGGGTTGTTTTCCAGGCTTCTTTTTTGCCTGCTGTCCAGTTTTATTGTACCCCCCCCCCAATTGCCCCTAAAAGCTCATGACTTGGGGCCTGGCTATAATAAATTATTAGGATATAGAAATGAAATTTATTATACATCTCATGTTATGGGATAATTGTAGCTTATGAAGTACTTTAGACTAGTGCCAAGCTTGCATTATGTTTGTGTGTGTATGACCTTGGCTTTGTATTGAAGTTTCTAGGTGCCAAAGCTATACAAATTATGAATATTTACATTGGTTCACTCACTCTGAAAACTACATTTATTGCAATAGACTGTATATCTGAAAGTTTTTAGCATGTCTGCTTCAATGGACATGGATTTATTGTTCACTCCACATCTAACCTGACAGCTGGAGCTCTGAATTACTAGGGGGTGTTGATCTAAATGTGTATGTCACTTGAGAATTGTTCTCATATGACCCAGCTTCCCCATTTTACAGTAACAGGAAGGACTTTACCTTAAGGATACATTTTGTTTTAATGCCCAGTAACTTTATTTTCTAAGACAGCTGTGCTATGCCAGTGCTTTTGTTTATGTTATTGGTTCCATTGCTATAAAGTAACAATCCTAAAAATATTACCCCCCCCAATACAAATCAGCACCTAAAAGCACAAGCAGAATAAAATCAATATAACATGAAACACAAAAAGCATAAAAATCAATATAAAACCAGCAAGGGGTATAGTAACTAATGCAATATTGTTAAAAGTTCACAAAATCTATGCCTTTTGTATGTTTAAAGGCCTGAGTTAATAAAAAAAAAAATCTTTTGGTACCTAAATGTCTGTAACAGGTGCCTGGTGAGTTTCTCTGGTAAGGGCATTCTATAAATGGGGCACCACCACGGAAAAGGTCCTCTCCTTACGGACCAACTGCCACACTTTATCAGGTGGAGAACCTGCAGTGAGGCTTCCAAAGAAGACCTCAAGAAATGGGACACTACTTGTGGAAGAAGCGGATCTTTCAGGAAACCTGGTCCCAAGCTGTCTACTTGGTATTATGATCGCACAGTGGCAACATCAAGAGCACCGTAACAGCTAGGAGAGGCATGACAGATCTGAAGACCTTTCTGCTAGCTCTGGCTGGTAGAAGATAATTACATGGTGACTGATAACAGCCAGACAGATTAGTTTGTTTAGATTAGTTTGTTTTTTATTGCAATGTATTATGAAAAGTCTCAATAAACCTCTCCAAAAAAACAGAGAAGAGAAGAGAAGAAAAGAAAAGAGAAAAGAAAAGAAAAGAAAAGAAAAACCATAACAGAGGAAGGGATCGGGAAGAGGCAACGGAAGTTTAAATGACAGCAACCCATAGAGACTTTTATAACTGCACCACCAATCATAATGGAGCTCTTGATGGCATCCACACTTGAACACACAGTGATGCACTCACATTAGTCATGCACAGAAGGCATCACACACAGTGAGATGAAACCACTCTACACATATAGCACAAGTGTTCTAGTAGTGCTTTGTCCAGCACTGGCTTCCATAGGCCATTATTTAGGAATGTGGGAAGAAATTTACAGCCAGAAAGGGTTGGGTTCCCTCAGACAGGAGTTCAGATCCCTTGATAATTAAAAACAACAAAACCAAACCAGAAGTAGACTTTTGCTGTAGGAACTTGCAGAGATGATTGATTGCCATTTAAATAATAGGCAGTGCTCATGGTCATATCAACCAGCACTGAAGAGTGTGTGCACAGGATTGGCTTGAATTAAAGCAGCAAATGCCCTGCCCCCTCCCTCCCACTGCCTAATGTCAAGGTGCATGGTGCTCTATTGCTGGTCAAGTTATGGCTGGCACCACTCGAGGCAGAAACAATTATGCTATGTATTATTATCCCAATAATATTTTTATGGAATGTTGTGCAATGCCTCTGGAGGGCAATTGTGCTCTGAAAGGTAGGTGCTAAATCATTTAATAAAATAAAATCTAAAATCCCACAGGTGCCTCTCCCCTCCCTGGTAGGAAAAGTACAATAAGAATAAATTAAACAATATACCAATTTGCTGCCCTTTCAGGACTCCCAGGATAAACTGGCTGTGTGGCTGCCTCACCCTGTCTAATGGTACGGCTGGTCCTAGATGTAGATAAAGCCATAGCTCAGTGGGACTGCCCAGGCTTGGCACAGAGAGAAGCTATGGTTTCCAGGGAGAATAGAGCCAAACACACACCTGAGGCGTGGCAATCAGAGTAACTAGTACATGGACCCAAGGGGTTCGTTCAGGAAATTGCCTGATGTGTTTATGCCCCAGGAGATTGTGGATTTTTCACAGCCCCCTTCATCTCATGCAAGCCCCCTTCCCCTGTGTTGATGTGATTGATTGCCAGTGTCTGGTGGTTATTTTGCCAGCAAACCTTTTCATCAATCTTCCACCCTCTGCATCACAGCAGTGACACTGCTTGGTTATCACACCAGCAATAACTGGGATGGCTGTTAGAACTTCCCTCCTGATGGTCCTGCGTGGTGGGTGTTGGATACGCCAAACACGGAACTATGTTGGGGTTTTGGGTGGGGGGATTCATCCCCAGCCTTCCATTGTGTGTACCACCATGAAGACACCTGAGCTGAGTAATATGTGAGTGGGTGGCAGGAAAGATCCTTATCCAGTAATCTTCGTAAGTCCAGAGGCAGAGTTGAAAGAGTCATAGTTTTTATTGAACAATATCAGTTTGGGGAGAGTTATGACAAGTGCTGCTCAGAGACCTATTCTCCAATTTCTTGAAAGTGTACTTCGCCTATGTGTATACCTCTTTCTCAGAGCGTTTTAGAATTTCTTTATAATTTCAGTCCGTGCAAGGCTGAATTGGAAGGTAGCTGAGGGTGGCATGTGTGGTTTGTCTTTCCAGTAAATGTTTCTTCAGTGCTGTACACTGCAGCCCCCTTCCCAGCCATGTACATTTCTGATCTGGAAAAAAAACAAACATTGAGAGCAGTTACCTTGTGAGGCTGTCACCTACATTTTATTTGAAGCACAGAAAACTGGGGAAGCTAATACTGAGCACCTGAGATTGGGGTGGCCAGCCCCTGTTTTTATTTTAAGGGAAGTACTTCCATTTACCTTAAAATATTTTTGTCTGTTCCAGTTTCTTTAATAATAAAAAGACTTCTTAGTATTAGTTTTTTTGTCCCCCCTTTTAAAAATAGTTTATTTGCCATAGCATATATTTCAAGCAATACTTCTTACTCTTCGTAAAAAGACTTCCTTTTAAAAAATAGCTGTCAGGTGTACAACAGGCAGGCTCCCCACCTTCCTGTGCATTCAGAAAAGCCTACCTGAGGATGTCATTGGATTTTCAAGAGAAGCCAGCACCCAAGAAGGCTGCAGAGTGGAAACCACTGGCAAAATGATTTGCAGAATGAAAGAAAGGCCACTCCCAAACACCCTTTTGTACACTATGAATGTGCAGGTGCACAACATAAAGCCTGCAGCTTATCAATAAGATTCTTACCATAATTTTCTCTCCCCTTTCATAAATTTTGAAGGAAGGTTCTTTTATCATAAATCAGTAGGAAATTGTTTTGTTTTTGTTTTAAAAAATACACAGAAGAGGGAGGCAATGTAGTGTGGTGGTTAAGAGTGTCGGACTAGGACCTGAGGGACCAGGATTCAAATCCCCACTCAGCAATGAAGTTCAGTGAGTGACCATGGGCGAGTCACTGCTTCTCAACCTAACCTACCCCACATGGTTGTTGTGGGGCTTAACTGAGGAGGGGGAGAATCATGTGCACTGCTACCTTGACAGTAGGGTGGGATATAAATGATACTACTACTACTACTACTAATTTTTAAAACAGGAGAAATGTATGGCCCAGCACTAGTTATGAAAGTATCACAGGGAATCAGATGTTGCTACATCTGTATTTATGCCTGGTTCTTCTGAGCTCCATAGCAATCAGTACATTAAGAGCACCATCATCTCTGTGCCCCTCTGGTGGGTAGAGCTGCCATTATTGCATTATTGTATGCCACAGAGCTTTCACAACCATAGGTGCCTTGCACAAGCATGACAATGCTATGTGACAATAGGGAAGGGCCAAAGCTCAGTGGTAGATTATATGCTTTCCATGCAGAAAGTCCCAGGTTTAATCCCTGGCATTTCCAGGTAGGGCTGGGAATGACCCCTGTCTGAAATCCTGGACAGCTGCTTCTGGTCATCATGAACAATACCAAGCTGGATGGACCCATGACTGTACTCTCAAGGAAAAAGAGGAGTAATTTGGTGGCAGCTTGAGATATGGACAGAGAAGCATAAGAAGGAACAAGAAGCAGAGAGACAACCAAACTGAAAAGTATTTCCCAAATTTATTCCTTCTATTTTTTTATAGAAATTTCCTGTCAAATAATTCCAAGGATAGCTTTCATTATAAAGAACAGAAATGCAGAGAACAAGTAAATTATATTAAAAAACAAAGCAAAACACAATTCTAATGGCAGCTCTGTATCAGTGGAAAATCAACAGAGTGAAAGTTGATTATGTGAAAAGGCCTAGAAAAATTAAAAGGCCATTGCCTGGCACTGCAATGATATCAAGGCAGGCACCATTTCGGATGCCATAACTGAAAAGGCTCCCCTCCCTCCCGGCACCTTAGATGCTGGGGTAACCTCTGCTGAAGGCCCTCTGCTGAAAATCTCAAGGTACGAAGACAAGTACATAATAGGACTGGCACTTAGCCCCTTAAAGTCAAAAGCAGCACTTTGAATTGAACATGGAAGCAGAGCTGGAGGCAATGCAAATCTCCCTGGTCCTGTCCCATGAATAGCCAGAAGTGGTCTGATAGAGAGTAGGGACAGCTCAGCTGCCCTTGAAGTTCAACCAATCTGTAACTGACACAGGCAATGACAAGCTGGAAGCAACCAACATCAGTCTGAGACCATCAGTCCTTGGGAACAGGAAGAAGAATTGGAACCAGCTACTCATCTGTTAAGTCATTAATTAAACTCAGGAAAGATACAGCAATGCTTCACGCCCCATGAGTAATTAGGAAATTCATCGAAAGCACTTGCAGCATGCTCAGCTTGTCAAGTGATAAACACAGGGTGGGAAGAAATGGGGGAGGGAAGAGGCTCCCACTCTGCCCAGTGACAGACAGCTAATCCACACAGGCTGACTACCCGGCAAGCTTTAACAGCAAGGAGGACTGTTTGTCCTCCTTTCACAAATGGAAACTAGTACTGTTCATATGTCCAACCATTAACAATATGTGGCTAGAGTCCTGAGAAGTTGTTGAACTACAACTATTGGCCATCCTGGCTATGATTGGATTTGGAGTCCAACAACATCTGGAGGGTCACAGGTTCCCCATCTCTACTGCAAGGGGTCAGAAAGTGTCATATGCCTTTCCTGTCTCCTGGCTACTTAAAAAGCTAGTGCCTTAGTTTATAGAATTGTAGAGTTGGAAGGGACTCCGAGGATCATCTAGTCTAGAGCTTTCCAAACTTTTCTGAAGTTTCCAAACTTTATCTGAAGAAGTGTGCATGCACACGAAAGCTCATACCAAGAACAAACTTAGTTGGTCTCTAAGGTGCTACTGGAAGGAATTTTTTTATTTTTTATTTTGTTTTGACTATGGCAGACCAACACGGCTACCTACCTGTAACTCAAACTTTTCATGTTGGTGACACACTTCTTAGACATGCATCATTTCGCAATGCAGTAATTCAGTTTTTGCATCATTTTGCTTCACAGTAATTCAGTTTCACTAGCAGACCAGAGGTTAAACTAACCCAGGGGTAGGCAACCTTCGGCTCCCAGATGTTTTGGGACTACAACTCCCATCATCCCTGACCACTGGTCCTGTTAGCTAGGGATCATGGTAGTTGTAGTCCCAAAACATCTGGGAGCCGAAGGTTGCCTACCCCTGAACTAACCCCTTTCCAGCCCCAGGAGGAGTGTGGGGAACGTGACACACCTATACACAACACACTGACATGTTGTGACACACAGTTTGGAAAGCTCTGATCTAGTCCAACCCCCTGCAATGCAGGAAGATGCAGCTGTCACATACGGGGATCGAACCTGCAACCTTAGCATTATCAGCACCATGCTCTAACTAACTGAGCTATCCAGGCTACCTTCTTCTGCAGCTGTGGGCTTCTTTGTAGTAATGAGGTTTCCTGCTATGGGGCATCTCTCCTTCGGGCTCTCTTGAGTCTGTACACAGCCTCCAGAGTCTAGAAGCAGAAGTGTCTCCTTAGGGCTCAGAAGAGGGGCAACAGGTTCCAAGGCCTGCAGACTCCCGAAGACAGGATTGTTGAATTAGTCACACACCTTTTTTGTGAAGCTCAGTGAACACATATTTCCACTTTAATGCAGATGCCAGCAGATTATATTGGCTACCAGGTGGTAATTCGGAAGGCCAGCTGACTTAGGGCAGCCTTGGGAAGACTTAATTGCTGCTCAGTATCCTTCTCTGAAGGTAATTTCTCACACAGAAAGAAACACAGCCAAATCCCCCAATAGGCAACAATAGGCTTGGAGGCAAAGACAAGGAACCATCACAACAAGCTAATATTTGTGAGGAGGTATTCAAGATTCACTGAAGTTCAAATAGCATGTTAAGGAAATGTTGGAAGCCAATAGAGTGTCAGATTATGACCAGTGATTCCCAGGTTTCAATTTCCACTTAACCCAAAAGCTCACTGGTTGTCCTGGAACCAGTTATCACAATTTCTCGGGCTAGCCTACCTTAGAATTTTGTTGTGAAGATAAAATGTGTGAAGAGAGAACTATGTACACAAATCCATTTTAAACAGTAAATAAAAAAACAAGGGCTTTTGCAGTTAGGAATTTGATGGAGAAGTGTCCTTGAAAGTGTGAGATGAACAAATGATTACAGTACTGGGAAAATATATAAACACCCCACAGCTAAATCAGGATGAATACTGAATAAACATTACTTGCAGGAGCCCCTGGGCATTGGCCATATCCTCAAATCCTGTCAGCTGTAACATGGAGCTGGTTGGTGGTAGTGAATATTCTTGGTTGGAGATCTCTAGGCCCCTCCCAATTCTGCAAAGAGGGAATGACTACCATGCCATTTAAACTCTGTGGTACAGATAACTCTTCAACATTCTGCAATTTGTAAAGTTTTATTCATTGCCAGCAGAAAGATAAAAATCTAAGGGCATCCTTCTGAGAACAAGTATTGCCTTCAAAATGATTCCTACTACAAGAGACCTCTGGCCCCATGAAGCTATTTTCTCATGACTAACCATTTGGGCAAGTTATTAGAAAAAGCAGAAGAGTTCATTATTATTTTTATCTACTTCATAACTTATTTATCACTGTCCTTGAGAGCCATCAGATAAACTCCTCTGAATGTAAAAGAATTCACCTCAAGCAATAGATAAACATCTCTTCAACTAGAGCAGCTGACAAACAGGTTGACTCTCTGTAGGGACGTGTAGCAACTGAAACAAACTCCGGGGCCTTGTCAGGTCAATTAGCCATAACAGTACAATTCTTGAGATATTACTCTCATGGTATTTTTCTTTTCTTTCATATTGCCAACAGTAACAAGACTGCTGTGGCAGAATTGTTTTTATGAAAGCTTTCTTTAATTTCCTTTCCCATAACCCATAAGCCACGCTTCCTCATCCTCGGCCCTCCAGATGTTTTTGGCCTACAGCTCCCATGGTCCCTAGCTAGCAGGACCAGTGGTCAGGGATGATGGGAAATGTAGTCTCAAAACATCTGGAGGGCCGAGGTTGAGGAAGCCTGCCATAAGACTTTTTTTTTTTTTTTTTTAAGAAAAGAATAAGGCAGGCATCCTTATGTATATATTTCAATTCTAACTCATGAGCTATTGCTGCAATCTATTCTAATTGTATATTTTATCTTTATGAATGCTGTCACTATTGTATTATGCGAGCTGGTCTTTGACCGTAATAAAATTATTATTATTATTATTATTATGGATGCCTGGAATAAGGTAACCCCAGTGGGTGACAGAGCCACCGCTTTCCCAAATGCCTAAAATAAACTGACATCTTGCCCCCAAGAATTGCTGAAAATATTAAATATTATTATTACAACCTCCTACCTGGCACAAGGGCTGACTGGGGGAGGGGGCAGACACATGTATTGAACCCTGAGCCAGCAAGAAGCCCCAGCTTTTATCCTCTTTAACAGAGTAAGCCTGTTCAGGAGTGGGGGCTCCCAGAGGAGGAAACAGAAATGTTTCTTTTTGCAGCTAGCCTGATGCCGAATGGAGGAAGATACTGGGGTAAGTTCGTTTAAGCACTTTTCTCATGTCCACATAATTTCACTCACTCCTCAAATGTGCTGCCTTTATGTAATAACTCATAATTGGCTGGCTTTGATATGCTTTACTTGGAAGATCCCTTGAAATAAATGCTTTCTTTCTACTGAGAAAAAAATTGTGATATTGCAGTTTCTCTTCTCCCCTCCCTTCCCCAATTTTCTGTGATCCCTATATAGCCGCTACTGGTCTCCTTGTCATCACTGAGCTGTTATTTATTAATACAGTATACAGTAACCATAATGACATGTATGTTATTTTCACTAATATATTCATTTTAACATACACTTCCCCCCAATATTTGCATTTTGTAAACTGGTTGGAGAACTTCATTACAAAATTCAGATAAGTGAGAATTTCAAAGGTTTGCTGTGTTTTGGTGCCTATATTGTCGTAGAAAGTGTGCATTTGATGGATTTGACTTTAAATAATCTGAATCAATTTTCTCCTCCACCCTTTCCCATTAGCAAGGTTTGTTCTTGGCTGCAGCTCATGGTTTGTGTGGAGAGAGCTTAACCATGAGTTCTGGTTCAGAGTGCCATCTCTTCTATTACTGTGTCATTTTCAGGCCTTTTCTGTTAGACTTTGGTATCCATTTTGTATCCAGTGCCTAACAAGCACTTTATATCAATCAGTCGCTGCTACAAAATATGATAACAATTTCTGGGCTTGCTGCAAAGCCACAGCATGAACAATGACAAATCAGAAATATAACAGGAGTGCCACAGGAGTAATTTATGTGATACAGAGGACACCTGCCCATGCACCTTAAACACTGAGCGCTAGGAGCCCTTAAATGAGAGTTCTATTGTGCAGGGAGAACATTAAAGATGGAATATTGGGTCAGACAAAGAAAATTATAAGATTCAGCATAATAAACTACTCTCAATTGCAATGCAACTCGTGTCACACTACAAGAATTGAAAGGCTTTGGAACTCCCACATTAATAAATCAAATAATCAGTAACTCCTTACTATATTGCCAACATTTAGGTCACAGTTAACTAAAAAGGAGGTAAGGGATAAGAAATCTGCATCATACAGTGAACATTTGGAATAAACCTGGCAGGGAAGGGATTCATTAATTAGAGAATAATACAATAGCATATTTATGGATATTGCTGAAAGTTAAGTTGCAACCAAGAATGAATTGCTATACCACAAAAATCTTCTGACTGGGTTTTTTAATGGAGGTCGCAACATTTATTTTGCTTTGAATAGGTAGGTTTATGGTTTTTTGTAAATAAAATAAACATGAACCAAATTACCTGCTTCTTTCAGTGCAACTCAGTTGCTATCAAACACAGAACATTCTGTCTCTGAAGCTGTTGCAAATTCATTTATACTGTGTGCTTCACTTACGTAGTGATTTATTCCATATTATTTTATTAGTATCTTAACTCTGCTTGCTGCTGTCTTTCACAGTTTGGGCCTCCATCGTCTGGGTTATGAATGCATGTTTTAAATGTAAATTGAGCCTAGGGATGGGAGGTGGAATCTGCCAAACCTAGATTCCAAAGCGGACAAACCTGGTTTGATCCAGGTGGATCATAACCTGTATCTGGTTATGGGTCCACTTAAGAATTCACAGTCTTGTGGATCCCTTTACAAGGCAGCCTAAGGGCCGCTATGCTGCCTCTGTTTTGATAAAAACTGTTCATGCAGAGATACTTGTTAGAAAAGTAGAAAGTCTTTCTATGGCTGATCATTAAAGCTGTGTTTCAAAAATTTAGTTGCTGGCACCGATCTGAAATAAAGCTGAATAATGCACCTGGAAGTGCGGAGGAAATATATACAGGTGTTTCAGTTATGTACCGGTAGCAGGCGAAAATAGAGGAGGAAAGGGGCTCTGTTTTTCTCCAGTTATTGCAAATAACTTTAGCTTCTCTGTGCCAGGAATTGCTGACCGTGGCCTCATATGGTGAATCACATAACTGCAGCCTCACAGGGAAAAACCTTCCAAGTCCAGACTAGCTTTAACTACCCAGGCTGAGCAATGGCTCTTCATGTGCAGGAAGAAGTATAAGAGGGCTCCTGTCTCAGTGGTGCTTTGTTTGAGCAACAAGGTCAAACCTGAGCTCTGGTTTGCTCTCAGATCCTACCTCCTGCTTTGCCATCTGACCATGATTTCTCTCTGGCCCTGATCCCCAGTTCCTGCCTTCTTACTGCCACCCAAAGCCAGCACCGGATTTAGGGAGGTGTGGGCAGGGTGCCAAGCCAAGGAGGTGCAAAATTGAGAAGATCCATAATTGTGAAGATCCATTTTCGGGCAACAAAATTTGCCCTTTCTCAGGGTGTCATATTATTAAGCTATGCATTGGTTGATGGAATCACTGCACTGGGCTAAGATAACCATAGTCTGCCCCGCCAAAGCCAAGCCCTGGTGCTCTCAGCTGTAGCTCTGTCTCCATCCTCTGCATCATTTTGAGGCATGGTTAGGAGTGTCGACTGCCTCCTTCCGAACTACAGGGCATTTCACCCTGGGGAGACCAATTCCGTGCAGCGTACTCTAGTAGGCTCTGCTATGCATTATGCCTTGTGTCTAACTTACCCTTCATGAGTTCAGCATTTAACCAGTGTTTGATGACCTCTGGAGGGAGAAATGGCTGGAGACTTTTTGAGTTTTATTTACAAATATGCAAGCTGGGCATGGGTGGAAGCAGAGTTTAACATTTTACAAACAGCAAATTGCACCACCGCATAGCATATAACCAGAAAGAGGCACTCCTGCATCCCCAAATACATTTTAGCCCAGCCCTCTCTTTGTTTCTGTACACAGAGACCTAGCTCTTAACTGTATTTGTGGAAGAAAGGTATGCATTCTCCCATTCAGCAGTCCAGGACCTTCCAGCTATTTCCAATCTATTGAGAAGGCACCAGCAATCGCCTAACAAAAGTAAAGTAAATCCAGGCCTGGACATGGCACCCATTAAGAAACATCACCTGAATATTCCAGGGTGTCAGTATTCCTTTGCCCACCCCAAGACTCTAGCCAGGTATTATTGCCTTAATGCAAACCCATAGTGAAGGGCCTGTTCACATTAATCTGATGCCAAACCCATAACACTATGTAAATCTGCTAGACCTCTGTTTTGCATTCTGCTGATGTAGATTATATTAATGTGCTTTTGCATGATCATTCACTTCCCTTTCCTGCCTTGCTCTTGTTGTGTGGTGAAAAGATGGATGGTTTCAATTATTTTCCTAATGCAGTTGTCCATGGCTTAGGTCCAAAATTCCTGTAGCACAAGCAGAAGATGCTTGCACTCATGCCAAAGGGGTTCTCTAACTACTGCTGCTTCCCCTTCAGTTATAGACTCTGCACCACATTGCACATAGTTCCAGAGAGTCCCTGACTCTCAGGAGGGTTTTAGCATATGTAAGGGAACGAAGCAGGAAGAAGAGTGCAGCAAAGCCCTGTTGCGTGAGTTGAACTCCACTCATCATTTTATTTTATTTTTGATATGAGACACTATCTTGCTTAGTGTGCTGGATGATTGCTTGATTTGGCACATGCTCAAACACTGCTCTATTCCCAGATTAATTATTTTACAAGATCCTTTGGCAAACAAGCTCACATTAAACTTTCAGTATCCGCACTCCACATTTTCTTCTGCTGAAGGAGCAGCAGCATAGCAAACACTCCCTATGAATAAGGGTACCTTCACATGTGCAGTTTGGAATCCCTACTACTTCTCTCTGTTGTTCTGCCCAAAATGATGGGTTTGTTTTTTTAAGCAACATACCTCCAAATAACCATGCAAGTGAAAAGCTGCATTGCAGCAATAAACCAAAAATGTACATGAGAAGTTGCACAACTTTGAGGCTTGAGAACACAATTTCAATTAAATACCACAGCCTGGGAGTGATCCTGGCTCCAGTACTGTCACATGAGGCCAGCTACAGACGGTTCACCAATGATGGACATTCCTGGACAGAGATAATCTGGCCACAGTACTCCACATTATGATAATCTCCTGCTTAGATTATTCCAGTGGAAGCTGCAGCTTGTGCCTAATGCAACCATCAGGCTTTTGAGCAGTGACTGAGAGGGTAGTGGCAGAGCAACTGCAGATGCAGTGGGGTGAAGTGGACTATCTAGACCTGTTTCAGTCTGGCTTCAGGCCTATTTTCAGCCTTGATCACTCTGACGGGCTACGGTACCTTTATTGTGAGAGACAGAGAAAGAGTCTTACCCTGTTGATTCTTTGTGAACTCTTGGCTGCTTTTGAAATCATAGACCAGGCTTCCTCAACCTCAGCCCTCCAGATGTTTTGAGACTACAATTCCCACCATCCCTGACCATTGGTCCTGCTAGCTAGGGATCATGGGAGTTGTAGGCCAAAAACATCTGGAGGGCCAAGGTTGAGGAAGCCTGCCATAGACCATTGTACCGGTATCTGTTGGTTGGTGGCAACTGTGTTGTTGTGACTCCACTCCTATCTATAGGTTCAGTACCAGAGAATAGCACTGGGAGACTTTTCTTTGGCCCCATGGCATTTGTGCTCTGGTCTCACTGGGTTCTATCCTGTTTCCCATGCTATTTAATACCTCTATGAAACTACTAGGAAGAGTTATCTGAGTATTTGGAATGTAGTGCTGTCACTAGCATGCTGATGACACCCAACTCTATCTTGCCATTCCATCTGGATCAGGAGATGCTGTATATGTGCTAGACTGCTGCCTGGAAGTGGCAACAGGTTGGATGAAGGCTAATAAAACAATGATCAAATCATAATAAGATGGAGTCGCTGTGAACAGGCAGTTACTGTGCCTAGGAATTAGGGAGGCAGCCTATTCCGAAAGTGGTAGCACCCTTCTGAAGGAGCAGGTGTGTAACTTGAGGTTACTCCATTAAATGATGCCCAGCAAGAAGTGCCCATTCCCAGCTACAGATGGCCCACCAGCTGCAGCTGTTCCTGGGCCAATTTTGTCTGTCATCAGCTATCCATGCTCTGGTGACCTCATGTTTGGAAAGCTGTAATGCACTTGATGCAAGGCTGCAGCTAGTGCAGATCTTAGCCACCTAGTTCTTTATTGGGACAGCGAGGTGGGAATAAAAAAATACTGATTGTAAAAGCACTGTATTGGCTGCCCATGCACTACTTGGTCCAATTCAAGGTGCTGAGAATGGACTATGAGGCCTAAATGAATTGGGGCCCAATTATCAATAGGTGAACCTCCTCCAGTATTCAGACCTTAAGATAACTGGGTGGGTGGTAATCTGCTCATGGTTCCCATGAGGATTCATGGTATGAGGATGCAAAGCAGTTTCTTCTCTGTTGTAGCCCCCCAACGTCTGAATGCCCTGCCCTTGGAGACCCATCTGTCCACTTCCCATGTTTAGACATAATTTGACATTTTTGTTCTCTCGGGTTTTTACAAAATGAGGTTTAGCTTATTTCAATATTTCACTGCTGTATTTGTCAGTTTTAATGGCTTGATTTTTATGGATATTTTACAGTTCTATTTGTTTATTGTTATTTTTATTCATGCAATGCATTTTTACTTTTGAATGTACGTTGTTCTGGGATCCCCTGGAAGGAAGGGCAATTTAGAAATGAGATGAAATAAGAAAGGAAGAAAGAAATAATGGGATCACATTTTACCACTTCTTAAAGAACTGCATTGGCTGCCTATTTGCTACTTGGCTGAAATTCAGTGTGTTCTGCACTGTATAAAGCCCTAAATGACTTGGGACCCAAGTACTTGAGGAAGTACCTCCCCAGATATCTACTGACCTGAGTTCTGAGAACTACAAGGAAGGTCCTATTTGCAGTCCCATCGACAAGAGTAGTTCCAAAAATGGCAACATGAGGTGGGACTCCCTTCAGACAAAGGGCAGTTGAGGGGGGGAATACTAACTGTAATGGGAAGCAGTGCTTTCTTGATCTCTTGTCACCAGTGTCACTGCGGCTTACCAAGAGGGACAGGGCAAAGTGGTGGTGAGGATGCCATGGTGAAAATGCACCATTTGAAGCACCAGATTGGCTCTGCTGATGCATTTGCACTGTGCTGACCTCAGTGCCACCTTGCTCTCCCGCCTCCCACTAAGCTAGAGCAATGCTAGTAATGGGAGGTCAGGTAGGCTCCACCTCCCCTGCTGACCACAGCTGAATAAAAATAGTAACATGGGAAATCAATCATTTCTAATGTTGCTTTCTTTTAAGCACTGGGCAAAACACAAAATCCATTGTTATTTGCTCAGGCTTGTAAAATACTTTTATGTACTATTGAGCTTATTGTCTGCTCTTTGATTGGCTGGTGCCATCATTTATTTGTGGTTTGGGGTATATGTCTTGTTTTGGAGCTACTGTAATAAATTCCCCTGAAAATCAATCTTGGAAGGGCAGTATTTGAAACAAACACACACACACACACACACCCATCCACACACACACCTTAATTTTCAGAACTGCTGATAAATATCAAAAGTAGAGCAGAAATCCAAAATGCATCGTGTACTACTTCCTTCTTACATTTGGCACCAAGGGCAGACATAAATATGGGTTCTTCTGCTGTAATGTAGAAGTGTTGAAGGAGCAATGAAATAAAAAAATCCACATCCAGCAATGCTGGTAACATAGCAATCACCTGATTTTGCCAACACACCCACACACACACACCCACACACACCCACCCACCCACACACACCACTCCTGCCTCTCCCTGCAAGCCATCTTGATGGATCTACTCTCCAGGAGCCATGGCATTAAAGAAGTCAGTAGAGCATAAAGATGTTTCCATTTTAGACACTAGGAGGATGCGGAGTTTCTCTAGATAATGTGTTGATGCTTTTCAGACAGCCTGTGAACAACTCCCCTGGCTTATATTGTACTTTCGCAAGGCTGCGTTTACCTTTCTGAAATACCATATTGCTGAAAGAGGGAAGCTATTACTTCCTAGGTGAAAATGCCTTTAGTACCATTAGAAAACGAAAATGCTCATGCTGCAGTCAGCAGCATTACAGAGACACACCAAACCTGAGCCTTGGGATGCTACTTTATTTCTTCCTGTGTGCCTCATCGCAATGGTTCAACGCTGATAACACTAACAAATGATAAACATGTTTTTGTTTTTGTTTTTTTGTTTTTGAAAACCCAGCTAAAAACTGCATCAGATTAAAATGATCCCCGAACAGGTTTTTCCTCACGGGACCTCCAATCCAGATTTCAAATGGAGGCTCAGGACTGGTCTACTCATTAGCCCCTTTTCTTTGGGTTCAGAACAGGAGAGATGGCAGATCAGTGTCTTGCTTGTTGCCTCTACCTTACCCACCGAGCCATTTGCTGCTGTCTAGGTCTCTAGGAGCACCTCTTTACCCTGCCTGTTGACACGTACTGTGTACATTTTCTAGAACCCTCCTTATTTTTATGGTTGTAAATTGTTTTAAATATTGTGTTTTAATGCTGTAACCCGCTCTGGTACCTTATTTTGCTGAAAAGCTGTGGTGGTGCATTAGAACTATGGAAAGGCCACTGCTCAGTGGCTGAGTGCATACTTTGCATGTGGAAAGCCTCAGGTTCAATCGCCAATGGATTTATAAGTAAGGACAGGGAAGACTTTGGTCTGAAAACCTGGAGAGCCACTGCTGGTTAGTGCCAACAATACTAAGCAAGATGGACCAATGATCTGTCTCTGTATAAGGAAGCTTCCTATGTTTACTATGCCCCTAAAACACACATGCATAAGAACACTTAACATTCAAAATCCTCCGTATGTATTTAAATAAGCTGATTTCGGCTCTAATAACTTTAATTGCCACATTTTTTTCATGAAACCATGTGGAGAAGGAATCAATATTTTCCATACTAAATGCATCAAGAACAGTTCCTAAGAAACAGATATGGTTATTTAGCATGACTGAATTGTACACAAGCATAGATCATTCTTGTCTCAATATTGTCTCCTTTTCATAATGAAACGTAACGTGCTTCATTTACAAAGTATGATATGAATGGCATCAGTCACACTAAGCAAGACACACTAATTGTTGAGCTTTTGGGGGGAAACTGCTGCTTTTTCCATCACCGAGTTATATTATTTCTATGTAAAGCACTGTGAGACTAGAATGGTATATGGGCATTATGCTCTGTCTCCATCTCTCTCATAGTTTAAAATTTAACCAAAAATTAAAAGAAAAAAGAACAGGTCTCCATATCATGGTGGCTGGTGTCCATTTGGATTAGTAGAAGGTAGGTAGACCAGCAGTAAGTAGATGGAGCCAGAGCCAACAACAGGCAGTGCTATTGGCTTTTAATTTTGTCCTCCTCCTCCTCTATGCTAGCTTCTACAAGGAGGAAGCAGCCAGTACTTTCCCCTGGACTGGATGTAAGAAAGCAGGTGGGGACTGGCTGAGGGCAGACTTGAGTTTGGTGGGGCAGTGCATCATTTGCCCTAGTGGACCAGCTTCCATTGACTACATAGGTAGAGCCTGGTAAGAGACAGCTATGGGGAGGACTTCTGCTTGGCGCTCTGTAAGCACAATGCTCCTTCCATGCCAGCTGTGCCAGAGGTTACTATGTGTTAATTGTCTCCACTATTAACAACAGGTAGCTTCTTCTACTGGCTGATGGTGCCTATGATAGGGGTTTGGGCTTCAGTTCATGATCCTTTAGAGCAAATTTATTTGACTCATATATACTATGGGCAGTATAAATTCAATGTTTCCCATTTCTTGGTATAGTGGCTCTCTGGGTGGGACTCTGCAAGTGATCAAAGGAAAAAAGGCAAACGAATTGCTCTAAAGCAGGGATGAGAAGCTCTCATCATCTCTCACCACTGAATCATTCTGGCTCAGGCTGATAGGAGAGGGAGTCTAGAAACATTTGGAGAGCCACAGGTTCCTCACTCCTGCCCTAAAGGGTAACAGAACAGAACCTATGCACTACAGTGGTCTATATTTCTGGGTCAGCTGTGTCAATATTTAGACATGAAATAGGTATTTGCCAAGTAAAACGGAATCATTTTTATAATAGATGTTGCAAATATATGTTGAATGAAATCACAAGGGGGATGTTTGCATTTTGTGTGGCTTCACTGGTGCGCTATCTTTTGTCAGAGAAATATCAAAATCCAATGCAGCTTGTGGCTGTGTCTCTTTCCACCAGGGTGGTTAGAAAAGATGGAGGCTTAGCTCTGATCACTAGCAGCTGGATTCTGAGAAATGTTGAATTCATTTAAGTCTGTTGCAGTGAACCGTATCTAAGGGATTCTTCACATATAACACATTTCCCCTGCATAATGATAATCTCTGAGTAGGATGAAAGAAGTATAAGCCCAACACTTCCAGAGTGTAAGAGAAGTGCCTGTCTCTGGATGGGTGACCATGGGTCACTAAGCCAATGCATGTAGTGCACTGACATCCTGAAACTAAAAGCCCTAAAACAAATAATATTACTGCAATGTTAAAGGGAATGCTATATATTCATGGCTGTTTGTATCACAATCATCAGGCAGGAAGGAATCTGAGCAGTACGTTGTTCAATATTCGGCTGAAAGGCACCTGATCCAAGCACCAATCCACATCTACGCCTGTAATAGCAGACCGCAGATAACTGACTCTGGATACTAAGAAGATAAGAAGAGCTTGCTGGATTAGGCCAGTGGTTCATCTGGTCCAGCATCTCCTCCTCACAGTGTCCAACCAGATGCCTGTCCACAAGCAGGACCTGAATGCAACAGCATTCTCCCTGCTGTAGTTTCAAGCAAACTGGTAAGCATGGAGCTAGGGAAACTGAGGTTCAGGGGCCAGATCTGACCCTCCAGGCTTCTCTGTCTAGCACATGGGACTCTCCCCATGTCAGATCCCACCCCAGTCTCCCTCCCCACTAGGCTACACCCTCCACTGGTTCTGTATTGCACCCACCATGAGTGGCTTTGCCTGCCTGAAATATGTCCTTGAACTCTGGTGATGCTTCTTGCTCTCCTGGATAGAGGTAGAGAGGTGTGTGTAGAAACTAGCCTACTGCTCAAAGGCAACATTCACACTTGTTGCTCTGCCCTGCCCACTGTAATGTGGCCCTTGGAAGGTTGCCCAGAATAGAATGTGGCCCCCGGACTGAAAATGGTTCCTGACCGAGATATGTATGTGGCCGAGATATGCCTCACTGCAGCCTCCATCATGACAGGATAGGATAAGTTCTGAGCCATGTTTGCTTGGATTTGTTATGAGTCTTCCTTCGGTTGCATTCAAACCAGCATCCTAGCTGCCTCATGGCCTGTTGCCCCTGCACAACAGTGCATCATGGAGAAACCTATCTATGCTAGATAGTTCCAAGAGAACGTTGTTCCACGTATCCTACTAGGCAGTATAAACCATCAGTATCCAAGAACTTTTTGGGGAAGAATATCCTAATATATCTCCCCACACCCATCAAACCTTGAGGATCCCTAATAACCAATTCTGTCATTCATCTAAAGCTTTATTATTTGCCCTCGTGTATTTGTTGGCTCAACTCTTTGAAAAGCCACTAGTTGAGTTGCACAAACAGTCTGCTCTGTATCCATTAATCATTCCCTAGAGGCAGCTTGCTCATTTCTGCAGCAGAATTCCTTGTTGCTTACAGAAAGACTCCATATTGCTTCCAGAATCTGACCACCTTAGGACTTTGTCTTAAGGTTGCCCATCCCTTCCTACTCACCCCCTTAAGCCACTGCATGAGATTTACTGAAGTGTGCAGCAAAACTGTACATTGGAAGTTAGTGTAGGGGGGAAGATTAAAGCAGGTGCAGAAGCAAACAGGTGCAGGGAATATTTTATGGCCAAACAAAGTCCCAGAATTTGCTGGACAATAAAATATTCTCCGCACCTGTCAGCTTCTGCTTTCTACATCTGTTTACTGTGTAATGCAGCCTGCCTTCCTCTAGCAGGGAAAAACCACCTTCGGCAATAATTCCAGGAGGAAGAAGCCCATGTGTGCAACAGACAAGTCAGGGAGAGACAAAACTAAAATGAAATAAAATGCCGCAAAAGTGCCGGTGTGCACAGCTCCTTTTAATAACTAGGTTATCAAGGCAATGCATTATATATTATGCTCCTTCCCACGGTTGCTCAGCCTGTGGCGCATATACCCTCTGCTATGCTACCAAAGAGATGTAAAGTAGCAGAGATAATAAAAGTCTTTAGGTAAATACATTTCAGAGTCTTTTAAATTACAATTGCAATAATCATAATAGCCCAGTAGGTGGAGAAAACAAGCCTAGTTTGTACTCCTGCAGGGCACAAGTCAATGAATCAAAAACTGCACATGCTCACAATATTCCCTATTTCTGTTAAGCACAAGTGCAAACCCCAAAAGGAAAATACATTAATAATAAGAAAGTCTAATTAAAAAATCAGTATAAAACTTGCTCCTGCCATCCTTTTTCTTGGAACAGTTTCATTTCTGCCTGTTACACAGCTGCTTATGTGCACCAGAAGGATCTCTGGTTAGAAAAGGATGGCAGATATCAAAATCGCTTTGAGAAATGGTTCAATAAGACACACCGGATGGCTCAAGTCAGTGAGCCAAGCAACACAGCTAGGGGCAGTGGGATAAAGGATGCCACAAAGATCCAAGATACTTAATCTAGAGAGAGAAAAGTGGTGAGAAAGAGGGGGGAAAGCACAAGGAAGAGGTAGGAAGATGGGAAGATGCTTTATACAACATTGGTCCATTAGCCCATCTTGCTCAGGGCTTTCTAAATTGGCTAACAGTGACTCTCCAGGGCAGGCTTCCTCATCCTCGGCCCTCCAGATGTTTTTGGCCTACATACAACTCCCATGATCCCTAGCTAGCAGGGCCAGTGGTCAGGGATGATGGGAATTGTAGTCTCAAAACATCTGGAGGTTGAGGAAGCCTGCTCCAGGGTTTCAGACGGGTCTATCCCAGCCCAAATGGGGCATGCCAAGGAGAGGTGAATGAGTTTTAAGATGCACTGTAAAAAAAAAGGGGGGGATTGCAGTTAGATAATGTTCTTTACTCTGTATTCAACACTTTACAGGAGACCCTTTGACATACTGAGGGACTGTTGCTTGTGGAGAAATCTGTTAAGGAGTTAAATCTTAATTAAACACATAGAGAACTCTTAGCTCATTCTCTGCCTAAAATCTGGTTGTTGAGTTGGGGGGTGCCTTTGAATGGACATGCTATCAACTCAGTACTCAGTAAAAGTGTTAGCGCTCTCCAGAGTAAATAACACTTTATGAAGGTTCTTTCAGTTGGAGAATGAAACTTCTCCATTTTGTCACTGGTGCTTCATATTACATTAGCTCAAGCCACAATTCTTAGAAATGGTGCCGCTGTTAGTATTTCAGCTGTCCAAAGGAGAGGAAATGCCGCCAAGCCCATGGACTCGAAGGCACAGAGCGCCGACTTGGAAAGTTGTTTGCTTTTTGTTAGCTGTTTTAATATAACAGAGTTATTGCTTTAATATTGGTATATATCTCAGCTCCTACCATTCTTTCATTATGTTACTTCTCTAACAAGTATACATTCTCTGATATTATCCACAGGCAATTGTGTAGTTTATCTGATAGTAAAGTAAAACTCTTACTTTTGATATGCTCTAGTTCATCCTTCGCCAACCTGGTGCCTTCCGTATGTTTTGGGGCTACAACTCCCATTCTTTCTGATTTATTTGCAGGGAAGTTTTACAACAAAGAGCATTCATCCTGACTTGTTTGTGGGTCATGTACATAACTTCCACTAATCATCTATTCATCCTAGACTTTTCAGTGCAATTCCTATCACTTTCCAAACCACATAAAAAAAATTTTTTTAAGTGGATTTGTTGCACTAGGGTGGCAGGGTGCTTTAATCCTCTTTAATTGCACAAACCCAAATTTCCGGTATGTATTTGAATTCCTCCCACAAAATATTGACAGTGTGGAGGCACCAGTTGTCTTTAACAGATATTCCAGAATTGTAGTCCTATTATTTGGTGGTTGGAAATAATTGAAGAGTTGATAGCATCCAATATTCACATTGCTTCTTAATTTGTTTCCTTTAAAATCAATGACAGAACTGTCACATTCAGCATCAAGAACGCAAATTGTAAATTGGGCCCAATGAAACATCTACTGAAATGTAACCATTACTATTTAGGAGAGGTAGAAGTTAATTGTGCATGGTAGAAACACATACCTTTTAAAATATGGGTAAGAAACAGCTCGCTCAAAGCCTCCAGTAAGATTTAAGCTGAACCAACATACCAAGTTGAACGCACTTATTTCAGATGTTGTTAGTTTTTTCTTTGAGGATCCTATGTGTGAGTACCAAATGTTTACAAAGTGTCCTTTGTGCATAGTGTAATCTATACGTGTCCACATCATTTATGAATCCATGCGTATTTTGAATGCAGGAAGCAAAACCTTGTGGCAAACTGTACTATATAATCCTAGGCGTATTTATCCAGAAGTAAGTCTTCCTGAGTGTGGTGTGTTTGGGATTCCAGCCTTAATTTTAAAATGACCTGAGCAAAGACATACAAGCTGCCTCTTCCAAAGCTAGCAAGAGAGATTTGGTGGTCAACCAGTAGAGTGTGCTCTGTGAATAAGCAAGCAGAAGTCATGCTGAGCAAATGCCAGCCTTGGAAGTTTCATGACGTTTAAAGACTGGAGAGAAGAGATTGCAGGGTGAGCCCATATATATGCTGCCAACACTTGCCTATATGGATTTTATGCCTTTGGCTACTGCTGATGGGCATGGTTCTGCATATTTTGCTTTTATTCATGTTAAACTGATGCAAGGAGATTTTTGGAGAGTGTAAAACAAACCTGCCTGTATAGTTCAATTTATTGAAATTAAATTTCTCTATTCTTATGGGCTGCTGTGGCTGCAGCTACAGGAAAACAGGACACTGATTTAAACAGAGTTAGATCATTGTTCCATCCAGCACAGTATTGTTTACACTGACTGCTGTCCAGCGTTTAAGAGAGGGGTGTTCCCCAGTCCTTACTGGAGATGCTGGGAATTGAACTTGGAACATTTTGCATGGTGTGGGTGGGTGTTCTGCTCCGGAGCTACTACAGCCCTTTCTTGGTCGATACAATGGTGCAGAGCTGTGAAACGATCTTGTCAGCATACACCTTTCTTCTAGTTTGAACAGGGTAGCTTAGCAGGATAAACACCAACATGTCAAAACACAACTCTTTTTCACAGAAATATTAGCTAATGATGCAAGTATTCATCGGTGACAGAAAAGTGAAATTAGCTTCAGATTAGAACAGGGCCTGAAACAACTTGTTCAAGACAGTCCATGGTAATCTAGGTCAAAACGTCATTCTTGTTGAGATGAAATTTTGTCTTAGATTTAAATTAAGTGCACAGTCCTGTATTTGGAAGAGCCATTTTAGAATTAGAGGTTTTGTCATTTTGTTTTTTTTTAATTTCATCTTTCTTTTATAACTATTATACAGGTGACTTTTAGTGGTATTGACTAAATACATGTTTGCATTAATAACTGTGAGCAACATGATGTCTCCAAGGCATTATAAGAAATAAGGACTAAATAAACTCAGAGACTTCACTTTTATCGTTAACATTTCCTATGTGATGGGAAGGCTCTCAGCATTGCACTTCCTGCCCCTTCCTTCCTCGATTCCACCTCATTGCTCATCTACCCTGGGAGGAAAATGTGGGACCCGCTTGTTTCAGCAGATAGGGAACTAGGGTGAGTAACGAGACACTGAAGGAATGGACAGGAGGTGGAGTTCCTGCCACCACATCTGTATGCGAAAAGCTAAAGGCAGAGGCCATTCAAAATGTGATGTAGACTCTCATAAGGAGGGCATTTTCAAGATGAGACTGAAGCAATGGCAGTGTGAGAGGAACTTGTTTACAGATTCTGTGTAGGATTAAGACAAGATCTGTATGAGAGCTAAGGATAGGTGAATCTATCAATTTAGATTTCTCTCAGTTCCTCGTTTTTAATATTAAGTTCTGCCCGTGTTGTGGCCTCTTGGTGAATAGGAGGCTCTGCTGATCTCTTCCCATCCTTGACCCAGATGTAGATCTTTATTCCACCTTTATTCCTGGAGAAGATCTTCACTCCCACCCCCTTCTTTCCTGGTGGGAGAGTACTATTTTGTGGTTCGCCTCAGGTGCCAAAATGTCTTGGGCTGGTCCCGGCTGTGAATTATTATTTATAACCTAGTTAGTGACTTGCTTTGGCTTGCAGATCAGGGGAGAATCTCAGACAAAGGAGGAGAACCTGGTGGCAGAAAGTTCTTAACCAGAAGGGGTGAGTGAACAGCAGGGGGCATTTTGTTCGACCAGATCCCCCTTCCCCACATGGCACAGGACCCAGGATGCAGCTGGGGGTGCCATTACACCTCCATGCCTGAAAAAGGGCCTGAGTCATACTTAGCAGGACCCAGCAGCGGCACCCAGAATGACTAGGCAACTGCTACAGGTGCACCAACACTTGAGCACTCACCTGCCTCCACATTTTAGCTCAAATGTATTGAGCCATTGCAGTATCCTGGTAGGAAGTTACCATTTTGACATTCTGCTATGCACCAAATTGACAGTGTGTCAGGGAATAGTGGGGATGTCAAAATGGTGGATGATATGCAGGCACCTGTTGCAGACTACAGTGGTGCTGCTGTTGCCCTGCTCAGCACTGTTGGTGGCAAGTACTGAATGATACTTTGCAGGATGTTCCCCTCCAACAAGTCCTGAACTTCAGTCGGAAAGAGTATGGCTATCAAGCTGTCCCTGCATGCAGCTATCTCTCCCTTATTTGCAGGTGACCAATCAGACTCAGGAAGACTCAGGGAGCCAATCAGGCTCCATAGTTCATTCTTGTCACAAACAGTGGAGCATAAATTTAAATTTCATTGTGGCTCTCTAGCAATTTCCCTCCCATTACAATGAACAATGTCCTTGGGACTCTAATCGAGCCCTTAGCAATTAATATTGAGCTATCAAATTATCAATGCATTTAACTTGTCAGTTTGATTCTCTGTGGTTTCCTAATATGAGCCAAAACATCTTCACAAAGTTAAGGGACTTAAACCAAGCAGTCATACAGTAGAAGAGTTCCGTGCTTTTATTATTAATAGTGAATTATTGATAGATCGCTGTAGGCAGCACACAGTTCTGTATTTAGCAGGAAAGATGTGCCAAGCAAGTTACTGGTCCCTGCTGTCCCAAAGGGAGCGAGCTAAGAGGGGAGAACAATGCTCTAAAGCACAATGCAGAAATAATGGAATAGGGAGGCATCATTATAAAAGACAAAGTAGGTTTGTGGAAGACGGGTGGGTATCAGAAAGGTCTTTAGGGAGAAGAAAGGATTGTCTTTGGTTATATTTTCCTTTGAGGTCAGTTGTAGTTCCTGATGCCGATATAGAAAAAGATGGCATTTGTGCCTGCAAAGCAATACTTGCAGTGCCGTCATATAGATGTCTACTCAATAGTAAGCCCATTGGGTGGGATGCAACATCATGCTAAGGCAAATGTTCAATCAGTGCATGAATTTCTGCTTCCCTAATGAAACAATCTCCCCTCTCCCCCACTTCTCACAATACAACCCCCCAGAGATTATTGGGGGGAGCACAGAGGGAGGACTCACTGTGCTGGCTCCTGCTAGTTGAGTCTGGCCCATTGAGTTTAATGGGTCTTACAGATTGGTTAAAATTGCATTGTCATGACCTGTGTAAGTAATATAGGATTAACTAACTACATATCTCAACACAATTGTCATGGGCCAGGAGTCAGGTTTGCCTGCTGAACAGCAGCCTGAAGGGGGAGAAGGTGGAGTGACTCCATCTGCAGCTGATCAGCCTTCAACGACACTGAGGAGAAGGCACTGAGAACCAGCTGGCTCTGGCCTTCTTAAACAGAACTCTCAGCAGCAGTCAGATGCTGGAAACAATGCCTGTGGTTCCCAACCATACCTTGCTGCTTCCTGCTCAACGTCTGCACCCTTGGCTCAGTGATCATCTGGATTCCCTAACCTGTGGACTGTCTGACTTTGTGTGTGGATTCTGCTCTCAGGCAAGTGTTCCTTGGAGACTCCTAGCCCCTGCTTGCTTGGCAACTGGACTCGGACAGGGTATGATAACAATGAGCAATCACACCTTCTGAATCCTGCAGTTACTTTTAAAGGAACAGGAACATGACAGGCCACTGTTTTAGTCAGTTGATTATGTAAAGCAAAGAGTTCAGTATCTTCCATCAAAACCAAAGAGCACACAGGATCAATGCTTTGGGAAGGGACCACAGGTCAATGGTAGAGTACATGCTTTGCATATACAAGATCTTATATTCTGCCTTTGGCATAAAATGAGCAAGTAGCAGGTGATGAGGAAATGTACCTTACACTTTTGCAAACTATACTTGGCTCACTTTTGTGTAACTACAACCTTTCCTCCCACATCTGGGAGGAAAAAAGGTACTCTAAAATGAAGGAAATCCCACCTGGCTGTTAAATCTTTCCCTTTCCCCATACATTTCAGCAATGTAGTTTGTTAAGCTTGCACACACTGCCAGCTGTAAGTTTGCCAACGTGCTGTACATTAAAAGGTTAAACTGAATGCTACAAAGCCAGCATTAAGAATGAGATTAAGAGTGCATACCTAAGCAGCAACTGCAAGAGGCTGACCTCTCATTCAGAATGATTACCGGTTGCTGCTGTTTTACACAGGGAGGGCAAACTGGCAATATAGGCAGTAGGTTGACTTTAAATTTAGCATTTGATTCCTATTTCCTATGACATCAGTTAAATAGCATGTCAAGGAAAATTACCTACACATGGGAAACTAAATCCTGCTTTTCTCCTCATCACACAATAAACCTACTGAGATGTGTTCAGATCCAAACCACAACAGTGTAAAACCAAACAAAGCCTACCAAAACCAGGAGGGTTATTCCTTATTTGCCCATGTGTGAACACAGTCTAGGAACAATTCTGGCTTCATTGTGATCTGTTGGTGAAAAGAAAAAGACAAACTGATCAAGAAATCACTGAGTCAGTTTAGTATTACTAGAAACATGGAGCTTCTGCCAACATTGGAGCTTAATCTACAACTTGTGGTAGGGCTGGATGAATCTGTTACAGTTTCTCATTTTACCAGGTGGAAAACTTTGCCTTTGGAAAGTTATATTCCTTACAACTACTAGATAATGCAATGCAATTTGACTTTAATTAGCTCTTTTACCTACTACACTACTCCCAGATTAATCTATGACTTTGCTAATATAAAGACTGCCATGGTCTTTGTGGCACAATGGGTCAATGCGTCTGGCTGTTAACCAGAAGATTGGTGGTTTGAGCAAACACAGTAATGGCTGTGGGCAGGATTCCTGCATTGCAGGCAGAGATGGATTTAGGGAAGCGTAACCAGTTTGGTTGAACTGGGTGCAGAGCCTTGGGGGTGCCATCGGGGACGCCACAACTATGATTTAGAATTGAGCGTGAGAGGTGGAAGGGCACCAAATTATGGCATTGCACAGAGCGCTGCTGAAATTTGAGACCCCAAGGTCCAGTGGTGTTGCAGGGGGTTGGACAAGATGGCCCATAGGGTCTTTTCCAACTCTAAAATTCTATGTTTTTGCTTAATTTATCACTTTAAAAATATGTCAATGGGATTTAAAAATGGAGCTTCTACTGTAAAGAGAGTGGGGGTCCACAACTGATAAATGTGGACTGGGAAATAAGAAAGACAGTCTATGTTAACAGTGCAGAACTGGTTCCAGACAGTGTCTACATGCAAAACTAAGAGAAAAGGTCTTAGCAAGAATCAAGCTGGCTAACAGCAAATTGTGATTTAGTTGATGTAATAAAATCAGATAAGTTAAAGCCAGCCTTCAGGTGGAAGATACACTATTTTTCTGAGACAAATCTCAGACTTTTGACCAGCATCTGGTTTTATCAGCAAACTAATGGTATATATAAAAAAGCTCATTGTTAGGATTTACCAGCTTTGAACTAGCAGCACTAGACTTAGTGCCCGTTATGATGGATTTAGTGTCCATTACTGCTATCATATAATTTCTTGGAAGCAGGCCTGCAGAAAACTCTGTCCTTTCCTCATGTCCCTTCTGTGCTCTTTGGCTTTTTTGATCCTGTATTGTCTACAATACCTTCAGGTCCTCCTTGAACCGTTTCCTGAGCAGCAGGATCACCTTGTACTTGTGGCTCCCTTTTCTCTGTTTCTCAGAACTCTGCTGCTTTCTTGGCTGCCTAATTCTGCCCATTTTTTTTCTGCCTTTCCTGCTTAGACTCAAGGCAGCAATGTAGAATGTTGTCTGAAGTGAGTCAGAACTTGGCTTGGCAATATGTGGGATCATGGAGTGATTTTAATTAGACATTGCATTTAACTCATATGTTATAGTGTCACTTTCAAAGCTGTCTCTGAAAACTCATTTTTAGAAGGCAAAGGCCTAGTTGTGTTGCTGATATCGTTGTCTCTGATAATGGACTTACAGTATGAGATAAGAGCTTTGATATTCATTACCAGTCAGGAGAGCCCTACTCTGGCAGGCCTGGGGCCTAGCTTGCCACAGGCAGATAAAGAATCCAGGTCTGAAATAGGGCATGTGAACTAAGACATAGTCATGAATGGGCTGGAGGTCAGACAAACAGGGATTGGCAGGCCAGAGGCAGGAAATACTGGGAGAATTTGCTCAGACTGTCAGACCAACCTAAAACAAGGCCTAATGGGGTCAGCTGATGATGTCAGGCGGTGGGGTCAGCACTCAGGCCAGTACCACAGCCTAGAGGATGCCCTTGCCCTATGGAACCTGATCTGACGATGAGGGCCTGCCCAAGGCATTTTGACACCTTAGGCAGACTCCAAAATGGTGCTCCGCTCCCTGCCAGTGAAGAAGGGATGAGGGAAGCTCTATATCAAGAACAAGAAGAGAAAGAAAGATTGAGATAGGGATTTGCTGCCCGGTAGATCCTGCTGCCTGAGGCAGTTGCCCTACATTGCTTCTTGGTTGGGCTGACCCTGAATAAAGATCTGCATCAGGATCTGCTGCCCCTGTGGATTCTGCTGCCTGAGGTGGTCACCTAACCTTGCCTCATTAGTGAGCTGGCCCTGCAACTACTGCAACCACAGCATTGGTTGATGCAGGAGGCAAAACATAGAAAAACGGCAGCTGGAGTCCTTGGTTCAAGATGCCCCCTTGGTGCCGTACACCCTCAGTTGTTCCAGCGTCTATTGTGTGCACATTTGTTTCCATGGCTGCAATGCACTCATGTACAAGGCATTGGTGCCCACCACTGCAAAACCACATCCACACACGTGTGTTCACTGAAAGCTCTGAATACTATTGGGACGTCTGAAGAGGTCCAAGCTCTCTTAAAGAATCAAAGTCTCCCCCCACAGAGCTACCTACCATCAGCTGTCCTTTTTATAAATGTTACCCATAAGTACCTTTGAAGGATTTGAATCTTAAAAGGCAGGATAGTGATGATAATCTAGATAACATAATAGACTGGATGGAAAAGCAAACTCTACCACAATCCTGATTTTGTGCTTGTCTAAGGAACTGCTGCTTTAGGCTGCAATCCTATACATACTTACATTGAAACAAGTTTATTTGAACTTAGCGGTGCTGATGTCTGAGTAGACACATACATGATTGCACTGCATGATGTAGTGGTTAGTGTGCTGGGAGACCAAGAATTGTACCCCCACCCAGCCATGAAGCTCACTGGCTGTCCTTGGGCCACTTACAATATCTTATCCTAACCTACCCCACAGGGTTGTTGTGAGGATAAAATAGGGGGGAAAGCAGGGCACCTCAAACTCTTTAGAGGAAAGGTGAGAGATAAATGTAATAGTAATGGTAATGAAAAATAAATGATACTTTGATTAAAAATCAGATATTACAGTTTTGAATCACCTTTTTATTTTCTTGAGCATTGTTAGCAGTTGTTGCACTTAACAGAGGTTAGGTACCCTGAACGAATATTAAGAGTTTCAAGCGCTGCTTCTTTTCCATCACCGGGAGCAATTTTATAAAGAAGCTGTAGATTTCGGTGGCCTATGTTTCTATTTATGACTACCCTGGGTGGTAAAATATTCTATAAAATTATAAATTTGGTGGGTCTTGTGGTCCCACATCTTATTAGACTGTCAAAATGAATAGTTACATCCATTCTTGATATAACAACACACATAATTACAAGGTATAAAACTTGGGCTGAGGCATATAAAGGAAATAAGCTGGAATAGGTTGCATAAGATGAGTCAGGAGGGTACAGTGTCCTCACAATAAGGGATTTCATATTTCAAGAAATTGATACTGGTGGTTGAAAGCAAATTCCCTTTCAGAAAATAAATGTGTTCAGGGTACAGAAATGTTTGACGGCGTCTATCATTGCCAGCAAGTTACGCTTGCATTGTTTGTTGTTTGTGGTAAAGAAGAAAAGGAAGCAGAGTGAGAATAACCTGACTTTACCAAAAAAAATATTCAAGGAGGCTATCACAATAGGCCTGTTTCAATGGGGGTTAGTAAATAACATTTTCAGTCTGGTGTGTGAATGTTTATAGTAAATATAAAAATATTACAGAACTGGAAAAATGGATACGCTAAATCTAGAGAGACATTATATCTTGCACCACAGGCCCATTTAATGAACTAGTTTCCCTATTATTTCAATGCCATTTCTTGTTTTTTTTATCAGGGGAGAGGTTGAATGCAAATATAAATAATAGTTCCAGCTACTGGTTCTTGGGGCCACAGGTATTTGCGTGTCAAGGCACTGTGCCCTGTAGTTTCCCAATGATTAATTAATATACCAACACACATGTTTTGGATTATGGACTAAAACAGCCACAAGTTTATTAGTTATAGATGTGAGCAGTTTGGCTTAGGCATTGGGTGAAACCAGGCTATATCTTGACTCCAGCCCATTTGCAGGGAGTTGAACTAAGAGTAAACCACCAGAAGGGGGAGCCCTATGACTTACATCAAATAGGGGCACCCCAAGGGGTCCCCGCCAGGGTAGTGGCATGGCCCTAGTCAATGCCTAGGCTTCGGACAGAATCCACACCCCTGGATTCCTTTAACAGGATACCCTTATCGAGGAGGGGCAGGAGGAGGCTACAACCTCCCCTCCCTTAAACAAAGGGTTACCCAATGCCTAACCTTACAAAGTTGTGACGATTGCTACAAGGTAGGCAAAAACCAAATGGCGTTTAGTACCAATTTGCCAAGTGGAAAAATTCCTACCCGACCCCAACAAGGCGGCCAATAATTTTCCATAGCAAGGTCATGTCAAACCAAAGCTTAAAAAGAGGGTGTGTGGGTAGGGAGATCAGGGATAGAGTTGAGAGAGGGAAGCCCCCGGCCACACCGTGGTGTAAATTACCCATGGCCACACACCCCGCCAGCATGGATTGGCCAGGCAGGGGTGACGCAGCCAGGGCTGGCACAGAGGGTGTGTGGATCTTTTGCCCCCTAGCTGGATCACTGCAAGGGCCTGGATGCCCGGCTGCCATGGCGCCCACCCCAGAAGGTGAGCGGACTTGTTATGGATATGGCATTGAAATAGTTCTGTATTGTAACTTGTACTATCTGTTTCCCTAGGCAAGGTGAACCTTTTACACTTAAATGCTGTACAAACACCCAAGAACCACACACACACACACACACACACACACACACACACACACTGCTATCAATGAATCCAGAAAGAAAGAGTCCAAATGTGATCATTTCAAAAGTTCTTAGCTTAGATACCGAGGGTGCAATTTGCTGGGAATCTCTGTTGTAAAGTTCCTGCTACAGTGATGGAAATCACACAAGAAAATGGCAGATAATGCTATCAGTGGCTGCTAACCCTAATGGATATGTTCCACCTCCACTGTCAGAGACAGTGTGCTTGCTGAAAACAACAGGAGGGGACAGTGCTGTTGCACTCAGGTCCTGTTTGCATGCTTCCCATAGATCTCTCTTTGGCCACTGTGAGAACAGGATGCTATTCTAGACGGACAATTGACCTGATCCAGCAGGCTCATCTTCCAGGCCAATGGTCCTCACTGTTTTCTTTGGGTCACATTTTTAGAATAAAAATTTGCTCTTCCCTTACCAAATATTTTATTGATAAGAAATGCATTGAAAAACAAAAAGAAACATCTCCTAGCAGTGCTTGATTTATAACATTTTTGTATTCTATTTCCACTTTTATATTAGCACACTTCCCTTAAAATATTTTGTTTTTGTAAACATTGGTTGATGAGCTGCAAAATTGCAAAATTCAGATAAGTGTGAATTTTGAAAGAATTTCAGTTCACATATTCTTTTGGAAAGTGTGACTTTGATAGATTCACCTTTAAATACAACCTGAAATGAATTTCTCACACACCCCTATTAGGGAGCATGTCCCTTTGAATAAAGCAGGACAAGGATTTCTGCATTGCAGAGGGTTGGACTGGATGATCCTTGGGGTTTTTTTTCCAACTCCACAATTCTATGATTCTATGAAATGCACAAACACATGCACACCCCCCTTTAGAATTGCTAAAATGTTCTGTCTCTGATGCTAAAGGAGGAGGCAACATGACTAGTGATGAATAAAGCATTTTGAAATTGAAAACAATAGAACTATTTCCCACTCTTGAATATGGGTCATGAAAAGTTGAACAGATGAAATCCTTAAGCGCAGCAGAAAGTTGTCTTTTTCTTAAATGACAAATTGCTTTGCAGCAGCAAATATTCCACAAAGTGATTCTGATGCCCATATCATATAAAATATGTGATTAGTTTTATGGTGGTTTGACTTGATTTTATTGCATTCCCTAAGGAAACTTATAATAAAATTTTAGCATGGTTCTTACAGGGTGAACAATGTAGCTAGATAATGGAGTCATGTCAGGACTGAATAATTTTAGCTTTGTCTGTGTGTAGGCAAAGCATCCTTCCTTTTCTGCCATGAAATGTCACCAACCTTCTAACTCAAAATTGATTTTTTAAAATGAAATTAAGAACAGGATTCTAGTGGTATCCTTACCATCAGATATTTTAGAGGTGACTTGCTTCTGGGCACATTGGTAGGCTCTAGAGATAGGGCCTTCTTGCTAATGGTCCCATATCTCTAGAACTCCCTCTAGGGGATAAGAATGGCATTATCCATACTGGGTTTTAAAGTGGCCTTGAACTGCTTTTTAGCTGAGATAATTGGGTTGAATTTTTTGGCTATTTGATGTTGAGTGTGGTTCTAACTTGTTTTTTTAAGTTGTGTAATTAGTTTTATACAAGTGCTCTGCTAGATTGTAAAATGTTTTAAGTGGCGGTTTTAAATTACTGTGTATTGCGGAAATGGGATATGGTGGTTTAATATTTTATCTTTTGTATTGTAAGCATCATGGAAGGGTTTTGCCTTAAAAGGCAGCACGGAAAAATTTGAAACGAAACAAAAACACAGTAAAATAAATTACAGAACTGCTCTTATGTCGACACTGGCACAGTTTCAGTGATGCATATGCATAAGAACTGATGGCTTATGTTGTGACTTACTTACCCAAAAGACACCTAAGGACATTGGTGAGCAGCCCCCTGCTTCACATTTTGGGCAGAATCGGCAAGTAGGCTCTTATACCCAGTGGCATTTCTCCTGTTTTGAAACTTAAATTCCTTCAGGGATCAAACAAAGCCTGAGCTAGAGTGCCATCAGCACAGGTTTTTAAAAAACAAGGAAATGTATATATTGAAACTAAACCCTGATGCATTTCGGAAGCTCCTCCACCCACCTTTCCATTAAGGAGAATATTATTCTGCCTACATGGCAGCAAATACTCCACTTAGTAAGTCAATGTGGGCTCTTAGAATTGTACTCTACTGTTGCATTTTTTTTTGTGTTGGTGTGGGCTTTAGTTATAAAGATTTGTGGATGGCGTATAAATAGGCAAAATGAATAAAATACATAACAGAGTGTTGGCAGTTCAGCAAGTCCTGAATGCTACAAGGCTTGTACGAGAAGCTCTGTGGGTCAAGCACTAGCTCCAGGGATCTGAAGAGCTGTTCCTGTGATCTCATAGACTGGAGAGGCAAATGATGCTGGTGGCCTAATCTGGTGCTCCTGATGTAAAGACTTGCAGGCCTGCTGGTTTCCATCGTTCTCTGGAAGAAACCTTACTCTTCCCAACCCTTCCCCTGCATCTTCTCTCTTCTGGCCAGCCGTTCTTCACCTCCCAGCCTTCAACTAGCCTCCTGTCTGCCCTAGATTGGCCATGTGTCCTGTTCTACAGAGAACGATCTTCTCTTCTTTTTGAAGGGCTGTCCTATGGGTCAAAGTCAAGCTTAAAGATAAAGAACCAGAAGGAGTGAGCAAGCGCCTTGAGGCTGCTCACCAACAGTTAGCACCTGAATAGCAGGCTAAACAGTCACACAGGTTACTTTGTCAACTCTGGTGAGAGGTGTGGCATTTCTCTTTAAAATATAGTAATTATTTTCTAACTATAAATTAGTATATGCAAGTCTGGACCCCCTCTTGTGCCCCCTTTTAGGCCATGCCTAAGTGGCCATCCTCATCTGCCATTTTCTGCCTGAGTGCTTTACAGTTTGTCTCAGCTGATTCCAGAGGCAAACAAAGAGGATAAATTGGGCCAGCATCAGGACACCTTCCAAAGCTCTGCATCCATGTAGGGGACCCAGTGGCTCTCTCCTGACCCATGCAGTCCTCCTACTTTTTCTTTTTTTTGCCATTGTCACCTTTTCATCTACTGTCTCTAATCATGCAAATTTGGTCAGGAGCAAATAGGAGCATTCCCTCTCATTTTCTTTTAACTCGCCCACCTCAGGTGCTGTGTGAGAATTGGCCCAGGGAGAAAGAGCAAGTGATTGTAATGAGAGTAGTGGAGTTTTGTAGACTCGGAGGAAGAGGGAACACCTCTAAGACGAGAGCTCATTGAGGGCATCTTGTCCAAGGGCAAGCATTCTCACTACAGCTCTCACTGGTAAGGGAGAAGACCTCCTGCAGGAACTAGAAATAAATGGAACCTAATAGTAGAGTTCCTGATGACTTTTAATCCAGCTTTGTTTTAATTTTTTAACATCTTATTGGCACCATGATTCCACTTCTCAGAATACATTTTGCCATTACTTTTCAGTCATCTGAAGCCTTGTTTGCATGACACACCATTGGCATGCTAAAACTGTATGTATATCTTGGCGTGTGTGTTGGATCTTGGTTTAAGGCTAAGCATTTGGATGATGATGTTTTAAAAGAGATCTTTTCCAGACATATGATCATGCAATTCTGGTAACACCCAAATATATAACCATGACAAATATGGGCTAAGCATGCCAGTTTTAGTTATTTAAAAAGGCTTGCAACCTGGTAAGGTGTCATTTGGCAAAACTGAACTTTCATTGCATGGGTTTGTTTTCAGTCAGTACACTGTTCATTTCCCCCCTAGCCTGGCTTATATTTTTTAGGTTTATATCTTTCTGGAAATAGAAAACTGTCAGTTGCATGCTTCAATAGTCCTATGGCAGTACAACCTAGGACTGAAATGTGTACATGCAGAAAGAGTAAGAGGCAGTGTTGGATGAATACAGACTAACTGGTTGAACGGATGTGAACTTTGAAGTTCTCATTACAGTGGTGTGAGACAAAAGCTTGAGTCTGAATCTTTTTCTTTTTCTGGTTCTCTAGAAAAACAACAACCCCTTAACTTTACTGTCTTAAGGTTATTAGCTATTCCTCCAGGGTATGAAGCTTGTTTTCTAATAGAAAACAGTCGGACATTTTATAGGCAGCTGGAGCCAGAAATGTGGAAGGGACATAATTAGCTGGATTCTTCTACACTAATTTTAGTTTTGCACCAATGTGATTCCACTTGACATCACCAAATACAGTAAAGCCACGCCTGGTTTATACTGTTCGCTGTGAGAACACAATCAGCCCCAGGATTATCATGGCTGATCAAGCCAGTGAACCAATGTGCTTCTGAAATGCTGGATAAGTGACAGTTGACAAAGAGACAATGCTGTGAGCTTTACTATGTCGGTTGGCACGAGGGCTTGTACTGCTGTTATAAAAGTAGCAAAAAGTGTCAGGTTGTGTTGACCTTGGGTTTTCATAGGCATCATGGGGACCTGCAGCCCTTCCTTGAGGCTTCTGCATGTTTACAGGTTTTATGGAGGCCTGGTTGATTGGATGCATTCAGTGGTGGGTATACATTTTGGTGACCCTGAAGCTTGAACTGTTATGGGGACCCCTTCACAACCAGCAATGAGCTCTGGGTAACCACTGTTATCTTCTTCAACAGGGTTGTTACATGACACATCATTTTTTTTTAAAAAAAGATTGACTACTACATCTCAGATTTTGAATAAAATTGCTGTACTGGGTTATCTCACATATCAAAGTCACTGTGATTTCCTATGCCATATAGTTTTCAAGTTATTTGGGTGGGGATGATAATTGGGGAAATGTTATATGCATGCATGGATAAAGTTGCTTCTCGGCCCCTTCCGGGATTAGGGGCCCTGAAGCTTGAGCTTCATTGTTTCATAGCGGATGCACCCTTGTTGCATTTATTTCTTAACCATTTCTCCAAGGAGCTCAAGGTGGCATATAAGGTTCTTCCTCTCCTCATTTAATCCCCACAACTACCTTATGAAGTAGGTTAGGCTGAGAGGCAGTAACCGGCTCAAGGTCACCCAGTGAACTTCCTGCTCTTCTCCCCCATTCATACCTTGGCCCACACACTATCTCTACTACAAGACCAACATACTTAAGATTCATTTTTTAAAAAATGCCATTGGGAACATTTCTGTGCATCGTTAAAGCATAACCTCTATTCCATTAGTACACCGTTTCTCGGGGCTGCGCTAGGCACAGACTTGCATTCGAACAAGGCTTATTCATAGTAGACCTGTTGAAATTACTGGACCTAGAATTATAGACTCAAAAGAGTTGGAAGGTACCTTCAAGAGTCACCTAGTCCAACCCCCTGGAGTGCAGGAATCTCAGTTGGCCATGGCCATTAACTTTAATGGGTCTACTTTGAGTAGGACTAGCTCCCTGTATTATTATTATTATTTTTAATCTGTTACGAGAAATTTGGGGGAGATGTAGGTTGGCATAGTAGCATGAACCAGGGATAAGCAGACATTAGCCCCAGAGCCAGTTATCAGTGTTGAAGATCAGCCTTGGACTATATGAAGGAGCAGAAAATGATAGCAATTTTAAGCATATACAGAGTGCATGACTTACTTATGCTATAGAATAGCCACAATAACACTGCTCAATTACAATTACACCTAAAACTGAGGATAGGTCTTTGGAGCCAGTCTTTGATTCAATTGCCAATCAAAGTGTCATTCAGCTTCAACCTGCAGCTGTTGCTGGTTGTTAAGCTCCTGCTTTCCCCCATGAATATTTATACAGAATATTTACCCAAAGCATTAGCAGCCTAAAGTGCTAACATTAGGACTCTTGGAACCTGGAGATGGTTTTAAAAATCAATGCTTACAGGTAACATCAAAGGGTATCTAGTTTTGTAAAATCTTAGTATGTTGGCTACCAATCAACTTTTGACCTTGTTACTAAAGAAATAAGGACACTGGAGAACTTAAAATAAAGTTAATGCAAATAGCCATTGCTACTCTCCCAACTCCCAATGGAACAATCACACTAGAGGACTTTCCAATTACCCTATGACCCTCAACTTGACTATTCTTTGGTCATTTAAAGCCTCTTTTTTTTGTTTTCCCAGGGGAAACTGAAGTGCTAGAGGCATTGTTGCAGAATCCATTTTCCAGCATGCTAGATATTGCTGAGGCTCATACTATAATGGCTGTTTTAGCTAAGCGGCATCTTCAATCAGACAATGCATCAGCAGAGGTGGACGATGGAAAATAAAAGAGCAAGCAAAGATTGCAACCGCTGTGGTGCAGGACGCAAATGGACACATTAGGGGTGTTTTAGCTAGAAGTCACATCAAGTTGAAATCTTTAGATGCTTAGAGAACAAGACCAGTGTCATACAAGATAAATGACTCTGTTAAGACTGAGCCCCATCTCAGAATCAGCAGTATGCTTCACTACTAATCTTCCACTACTCCAAAAGACCCCTGATTTCAGGCACAGTGAGATACATAGACCCCATTTAATGGAAGGGAAGGGAGAAGCATCTTTTCCATCCATCCATCCACTCATCCATTCATCTTGGCATGTGCTTAAAAAAAAACATTTTGCAAAGCAAAAAAGAAAAGAAAAGGAGTGGGATTCTGGAAACCCTGCTCATATTCATACTTTTGTGTTTTATGCATCAAATGCTTAGTCACCAAGGACTAAAGCAAATTTAAATGTTTGACAATTTCACTGATTGTTGCATGCTCATTTGCTGATCAGTCCCAATGCTGAGTCTATTGAGACAAGTCTTCATCTGCTAAGACTGGTAGACAATTATCAGACCATGGAAGTGCATACAATGAAAAACCCTTTCTGCCAGTTTGGAATGTTGCACCCACACACTTTTGGGTAGTCATTACTTGGATAGTGGATTTGCATGCACGGAAGTGTCTTTTGCTAGTTGGTTCAACACTGAAATCTTGCTATACTTCCAAAGGGGATCTTGAAGTTACACATTGCTTTGTATGTTCAGCTCTACTTGCAGATTTCCAGGATACGTTTGAATGTGGGCAGTACTGGCCAACATGTGGAAGCTAATGGCTTTTGCAGGCTTAATGCATTCTGTAATGTGATAATAACAAACATTAAGTGGAGGATGTTCATCCGTATATAAAAACTAACAATGTTATTGCAATGTGAGACCTCAAACTGGGCATATTTGTACCATATAGAATAGTTTTTGCTAATGCAACCCAAAATAACATTTTCTTTGCTTTGCTTTTCTCTCTCTTGCAATAAGAAGTGCATGATACATATTCCATGTCCTGAGTGTTGTATAATGAATAGCATTAGAAAATTACTTTTAGCTGTCTGTTTCTTAAGGGGGAGAAATCCCTTCATCTCTGCAGCGCTACCAGATGCATATTTTATTTATACTCAGTGATTTTAGACTTAAAATGTTAGAATCTGTGATACACGGTAAGGCAACATATTCCCAAGATAGCACCACTGAAATTAACATGTATGGCCAGTGCTGAATTTTAGCTCATGTCTGGAATCAAGTAATGCTGTCTACTGGACTATTTGTAAATTGTATTTATGTAACTAACAGACCAATCCTATACATTAGCTACACCAAGGCGGCAGGAGGGTGGAGGTGGAGGGAGACACTGACACTGCATCAAGGGAATGACTACCATATCCTATGCTTGCTCAGCATGAGAGGGAAGGGGGAAATCATACAACCAATGAAAAATGGCAGGTATCCCTCCCCCCAGCATCACTGGAAAAACTGTCATTGCCCACCAACAAGGGCCTGTACCAGTCATGACATGCCCCTCGTACATGGATTGAGCCAATGAAGTCACAGTGATGAGAACATGCCCCCAGCACACTCCCTTCACCACAACATATGCAGTGCTGTCACCATGCCCCATCTCCCATTTGATCAAACCCAGTGGCACAATCGGCAACAACCCCACTTCTACAAGTTCTCAGGCATCCCTTCGGGCAAGGGTTCAAATTCCCTTGTGTCGCTCACAAGCACTGATTTGGAGCACAATGCACAATGGCAAGCATACCTATCATATCCAGGGGGCTGAAAAACAACACACATTATCCTTGGGAGAAGAGTTCAAGATCAACACAACACAGCAAGAGGAGAATAAAATATATAACATTTACTATTAAGAGATCCAGGGCCAACAGCCAGCTAGTGGCCAAAGGCTTGTCTAAACAAAAAACCCCAGAAGGGGGCCAGTCTAGCTCCCATGAAATCTGGGAGCAGCCACTGAGAAGCCCCCCTCTTTTGTCTTCACTCAATGTGCCTTTGAAGGTGGTGGGACAGACAGATGTTCTCAAAGCCTGGGCAGGCTCATAGAGGGAGATAATCCTTCAAATAGCCAGGGTTTAAGTCATATAGGGCTTTATGGGTAATAACCAGCAATTTTGAATTGTGCCTGAAAATGGGGGTGTTGTAACAAGGAGTTTCTGTCTGCCCTGTAACTGAATTAAAAAATTCAGAAAAGTGTGAGTTTTTGCGAATGGCTCTATTTCAGCTCACATGTTTTGGAAAATACGAATTAGGTGGGTTAGTTTAAAAATGTGAACTGAATCTTATTTCGTCCCCATCGCTACCAGCTGTCTTCTCTACCGCCCCATCCATCAGGCCAAGAACTCAGAGAACCAGGCTGTATCCTTCTCCCCTCCCTGCTGAGTTCTCCATGATGAGTACTGAAACGGGAAAGTAGGGACATTGACAATCAACATTATATCTCTGCATTGCTGAATTAGGGATAGTGCCAGGGCAGTATTAAGGCAGAAGATGATCCCATTGTTCCCTGAAAAATAATAATCTGGTTGTGGACTGAAAGAGCCCATCTGATACACCGAGAACTGTCAGCGGTGACATATTTTTAGAAGTCAGATTTTGTGCCACTGTCTTCATTGTTTCATAGCTTCAGCTTATTTTACTCCCATTTACATTTTTAGAATTAGAAATTTTATGCAAACACTGAGAAGATGGATAATCTTGTTATGGAATTTAATATCTGTAAAACATTAAGGAATAACAAATGCTTTTAAAAGGAAGTGTTAAAAGCAAATAAAGTTTAGACTGGAAAATGTGGTTTTTGTGTGACTAGACATCTGCAGCACTGTGATATGCATATTACTCTGTCATTCCTCCACAAAGCAAAATTGCATTTTTTTGTGTTTGTGCCAAGCTCAGGTTTTTATCTAAGTTGCTTGGAAAGGCTTCAGCAAATATTTTATTTCTTTAAAAAAAATGGCTGAAAGATATTTTGAGGTGTTAAAGTGTGCATCAAATTTGGAAGACTGTTGTCTGATAAAGGGATGAACTGAAAAGGCTGTAATGTGCTTCAAAACTCCAAGGAAGGCTTTATAGATGCCCTTCCTTCGAATCAGTAAGCAAAAACAAACAAGCTAAACTGCAGGAGGGCATGTGCGCATGTGAAATCTGACTTTCTTGGGTACTTAGAACCACAGCAGAACCTCTGTTCTCTGAAGTCCGCTCATTCAAATTCCTGACTAATCAGATTTATTGTTGCCTGACACTCCTGTCCCATGTGCAGATAGGCATGGTCTCACTCTAAGTCTTCAGATTAGGTCGTTGACATGTAAGCAGCCCTGCCCACCTGCAAAAGTTCTCCACCACTTCTCCAAGGCATGGTTTAAAAATGTGAATATACTGAAGCTGAGTCTCTTCAGTATCTGCTTGGAAGACAACCTGGGAACTCTATGCATGCTTCCCCCGATGGGAGAGAGGCAGGAGACATTAAGTAAATTAAGATCCATGTCATTATAGTGATTTGTTAATAATATACCTAGTTGTTTTTCAATTTCTGATTATCTAAATGGTCTTGGACATAAAAGAAGTAAAGAATATTAATAATATAATAGTAGTTATCACATACAATATTTCAGTAATTCATACAATAGCACTGTAAGGTTGGGCGGTATTATTCATACATTGCAGGGTGGAGAGCTATTTTATATGTCTGGAATCCCACAGTGGAGAAAGCAGCTGCAGGCAATTTGAAGTGGAAAAAGAGGTGACAGAGAAAGGGTTAAGCTACCCTACAATGCGATTTCTCTGCTCAAAACTGCCCCCTCCTGAAAACTGCCATTAGGGCTTCAATTCATGTGCTTTTGTGTAACATCTAATTAGGCCGCAAGATAACAGTGGCTTGCCTAATGCCACTTAATGAATTTGGGGCATTGACAGGTCAGGGATCCCACTTTCAGCCACCAGCTCACAATTGTACTTTATTACACTATATTTGGCTGATGGAACTTGAAAGATTGCATATACATTTAGAACCAATTCAAGTTGTAAGGGGGTGGGGAACAACTCATACACAGTGACTTTAATACTTCATTTTCAAATGGTTAGATATTTGTATGACAGAATCTTCAGTTTTTCTTTTCAGAGAATCTGAAAAGTTGGATAAAATACTAGATGTTTCAAAAGAAACACCTAAAAATGTTTCATTAATTTTTTTCCACATGGGGAACTATCTTTGATTTCCCCCCTCTAGTTCTCTATGCTAAATTGTCACTAATGAGGATATTTCATTCAATTAGAACGAAGGATCAACATTCAGAATGAAGTAGGGAAAGATATGCAGTTGTGTTTGTTTCTTCCAACAGTTAATGCCGTATTGCCACATTTCAGATAACCCATTTTAAGGGGTATAAAGTTCAGCATGGTGATGTGGCAGAAGTTCCACACGTACTAGAAGGAAGCTGCAACAGAGGTGTGCAGGGAGGCTGCTATCTATGTTTGACATAGATGTCCTTAGCGGGCTCAATAATTGAAGGGCCTTCTGTCAGATCCAATGACAGCCAGTTGTCCAGAATATCTCAGTTCACTTCAGAGGCTATCTGTTGTTTCTTCAGCACACACTGGATGAATGTGACAGGATTCACTTTGCCAACCACAGGGATTGACTGAGAGAAAAAACAAATAGGCTGAGCACAGCAGGAATATTCACAGTGACAAAACTGTGAGTATTGCTGTTGAATCCAAGTACCAGATCAATTAAGGAATATCAATATGGAGAATGTTAGAAAGTAGATATGTATGGCCTAGGGACCAGGTGGCGCTGTGGGTTAAACCACAGGCTTGCTGATCAGAAGGTCAGCGGTTCGAATCCCTGCGACGGGGTGAGCTCCCGTTGCTCAGTCCCAGCTCCTGCCCACCTAGCAGTTCGAAAGCACGTTAAAGTGCAAGTAGATAAATAGGGACCGCTCCAGCGGGAAGGTAAACGGCATTTCCGTGCGCTGCTCTGGTTCGCCAGAAGCAGCTTTGTCATGCTGGCCACATGACCCGGAGGCTGTCTTCGGACAAACGCCGGCTCCCTCGGCCTATAGAGCGAGATGAGCACGCAACCCCAGAGTCGGACACGACTGGACCTGATGGTCAGGGGTCCCTTTACCTTTTATGTATGGCCTATTTCTGTTTATGGTGATGATAATTTGTTTCTTTTAATATAGGAAAAGCCATATTTACTGGACTCAAAATTACCCCATCTATTGCATTATCCTATCTTTCTGTAATAAGAAGTGCTCCAAAAGCAGTGGACTTCCTGAGATCAAACAATAGTTGGCCAATAACCAAGTTATCTGGGAGTGATTCTATTTTTTCCTGCAACGGATAGGTGTATGTATATGGGTGGGGTGGGTGGACAGTTTAGAGCAGGCAAGCAGAAAACAGCTAGCTGATCATCTTAAGGATCTGGAGAACAGGGCTAAATTGTAGAAAGGATCGTACATACTTAGAGATAGGAAAACTGGGTCCTAATCTAGGACTGGAAACACTAACCATAGAGTGCTTGGTGTTCATAGGTGGGTAAGAAAGTATTTTCTGCTTAAAAGTGAGGGAGCTAGTGAAGTTGTCTAACATAAATCAATGTAAAAATGAAGTTGAAGTGTTATAGATAGATGATAGATAGATAAACTTCATGTGATAATCTGGCTCAATGCTCCATCACCTTTCATGAGGAAAAAAATTCTTCTCCCAGCTGTGAAACTGTAAGACACAATTTTACAGACTCAATTTACACAATAATCATGACTGACTGAACTAGAACATTGTTAGGGGGAAAGTTTCTTTCATGTTGAGATTTTCACACTGAGGAACTATGGAAATCAGTAGAATGAATCACACTGTTGAGTCCAGGGCTGAATCCTCTCTCTGAAAAATCCACTCTGGTTTGCCAAATTGCACCACCTTCTCCTTCTCCCTCTTACTCGATATTTATGTATGATCTGTTTGATAAAGGTGGGTCTATTTGATGGTTTTGAGTCTCTCCCCTACCCCAGTTATTGCAGCTTCACCAGAAATGAAGCGGGAAATTTTAAAATTCAGGAACCATCCTGACAGCTCCCATAGCCACATCCCCATGAGGAATCCAAAAGGCAATCCCTTGTGTTTTGTGTTTGTGCATTTATATATGAAGGAGATGCTGTGTGACCTTGGACCAACACCACCTGAATGAACCTATTACACAATGCATGAAAACAACCACTGGTTGTTTTTTTTTTGCTAATGGTCAGCCCTCTGGGGTTTCTGTAGAGGCTTTTTTAAAGTGCTCCAGCAACAGCCATAGCAAAACTCTATTCTGCTACTCGGTAATAAAGACTGTTCCTGTTACCAACTGCCTGAATCCTGTGTTTCCATGATGCTACACTAGACTACCTAACCAAGGGATCAGCCCTCCCTCCCCAAGCTTACAACATTGGTAAATATCATTCTGGCAGGTAACATTGTTGCTCCGACTGTGAAAAAGTACAAGAAATACATTCCTATCCGTTGTTGTCCTGTTACACTCCTGAGTTTTATCATTATATTGCAAGCCTAAGCATGCTTGCTCAGAATAAGTCCCACTGAGTTCAATAGGACTTATTCCTTAGAAGGGATGATGAATTTTTCAATTTCAGTATTTTTCAGTTTCTCATCTTTCCATTCTTAAGTTCAGTTCTCCACACTTCCCCAGCAGTTTGTGAATTATTTTCTTTAAAACTTCTCATGAAAATTCAGCATTTTAGTGAAAATTTCTCCTAATGTACACATTTCTATGCAATTTTACCTAATTTGCACATTTTGCAACACAATTTGCCCCAACGCAATGCATCGTTGGATGTCATTTGTATTAACATATGCATCTATATGAACACTTTGCCCTAGTATATGCATTTATGTACGTACTACTTGGCTGGAGAACTGCATTGCAAAATTCAGAGAAGTGCAAATTGGGGTGTTTTAGTTCTCATATTGTTTCAGAAAGTACAGATTAGAAAGATTTGCCTTTAAATGTGAATTGAATCTAATCCCTCCATCCCAACTTCTTTAGGAAGTACTGTTAGCATTAAAGTCTTAACTATGGGCTTTGCTTTCTGTTGCTGTGTTGTGGAGGTGTTCCTTTTACCCATCCCTCTGTGTGCTGCTTTGTTTACTGAAGAAAATTATTCTGTATGTTGCTGCAATGATAAAAGGAAGCTTAGGCTGAAAATGTGCTGTTTGCAAAAGAACGTGTGTGTAGTCCATCGTCTCTCACAGTCTCCTCAAAATGGCCTGACAGCACATTTAGTTGCCACTTAGGGCCGATGGTTGCAAGCAGTGGTGCTGTTGGTGTTTGAGTAATTAGTTGTGCTCGCGTTGGCTTCTTCACTGCGGGTCACTGCTGCAGCCCCTGGTGTGTTGAAGTGGCCTGCCCAAAATGTGCTCTCAAAGAGCCAAGGGCTCTGCTGTTGCTGCTTTTTGCAGTCTCCCTCAAGCGTGAGCTTGCTGGCGCTGAAAATCCAGTGCTCTTCCTCCGACTCTAGCTTTTGCATCCTGAGATGAACTCACAAATCCATTATTTATTTTGGTTTTGGTTATTATTGTTTCTGTTTCCTAAACAGGAGCATCCAGGAACAAGGGACTGACGTTAAAGAGGCGTATGGTACCAGACAAGGGTACCCAGCTGAGCTCCTTTCAGGCTTTGATATGGAGAATATGCTGCTGTTCTAAACTGAACATATTGCTTGCTTTCTTACCATGAATGGGCTTATCGCTATAGCTTTGTCCAACTCCAAAGGGAGTTATGCCTTTGCCATACAGTACAAAAATATTATTTATACTGTAAACGCCCACATGATCCTCAGATGAAGGGTGTTATATAATTAATTTAACAACAACAGCAGCAGCAGCAGCAGCAACAACAACAACAATGGATGTTTCCCTCAAAAGGCAAATCATCTGCAAAGGTGTGGCCTGGGACAAATGCTTATTGTGGAATGTGGGCCCAATTTGCCATGTGATCAATGTGTAGAAGGCAGCTTCTTGCCTTGTTTTTCTTGAATCAACAACAGATCTTATTAGAGAAGGCAGCAGATGGAGAGGGACACTTGTCTCTTCAGCCCCCCTCTCCCCCCGTTTTCAAAGGGGATATTTCCCACTCTTCCCACTGGAACCAATGAGGACTCTTTTTCTAAGGCTTTTAGTCAGTGTGGGGGTGTAGAAGCTGAACTCTGTTCAGCTTGCAGTGGGCGACTGAAGAGATAAGCCTCCCTTCTTCATGCACTGCTTTCCCAGTAAGAATCAGACTCCACACACCAGTAATTATTTAAGGAAGAACAAGATATAGCCATGTTATGTATGTAATAAGTGGGTATCTAGTTTGGCCCTCAGCAGTTGGGAGAGAGAGAGAGAGCCATTGGAGAGATTCTAATTGGAGTTAGCCAAAAACTGAAGGTACAGTTTTTTTGGACCTAGCTCATTGTCTACATGAGTTTAGGGAAGTTTTTAATGTGTGATATTTTAATATATTTTAGTGTTTGTTGGAAGCCGCCCAGAGTGGCTGGGGGGACCCGGCCAGATGGGCGGGGTACAAATAATAAATTATTATTATATTATTATTACATTGTCTGGCAGTGGCTCTCCAGGATTCCTGATGGGGTTCTTTCCCAGCCTTACCTGAAGTTGCATCCGGACAGTGGACTGAGCAGGCAACCTTTTCCCAAGGTGATGAGATGCACAGAACCGTCGTTTAAATTATTGTAATCATTTCTGAATTTGCATCTCTGTATATAATGCAACACTTGCAACTATTATGCAAATCTGTATTCTCTTTTGTTTTGCTTTGTGGTGATACGCAGGAAGCCTCCCTGGACTGATGGTTTCAGTGTTTCCTGGAAATAGCCAAGTCAAACAGCAACCCATCACATTTTTTTAAATAAAAAAAGTTGTTTATTGTGAATACATGAATTAAAAAGAAATGACACACTTGTAAACGGCTGTCCTGATGCACATGAATAATAAATGCATATTCGCTGAAACGTGTGGCATATTTCCCCCCATAATCTAAAATTTAATACAGAATAATGAATCACTTTGAAGCTCTCTCTGCCACATTTTTTTTTCATGTTGAAATTGAAGAACAGACTTTCGTTCTTTTCACTCCGAGAACAAAATCAGCCTCTCAGACAGACAGCATTCACAGAATTAGCTGCTGATGCATAAGGCTCTTATGCAAATCAGCAGCCAAGCTCCTGGGCCTGTGGTTGGATTACAACTAAACCTGAGGCCTTTGAATTTCATGCAACTGGAGCAATAAAAGGGTATAAATATTAAAAGGAACAAACACAAAATAAATGTAGTGGAACATTTTTTAAATAAAGAGTTGTAATGGAAATCAGAGCCATCTGTACCTTATTAAGACATACATAAAGCCAACCTGCGTCTGGCGCTGATCTTTAAGTGCAGGCTTTAAAAATAAAGGTCAGCCGCACATGGAAATGGCACAACTTATTGGGGCTCCTCTAAATCACTGCAGGAAAGTGGCTCTGCAGACTGTCCTTAATTGGAGTTAAGGAAAAGGAGAATACAATGTCGCCTCAAACAGCTCACCTGTAAAATCTCCTTTCTCTTTGTCAGAATTTTTCTTCTTCATAATAATAAAATAGATGGGAGCTGTTGAAAGAGCAAAATGGATAAGGCCCTGAAGCTACCTGTGGTGCGAAATGGGAACACTGCATAAGTGGCAAGAAGCAGACATAAAAGGCTTGGTTTCCATGTAACACCCAGCTACAACATTACATGAGCAAACTTAAGGCCTGCATGCCCTTCTGCACTCCTTCGCTAGCCTCTCCAGGTAGACCTGGGAAAAATTTCTACCAGAAGCCCACGGTGAACTGCTGCCATTCAGCTCAAGATCAGTAGTTTATAGACCTTTCAGATCAGACTGAATGGGGACCCATTTTTTTAAAAAAAATTGATCATATATTTGTACGGTGGTTGTATTGCTGCTGTTGTCACTCCTCTTAGACCAGGAAGCACCCATCCACTGGGTTAGGAATGATTTGAGCTGCATCCAACAACATCTGCAGGGCCACAGGTCCCCCATCTCTGATATATAATATATAAGTACATAAGAACAGTCTGCTAGATCAGGCCAATGGCCCATTCAGTCAGGGTGAGCCCAAGACATTTTGGCACCTGAGGCTAACCACAAATTGGCACTCCCCTCTCTACCGGGGAAGAAAGGCTGAGTGAAAATCAAAATCAGGAACAAGGGAAGAAATAAAGATCTACACTGGAATCTGCTGCCCCTGTTGATCCTGCTGCCCAAGGCAGTTACCTCACCTTGCCTAATGGGTGGGACAGCCCTGCATCTAACCCAGAAGCCTGTTCTCAGAGTGGCCAACCAGATGCCTGTAAGATACCTGCAAGCAGAACCTGAGTCCAACAGCAGTCTCCCCTCCTGCAGGTTCCAGCTACTGGTATTCAGAAGCATACTGTCTCCTACCATACAATATCAAGTCTAATGGACCAATGGCATAAGACAGCTTCCTATGCTCCTAATTGCCGAGAGATCTATTGCAAAAAAGACTCCAGGACAAGCTTTTCACACCCTCTCCTGAAATTGATTTCCCGTTCACAATAAGGCTGTTTATTACAGGCTGTCTGTAATAAACTAAATAAAGCTAAAAATGTAACCACTTCCCAAACAAGGAAAACAGATGTGTCAGCACATGCAAGCCTGACCAGTTGCTATGAGACCAACATTTCATAGATTTTTTAATTTAAAAAATAGGCAAAAATTGTGAAAACAATACACAATTCTGGATTTGAGATTATGCAAAAGGAGAACAGTTGCTTTTTCTCCTCCCTCAAATTCTACTGATGCTGACATTTTAAAAAAAGCATATTTCAATCGCTTTTGCCGGAACAATAATCAAACACCCATTCTAAAGGTACCCCCCCTCTCTTTTAGGGAAAAGAAAGAATGGAGAAAGAAATATATGTTTGGCTCAAATTAAAAGTCAGAAAGCTTTTACCGTAGATCATTTATTTTCCATAGGATAAAAGTTTCTAAGCAAACAATCCTTCTCTTTCAGCTTCAGAAAAGAATTGAAACCTTCTTTGCTGTGCACTAGATTTCAAAATTAATTATTAACCACAGAACTGTTTGCTGAGCCTGATTTTCAGCAGCCGGTGAAGGGACATATGAATTGTCAAAGCCCTATTGACACTACTACTTGGAGCATGGGTGTGTGGAAGTGAGAGGCAGGATGGGTAATCTCTGGTAAAGGATCATGCTAGTGCTGCCATATCCTCTCTCTTTTTTTGCCAGCTAGGTGGGGATAGATAGGATCCACTTCAATTGCACTGGTGGGACTTGGAAGATAGGCTAGCACTAGAGGTATGTGCTGCTGTAGAACACAGTTATGTGGACATAACACAACATACCTACTGTTGCAAGGAGAAAGAATGGATTGCATTGGGGATGTGGCCAGGTAGGAGTAGGGCTTAGAATCATATGCTTGCTTCAGCTCTATCCCTGACGATGGCACAATGCCCTCAAAAGAGGTGGTGCATGTAAAAAGACTCTCATTGTACACCACTGAGAGACAAGAGTGACTGTTCCCCCATGGCTCTTGTGCTCCTGTACCAGTAATTTAGGAAATTTCACCAGTGTAGCTAAGCCAAGTTTTCCTGCCTGTGCAACTTTTTCTGAATGCTGTATGGAAAAGCACACGAATCTGACCTTTGGAGAGTTTGTAAGTAAATCATTTTTAACTCTCATTTTTGTTCTGTGCTAGGGGAAGAGGGGAACTTTGGAATGAACTTAGAGGGGCATTTTTTAAAAGCTCTAACAACCTGTATTTCCATGCTTTACTTTGCTGCATTATTTTGTTATTTTAATCTCTGCTGGGGTTCTCTCACCAAAGAGTACTTGCTCCAAACCTGGATCTTGCCAGCCAGGAATTCTCCTTTACATCTATGCTTATTTTTCCTTGCAACCAACTTAAACTTTATTGCAGTGCAAAATTTAAAAACCCTTTGGCCACCTTGTACAGTTAAAAAGGTCAGCAGAACCTCCCACTGCCCCCTCCAACAGTTTCTCTGAACTGGAAGAGGCAGGAAGAGTCATGCATCTGTTGCCAGGAGCAAAGAAAACAGGCGGTGGGCAGCAGCACAGCACTCTACAAAACTAGCAACAGCTAATTTAAATAGATAGTAAAATCAAACTGCTTTAAGTTAAAAACGCTTACAGTAGCAGTTCTGAAAAGCCTGGGAAAACCTCTTTTGGGGGGGGGGCTGGCACTTAGATGATAGTGTTAAGGATTAGGAGGCTTTTCCTTACTAGCAGACCCTTTTGTAGAAGGCTTACCCCCACCCCCAATATAATTATGATAGGCTGCTACCAAGCAGGATGAACCTCCTGCCACACCCTAATCTGTCCAGCTCCTTGGGGAGCCACTGAGTCCTATTTCCATGCCTTCAGCCCAGCTCTAAGAAAAAATAAATAAAGAGAGATGGTTTGGATTTATGTTCCCCAAACCCAGAATTTTACAAAACCTTGCAAAATATCCTTAGGCTGTAAGGGGCACGGCGTAATCATGCAGTCTTAAGCTCATGAGGAAGGTTCTAATGAGAAATTACACAGAATTGCCTTCTAAAAATCAAGGAAGACAAATGTCAAAAAAGGGATCCATGTCACATAGTAATGAGGTCTCTAGACAGGCCTGCCTGGAGAGGGTATTCCAAAGGCAAGGAACCATCACAGAAATGGCTCTCTGTCTTATTGCTATCCGTTACACTTCAGATTGTAAGGGCACCTGGAGAAAGGTCTCAGATGACCTCAGCGGTTGGGCAGATGGATGCATGAGGAGACGGTCAAATAAATATCTGAGTCCTAACCTGTGTAGGGCTTTAAGTTTAAGACCAGCACTTTGTATCGAGCTTGGAATTTTACTGGGAGCTAATGCAGTTGCACAGTGGATTTGTACAGTGACTTGCTACAATTAAGTAGTAGTACTACTGATGAAGTTATAATGCAGCTTTGCAAGGGAAAATGTATCTTCGCTAGGGTCCTGCATAGACTATTTTAGCTGGATCATTATCATTGTACTAAAGAACTGTTTCTACTGTACTGCAGTGTTTTTAATAAAGATACCAGTCCTGCTGCTATTAAAATCATCAAAGGCATTCTCTATCCAAGAATTAAAATAATATTTCTGGCTATACACCCACACAAGTAATGCTGTAAAACAAGAGTGCAGGATAACAAGCAGCTATGAGCTAAAGATCCAATTACTGGGCAGTGTCATTTGTGCAGTTATCAAAAAGCAATGTTCTGAATAAGTGAACGAAGCTTTGGCTTATACAATCACTGCAATCACTTAGGGTAGCAAGGAAATACTGTGAATGTGAATAACAAAATGTACCTATATTAAATCAGTTTGTTCCATGTCAGCATAAAGGGGGCCTAAAGAACTGAAACCCAGAAGTTTATGGCCTTAAAAAATATTATATTGTTATGAGTTTTGTACACCAATATTGTTATTGAACCTATATGAGTATAGTCGCATATTACTTTGGCTTATATTTTAAGAACTTCTAATTCATATTGTCCCCCTTCATGGATCACAGCCTTGTCATGGTGAAGGGGCTTGAATAACTCCAAGAAGCTATGAGCTATGCTGTGCAGGGCCACCCAAGATGGCCAGGTCATAGCCAAAGAGTTTAGACTAAATGTGATCCACCTGGAGAAGGAACTGGGAAACCACTCCAGTATTTTGCCAAGAAAACTCAATGAGAAAACTCAATAAAAAAGGAGAAGCTTTGAGAAGAAAGTGAGAGTTTCCAAGGCATGCTCTGGTTCATAGGGTTACGGAGAGTCGAACATGACTAAGACGACTAAACAACAATTCATATTGTCAGTTTGCACAGTGTGGAAACTGGGGTGTATGGGGTGTTAGGGGAAGGGTAGTACCTTTGGTTGAGGACACGTCATGTTCCTTCTGAGATAGTTTGTCCACCTTTGGTCCCCACCCTGCACTCAGCTCTCATCTGTGGCTCATAGAAGCTGTTGGCATGCGACAGCAGCCATTCCCTGGGAAACAGTTTTGGCTGGCAGCTGAGGGTAGCCAATGGGTCTCAAACCCTCAGTGAGTTAGAGATTTCCCCTGTTTGCAGTTTCTGCACATGCAGTCATGGGAAGTGAGGGCTTTTCAACCTGGGAAGGTGGCCCATTTAGGAGAAGGAAAGCTCTGATCCTAAACCTCTGGTGCCTTGTGGCTAAACTCATTCATGAGAAAGGCTTTGGGAGCAAAGCCGGGAGGAAAGATCCATGCCCACTGCCTTGAGGGAGATCTTTGTGAGAAAAAAAGGCTGAGACAGTTGCATGGCTCCTTATACACATCTTTCCAGCAAATCCTGCAGCCAAGCTGGTGCCAAATGTATTGCTCTGCTTTCCTTTGAACCACATCAGTGAGGCCAAGAGGGGGAGGTCTTGTTGTCTGGGCAGGCCACAACCGCCATACACACTGTCCAGGCTTGCGCCTCAGGGAGGTCACTTCGGTGCTGCTAATGCAGCAAAAACAATGTGGGAAGCAGCAGTTACGAGTTCCTGGTCTCTTGCAGTCAAGCAGATGCTGTGATTCTTCAGCAGTTTGACTTCACTCCCGGAGATGCACTCCATTGACTCTTGAGCCAGACAAATGCCAACTATTCATATTGCTTATGTAACAGTTGTCCCAAATCACCTGATGCTTTCTGTGCTCTCATATCTAATGAATGTTTGTCAGATTTGTCTCTGTGAAGAAGAAGGGGGAGGAAAAAGTATTGGGAGTATCTAGAGTGCTAGAACTGTTGCCCTATGTGATCATCTCCCATGCAAGGCTACAGGATGGAACATTTCCTGGGCGATGAAGTGTTCTAGGCTCTGCTCATCCATGCCAATCATTGATTTCCCTTTACAGTGGTTCCCGAACGGCTTTGTTGTCAAACAAATTGGCTCCCGAATGCTCCAAACCCTGAAGTAAGTATTCCAGTTTGCGAACGTTTTTCGGAAGCTGAATGTCCGATGCTGCTTCCACGGCTTCTGCTTGAGTGCAGGAAGCTCCTGCAGCCAATTGGAAGCTGAGGCTTGGTTTTCAAATGGTTTCAGGAGTCGAATGGACTCCCGGAACAGATTAAGTTCAAGAACCAAGGTACCACCAAGGTACCACTGTACTTAGAAGAACCTTCAGTGTCAGCCTGGAGATTTGCTGTTGTACTGATAGTCTCTACTATGTCTGATCTCTGGCTCCTGAGCAGAGCATTGACATAAGTGAAAGTAGTCTCTTCTCAGGTGTATTAAACATGATGTTGGAGACATTTTTACACACAGAGAATAATTTGTCTAGTCCAGAAGCTAGAAAAAGTATCGTGACCATTACAGATTGTGCAAGGAAGATGTGTGCTACATTCACATTGTATCCTCCATTACAGAGCCTAGTGGTAGAGCATTTGCTTTGCAGGCAGAAGGTCCCTGGTTCAATTCCCGGCACCCACAGCAGGGAAAGGTCCTCTCCATCTCTGGTGTATTACTTCATGTGCTTCAAAAAGTGATAATAAGCCAGCCCTGCTGCATTTGTGAGCCCTCCTGCTCATTCTTCTGGGTGGTGGCGGTAGCGGGGATGGATTTTTGCCCTGAAGTCTTGCTTTGACAGCTCCACTGCCTGAATGGAAATGTTCTAAGAAGGATCATAGGCCTTTGTCCACAAAATGAAAGTTAAAACAACAACAACAAAGTTGAAAACATACAAGTGATAGAAGAAGCTTGCCATTTAGAGATGTAGGCCACAGAGCCCTGCCTGAGAGTTTGTCTCTTGATTGTAGGTGACAAATGAAAACGTGCTGAGGGGAGTGACACGGAAAAGTGCTGCCCCAATTTGAGCTGTTGAGGCAATAATTTGTTGTCTGTCAGACTCATGAGGCTTAACTAATGCTTTCTGAACTATATCAACTAGGATATCCTTCCCACCCCCTTCAAATCTCTTTTCCAGCTGATTAGCTTGTGACAAAAAAAAAAGAGTGTATCTCAAGTAAGGTAAAAATTCTGGGAGCTGACTCACCAGCAATTCCTTCTGCAGTGCCAGCGCTCATGATGAGCTCTATAATTCAGGAGGTTATTTCTTGTCAGTATCATTTTCTAGTGTGGAGGAATGATTGTTCTCAGTACCTGAATGTTCTTCTTTGCTTTTTTTAAATGCACATGCCAACAATGAATGTGGCACTATAGATATCGTCAAGGGGTTTTAGTTTAATAGCAGCCTGGATGGATGCCTTAGTGTAGTGTTGATTCCCCTAACACAACATCTTTTAAAAGATGTCACAAACAAGCGCTGTCACTCCAGGACAAGTTGAGTTAAACATTATCCCTTTAATAAATGATTGGATTTAAATTTCTACAGCCTATTAACAGTAATCTTTATCTACACGCACACACATAGAGTTGTTTGATTGCTCCGGTCTCTGGGGAAAACATGTAATAGCACCACATTTCACTTGTCTTTTTTCGAGGAAGGAAGGGAACAAGAATTTACCTTTCACTGCAACTGCCTAGCAACATAAAAATGGTGATGTTACATTAAAATCTGCTCATCACAGCATGGAGTGTAATAATATGCAAAGCTTTTGCTCTGCAGAGTCTAATCAAAAAAATTATTCTAATGTATAAAACATAGGGGCAAATTTTCATCGCTATGCATGGCAGATTATGCATGAAATTTCTATTTAGGGGTATATGCAGATATTTGCCATTTGTATGATGGCATAATTTGAGGGCAACATTTCTCATTTCTTGTGTTTAATCAAGCTTTTTATTAACACATCTAACATCTCTTACCATGCTAATTTGGGGACTGTCCATTAATGTCTTATTAAATGACATCTCATGATAGTAATAGGAAGTATATGGTGTCGTTTCTTGAAAAAATGACCATAGTTTGGCTTAGCCAAGCAAGGGTAAATATATCAGAAGACTAGGTGAACAAAAGTTAGGGTCTTGTATTTAGAAGGGAGCTTGTGGACTCTTCTTCATTGGAGGTTTCTAAGCAGAAGTTGGATAGCCATCTGTCATGGGTGCTTTAGCTGAGATTCCTGCATTGCAAGGAGTTGGTCTAAATGACCCTTCCAACTCTATGATGATTCTATGATTGTCATGCAATGTGGTGACACCAGTAGTGGCAGGAAGGAAGGGGTGGAGGTCTCTCTCTCTCTCTCTCTCTCGCTCTCTCTCGTTCTCACTCTTGCTCTCTGGTGTTTGGAACACTGCTATAACAGAGTCCAAGGTGCCAGAGACCCTGGGAAAAGTAGTTTCCTATCTTGAGAGAGTGGGGAAGAAAGGGTGAGAGACCTCCCTCCCTCCCTGATGTCACTACAGAAGCAGATGCACCAATAGAAGAAGCAACAGAAACTATTGGCAGTGTTTCTGTAGTTAGTAAGGGCCAGGGGAGCTCATGGTGTGGTTTTTGGGGGAGGGATTCTGATCTTGCTGCGCTCCCAATAAATGTCACCAGGAGCATGATAAGGCCTGTGTTGCTCTTAGAGTTAACTAAATTGTGGGCTGATTTCTTGAAAATAAAGATCTTTGTCTATCAAGCCCCATTCCAAATCAAACTTAATGCCCACCATTAAGTAAATCTGAAAGTGCTTTTTCATCTCTAGACAGGGTGCTCAGAAGTGTACTTAGGTGCCGGGTGGCACTTCTCCCCTTGAATCCAAAGCAGCTTCAGGGTGGAAAGTGTAGCTGCAGGAGCCCACACATCACAGCTGCATGTCGGACAGCTCTTAATTCCAAGTTTCCTTTGAATAATGAGGCTGTTTCTTAGCATGCTGGCTTTCCTCTATCATGCAAAGCAGAGGGCTCCAAGTACTCTTCGGAGTTTCATTTGGTATTTTTTTTTTAAAAAAGTTAGGGCAGCAAATTCAGAAACCAATCGCTTCATTTTTTTGGTTACACCTCAAAACAATATATCTCAAGTATAGTTTTCATTAATCATTAATCTGTTCATTATTAAATAAGTCACTACGTCATTTTTGTACATATCTATTTGTGGAGGAATGTGTAAGTCTTGATATTACAGGTTCTTGGCACCTGGTCAGAATCTACATGGAACTTATAAATCCAGATTTAGAAAAGGGGGCATTCGTAATAGCTCAGCTAATACCATGTGTAGTTGGGAAATAAGCTTCACTCTGCTCAATGGACTTACTCTGAGGTAACTGTGCATTCACTTGCAATCTTTGCTTTATTTCCTGTCAGCTTAGCCTATACCCAACAGAATATTATTCAACAGAATATTAGTTTCCACTGTGCTATATTTGCACATTGCTATACATGAGCTACCCAGCTGACTCACTTAATTACTTCTTTGTGAAACATCCTTCCCAGATATCTTCATAAACGCATTATGTGCTAAGCAGAATTAATAAAATCATGTTAGACCCCAATGCACTTGATCTTTCTATAAATATTATCAAGCAATACATTAATTATCCAAATGTGGATGTCTGTTTCCCCCCTTAATCTGTTAAGCACCTGTGCACTACCTATAAACCAGTAATATGCATTCATTCTCTCTCTCTCTCTCTCTCTCTCTCTCTCTCTCTCACACACACACACACACACACACACACACACACACTCCACTCTCTCTCTCACACACACCATTATAAACTTATTTTAAACATATACATATAAACAAGAAGCATTCCTTACAATATGAATGTTGTCCCTTTGCATATGCATCTGAACTTGACTCTTAATGTGTTGCCTCATAGAAATCGGCTAGCTTATATTGTGATCCCATTGACCAGGTATGCCCTCTGGGAAGGTATAGAATAATAATTAAATGGCCTTGCACTGGTGGAACACAACTGCACTGTTCACAAGAGCTAACATGCACACACCATTTACAATAGCAGACAACATGGAGGAGGTGCCATCAGCCCTGTCTACCACATCTGCCTGCCAGTGTGTAGCTGCTGTGCCAGTGTGACACCACTGGAGAAAGGGAGGGGGGAATGGGTGGGATTGGGGCATGCTGAGAAGGTGCCACCTTAGTTGGAATCTTACACATACCCTGATTGAATCCTGTTGCACTTTCAATCTCAAAAACTGGTCAAAAGCTGAGGAAACCATATTAGGAATTTGTGGATTAATGAGAGGATTGCCTTATTTATTGTGTTAATGAATTATGGCTTGCATTGTTTCTTATGAATTTGTAATATTTAAGTTATGGATATGTGAAATTTAAGATAACGGGAATCAAAAAGCTCAGTTTAATTTGCTCAAATGATTGATAACCTTGAAGGCCTCGTGCAGTGCCATACGTGAGACTTTCCTTCAAAATGGTCCAGAAGTTACAACTAGTGCAAAATGCAGCAGTCAGGGTGCTGGGTGAGTGCCTGGAGACCCTCAAATATAACATCAATTTTGGAACAACTACGCTCATGGCCTATTGCTTTATGGGACATGTGTTGTTGTTTTTAAATAATATTTTATTAAGTTTTAAAATATAAACAGACAAACACCCACAAACATCTACAGACAAAACATACACAAACAAAAATATATTCTTTCCCCATCACATTTCCAATTCATATTTTAGGGGGACTTCCCCCGACCTCGTCCTCCTGGTTTTCCATGCAACTCTAACTAGACAGTTTCATCTACTTTATGGGACATGTTTAACGAGCCAGTACTTCCATTTAGAGCCCTAAATGAGCTTGATCCCAAATATCTGAATGAGGTATCTTCCCATATTGACCTACCCATTTGTTAAGATTCACAGGGAATGTCCTGCTAGCAGTCTCCCTCATTCAATGGGATGGGAACCCATAGAGAGGCTTTATTGGCAGTGGCTGCATACATTTGGAATGATCTCTCCTCTGTGGTGCATTTCACCATGGCACTGCTGTTTCAGCATCAGTTGAACATACCCCTCTTCATCCAGGCCTTGGGCAAAGAATGAGGTTCATTGGAATGGATTTTTAGTGCTCCTGCTGTTTTGATGTGTATGGAATTCAAGTTTGTTATGTATGTTTTTAATATTATTGTTTACTTTTCTGTTTTCACCTTATGTGTCTCTTCCCTCGGGCCTTTGCGTGAAGAACGAACTATACATATGGCAAATAATAATAAATTACTAGTCAGGAGGAGTTATTGTTCTCAGGGAATATTTCCTTCTCTGGATCAGTAAGATCTCACTGCTTATTCAGAAATGTCAACCTTAATTCCCCCCCTTTTTTATCCTTTTCCTACTCTTTCAACATTTGTGATCAAACCAATCTGCCTCAGATGGTTTAATATTTTGAGATGAGACTGGCATTCCAAGTGACATGGCATCTCCTTGACTGGCATTCCCTTGTGACAGGAATATTAAAAACCATTTTAATCAGTTGATTATTATTGTCTATAGGGTACACTTCCTAGTCCTCAAAACTATCAGCAGAATAATCAAGGACAAACATTCAGACTATCAGCTGCTTCCAGCTACCGAGATGAAGGTAAAATCCCCATATTTATTCTTATTGCCTCTGACATTGAGAGTTTGAAAATTAGATTTAAATGAAACCTTAGCCGATTGGAGCCTAAAGTGGTTAAAAAAAAAGCCTCAAATTCCAGGAAAAGAATGAAGGTATCTGCTCTTCCACAATTTCTGTCAAGCTACCTAACACCTATCCATCTTTCTCTAAACACACACTAGCTACACCTAGAATAATATTTACTTTTCAGAAAATCAATAGTAAAACACAAATCACTCCAAATAGCATTTGAAAAACGCAGCAATTTCCTAAGAGGGATTAACAATTTCCAGAGAAAAGATACCTTCAAATCGCACTTGAACTATTAGAAAATCATGAGATTTACAGCACAATCCTATACATGTCTCCTGAGAAGCAAGTCTGTTTGAGTTCAAAGAGATTTACTCCCAGGTCCATTGTGTTCAGGACTGCTGTTCTTTGGCCATTGGCTTGGTGTTTTGTGATTTTGTTCTCTGAAATTCACAGTTCATTGCTGCATTGTTATATAGTTTTATATTTATATAACGCTCATGACAACAGTGATTTTCAATAAATACTGGAATGTTGTTATTTTAACAACAAATTGTCATGTGTGTTTTTAGGTTACAGTCCAACATTGCAACTGTTTTTCTTAGCAGCTATTTTACACTGCTCTTACTTACACACACACACACCCCAGCTTGATTACAGTCTTTGACTTTGTTTGCCTTCCCTAAGTCACCTAAACAGAGAAGTTAGCCTTCTGTCTTTTCTTGCCCACTCATTCTTAAGGCAAGCAAAACCTAAAAGAGATCTCTAATGTCTTGTTGTACACCCATGCAATTAATCTCCGTGAACTCCACTGGAAAGCTTGTCACGGGTCATAGGCTCTGGCCCTGAGCTGCTTCTGCAGTACAGAGGGACTGTATAAAGATCATAATGCTTTCTTGGTGTTCCAAGGAATGAAGAAGGGTTTTTGTGCGCTATCCTACATAGGAAACTACATGTGTGAAATCTCTGATGGCTCTACAAAGCATGTGCTGTGAGACGGGAGCAAGTTTCCTTATAATCGTGTGTCAATCACCACTGATATATAATGCTATTAAACCTGCAGTACATAGCTCCCAGAGAAAAAGTTCACTTTAAATTAATTCATAATAAAAGCAAATTATTCAGAATGGATTGCTTTAATACCGATTAACCCAATGGCATTACTTTTGCAGAGAATATTTGGTGTTCATTTTGTTCAAAGTTCAGAGCCTTTATGCCACTGTGTTTGTAGTTCTTTATGTAATGTAATGTTTCTAATTACTGCTTTATTATTAGCTGATGATACCAAAGGAAATTGCAGAAGCAAAAGAAGTGTAGAAGTTTAAAGGGCAAATATCTTCATAGTTTATATACTACGAAGTACTATGAACTATATACCTCCTCTCCTGCTGTGTGGTATAAAGGCCACCAGTTGTGAAACCCTTCTGGGCTGCTTCAGGCCCAGCACCAGATTCTGGAGGACCCTGGGCAGTCTACTCTCAGTGGCCTCACCCTGCACCACCCTGGGATAGCTCTTAATCTCAGGGTTGTAGCCCCTCATTGGGTGAAAGATTCCTGTATCGCAGGGAGTTGGACTAGGTGATCCTCCTGGTCCCTTTCAACTCTACAATTCTATGATTATTAGCTCCATAATGGCAGGCTCCTACCCCCAGCACCTGCCAACACTCAGGACCCATGTTGGTGATGACGCTGTAGCAACCACCAGCCTTGCCTTTGCTCTCAAGTGGCCCCACACACAAAGGTGAGAGGGTGGAGAACCTGCCAGCTTCTTCCTCAGGCTCACAAGTGGAATTGTCCTTGGCAGTAGCCCTGCAAAGAGCTGGGATTCAGTACGGGGAAGCTTCCAGGGAAGCCCACTTGCAAGTGACTAAAGGGGAGGAGAGGAGAGTGACCATTGCCACTGGAGGACCAAATGGTGGTGGGCACTATGGAGGCAGGCAAGGTGTCAGCTCCTCTGTGATGTGTGTCAACAAATGCCCCCCTGTGCTGAGTGTTCCTGGTGGGGTTGGTCCCCTTGCATCTCTGAGTGCCTCTACACATTCTGATAATCATGTGGAGGCCGCTTGAAACAGTCTTTGTACAGTGGCCTGTACCTAACAGTCAAACAGCCTACCCATGCGGGTTACCTAGGGAGTATTTTCTCATCACTTCTAGCAAATGGTGGGAGCGCATCATGTGCACAGAAGCTAATATGCAGAGGTTATTTCTGCTGCTAAAATATTGGAGCCACCAGATGGTCAGCTGCCACATCAACTTGGCAGAGCTCCTCCACATGGCAGCCTCATCTCCAATTGTTCAGATATTACAGAGATTTACTCCTGTGGCATTACTCCCTGCATTCTTATGGAAGATTACTTAAGCTGGAGTCCAGAGTCTCAGTAGCCTCAGGAAGCTGGGCATCACCAGTGATGAGCATATGTTTCAAAGGCAGAAATATTGACTATGATTGCCCTCTAGATGCAGAGTGGTCAATTCTGTATATTCAAGGCCACACTATTCCTCCAGATAAAGCTTTGGGGTCTTGCCACTCATACCATTCCACTGATGATTAATATGTTGAGGTATTGCACAGAAAAGCCAGCTATTGTTTTTCTAGTACAGTATTTTATGTTTTATTACATTTTTATATATTGTTGTGCACACAGCCTTGATAATTCATAAAAGTTGGCAGCAGTATAGAATATTGTAACAAAATGAATAAATAAACTTGAGCACCTTTTTGTCTTTTCCCTTCAAGTAAATCCATGAGCAAGCCTTTCTCCTCCTGAACCTGGATAAAAATTGGCCAGAACAATAAAAGTCCATATATAGTTACTTGGGAGGGAGGGGAGTTTTGCCCCACAGGCTGCCAGTGACACACCTTTGCTCTGGATCAGGCTGGGGAATCTCAGGTTCAGGGGCCAAATGCAGCCCCCTAAGTCTCTCTGTTTGGCCCTGGGACTGTCCTCAGATCACAACCCTCACCATCCCTGCTATGTAGCCTTGAGTGCTTTTGCTTTGATGGAATGTCTTGTCTCCTAGGATGGAGTATGGAGGGGTGTGTGTGTGTGTGTGTACCTCTGGATTTTGCATGGCTGCGGTATAACCAAATGTACCAAGCTGAGAGTCACATCTGTTGCTCCACTCACTTTTACCTCTGGCCCCACATGCCAGGGTCATGCAACCACCCTCCCCAGAACATTGCTCACAAGGAGATGTGGAGATTAGTCTGAAAACAGTCCCACCCCCCGCTGCTCTACATCCTCAAATTGGCCAGTAATGCTACTATCCTATGAATGATTAGAAGCTAAAGAAAATTACACCTTGTTACATTTTCATGTACGCTATGCATATTGTACTCTGTGCTCCTACTTCACTGCTTTGCCTGATTCTGGTTAGAAACCTGGGCCTCATCCATTTATGCCAGCTACTGCTCTTTTCGCATGGCACCTTGGCTCTGACCCAGCATGACAATCAGCTCTTGACTTTGGACTCTGCTCTATGATTGCTTTTTCTTCAAATGAGACAAGTGCATTTTAAAGAGACGTTTATATGCATTCACAGTCCTGATCTGATGGAAGATTGGGAGAAAGGAAGCAGAGAGGTTCCCCAATCAGCTATAAAATCTTTCAAGATTGTTTGGATATGTTTCCTATTGTTGCTGTAATATCAGCATTTCCAGTAATAACGGAACAGATTATCTTCTGATTTGCACCAGAAGACACTGGTGCAATATATACAATGCCATGAAGAAAGTTTCGCGCTCTCACCCCTTCACTCACACCCTGCACTGTGTCAGATTGTGGAAAGAAATACAACAAGAAAGTATGGATTTCAGAAATTATTCCATACTTGTGTAGCAGAGAAGTTCTTTGTGAAAGTTCTGTTGTGATTATCACTGAAATGTGAACACGTCGTATGGGTGAATTTAGTAAGAATATATTGCAGTGGGCAACCTTTTTGTCTGGTGGGCCAAATCTTTATCTCCTTCCCCAGCCTGAGGGCTAACTTTGACAGGCAGGTGGGGCCACTCACTCACAAACATATGATGCCAGGTGACTGATAGGTGGGCAGTCCCACGGTAGTATGTGTCATATCAACAACTCTTCACCCATCACTGCAACAGCAAAAGCAAACACCCTCAGACTTTGTCCTGAGCAAGGTCAATCAATACTCTGCATTGCTTATATTCCATGTGTTCACTATTCTAGGGGTTTCAGGGTAACTTTAGGGAGCAATATCAAATAACGGGGTAAAGCATTTTTTCCCCTTCCCCAGTTTTAGACAAAGAAGGAATACTGGAAAGGGACTACAATGTTTGCTTCCCTCTGTGTAATTATTACCGTATATTCAGTATATGTATTTTAAAGTATGTGGCTGGACTGCTCATTTTCATTAAACCAGTGTTTCCCCTGCTGTTCCTGAGTGCATTTGATACATGCCTCTTCCTGAAAGCAGAGTGAGTGGGACTTGGCTGCAAAAAATACAGTTTACACCTAAGAAGACAGAGCACCTTCTTTATTCCTGCCCCCGACACTCTGAAATCAAACATGCAACGAAACAAAAACACACTTAGCGCCATTAAAAATCCATTGCAAAGTCTCTCAGGCATCAAGCACTCATTGGATAAGCAAACTTGGCCTTTCTGCATGATCTGTCAAAGCACATCCTCCCGCAATTCAGTGACAGAAGGGCAACATCTCATAACGGATTGTGGAGCTGGTTGTGAGAGACTGCTTGTAACTTACGAGGCTGCTCCCTTATGTCCCACTTTCAGAAACGTGGCAAGATCTGTGCTCCAGCAGAGAGGGAGTACACAGACTTGGAAGAATCTAAAAAATGAATGAAATGAATGAAATGAGGCTAAAGCAAAGGCCAACAGAATAGCAGGGCATTCCATTAGCGAAGTAGTTACAGCCAGTGCTGTGGTGCATGCATTTGCTATGGAACATAACCCTGTTCCTCTTCGCATGAATCTCTTTTAGCAGAAGGTACTTTCCCAGAATACTGTGGCAAATATCATTGCTTATTTGTTCCTTTTAAATTATGTTACTAATAATTTATTTTGCTTTCTTATTGGTAGTTTTAAGGACAGCCCTCACATGATGAAGACTGATTCTGATTCAAAGTTCTGGTTTTGATATTTACATCACTTCAGAGCTTAGGACTAGGGTACTCAAAGAACAGCCTGTCTCCATATGAGCCTGTCCATACATTAGTATCTTCAATGGAGGGCCTCCTGTGGATGCCTCTGTCATCGCAGACATGGCTCACCACAGTGTCTGGAAGGGAAGGTAGGTCTCCCTTAACCATTACCCCAATAATGGTAGAATTTCTTTCTCCCAGATAAAGTAAGCGTGTTTCAGTTCGTACATGGTTGCCAACTATGGCATTAGCTCTGGTCCTGTGCCTTTTAACAACAGCCTGATACACAGAAACTTAGCAGCCAGAGCTTTTAAACTCTGTTTTCTACACTGCTAATGAACAAATTCAAGAAAAAATAACGTTGGCCATTCTAAATTGGCAGGAATGTTGGAATAGATAAAACCCCATGCCTGGCACTGTGTGGTCTGACAGCCAAGTCCCCATTGGGGTGTGTGTGTGTGTGTGCAATATATCATTGCAGTTTACAAGCCCTCCCTTTAACCTTCACCCATCATAATGATGGGCATTCCCCTAGTTATATATTAACTACTGTCGACTGCATAAAGCAGATAAGCAGCGCGTTTAATTATACATTCTAACAGCTTCCTCCAACTGTCAATATCAGATACTTGTAACCTAGCTCAGGACGCTGTAAGCAGTAATTTGAAGTCAAATTGTGGTTGTAGCAGAAGTTAACAAGAGGTTTCAGACAAAAAAAGAAGCTGAAGTTTCCAGCTCTACATATAGCACACCAAATGTTTAAAACTGTAGGGTGTTTACAAGGCACATTCGCCATGCGCTGCAGTCGCATGACCACAACCCTGCCTCCTAATCACTGTTCCCCTTCTGGAGAATTACTTCTTCCACAACAGTGGGGAACCTCTGCCTTCTCCTTCAGAGATTTGGAGCTAGGTGGCACTGTGGGTTAAACCACAGAGCCTAGGGCTTGCTGATCAGAAGGTCAGCGGTTCGAATCCCTGCGACGGGGTGAGCTCCCGTTGCTTGGTCCCAGCTCCTGCCCACCTAGCAGTTCGAAAGCACATCAAAGTGCAAGTAGATAAATAGGAACCGCTCTGGTGGGAAGGTAAACGGCGTTTCCGTGCTTTGCTCTGGTTCGCCAGAAGCGGCTTTGTCATGCTGGCCACATGACCCGGAAGCTGTACGCCGGCTTTCGGCCAATAAAGCGAGATGAGCGCCGCAACCCCAGAGTCGGACACGACTGGACCTAATGGTCAGGGGTCCCTTTACCTTTACCTTTATACTAGCTGCCAGGCCTCACCACTGCTTCTGTTCCTCTTCATGGCTGAGAGAGGACAGAGTAAAATGATAAGGCTAGCTCAAAATCTCACACAGTCTGAAATCCTGAAGTGCCTTGAGAATGAAGCAAAAAAAGAAATATATTTTGTCAAGGGAGAAAACTTTGGAGAAACTGGAGGGCATGAAGGAGACCTGAAATAATATTCCAATTCAGAAGCCACACTCTACCTGCCCAGGAACCATGCATTCAGAGGATCTCTTCAAAGTGTACTCCTGACATTGCCTTAGCTTTTATGGTATAGTCCTGAAAACCCCAATTCAAAAGCTCTGTCTATTCCACATGTCAGAGGTTAGTCTTGCCTTGGGGAGTGATGGCTTTGGTGTGATTTGTTCTCTTTCAAAGGCTAGATGAGGTGCAGTCCAGCACCCAAGAATGCAAGTGCTCAGCCTACTAAGAGGGATTGAGGACAAGGGAACAGAAACCGATGAGTTTTAAGACAGTTTGAAGATGATCTGTGTCAGTTTCACCTCAGCAGCATTGCTCTGAAGTCTCATTCATGGTGATGCTCTTTTGTACTGCACTTGACACTAGTCAGGTTTCAGCTCTCTTCATGAATCTTCTCTTTGCATGAGAACATAAGCTCTCATGAAATGCTCTCATAAGCAGAAAAGCTTCCTTGAGGTGTGATGCCTGGATTCTGAGTTTGATGCATTATAAGCCGATGCCTGGAAAACTAAAACCCTTAAACACATGCTCTGTGCATATGAATCCCCACCCAGGAACTGACTAATGTTTCCAGCATTTTGTGATTTTTGTAGGAGATGTTACCAAATCGGAATTTCCAAAAGTGATAATTTCCAGCAAAGGCTACTACAGAACGTGTGGCAAATGCATTTCCCGCCCTTGGCATTCTGTGTTACTTAAGGACTGGTTTACAGAACCTCCATGCAATGTGTCCTGACTGTCTCTGCAGGTACATTCCCGTAGCACACTATAGCATGCTGTAAACTGTCCCTCCCCCACAGAAATGGAAAGCTGAAGCTTTGAAGCAAGTATCCCATTGATCATGGCACCTCAAAAAATGCTCCAGCAAGTGGGAGAATTGCAACTAAGAAAGCCATTGCAGAATCCTGTTTTATACATTGTGTTTCTCTGTGCAGACTTGTCACTGAGGACCATTGGAGCACATTGTATAAAGGCCGTAAAGCTTATTCCATGGGTAGGCAAACTAAGGCCCAGGGGCCAGATCCGGCCCAATTGCCTTCTAAATCTGGCCCGCAGACGGTCCGGGAATCAGCGTGTTTTTACATGAGTACGGTAGAATGTGTCCTTTTATTTAAAATGCATCTCTGGGTTATTTGTGGGGCATAAGAATTCCTTCATCCCCCCCAAAAAAATATAGTCCGCCCCCCCACAAGGTCTGAGGGACAGTGGACCGGCTCCTTGCTGAAAATGTTTGCTGACCCCTGGGGTTTCTGGGTCTTCGGACCATAAGAAAGAATGTGTATTCCATAGAATAAGCAACAGTAGCTTATTTCTAAAGGTCCGATAGGTCAGTTTTTTACACAAAAGAATAAATGGACCCAAATCTGACATAAGAAATGGCAACGTTCAGAAACCAATTTGACAATTTTTCTATCCCCCCAAATATTCTATTGTTGATCTGAAAGTTGTCATTCAGCCACAAAGGAATTTCAGATGGTATCTCCAGTGGGAAACTGTTTAATTAGAACTTATGGGAAAATTTGAATCTTGCTGTTTAAGGTTGAATTGAAATTATTGTTTCATATTTCAAAGATACATTAATTAGCACAACTGAACAATTCCAGCTTTGCTATCAGATTGTACTTTATGAATTCTACCTCATTTTTTCTCTGTACCCAAACAGGTTGTTTAGATCCGATTTTTCTGTGTGTGCATTTGCTAAATTAGCTTCCACAAATTATCCATGAATATTTGTTACTATTACACTGCTTGCCACACCAGAGGACAGAACTTGATGGAATGTATCTGAGTTGTGGTGGTTGTTTTTTTTGGGGGGGCCTCCCCTTAATCACTCCATCCTCCATTAACATTTTTTGTTTTGCCCTGAGTATGTGTCTATGCATTTTTGAACCTATGCATTTTATTTTCAAGGACATGCACAAGGATTATCATTACCAGCCTTACAAGCCAGTTATCATGTTTTACAATAGGCAGAATGCAGACTTGTGTACTTTGGGAAATGCCAGTACCCATTTCCATCTATATTTTAATTGTTTTTAATAACTGAGGTCTTACATGAGAATTCAAGAGTGATAAAAAGATATTGTACAAGATCAACATATGCAATGTGACTAGTCTCCCAGGTAACCCCCCCACATTTACTGTGTGGAGATATTGCGAGCATGCAACTTCTAAACTGGGTGTGCTTTCGGTATGTGACAATGAATGGAAATAGGTATGTTTCATTTGGCATTGGAAACAAGGCAGCTAGGTTGGGCTTGAGTGATGGGCAAATGGAAGTGTGGTGTGTGGGAATGGAGGCCACCCACCAAAATCTCTCTCACTCATGACAAACCACATGCACACACACAAATGTGCTAATGACCTTCCACATCAGAAGTGAATGGAGATGCATAATGAATTATTTTTCCCTTTTGGAAATCCAGATTAAATGTTTAAGTATGTGCTGGTGTTTTGATGATGACAGTGTGGTCTGGACTCTGTAAAAAGCTTGCACATATGAGTGGCACCGATTCCACAATAAACTTCTCTCTGGAAGCACCTTGCATCTCTCTGTGTGTATCTATCGATGCCAACTGACTATAATACTTCATGTCAACTTATGGAAACAAATCCAGCTGCCTGGGAGAAAAGTGATGGGAGAGAATAAAGGCAAGTTAAGTGGCTGCCCCTAAATATTTGTTTATCATGAGTTGTTTCACCTCCCTAGCAAAGCTCTCAATGCAGCTAATACAATGAGTCAAAAAATAATTCACACAATAAAGCCCTTTTAAGTACTGGTAGCACAACAAGGAAAAGGAGCATTAAAAGGGGGGGGGCATAGTCCAGAGGGAGGGAAAAAATGTTTGAAAGCTTGCTGAAACAGAAATAAAGAGGAAGGTAAATGAAACTCCAAGGACAAGGAGTCTAACATCCTGGACACTGTAACGAAGGATCTTTTCTTCTTCTGCATTGTTGTCATTATTATACAAACTCAAACCAAGACAAAATAAAATCACAGCAGCAAAAGAAGCCAGCTGCCTCCCGTACACTGCAAATTAACACCAGTATTTCCCAGCTTCATTGTTCCCAACTTCTCACAGTTTAGATGGTGACAGGACATGCAAAGGGGGACCTCCTGCTGAACTCCATGGATGGACAGGGTTGTTTGCGAGGAGAGATGGTGTACCCATAAGGTATCCTGGTTCTAAGACTTTAAGGGTGATAACCTGAAGCAGCACTTTGAATTGTGCCCTGAAACAGACCAACAGCTCATGGAGAAGAATCCGCTGCACCCCAAACAGCTGGATTTTGCATGAGTTGGAATCTTCCACATAACCTCTTCTCATAGAGAACATTGGGCCGCAATCCTCACTTTCTACATGATGGGGCAGATCTTGGTCTAAGGGCTATGCTACCACCTTGGACTATGCCACCATCAGCATCTGAGAAATAGCAGCAAGTTCAGAGGCTTGTTGATATTGGACACCCCTCTTAGAGTATGTCAAAAGCTCAGCTAGATATGACATGAACACTTGATTGATTGCAAAGATACCCTTTCCAAAGAAGCCTATCTGCCTTTACTAATGAATAGTTTAGGGCTCCCCACCCTCACCCTTTACTGACCCTTCTTCTGAAGCTTTAGAACAACTTGTCATATGGACATTTACCAGGTGAAGCTTTTCTTAGCATAGAGATTAAGAACTGAGATAAGCTAAATTTCCCAAGCTATTGTTGAAGACAGGAGAGCAGGACTGAACCTAACAATTCTGCAGTCATAAACCTATTAAAGGCACAAGGCTTCTGCCCATTAAAAAAAGCTTACTAAATTGGAGCTGGCCATTAAGGGTCCAACAGTCCCTATCGTTTAACAAAATGCAGCCGCAGAGATGGAAAACATAAGCAAAAAATCAGCACACAATTTGTTTTAGCACTTTCCTCTCATGTTGTTTGTCTGCTAAAAAATGGCCATGCGTCTTCTGAGATGAATTTGCTGTCATGCTTTGGGCCCCAAACTTAAATGAAGCAAATGGCAGGCCAAAATTGAATACTCTCACCACCATGCTACCCTTCCATGCCAACATCCCTTGGCAGTATGAGGTGTAGTGCATATGTGCAGCCTTTGAGACACCACCAGGGGGAGACAGAGAATCATTTGGACCTCCCATATTTTCCTGTTCTGCTCTCTACCCATTAATGTCACCTGCCAATATTCTCCACTCAAGTGCTCAGCACACACTTTACTAACAGAAGGAATGAGAGTGGGTTCAGTGACTGATATGGGAACATCTGCAGCTGCAGCATTGCTGAAAATGTAGCATTTCTGTAGGTGTGGACTTGTTCAGGCCCTTGAACTTCCTGAAAACTGAGAGGTCCTCCAGGTTACCTGTTCACTCAGCGTTTATCCTGATCGGCTTTCGCAAAGTCTACCCAGAGGTTCGATTGTGTCTGATCTATATCGAGCATTCATTTTGATTTGTTTACTGGGCAGTAATATGACATTGAACATTCATTCTGCATGCACTCTGCTTTGCTTGTGGGTATTTATACTCCCTGTTAGTCATTAATTCACCCCACGTTTTTCAATGTTTTTCCTGCAAAATATAGACAGTCTGGGAGCACTCCTGGTCAGGCATCACCCCTTATGCAATTACACAAGAGGAGAAAGTGAGGGTGCACTCCTTGGCCCCACTTGTGGCATCACTGTCACCACTCCCATAGGTCTCCATGTGTTGACGGCTGTAGAAGGCAGCATGCCTCTGAATGCCAGTTGTTGCACTCAGGTCCTGATTTCAAGCTTCTCATAGACATCTGGTTGGTCACCATGAGAACAGCTGGACTAGATGGGCCACTGGTCTCATCTATCAGGGCAAATCTTGCCTTCTTGCGAATTTCTGCCAAGGAGAGCTTTACTTGACATGTGCAGGATTACAGTATGGTTTAAAACCCTGGAAGATCAGCCTTCAAAATCTTGCAGGAGCATACATGGGTGGAACAAGATCCCTGCTGCAGAGGTAAATCTTCCAACATGGATGGGGGGGGGCGACAACAGCCAAGATGGGGAGGATGGTGCACCCCTGCTCTCTCCCCTCATGTGATGGTAACTGTGTGTAGGGAAACCCTTGAAGACATCTTGGGAGATCTGATATAAGAGTGGACTGTAAGCATAATGGAAAAATAAAATGCATGTTTGCAATTTACTCAACACTTTGAAAATTATGGGGTTTTCTAACAATCCTTTATCTTATTCATCCTTCACATGAGACCAGTGAGTAAAGTTGCCAATATTTTCTCTGGCAGGCATCTTCAAACATGGCTACGTGCCAGATAATTGTCAAAAACCTTGGCAGCTCATTTATTGTTTTTTCAAACGTGCTGCCAGCCTACTTCCTAAGATAGGACGCTAGTTGAGAGGGGAGGGGGGGGAACCACCTGAGAACGCAGCCTTTTTGAGTGCCCAGTAGAGGGCGCTCTCTCTTTCTCACCCTCTGGTTCTCCAGGGAGCTCACAGCAAGAAGCGAGCGCCCCCTAGACCCCGGGAGGCGCACGGCGAGCCACAGCTGCTTCTTCCCGCCTCTCAACCGGGTCACCTCTGAGCTCAGCGTTGCGGTGCCAGAGAGAGCGCGAGGGAAATCAGCCGAGCATCGCGCGCCGGCCTCCCGTCTCTTACGGCGCGTGCGCCCTTGGGCACAGGCCGTCGCTCCTGGGGTTGGCCTCCTGCAGAGCTCGGGAGCCTCCGTCGAGCTGCGGTGACATTGGAGGAAGGAGGCAAAAAAGAGGAGGCGGAGACTCTGCTGGCGGGAGGCGGCGCTACCGAGGGGAAGGAACGCGCGCGCCTCGCTTTGCGCCTCTGGCTTGTGCGAGCAGCTGCAGCGAAGCAGCCCCCTCGAATCGGCGCGGAGGCTCTGAGGCGCGCTGGCGGTGGCCGCCTGGCTGGCTGGCTGGCAGGAGAGCGCGGAAGCCCGCTGAGTCTCGCCCCCGCTGCTTTCCCTTGCAGCTCCTCTCTCCCGCTTGGCCAGAGGTTGGCGAGGAGCTGCGGACTATAAATAGCAGAGGCTACGGAGTCCTTGCGTGCCACAGACTGGAGACGCAGCCAGGCAGGCGGGCGGGCGAGCGGCGCCTTCGCGGGGAGGCAGCGCAGGTAAAAACAAACTCAGACCTGTCCCTTTTTCGCCGGGGCGGTTTCCTGAGGGAGAGAGGGCGCCTTGGGCAAACGCGGGCGGGCGACTGCTGCTGCCGCTACCGACGGCGGGCTAGTCTGAGGCGAAAGTCGCCTCTGTTTTCCCAACCCCGCTTCTCGAGCCCCTTTCAAGTTTATTCCTGTTGCAGTTTCGCCGGGGGGCGGGAGGGAAACACACGTCCGAAGAGGCGGACGTTGCGGGCAGGAAAGGTTCGGGGGCTTGGGCGGCAGGTGAGCGAGGGCGAAAGGAGCAGGTGTCGAGAGTCGCGGGGCTGGCAGTGGCTCCGTTGCCTGGCGCGCGCGAGGAGAAGAGAGGCGCTCCGGGGCTGCTGCTGCGACTGGGACCCTCGAGACGGGCTTTGCCTTACCTGCCCTTTCCGCGAGAACCGTGTTTGGAGTTGTTTTCTCCTCCTTTGCGAGGCGGGAGAACTATTTTAAAAAGGGCGGTGATGGGGGTGATGGTTGGGGGCGCAAAGAGAGACCCTTTTCGTCCTCCTGGTCTTTCTGCTGCGTGCATTTTTCTCTCCCTTATTGAGATGTCTGTCGCTGGGTACCAAGCGAGGCGTCTGCCCGGAAAGATGAGGCGGGATTGCAGTGAATGAGGGTGGCAGGCAGGCTGGCTGGCGGCTGCTGCTGCTGCTGCGTTAGAGACCCTGTTAGTTTAAAGGAAGGCAGAGGATGATCGCCGTTTTGGTTGTCGCCTTGCCATCAAGAACGCAGGATCTTCCTTCCTGGCGGCGGCGGCTGATCCTTGGAGATGCATTGGAAACGTGGCATTCCGGGTGGTTTGGGCACCGAAGAGAGAAATAGCTCGCTCTCAAAGGAAGTGCGGATGCTACCATGAGCACACACACTGTGTTAAGGGGATTTAAAAGAACTTCTCAGCATTACAGGAGAAGTGGGCGTTGGGAGGAACACCGAGCTCGTTGCGGTTCCTGTTGGGGAATCTCTCTTAGTTGCGAGGAGGAGAGCAGTTCCGAAATCCGTGGCACAGAGTTTTTGCTGGCCCACACTTATCGGAAATCTCGGGTAAATTTAAGTAAGGGGGAGGGGGAAGAGCGTGGCTTTCTAGAACAAATATTGGTCAGAAAAGTTAGAGGAGGCACTTCATATATAAAAGAGGCTCCTCGTCTTCTTTTAATTAGGCTCAAATGAAAGTGCGTTCATCAGACTCCTTAAAATGCAAATGAAGCTCAGATGTATTGGCTAGAGTATACTCTAAATATTAGAGAATTTTGAGGGTTTTTTCTTCTTTTTTTGAGAAAAGCTATTAAGTGCAGTGCCATCTGGCACATCCCTCTGTATTCTCCTCTCTTTGGAAAGCGTTCACACTTGTTAATGATACAGCTAAATATGTACACTGAGGTTTAATTGAACCTAGATTGCTTCATGGGGTGTTGAATTTTGCACTGGTTAATGGACTTGGTGTTCATTGTATTTAAATAAGATGATTTTGTTCTGAAACTTCTTGTGCTGAAATATTGACTTAATAGCCTGCAGTGTTTTTGTGGTTTTATATATTCCTCTCCTCTGAGCTAAAAGGCTGTCTCCTTTGGAGAGGTGGTGGGAGATGTCCAACCATACTGTCTCAGGTGTTCTACAATGTAGATGATAATCACCTGGAGGTAACACAGACCCTCTTTTTTTTAAAAAAAATGGCACCCATTGTTAGTGGGGTTTAATTTTCAGGAAAGCACACACACAAACACACGGCTCTATTGAGTATTAAGGCAATACCTATGTTTGATCAGCAACACTGCATTGGCCTCCTTTTTTTACTTAGGATGTTATATAACTGGTTTCTTATATATATTCATTTGTCAACATGGAATGGCCCAAATTAGTACAACTAGATGCATAAAAAAATGTGCAGGATTGGAGCCAATGTCATCTTGCATTGAATTCAAGGGGGGATTGCTCACAGTGCATCAAATTAAGCATGCATGGAAGTCTTTATAGGATTTGGGGGCTTTAAATTATTGATGAGCTTCTGGGTTTACTTCTGGAATCTAAGGAAGCACATGTGATTTATGCATAGGACTCCTGCTCCATGGTTAGTCATTATCTGGATGCAAGAGTTCCACTTGTGCAGTACCCCTGTGGGTAGATGTTGCAATGCCTGAGAGAAAGGAAAGCAAGGTTTCTTAGTTCTGGCCATATGGTTTGGGTAGATATATTGACAAAATTTTGCTCTTTAGCACACTTCCACTACTGCAGCATAAACTGGAAGCAGGCAACTTGTTAGGTGCAGAGGTTCACAGTAGTAATGATGATGTACACGTATTCAAAATGTGGATCCTTTTAAAATGTTACTTACATTTTATTTTTTAAAAAGCGGTGTTACACTTGCTAGGGTGTTACACTTGGAGGAGGATATAGACGAATCAGAATGGATTGAAATGGGCAGTAAAGATGGCCAGTGATATGGAAAGCAAGCTCTGTGATGAATACTGAGGGAGGCCATGGTACAGCGGAGGGCTTAGGCTATGTGCACATTAGCAGCTTAAAATGCGATGCCATTTCTCCCACTGCGTTTCAAGTTGCATTTGCATGTTGCTGTACACACCATAGAGGTGGCAGGGATGACTTCACCTGATGCACATTACCTGTCTAGTTACCCTGCGCCTGCAGCCTCCTATTAATGAGGCTCTCATCTGCGGGTGTGCAATGGCTGTCTCAAATGTGCACACCTCGGCTTGACTGTGAAGTGAACGTGGCTTACATTTTTCAAATCTGATGAAAGTTGGTTCAAGGGGGGGGGGGAGCACCAAGCAACAGTATTCCTCAGGAAACTGCAGGATAGATGGGAGTTGTGGCTAACGCGAGCAATGGGAGTGCTTTGGAATAAATGGCAATGTGTACACAGCCAAAGTTTGGTTTGGCAAAGTCCTGCCAAAGGGCAGGACTACATCAGATGGGCTTAAGTTAGATTTTGGCTGAACATTAGGAGACGTTTCTTGAGGGTAAGAGCAGTTTGGCAATGGAACCACTTCTTTTTCATTTTGGGGGTGTGTGTGTGTGTGTGTTGTAAGTCACTTTGAGTTGCCTTGAGCAAGAAAATGCAACCACCAGATATAATAATAACAATGTTTTGGAAGTCTTCCGGAATGGATTCCGGATTCCATTTGACTTCCAAGGTACGACTATACAGCTTAATGCAGCCATAGGCAAACTCTGCCATTCAGTTGTTTTGGGACTACAACACCCACCATCCCTGACCACTGGTCCTGTTAGCTAGGAATGATGGGAGTTGTAGTCCCAAAACACCTGAAGGGCCGAGATTGCCTATGCCTGGCTTAATTCCTAGCAAGTGTGCTGAGGTTGCAACCTCAACCTTTCACATGCTAGTCATACCATGTGTGTGGATGTTATTACTGAATGATATAAAGCAGTTTCTCTATTCCATTAGCCATTTATAATACAAACATGTTTATGCTGTGTTTGTGAAAAAATGTCAGAGTTCAATGGATTGTGGAATGCCATGTTCATGAGATTGTTTTTTCTAGGGTGCTGTTGTCTTGGACTGTTAAGACCTTATTAAATTATCCTTTTGCCATAAAGTAAGAGAAAAGGTGCTTTGGGGCTTAATTTAAATTGGGGCACCGCCCTGGGTTTTGTTTGTGGCCCCACAGCTTTGTCCTGCAGTGTGTGAAGTGAGGGTTTCTCCCTTTATCCCCAGGCTGAATTTTTCTCTGATTTCAAATGTGATTAGCATTAAAAGCCAAAGATCTGGAGAAACCAAATTTTACATGCAAAGCCTCTTTTTCTCCAGTGAAGCAAACATAATATGCAGATAATTCTGTGTTTTGCTTAAGTGGAATTTTCTTTAAATATAAAACTTTTATTATATTAGTGTTGTAAATATTCAGATACTCCAGCTTTTTGTCATATTCAGAAATGCATATAGTCAGTTTAACCTGTCTCATGTTGGCTTATGCTCCACAAAGCCAGAAAATTGGAAGCTTAGGCTAATGTCATAACAGATGTGCCTTGTGGTCAACAAATTTTGTTTGATTATAACTTGGCTTCCATGCACCTGCACTTCCCCCTGTCTTTCAGGCTCAAATCCAGGTGGGGAGGGCAGAGTGCTTGGGACCAGCAAAATATGCCCCCCTTGTCCTAGTTCTGCATTGCCTTAGGAAGCACTTGGCCCTTACTCCATTTCTACAGGGATCCTCCTGTGAGTTGTCTCATGCCTATTTGTTGCTTACATCAGTAGCTGCCAGGATGTGTTGAATTCTGGAAGATGGGGGACATCTCTGTTGCATTGGGGGAAGGACTGGTACTGTGGCCAGTGACTTGGGATGTGATGCATGTAGCCCTGTTTCCTATCAGCATTGCAATTGGTGATTGTACCCAGTGCTATTTTTCTAGAAAAAGAGGTGCCAGAACTCAACACGAACACCTCCCTTGTTCTCTTGGAATGGCAATGAGGACCACCTGAGAGGTCCCAGAACTGAGTTCCAGCTGAAAAAAAGCCCTAATTTTTACCAGTAGTGAAAAATTTCAAAGCAAGGTTTGAAAGTAACTTACTTCTTTCAAGGTGTATCTTGGCAGCATGGAGGTGATGAACATACTGACTTTAAATAGGAATAGGCTGCTTAATTATTTATATTTCAGTGCATTTGTAGGCCAGTGCCTCTTTCCCTGTTAAAAAAAGACACTCTCAGGAATTCACATAGAATATCAAGTTAAAGAAAAAATTAGCTCAAAAATCTTAGCCCATAACCCATGCACAGTTTCTGTTGCAAAGCAGTCTTGGGAGGGTGAAATTTAAAGCAAAGAAGCACTTTCCACATCACTTCTTTTCATCTGTGACACCAGACCACTTAGCCCATTTTACCCTCACAAAACATTTCAAATTCAAAAGCAACCCCAGATGCTCTGTAACATGCCTACTGGTGGAAATCTCACCATGAGAATGAATCACTGTTTTCCTATTTATTGAACATAGCTGGTCTCATCCCAGGGGCTTGGGTTTGCTAATGATTATTCTCTATGCCTTCAGTTCCTTGACCAACAAACAGATAGTTTGAGTTAGGGTGTCACACATACCATTTCCAAACAATGTACAACCTCTGGTTTTGGCGAGTTTCTAGAAGGGAATGACAAAGTTGAAGGGGTGATGTAGTAGTTAGAATGTTGGACCAGGACCTGGGAGATTCCTAAGCCAGGAATCTTGCTGGGTTACTTTGGGCCAGTCATAGATCCTCAGCCTAACTTATCTCACAGGATTCTTGCGAGGATAAAATGGGAGGGGATAACTGCGTATGCTTCCTTGAGCTCCTTAGAGGAAAGGTGAGATATAAATTTAAGAAGAAGAATGCCAAATAAGTGAATCCATCATCATGGAAGGCTGTACTCATAAGAGTAGGACCTATAAACTTCTTGTGTAAGACTTCAAAATCCATATAGCATTGGAACTGGCTGATATTTAGTAGTTTTGTACATTCAGTGAAGAGAATATAGAGACATATCTAGAGGCTTACGTTATGTATTAGGCTTACGTTGTCTTAAAAAGAGAAGTTCAGATTTTTAAAAAAACCCTATGGCCTTCCAGATGTTGCCAGACTGTCAACTCCATTCTAGGGCTTGGTGATAATCTGGTTTGCAACATTGTGATATCACCTGCTAAACATCGCGATATACTGATACGGCACAATGTCTGTAATAAGGATGGAGCTATGTAGAGGCCAGTGTTCGAAACTCCCATTGTTCTAGGCGCGTTTTGTGACAGGGAATTTCATTAGCACGAGCAGTTTCTGAGCTCTGGGTACAGTACTGAGTCTAAGATTTCAGATTAAAACTGCAGAGTGGAAGGAAAGGAGGACCTTTTTCTGTCTCCCCACTTCCAGCTACTTTCTAAAGGCTGGAGAAGAGACCCTCTTAAGAATATTAGGGGGTGGGCAGGCAAAGGACTAGACCATGTGAAAAATGAACATGATATTTTGCTGCAGTTCATTCATTTTCAGCTTTGCACTCTTGCTATAAAAAAGTGCACCTAGACATTCCATTGTTGCACCCATAACCCAGGTTTAAGGTGCCATTTAGCTCCTAGTTTCTATCTCAGTTTCTAACACTGGTAGAGGCATTGGCTGGCTTCACTGTTTCCCCCACATCGTGATTTTTGCATAGCACACACACACACACACACACACACACACAAAACATTATTTGCAATATATTGTCTGGTCAAAAATTATGAAACCAGTATTACGATATGGACTTCAAACTGGTTTTGAATGATATATCTCCAAGCTCTAGTCACACATCATGATTTGTGATACATTGCTAGGTCAAAAATTATGAAATTGATATCATGATATGGACTTCAAACCAGTTTTGGATGGTATATTGATATACCGCCCAGCCCTACCCCCTTCTATCTCAACCAGCATGATGAGTAGTCAAGGATTATGGGAGCTCCAATCCTTCAACCTCTGGAGAACCACAAGATCTTCATCCTTGTTTTTAACTAAAGGTGGTTTTTGGTTTTTTGAAAAAATGGTTGCCATTTGGCACTAGTGAGCTTTTCTAAAAATAACTGCTAAAAAAAGGAAATATAATATTTATTTATTTTTGCAAACTCTATTACTGCCTCAATGCTAAAACAAATGCTTAACACTACTAACTCTGAAATGCATTTCATGTCTACCGTCTTTCCCCCTTTTTAAGACACCGTCTTATAGTTTTTTTTCCTCAAAAAAACACAGGGTGGCTTATTTTCGGGGGAATGTCTTATTTTTATTACATCAGTATGGTATGGTACAGCCTCCCCCTGTGGCGGCACCACGGCTTACTTTTGGGGTACGTCTTACTTCTCACAAAGGTAAAAAAACCCTGCCATGGCTTACTTTATGACCACGTATTAAAAAAGGGGAAACAGGGTACCAAGATAGTTTTTCGTGGTGATTTAAAAATTGATGACCTTTATTATCTTGAGATTGGTCAAACACTGATTTCAATTATTTGCATTTTGTAATTTATACATTTCCTGAGCAAGGGTGCATAATAATGGGTTGCTATAGCAATTAAAACATTGTTGTTTTGCAATGATATAAATTTATGGTGATGTAAGTTACATGTGCTTTGAGATCTAGCATTATATTTGCATATATACAGGGTGTGTATGTGAAGTGAGAAACTAAAGTTAATTGATTTCTTATTGATGCTCTCGGCATTTGCCGGAACACCAAGTGAAGGTGCTTCCATACTGGACATTTTCTTTTGAAACACCATCATTTGCTTGTGTAGGTACGTATTATGGAAGATCCAGATGTTGTTTCTGCCAGGCAGCCTCAGCAGCTGCTCCAGCCTCTTCTCCCTCCCTCCCTCCTTCTACCTCCCCACAAATTATTTAATTAACAAGTTTATGCACCACTTAATCAACAAAAACCACCAAATGATGTACATAAACAATGTAAAATATTTTTTAAAATACATATAAAATCAAACATTTAAAAACAACTAGAAATCACAAGCATATTTGTTAAAATTACCCATATGGATAGGCTTAACTAAAACTTTTTAGCAGATGCCAAAAATAATACAGTGGCATTGCAACTTCCACTTGTTTTACATTTGCAATTGCAACATTATATGGGTGGGGGGAAATGAATAAATGGAGATCAGGGGAAGACCACTGTTCCCTGCTCTCCATCTATTTCCCCACCAGCCATGCACCCAGTGGGTTTTCCTTGCTTACTAGCCACAGTAACCTTCCCAGAGCCCAATAAGAAGCCCTCTGCCTCCTTGGAGGGATGGTGGTTCTGGGGGTTCCTGACTTTGCATGATTTTGCCTTTGTGCATGGACCCTTGGAACCGAACCCTTGCATAAGTGGTGGGCGAGCTATACAGAGAAGGTGCTTGCCTAAAATTAATGGGCAGGGGTAAGTAGGTGTTGCTACATTGAAGGATCAGTTCCTTGTGAGTGTGGAGCAAACACATGTAGCACTTATAAAAGTGTCAGTTCTGTAGATGGAAGCAGTAGAGTGGGCTTTATCATCTAATAATAGTAACACCTTGAATTGGGCCGAGTAACAAGCTGGCAACCAGTGCAGGGATGTAGCATATCAACAGAAATTCACTCCGGTCCACAATTGAGCTACAGCAATTTGCAATTTCCAGATGAAGCTACCTCATATAGAGTATATTGCAGTAATCCAATCTTGAAGTTACCCATGCCTAGACCACTGAAGCCAAGCTACTGCACAACACATCACCAACTACAGCATTGTATGATTTGATTGGATGTGCCACATCTGCAGAGTTGAGCAAGTTTGTCCTCAGAATGTGCAGCCCATTGGTCACAATGCCCCCTTCAAAGGCTTTGGTCTTCCTCTACAATATATGTCAGCAACCTCCAGACTATTTGAAAGAGCTCAGCTGCCTGGCCACTAGAGGATGCAATGCAGACTCTGAATTGTGTCCTCTCCACCATCCAAACTGCCAGAATGTAGACACGGTTATGTGCACTAACCAATGTCCAGTCGCTTTTCTATTATGCATGATAATGAAATCAGTATCTCTTCTGCAAAAGAAAACCCATGTGATGTTCAGTGTCACTGTATTCTTTGACTTGACACAGTGGTAAGAGTAATCCCAGCAAAAAAAGTGCTTTATATTTGAATTTATTGCAGTGCAAATATTCTTTTTCCTTTTTGATGCAGAGGCTTCCGTTTCAGATTCTGGGATCTGTTTTCTTTTTGAAGAGGGAAAGTGCTAATGAGAGCATTTTGTTGTATTCCTTGATTGCAGCCTCTAAGCAGGTGATTCTAAGTATATTTTTTTGTAGCAAAGAAACTGGTGTTCTGTGGCTCAAGTGAACACCCGTTGTCCAGATGGCAGTCTCACCCAACTTCTCACATGAGTGTTTTCCCCCCCTGCCCCAGGAGAAAGAAACTGCTTCAAATGTGCAGCCTACACCACCAATGCTTTTCTTGCAGATTCTCTTACAGTATAGGTGGTAAGTCTTTTGGGGGCAATCAGGTTCAGCCAGCTATGAAGATGCTATAGGGAAGGAAGTGAAGGAGGGATTAAAGGGAGAAATGGATTTGACCCCTTGAATTGCTCATGTGCTCTACTTTAGTTTGGCTTGCCACTCAATCTAGTTTTCTGAAGCCTGTCACAGACACTTGGGAGGAAAATGTCATGAAATGCAGTGCAGTGGCTAAAACACAGAGCTGTAAACTGTGAAGCGACAGATTCAAACTATTTTCCTGCCATGGTTGGGGGAAAAACACACCTGACGGGATAACCTAGTAAAAACCTTCTAGTGAAATGCCAAGACTAGTGAAATGCCTTCTAGTGAAATTCCAACCTTCTAGTGAAATGCCAAGAAAAACATTCTCTGTGACCACCTAGTAGATCCAGAATTCCCTTTTCAAGTAACAGTGCAGGACATACTTGTTTAGACAGGCTTCCAGCCATTTGGTGTTCTATGTTTGTGCTTCCAGGGATTTTTAAAAATTAATTATTAGGTTTATTTAGTTATTTTAAATTACTTGCTTATTTTGCACGTTAATTTTTTTCTGCAATATCCTTTGAATCATAAGGAATGAGTAGAACAGAAACCCAAATACATAACTTAATAAAATTACTTATGCAACAAACCAACAGTTCTCCATTTTGCTTCTTAATACTTTTGAGTAACACTTATTAATACTTTGGGCAATATCCTGTGTCAGTCATACTTATAGCAGAGTCACTGAAATGGTATTCAAAAGTATTAAGAAACAAGACAAATACGTCCTGTAATAATAATAAAAAGTATTCGTTTTGCATTGCAAGAACAACTTCAGGAAGATGCTGTACTGTGTTTAAAGAAAAGGAATATGGGATGTGGCATTTAGGTATTCTGGGGCGTCAATAAGTGCCCAGTATTAGTTAATGCTGTAGTATTAGTAATACCGTATTAGTTAACAGTGAAATCGTGTAGGGGTCTTGTAAAATCTCTCCCTGCATTCTGAAAGTTGTGTTGATCTCCTCCTGCTCCCTTTAATTTGATATAACAGGATACTAAGGTTGCAAGAAAGACTGCGTAAAACCAGACAACAGAGTTTCAAATGAAAACAATTTACAAACTATGTATCTGATGTTGTGTCAGACGCTTTCTTTCTATCTATTGACAGACTGCATGTTGTATAGAGCCGGCTTCATACTTGCTGGACTGCATATATCATGGGCATTTTAGCAGAGGTGGACTTTGGACATCCTTCATAAGATTTGGCACCCTGTATGAGGCCAAAAGTGCCCACTTCAATTATGAATCTACTCATTTATGAATCTACTCAATTTATGAATCTACTCAATTTTGCGCGCCCCCAGCTAAGTGCCTTGTGCAGGCAACACCCATGCCACCCTAAACCCCGTGCTGATTTTAGTAACTGGCAATTTCCTTTATGAATATTTAGTCTGAATGGAATAAAAAAGGGATTATGACTTCATATTATTTATTAAAAATATTAATGTAATAAGAGTTTTATATAACATCAGTAAATATAACAATCAACTGCCTAAATATTTTTTCCTAAGAAATTTACACTATGTGCCTGCAGTTTGCATCGCCTCACAATCAATATTGCATTGCCCTGCATCTAATTCATTGTTCTCTCCAAGTTGTAGCAGAAAGAATAGTTGAAACAAAGTGTCTACTTCTCTATTACGTATGTTATAAGGTTGATGGGTTGTTGTTGTTTTTTTGTAAAGCTTTTAATAAAACTGTGCAGCAGATGGCAGTGTGCAATGCTGAGAACCTTATGTAACTGCAAATATACAAGGGTTTCAAGCAGTGCTAGCAAACTTTTGAAAACGAAAATGCTGGTGCGTTCTGTTTGTTTTTTCAAAGGCTCAGGTATGCCTGCAGGCCCTACAATGTAGGGTGTGTATGTGAGCTTGGTAGTAAATCCCCTGGTAACCTGTAGGCTAATATCGAAAGGTGTCTTGGTGTAAATGAGAGCCGTGATCACAAAGAACAGTTTGTGCAATGGCATTTTATTTTGCATGCATTGATTGCAGAGATAGAACGTGGAAACAGGTGGGAGCCAGAGGAAGAGGAGGAAGCGACCTTCGTGGTGCAGGATCTCACAATATTTTGGTGCAGTTCAATAATGATTATAATGGACAGTTTTGTGATGGCTGTATACTATCTTCCAGTGGAGACTGCTCCACAGGAGTGAATGGGGCACTGCTTCTCCAGCTGCCTCAGCTAGCCCTCTCATGACTCCTGCATGTCTTCTTTCTTCCAACCAGTCCAGGAGGTGGCACTTCTTCTGCCAGGTTTTGTACAACTCAGAAAGGGATGAGGACAAAACTGAAATTGGTTATCTCCGCCTGTCATTGGCTCTGGCTCCACTTATTGTTGGGCTCTCTGACTTCTGCTCCACCAATCCCCAAACGAGTAGGGAGAAAAAGAGTAATGAGGGCAGCTTCTTCCTACTTCCATCTCTTTCCTTGCTTTGTCTGCTACGTTTTTCACTGGGTGTAGAATGGGTTCAGTTTGGGAGACTGAGACAAACACAGTGCCATGCCCTAGACAGAGTTTGGCAGGTGCAGTCCCAGAAAATGAATCTCCTGCCCAGAACATCAGGCTTGGTGACATGACTAATGAGTCGCCTAATGGATATTCTTTTGCACAAAATTGTCGCTCATGCATTTAATTTTCCTAAATTAACAAACACTACTATTTTTTTTAAATTAAGGTGACTTTTATCTTACATATCTTAATTAAGGTGATTTTTCATTACATATCTAGCAATGCAATCATGCCTGTGAAATCTGAAAACTGAGTATTTAGTTTTTCAGGCATTGTTTTTTTTTGGGGGGGGGGGGGGAAACCTATGCCCAGCAACTGTAAAATGAATTTTAGAAGCCACGGTGTTTTATTAGTGATGCAAAATATGGTGCCCTTTTGTCACTAGTGAATGCAATAATGTTAAAAAATAGGTGGTCACCTTGGAAGTTTAGATAGCTGTTGCTAAGGTTGATGCAGTTGATGCCACAATAAAGCTAACAAGCCAAAAGGCTTGCCAAACATGCGAAACATCGTATTTAATATTGAACTAGTTCTGTAGTTGTGATCCTTGGCAGTCTGGTAGTGTTGGATCCTAAGATTCCCTGTAAATGAACACTCTGGCCCCGATTCATAGGTGTGGTGTTGGTTTTGAAGAAAAAATGAACTTCCTCAAAGGAAAAACCTCACATTTTTAATTTCTGCAAGCACAAATGGAAGCAGTTATGTTTTTCAAATTGCAATTATTAAAACAAATGTGTTTTTGTATTTACAAAAAAAAATTCACATTGCATTAGGAAGCTACAGTAATTCATTATAAATGTTTAATTCAGCATTGGTTCAACTTGCTTAACAGCTCACTAATGAGGTGTCATGAAGCTACTCATGAATATTTATTAAGGTTTATAGAAACAAAAGAACAGATTATTGTACTGTTTTGAAAAGGAAAAAAATTATGCTTGCTCATTTTTAAATATGATGAAATTACCTTCAACATAATCAATTTTGGCACATTATGTTAGAGTGACATACTTGGGCATCTTGCCTGAAGCCATGTTCTGGTTTTCTCTCTCTCTACTGTCTTATTCAGTTAATCAGAACAACATTCTGCAGGTAAAAATAAAATGGAATTTCACTTTAAGTTTACTGTAGTGTAACTCAGTAATATGAAGAGCATTGTTCGACTGTACATTCAAGTGGCTTTATGTTGAGACTAAGATTTGTACTAGAATTTCTAGGGTTTCATAAATTTTAGGATTCTTTCTGTAATTTTAAGTAATATGTGTATCTCAGTTGTGGCTCAAAGTCAGCTTAAAGTATTTCTAAAATATTCAAGCAATAATGCTAAAACAAATTTCCTTCTGTTGTTGAAAAAAGTTTCCGGACTGTCCATTTATTGTGGTCTGCAGTCGTTCAGTAAAAGCCAGAATTTTGTCTTTTTTTAAAAATGGCAATATGTTATTGATATGAATGCTTTTGCTGCGCTAAATATTTCAATTGGTCATCTGCTGGACTTTAGTACTGTTGCAAGACAGACTATAGCAGGTTTCTCAGCAGCAACATTTGCTTCTTCCTCTACATAATGTAGCAGCCCTTTTCTTTGCTTCAATAGCTGAAGAGCAATTTCTGTTCTTTCTTTCCATAACTTCTGAGTAACCAGGAGGGCAGGTAACCCCTTTCTCTTTTTAATGCAGTGAGTACTGTAAGCAACTGGCTGGTTCAGTCAGTCATTTGCCGAGGCCACCTTTTTGTCTGCTTCTTCAATTTCTTGGGAGGCCTAGGCTTAAAGTCACCCTTTTCATTTTTATCATGAGGGAATCTTCTGTCAGAAGAGGAGGAGCTGCACTGCGCCTGTTAATCGCGACTAGAGACACTTTCATACCCTTTTAAACTGTGTAGAGCTTAGATGGGCTTCTCCTATTTAGCTGGTGGTCTGCTGTAAGTGTGCATTTTTTTGTATGACATCCTCTGTTTATTCAGGCAGGGTTCCCCCCACCTAATATTCGTCTTGAAGTTCTCTCCAGCTTCATAACTTATTTCATAACTTATGACCAAAGAGGCAAACTTGAATACATTTGCACTCATAAAACTATAAATAGGGCATCTTCTTTCATGCAGGTCCTGCTTTGCAACCTTCACAATAGTCTTTAAAATGTCTATGTATTGAAAATGCATTATTCAGGAGGACAGTGTTCTTTTATTATTAGTTTTTCTAACAGGTTCCCCCCCACACCCCTAAGGGAAGGTTTGGATCAAACGACTTTCAATATAATGCAATCTTGGCATTTACATTCCATATTGATTTGCATCTCTTTGTTTCAGAATTCATTGGCTAAAAGAAGTGGGTATGTATGGACCCCTCCCAGTCATTGTCCACTCCATATCTAATACAGTTTATAAATTCCATTTTTAAGAAGAGATGATAAATGTACACAGTGCACTGGGGACTTATGAAAGTATTATAACATCACAATGCATTCCCCCCCGAAAGTTCATAACATTTTTTAAGTTTCATGTAGCTTAATACCCACTTAGGACATGTAGTTTAGAATATATGCTCCTACCCATTTGCCTTCTCAGTTGCTTACTAATATAGAAGTTCATATTGCCATAGAAGCCCTAGGCAGGCATTCACCCATCATGTGATTCCAGTCACCTGAGGGGAGAGAACAGGGGCATGCTCCCTTTTCCACTCCCCTCTGTCATGTCTCCATTGCCGTACCCCACAGATTTCCACAGGGTAAAGATGTGAAGGGGGTGTGCATGTATGCTCGACACATGGAGGGTGAATGAAGTGCAGAACCCTGCATGATCAGGCTTCCAAATGATGATAAGGTTAAATATAAATTTATATTAACTGCCTTTCTAAAAGGGCCCCCAAAGCAATATAAAAGGTAAAGGGAACCCTGACCATTAGGTCCAGTCGCGGACGACTCTGGGGTTGCACGCTCATCTCGCTTTATTGGCCGAGGGAGTCGGCGTACAGCTTCTGGGTCATGTGGCCAGCAGGACTAAGCCGCTTCTGGCGAACCAGAGCAGCGCACGGAAACGCCGTTTACCTTCCCGCCTGAGCGGTACCTATTTATCTACTTGCACTTTGACATGCTTTCGAACTGCTAGGTTGGCAGGAGCTGGGACCGAGCAACAGGAGCTTACCCCATCGCGGGGATTCGAATCGCCGACCTTCTGATCGGCAAGCCCTAGGCTCTGTGGTTTAACCCACAGTGCCATCCGCATCCCTTAAAGCAATATACAACACCCATTAAAATGGATCAAATTACTAAAACAAAGCTCCACTCCACACCCACACCCACACCCTTCAGATTGTGAGAGGATGAATGTTCAGCATTTTTCACATAGGACTATCACTTTCTCATCATTCTACCTCCAGAGTTCTGGTTTGTGTTTGCCACTCTGGTCCTGTATTTCGGGGCAGGGGGAGCAAGTTAATATAATGGTTAAAAAACCGTCGAGAGTGACAGAGACTAATGGAACTTCAGAAATTCTAAATTGTGCAGTAGAGAGGCTTGCTGAAATTCAGTCCTCTCCTCTGGATTAGAATAAACAGCATGAAACACAATCAAGCCCTAGTAATCACACTGATTTTTGCAAGCACTTGTAAAAACTATACTATGAAGAATTTGAGTGACATCTTTCTTTACATGGCACTTGAGAAATGGCAACAGAACCCTACTATCAAGTCAATGAATATTTTTGATGACTACTGCTATGTACTGGCATTATAAAAACTATGATACTTCACAACAGGATACTATGAACTCCTGTATACAGCTGATACAACTTCTGTTTCCTGCCAATTCTGGAATATGTGACCCAATAATGTTCCCCCAACTTTGTGCTCTCCGGCTATTTAGGACTACAACTCCCATCATCCCAGAATACGAGCTGTGCTGGCTGGGGCTGATGGGAGCTGGAGTCTAAAACATCTGAAGGACACAACTTTTGGAGAAGGTTGTAATAGTTGTTTCAGCAAGCTGAGTTTGAACTGTTGTACCCATGGTGCTATTCATGGCCCTTATTTCTGGGGGCGGCCACTTGAGTCATATTCTGAGAGCTGTCAGAGTGTCTCTCTGTGTGGAATGTGAATGCAACACTGCTGCTTTTAATAAAGATGGCAGCAGCAACTTCTAATAGCCAGTAGGATAGAGTGTTATGTTTCTACCACAGTGACCACATTTAGGATGCTTATTTGCAGCATACAAACATATAATGAAGTCAAGGCACTGAAGATGAAGCAGGTGCTCTTAACTGAGGTAGTACAGGAGAGCTTCAGCCACAAGTGCTGTAGAATAAACCCAGTGGCTGCTTTGTTTAAATGAATATATTTGCCTTTTTCCTGGAAAAAGAAGCTTCTAAGTTCTATCTCCTCCTTACTTTTTGGAGATGTCCTTGATTTTGGAGAACAGATCCTTCTGGTTCTGGTAGCTAATCTCAAATGGTGAGAGGGAGTAGGTGAAAATTAAGATTAAATGCAATTAACCATTGTGTCTAAGACTGGTGGCTAGTTGATTTGGTTCTGCTTAGTAAATTTATTTTATTTCATAAAATTTATATACCGCTTGACTGATTTTTAAAATTTATTTTTAACCCTCAAAGTTGTAAGGAAGATTTTATGTGAAATAGGCTTACCCTTGCCCCTTCAGTGGTACCTGTCTGCTACAAGTGTAGCAGTTTGGGTAAATTCTGTGCTCAAAGAGGAAGTAGATGTCAATAACTCCAGGCTCTACATCTCTCCTCCCCACTTTCCTCCCATCAGTTGCTTGGAAACAGCCTCTGCCAGGGAATGGAAAATGGACCTGTCAGCCAATTCAGGAAATAAAAAGAAAACCAAAGAACTGCAGAGGGGAATAAAAATGCTTAATGCATCTGACCTAGGTAATCCAGTGGAGCTGAACTAGGAGGTCTGGAAGTCCATAATTGTTACTGCAGAGACCTCCCCCCTTTCCCTTCCCCTGTAGAGAGAAGAGTGCTCAAATCTACCATTTTGAACAGCGGCAGTCTATTTCCCCATGTTCCCATCAGCGGAAAAGCACTCTACTTGTATTTTGCTGCTGTTCCTCTCTACTTTGCTCCCATGCTGACAGTAGAAGTGGCTGCCCCATGTTCCCTTACATTGAGTAAGGGAGCTTGCTGTCTTCTAAAAAGGCACCCTACTAGATATTTCTGGCCAAGCAGACAGTAATAAACTTCATTCCAGAACTGTCCACCTTGTTGCTTTTCAAGCACTCCAGAGAAAAACAAGAAATGTAACATCAAACTGGTGCCGAGTCGAGGACAAATGCTGCAGTGCTAGAGACTCATTTAGTGGCAAACTGCCGCTGTGAGCATGTCACCTTAGTTGAAACGGTTTTTCTACTACTTCTAGAAAAGGGAAGGTATCTTCTTTTGGGGAGCAATGTGCATTATATATATAGATATCTCCACAGAGCAAGAATTCACTGTTGTGCCACACCTTCTCTGGTCTAAATATGAAGGTGTCTGACTCCACCAGCCTCCATGGAGGCTCCTAAAGAACTGGAAGGTTGCCATAGAGTAGGAAAGGAAATCTATTCAGCTGGGGTCTTCCTTCACGGTTTCCTTAACATCTATGGTGGGTGAGCTACATATTCATCTAAGACATGACTTGCTGTCTAACACAGGGTGGGACAAAACTGATACTGTTATAGATCACAATTGACTCAGCAAACTTGAAATAATCAAGGATGGAAAGCTCCTCTCCAAGCAGACAAAGAACTTGAGGGGAAGGATAAACTAGGCTTAATCTTATGTGACATGTCTTCAATCAGAAACGCCTTCTTATTTTTTCTCAGTCATGCCTCCTAATGGGGAATTATGTGCAGTTCAGAAGCTTGTATATTGCATTTAGAGCTCAGGTTGTAATTAAAACTGACATTTTACTAAATCAATGGTTGGCTTTAATCCTTTCTTATCTGTTTTTACTTCTCTGTTTGCTTCGTGGCTCTGCCAGCACCTTTCCTCTGGTCTAAATCTTTAGTTGCTGCTTCTATTTTATAACTATTTTACAAAGTCCCAAATTTTGAGCCTCTCCTTTCTGCATCTGTTCTTTTCTTTTTGCTTTTCTTCCCCTGTTTCTTATTGCCTGTTTAGACTGTAAACCTATAGGCTTGCTCTTTTTAACTTGCTTGTCATTTAGTTTTTTAGGTGTATTATTATTATTATTATTATTATTATTATTATAGCAATTCAGAGGCATTATTGCAGTATGGCTCTCTGGCAGTGACATTTCTTCTGAGTTGAATTGGTTGCCTTTGGTTTCAGATCAAAGTCTTGATTTTTCTCCAAGGTCCTGAAACCTCTAGATTGTCTTAGATGCTGGCTTATTCCTCTTGGCTTCCCCCAAGGCAACTGTTTTTCATGGAGATTATGAACCTGCATAGATGTATGTATGTGTGTGTTTGATTCTTTTGAATGCTTCTGGGGCAAGGTGCCAGATGTAAAATACTTTGCCTAAAGACATTAGAATTGAGATCAAGGTCCTTTGCTAGTTTTCATATAAAGGATTAAAGAGGAAATGATTGCTAAACATGAATGAAAACATAGTTTGAGAAAAAAGAAGAAGGAAAGACTGTGATAGTAGTAATTTCTTTTTAACCGATACTCTTTAAAGCCAACTCTAATATATACATTATAGTAGTAGTAGTACTAGTAATAATAATAATAATAATAATAATAAATATACAGTTTAAATCTAGCCATGCAGTTTGCCTCTGCAAAGCTTTTTCCATAACCAGGATGCCACTACTAAAAAGGCCTTTCCATAAGTGTAGTAAACTAACATCCTAAGATAAAATTAGTGAAATAGAAAGATTAGATAAAATTAGTGAACAAAAGAAATGAGCAAGACAAAAAGAGAGAGAACATAATTAGCTATTTATTTTGGTACAATGTACAATGCAACAGCATTGTTATATTGTTATGAGGATAAGGAGACAATGAGTTTGAGCTCATACTTCCCTGCATGTTTTCTGCTTCTTGGAACATGCCAAACTCTAGTCTTTTCATATTCATATTGATGCTTACTTCCTTGTTTTCTTGGATAGAACCTTGCAGAGACTGTACTTTGTGTATAGATAGAGTAAGCTGAAACCCTGTGCTGCTTAGCTGTAAACTGTCAGGTATGGAGACTTCCTCAGAGGCTTAAGAGTTTGTTGTTAAAATGTATATCAAGCCTTCTTTCCATTTCTAAACTAAATGGTAGTGAAGTGAGAGGAAGCTGAAGGGGTTTTTGTTTCCTGTCCAAGTATTTTAGAGTATCTGCCTTCTTGAATATCCATCAAACCTGAAGATGTTTTAAATTCCAGTGGAAAATAGCAAGGGACTTTTAATTTACATGCACATTTTGTGCTTAAGACAAGTGCACACGAACAACCTACAAAAGGTTGGGATCATGTGTTGATGTCACCTTTGTATTCCACTCTGGATTCTAGCAATTGAAAGCAATATTAATTTTCATAACACATTATGAATTCAAAGTGGCAGTGTCTGTCCTGTAGACTTGAGTCTGAACAGCTGTCTGTTTCCGAAATAAATTTCCTACCTTCTTGTCAGCTGGTGTTCTTAACTTGCTGACCTGATTTTCTTATTTTTCAAATCTAGATCTGGGTGGAATGCATATCAGAAAGACTGTGGTGGTTCTTGCTACTCTTGTTGCCATATTTAATGCTTAGTAAAAATAAATAAATAACTAAAAAGTATAAAAAATACAAGTATGCATGGTGTGGAGAGAGGGAGAATTTTTTCTCTCTTATAATTTTAGACCACAGGGCCATCCAATCAAGCTAAAGGGTAGGAGAATCAGGACAGACAAAAGGAAGGACTTGTACACATGGTGCATCGCCATACCATTGAATTTGGTTCCACAAGATGTTGGGGTGCACCAACTTATACAGCTGTAAAGGGGACTAGACAAATTTATGGATAACAAGGCTGTCATTGACTACTAGTCATGATGCCTGTGTATCACCTACAGGCTCAGAAGCAATGTTATGCCCTTCAATACAGTCGCTGGGAATGTGGCAGAGTGGCTCATACGCTCACGTCCTGATTGTGAGCTTCACATAGGCATCTTGGTTGTCCACTGTGAAAAACAGAATGTGCTGAGATACCGTAGACAGACATTTGGTCTGCTCCAGCAGAACTCTTCATAATATTCTTAACCTCAAATTCATTTTTACAAAAGTCTCCATGATCAGTTAAGACACTCTTTTTATGCCGTGTACTGAAAATAATTTCATCCCACGGTGGTTTTTCAACTAAGAACCATTGCCAGGAAAGTAGAAGCAAAAGCTGATTAGTGTGTACTTTCACGGAAAACGGATATGCAGTGTCCCATGCAACTTTCCTACAGCCCAGCTGCTCCTAGTGCATGTCCCCCACCCTAAATTCGAACAGCTCAACTGGATGAAAGCTAATGTTGCAAATTTGTTGCACTTCATTACACTCCTAAGGTCTTCTTTATTATATGCAAATAATGGCCCAAAAGCTTCCGTACTGCTGCATTTCTCCTTATACAAGACTGGAGAATGAACCAGACACTTCTTCCTTCATGGCTATTTAGTTGGTAGTTTGTAAATAACACCAAATAACAAGCAAAACACCTATTAAAAATCCTCAGTAAAACAGGACAGGATGGGTTGTTTTTCCTATGTCATTAAAATCATTGGGAGTTTTATTTGTTATATCTCTACCTTGACCTTCCTCCCACAGTAGTCCATGGTGGTGCACACAAAGTCCAGTTAAAGTATTTAAAAACAGCCATATAAGAATACTATCAGTAAAACAGCTGAAATACACAAAGCAGGTAAGGAATGGCAGCGCATCAGCGCCCTTCCCCAAAGGCACAGGAAAGCATTTTGGAAAGGACTTTCAGTAGAAGTAGGGTTGTACCAAGGAAATATCTTAACCTTGACCACAAAAAGGGGCTCTGTAGGAACTTGTTTAGAAATCAAACACATTGTATTTTATATGCGATGGCTTCCTTGCAGTTAATCAGCTGTAAGGCAAGCAAAAAGCTATTGCTCTTTCACATGCGCAAGTGATAAAATTCAGAGTCTGCAAGAAGAGGAGAGCTTAAATGTTTTTAAAAAGAGAAGGAGGAAATCAAAAGGGTAAAACCCATTAAAAATGAAATCATTTTTGCACAAGCAGTAGATCAAGGCATTGCAAGAATACAGTCACGAGAAAAGTAATTAAAATAGCAGAAAAGACAGAATTCCAAACAGCACACAAAAAGCTGCCAAGTACTATATGGAATGGGTTGGGAAACATGAAACAAATTATATTAAATATAGAAAGGGGGATGAATTAGATGCTAACCATGCATTGCTAACCATTTCTACTTAGAGGTAAGTCCAAATGAGTGGGCATAGGACTGCAGCCTAATCCAACTCCACATACTTAAATTCATTTCTCTCTGTGTGTACAAGATAATTTTTTTGTGTATAGGAAAGAAATTCTGAATGTGTATATGTTACACTGATCCATAGGGCTCCTGTACATATCTAGCTGTTTATGTAAGCCATGGGTGTCCCAAGGTGCAGCTTCAGTTTCTGGGATTCAGCATTTCTTGTGTGTGGAAAGCAAATCCAGGCAACATGCTGTGAATCTGCAGCAGATCATGGCTTTGATCCTAAAATAAGTTAATAAAGTTTCATGCTCCTCTCCTCTCCCTGTAGGGTACAGGTGGTGGTGGGAGGGACCCAACAATAAGCTATTATATATGCAGTGCTTTTTTTTACTTAAAAAATGTTTAGGGGTACTCTCATTTTCCTACTAATATTGAAATACTGCCCTTCAATGAGACCAAACTTAGATTCACAAAATGTTTAGGGGTATGCTTACCTCTGCGTCCCCCCAGAAAAAAGCACTGTATATATGTATTTGCATCTCCAGTGTTGGCAAACCTTTTGCTTTGTTTTTGTATTTTGCTGTAGAATATTAGGACTGTGGGATGTTGCATTTAAAGCAAGTGGAGGCTGCTTTTCTGTTTATTTTTCTTTACAATAATTGCATTATATATTTGTACCTTGCTTTTCTTCCCAAGAGGTCAAGGTTGTGAATGTTAACCTTCTTCTCTCACTATTTTTGTCTCTGTAACAAGGTATGCAGGCTAGGCTAAATTAATATCTTCTTGCCAACTGTGTGTGTGTGTGTGTGTGTGTGTGTGTGTTTCCCAATCCACATACAGTTTACCAGGCCCAGAAAATCCTGTTGGCATCCCAGGGCAAGTATGTGTAAGCTTGCCACCCATATGATCTGAGTGCCCTTCAGTTCACATAGTGTGAGCACAATTTTCCTTTGAAAGAAAAAGGAGCTTTCACAAAATGTATTAAATGCTATAACTATTAATGTTTTGGACCAGCTATTCCTTTTTTGGCCTTTCATAGGTTTCTGTCCAGTGGCTCCATTTATGTTTAAAACAAAGGATTTCAGAGTGCGCTGTAACTTTCCATGATGTGAGTACTAGCTGCCCAGTCCTCAATATGTTTTCTTGAAAGCATGGCCCGCTGAGTTCAATCAATATGCCTTGTTTCCACAGTAAGTGTGCTTAGGACTGCACCCTTAGTAGCATTTTAGTTACTTCCATGCCTCCATGCTAATGCTATAAATAGGATTAATTATTCACTTCTGAATTTAACAGAATGCACACTAAACAAAAAAACAGAGAACCTTCCTTAAAACCCCTCTCATTATATTTTGCTTGGGAGATTTGTATATCTGCAGTCATGCCAATCATTATGTAAGAAATATATTGAAAGCTATTAAGCATGGGGCACAGGGAAGATGAAAATGGTTGTTTGGAAACCAGGAGGCTGCAGGTGTTAGCTGTACTCTGTGCACCTTGCCCTTGACTGCAGGTACTGATACAAAAATCTGATAATGCAGGTGGAGGCAGGAAGAGGTCTGTTCCCCTCTGCATAAGGTAAATGTATGAAAGAAAAATCAGATACTACTACTTTTTAAAAAATTTTTAAATAAAGTTTACATCTACCAGTACTTTATCTTAGTTCATTGCCAGAAAATCTGTTACATTTTTCGACTTGTTTTCCAAAATGTCAACATTTCCTAATACGGTAAAGTGGGTGACTCTGCTGACCAGTAGGGCAACAAAATGGGATCACCCCCATACAAGGGGGCAATCTTTCATATCTTTCCTAACAATAGTAATAGAAGACATCTTTGTCATGTTGGCCATAACTCATTTCTTCATGAGCCAGGGGTTACAATATTTGGTGCTTTTTCCTATTTTTCTCCCTCCCTGTTTTTCTTTCTTTTCTTTTTTTTAAATCATGGCTTGTTTAAACAAATTCTCCCAAGTTCAGTCATAATGGGAACTCCAGTTAGTTCAAAAGTGCAAGCGGATCCTCATCATGGCTGTGCTGGAGTAAGACTGTGGAGGGGAAAGAGTCTAAGCGTCCAAAGCTCCCTGCCACTTACAAATGCGACTCTAAACTATTACTTAGTATTATGTGAAGTCAATAAATGCTTATAGATAAAGGCGAGTTATTGCATCTCTTTACTTTACCACTGAATACTTCTACCATACACAAGAGAGGTGCTCTAGCATTGCCGCTATAGCAGAAGTCCTTGCAAGAGTTTGATGCTCACACATTTCAATTTATTTCTTAGTCTTAATCTACAAGATTCTTAATTTTTGTGGTAGTTAATTTTGGAACCAATGTAAGTATTTCGGAGGAGGAATGCTCACAACTGCATTCTAAAGAGAACTGAGCTGGTTCCACCATATTTGGGGATAATTTTGTTCGCTGAATAAGAAGAATAACTTATTAATAAGCAGCTGCTTTGGCTGATTTTTGAATGATCAATGCATTTGAAGGGTAGCAGCATTTACTACCATGTTTCTCCTAAAATAAGACACCGTCTTATATTCCCCCCCTCAAAAAAAACACAGTATGGCTTATTTTCGGGGGATGTCTTATTTTAACCGCTTTGCGTCGGTACGCTGGATAGCCACGCCTATCCAGGCCGTCTTAATGGAGAGGCACCGCGTCACTATGTCTTATTTTCGGGGTATGGCTTATTTTTGGGGTATGACTTATATTTCACAAATGCATAGAAATCCTGCTACGGCTTATTTTATGGCTACGTCTTATTTTAGGAGAAACAGGGTAGCTCCCTAACAAGCTATTTTAGCATGGTAAGATTCTCCGTGCCTTTCTAGAAATAAAATGTCCTCTGGTTTAAAACCGTACAGTTAATTTGCACCTAAAGCATCATGAAGCAGCACTTGTAAGAAAGAATAAACTGAGAAAATACTGTAGAAAATTCAAAGATCACTCATGACTGCACAAACTGGCTTCTGATATTTGAGGATCATGCATAAACTTCAGCTTCAAGCAATTTACATTTTAATTTGGGTTTGCATTTGCTACATACCTCACAGGGGTATTGTGAGGCTTAATTATTGTCTGAACGTGCTATGGGAGCCTTGGAATAAAGGTTCTGTATGCAGTAAACGAGTACTGGAATTTTAGTTAATTGCATATTTGCTTAATTGTGCAGCTCTATGCTTTTTTGGATGCCCAGTTTCCCCTGTGGGGCTAGGTTCTGCTCGCAGATACTCTCTCTCCTTTTGATATTCCAAAGATGCCAGGCATAATCTTTTATGCCATTACTTGAGAACCTACTCATGAGGAAGTGGATGCCTCAAAGGTGTGTTGCAAACTGTCAGTGTGTACATTTGGAGCAAGTTGGTGATGCTTCTGTTTCAGGAACAAGTAATGCACTTGATTACCCTGAAGAAAAACAGAAGTAGGGAAGCATGACTAGTAATCATAAATATCTTCAATTATTTTTTCAAAAAAAAATCAACAGCCCACAATTTGACAGCTCTGTATGCATAACAAAGGAAAACCCACCAACTGAAAGAACATATATTGACTGTGGTGATGAACAGTGTGTGCCAACATGGTAAAGGGAGCTGGGTTCTCTCTTAGGTCCTCTCCTTTAAAAACTGATTTGTTGTCAGTCTTTAAAAACAGGCCCTCCAGATATTGTTGGACTCCAGTTTCCATCATCTCAGACAATTAGCCATGCTGATTGGGGCTGATGGGAATTTGAGTTCAGTAGCATCAGGAGGGCTATAGGTTCCTCTTCCCTGATATAAAGCATGGAGTCCTCCCACTGTGCAGCCCTTCTCCCTAAGACACTTGTGGAATGAAAAAATCACAGAAGTGACTTGAATTTCCTGAAATTCCACCACTGAGAGTTGGGATGCTCTCCTGAACAATGTGGGATGGGGCATGGGAAGCAGTAGTGGGAAAGGTAAATGATACACATCTAATGCCTATGCCAAGACCTGCTGACATCTGTAATCAGTAAAAGTTGCGGCCTGATTCGATCCCATTACTGCTGTCCTGTGTCTTCTTTGGGTTTATACACACATCCTGCCCATGGCTGCACTGAGCCTAGGCCCACAGCAGGGGCAAAGTAATGCATGGGAGCAACAGTGACGGGAAAGTTCACTTCTATGAACTTTTGTTCATGGTTGTCAAGAGCCAAGCCTTTGCTATTTAATGTTTTGGTCTGTCTTAAACCCAGTGTAGAGAAATATTTGAAGATATGTTCATTGAAACCAAAGGAACACCTATTTCCCTGCATTTGTTTCTGAAGGAATCCTACAGCAAGTCTGTTTGAATAGCAGTAAGTATCTGTCACAACACAGCAAAGGAATGCAGACTCTTGAGGAGATAGGCAGGTATCATTATTTGTCTGACATTTGAATTACTTGCAATAAATGAGATGTAATAGCAAAAACTGTGGAGCTGGGAAAGCTAGTTGTATTAAAATTTGACACAACACTGTCTCTTGCTTCAGTGTTGACCCCCCCTCCACCTGCAGAGGAAGACAAAACTGGAACTAAAAGGTGAAGCAAAAGTTTGTCAGTGGGGAGATAAAGGTCGCCTCCAGACAGTATTTTGCAGGAGGGATTCATTCACATACTGGAAAAGTAGGTTTGCACAATTAAAGTGGAATATAGCACACTGGAGCAATGTACCCACTTAACGACACCCGCCCACCTCACACAGACATTTTATAGTTAAGAATATGACAGGGGAATGGACTAAAAGATTAGCAGGAAGATGTATAACCACCATGAAAACAGATCAGGGTGAATATTCAATGAGCAGGTCATCTGGAGTAGCCCAAAGTTGTAAGTAAGAACAATATGTGAGACTATAGAGCAAGTTTACTGATCACATTGCATGGAAGTTAAGGTGGCACATTAACCTCCAGTTTCCTTGGGTACATGAATGAATATGTAAGCTCCCTAACTCATTCCTTAAACCCAGGTATTTTTGTTCCCAGAAAATATTTATTGACACAGATGGGAAACTACTGGTTAGTTTACTCCTTTTCTAGTCTAGAAATGTATATGCACAGGAACACTGAAAGTTGCCTTGTGCTGAGTTGGACTGTAGGTCAATCTCAATATTGTCCTCACTGACTGGCAGCAGCTCTGCAGGTTTTCAGATAAGATTGTGGGTGCTGCCACACTAAAGGACTGTGGGATGAGTGTTATGTGGCACCTGTAAGTGTGCCAGTGCTGCAGATTGGAGCGGTCGAGTGGACTTGTATAGGGTAAGGCAATCTTACAGGTAAACTGTTTCCAAACTGTTACGGGCATGATACTGTATACTAATAGTAATACCTTGATCTTGGCCTAGTAGCAAACAGGCAACCAGTACAGAATTATTGAGAAAGGTGTTACATGCAGACAGGGTCTCATTTACATTGATTATATTATATAGGACAGGTGGCAACCCTAACTCCTGCTGGCAACTGTGCTGCAGCATTCTGCAGTTTCCCGGTCAATCGCAAGGAAACAATGGAGGTGCTGAAAGCAGTAATAATCCCCCATCACTCGTCATGAAGTTCTGAGAGTGTATCGTCTGATTTGGCAATTCCATTAACTTTTCAGGCTCAAAAGAACAAGTGTTATAAAATGTCAGAGCTATCACTGCTTTTTTGCCACTACAGTTAACTGGTATTCTATTGAATGCTGTTAACTTTATATTTCTTTAATGCTTCATCCTTCTCTGCAGTGATGTAAAGGTAGTATCAGGTGCCATTTTGAGAGGGTATCTTAAAAAAATACATAATCCTGCTCAGTAACATCATTTTCTCCCCCCCCCCATTGCTTTTAACCACTTTATCACAACAGGCATCGCTAAGTTGTCAGTTTTATTTGCTTAGGGGTGGGTGATAAAGGTAAAGATACCCCTGACCGTTAGGTCCAGTTGCGGACGACTCTGGGGTTGTGGCACTCATCTTGCTCTATAGGCCGAGGGAGCCGGCGTACAACTTCCGGGTCATGTGGCCAGCAAGACTAAGCCGCTTTCTGGAGAACCAGAGCAGCGCATGGAAACGCTGTTTACCGTCCCGCCACAGCGGTACCTATTTATCTACTTGCACTTTAACGGTGCTTTTGAACTGCTAGGTTGGCAGGAGCAGGGACGAAGCAACAGGAGCTCACCCCGTCGCAGGGATTCAAACCACCGACCTTCTAGGAAGACACCAGACTGGATATCCCCACACGAGGCCTTTTCAATATCAAAAATAAAGGATGACGAGAAATGGCTCACATATAGAGATATAATAAAAGAGCAAAATAACAGCTTCAGTTTGAAATCGTATGATGACTTGAAAGATAGATTGCAGGGATGGTGGGACTACCAGCGACTAAATAGTGTGTTCATTAAAGACAAAAGAACGAAAGGTTTCCAACAAGAAAAGACAATACTAGAACGAACAGTGATAACTAATAAGGTTAAAAATTTATCAAAAATTTACGAATTTCTGTTGGAGTGGCATACGAAAGATGAGCTAGTTAAGTCCACAATGATCCGATGGGCAATGGACCTGGGTCACAATATCGATTTCGATAGATGGCAAAGATTGTGGACTACAGGGGTAAAATTCACTGCATCGGTAGCCCTAAAAGAAAACATCTTCAAGATGATGTACAGGTGGTACATTACACCTTCGAAGCTAGGGAAAATGTATAAAACAGCGGACAGGAGATGTTGGAAGTGTAAACAAAAAGAGGGCGATTTCATCCATATGTGGTGGCTCTGCGACCTGGTTAAAAAGTACTGGGATGCCATTTATAATGAAATAAAAAAAATTTTGGGATATAATTTCAAGAAATCTCCGGAGGCTATCTTGTTGAGTATGGTGGGTGAGGATATCAGAAAAAACGATGAAAAATTATTTTTATATGCAGTGACGGGAGCTAGAATACTACTAGCTCAAGTCTGGAAGCAGCCGCATTTGCCAACAATTGAAGAGTGGAAACAAAAATTGACTGAGTACATGAGAATAGCTGAGACGACTGCTAGAATACGACAACAGGGAAGCGACAAATATGAAAAAGAATGGGGTAAATTTGTGAAATATATTAACAATGAATATGGAATATAAGACGTCGGTGGTAAGAAATAAGACTCAAAGCTCGAATTTGGTAAATTTTTTATTGAAAGTACAAATAATTATAGATATATAGCGTAAAATATGGAAATTCAAAACAGTGGAATAAAGGTAATTAGTGGGAAAGTATAACCGTATTAAATAAAAATGTATATAATAATAACAGTAGAAGGCAGGGTGGAAGTCCAAGGGGGTAATGGGGGGGGAGTAGTATTGAAGGGGAAGTTGGTTGGTGAGGGCGGGGGGGGGAGGGAAAAATAAATAAATAAATAAAAGAACATGTTAAATAATTGGAATTATAGCAATTGGTAACTTAGTGAAGTCTTATGTTATGTTATGATATTAATGTATGATTCCTAATGTTGTAAAGTATATAAATCAACATGTTCAATAAAAAAACAAAATTAAAAAACAAACAAACAAACAAACCACCGACCTTCTGATCGGCAAGCCCTAGGCTCTGTGGTTTAGACCACAGCGCCACCCGCGTCCCGGGGTGGGTGATACATATAAGTAAATACAGTAGCTGTATGGGTGTGTTTGTTTCCATGTTGCAAGCATGCATCTAAACACATAGACTTTTATTTTTGTGTTTTCACAGAATAGTATTTATTTATTGGATTTTTTTTTTAAAAAATGTTTCAATTAGAATAATAAGCTTGGGTCCTACATTTTTACTCTAAAGCAAACATTGTGTTTATAGGGCATCCTCCCTTGGCACTACCGAAGCATGGCTTCAAAATGCTAATTGTAAACTCATAGATGTTCCTTCCCACATAAATCTTTAGTAAAAGGGGGGAAATTTATATGATCTGAAGAAAAAGAGTATTGTTTATATGTGTTTTTAAAAGTAAAGTTGGCAACAGAAACCACCATGCTCTATTAGAAATAACTTCTATGCTTGGTGTTTCACCCCTTCACATAACATAAATATTGAATATCCAAGTATATTTAAATTGATACATTTATTTAAAAAACAGGATGCCAGCATGTCAAGTCCTGAAATTAATACAGTGGTACCTCAGGTTACATACGCTTCAGGTTACATACTCCGCTAACTCAGAAATAACGTTTCAGGTTAAGAACTTTGCTTCAGGATAAGAACAGAAATTGTGCTCTGGTGGCGCAGCGGCAGGTCCCATTAGCTAAAGTGGTGCTTCAGGTTAAGAACAGTTTCAGGTTAAGAACGGACCTCCAGAACGAATTAAGTTCTTAACCCGAGATACCACTGTATTTGTGAATTATTAACTTAAACCAATCACTGTGCAATAAATTTATCGAAAGCACTATTAATTTAGCACATAATGTTGAATTGTGTGTTTACTAGTTCTTTTTGCCCTGGTTTGCACATCACACTAAGCCAAACAATTGCTTACCATGAACACATGACAGTGTAGCCTCTGGGAGAGGAGATTGCAACGACTTCACTCCTTCCTTGTTGCTGCGCTGCACTAAGCCATAGTTTGATTCATTGTGTCATCTGAGTCCAGGCTTTTTTTTTTTTTTTTAGCTCTCCCAGATAAACCATAGGGCAAACCTTGGCTGTAGCTCATGGTTAGTATGGAAAGAGATAAACCACATGAACCTGGGTTTGGATGATATGATAAACCAAACTGGCTTAGCTCAGCATGACAGAGCAACATTTGTTACTTTTTACCTTTTTTAACAATAAAGTGGTAATCAATTCTATTATGAATATTGAAGCTCAGACAAAAATATAGCTATCAAATCAACATTTAGCATATACAATAATTCAAGTAGAATTTAAAACTAACCACCTCTAAACAAGTATTTTCAGGCCACTGTAAAACCATTGCATTTTACGTATCTGCAGACTACTACCCTGGGAGCGTCTGTCCTGGGAAGATGTGACCTGCCTTGTGTTTGTTGTTTATTTTGTATGTGCTTTATTTTACACTGCATGCTACCCAGGGAACTATTGTTTTAGGGTAGCTTTTAAATCAAAGAAATAAACAAATTATAAAGTGCCTACAATTTTGGAAGTGCTGTAGAGATACTGAAGGATAAATCAGTACTTACTTGCAGGCTCACAATCTAATTATATGACACAAAAGGTGGCAACCGGGGGGGGGGGTCTTTTCAGCAGTGGCAGAGGCCCAAGAGGCGCAACTGGCACTTACCTTGCTATCCCATTTTGTGTGCCAGGCAAAGACCTTTTTGTTCTGCCAGCGCCTTTTAAGCTCTGGGCTAGAACCATTCTAATCTGTTCTTCTTTCATTTCTGATTCTGTATTGTGTTCGTTGTTTCTCTTCTGCTCCGTACTGCCCTGGGAACCAACTGCTTGAAGTAGACGAAAGCATAAATAAAATGCATGCATAAATAAAATAATGCTAAATGTTAATGGAAAAGGGCACTTAAAACTGTTGACACTACTAGTGTTAGCAGGTGTAAAGAACCTGTGGCCCTTCAAGGTGAGGATGGACCCCCTGCGCCCATCAATCCCAGACAGTTTGATGCAATGGGGAGGGTTTGTAGTCCAACAGCATCTGTAGGGCAACAGGTGGCCCACTTCCGCTGCAGTGTCACTTGGAAAAAGCGCCCAGTTTGACTTTTATTGTATCTGTTCAATACATGTAAGAAAAAATAATTCTGGGATGAGACATCCTCAGAAATGACAATGGTCTCTAGAAAAGGATAATTGTGAAAAACTTCTGCTCTGGAAAAATATTCTGTTCCAAAGCACTGGATACTTACGACGATAGCTAAATGAACTCCAGTCCTGCTAGCTGTGAAGGGCTTTTGCTTTCATGGTTTCCTTGTGGACCTTTGATCTGATCCTGAAGGCTCTTCTTATTCTCTTAACGTGTTCACCAGCTAGCATTGTAACTGTATTACAGATTATACTTGGAACTCTATGGCTTACTTAAGCACATTTGGGAGAGACTGAGGGTAACCAGAGCCCAGTTTAGGCCTGATTAATCTGCCTGCCAAACTAATTATTGTATTTATTTATGTTTATTTCTAACAGGTGCTTTCCTAGTCTGTTGCTTTTCTGTTGAAAAGATTGAATCAAGCCCGATGCAATGTTCCACAGGTGCTCAGTATTCTCAACAAGCGTCTTAACTATTGTTTTCTACGTCAATGTAAAAATTTATTATACAGTCAGATAAGAAAAACAAACACACCAAAATCATACCATTCTTAACATAAGGTAAAGGTAAAGGGACCCCTGACCATTAGGTCCCGTCGTGACCGACTCTGGGGTTGCGGCGCTCATCTCGCATTATTGGCTAAGGGAGCCGGCGTACAGCTTCTAGGTCATGTGGCCAGCATGACAAAGCCGCTTCTGGTGAACCAGAGCAGTGCACGGAAACGCCGTTTACCTTCCTGCCAGAGCGGTACCTATTTATCTACTTGCACTTTTTGGGGTGCTTTCGAACTGCTAGGTTGGCAAATGTATAACACACATATAAATAAGAATAGAAATAAAAATGAATCAAAGTGCATCTTAAACTAACATAATCCCTTTATGAATCTTTGCTGCAGAAAAGAGAAATCTGGGGCTTTTCATTTCCATTATTATTTTGTTAGTTGCAGCCAATGACTCAGTCAAAATATCTAGAAAGGGCTTTGAAAGACAGGAATAAGTAATCTAATATGTTCATATCTTTAAAGGTTGCATGCAGACAACAAATGTATTTAAGCATCAACAGTTAGGTTATTCAAATAAAGCCAATAGATGAATTGGAGAGCAAGCTTGGAATTGGTTGAAGGTTATATTTATTAAAATTAAACACCCATTCAGCTGTCTCATATTGCTTCCAATATAGCACCAAACTGTTAACGAGGGACTTTCCCCCATCTCTGGTGGGATGGTTTATTCTGGAATGAAATTTATCGGGAGATATTGACGATTATTAAAACACATATTCAAATATCTCCCTTGTTATACCTACTAAATATGTTGATTGATATTATCAAGACATTCTACCAAAAGGAACTTTTGACATGGGTGCTACCAGTTGCCAGGTTCTCTATAGCAGTGTTCCCCAACCTTGGGCCTCCAGCTGTTTTCGGACTACAATTCCCATCATCCCTGACCACTGGTCTTGCTAGCAAGGGATGATGGGAGTTGTAGTCCAAAAACAGCTGGAGGCCCAAGGTTGGGGAACACTGCTCTATAGCACAACAGTGGAAAGCGTTAAAAAATCTGACCATATCCTTATGGTACAAAAACTTCTGGAATTTTGATACTGCAGGGGGAAAATAAGTTAAGTGTCTCTAAGGGGCAGGAAAATCCTGATCATTTCTATTCAGTATGGTGGTATTTTATGTGCTGTGTAGAGAAATATGGTTGCCATGATTTTAGATTAGGTGTTATTATTTAATATGGTTTGGTTTCGTGTGCCCTGCCTCTAGTTGGATATATTATTGAATTTCTGTTATTGTTCATTTGTCTCTGTGGTTCCATAATAATTTGAAAAATAATGAAAAAAAACACACACAAGGACGACTTGTGCCAAATGAAACAGAACTGTGGTCTGGTTAACCCTGTGCTAGAAGGCAGAAAATCTGCCTGTTGCTAAGGGCTAAACCATGCCAGAGCAACTGTCTCACCCAGGCTGTTGTGAAAGGAGGTAAAACCATCTTCTTGTATAAGGAAGCCACAGGTGTGTGGCCTGACAGGTGCCACCCCACCCCCTCTGATCAGCATTCACTAGGTGGGATCTGCCAGGCCCCAAGAGCACCATTCCAATCAACCCCACCCAATAGGGTGTGGTTAGTCAGATGTTCTCCACCCAACATGCCTTAGGGTGTTAACCATTATCTAAACTTCTCACCTGCCCGTTTTAAATGCCAAATAAACAAAACAGCCAAATTTAGCTCTATCATACCATTAGCTGAACAAATTCAGAGCAGTCTGGGTAGACTCTGCATATCTGGGCTCCCCCTGAAATCAACTATTGGTTGTAGTAAGGATTAACCAGCCTGTTCTCATTATGTCGTAGTTTTGCATGCAGTGTCATAAGTCTGGCCTGTCCTTTGTTTTATGAACTGTTTTTTATTAAAAAAAAGAAAAAAACTCATCTAAATTGTACAAAATTTATATGCATTCTGCCCCTGAAATTTTTGTATGCTTTTCAGTGCATTTTGCCCTAAAATATTCATTTTTGCATACTTTTTGACATTGAAACTGCACTACAACACGTGGAAGAATGCAAAATCCAGTTGATAACTATCTTCCAATGGGCATATAAATCTGGAATTGGCAGATTAGGTTGGTTTGCTTTAGAAGGCAGACTGAACAACTCATCAGACCAATAGTTTTCAACCAGTATGCCATGGCACCCTGGGGTGCTTTGAATGATGATCAGGGGTGCTGTGGGCAACACTGGCCTCTGTCCCTCTTTCCTTCCCTCCCCTCCTCTGATGCCCTCTCACTTCTCTGCCTCCCAAAGGCTTGCACAGCTGTTCATTGCGGCAGCCCTGACTACAAGCTCCCCAGGCAAATGGTGCCTCTGGGGCTGGTCACAGGGTGCTTCCTTGGCCCCTGTGGGGCAGTGTGAGGAGGAACCTGTATTTGGAGCGGGGCAGCAGGTGCAGCTGCAGCTGCCCAGAGGACTCCCAAGGAGGGAACACTCCAAAAGGGAGGGTGCTTGAAAAAAGGTGAGGGGCTGCTGGCTTTGCAAGCAAGGGGAGACATAACTGGGCTCCTAAGCCCCACAGGGATGCTGCAGAAAGAATGTAGTTGGTCAAGGGAGCTGGGGACCCAAAAAGGTTAAAAACCTCTGTCTTAGACTATACTTAGATTAATGTGTGTATCTTTTGAGATGGCCTGAAGCTAATCTGTTAGTAGTTCTAATTAAAATAATCCAAGAAACCATTCAATTTATGTGATTCTTAAGACTGTGCAAATGCATATTGAAAGGAGGGCAAAATACTCATGTTTAATCCTTATGCTTCTGTAATGAATATTTTTCTTAAACCACACAAAGTAAGTAGCTTCAGAAAGTATATGCAAATAAGATAATGGTCATGGTTGCTTTTTTCATTAATGTCTTTTTTTTACATTATGTATCTGTTGAATTAAAATGTTTATATGATCAAAGAGTAAATTTTGAGGTTGAAATTTACTTCGCGTCTCTCATTTCATCTGTTCCTTCGATCATATTTTTCAAGAGCTCTGCTTCGTTGGGATATTATTTTTAAAGAGCTATTTCTTTCTCTTCCCTGTTGGAAGGCTAACCTCCCTTCACAATCAGTGACATGTTAAAAAGGGAGTGCTTTAAAAAAAAAATCTGACTTGTTCTGCCCTGCTTTCCAAAAAGAATGCTTTCAGCAGCCAGACTGATTGCCGATTGGCATACTACAGAGCTGCAGTTCACAGCAACAGGGAACCTTCTTGCAACACAACACAAAGAACAAAGTTAGTATTAACCTTGTGTATGCCAAATGGAGCAAGCAAGATGGGAGTTAGGCTGCAGATAGCTGGTGATTTTTAGTACTGGTTACAGTAGAGGAAGTTGCTCTACTGTGCAATGGCGGAGAGCCTTTTAGAGCTGTAGTGTGGCAGGAGAGGATGGCAAGTGTGGTGGTGAGATTCAAGGACAATCAAAGAAATATTTAAACATAAACATAAAGTATAGTGTATAAAGTTACAGGTAGATAGCCGTGTTGGTCTGTCATAGTCAAAACAAAAATAAAAAAATCCTTCCAGTAGCACCTTAGAGACCAACTAAGTTTGTTCTTAGTATGAGCTTTCGTGTGCATGCACACTTCTTCAGATACCACTGAAGAATGGTATCTGAAGAATGGTATCTGAAGAAGTGTGCATGCACACGAAAGCTCATACCAAGAACAAACTTAGTTGGTCTCTAAGGTGCTACTGGAAGGATTTTTTTATTAGTGTATAAAGTATACACTATAAAGTATAGTGTGTTTTTTGGCATCCATCTGTGTCGAGAGACAATGGAGTGTGCCTCTTAAGTGCTCCTAGTTAGCAGCACCAAAGTTGCCTCCTTGGGGGAACAAGCCTGGTCAGGTCCTGAGCTGCCCAGATGACAAGACCCTTCCTCTCGGCCTCGCTGATGTGATCCAAAGGAAAGCACAGCAATATATTTGGTGCCAGAAGGAGTTGCCAGAAGGAGGTGCACAAGGTGCCATCCAACCATTTTAGGGAATCCACTCCAGATGTGTGTAGGGTGTACTACTTTTAGCCTTTTCTTCTCCTGAATAAATTCTGCAAGGCAGTGAAGGTTTAGGGTGAGAATTTTCCCTCTCCTAGATGGGCTACCTTCCCACATTGATGAGCCCCATCTGCCCTTCACTTCTCTCTACAGTATATGCAGAAACTGCCTTCTTGTCCATTGGACCCACTATTGGTCTCATCTGCTCAATCCGCCAGAGCATATCTTCACATGCAGGGGAAGTCTGCAGTGTTAGAAACTGAGATATGAAAGCTAGGAGCTAAATGGCACCTTAAACTATGTTATAGGTGAAACAATGGAATGTCTAGGCACTTTTTTATAACCAGAATACAAAGCTGAAAATGAATGAACTGCAGCTAAAGTATTATGTTCATTTTTCACTTGGTGTGGTACCGGGTAGGTTGAGTGGAAGGAGTTGGCCTAAGAAGATTTTCCCCAATGAATTCATCCTACTTAAGATGACTTTGGGGGCTAAAGATGAATGGAAGAAATACTTATGTACTCATTTGACCATGGCTATTTTAGGTGTTTGAACACCATGGGATCACGAGAGGAACATGTCTTGCTGCTTTCATCCCCTGACCTCAGTGCAAGACTCCTACAGCATCCTTGAGGTTGAAGGAGAGAAGAAACATCTGTTCACAAAGAGCTGGACAGCTGCAGCTGCCACTGCCTCTCTACTTAAGTAGAGGAATGGCTGAGGCAGAACCTGGTCCTGGAGTCAGCTCCATGGAGTTGGGAAGCCTGTGTTTGAGTGTTTGTTCTGACTGTAACTAGAAAGCACAAGTCTGAGCAGTTTTGCCTTTTTGCCCTGCCACTTTTCACTGCAAAACTCTTCTTTAGTGCTAAATTGGAGCAGACATCAGTCTGGAGAAAACCCGATTGACATTTGCTCTGGTTCAGAGGTAAACAGCAGGCTTCTCAGGGGAAAGCAGCAGGGCAAGCTAGAGATGGTAAAAGAAAGGGGGATGGGATACTTCTGCCCTTCCACTCCTACATGATATTTTGTCATTGGATTCACATTTGTATAAACAGAGACATTCCAAGCTCCATTGCTATTGTTTCCCTAAATTCTCTCATATGTGGTTTTCATCATGAAATATACTCAGAGTCAAGTGTGAATTTCATGCTCTTTATTCAGCTCATAGTAGCAAGGAATGAATCTTTCCCCAAAACGTCTGCTATATATACTTTATTTACACCATGGGCCCCACGTGATTGGCTAATTTCGGTCTACTCCTGTAGGCCAGGAGCCTGATTGGCTGCTCTTGCAGGCCAATCAGGTCGCTGATTCACTTCCACCTGAAGCTGGATTGGGTGGCTCCTGCGGACCAATCAGACTGCTGCATTCTGGATCCTATTGTTCTAGGACCAATCAGACTGCTGCATTTTGGATCCTATTGTTCTAGGATCCATCATCAAAGCATGATATAAACCATTGAAACAAAAGCAAGTCCAAATATATTGCTGGCTTTAGTTTGTGGAAGCATGGAATGACTGGCAACATTATTTATTTTTGTTATTACTTCAATATCCCCCCTTTTCTTCAAGCAACTCAAAGTGACATGCACACTTCTCCCCTTTATCCTGTGATGTAGGTTAGGCTGAAAGAAAGTGACAGGCCCAAGATCACCCAGGGAGCTTCATGGCTGAGCGGGGGTTTGAACACTGGTCTCCCAGGTCCCAACACCAGCCTAAGTCAAAATTGATCAAGATCTGGTTGAAACCCATATTATCTCTTCCTTCATTGTTTTTAACACTCTTCCAGATGCTGCAGAGTAGAATCTGCAGTGCATTGGATTCAGAACAAAACAGAGGCAAGGACTGTGTGTTCACATGTTCTCTTTATCCCTCCCCTCCTCCCAAAAGTTCACATAGACTGCAATTTCCTTGTCATCCTCTAGGCATCGCTTGATTATTCTAACTGCTTTGTTTTTATACAGTATAGCTGCAGATAGATGCTGCAATGCGAGGTGAAAGACTGTTGTGGAAAGAGAAAGCTGCTTAACTCTTTCGGTTTGATTTTCTTCTGAAAATCGCCCCCATTACTTTTATCTGCACATGGGGGGAAAGATTCAAGTACAGCTGCCTCCTCACTTCTCCACCCCCATTTTCCTCTACAAGTTTATACAGAATTGTATAAATTAAAAGAAACCTAGATCTCAGAACAGATTTGTGGAACTACGTGCAACATGCGCCTTTGTTTTTTGGGAACTGCAGTTTAAATAGATGTTTCTGGCACTTACATTTTTGGAATTAATTTCAAAGGATATTGTCAAAGGCTGCAGCGTTCAAGCAACAGTGCCTGGTTAAACTGTTTTTTTTTTAAAGAGAATTAAAATGCTTACTATTGTTACTGCAGTGCATCACAGTAAGCAAAGGGTAAGAATATGTTTGTGCATACAACTGACCTTTACATCATTTTGCTATGTAACTTTGACCTTGAGATATTTATTTCTAGAACGTATCCTATGGATAATTACATTTCAGAAATAGTAAAGTATCATTGATGTTTCTTTAGCCCTTAGGCTTTCTAACATAATTTGGTCTAGGAATAAAGTGGTATGTTTGAGGCATGGCTTTTATTGATTCCATCTGAAAACAGAGGTTTACAAGAGGGGACTGAAGAGGATGTTTGCAAAAATAATTTGGCTCTTGACATTGACCTTGTCCGTGTCAGGGAAATAAGGGCTTGTCCATTAGGGAATGAAGTGCCACTATGGTGTGCAGAAGCCTAGCTGTTACCAAGTACAGTCAATATTACTTATGCCATATTATAAAATCTATCACAGTGAATCTTCCAGTACTCCTGGCATTTCTTCATTACTTCTAGTTAATGAAAATCCGTAAAATGTGGGGTAGTGTAGGAGATGAGTAATCTTTGTAAAGTAGAGCAGAGCCACTAAGCCAGCTACATTTTCATAGTGCTACCATTTCCTTTTTATGTGTGGGGAAGATGCAAGAACTGAGCAGCTCAGAAGGAAGTCAAAGCACATCTTGTCTGCTCTTAAGTAGGAGAGCTGTTTTGGCTAATTCAGTGAGGAGCATTAGACTAGTAGAGACAATTTCCTGTTGTTAATAATAATAACAACAACAACAATAATAAATTTATTACTTATACCCCGCTTATCTGGCTGAGTTTCCACAGCCACTCTCACCGCTTTCCAACAGGAGATTAAAAATACATTAAACATCAGCCATTAAAAAAAAAACTTCCCTAAATGGGGCTGGAACCAGTTTGGCTTGGAACCAACTCACCTTCAGGACTGCCTTCTCCCATTTCCCAGTGCTATTTTTTCTCCAAAAAAAAGGTGCTGGAACTCAGCACGAATACTTCCTTAATTTTCTTGGAGTTGCAATGGTGCCCACCTAAGAGGTGCTGGAACTGAGTTCTGGTGAGATCTGGCTGAAAAAGAGCCCCGCTTTTCCCATTCATGTGTGTTCACTTACATCACCCTCAGAGGTGCATTCATCTAAGACAGGCATAGGCAAACTTGGCCCTCCAGATGTTTTGAGACTACAATTCCCATCATCTCTGACCACTGGTCCTGTTAGCTAGGGATGATGGGAGTTGTAGCCCCCAAACATCTGGAGGGCCAAGTTTGCCTATGCTTGATCTAAGTCCTATTTAGAGTAGAACCATTGAAATTCATGTTAGTCCTGTCTATTAACTTCAGTGGGTCTGAGTTTGCTTTCAGAGGTCAAGTGGATAGGGTATTTTCAGTGATGGCGTTCTGTCCTTACAATGTGCTTTGAACAGAGACCTAGTTGGCACAGTCAGATATCATTTGGGCACCAAGTTAGGGGGGAAATCCTGTTCTCTTGCACATTTCTTCCAATCTGCTTGTTTTATGACTTTGCTACTGCTGGTTACTTTCTTGTTCTTGATTTTTGTGCTGTTGCAGGTTACAGATTTTCTTTTATTACCTCCCTGCCCCCAAAAAGTGAGCTACTTTGGTCACTGATGTGGAAAGGCAGGATAACAATGTTTTAAAATAAATAATAATTCCTTTTTAGAAATGGCTACTGAGGACCCCCAATTCAGTACATGTCAGAGCAAAGAAACAAGCAAAACAGCAGCTCACTTCCAGCATTGCTTTCCTGAAGGGGCGTTGTGTGATGAAGAGGGCTGGTGTTTCCAACTGATGATAAATAGTTCCCCGAGCCCCACCTCCACCCCCTGTACATTGTTGTGAAGGCTTTTGTGTCTAGGTTTCCACACTGACACATGGAGGGCTGGGCTGGGGGAGCTGTGTGCCAGGAATGGGCTCATAGTTCCTTTTAATCAAGCGATGCTCGTTCATGAAAGTAACAAATGAAGGGGTAGTACTTAGAGTGTTGGACGAGGACCTGGGAGACCAGGGTTCGAATCCCCGCTCAGCCATGAGGCTCACTGAGTGACCTTGGGCCAGTCACCATTTCTCAGCCTAACCTACTTCACAAGGTTGTTGTGAGGATAAAACGGGGAAGGGGTTCCACATGCACCAGCTTGAGCACCTTGGGATAAAAGGTGGTATGTAAATGCAATAAAAAATAATACATGCCCACTGTGGTATGCTGAAATAAGGCAAAAGAATACTTTCTTTTTGAGTTCCAGATACCATTTTAAAACTGCAAATACAAGGTTTTTTAAAAAAATCAAGTCTTTTTCTATTTATCATTAATATTATTTTCTATATCACTTGCATGCCAAAATGGCTTCTTAGTGGTTATGGAAGAAGCCTATGCCTGTAGAGTCAATTGATAAGGTTATCCTGGCTTATAAATAAAGGATAATACATTACTGGCTGCAGAGGTAAGGATTAGTTTGGTACTTCAGGTAGTAACTTTTTAAAGTGGTCAGTACTGATGAATTTGTTTGTTCTTATTTTTCTCTCTCTCCCCCCCCCCGCTTATTCCTCCCATATGTGATAAGGAATTCTTTTAAAATTGGGACTGTCATTGCCCGTTAACATTGTATCATTATTGCAGAGACACAGTTAAAATGATTTATGGCTTCGCCTTAATATAATGGCACTGATGCACTGTTTTTCTAGATTTATTTGTTTGACAGTTGTGTTCTCAGGAGCGGTATTATCTTTTTAATTAGAAAGTAGGTATGTAGATATTTGTGAGCTTTGAACAGTGCCATGTGCTGTTACTAGATGAATGTGGAGTGAAATTCTTTTAGCTTTTTAGCAATTATATAGCACTGATATCAAATTACAGATTTCTCATTTCATTCTTTCTTTCTTCTATGTCTTCCCCAACTAAGGCTTCTGGGACATGTGAAACTAGTCTTTTCCTTAGGGCACTCCTACAGTGAGTGTGGCAAGTCAGCTGTGCAAACTGCAACCACCACCTGCAATAAACTGTGTCAGTTCTGTCTAGCATGATCAGAAATCTTCTAGTGAGTTCATTAGTGTGGCCAAAAGATAGGATAGGCATCATGGAAGAAGAAGACACAAATCTGCATATTCTAATTTATGCATGAAAATGCAAAATTATTAGAATTCAAATTTCCTCAAGGAAGTCATTTATTTCTACATTAAAACAGTCCCAAATAAATAATTCAGTTAATTTTCACCCTACCTAAAGGTAAAGGTACCCCTGACCGTTAGGTGCAGTCGCGGACGACTCTGGGGTTGCGCGCTCATCTCGCTCTATAGGCTGAGGGAGCCGGCGTTTGTCCGCAGACAGTTTTTCTGGGTCATGTGGCCAGCATGACTAAGCCACTTCTGGAGAACCAGAGCAGCACATGGAAATGCTGTTTACCTTCCCGCCGGAGCGGTACCTATTTATCTAGTTGCACTTGACATGCTTTCGAACTGCTAGGTGGGCAGGAGTTGGGACCGAACAACGGGAGCTCACCCCATCGCAGGGATTCAAACCACCGACCTTCTGATCAGCAAGCCCAAGGCTCAGTGGTTTAGACCACAGAACACCCAAATCAGCTCTTTCATTAATTCGTCCATTGCCCCAATTAATTTCTCACCCAGATGATCCTGCTCCAAAATCCATTTATGTTGACTGATTAATGGAGTAATTAATTCAACACACCATTACTCCTGCTGCTTAAATTCAAAACAAATAGTGTGCTGTGGCAGTGGTTCATGGTGCTCTCTGAGTGGGTGGGTGGAATTCGCACTATGAGATGAAGTAGCCATTGGTGATTTTTCATTTCTCTTCTCTCTCCGCCTCTCACCTGAGCTACAGGCTTGTACCAATGCTGTGTATGCACAAACTCAAACTTCAACATGCTCCTAAGAAGGAAATAACCTTCTTTTCTGCTTCTTTTTCAAGGGCAGTATATGGAAAAAGGAACGACTGGCCCTATATAGGGTTATCTATCCTCTTCTCTGTATGCTGTTTCTGGAAAGGAAGTGGAAACGATGCTGTTTTCCCTCCCATTTCATGGACATTTTGAGGTTTTAGTTGGTGCTTCAGCAGCAGCAAGAAAGCAGTGGCAGCTCAAATGCTGCTAGTTGGATTAGAGGCCTCTCCTTGTGTCCTTTTTATTGTACATTTATGATTAATTGTGCTCATGATGGTATTGGGGTTGATATATATGATCACGTTTTCAATACTGTTTCGCAAACATTGCTTCCTTTCCATTCACTGTGGATCCTGCAACTTACTGCTGAAATTTCTATACCATAAACACTCTGGGATTCTTTTGGTCTCACTTCTGTTGTTCTATAGCACAGCAGTCCTCCTCCAGATGTCAATAATAATAAAACTCTGGGGAACATCACAGAACTAATAAAATGGAATGACGGATGGTCCAGTATAAATCCACCACTAATGCATCATCATTGTCTCAATGACACATTGCAGATTACACCTGCAAAAAAACACTAGCCTAGAGGAGCCCCAGGTTTAAAGCAAAGACTGGCCACAGTGTCATCATCCTGCATGTCTGCTGTATGCTACCAGACAAATGGAGAGATGGCACAGTTCCAGGCAGCCATTGACATACCGGACTGTTGGGAAAGAAAGACGACACTTGGCTGCTCAATGAAAGCATCTGGATGAGCACTTAGGGCCAGATTAAATGCAAATTCATGTAACCATAACCTGATGGCTTTTTTTGTAGATGAGGTAAGAAAAGTTTCTTCATAAGGGATGATGGGATACACATGAATTTCTGGTGGGGGGATTATTAAGCGCCCCTCCCCGTTGCTTCTCTGCCGTAATCACCCAACTCATGAAGAATGGGTGATTTTCTGGGATGGAAGAGAAAGTGGTCCAACTCCCCTTATGCACATTGGGCTGCAACATATAGTTTGGTTCCAGGAGGAATAACTGGTACATTTCAGGGAGTGGCCGATAACATTATTTCTTGTCTTGCAGCAGCGGAAGAGCTGCTGTAAACTTTAGTGGAGAGGAGAGAAAGTTTATATCCACAGCAATAAAGCATCAAAACTTGAGGCCTTAAACAAGGATTGCACTCTGCAGTAAACTGAAAAGACACTGAAAACTTTCATTTCATGCTGTAGTACCCAGAAATGGGCAGTAAACGATGTTCCCTAGCTAACTGTGGGGGTTAGTTGTTGTTTTGCTTCTAGATGTGTGTCCAAATATTGATGAGTTGTAAGAGTTCCCCTCTCCCCTACACCTTAAGACACTAGTTCCAGAAAATAGGCTTTGAAAAAATATTGTCATGGAGAGCATTAACCCCACCTCCATTTTGAGCATTACTGCTGTAATTCCTTGAAACTGCTACATCATCGCTGCAAAACAACACAGCTCCTAGAGGTTAGCGCTATGGCCGTTGTCTAACATGAAGGGGAAATGAAACACCATAAAATTTACTGTTCTCCTATTACCGATATAGATAGCCCTTACCTGCTTTAGAGCTGTTGCTTTGATTGTTTTTCAGCATTGTAGGCTAGGCCATGCTGCTTTATCCACAGAAGAACACATTCAGTAAAATTGTATTTGAGAACAACATGAGTCATTTTACTCATTTAGTACAAGGGAGAACAAGTTTAAAATAGAACAGTTGGGCTATGCTAATAATGCTAATAATGCTAATAATAATAATAATGATGATGATAATAATAATAATAATAATAATAATAATATGAAAGGGCAACAGGGCCCCCTGATAAGCATTGCCCTTGTTCTTTCTCCCTATACTGACTTTTTAATCTGCCCTACCCCCATGACTCCATTGCTACTTCAGATGCTCTGACCCTCCTGCATTTAGCTTTTCTTTTATTTATTTGGGCAGTTGAATTGAAAATGAGACAAACATATGGAATATAAATGAGAGATAGGGAGGGGGTGGAGAAAGAGCGTGTAATGTAGATTGAACAGGTAAAGTTGTATTTAATATAAACTGACAGAGAAACAAACGGAAATAGAAAATTAATAAAAGTGATGGTAATACCTTTAGCCATCAGAAGAAGTGACAAATTGCTATTGACAGCATTGCAACAGAGTCTTCTCAACAGCTCTAAATTTTGGGAACATCTCCTCACCGAGGTGTGTTTTTTTACCTCAGTGTTAAATTCTTTCAAGAGGCAGAGGAAGACATGCCTCTATCTTCAGCCCTTTGAAGGGAAGGTGGCGTGATTCACTGAGGTCAGTTTGCTTCTATTTTATGCTATCTTCTCTTTTTTTAGTTAAGGATGAGGATATTTCTACTGATTTTCAGAAATATATATTGGTGCATTTTAATTTGTTGTGCACCATTCTGTGAGCATATGGCAAATGGTGTATATAAACATCCAATAAATAAATGGAACTTCCAGAAATCTTTTGCTTATTTTTGAAATGTGTGTTGCAATTTCTCTTCTCCTCACACTTGTGTTTGGTACATCATTGTGTCGTTCAGTCGTATCCGACTCTTCGTGACCCCATGGACCAGAGCACGCCAGGCACGCCTATCCTTCACTGCCTCTCGCAGTTTGGCCAAACTCATGTTAGTAGCTTCGAGAACACTGTCCAGCCATCTCATCCTCTGTCGTCCCCTTCTCCTTGTGCCCTCAATCTTTCCCAACATCAGGGTCTTTTCTAGGGAGTCTTCTCTTCTCATGAGGTGGCCAAAGTACTGGAGCCTCAACTTCAGGATCTGTCCTTCTAGTGAGCACTCAGGGCTGATTTCTTTAAGAATGGATAGGTTTGATCTTCTTACAGTCCATGGGACTCTCAAGAGTCTCCTCCAGCACTATAATTCAAAAGCATCAATTCTTCGGCGATCAGCCTTCTTGATGGTCCAGCTCTCACTTCCATACATCACTACTGGGAAAACCATAGCTTTAACTATACGGACCTTTGTTGGCAAGGTGATGTCTTTGCTTTTTAAGATGCTGTCTAGGTTTGTCATTGCTTTTCTCCCAAGAAGCAGGCGTCTTCTAATTTCGTGACTACTGTCACCATCTGCAGTGATCATGGAACCCAAGAAAGTGATATCTCTCACTGCCTCCATTTCTTCCCCTTCTATTTGCCAGGAGGTGATGGGACCAGTGGCCATGATCTTAGTTTTTTTGATGTTGAGCTTCAGACCATATTTTGCGCTCTCCTCTTTCACCCTCATTAAAAGGTTCTTTAATTCCTCCTCACTTTCTGCCATCAAGGTTGTATCATCAGCATATCTGAGGTTGTTGATATTTCTTCCGGCAATCTTAATTCCGGTTTGGGATTCATCCAGTCCAGCCTTTCGCATGATGAATTCTGCATATAAGTTAAATAAGCAGGGAGACAATATACAGCCTTGTCGTACTCCTTTCCCAATTTTGAACCAATCAGTTATTCCATATCCAGTTGTAACTGTAGCTTCTTGTCCCACATAGAGATTTTTCAGGAGACGGATGAGGTGATCAGGACTTGCCATAGTTTGCTGTGGGGTCGACACAGTCAAAAGCTTTTGCGTAGTCAATGAAGCAGAAGTAAATGTTTTTCTGGAACTCTCTAGCTTTCTCCATAATCCAGCGCATGTTTGCAATTTGGTCTCTGGTTCCTCTGCCCCTTCGAAATCCAGCTTGCACTTCTGGGAGTTCTCGGTCCACATACTGCTTAAGCCTGCCTTGTAGAATTTTTAGCAAAACCTTGCTAGCTTGTGAAATGAGCGCAATTGTGCGGTAGTTGGAGCATTTTTTGGCACTGCCCTTCTTTGGGATTGGGATGTAGACTGATCTTCTCCAATCCTCTGGCCACTGCTGAGTTTTCCAAACTTGCTGGCATATTGAGTGTAGCACCTTAACAGCATCATCTTTTAAAATTTTAAAGAGTTCAGCTGGAATATCATCACTTCCACTGGCCTTGTTGTTAGCAAGGCTTTCTAAGGCCTTGCTTACATCATACCACTACATAAAGGTAAAGGTAAAAGGACCCCTGACTTTTAGGTCCAGTCGTGGACCACTCTGGGATTGTGGTGCTCATTTCGCTTTACTGGCCGAGGGAGCCGGCGTACAGCTTCCGGGTCATGTGGCCAGCATGACTAAGCCGCTTCTGGCGAACCAGAGCAGCGCACGGAAACACCGTTTACCTTCCCGCCGGAGTGGTCCCTATTTATCTACTTGCACTTTGACGTGCTTTCGAACTGCTAGGTGGGCAGGAGCAGGGACCGAACAACGGGAGCTCACCCCGTCGTGGGGATTCAAACCGCCGACCTTCTGATTGGCAAGCCCTAGGCTCAGTGGTTTAGACCACAGTGCCACCTGCGTCACTACATAACAGGAGCAAACCGAAGATATGTGGATTATATTGTTACATGTTTTAAATTCCCCTTTGTTTGTCTTCATATGTTTGAATGTTGTGATCTAGGGCTTTAAGCGTGCTATATCAGGCACCTGTTTCCTTTATGAAGGATATCTGTCTGCAGTTAAACCCACATGCTGTTCTGAAGCTTAGAAAATCCTATGCCAAGATTACTCCTTTCTTCAATAAGTGGAAGTAAGTCTTAATTTTCATCAGTTTCTCTGAACATAATCTTACTGGACTGTAGAAGATGCTCTACAATTTCGTACTTTGTCTCTATTAACATGACAAGCTACTCCAAATCTTCTGGCAATTTAAATAGATCACAATCAAACCATAGCGTTTTAAAATGTTCAGTAATCTCACAGCTTGCCTAACTATTTTTAATTTTATGTATGCTTTGACCATTTAAAAGGTTTCTTCTTAATGCAGTTGGAAATAGTTTTAGCTGTTTACATTTTTCTCTTAATCTTGAAGTAGTAACTCATCTGCGGTTGTACAGCTGAGAGGAAAGCACTATGGGGCATTGTGAGGACTTTAAAAATCTCATTCCACTCAGGTTTTTAACCTTCAGTGCACCTGGCATGATTTGAAGCACCTGGCTTGCATATTCCAAACTGTGTTGTCTGAACTATAACTGGCCAAGAATTAGGTAGGTGTTTTTTGTTACTAGGGTGGTAATTATATTGCACCAATTGTTTGCTGCATGTATGAACAGAAATTGGACATAAGGATAAGTCATGCGTTGTTTCTCTCCATTTGGAATGAATAGAAGCATATTATTTACTTTGTGTCGTTGTGACTAGGCCCAACACCTTTCAGCTGCCATTTATTGAAAGGAATATTATCCATCATTAGCATAGGGTATTTACTTGTGTCCACAGATAATGGAATGATTCCAATGAAAGACTTGCTGATCTGAAAGCAAAGATAGACTGGGCAGGAAAGGATAGCTGATTCACGTGAGGTCAATACCTACAAAATTGTCTTGGAATGGTTTGTTTGTTTTTAAAGAAAGGAATGACTGATCGGTTTCATGCAAATAGGAGGACCATAATAGACTGACAGTAAAAACCAGAACAGTTAAAACTTATGGGAGACTGAGAACCTATGCAATCTAAAAAGTACATTTGCAGCAATGTTAACACCAAATCTAACTGCTTTGAATTAAACCCAGCTAAGTAGAGCACTGAAACATTGAGATCTGATTTTGTGAGTGCTGAAGAGAGATTCCAAGTATTCAGCCTGGGGAAAAAACGAGAGTTTGAAAGAATATGTTCAAAGCTTTATTTTAGTACTATGCAAATCACCATGAAAAGAGGCAGGAACATTTGATTTTGCCACTGCTGACCTCCCTGCAGCCATAGCTTTGAGCTTTTACTTTAAAGCTGCTTCTGCTTGGCAGTCATCCTAAAACAGCAAAATGCTGTTTATTATTTATTCAAATTCTCTTATAGAAATATGGATCCTTGGTGGGATGCATTTTATTTTTTGTATTTTTTTTGCGGTGGGGAGAAAAAGGTGATTGCTTTATAGGGAAATGGTGGTTTTATAAAGTTATGTTGCGAGGATGAGTGGCTATGACCTAGGGTTGTATTAGTAAAGCAATGTTTGTCTGTTTTTATTAGTGGTGACAGCTGTTGATTCTGACATTTACAAAATAAAGTGTGGTGTAGCTTTAAAAAATTCAACAGCTTGCTCTAGTTTGGTTTGAGCACTCACTTACGCAACACTGTTTTTTTTGGCTTCCACTGTGTGTTTATTGTGGATGCATCAGTGAATAAAGAGGCTTGTTTGGATCTGCAGCAAAACATTACTTCACCTGACCCAACTGTGCCAGTGAGCTTTCCCATTAACAGATACAGATTGCTGGGGAACTTCAACTCTGTTGACCCGAAGTGGTCAACTCAGTGCCTCCTATAATTCATGTTGCACAGCTCCTGGTATACTAAGGGTGTACCTATGTGAGGCAACCTTTCTAAGCTGAGCTAACAAACTCTGGAGGTATGAGTCAGGGAAGTTCCAAGGGTGTTCCTGATCCATTTTTCTGCCCCTGCTGCTCCAATAGACTGGTCTGATGAAACCCCCTTCACTAAACTTTATGGTTTCAAGTGGAAGTTTGCTTAGTGTCCACAGACACTCCCATTGACACCTGCCAAGGTTCCCTGCTCCTCCTATTTTCTTTGTTTAAAGTGAGGCTTTTGTCTTTTGCAAGTGGTCATTTGTGGAGTTGGCCTTCGCAGGAGTGGTGGTTGCCTGCTTTTTTTGTTCCCGCTGTATGTGCTTTGTGGTGAGTTATGCCCACAACTGTTTATTAGATTTCAAAATGTGCCTCAAGGCTCAAAAAGGTTGGGGCTCACCATTCTTTCTTTGCTCTTATTTTTTGCCTGTGCCCAGTGTGATTATATTATTGAACTGAATTTATCTTAGTTGTCATGTTCCCTCTTGATCAGGTCAATGTAGTGTAGGTGAGAACCCTGCCATGGCAGTGCAGGTTGAGAGAAGAAATCTTACTCGGTCTTTTAGCAACTGATTTACCCTACCGTTTGATGAGGGAGGGAGAGAGGGTGTCAAGCTAAATGTGCTTACATCAGGGAAGAGAGATGTGCTAATAATATAGGCAGCTGCAACATAGAATTATAGAATTGTAGAGTTGGAAGGGATCACAACGGCCATCTAGTCCAACACCCTGCAATGCAGGAATCAATGCAGGACTTGAATCCACGACCCTGATATTGAGAGTCTCATGCTTTATCCACTAGCGATTGCCCCTTGGTCTGCCTCCATCAACCTGCAGATATCCTTTCTCACCCAGCCACTATATGGTACCTGGAGCCAAGAGTGTCATTTTTTCCATAGAGATTAAGATCATTTCTAGATTCTGGAGCTACAAAGATATTTCCTTTGAAACCATGCTCTAAATAAACTATGGGCTCCTTGTTTGTAATTCTTAGGACCCTGACTTGCACTGTTTCAAGGTTAAAACTGCATGTAACCCCAGGCATTCCATTATTGATTACCCAGTGTGGTGGTTGTAAGAAATGCAGGCTTGGAGGCTGTGAATTAGATTGCAGCAGTACTGTTGTGTGAGTTTAATCAGCATTGAACTCTCCATGTCCAAAAACCAAGGGGCACATCTGGTGTGAATGGGAACATGTAATAATAATTGGGTGTGTGGGTTTTTTTTTTTGTAACATAGCATGGATTACTAAACAAAAGATTCAGACTGGTTGCAGGACAGCATTTTTGTTGTTTGGAGGTGAGCATAAGTCTTATTTCTAAAGACCTAATAATATTTTTGATGGCCACAGCTCCATTGAGAAATTGTACAACATTAAAAGGTCTCTGACATTTAGCCTTTAGAAAGATGGCGCACCAGTTGTTAAAAAACGTGGCCGGCCAAACTTGATCTCTGCAACATGATACCTACCATGTAAATGTCAATCCCAGTGTTCTCCAGATGTTGTTGGACTGCATCTCCCATAAGCCCCAGCCAGCATGGACAATGGTCAGTGATGAAGGGAGCTGTAGTCCATCAGCAAAAGGAGGGACACAAGGTGGCCACCCACCTTCTAGACTGTTGCAGTATTAGATGTTCACTCTAGGATAAGCAACACCCCCACAACTGCCAGTAATCAGGAACTACAGTTCTAGAAAAAACTAGAACTTTGGCCTTTTAGTTAAGTCATTGTTTAGAAGATTCAGCAATTGATTAAGCAATCATATATATATATATATATATATATATATATATATATATATATGCATGCTTAGAAGTACCTTCAATGGAGTTCAGTGGGATTACTGCCAGGTAAGTGGTTATAGAAGTACTGCTGTATTCATCTTAGTAAGTTAATTGTATCTAATAAGAACACTTACAAAGCTGCAGAGTGACAGACAGTACCTTGGTAGATATGTTCCTCCTCTTTTGTACATAAGGGAATGTGTCTTCTAAAGTGATGCCATCTGTGATATGCTATCATCCAAAAATTTAAAGAATGGGACTTTGGACTCAGAAATTTTGTGTTCATATGGAAGCTTATGCAGATTTAATTGATGACTTGATACATTAAATTCCACGCAGCTAGGCAGTTACATTAAAACAACAACAACTAGGTAGCAACCCTAAGAAAAGCTATGGAAAGGCGCATGCAATTGTGTACTACACCTTTCTGTTTCTGTTTTAATGTTGCAGTTGGCCTTGTCTGCTGAATAGATCTTGCTCACTTTCAACCAGTTCATTAGCACCCCTGTCATCATCCATTTCCTCTTCATCTTCTTCACAATCAGCCAGATGCAATACAATGTCAAAGAATTGATTTCGCTGGCTAGAAGGCCATCATCTTGTTTTGACAAGGAAGGAAAACTGAACATATGCAGAATGCTAAGGGATGGCAAATGTATAGGTAAAAATAGCTGGCATTGGCAATCGTCTGTGCACGTATGTTTGGCAGCTGTTGTCTGCTCACTGTTTTAGTATTCACAGATTTGCTGGTATAATCCGTTTTCTTCATTGCTAATGGCTGAGTGCTCCTAAACACCTTCTAAGTAATTGCTTTTCTGCCATAGCTATGGTGGATTAGACTCTCACTGGTATGTGCAAACAAAGATGAAAGTAATAGTCCTGCTGCTGGTTGCTAACTGGATTAATTTACATAGGGGAATGAGAGAAGTTCTCTTCTTATGTGTTATATCAAACTACTTATCAAGTTGCATGCTTTCTGCATGCTGGGGAGAAACAGGCCTCTGCTTAGTTTCTGGGTGCTATGCATGTTTAAGGAGCACAGGCAGTGGGAATGGGAAGGCCTACACATGCCTCTCATTTTCACATCCAGCCCTTGTTATTCCCTCAGTACATTTGGTTTGATGCTAACAACTACAACAAGATGGTCAAAACGCTTAATGGAACTAACCTAATTCTGGGCCAAGAAAAGTTGAGTTCCGTGGCCTCTTAAATTGAACTAATATGCATGCATTTGCCTATTTTGCACACCTTCCTCTTTGTTTTTTTTAGTTGCAAGTAAGAGTACAAAGTTGTCCTCTAACCACTCCATCTTGTCATTGTCTTTGGAACCATCACTATATTTGGGCTTGAAATGTTCAGATCTGTTTTTCATTTTTGTTTCATTTTAAATTTGTTTTAGCTCTGTTCCACATTCATTTCCATGTGGTGGTTCGCAACCTGCAGAAATGTCAACAAATACATTAAAGGGCACATTGTCATCCTATCACAATTCAAAACAAGTAAAAAATAACAATCAAGAATTCACTTCACATATGCAACATACTATCAACAAAATAACAGCAGATAGCAACAGAATAAAGTCACCCCCCTATACATTGCAAACAACCAAGACAAAATTAGAAAGAATGCATTACACAAAATATCATACATACCCCATGGGTTGTACCTAATGCTGTTGTTCCACTTTTGTTCCACTTGCACAACAGAATTCTCGTTTCTCTCTTGAGTCCTGCAGCCTCCCACCTCAAAATCTGCTGCAGAGAGTTGGAGCACCCCCTGGAGCAAATTTTGGGGGCTTGCAGAGGGAGGGGAGGAATGGAAAGTTCCATTGTGTGAGCAGAATTCTGCACAGGCAGTAGTGGATAGAACCCCATCTTTTTGCAGCTGGCAGTGCTGGAAATTCATATCAGCCTACATTTCACTGAGAAAAATACATTCTGTGCAACTCTCCTAATTTCATGCCAAAGAGAATTTTGCAAGCCTCACCCTGCTCCCCACTGCATACTGGTGTAAGCTGTCCACTGCATTCCTTATTCATTGAACTCTGTACCTACCCCTGTGATTTACAAGCTAAGAGAATGGTTGTTTTTCTGTAAAACATCTACCATCAAAAAGATAATACATTATCAGCAGTAGAAAATGTAGCCTAACCTACTATTTCACTCTAGGCTGTGTGCTAGAGATGAGACACAGCCAATCCCCATTCACATCCCTAAACATGTTGAATCAGAATGAAACCCTACTGAGTTCAATAGGACTTACTCCCAGGTAAATAAATACGGGATTGCAGACCCAGAGTTTTAACTTCTAGAGATCATGTGGAGGAAGCTTTAACCCCATGGAGGACGGCAGTGGTAGTATTGCCTGTTAACATATTTGAAGAAGGGATTCCCAAAAGTAAAAAATATGGAACAGAGCTTACGACATAGGGACTGTGCCTGATAAGCAGGCAGTTGAAGCATATGGAAATTTTATTTATTTTGCAATAACTGGTGGAGGAGATCCTTAAGATACTGAATATTGTGCCCTACAGCTGTTGCTGGACTCTAGCTATCATCAACCTTGCCAGCATGGCCAGTGATCAGGGCCGATGGGAGTTAGAATCTAAAATCACCTTGAGAGCCACAGGTTCCCCTCCCCTGGCATAAACAGAACTGTGAACCCAGTCCTCTAATAGGGAGAATTCCCATCTGCAAATTTCTTGTTCCTCTTTAGAGATTGAATATATTTCGCACTGCACAACCAGGTTTTTCTGTTGATAACTGGATTTTTCTATTACCCCACCCATCAAGTTCATTTCTATCTCCTGTGGCCTGAATCAAGTTAATGTTTTTTTTTAACTCACTAGGAGCATTAATTAGCTAACCAATACCAGGATGTTTGTGTTTTCAACCTTGCTTTGTCAATGGTTACAGTAGCGGTTTCAGATGCATTTGAGTTCTAACATATCCAAGTCTGTACTTTTGGCATTTCATTTCCTTGTAACCTGCCTGATTACAGCCCCTCTCCCATTCGCTATGTTTATATGCACCTGTCAACTTGGATAAGGTATTTTGGTACCTTAAAGACCAGCAAATCTATCATGGAATATGTTTTTGTGGACTACACTACACTTAGTTGATTTGTTGGTCTTTTAAAGTGACGAAAGTCTCTGTTGTTTTAATAGGTATTAGTTATATTGAACAACATCTTATTGTTGGGGGGGATGACCAGCTTTAAAAAGCTTCTGGCTGGCACTGGTTTTTAACACAGTGAGTTAATCTCTGAAGACAACCTTAATTCTAGCCCACCTTGTCATGCACAGCACCCCATCCTGTGCTTATGTCCTCATTTCCACTGTGTTGATGTTTTTAGAAATGACAAAAAATAATCCAAATATTGCCTGTATGATGTGTGTTGCTTAGAGTAAAAAAATCAATTAAGTCTGTAACAACCCAGTGAAAAGAATAAATATTGAGTTTTCCCAGTAAGGTTCATCTGCTGAAGCAAGGTTTGCATGGTTGTCTCGTGCAAAAGAGCCAGTCTGTGTTCCCTTTTGCAAAATGGAACAAAGCAAAAGAAATCACCACCGAGTGTATGCTGCAGTCTCCAATTCTGTCAGCTGCAGGATAACTGAAAGCTTCTGGGAAGTTAATCTGACATTTAGCAGCATGTTATAAGTCAGCTGCCAAGTGAAGCTGATTTTTCATTAATGACTTCCCCATTAAACTTCATTAGAAATGCATCTTCTTTAAGAAGAAATATATGAAGAGAGGAGGGTATTATTTATTGTTATCTTCATCGTCGTCATTATTATTAATACTATGCTGCTTTTGCATGCAGAGCCAAGAGAGAGATGGTGTCGTCTGAAAGGAAATCTGCTCTTTCTAATGAAAAATAAGAATAAGGTAATACATTTCTTTCTTTTCCTTCATATTTGTGCCTTTTCCTGAATTTACGCAATTCTTTTCACTTTTTTAAAACTCCTTGGTATGATTCTATGGATAGAAATATTCAGTATTGTTGGCAGTAGCCTAGACATTGCCTTGCGTTTACCTTTATGGCTGTTTATAAAATGTGAGACATTCCTCAGTAGCATCAACAATGCTACTGAATGATTGGCTGCATCAGAAATGACTTGAGGCCAAACAGTGTCCTAATTTGATGTGTAAAAGAAGATGTCAATCCAGAATACCCCAGCAGACTTTTATTGACTGCAGAATCCACATCTTAATTCCTACTATTGTTACAGAAAGATAGAATTGGAGAGCTCTGTAATGCTTTTCTGGGACTGTTTCTGCTGAATATTATTCTTACAATAATGTCCGTTCTAGGAGAAAGTAGTTGTGTATATTTGCCTTTCTTTTGATTCAGTTAAAAGAAGCTTCCAGAACCAGTTTTTAATTCAAGTTTTAAATCTTGGGATTTTGGGAAAAGAAACAAGGAATGAGAGGTTTAACTATTTTCATTATCTTTCACAATTGACAAACCTTGACACATTTAGAGTCATGGCAATAGAAAGTGAGAAGCTAATTATTATTTTTGTCTGGTTCAGACATTATAATTTTTGGAGGGGTCAGATAAGCCAGAACTGCTAATATGAGATTCAGATAACTTTATCTGTAGCAAACATTGGTGGAATCTGTCTTTGTCGCTATCTCCTGCCACAAATAGCTTCAGTAAATGTTTATTTGGAGGGATTAATTTCTACTGAAAATAAAATTGTATAACTTGTAGCATGATTGCAGCAGTGTAAAGGCTAGTTTCAGGTGGTTTTCTGCTTCTTTGAAAATTATATATATATAAAAAATGAAAATGAAAACAGATAATCTAGGTCTGACTCTAACTGTGGATTGTCAGTTCATATTTTACACCAAAGTACAGTAAGCACAAACCATGACTTGCAAATCCATTTCAGACAATGGTGGTGTTTTTTTTAATTCTGCTTTTCTTTCTGATTACTTACCTTCCTTAACCATGAGTTGACATAATGTCTGAATTAAGTTTACCTACCCACTGGCAGAGGAATGGGGGTGTGGAGGGAGCAGACTGCCCCCAGCACCACTATTCTGGTAGGGTGCCATCGCGGCGGCCCCCCAACACATGCTGTGCACCCCTCCGCGCGCCGGGCACCACGCCCCCACAGGTGGCGTGTCACGCCCCCAGAACGTGCGCCCCACCCCTGCGAGCAGTGTGCCATGCCCTCACAAGCAATGTACCACGCCCTGGGATGCGCACCACACACCCTGGGGGCGCCAGCCACACCCCCGCCTGCTCTCTGCCCTTGGTAGCAGAGCATGCAGTTTCGCCACTGTACCTACCTCCTTGGTATTGCCCTGTCCTCCAAGGAATTCAAGTAGTACACATGGTTCTCTTTTCCACCTCCCACTCCGCATCTCATTAATTATCCAATAGAATCTATATTGCTTAATACGATACAACACACATCTACGAAGTCTAGGACTAGTTAACCAGAAGCCCTGGTGTGTTAGCTCCTGGGACACCCTAGCTGATATACATATAGGGACTACATATGGCAAAATGCTAATACAGTGGTACCTCGAGTTAGAAACGCCTCAGGTTACAAGCGCTTCAGGTTACAAACTCTGCTAACCTGGAAGAGTTACCTTGAGTTGAGAACTTTGCCCCAGGATGATAACGGAAATCGTGTGCTGGCAGCGCAGCGGCAGCAGAGGCCCCGTTAGCGAAAGCACGCCTCTAGTTAAGAACAGTTTCAGGTTAAGAACGGACCTCTGGAATGAATTAAGTCTGTAACTAGAGTTACCACTGTATATGACATAGGGATATTAAGTTTTCAGACAATGTAAGTGAGTGACTAAGAACATTGTGATGAGAACATTGTGGCCTTGCCTCCATCCTATGCATATTCAGGAAACTGAATTCAGATCATACACTTGTACAAATTAAAGCAGGTAGTTCATTGCAAATATAAATATGTACAGGTTGTGCACACACACAAAAACTGGATTATGTGTAGTGTTACAGTATGTGTCATGAACCCACATGCGTGTTTAAGCACTCATGTGTGTCCATATACTAACAAGAGGTTTAGGATCTTTTGCTGGAGTTATGACTTGCACTTGTTATGAATATGTGTTTACCCACAAGAAGTTCTCACACCAAAAGAATAAAGAAAACTTTGTTTATTATATGAAATAGAAGTGATGGAATATATATTAAAGCTGCTTCAGACAGTAAAATTACAGTTTAAGCAGGCAGCAATTTACACAATACATACACACCTTGATCAAAAGAGTGGCATAAATAGCTAACTATTTTATAAAAGCCTGTAGAAAAGCGAGCTTGGCAATTTTGTCACAGAAACCCAGAATTAGTATAAAATCTAATTTATGGTTTTGCAAGGCAGAAATGGAAAGGGAAGGATATAACTGGCCTTAAGCATGTGCGTGCTGGCCCTTGAGAGGGTTGGATAAGTTCTGTTGAAGCTAGCAGAGCCAACTGCCTACTGGGATTCCGGGGTTTTAAGTATGTTTAGCTAATGGCTCCTAGTAGGAAAGAGAGGGGCCTTGAAATGAATACATCCTGCCCCTTTCTCATCTTGCCCATTCTAGTGAGAAAATGACTAAAAACTGGCCATCCTGTTTGCATAACGAAAGGATGAAAGGCTGTGATAGTGAGCCATTAACTGAACCTGGCCACCTCTTGGTTTGTTCTCTGCCTTCAAATTATTCTGCCATGGTGTGGATGGCTCCCATTGAGGAGTTGAGAATCCTGTACTTGGAAACTAAATTTCCATATGTTAATTTTTACAGGGTGTGAGGAACTCAGGATATGCCTGGATGTCTTTCAAGAGACTAGACTGGAATCAGACTTGTAACAAGGCCACCAGAAGGTTCACAGTGGGGTATCCCTTGTCACATTTAGCCATGTCAGTCTTCTAACTTATGCCATGATCTACAGAGATAGACCATAACATAAGTTTAGATTCACAGTGGTTTGAGGGTTGGGGCCTCTCACCGTGATTGCACTCATTCTCCTAAGCATGTTCAGTACACACACTTCTAGTTATCTGCTTCATGTTGGCTGAAAATTATTTATTGCAGAGGGCCATATTTGAGAAATGCATGAAATATGGTTACGTGATTTGTGGAGCAACTATTTTGATTCAGGGCATGTAACTTGCCAACCTGGTTAGATTGAATTTCAGTAATGCAATGAAGTTATGGAACTAGATTTAGGTCAGGAGATGCTTCCATCTTAAAGTTTTTTCCACATATTCAAATGAACGCTTGATGTAGGACGTTTACTGTGACCACTAAGTATAGCTAACCACATTATGTGAACATATTGGCCGGTAGATCTGAATCGGCTGGTGAATGTGTCAAGTCATGGAACCTCAGATAATGCAAATATATGGCTGATTTCTCTTTTTCCTTTCTCCCAATTCCTACATAGCATATAAAGGATTTATAATGCTTATATAATCAGGCAGCTATTAAGACATTTCACAGATATCTAGGTCACACCTTTTCACGTGGAGAAACGTCTGCTGTTGGTTGCTTTCATGGTATCAAAATTACCATTATTAAGTTTCTGCAAAAAATGTTTTTGTCTATCTAGCAGACTCTCGTGATTTCTCTCTCGGTAAACTATTAAGCATTAGAAATTTGATCTCATTGAGAACCTTTCCATGTGACCTTTCTAGCTTCTCAAACTTCTAAATGCTTATATATTTGCTTTATGCAAACTGTTTTAGGTGCAAAATGAGTATGAAACCTAATTATGGTTTTTCTGTGCAATAATTGTTCCATGGGGCCCTGAATAAATATGAGTGTAGAAGTACGTGTTTTAAAACCTACTTTAATGTTTTTATTTAAAAGTGGATTTGTGATCAGTAGGCTGTAGTAATTTCCTTAGAATAATCATTACTATCATTTGTAGTATATCCTTCTTAGCTTGCAGCTTAATGATGCAGTAGTAAGGACTGTTCCCATCTATTAGCTCAATTTGCCCCTGTGCATGAACGGTACATTTATATTGCTTAGAAACTTCAGATTCTTTGTGTAGGATTTTGAAAAGTGCATTTCAAGCCTGCTCAAAGTTAATTTGTCTGCTTTATATAAATTAACTTGTTAAATCCCGCAAATTCCACAAGATATTAGGTAATATAGGCAGCCATATTTCTTAGTTTAAGTTTAGATCATTTTAAATACTGCTTCGGTTGGTATTCAGGTTGGGTTCATTGTACAATTGTGAAGCTGCCAAACATTTGCTTTAACCTAACTACCATTAAAAATGGTTCTCTCAGAAAGCAAGTTTTGTGTGACATATCAAGGCTGCTGTGAATTTTTATGGTAACCTTTTAATCCATCTGGAATTGAGGGGTCTGACTGAAAGTAATGTAAGGCTCTTAGCTGTGCAAGCATGAAGGTGAATGTAGTCGTATGCTTAATGATCAAGTGTATTTAAATAAAAAGTGAGGAATGTACTGCTGTGTGACTTGCTCCGTAATGAATTGCGGCTCCATAAACCAGTTGCATTCCTAGGCACAGGAGTGCTGGTAGGCAAGATGAATGAGCAAATTGAAATATCCACATTGCCAGTAATTTTAAGCTTTCTTGCAGTGTTTGTAAAAGCTTTATGTAAACTACGTTCTCACAGCTTATATCACAGGTTTTAATGTATTATTACCAGTTGACAGAAAAGCATCAAAGTAAAATTGTTGATTGATTCATAAATCAATAATTGCAGTTTATGTGCTAGGGGAAAAATGTGAGAATAATGGCTTGTTTTAAGTGTTGTGATGTGGCATGCATAGTAATCACCTATAAAGCTGTGAAAAGGTTATGCAGGGTTTCAAAGCATGCCAGTGAAAAATGTAGACTATGAAATTTTATAGACAAAAAAACTTCCCATGGTGGTTTTTTTAATAGCTTGTGTTCTTTGATTTCCCATGCTTAAAGATGACTCTGGCTGCGTAGATGTAATGTGAAATCATGGTTTGTCTAGCTAAACTTGTTTTGTGTTAATTTCTATGTGCAGAGGCTTATGTGAATGATCATTGGGCTCATGAAATCCTGCCTTCCTTTCTTCGTCTTGTACAGGTACATGGCAGCTTGGAGATCACAAGCTTTCTTTTCCATTTTAAAGCAACCAATGTGTCACTGTGAGTGAACCCAGACAAACAGTGGTCATTTTAAACTTTGGTTCAGATATAAGAGCTTTTTTTTTTTTTTAAGCTTTTATAAGTCAATTTAATAGTGAGAGAGTACTAACGGGATCTTGATTAAGACCTAAATGGGCAGAATTGAACTTGTTGATAAATCCACTTTAGCAATTTCATGCTAGAGTTTCCATTTGACCTTCTTTTGTTGGATAATTTTGAATTTCTGGTCTGCAGTCAAATGTTTTCGGATATTCAAATGACCTCACATTGGTTTCTGCATGGTGCTATTTTTTTTATGGCAGGTTTGTGCCCATTTGTTCTTTTGAGTAGAGACTGATCTGTTTGTCCTATACAGAGTGGCTTTATTGGCAGGTGATGTTAGGGAATGAAGAGACCTGTGAAATTTGGGTCAACCCATTTCCTCATGAGTTATCTTCCTTAGCACCAAACCTCTGCTTTAAGCACCAATTTGTAAATGTTCATTTCTTTTTTAAAAACCTATCCTGGCCACAGATACTCAGGACAATAAGCAACTACTCTTATAACACCTAATTCTATATATTTTATATCCAGGCAGTCCAGAATATGCATAATCTCTAAGTGAGAAACTGCAACCTCTATAACAGAAAACTAAGAGATGGTGAGGACTGACAGAGGATGAAGTGGGTGTAAGCTGTTTAGGGAGGAGGGTGGGGAAAATATGGCATGGATTATACAATTTACAGTATACAATTACACACAGTGTTTGTGTGAAATGTTGCAGTAGTTTAATATAAACATGTAATATAAACAGAGAAAATGCTGTATCAAATGTCTCTAATACATGTTCTACATGTTTGGGTTTTATCTGAATGGAACAAAAAAAGTGGGGGTAGGTTCACACATAATCCTAACCTGTTTGACAGTTGTTTTAACTAATATCTGTCCACTGCAGAACATGTGTAAAAACCCAAAACTCATTTGCAAATATCAGTTGTGTACAATTAGTTTGATAGCCATGAAGCTTGTCTAATTGAACTGCTGTGTTTATGTGATGCCATTAAACATCTTCTGGTGTCAGCCTTTGGCCTGCAGCACAATATTGCATTCACCATGGGGAGGGCACAGATGATAGCACCTCTGTCGAAAATATTCTAGTTGCCCTAATATTTATGAGTACTGTACTTATTGTATAGGACAGTGCCATTCTGTTAAATGTGTCCTGTTCTCCTGAAAGTGCTTTTTCTTAAAAGGGTCTTCATGAAGTCGTGGAAGCTCTTAGTATGACTAGGGTGCCAAGATAAGTACCTTCCTTAAATGTTGGGGCAGAGAGATCATGAGATACTGCATCCCAGTAGTAAATGGAGTGCGTGGAGCTTTTTACTTGGGAAAGGTGCTTCTTTCAAAAGGAAAATGTTTTCCTATGAAGGCGAATTTTCTTAGTTTAGGTGCATATCTCAGCAGGGTCTCTAAATTCTAATTTGCTGAAAGCAAAAGCAACTTTCTCCCAATAAAATGTGTTTATCCCCCTTTGCACTCATGGTTTGGGAGAAGGAGGAGGACTCTCTTCCATTTTCCCAAACCTCTCCATTGTTAAATCAGCTCAATTCTTGACCATTCTTTCAGCATCACAGGTTTTAATCCCTAAACTTGAAGAGCTGCTGCTCTTAGACATAATCTTGCTGTGTTAGAACCTTGATTGTTAGCTGCCCTCTCTCTTACAGCACTGCAAACATTTCTGAGCAAAGCAAGCCAGCCTTATACTGTGCCGATTTATAATATGTTTCACCAGATGAAAGCCCTCCCTTGCAGTTGGAGTGGTATTCCTGCTGCAGAAGCCAAGTTATGGCATTAAAGGGTGCTGCTACACATAGACTTTTTTTCCAGGGTTTTGAAGTGCAAATGTCCACACTGACCTGAACACATGTGGGTACTTGGGGTTTCTCAGGCTGATGCCATTTGAATGCCTGTCCAAGAGCAAATTAACGTAATCAGCCTTGATTCGAAAATCTGCTCTGTGTACTCCACTGTATTGAAAAACACTGAGTAAATGTCCTTCTGTCAGTGCTACAGTTCAATAGAACGAGCCTCTGCCCAACTTCTTTACCAGCCATCAAAGGCATCAGAGCTCCTTATGTGATCTTCTTGCAAGTCCCTTTCATGATAAAGATGACCAACCACAGTGTTCCAGTAGAACAATGATTCCTCACCCAGAACCTTAAGATTTATTCTTCCCTGTAGAACTCCTTGTGTGCTTTTCACATGAGCTGCTCCCCCCCCCAAAGATAATCTCTGTTGTGGAGTGTTGTGTGGAAAACCCCCAAATATCTATTTTTTTTATTAGTTGTACGTTTGTATGTGGTAGTGTATAATTGCACTCAAAACACTTGCATGTTTTAGATATGGTGGTTGTCCTTCATAGCGGCTATTGCTGAGAAGGGAAAATGCCACATAGAAAGTACCCTTGATGATGTTCTTATCTGCTTTATAATGTGAGTTGACACTAGGTGGCAGCAGTAAACTCCTTTGTTGAAGACCCTCCTGGTTTTGTGGACTTTTAGAAATATTAAGATGTTTTATCTGATTTATGAAGACGAAGGCAAGTCAGGGATGAGAAATCTCTGCTGTGTAGTAGGATATGTTCAGAGCTTATGGAATAAGATGTGTACATGGAGTAAAGATTTTCGATGGGCCCTTCAGCCATCGTGCAACTTAAGAATAAGTACTGGTGCTGGCTGACTCTGGGTTCTTGATGTAATGTATTGCCTGTCCCACTGCGATGTTTCCAGAGAAACTGCATCTTTTATCCCTCCCTCAGCTTCAATATATGGTGACTTGTGTAGCATAGTATGGTGAATTGTCATTTTACCAGGGCATCTGTGGCACTCTAGAGAGCACTGTTGGCATGCTGGCCTTGGAAAGCCTGCTCATAGGCCTTTATGTGCTAATGCACATGAAAGATTTCTATGTTTAGTTAAAATACGTAAAAGCAGCTTGTTCTGTACTAACCCAGCCATTATAATGTAGGTTAGGGAGGAGAAAAAAGAATGGTAATTTCATTAAATGTAGCTATCCAGCTTAGTTTTTTCTTTTATTCTTAACAAGTTTTTTCTCTTAAAAACAGTGCAGTACTTGCTAAGGGCTGCGGGTGGCGCTGTGGGTTAAACCACAGAGCCTAGGGCTTGCCGATCAGAAGGTCGGCGGTTTGAATCCCCGCGACGGGGTGAGCTCCCGTTGCTCGGTCCCTGCTCCTGCCCACCTAGCAGTTCGAAAGCACGTCAAAGTGCAAGTAGATAAATAGGTACCGCTCCGGCGGGAAGGTAAATGGCGTTTCCATGCACTGCTCTGGTTCGCCAGAAGCGGCTTAGTCATGCTGGCCACATGACCCGGAAGCTGTACGCCGGCTCCCTCGGCCAGTAGAGCGAGATGAGCTCCGCAACTCCAGATTCGTCCACGACTGGACCTTATGGTCAGGGGTCCCTTTACCTTTACCTTTACTTGCTAAGAAACCTCCTAACAAAATTGCCATCCAGCATTAACATTGGTTCACAGCTTGCTGAGATTTTATTATTGTTGGCTCTCAGCAATAACATATCCCCCCCCCATGTTTTATTCTAAGACTTTCTTCAACATCCTTTCATCACCTCCCATTTTGTTTCTTTCCCAATAAATAAGCTTATATAACTGAGGTGTACGTGAGAGAGCGAGAGCGAGAGGAGGCAGTAGGCAGAGAGATGGACAATCAGAGACTTTCTAGTAGAATAAACATATGACCAGTTCCAAGTGTTCCTCTGAGGGGAAAATGTGATAAAAAAGGAGAGGTTGTCAGCAGTGCTGTAGATTAACTCAGTAAAGCTAATGGATCAATTCTTTGGAGGATAAAACTAAATTCGTCTGCAAAATATATTGCATATGACTGCTGCATCAAGTACTGAAGTTCTCCCGTCCAAAACCTCTAGGTACTCTGATTTCATTGGTTCTTGCATTAACAGAATGCAGTACTGTGAAGCAAATTTTATTAGGATTATGAAGTATTTGCAGCTGTTCTATTCTCTCTCTCTCTTGTCTTCTCTTTACTGATGATTGGAGACTGCTGCATTAAAGGGTTCATGTTTGTGGGATGACCAAAGCAACCGACGGTTAAACCACTTTTCCTCTTCAGAGCAAGATTTAAAGACTTGGTTTTTAATGCCGCTCTTGTGTTTTCTGAAAGCCAGTTGTGTAAAGGTATCATTCGCTTAACAACATGTCTTAAGGCTTGATTTTGTAATGCGTTAAGAACGTGTTGGGTGTCAGCACGGCACATTTCGGTTTCCTGAAGGAAAAGGTAGAAGAATTATAAATGCTTTGATAACTGAGTGAGATGCAGCTGTCTGAAGAGATGAGTGTTGGTCATAATGGGAGATGTGCTAGGCCTTTCAACAGCTTGATACGGGCATATCCCCCCCCCACTTTAGTATTCATAGTATTTTGAGTATTTGGAGAACTTGTATCTCTACAACCATGCCCAGATTTTATTGTAAGAGATTGGTGGTGATAATGAACTTTTTTCAAACATTCCATGCCAAGTGTTCTATGTCAGTCCAATACATGTGTGATTGGAAGCCAAATCATGGTTTTCTGATATGTAAACGAACCTGTCCTGATCCTTCGGCTCTCATGCTCCCCCTTCATTTCTCCCTTCTTTGTATGCCATATGAAATTGAAAGTTTCCACTTTTGCTTTTAAACTAACCATATTTTATTTTGGTGTCTGAATTCCGGAAACTGGGGTTTGTTTTTTAGGGTTAGCAAGAACAACCTGGATCTGAAACCACAGGATCTGGGGTTAATTGCAAATTGGAAATGGAGACATATGCAGGCTCAGATACAAAACTTGGAAATTGTGGTTGCTTCTTGCTTCTGAATTGTTATCATTCCATGAAGATCTGTTTGCAAGTTTTGTACACCTTCAGAACACGTGTTATCCTAAATGAGTTATTTGTGAGTTTATTTGGAGTCCAGGTACCAACTTATAAATCATTAGTTGAGAAATAAATATGTGATGGTCTTGAAGAAGATGCATGGAATGGTTAAAATTAAACAATATTCTAAACCATATTTTGTGCATATTTTTTGTTTTTTTATTTAGCTTGATCCCTTATAGCAGTTAGCACATCAAAGATCAACTTCCACAGCTATATAGCTATTGTAGCCCAGCTCCTTACCTTCATTTTGGTGTATATTATGGCTGAATTGGTTCGTTGCTTACAGAGCTGTGGTGGTTTCCCCAAAACTGGCCTAACTTACACTGCATAGTGTAACACCTTGAAAATGAGGTTCAGTGCCTTTTTTGGGGAGCAGGGAGAGCTACTACCCACATTTTATTTTTCACCATATGTACAATTGATCCGGAATGGCTGCCTGCTTTTAACATGCCTGTGCTGTTGCAAGTAAAAAATGACATTGTGGCTAGCCTACTAATTATTCACCCTGCTTTCCTGCTAACAAATTATCACCTTTTAGGGAATTTTAAACCACAGTACTTCTGGTCTATGAGCAAAATGTGTCATAAGCTCTGAAAAGTACATTTCATCATGTGGATAGCTCATTGCTGTATGACATTATCTACTTATTTATCAAATGCCTGGTATCCTACAGGAGTGAATGAGCCTTTAAGTGATTATGGAAGTAAGACAGCTCAGGAAAAAAAGAAATATTGGTTTTTGCTACCAAGATCACACATGCTGCACACATGGACTAAGATAATTGGGCCACTCTGTCTTCTCCTCGCCTGTTATCCGCTTCTTATCAAAAAAGTGAATGCTATTCTAGGCTGCATCCCTTGTCCAGATCAAGGGAAATGATAGTACCAATCTATTCTGCCTTGGTCAGACAACACCTGGAGTTCTGCATACAATTCTAGGCACCTCAGTTTAAGAAGGATGTTGACAGGCTGGAATGTGTGCAGAGGAGGTGACTAAGATGATCAAGGTAACCAAGCCTTATGAGGAATGGTTGAGGGAATTGGATATGTTTAGCCTGGTAAAGAGGAGACTGAGAAACTATATTATAGCCATCTTCAAATATCTTAAGGGCTGTCACATAGAAGATGGAGCAAACTTGTTTTCTCCTGCTCCAGAGGCTAGGAGCTGAACCAATGGCTTCAAGTTACAAGAAAGGAAATTGCAACTAAACATCAGGAATAACAGTAAGAGGTATTTGACAGTGGAGCAGACTCCCCCATTGGAGGTTTTTTTGCAGGGGTTGGAGGCCATCTGTCATGGGTGCTTTAGTTGAGATTCCTGCATTAGCAGGGCAGGGGTTGGACTACATGACCCTCAAGGTCCTTTCCAACTCTATAATTCTCTGATTGTCTCTTTCTCAGTTTATCTCATATCTAACTGGCTTTGCAGCTGGGCAACCCCCATGTGAATTTCCCTATAGAATATGAGGTGGCAAGGCATTTGGGATACACTTCAGTTTCCTCCCTCCTGCTGATAAAATAATTGAAATGTATGTGGACATGATGAGGATAGATGTGTTTACAAACTTGGCTGGAAGGGGAAGATCTTTCATTCTTTTCATGTCAATTCTAAACAAATTTCTAAACAAATATATACCAGATAGAAAACAGGTGATTTGTATCAAAAGAAAGTATGCTGGTAGGAACACAAGTACAAGCTATAAAAGTTTTTTTTTTTTTAGCAATGAATGTTGACTTGTTTTACAAACTCTAAAGCTGGGCAATGGAGAACTGCTATTGTGAATCAGCAGTCCAATTTTGGTTTTAATGTGCATTAAATACTAGGAGCTTGGGACTTATGCACCTGTTCTCATTTCCTCTGAACATTTGTTCCTCATGGTCAGCTCCTCACAGGTGACAAGTGAGATGGGACAATGAGCCCCTAGGGATCTCTCTGCTAGTGTCGAAGCCTTATTTACCCATTAATCATGTAATTAAAGCCAGAGGTGAAGGAAGTACCTGAGGATAATATAAATTCCAAATATAGATAAAATCAAATATGTTTTTGTGCAAGCTTTGAAAAAACTGCACCCCCCCCCCTGCTTACAGAGAGGATCATTTGGCTAAATATTTTTTTGCCCATTTAACTTTCTGGCATTATGAAACATGAATTCCCCAATTAGACTACCGTTTGCTTGCTGTGCTCTTGAGAAACAAGTGGCCTGCAAAAACTACAAAAGCTGAAAAGGCGGCAGCAACCCAAGTGAATAATAAAATATATTGCTATGCCAGTTGGCGCACAAGGGTGTATTGTAAAATAAGTATTGAATCCAATTTATTATGAAGTGAAGTGGAAGTATTCATCTTCATGATGGGTGAATCTAGAATTCCTTGTGTGAAGTTGTGCACATAAAATGGGATGCTCTTGGATCTCTCCTGCCCTCCCCCCCCAGCAATCCCCTGAAAATATGGTCTGGAGGGTTTAAGAGACCCTCTGGAGCAGTATAGAGGGTAACTCGGGGGCTGCAGCAGGAACTCAAGGAAAATCTCTCACCTTTTATTTCCTTTTGCCCATCTACACATTCAGCAGGCAGTAAGGGAGCTCTATGGTTGCATCGTTCTTTTTTTTTTTAATAATTTTAATTAAATTTTCTACTTTAACAAACCAATCAAATCACATTAAATATTCCAAATTATACATAAACATATTGAATAGTCCAAATATTCTGCCAAATTATAAATTTTTGTACTTCCCATGCTTCAAACTTGAAGAGTTCTGATCAACATCAAATTTCTGTTGCGTTCCATAGTCATTTCCGATGTTTCCCTTAATTCTTCCTGGTGTTATCCTTCATTATTTTGCAGCCTCTGAGTAGAGGCTGCAAGCGAGATAAAACAAACAAAAATATGTTACTGTGTGGATTTAATGTCTATGATTCTCTTCATCCAAAAGTCCTTGCAGCTGGTAGCGCCATCTTCACACAGCCCGATAAAATCCAAACCAAGCGTCTGCTCAGTTACTTTTCCAAACTGACTGCACAAATTTCAGCCTTTCCAGGGGAGGTTTGCCAGGTCAAGCTAGACATACAAATATAATGAGATATTAAAGGCTCCCCTCCCCCTATGGCTTTGTAGTTTCGCAGCTCAGTCTTGATCTTCAACATGGCGGATTTCCTAATTATAAGTGCGTCACTCCCCACAAAGCAAAAAATATCCAGGAAACCGTCAAGATCCCTTAATATTGTATGGTATTGACTCCACCCCCCCTTTCCGTCCCATTCTCACATACTGATTAGATGTTAAATCGTCTTCCTTTCAGTCTCTTTTGGATTCTCAGTGGCTGGGTTGTTTAGCAACATATTTCATCCCTTCTCGTTTGAAGCATGTCCAAATCCTAAATCTAATTTTTCATCTTAAGAAATGGAGCTTGAGGCACTCATGAGAGACAGCTTACAGGAGGTCCAGAATCTCTCTTGGGGGCTTTGCATCCAGTACCCCCCAGTTCCAAATTCGAAGCTGGGTTAATGGGCAGCCTCGGATGAGACAGTGTCTTCCCATACCCCTGGGAAGATTTGGGAGGCTGATTACTCCCATCTCAGCCTCAAATTACCCCGTGAGAGTCGGAGCGATGGAATTTTCAGCCATCATCCGTGGCGCCTCAAGCAGACGTCTATGGTTGCATCATTCTGCAGGCAACAGGGCTGGGCAGAGGGATACCTCTAACCAATAAAAAAAAACCACCCCGTCACCTGGTGTAAAGGTGGTCTGGATCACTCTATAAATATAGCAATCTGTGCAAGGGAACCTGGAGGATTGGAGTCAGGAGGCACCAGAGAAGCCTTCCTCAATGTGGTGCCAGAAGTTCTGGACTACAGTTCCCATCATATCAAATTATTGGTTATGCTGGCTGGGAATTGTAGTGAAAATTATCTGGAGGGTATCAGACAATTAGCATCACAAAGTTTGGGCAATAGTGGGACATAGTGGACCGGCTTGAGATTTCTCCATTCAGATTCATCTCCATCCAACTGCAGCAGGCGATGCCAAGGATGTGAATGGCTCAGTGGAAATGACACTGGACCATCCTCATTTGAAACTAACAGTAAAGGACAAGGTAGGATTGTGCCCCATCATGTTCTACATGAATGACTTTCTGATCATCAGCTCCCTCTATTAATAGCTACTGCAAAATCCTTTGGTAAACCTTTCAGTGTCCTCTGGGTGAGCTGTGTTTTGCTGACAAAGTGCAAGGCTGAAGGTGCCACTAAGAGTCAGTCAGTTCCAATCCGCCCCAGGAAAAGTTAGCAAGCTTGAAAAATGTTCTCATTGAATATGCTGATTTTCAGCAACTGCACAGGTGCCACTCTGCCACTTATTCTTTCCTTGCTGGGTGGTCACCCTGAGGAAGGCTCCTTCCATGTGGCTGGTTATGGCTACAGGCAGCATACTTGACTCTCCATCATGCTATATAGTGTTTGATTTGGGAAAAAGAAGAACTGTCCTGGGACTATGTCTTAGGAGGTTTGAGATGCTCAGGCTATCTGCCTCGGTTGCTAATGGCTAAGCTGCCTTCCACTGCAACTCTTGGGTTTTGCCTCTATGCTAGGCCTGGTCCTGAATATCTACAGCTGCTGCAACTATTTGGATGGTTTTATTTGTAAAAATAATAGTTCTGGGCCCGGTCTGTTTAAAAGCAACAAGAGTTTTCCCAATGATTAGTTCAGTCAAGGCAGAATGCGTCTTATATGTGTGCCCCTCTCTGAAGAAATGGAAAGAAGTAATTTGTTTTATAAATTGTATTTCAGCATATCATAAAATAACAATGCAAAAATACTTGAAATTGCTACTTTCTTCTTGATACAGGCTTTTATGACTTTCAGAATTATAAAAGGAATACGTATGTTTATATCAGAAAATTTGTTCGTAGGGCATGGCTGGTGTTGGCAGCATTTCAAACACATTTAAAGTTTAAAGTCCAAGAGCTTGTTATTTAATTTATTCCCATATATCCACATGTATCAAGCATCTGGAATATAACTGGCTTTTTGAATAAAAGAGGCTTCCTGCCCTAATACAGTGGTACCTCGGGTTAAGTACTTAATTCATTCCGGAGGTCCGTTCTCAACCTGAAGCGTACTTAACCTGAAGCACCACTTTAGCTAATGGGACCTCCTGCAGCTGCTGCGCCACCAGAGCATGATTTCTGTTCTTAGCGGAGTTCTTAACCTGAAGCGTACTTAACCCGAGGTACCACTGTACAACAGATTTTCAAAATAATTATGGTCCTGCTATTTACTGTTTACCGAAGCATTTCAAGATATAAAGAAAAACAAAACAAAAAAACTATTCAGTGCATAAACAGACAATACACCTTTTGTCGTAGAATCTTCTCAAAGAAAAAGGTGCTTACTTTCTTATAAAACTCACCCTTGTACAGTTCCATAATAACATACTGTAATACAAAAGATTGTGTTGCCCAGTGTTTGTGTAATGGATAGAGAAAAATATTGGTTAGTGCAGAGGTCTGCTCTTAACAGAAGTGTTTCCATTCCAAATGGACTGACTTAAGAAACAAATTGATTAACCTTTTTATATTTAACATTAGCAAATAAATAAAATAAACCCTCTGTTTGCTTTCATTTCTCATGTTTGTATAATACATTGGATTATCTCCTTTTTATCCTTGCAATAATCCTGTGAAATAGGTTAGGCTGAAAATTAGTTACTTGCCCGAAACCATACAGCGAGCTTCCCCTTGAAAAGGGTATTTGAATCTGGACCTCTAGCATGCCTAACCAAATGTGGGCTCTTTCAATTCCTACAGGCTTTTGTCTTAAATCAGTAGTGCACATTTTCAGGAGCACAAGTTTCAGGTTTCTACAAGACATGTGTAAACAGAATGCATCAAAACCTTATGTAATATGCTTTTTAAAATGTATGCATGTCACTCTGGGCTCCTTTGAGAGGAAGGATGAGATATAAATTTAATAATAATTAAGTAAATGTTTAGGATCATGTCTAGATGCAGGGATACTAACCTCTCATATTAGCTGAGTAATCGTTATGGTGTCTCTGATACTGACAGAATTAGACTAGAAACAGCGAGTACTTGTGATAGTAGAGCTCTCCTACTGATTTCCAGTTGGTGACTTATTGTCACTTTAATAGTAAATGATAGAATAAATCATAGAATTGTAGAGTTGGAAGAGATCCTATCATCTAGTTTAACCCCCAGCAATGCAGGAATATGCATGTGTTCCATAAGGGGAATCAAACCTGCGGCCTTGGTGTTATCAGCACCATGCTGTAACCAACTGAGCTATCCATTGGCACAACTAGTGAAAGCAATTAATGTGAGAATGCCTCTAAGATGGCTTTGATTTTTTTCCCAAATGACAGAGGGGGACCCAGTTAAATCAATACATTTTAAATCATTCCCTTGCTGGATCATTTCTTGTCAAGTGAAGGCTTTTGTTTGGAGAGCCTGTCATATATTTTGCTTTGTGACTGATTATTCAGGGAACAGTGATTGACTGCAGCTCACCGATGTCAAATATGTCAAAAATATGCTAAGATTTACAGTTCCATTAATTTGGTGATAACTTTTTTGCAGTCACTGCAGTATGGGTGAGTCTTATGAAACACGAAGGTAGTGGCTACAGTTCTATGCCTCTTTGAACAGAGTGTGGCTTGCCTGCGCATAAATATTCAGAGGATTGCTCTGTAAATGCTGCGATAAAGCATTTGGCTGTTGTGATGCCATGCCTTTTGCAGTCTTGGAGTGAAGTCTAGAGTAAGGAAGGATGAAAGAAAATACAACAGCCAGGTGGGCAGAGAGAAAGTTGTTCAACCTTTTGCCCAAGAAACTGCTCCAAAGGTTTACCATTTTTGTATGCTTCTCAGAGGACTCTTCTCTGTCCTCATGGCAGAGCATTGGAGCTGGCTTCTTTGGTCCTCCACTTTAGGCTTTAGCTAGATGCCTTCCTTACTTTTACGTGCTCTGTGTTTTCCTGCCCCCAAACCTCATTTGCTGTTTTCAGGACTAGGAAGGAGTCCTTGCAGAGAAAATCAGCCAGTATCCTATCTTCACCTTTAGAGAGATACTGGCTGATTTTCTCTGCAATGAGAAAATCTGCAACTGAAACTAAAACTGTCCAAAGGAACACAGGATAAGAATAGCCTGGCTGGATCAGACAAAAGGCACATCTAGTCTAGCATCCTGTTCTCTCAGTGGCCAGCCATATGCCTATGGAAGGGTCGTAAGTGGGACTTGAGTACAACACCGTACTCTCACCACTTGTGCTCCCGAGCAACTGGTATTCAAAGGCATACCACCCCTGGTATTGGTGGTACCTAGCCACCATGATGCTGGTCTTGGGCATCCCCTTAAGCACCTTAGGACAATGTCTCTTTATCTATGGGACCCAAGTAATCTGCTGAGACCAAAGAGGCCAAAAATAAGAGAGCCTCATTCTGGCATCTCCTTTTTGTTAAGCTATGGAATTTGATACCACAGCATGTAGTACTGGGCACCAGCATTAAAGGAAAATTAAACAAATACATGAAGGTGTTGGACTTTCTTCACCAACTGAGTTTGCGCAGCGACTGGGGCGATGGAATAAAAACTAGCCCGCAATATCTTTGTTTATCTTTATTTTAAATAATAATCAAACAGCTGCAACTCACCACTCTACACCAGCCAGTACCATACAAAGCATTTGATCAACTTAAATACAGTTTTCAAAATAATCAATTACCCTTTCACATCACTGCATTCGGTGCAGCAGGTAAACTCCCCCCTGCCAATTAGTTAAATTGTTAAGATACTACAGGTGTGTTGAACTGTCAAGAGCTCACAGATGTGCCGCCATGCAGGTCATAATTACAAACACACACCTCTGAGTAGCACCATTGACCACCTCAATATTAAGAAAACCCAACAGAAGGATAAGGCTGTCAATAGCTGCTAGCCATGATGATGGCATAGCGATTTTTCAGATAAAAAAACTCCAGGATTAGCATCTTCCAGGACGTGCTCTCAGGTGAGTCAAGTGACCCACTCTGTGATCTTGCCCTAGAAAAAGTGCTTTTTCGGGATGAGAGTGCAGCACCCAAAATGGCCACTGAAATCTTGCATGGAAAAATAGGATGTCTCATTTTTTTCAAGAACACATGGTGGGTATGTGATGGCTATATATTACCCCAAGTATTGGAGGTAGTATGCTTCTGAATATGAGTTGCTTGGAAAGAATATGATCTGGAAAGCATTGTTGCACTTGCTTGTTGGCTTCCCATAAGCATTTGGTTGACCACTGTGAGGACAGGTTGCTCGACTAGGTGCACTATTGGCCTGCTTTGGCATGACCTTTTTTATATTCTTAAGTATATGTGTGGAAGCCTAACTGGAGGCTGTCATGGCTTTACGGCTGTACAAAATGTGACTACTGTTGCACAAGCCTTTTGGGAAATACATAGCAATAAAATTCTGTGGAATACTAATTTGGATTGAACTTTCCAAATTCCCTTGAATTATCGTTTTCAGGGCTACTTACTAGAGCTGACAACAGTGCAACAAGGCATAAGGTTATTCTGCTATTAATCGGTTCTCTTTAAGAGCTCTCTAAAGCTCTTAAATCGGTTCTCTTTAAGAGCTTGCTGCCATGCATAGTAAATGCAGCAAGGTAAAATAATAGAATTCTTTGTAGCTATACCATATCACCTTTTGAAGCAGTGGTGATCCATCACATAAACACTTGTCAAAAGAATAACTATGCTAAAAATATAAGCATTCCACAGCTAAGATAGATGAATCGTAGTAGTACATTGTTCTGTTAGGACTGGTGTTTTCAAATTTGTTTCCAGAGATGCAAAGATCGACACAGAACAAAAGCAAGCAAGCAAACAACAGATTGAGACATGGGAGTTATATTATTTAAGTGGATTGCAACCATGCCAGGATTTTTTTTATTTTTTTTATTATATTTGGTATGGAGGGGGCAATTTTCATTGGGAGAAGCAGTGTGTGAAGAGGATGAGTTTATCCCTTTCCCTCCGCAGTTATGCTTCCAACAAAAATCCACCCCTGCACTCAAATAATATTTAGGAAATGAGTTCTGATTTGTGCCAATAGGAGCTCCCCCCGCTCCCTGCACAAAACTAATTGCCACATGGGGAATTTTAAAAAAGGTAGTGGATGGGGAGGAAACAAATAAACCTTGCCTTCTCACATGCTGCTCTCCTGATGAAAATCCCTCTACTTGATATTAAAAAGCAAAGAAACACTGGTGTGGTTGCTAATCACGTGATTAGCATAACATCTCATTTCACCCAGAGGTGAAAGCCAGAGGTGCAATATACTTCACATGGTTTATGGGGACATGCGTGCATCTTAAACTTGGTAAAACACATGCATCTTTTGTGTGTGTGTGTGTAAAACACTTTGATGGAGAGATCACTTGCCAGATTTTCAGTTGTTGCTGTATGACAGCATTCCCAAACATAATGCCAATAAATTGCCATTCTCTCCTTCTCCCCTGCACCCACAAAAATAGGTTAGAACATTATACCGTGGTACCTTGGTTCTCAAATTTAATCTGTTCCGGAAGTCCGTTCCAAAACCAAAGCATTCGAAAACCAAGGCACGCTTTCCCATAGAAAGTAATGCAAAACAGATCAATCCGTTCCAGACTTTTAAAAACAACCCCTAAAACAGCAATTTAACATGAATTTTACTATATAACGAGACCATTGGTCCATAAAATAAAAGCAATAATCAATGTACTGTACTATAAAATAAATAAGACAGTATTGTAGATGGTAAAAAAATAATATTTTTTTTCTTACCTGCACTGATGGTAGTCATTGTTTGGATGGGGGGCTTTTATCCATTTCCGCAATTACGCAATCAATCAATCAATCAATCAGTAGCTGAACTGGGTTTCACACAGTCACAAAAACAAATTAACCGAAAAAGCCTAAAAAACAAAAATGCAAAATAAATAGCAAAAGCAAAAGCGCCAAACTTAATCTGTTCTGGAAGTCCATTTGACTTCCGAAATGTTCAAAAATCAAGGCACAGCTTCTGATTGGTGCAGGCACCCTGGAAACAACAGCTGACAGCCACATCGGATGTTCTGCTTCCGAAAAACATTCGAAAACTGGAACACTTACTTCTGGATTTTTGGCGTTTGGGAACCAAGGCGTTTGGGAACTAAGGTGTTTGAGAATCATACAGATATTCACTCTATGAATATCCATTTCCAAACAGAATGCCACACAATGAAATGCCCCTTCATTGTACATGCGTATCTCAGCAAAATAGCTTTTCTGGTATGATAGAAATAACTTGGCATTTCACAACATAAGAAGATGATGATTACCTTCAGAAGGTACAACAGCATAAGTTATACAAATAAAAACCAATTAAACCCAAATCATATACAAATAAATAGTAAAAAATAAATAGAAAAAATTCATGACAGCTTTGGCCATATCTCCTGTTCTGGTCTCCTTTGTAGGCATTTATTCCCAGCTACACTGACAGCTTTCCCTTTCTTTATAGAATGTGGCCTGCAAACATTAATGCTATGACAGCTTCATTTCCCGTACATTTGGAGACACTATAAGCATTCAGCAAAACTGAAGCAACACAGCCAGTTTATGCTGGATTCTTTACACCAAAATCTTGTATTTAAATATGGTCTGGACCCCTGTTAAAAATTTTCAGAAAAATGTGTTTTCATATGGCATATATCTATCTGTCAGTCAGTCAGTCTGTCTGTCTATCTGTTGTTTTTGGTGACTTTCACACAATACATTTAAAGCATGTCCCTGCCCGCCCTAAAGTATCTTGGAACTGTAGTTTGTTAAGGGTGCTGGGAATTGTCCCTCTGGATGCTTTGGGGGATGGGAATGTGCTTTAGATGTTCAGTATTTATACAGCCTTAAATTAATATAAATATACCTGTAGTTTAAAGCCATTGTTTCCTTCTTTGGGTGGATAAAATGAACAACTATTTTTACCTTGTTCTGGAAATATCTTAAAGTGGTTCACATCTTCTAGTAGTTGAGCTTGTTTCCTCTCTCTGGGATAATGCTATGAATTTCCTCAGTCTTCCCTTTATATGCATCCTTTTCTAGACCCTTTGTCATTTTCATGGCTCTCTGCTGAGTGCTTTCCAGGTTATACAACATTCTCCTTGAACTGTGGTGCTCATAATTCAATGAAGCACTCTAGAAGAGGTCTTATCGTGCAAACTAGTGGGATGCTATTATTTCTTAAGCCTTGGGAGTGTTATATTGTTAATACAACCTAAAATGATGTTTGTCCTGCCATGGAAGGCTCCAAGGACATACCACTCAGGAAGCTGCACAAGAATTTTAATTGTCTCTCTGAAACAAGAACATATCAGTAACAGGAAACTCCTGACTCCAACCCAATACAACTAAGTCCAGTGCAGCCTTTTGAGACTAAACAATATACTGGCATTGTCTTCACAGGCCTTTTGTTCCAGAATATGATACAGTGGTACCTTGGGTTACAGACACTTCAGGTTACAGACTCCGCTAACCCAGAAATAGTACCTCGGGTTAAGAACTTTGCTTCAGGATGAGAACAGAAATTGCGCAACAGCAGTGCGGCGACAGCGGGAGGCCCCATTAACTAAAGTGGTACCTCAGGTTAAGAACAGTTTCAGGTTAAGAACGGACCTCCAGAACGAATTAAGTTCTTAACCCGAGGTACCACTGTATTTGTTGACTTGTGTCAGTTTGATATTGATTAAATCCTTCTCTTGTGTATTGTTAATGTGAAACACTTGAAATCCAACAAAAACGAATGTAAACTTGTAAATGTTGGTCCCATTAAGATGGGAAGAACTGCAAACAGTTTCTGAGTCCTCTGCAACTTTAGCAGACTATCCATTCTGTCATTTAGCATCCCTGTATAAAGCCCTAGCAACCAGCTGGATGTTGAGCTGTTATTACTTTTTGGGTGTTTTAAAATAACTTTTGTGTCTGCGCTAGAGATTGAAAAATGTAAGCTTGTAAAAATCACCTCATGTTTTCAAATTCCAATCCTTTTCTTAAAGTAGATGTTCTCCTTTGATAAAATGATACAAGGCAACAAAAAATTGTAATTCAGAGAGTCACACTTACATATTGCATACCATAGCAAGTATTTCCTGTAAATTTTCTTCCGGCCTCATTCTTTTACAATACAGTATACAGAATGAAAGGACACCATTGTTCAAAAAGGGAATCTGCAGAATAGATCTAATCTTTTGTTTGAAGTGAGTAAATTTATTCATTAAAAGGGTATAACGTAATTCCATAGTCTATTATTCTGCTGTAGCTGTTTATCTCTGATTTTCACTAGGTTGCGAGCAAGATTCATTAAGATTAATTAAGTTGCCAACCTGAATCCTATCCTCTCCCAACAGTAGAAAATGAAGCAATTCTTGTGATTTCTTCTTTTCCCAGGGCCCCTGAAAAGCTGCCCCAGATAGTTAGAGGTCCTTCCATAACACTGTAAGAGATGGCACAGGGGACTGCAAGGGAATAAGCGAATATTGCATCTCCTCCTTTCCTCTAGTGGAAACATCATTGGAACTCATGGAAAGTTCATTTGGAATCCAACTCTATATATGTTACACAAATTACTTTTCTGGATCATTGATATTTTTTTATTTTTTTATTAATGACCTAAATTAGGGTTGCCAGACATTTTTACCGATTTTCAGAAATTGCACCTGGACACTATTTCCAATGGACAAATCCCAGATATGTCTGGGAAATTCTGGACCTATGGCAGCCCTAATCAAATATATTGGAGTCCCTCTCAATATCCTGTATACAACTTATAATTTGCAAGGATGAGGACAGTCCTTCTATATCCATTAGAACCTGTAAGCCTAAATATACCCTGTTTCCCCCCCCCCCAGGTTCCAAGTTACTTGAGTCCGTTCCTGTTTAAAATTTCCCACTATATAATTTCTATGCTTGTGCTGTAGTCTGACTATAGCACTACATATTTCCTTGCATTGCAAAGTTATCCAGGGGTATCTAGGTAACACAAGCTATGCCTTACTGAAAAGCAATTTGCTGAGATACTTGGTCACTGTCACAAACTCCTGAAACTATCCAGGTGGACATTTTTTTAAATCTTACCTCTTGTTGGCTGGAATTGCAGACTCTATACCCTGTCAGCCACATACGAAACCAGCACCCCTCCACCTCCACATTTCTGTTTGGCAGGCATCTCCATCCCTCTTCTCAACTTCTGCTGGAGAATGTCAGCATTAATCACCTCTTCCTTCAGCATCTGCTGCCTGTGGGTCCCTCCTCGTTTATCAATTGCCTTCTAGTTGTCAGTCATGATCAGCCCAATCAAGCATTTTCATGTGTGGCATCACCCCACACTTCAACCAATTCCAGAAGCTATCATAGGTAAAGGTGACTATAAGAGTACATTTTGCTGTCTGTTTGCTTAGTGGAATACTTGATTTAGTGTTTTTATTTTTATTTTTATATATACTCACTGCTTCTGTCACTCCCCACCCCCTATTTTATTTTATTTATTTATTTTACTTTATACTTTTCCAAAATTAACTTCTGAACTGGACTTCTGGGATCTTCTAGTTTCTGAACACACTCAAAGCCTGCTAGTCTCCCCATGTTGCTTTGGCCATTTCAGCTATGCTATTTGACTGAAGTGCATGGGAGATTGGATGGGCAACGATTTGAAGCTTCAAGCCAAGAGACTTGAACTTTGAAGCTGGCAGTTCACCTGCTCTCAAGTAGAAAGCACGACAGTAGGAATCACACAGCCCATGAGCTAGGTGATGTAGTGGTGAGATGAGAATAAAATGATGGTGAGTGAGCTACCCTACTGTTTGACATTCATTGCTAATTTTGCCTGTGGCACACTGTGTATCACATTAATGTAGGACGTCAACTTTGCACCTGTATGAAAGACACTTGATGCCCTTCCGAAGAAAATCCCATTCTACATGGTCAAAGTAAATATTAATAATCCTTCTAAAGTTTCTATTAGAAACTCAGTTGAGACTTAATGTATGTAACACTACACAGTCAAGTTTAATCTCAATGCCAAAAAGGCTGTCTGTATCATGTAATCATTGAACAATAGTGTAGTTCTACAGGATTCCATCTTCTCATGGACTTCATTTGACTTACGAGTCACAACAGTTCTGACTATATTGATCGTATTTTCTTATCCTGAATTGGGAGGCTCGCCTGGTGCCTTCATTGCATATCTTTAGGCACCAGGAAAAAACATTGCTCTTCTCTCAGACCTTTGGCTATTTAAACAATCTATGGCGTTTTAATGTCTCCCTCCCTCCCTCTCTGTTTTAGCTTCTTATTATGATAAGTATTTTGGCGTTTTTATACCGCCCAGTGATCATCGGATGAAGGGCAGTATAGAAATTTAATATTCTTTTAAACTAAATAAATTTAATAAAAACAATTAAATTAAATTACAGGCCTTTGATAACATTTGGCTGCATGACTGTGAATACACCTGGGCCTGATGACTTAGTATGTGTCATGTTTTTGTCTATGTAGAATGGATTGAAATTTTTTAAAAATTGCAACAGTATCCCTACAATTACTAAGTCAGCGATTGTAGCCAGAAACAATTCCAATTATATAACTGCAAGTAGTCTGGGGCCTCCTCACAAGCCTAATCACATCATGATACACAGTTTCCCCCACATATGAATGCCGATGGTGCTCACTTTCAGTCAAATTACATGCATGAACTTCTACTTGGATCAAAACAAAGTAAAACAGCAACTATAACCCACCACAAAAAAGAACCTGGGAGAGTTAATTAACCTGAATACTTGCTTTAATAACACTTGTTTCTTTAATAAAAGCTGGTACTCATGTGATAGGAAAAGGAAGCTAATCCTCAAGCAGACTCCTAATTTATTAATAGCTATTATTTGTCCTATTTAATTTTGTACAAGGCCAGGAAATTCAGATAAGTAGAAATGTATTTACCCAACTCCTTCTTACTTGGTGTATGAAGTAAGGATTATAGTCTGCATCTATCAAACTATCCAATTATGTCCATGGTTTATATATGAAATCAAATATTTACTATATTTATTACATCCTGCTGGCATGCTTCCCATAGGTATCTGGTTGACCACTCATTGCTAGACCAGATCCAGCAGGGCTCTCCTTATGTTAATTTTTGTTTTGTTTTGTTTATTTTAACTTAGACCTGTGATCCCCAAACAGTTTTCTCCATAGACCACTTGAAAATTACTGAAGGTCTTGGCGGACCACTTTTTCTGCTGTTGTAGCAATGGCAATGCACTGTGCTAGATACTGTATGATTTTTAATTGTATTCTTATGGACACACCATGTATGAATGAAATTTGCAGACAATTAGTGGTCAGTGGACCACAGTTTGGGAAACTCTGACTTAAATTACTATGTTCGTTTGAGCTGTACTTTGTACACCACCTTGTGTAAGACAGGTGGAATATAAACACACACACACACACACACACACACACACACACTTTGAAATACTTTGCTGTACCTTGTGTGTGTATTGGGTCCATTACAGAAGAAATCCTTCCATGAAGGGAAGGGACTTTGATCCCTTGAAGGTGCCCACAATGGAAGGAGGAGTGAGTTTCACTAGTTCCTCTCTCCCATGCTGTTCTGGAAGGTTCCCACAACCCCTGCATAAGATTTTCAGGGATTTCAGGGGAATGGGTGAAGATCACCTCCACTTCCTCTAAGTTAGCACCAGGACCCCTTTTCTGTGAGTGGATCCAACACAGTAGTTTCAACGTATCACTTGCAGTTGTCTATCCAGTCTGCTTCTATGTGATATATATTTTCAATGTGACCCCTCCCCCCAATTTTGCTATGTTCTTTAATATGATCTGACAGTGCTTTTTCTTTTACCAGGTGCAATAAAGTGCTCCCTCATAGATATATTCTTCCATATGTCCCATAAATTGTCAGCACTACCACTGAGGTGGTGAAGATGATAGAAGTAAATGTAATTATTTCCTATCGTAATCACTCAGCCATGTCCTGTCTTTGCATAATTGAGAAAATCTTCTTGGTGTAGCTGTTTGCTCTACCGTTTCTCTATTAGGGATCATTTGCCGCATGATCATGAGCAGCATATATCATAGGGCAAAGTCTTTATCTGCAATGCTAGTTGACATATTGATGTCATAAATATGAATTTAAGTTTAGAGTAGATTTTGTTGTTCACTGAATAAATATGCATAGGCCCTCTCTATCAGGAAACATTCCTTCTATACAGGGATCAAATACAAATTGCCTAGGGAATTTAGAAACATTTATGGAACCATAGTGCAACTTTTGGTTCCTTCAGATGTATCTAAATGTTTCATTCATGTCCTTTATTTCCTGGTCTATGCATTGGTCTAAAATTTTAATACTTTTAATCTGTAGCAGCAGTGGAACAGGAAAGAGCTGCCCCCCAACACTGGTGTAACTGCAGAAATTGGGGTGCGGGGCCTGGATTGCTCTGCAAAATTGATGCAAAACTATGCTTGGTTGGTTGGTTGGTTGGTTGGTTTGAGTATTTTGTGTTGTTGAATCACTCATAAACTCCAAGCTGTTTACATAGACTTAAAAAAAATAAAAAATTCCTTCCAGTAGCACCTTAGAGACCAACTAAGTTTCCTATTGGTATGAGCTTTCGTGTGCATGCACACTTCTTCAGATAAAAAAATTTCATCATAAATACTGATAAAATCAAAAGTTAATTACTTAGCAAAATCTAGGTAAAATAATCAGCCTTTGACAATGTGCACGATAAGATCAAAGTATCTGCCCTGAGTGGGCTTGCCTAAACAAAATTAAGTCTTTAGCTGGCGCTGAAAGCAATACAGTGAAAGTGTCTATCTGATATCAATGGACAGGGAGTTCCATAGTGGTGCCACACTGAAGGATTGATTCTTTGCAACTGCAGATAAACATTTTGTGGCATTTGTAAAAGTGCCAGTTCCATAGATTTAGGGGTGTGTGTGTGTGTGTGTGTGTGTGTGTGTGTGTGTGTGTGAAGGTGATCCTTTAAAAAGATGTGTCCCAAACTTTTTATACTAATGGTAACACCTTGAATTTGGTCTAGTAACATGTTGTCAAACAGTGCAAATATCTTCTATCACCAATGGCGCCTCAGTATTCTGTACTAACTGCAGTTTCTGGGCAACAGAGTGAATGGCAGTAACTGCAGTAACCAATGCATTGGCTGCTTTGGTCATGCAATCCAGTTCCTGAAGTGTCCACAGCTGCTGTACCAGCTGAAGTTGACAAAAATACTCTCTTAGCCACTAAGGCTGCTTTCATTATGTTGAAGTACATTTGCTGGATATTTTGTGACACAGTCCTGAATATCCATTTGAAACACTTTATGCCCCATAAAGGTAAAGGTAAAGGTACCCCTGACCATTAGGTTAGGTCCAGTCGCGGACGACTCTGGGGTTGCTTGCTCATCTCGCTTTACAAGCCGAGGGAGCCGGCATTTGTCTGCAGACAGCTTCCAGGTCATGTGGCCAGCATGACTAAGCTGCTTCTGGCGAACCAGAGCAGTGCACGGAAACGCCGTTTACCTTCCCGCCGGAGCGGTACCTGTTTATCTACTTGCACTTTGACGTGCTTTCGAACTGCTAGGTGGGAAGGAGCTGGGACTGAACAACGGGAGCTCATCCCATCACGGGGATTCAAACCGCCAAACTTCCGATTGGCAAGCCCTAGGCTCAGTGGTTTAGACCACAGCGCCACCTGCATCCCTTTATGCCCCATAGGAGGGGGCAAATGATGTTGAATAATACAAGGCAGAAAAAAAGTTGATTTCTTTTCAGTTGAGGTGGTTTTGTTTGAAACTAGAGCATAAATGTGTTTGGAAACCCAAGAGCAGATTCTCATTAAATTGCTGTAGGAGCCTTGGTGTAAATGGAGCTGTTTGCTGAATGAACATTGTTACACAAATATAAAGAGCAGTACACTAATGGCAGTACTCTCTGGAGGTGAAAGAATGACTACAATGCAGCAAAGAATCAAAGAAAATGTGTCAAAAGGTGTCTAGGTAATAACATAAAATGCAGTGCATATAAAATCAAACTTGTAGTGGTGTTCTGTTAGTTGGTTTCTGTGCATTTTCATATCAAATCCAATGCATATAGTTGTGCTACATTTATCAGGGATCTATAGAGAAATGACTGCTTGCAGGATACTGAATGTAAACTTACAGTGGAAGACCAATTTCACAGATATGAGTAGAACAGCAGTAGAATAGTACCAAGTCCAGTTCCACCTTGTGGCTAAACCAGGGGTAGCCAATGTCATGCTCTCCAGATTTTCTTAGACTTAAGTTTCCTTCAACCTCACACATCATGGTCATTGGGCAGCGATGATGGGAGCTATAATCCAGCATCTGCACTGTGTTGGCTTCCCCTGGAGTAAACTATATAATCTGTTACTACAGTACCCACTGTTTCCAACTACAATTCAGATTAAAATTAACTCTTGTCTGGAATTTTATTTCCTAGTTAAACCATTTCTGCATTGGTGAATGGTATACGTCAAGGATGGGGAATCTATGGCCCTGCAGACGTTGCTGGACTGCAACTCCCATCCTCCCTGGCTAGTAGCCAGGTGTGCTGGGGCTGATGAGAATTGGAATTTTTTTCTTATACTGTTGGGTTAACTCCTCTGTACTTAATAGGGACCACAGCAAACATGTTAAGTAGCATTGGAGAACTCTTGGAGTTCTCTTCCCTAAGAGTTTTAAATTTGCTTCTGAGCCTCCAACCCTCTCTTATCTGCTACCAGTAGCAGAGAGGGAAAGTTCTCTTTTTTCCCTGGTGCCTGAAACACATGCTATGTTACTATCCCAGGTACCAGGATTCTTGAGAGCTGCAACCCAGAGGGGTATGTCTGTTGGATATAGGATGGAAGAACTCTTCTCTACTTGGATTGAAATCTGAGCTGGAAAAGAACTTGGGACCATAATAATTTAATTGAAATAAAGGTGAGCATTACAACATGCTAAGATACTTATTTTAACTAAGGATGACACCGTTACTTATTTGTTTTATAAAAGTACGCCAGACTTGATATTATTTGTGTAAAGCATTTCCTCCTCTCATTTGCTCCCAATAAATATTAGGCAGGTGTGTACCGTATTGGGTGTTTATGCACTGGCTTGAGACACATTTGTTTAGCCAGGTGTTTTCTGAGGAGTGATGCAGTTAAGTGGAATGTCTAATATGATTCACTGATTTGTTATTTTTTATTGATGCAATTTAATTGAGTTTATTGATTTTTAAAAACATTTTAAAAATGTTTGGTGGTATAGAAAGAGAAATAAAAAAATGTTTCTAAAGACCAAACAGTAATCTATTAGTTATTGTTAGCCCCACCATTTTGTTATATTCAGTAAATTGTGGGTGGGGAAGGAGATACTCCCAGTGCCTTTATGTATCTCTGAGTAAATTATTTTATTATTTCATAAAGGTTATCTCAGTTTTATGATCCACTGCGATTGTCAAAATGGGGAGCTTGGGCTAGATTAAATCTTAACACTCGTTCCATTTTAAAAAGGAGTATTCCACGCAGCATCAGGAAAGCACCATCACATCCAGAATTGTCTTAAGGATGTGATTGATTGGTTCATGATTGGATTCTGTTTACAATAACAAACATTGTTGTTGGGAAACGCCATTGCAGTTTCCCTAGAGTGAGCCTGTTTTCACTATCGTCTGTTTGAAGACTGCTGTTAAAGTCTGATTTCACATCAAGTCAAGTACAAGATTAAATCATTAGAAGTAATAGCACAAGTTGTGACAGGAATGAATATCTTCTATTTCAGTGTAACTTGAAGTTCATGGCAAAATTATGTTACTTTATTGACCTTGCTGATTCAAGCAACACTTTAACAGCCCATAACCTATTAATCTACCAGTAATTTTGCCGTGTGCTCGTCAGCTATCAGTTTCTACCGATGGTTAATGGATAAATTATGTTCTAAGGAACATTTCTTAAAACTGTTGAGTCTGAAGACTTGCTGCGTAGACTCAGAGTGCCAAGTTACAGTTCTGATCCCGCCCTGCTATGAATTATATCATACTTAACCGTGATCCATGTCAGTTTTGTTACATGCCAGTTTTGCCAATTATTTAGCTCAGGGTAGGGAACTGGATCCAGCCTATTGGTAAGATATTTCCTTCAATCAGTTGCCTCCCTGCACAGGCCAACTTTGATAGGTTGGTGGTGACAGAGTGGTGCCACCCACTTGTCAATCTCCTGCCATCGTTATGGCAACAGGTGACAACTTGAAAGGGGCTCATCACTGAAGACCACTTGCAAATGGACTTCAAAATGAAGGCAGCCATGCCTTTACCTGCCTCACACCTGACATCACATATGAACCTTGCCAGGCCTAATTAGACCCAGAGGCTGGAGGCTAACTGCCCCTCTTCTCTTCCTCTCTGTTAAAATTTAAGACTGAGATGCTTCACACTGCAGTATTGATGGCTGGTATGCTGGATAGTCTAGACTAAAATTATTACTATTGTTTAAAGATAACCTCCTTTATTAAACATAGATTTCATCTGTCAGTCTGAACAGGCAAGTTCTCTCTTCATTGCACTCAAGATGAATTTTTAATCTAGAAACTATTTATCATCTTTTGGAATATAGACTTTGTTCAGCTGACTTTCTGTTTCCTAATCCTTGGAGTCCTAATAGGGATATACAGTATATCTTCTCTTTTAAGTTGTTAGTTAATTGTTTGTTTTGAGAACTTTATATTCTTTCTCAGGTGCTCAGTTGCCTGAGTACTAAAGGGGTCGACCAGAACAACTGTTCCTAACATGCCAAGCCATTTGGAAGTGGAGGCAGCTATTTTGGAGGTCACAATGTGACTCCTGAAAATGGTTCAGGGAGAGGAGAGGGCTTACAATTGCATATTCTCATTCTCTCTTTTTTAATTTTAAAAATTCTATTTGAAGCTTCATTTTCCTCCAGAGCTCTGCTGTTGTGCCACCAAAGATTTTTTTTAATAGAAAAATAAAAAGAAACAAAAGGAAAACAGACCTTCCCTGCTCTCAATGACTAAATTCTGCCCTGTCTCCTGAATAATGTCACCTTGAAATCCATCCCTGCCCCCCAGTATGGGGTGAATCCCTGAAACGGAAGGAGATCAGCCCTACTGAATCATGGCAGGCAATGCAAATATACTCTTCTTGAATAAAGTAACTCCAAAGACAGGTATATTACTTCCAGGATTGCAGATACAATGGAAAAGCTGCAAAAATGGATGAGCAACCTTCCCTGAGAATTCAGAGAAATTAGTGACAAATAAAAAGTGCCACTGAATCACTCTCTTCTTAATTGAAATATGAAATGCCCCAAAATGCATTTTTTTGCAATAATCAGAACATTATGAATGCTAATGTTGGTGTCAGCTGTGAAGCAAATTGAGCTGAGATATCAGCTGATAAAAACACATCAGAACCATGAGCCTTTGCAGAGCTTCAGTTGGGTCAACACTGGGAAGGTCTGAGCTCGGAATACAATACTAATGTGTGGTAGGTAAAGGCAAAGGTAAACCTGACCGTTAGGTCCAGTCGCGGATGACTCTCGGGTTGCGGTGCTCATCTCGCTCTATAGGTGGAGGGAGCCGGCGTTTGTCCGCAGACAGCTTCCGGGTCATGTGGCCAGCATGACTAAGCTGCTTCTGGCGAACTAGAGCAGCGCACAGAAATGCCGTTTACCTTCCTGCTGGAGCGGTATCTATTTATCTACTTGCTGCAGTGTGAAGCATCTCAGACTTAAATTTTAACAGAGAGGAAGAGAAGAGGGACTGAACAATGGGAGCTCACCCTGTCACAGGGATTCAAACCGCCGACCTTCTGATCGGCAAGCCCTAGGCTCAGTAGTTTAGACCACAGCGCCACCCGCGTCTTGGTAGGTAGGTGGCAAGCGTATTCCACTGATAGTGATAGAATGTTTCATATTAGAATTCCACCTGTAATTTATAGCTGATTTTCCAGAGTGGCATAAATCCTACCTGAAAGCAGAGGAAGTGGAAGTGATTATTTGTGCTAAAATGCTAGTGGGATTTGTGGCTTCCCTGACAGACAGAGGGGAAGAGAGAGAGATGCAATTATAGTTACTTCCATCATTCATATTAAATTGTGCTTAATGATTCAGCAGTCTTAATTTGGAATTATACAGGTACAGCTAACAGAAAGGTTGCTGCTATGGGTCTTTAAATACAGAAGATTGACCACAATTTTTCCATCATTTTACTTTGCAGTCAGGTAAAGTGAAGGGAGATTAAATCATGCCTCTCTGACTGCAGTGTTATTTTGACATATGAGCATGAGACAGTTGCTTTTGATTTATTGCATATTTCCGTATAAAAATAAACAAGTGCAGGGAAAATATATTTTGCAATTCTAATTCTGGAAATATATTGCTAAGCAGGACTTTTTAATCCAAACCTATCTTCCAAATGTACACTTTAGCTTTAGAAGGGATTTTTGGAACCTCCATCAGTTTCCCAACAGTCTAGTGTCACTGACAAAATGAAAATGCCTGAACTTTGAGGAACAGAAGTAGTTAGGAGATTTCCTCTCTGCCAAACCAAAGTTTTTTGGTTTTGTTTCTAACAAGCTATATAGTAAAATCAATAATAAGTAAATAACATTTACAAAAGTGCATAGACAGAGGAAAGGGTGAAATCACAGGGCACCGTCAAATAAGAACTCCATGACACTTGGACAACCACTTTCTATAGAATAGCAGCCAGCAGTGCTGTGCTTGCTGGGTAAAGTACTGCATTTTCCCAGGGAATATATTGGGCTTTTTCCAGTGTTAAAATGCAGCATTTCTTAAACTGAAAGGTTCCCTTGATCCCACCTAACAAATGAACAGCTCCTATCCTTTTGTTGCTTAAGGAAATAATACGTGACTGAAAAAATGTAAAAAGACCTTGCACCAGTGAGAAAGGCTGGTTTTCAACCACTTCTGCTGAATACATTTTAGCTTGCTTGCAAAGGTTTCATCTTCTTCTTCTTCTTTTTAAAAAAACCCCAGTTATTCTGTTATGTTTCACAGCTTCCTTTTGGCAAAGGTTTATTGTTTAATTGTGCATTGTTCCAAGCACATCCTAGAGGCTACATTTTCTTCAGTGAGTATGGCTTATTGTATTTATATATTACTTCACAGCTCTATGAAGCATCCTGAAGTTATTTACACTGATAAAAAATAAATGCAGGAAATATAAAATACTAAAAGTGTTTGTCCAAAGGGAAGGTGGTGGTGGGGAGTCACCTATCCACCTGTACACAGGCTGAACACCAACTACCACCTAAAGACTGCCCATCAGTGCTGTCCAAATGTCTGGGAGAATATAAAAAACATATTGACCTGGTGTTAGAAAAATTGTCCAAATCTGTGGCAGATGAGCTTCCCTAGGGAAAGCATGCCACAATTGGGGGACGGGGGCTTCCACAGAAAAAAAAACAACAGTTCTCTTGTTGCCATCCTCTGAACATGGCTCAGAGAGAGTTCACAAAGAAGGACCTCAGGTGTTGATCTCAGGTGGTTATGAGGTTTTGGGGTCTTAAGTCAGGCAAAGCTCTACAGCACTTTGAATTAGTCTTTGGAACAAATTGAGAGCTGGTGCATGTGTAGTAGAGCCGAAGTCATAGGTTACTACCTCTGAGTCCCTTTCAGTGGTCTGTCTACTGACTTCTGCAGTAGCTGCATTTTCCAAACTGCCTTTAGAGGCAGACCAGCCTACAGTGCATTTCAGTAATCTAACTTTAACCTAACCATTTAATTTTCAAGCTTGAATGTGGATGCATAGTTAGACTCAGTTATTATGTTCAAACAGTAGCATAGAAACAGCTCCATGTGGCAAGGCATTATTCTGAAGTGCCTGCACTTCATGTCTGGAATTTCATTTTCTTTTAATTCAGAGCCGTGAAAACAAGGATGCAGTGGAACATGAAAAACACACATTTTTGTTTTTTGACATTTCAACCTGAATCTTTTTCATTGCAATACAACCAAGCCAGATAATTACTGTACTGGAGTTAACAAGTTAGTCAGAGCTAATTGTAATTTTATCCGAATGTTTCTTCAATTTATAACATGAACATAACACAAATTTCTTTGGAAAAACAGTTGCAACTGAAAGTAGATTGCAAACTTCCTTTAGTGTGAGCTAAATGAAGACTTATATCTGAGCAGCTAGTTGTGTAACAGATGGCGTTTGGCTTTATGACGTCTCAAAGCAATCAAGACTAAGAAGTACTTTTGCAGAAACGGAAAGAAGCAATTGACTGCATTGCATGTACAGGACTTCTGTAACTGCTTAAAGATCTGATACAGCAGTGATGTGGTCAATATTCCAGTTGTGTTTATTAAGTATTCTAGGTCAGGTATGATGGGAGTTGTAGTCCAGTTGTAATTCAGCAATGTATGGAAGGCACACTCCTCCCCACGCCTGCTTTACAATTTGAATCTACAAGTCAAACCTGCACAATAAAATATGCTTGTCCTAACCCAAACATAGGGACCCAGGTGGCGCTGTGGGTTAAACCACAGAGCCTAGGGCTTGCTGATCAGAAGGTCGGCGGTTCGAATCCCTGCGATGGGGTGAGCTCCTGTTGCTCGGTCCCAGCTCCTGCCCACCTAGCAGTTCGAAAGCACGTCAAAGTGCAAGTAGATAAATAGGAACCGCTCTGGCGGGAACGTAAACGGCGTTTCCGTGCGCTGCTCTGGTTCGCCAGAAGCGGCTTTGTCATGCTGGCCACATGACCTGGAAGCTGTACACCGGCTCTCAGCCAATAAAGCGAGATGAGCGCCACAACCCCAGAGTCGGACACAACTGGACCTAATGGTCAGGGGTCCCTTTACCTTTTTAACCCAAACATTCCTCGTGGGAGTGTGCCCCTTGCCTCACTGCTCAAATAGGAACCCACACTGAACCCATGTGAAAACTTCTTTCATAGGCCCTTTTCTCTTTCAGTTCACCTCTGATGCTTTCCTGAAGGCTGCTTCCAGGTTAACATACTGAGCTCTTCAATAAGTTTCTTCACTGTAAATATGAGCACATACATGGGAAATTGTTGAACCTGCTGTTTTTGGAGGGACCATAGCTCAGTAGCAGAGTCCAGGCAGATGAACCCAGGTTCAGCCCCCAGCATCTTCATGTAATGCTGGCAGAGACTCTTGTCTGAACCCCTGAGAGATTCTAGAGGAAATCTAGACAACACTGAGACAGATGGGCATGAGTCTGACTCTGTATAAAGCAACTTATACAGAGTTTTTGAGTTTTATTTGTTTTATTTCTGAATTTTAAGCTGCTCTTCATTTTTTTTTAAAAAAATCGTGGTTTACAAGCTTATTGATTCTATTAAATGATTAGACACATCAAACAAATAAAGCAAATCTGTTTTGAATAGTTTCAGAGCATCAGCACACAACTTTTCAAAGAGCTGTATCTGTGAACAGAATAGGATTCTGTTTGTGTATATTTCAGGAAAATACTGTTTTGACAATACTGTAGATGCCTATGTTGCTATCCAGTTTTTGTAGCTTACCAAAGTTTGGAAGTTCCTTATTTACATCCTCCCTGAAATATTCCCACATACCTGTAGAATGATCTAAAAATAGATAAGCTCTAAATATTTTTCAAAGTAGTCGTATGGAAAGGTGGCTAAGCAGGATGGCTGGAGTAGGGGGTAGAACCACAATCCAAAATATAAGGAAACGGAGTTTTAACTCACTGCTGTGAAGAGGTAAGCTATCAACATTAAATTTATATAGCCACTCATGAATAAAATTATCTAGGTAGCTTAGACAGGCTAACAAGCATCATATAATATTTTTTAAAATACAGAGTGCAATACTTCAAACAACAAAAATCAATAGATGACATTCAACTAAGTCATGCTCAGAGTAGTTTCAGTGAAATCAATGGATGGGCAGGCTAAAGTCCATTGCCTTCAGTGGGTCCACTCTGAATATGACTTAGGGCTCATCCAAACCTCCATCTGCCCCACTGCTTTCCCACAGGAGAACCATGGTTTACCCCTGAATTGGACCAAACAGCAATTGGGTTTTCAGCAGTAAAGAGTGTGTTTTCCAGGAGAAAGCTGCAAAGCAAATGCAAAACCGCTCAGACCTGTACCTGGAAAGCAAAGGAGAAGCGGAAAACTGCTCTGACCTTTGTATTCTAGGCATGGGACAAATGGAAGTGTGGCTGAGAACCTTAGTCTGAGCCTACCTAATAGAAATAACAACGTAAAATATTCCTGTTAAAGGAGGCACAACAGAACAATTTGCAGCTCAGCATAAAGTTTGTTTAAAGCTATATTAAAACAGCAAATGCCTGTTTTAAATGAGTTAGCTAACAACTGCTGTTTTAAAACAGACTCTCCTTTATGCTATTGAAGAGAAACATGCAGAGAAATGTTCTGAACTACTGGAAATATAATACTATTTTTGCAAGCCTCCGTGTTATTATACTTAAGTAGATGAGATTATGCCTGATGGAGATTTAGCAGAACTGTATCCGTCGTCTTGGAACATAGTCCCTTTCCATTGTTAAATTTAATTACTACTGAATCATCTCTGAAATTAAAATGACACTCTGCACTACATGTCAGACACTTTATCAATAGAAATTAAACAACTGAAAGTGCTCAAGAGCGGTACTTTTTCCTGCCATGACGCCTCTGTGTATAATTTTGTGTTCTGTATCACAATAGCCTTCAGGTTTTAGTCCTTGGGCTCCCTTTTATCTTCAACATGCTAAATGGGACCTACTTTTCTTTTTATGGGGCGGTGTAGGGCACCTCACTCAGTGTATGTGGCTCACAAGTTCAGTGAAAAAAGGATAGGGTTCCAGGATAAATCTTAGAGAGCCATGGCAAGACAATACCGGGTTGTGAACAATATGTCTGACTTGGTATAAGGCAGCTTCTTATATATTACCTCAAAACATATCCATGCTTATTACTTCCATTCTTTCACTTCCCTTATGTGACTGCACCTTACTACAGTGACTTGAGATTTAATTGATTGTATTTTGTGGTTGCTAATCTCAGTTGAAAGAAAACTAACCAAGCACTAGGGAAGAAGACTACACTGGGTTTACTCACAGTGCGCCTCTGTGGAAGAAGCTGGAGTGCCACAGTGATGTCAGTATAGCTGTTAAGATGTGGATCAGGTTGCTGCTGATTAGATGAGCTCCCCATTTTAAGTTTCATAGCTTATTTGCTTTCTTGAGGCCCTCCTCTTTAATGTCTCTAGGCAGTGGGTGGTGGAGTGGGAGGCCCAGGCTGCGCTGAAGAAAAACCAAGCTGGCGGAGACTAAACGATAATCTACTTGACAATAACGAAACACTTACAAGATTAAAGAAAACAATGAAAGAATATTTCGAGTTAAATATGAATAAAGGCACCAATATCAATGTAGTGTGGGATGCCAGTAAAGCGGTGGCAAGAGGTCTTCTCATACAACAGAACAGCATTATTAAAAGGAAGAGAGAGAAATTTAGAGAGGAACTGGTAAATAAGGTCAGAGAGGTGGAAAACAAATTAAGTGAAAAGCCCCAAGAAGAAAGCCTAAATCACTCATATAAATTATTACAAATCCAACTAGACTCAGTGATAAACCAGGAGGTGGAGTGGAAGATTAAATATCTAAAACAAAACCACTTCGAATCAGCAAATAAAACCGGCAAATGGCTTGCGTGGAAGTTAAAGAAAAAACAAACCCAAAATATTGTCACCAAATTACAAGAGAATGATAAGATCATAAGTAAACCTAAGGAAATAAGAGAAACCTTTTATAAATTTTACAAAGAACTCTATAAAGCCCCGCAAGAAGACAAACATAAGATATCGAAATATCTAGAAGATCACAGTTTGAAAGAAATACCAGAAAAAGATAAAATAGATCTAGAAAGACCAATAACAGATGATGAAATTATTGAGACAATTAAACAGGGAAAAACAGGCAAAGCGCCAGGGCCTGACGGGATCACAATGAAATATTATAAAAAGCTAAATCAAGAACTAATCCCATGCCTGAAAGAAACCATGAATACAATATTGGAACAAGGAATAGCACCAAAGACCTGGTCAGAAGCAGTCATTACGTTAATTCCTAAGCAAGGAACAGATTTAACTAACGTAAGAAATTATAGACCGATATCGCTGCTCAACAACGATTATAAGCTGTTTGCTTCCATCCTATCTCAAAGACTAAAGAAAGTCTTGGTCCATCAGATAAAGGAAGACCAAGCGGGGTTTCTTCCGGGTAGGCAGCTTAGAAACAACATGCGCCATATGCTTAATATAATAGAATACCTGGACGCGAGAATAGACAAACAGGCAGCGCTAATTTTTGTTGACGCTGAGAAAGCCTTCGATAATGTATCATGGCAATTTATGAAAATGAATTTGGAAAAGATGGGATTGGGGGTAAAGTTCTTAAGAGGCGTAGACACCATCTATAAAGACCAGAAGGCTAAAATAACGATCAACAATGACTACACAGAAAATTTTACAATATCTAAAGGCACCAGGCAAGGGTGTCCGCTATCTCCCCTTCTGTTTATAACGACATTGGAGGTACTTCTACAAAAAATAAGGATGACAGAAGAAATAACAGGAATAAAGTGTGGCTCCAGGGAATTCAAGATCAAGGCATTTGCCGATGATCTTGTAATTACACTTCAAGATCCAATAAATTCAATTGGCGAAACTATAAAAATTATTGATGAATTTGGACAATTAGCAGGTTTAAAATTAAACAAAAATAAGACAAAAATTATGGTAAAAAATTTAAATTTGGACGAAATAGAACAAATTCAAAATGATACTGGAATAATGATTATAAAAAAAGTAAAATATTTGGGAATTTGGCTTACCCCAAAAAATGTCAATCTATTTAAAGATAATTATGACCAATTATGGAAAGAAATAAAGAAGGATCTTGAAGTCTGGAGTAAACTAAATCTATCTTTTTATGGAAGAATAGCCACAATAAAAATGAACATCCTTCCTAAGCTGCTCTTCCTATTTCAGACTATACCAATAATCACAGGAACAAGCCACTTTAGGGAATGGCAAAGAACTATCTCTAAGTTCGTATGGCAGGGGAAAAAACCCCGCATACAATTTAAGCTACTCACAGATAAAAAGGAAAGAGGAGGTTTTTCCCTCCCTGACATCAAGCTGTACTACGAAGCAGCATGCCTGGTATGGCTGGGCGAGTGGTGCAGCCTAAAAAATCCGGGAATCCTGGACCTAGAGGCGGTAGGAAATAGCTATGGCTGGCATGATTATCTCTGGTACAAAAAGCCACAAACTAACAAGGGTTTTATGAACCACATAATAAGAAAATCTATATACCAAGTGTGGGATAGATATAGAAATTGGCTTGAGAGAAAAACCCCAACATGGTTATCCCCCCAAGAAACCCTAACAGTGAAGAAGACCACAACGAGAAACTCTTGGCTGAGTTACAGAGAAATATTAGTTTGGGAAAACAATGAGGTCAAGATGAAACCATTTGAAGAGCTAAAATCGGACCTATGGGGGTGGATAGAATATCAACAAATATATAGCCTGTTTCAAAAAGATAAGATCAATAAGGGGTTTGACCAGGATAAATCAATAATAGAGACAACACTGATGCAGGATTGTAAAAAACCACTGGCCAAAATCTATGAATTCTTGCTTGAATGGACCCTCAAAGACGAGGAGATTAAGAGCTGCATGACGAGATGGGCTATGGATATAGGCCACAACATTGAGCTGGACAAATGGCACAGATTGTGGACCAAAGGCATGAAGTTCTCTGCCTCGGTAACATTAGTAGAAAATTTATATAAAATGATGTACCGTTGGCACCACACACCAGTGAGATTATTCAAAATCTATAAAACCGGAAGCCCAATGTGTTGGAAGTGCCACTTGAAAGAAGGGAGCTATTTCCACCTATGGTGGACCTGTGACAAAGTGAAAGTATATTGGGAGAGTATATATAATGAACTTAAAAAAATCCTTAAATATACCTTCAAAAAAAAGCCAGAGATATTCTTACTGGGTATGGTAGGGGATGATATAGCAAAAGAAGATCAAACACTCCTCCAATATGCACTGACTGGAGCTAGACTGTTGCTAGCTCAATTTTGGAAGCAGGAACAGATACCCACAATTAAAGAATGGCAACAAAAAATTCTGGGGTATATGGACATTGCAAAATTAACGGGAATAATTAGGCAAAAAGACAATGAAGCATTTATGAAAGAGTGGGGAAAATTTGCAGAATACATAAAGAAAGACATCAATTTAGCCATCCCAAATGAACCCGAATAATTCTCGTATTTTTTGATCATATACCTACTTTTGAACACATAAGAGCAAGATTTAATGTCAATACCAATAAGAAGAATTAATGACAAATACGACTCAGACATGTCAATAGAAGGAAACTTTTTATTGTATTGTGAAAATGGGTTTGTAACCAATTATCGTTCATGTTAAATTAGGAAACATGGCATGTCAATGAAGAACAAAAATACTATTTCAAGTACAATGCGGAATGTTTTGGACTTTGTAAGAGAGATGCGCAGATTGTAAAGATAAGGACTTACAGAGAGAAACGATACGAGAGGAAGTAAGATAATTTTAATTCTATCTAATCTCTCCTTTTTTATTTCTTCTATTTTTTTTTCTTTCCTTTTTTGTCTTATTTTTCTTCTTCTATCTCTAAAAAAAAAAAGACAAAATGTAAATGGAATTTTGTATATTTGTATAATGACTCAATAAACTTTTGTAATAAAAAAAAAAAAAAAGAAAAAAAAAAGAAAAACCAAGCTGGCTTAGGTGAGATAAAAAGGTGGGTTTTTAAAAGGATGGCGAGGGAAGGGAGAATAATTGAACTGTAAAGGAATTTGGAGAAACTGGGAGAGAACTGAAGGAGGGGCATATGTGAAGGAAACGAATGATTCTTGGAATAGTAATTGAAGGGGAAATTTTGGGGGGGATTGATGCTTTGAGACTAGAATCGACCTATAGTCTTTTCTAGTCATCTGTGCTTCTTGCTAATTTATAAGTGATAAATGATACATTGATAGTTTTAGCATTTCTTAAAATTGCTTAGAGGTTTTACTACAGTCCAATGGTGTATAAATTTTGTTAAACAAATAAAATAGTTTCCTTTTTTTGCAAAGTGGATGTTACAGCTCCAGCTGCTGGGTCAAAGGAGTAACTTGCTGCTTAGGGCTCAGACCGCATTTCTGTCTTGTAGTTCATTAGAATGTAGCCCAGCATCATCTTCAAGCCAAATGCCTTTGGAAGTTTCCAAGCAGGGCAGAAAGGTGAAGGCCTTGCTCCTGTCTGCATTAAGCAGCTGGTGTTAGGGAGAAATGCTGCCTTGTATTTATTTATTTATTTAAATTATAAATAACATTTGAAAAAACCTGTAAGCAATCAACAACATAAAAACAGTAGAAGATTATTAAAACAAAAATATAACTTAAAATCATTAATATAAAAGCATGTAAAACATAGAAAAAGCAGGAATTCATACAGATAAAAACAGGGCCTGATTATTATTATTTATTACCTGTACATTTATATACCGGTACCACCTCTCCCCTCAAGGAGCTCAAGGTTGTGTACATGGTTCTGCTCCTCCCCATTTCATCCTTGCAATAATCCTGTGAGGAAGGTTAGGCTAAGAGATGGTGATGGGCCCAAGGTCACCCAGTGAGTTTCATGGTTGAGTGGGAATTTGAACCCTGGTCTCCCAGGCCCTAGTACAACACTCTAAAAAGCCTGGACAAATATATCTATATCTATCTATCTATCTATCTATCTATCTATCTATCTATCTATCTATCTATCTATATTAATTAATGCCTTTACAAGGCAGATGAAGCAACTGATGGTTGCTACTTCATATATGGCAGAGGGAAGGGCATTCCATACTTGAGGGGCAGTAGTAGGAAAAGCCTGTGTGGGACTTCTGGCCTATGACATTCTGTAGAGTGCAGTGCAATGAGTAAATTTTCCTCATATGATCTAAGTGATCTTGCAGGTCTATACTGGGATAGAAGGGCTTTCATGTAACCTGGTCCCAAGTTGTTCAGGGCTTTGTATGTTACAAGACCATGAATGTGGCTCAGTAGTTGATCAACAGCCAGTGCAGGTCGCTCAGCACAATTTTAATTTGCACCTGTCAAGGTGCTCCACTTAACAACCTGGCTTTAGCATTCTGCAACAGCTGCCACTTCCAGACCAATCTCAAGGGAGGCCTCACCTGGAGCTCATTACAGTAGTCCAGTTGTGAGGTTGCCAATGCGTGAATCACAGTGTCCAAGCTACGTTGTCCAGGAAACGGCAGAGTTACCGGTAGTTCAAACTGATAATAGGCCTTCCTTGCCATGGAGGTTCCCTGAGCCTCTAGTGACAAAGATAGATGTAGGAGCACTCCCAAGGGAGTACAGCCCTGTCCAGAACTGGTGAACTCCCCAACTGCCCATCCACAAAGTCTCCTTATTGGCAGGATTCAGTCAGAGTTTGCAGCCCCCTATCCAGCCCACCACTGCATCTAGGTACCAGTTCAAAATAGTCCAAGCTTCTTCTGATCCATATATAAAAGCTGGGCCCCAAATCTCCGAGTTACCATGCCCAGTGACTTCATCTATATCAAACAGCATTGGGGATTAATAAGATGGGCTTTTGAATGGAACTGGGCTGCAACAGTTGTGAGGAGTTGATTAAAGGCATAGCAGGAATGTCTTGACAGTATCAATGTGATCTGTAGCACCCCACCAGAGCTGGAGGAGGTTGGGAAATAGCAAATGCAGATATGAGCTGGGCTTGAATAGGCAAGGTATGAACAAGTGAAGAAGGAAGGTTTGAAAACCCAAGGGTACCTGTTGTTTAGGCACAAGTGTGCTTCTTTAGGTAAAATAGGGATCCCAATTGGTAACCCAACATTTTATAAAAACCATACAAGTCAAGCATAAATAACAAGAATGAAAACAAACAAACAGCCACAGAGAATGAATAAAATGGCAAAAGTTCCTCTGCTGGTATATCCAGGAAGGCAAATTTGTTTTCTTAATGTAGTATATGAATCTGTATGGAGAATAGCACAGTTTCTGGTTCAAGACAGGTTGGTTCTTCCAAGTTTATGTGGCAACAAAACAAGAATGATACAAGAGTGTATTGAATTCTTTTACTACAAGAGTCTCATGCATAAAGAATGTGTTGTAGGTTAAGTTTTTCTTAGCCACTTCACAGATGGGGTAGTAATAGCCAATGACTACAGTCACTGGCAAGACTGATCTCACAGTGGGCTTAGAATAGAATGGCTAAGCCCTCCAGATAGTGTTGGACTACAACCCCTGTCATAATTGACCATTAGCCATGCTGGTTGTGACTGGAGAGAGCTAGAATCCAACAACTCCTAGAAACACTGAGCTGGCTACCTCTGGGTTAAGCCTTGGATTGTAAACTAGAAGTTTTAACACTTCTAGTGTTATATGAAAACCACCTTATTTCATAGTTTGCTTTGAAAGTTTCAGATTTTCATGATCAGAATGTGGATACTGTCATGAATCAGTCATGAGCTGCTATGAATCTGCTAATTTACTATCTCCTCTATGAAAGTCAGGTTTTCCTTCTCTAGCAATAGCTATAATCATGGAAGACAACTGTATTTACGAAAACTGTGATCTGTATGAGAATGACAGTACTTAGACTTCATGCCCTATGGCATGGTTTTCTAATGCTTACACAGATCATGAAAAAGGTTATACAAGAAAATCATAAATAAGGATATGTCCTTGACAATGCAATTACCTAGTAGCATCATGGCAAACTTGTTTGGCAATTTCATCTGATAAGAGATTTAAAAAAAAAATCTGTTCTTCACTCTTTTTAAACCAAAAAAACTCATCCTGAACAAAATGTTCAGTAGAATATGAATCTTAAAGCTCACTTCTGCATAAGATCAATGTGAAGCAAGGTAGAAATGTGCATAGTAAAACTGTTCCTAAAGAATAATTATTGGTTGATAATTAAAATGGAATCACTTTAAAAGTTTTATACTTACATTAAATTAATAGTCTAATTCATTAATAATCCATACATAGCTCTTGTTTCCACTTAAAATGTGTGTCAAAAACATTGTTGATATTCACATTACTGACTTACTTGGTTTATCTTGCCTCTTAAGTGTTGTATAGAGAATTCCATCCATACACAAAGTTTCTGGAAAAGTATTAAAAATGGGTTGACCACATATGACAAAACTTGGTTATAACTCATGGTTTTTCCAAGAAAGCTAAACCAGAAGTCTCGGTTTGGATAATACACTGAGTCAGTGTTTCAATGTTGACACTCCCATGTAATGCCTTTTGCAGATTCCTGGACAATAACCTGTACATGCTCAGAAGGCAGCAGAGTCTAGGCTTTAAAGGAGAGATCTGCAAGTGGCTGAAAGCAGTATCCCTCCCCAAAGCACTTCCATAACCATTCTCTGCTACTGTCCCTCTTGCTTGAATGTGTTTTAGAAGGGAGGATGAAACAGGGACTGCTGGGGTGTCATATCCTGGTCTTGGGCTTCCTGAGCTTTCTCAAGCAAAAATAAGCAAAACCCTGTGTTTTTATGGCACACAAAGTGAAGAATTCTGATAACCTGAACCAATTTTGAACCATGCTGGCGAGCTTGCCATTCAGTACTCAAATGCAAAAGCAGCAAAATCAATCCAGTAATTTGAAACTTCTTGTTGCTTTTTATGTTAAACTTGAGTAGGCCTACCTTCCATCTAAAGTTTGATGCTTCTTCTGGGATGCACTTCTAGGTGAATCACATGACCCATGCCTTGCTCTTGCCCTGAAAAATGCAAGAGCACAGCATGAAATTGTAGCACCTCAAATAGCCACCACAATCTCACACAAAAAAACAGGATGTCCCTTTCTTTAAGGAGAAATTTACAGGTATGGTGTAATCATTATTTGTCTTCTGTGTTCTTTCCTTAAATCTTCAAAACTCTGAATAATGAACTGTTTCAAGTGAGTGTGTGTGTGTGTGTGTGTGTGTGTGCTTTTAGCAGAGATTTAGGAATTGCCACAAAAAGTGACCTTCATGCACATTTATAGAGAACACAGTCTTTAGAAAAATCTTCTTTAAAGAATGATGGCACATTTTTACCCACGTTCAGAATAAAAAGGCTCTAAATCATACTGTAATAATTTTCAAAGCAAAACGGTCAACTTAGCAGTTATAGAAAAGATATTGCCCAGCATAAGTTTCATAAATGTGCACAAGCAGCAACATGGTGACATTTTTAAAACAATATATATGTAATCTTTTGGGAAACGTGCCCAATACCTTTTGAAATTTTTACTTCAGAACATCAGCCTACAAATAAGATTAATTGTTCTCCTGGCTATAGACCAAGGACATCTACAAGTAGCAGAACTGGTGGCTGTGATGAATTTCCCAGTAGATCCATCCCTTTGAGTCTCTTTTTTTCTTGTGAAGAGGCACTAAAATCTATGGTTCTCATTTAATGAGAGTCCTAGTTTATGTTCTCATTAACGTTATCTAAGACTTGCAAATTGGATGGTAATTTATATTATGCCACCAAAAACCCATAGTAGTTCATATTTACAAGCTACTACTGAATGCTGTAGAACATCTCAGTAAGTGATCATTCCTTCTGTTGACCTAAATCTGTGAGACCAACATTAGATAAAGCCAGTGCCAAGGACCAGGCAGCCCCAGCCCCTGACTGGTTGTAAGAAGCCAAGCTCAGGTTGCCGGGGGAGTGCCCCATGTGCTCTAATAAAACAGTCTCCAATGATTCTGTGTCTCTTGACACAGCAGGGGACTTGGACAGTGCAATACACATTGATGAAGGTGTTGATGCTCAATTCTGTGCCATATTGTGCTTTTTACTCCCATAAACTGCTTTCCAGCTTGTTTCTACAGTCATACTCTGTTCCTCTATATAACATATGTTCAGCGCCTACTTTGCCCCTTTGTTTTCACTCCAAAGAAAACCAGTGCCTAACCTGGTGATAATAGAGTAAACAATGAAAGGAGGGAGCTGTAGTCCAAGATAGGAAAATAAGTGGAAAGGGAACACCTAGCTACTTTAAATCTCCAGAGCCTGATTTGCTGCACCCAAGGGTACTAAAAGAGCCTGCAAAGCCTCTGTCTATAGTCTTTGAGAATTCTTGGAGAACAGGTGAGGTCCTTGAGGCATGGAAATGTTCTTCCTAACTTCAAAAAGTAAAGGGTAGATCAGGTAACTACCAGCTGGTGAGCTTGACATCCATACCAGGAAAAGTTCTAGAACAGATAATTAAGCAGTCAGTCTGTGAGCACTTAGAAAAGGATACTGTGGTTACAAAGACCCAATATGGGTTTCTCAAAAACAAGTCATGCCAGACGAATGTCATTTCTTTCTTTGATAGAGTTATATTCTTGATGGATCAGGGAAATGTTGTGAATGTAGTGTATGAATTTCAATAGGGATAAATGTAAGGTTCTACACTTAGACAGGAAGAACAAGTGACACAAATATAATATGAGGGACAGCTGGCTTGCCAGTAGCGCATGTGAAAAGGATCTCGGGGTCCTAGTAGACCACAAGCTTAACATGAGTCAGCAGTGTGATGCAGCAGCAGCGTGGGGGGGGGGGAAGCAAAGAAGAAGAAAAAAGTGCTAATGCATCAACAGAGGTCTAGTGTCCAGATCAATGGGAGTCATAGTACTGCTCTATTCTGCCTTGGTCAGACTACATCTGGAGTACTGTGTCCAGTTCTGGGCACTACCATTTAAAAAGGCTATTGAAAAGCTGGAATGTATGCAGAGGAGGGCGACCAAGATGGTCAAGGGTTTGGAAACCAAGCTTTATGAGGAAAAGTTGAGAGTTGGGTATGTTTAGCTTGGAAAAGAGGAGACTGAGATGAAATATAGCGATCTTCAAATATCTAAAGGGCTGTTACATGGGAAATGGAGCAAGCTTGTTTTCTCCTGCTCCGGAGGAAAAGTAGAAAAGCAAAACTTGTGTATATTATTTAATGGCTGTTTCAATATCTAACAGAGCTACAAGATTATTCTGTATTGAGTGTCACATGAAATGATGAGCTCAGCAAAATAAATATGGTCTTAAAGCAAACTGGCCATAAATTAGGTCCTCTTTCTGTAGCTCTTCGTTCTTTCTGATAGCAGCAAAGCAATGAAGATGGCAGTCTTGCTTGCAAACTGAATGGAACAATGACATCTATGGTTGAAGCAAGAAACTATCAATGGTCACACATTAAAAGTGAACACAGATATTTCTGTTTGGTTGTTTCAAGCCTCTTGAATAGAAGTCCCACATAGTTGCAGAATCGCTGATCATTTGTTGTCTCAAAATGTTTTGGGACTAAGTATGTGACTGCATTTTGAATAGCAGCTAAAATAAAGGAGGAAAAAACTAGCTAAAGCTGAACAATCTTGCTTATAAACATATTTTGCAAAAATATGTGGGACACAAAAGAGAAGTAAGCTAATAGGTAGTTCTAAATTTAATACTTTCAAAGCGGTGTTAGTGTATTGCCTCAAAAGCAGAAGTCCTTAGATCCTAACAAATTTATTATGGCATAAGCATTTGTATAAGTAAGTTCTAGTCTTATGGCAATTAGTAGTAAATTTATTAACGGTGACAAGGATATGTACTGCATTTCACTGGAAGCCCAAATGAGCTCCAAAAAACCAAAGACTGGGAATGAAAAAACAGGGGGAATTCTCTCTCCATTAAATTAGCATATTTTACTAGATGTTCCTCTAATCTTTAAGCCAGTAAATTTATAGAAAAATGAACTATCAATCTGTATTTGGAATACCAATTACCAATATAAAATTCAACCATATATTTATTTCTCATTGTTATAAAATAACGACTTAATTAATAATACAGTGCTCTCTTTTGTTGAAAGATACATAATTTATATCTTGTCCTTTTTTAATATTGAAAATTAAAAAGAAGTTGGCATTGTGGTATAAAAAAACATTTTGTACTAAAATGTAGCAAAGATGCTGGATGCATGCAGAACAGCTGTTGGCTCACGAGTCTTTTACAATATTTTCAGTTGGTGGCTGCATGAGATCATAACACTCTTATGGGGCTATAAAGTTATCCAAACCATGATATTATATTACAAGTGTTTAGAATCATGGAGCCAGTTGTAATGTTTATGCCTACATCTTATCTGTGGTCAGTTTGATAATTTATGCTTCTGTTTGGGTCTGTTAAATAGTTGCAACAATAAAGTCAACAATGGTAATTTAAAACACATCTGTCAAGTGATTGTGCTACCTTTTTATGCCTGCTAATGAAAGTAAATCAGGGTTGGCACCAAGTGATTCATTTGTAAGAGGGATGCTTGTTTATCTTTGTGCGCTTGTGACCCATTATAGGAAAGAACTAAACCATTCATCTGAACAAGCACTGACAGCTGGAGCCACTTCTAATGCCATGTCCTCATAAAAGTTCTAACTAGTTTATTTTTGTCTGAGGTATTAGGATGATGTCTGTGGCAAGTGACTGACTGGGGGAGGAGAACTCTTGGGTAACTTCCATTCTTAGTCTCAAACTCTCCCTCTTGATATGAGCAGTGCAGAGAAATGAAAACAAGCACTTACTGTGTGGGTTTTTGGTGCCATCACCAACCAAAATGTAAAACCCATAATGAAATCAAAGGAAGCAAGCTTTGGCTGGATTGTTGAAAATGGAGGGAAGGGCAAAAAAGCTAGTTTCATTAGTGGAATTTAGAAGACTTGACAAGTCCAAAATTGGCACCAGCAAAAATATGGTATCCTTCTCTTACTAAGTTTGAATAAGAAATTCATTGTTTGTAGCTGGTTGACAGACCTCTTGAAATAAGTGCAATTATCACTGCCCCCACTGGGGAACTTTACCCATGGAAAGTAAGTATCTCCAGATTTGAAAGAGAGCTAATTGAAATCAGCAGGGTGGAATTCCCTACTGGGTGTTACTAAAATACTGTTCTTCTGTGTACCAATATTTAGGACAGCTGTTCCTGAACATTAAAACTGCAGGCAACCCACATCCATTCTGAATAATGTGAAGCAGCCTGATCAAACATCTCCCCTGGACCTGCTGTAACCACACTGCCCTTCTTACTACAGTTTGTTTCCTCTCTTCCAGATCATTTTTCAAACTGATGAGTTGCATAGGTCCCTTACTTCAAATACAGCAGCCATTTATAATTAAATGGAAAAGCTGCTAAGTTGAACAGTGCAAAAGGTAAAGAAAATAGCATTTAAGGGGAATTCTTAATTAAACTATTAAGTGTGTGTGTGTGTGAGAGAGAGAGAGAGAGAGAGGCACTAACACATCACACAAACTTCAGGATGATATTAATTTCCATTTGAGATGCAAGTAATTGTCTTCAGATAAGCCACTGAATCTGAGTGACAGCTTTGCATTCTGTACAATCTGTGTATGTTGTTTTCTGGCACAGTTGAATTAACTATGCACTTTCCTCGTAAGTGCAGCACAGCTCCACCACCCCCTTTTCATATTTCTTATCTTAAACTAGTCTTCCCCAGACTGCAAACCTCAGCATTCCTAAACGTTGACTTATACTGGCTGATGATTATAGGAGTTGTGGTCTGAAACATACAGAAGGCATCAGATTGGATAAAGTTGCCGTAGAGAAAGAGAACCCTGTGAGGGCCATTGTTAGGAGCTCTGTCAGGAAAATGTATATAACCTTGTAAATAAATCTGTTGATTTACAAGCCCCAGATTGATTAGTTTAATTTTTCCTTTTTAGCTATGCCTATGCATGATGCATTAAGATGATATAGTTCATGAATTAATATAATGTTTGCACGTTGACATGATTGATCTCTACTGACAATGGTTTGTATAAGTAAGTGCAAGTACAGTAAACCAGCTTTCTTGAGTTGTATTGAGTGCTATACGGTAGTTTACAGAGTAAATACAAGCTACTAGCATTATGTTGTCAGTGTACTAGTGGAATACTGTAGTGTATTAATTACAACGGGCTCTTATCTGTGAAATAATATATTATTCAGAGAATAAGTGTTTGTTCTGGAGATAGTGGTATCGCTGTGGTTTGTTGTGTCTCTGAATTAATTAAATCATTTTATCTGATCTGAAATTAGAATAGTGCTAGCTGTCAGCTTACATTTGAGAAATTCAGGAAGTTGAGGGATGAGTTTACTAATGGGGAATTGCCCTGAAAGCAGACATAGGGATTGCTAGATGTTTTCTAGGGTGCATTTGCAGTACTTATGGGGTGAAGGTTTATTGTAGCCATGAATTCAACACACATCATAGACCATATCCCAGAATCCTTCAGATACATACAGTAGAAGCATTTTTGCTACATTTTCTTGGCATACATGTATTCTCAAAATACTGTTTAATACCATTTGAAAACTTTTGCACTGGGGTGACCAAAGGAAAATGAGCTTAAGTCCGTAAAGTTGCATCTCTGTAAAGTAATAGAGAGCCTTTTCATATCTTTTGGCTTCTACAAAGTTGTAATAACTTTTATCTGTTTGGTTGGCCAAGATGTGGAAACTGCATTCCACTTTAGCCAAATAGAACTTTGGGCAATGAGACCAAATTAAACCTTTTTCTTTATGTTCTTTCATTTTTGCCTTGTTTTCCCCCTCCCGCCCTACCATGGAACCCAGAGTGGGGTACATGCAGTTCCCATGAGGTCAATTATCCAGGCATTGAACACATCTAGACCAGTGTTGGCCTCAAATACCTTCAGTCAATAATCTGGGACATATTTTTCATATTCTGTCTAACACATACTCTATCACTTTTGCCTCTTCCCCATCACTCTTCCCGTATGCCTCTCTGAACTGTTCAGCTCTTCCTCAGCTGGAAATTTGCCACAGGCTTCCTTCTCCACTTCCCAGACTATTAAATGGTGATGGTCACCCATGCCATCTCTTTCCTCATTAGGGATTGTGTAATCAGAGCTACATTAAACTCCTGTGTCATCCATCAATGATATAATTTAAATCCCCCAAATATTTTAGTGGTAGCTGCATGTGGAATATCCCTAATCTCAGGAATGGTTGATGCACTTGTATTTTGGTAGAGAAAGATGTGGGAACTGCAGTCTAGAAAGAGAAAAGGAAAATGAAGAAAAACCAGAGAAGGGACTTCAGAGGAATCAGCAGGATGGACTGTGAAAAGCAGTACACCAGGTGACAAGTGGTATGACCTGGTGGGTGGTGGCTGTGATGAATAAGGCATTAAACTGAGTGTATGGAAAATTAGGTTTGGCTCACACGACCACACTGCTAGTAGTGGCAATGAGCACTGTACTCATGCCATCTGCTTTTTTCTTGCTTGCTCCACAGTGAGCACTCATGACAACTCAACCCACATCAGCTGTGTAGCTGCATAGCTGTTTTGCAGAGGCCTAGAGATATAGTTTCAATCCATATTTTCCACCATCAGTCTGCAGCCCAGTGGGGGAAAACCATAGAAACTGAGAGAGCTCAGGTAAAGCACTATCAATGAAAAACAAGGAGGTTCATTTTTAACTACTGGGAGTGATAGCCTTTGAAACTTTACCAGCCTTTCTCTATCAATAAATTCACATGTAGAAGCCGTCCAAGGCCTTGACTTGAGCAAAGTTCTTCCTATGTCTTGCAACTACAAGTGCATTGTTGGATCTTATTTAATTTTTGACTTTCCACACTAAGATTGCCAATAAGGTGTCAGTTATCTGCTGTCTGTTGTGAAATGTGGACATTTGTCCAGGCTCCTGGAGGGAGAAGATTATCTCATTTCAGCAAGGTAATTGAAAAGTGATCAGATGGTAGAGAATCTTTAGATTGCCACAACTAATGTAAAAATTGATTTCAGCAGAGCACTGGGAGCTGAAAACTCACTGTATTTTCAGTCTACTACCCTACTCCTACAAAATAAAACCCAGCATCTACTTCTTGAAATAGGTTATTATTAAAACCTAATTGCTGATATACCTTGTGATATATTCATGTAAGTATTTGTCTTTCATATTATACCAGTTGGTATTTGAGTTAACCCCTCTAGCTATTGTTGAACCACAACTCCCATAGTCTCTTATTATTGGCTATGCTAGTTGGGGCTGATGGAAACAACACCTGCAAGTTAGCCACTCGGATGTTCGGCATGGAAATTAGAGTGATATCTAATTAAGTTGGAAGCTGATTTAAACATAACATAAGAACACAAAAGTGTGCTGGATCAGGGCAGTGGCAAATCTAGTCCAGCATCCTGTTCTCTGTGCTCAACCAGGTGCCCGTGGGAAGTCCTGCAAGCAGAACCTGAGCACAACAGCACCCTCCCCTCCTGTGGTTTCTAGCAACTGGCATTCAGTAGCATTGCTGCCTCTGACAAATGGGGGTTGAACATAACCATTAGGGATAGTAGCCATTGAAAGCTTTATCCTCCAAGAATTTGACTAATCCTCTTTTAAAACCATACAAGTTTGTGGTCATCACTGCTGCTTTAAGGAGCAAATTATATAGTTTATGCACTGTATGAAGAAGTATTTGCTTTTGTCCTGTATCTTCCAACATTCAGCTTCACTTGTTGAATACAGTGGGAGTTACTTCGAAATAGGCCTGTTTAGGATTGTGCTGTAAGTCATACTCAGGCATAATGGACCTGCTCTGATACCACCCATAATAACACTGTTCTTGCAAGAGCACTCATGGATTCATTGAACATGTGACTGCGATAGGGATGTGCCAGTTAGCCATTCCCCTGACTTTTGTCCACATCTAATGCAGGGATTTTGGCCACATCTAATGCAGGGATCCTGATCACATGTGGGTGTTCTTCCCAGGAGTTCAGTTGAACAAGCAGATGTCAGGTCTGTGGCCAAAAAGGTGCACAAGTTTCAGGGCTGTATCTGTGGCTAGTGCATTTCCTTCTTCTTGCTCTGGCGTTCAGTGAAGCTATGAGTGGTGCTGTCTGAAGAGGGATCTAGACAGAAGCATATCTGCATCCCCCCCCGCTGCAGCCACATGTATGCGATCAGATTTAGATTTCGCATTCAGCACACCTTGTGGAATAAAGGAATTGCTTGTATGTTTAAAAATTCACAAACTGAAGAATTGACTCTTATTTCCTTCAGTAAGGTGCCCTGAATATTTCTAATACTGTTCTAAATGGGATAACATGTTAAGATGCCCATGTGAACGGGAAAGAGATGTGCTTAGGCTTCTGGTGTGATTAATTTAACTAATGTTCTTCGGCTCTGCCTGCTGTGTAAGTTTGTGTATCAATTAGTGCCATTTCTCCGCAGATCTCGTTCAGATGTGTACAGCTCTTCCTGAAAATTGTTATTTGTAAAATATGTAGAAATGTGGATGTACATTTAGGCTGTTTTCTTCAAAAAAAAAAACACAACCACATTCTGTACTGTATATAAGGAGCTGTTCATCTATTATGAGAAAAAAATATTAAAGAATCTCACTTTGGATGTAAGCTGTATAGGCATCTGAAGCAGCTCTGGGTAGAGTTTTCCCATAATGACATCAAAACCATCTATCAAAGCCTCTGGAGACAATGCTACCTTTTCACTTCAGAACACTTTTTTTTCCTGTGGCACATCAAGGCAGATGAACAGGAATAAGGAAAGAATTCTGACATTTCAGTTCTCTTTGGCCATATTTAATGCCCTTGCTAGCTTCCCCTTATTTCTGTTGGAGAGAGGATATTTGTATTGCAAGAAGAGAATCTGAAGTTGCCCAAAAGCTAAGGTGATATTAATCATAAACTAACTGGCCAGTACAAAATGTCTTGGGAAGAGTTTTAGGATTGCTTGGTGGAAAGATGTGCTTTCTGAATCAATATGTCTTTTTTTTATACTTTTGGATTTGTGGTTTGCTCCTTCCAGAAGCCTGGGGTGGGAAACAAGTATAAACACATATTTTTTAAGAACCAAGCAAATAAACTAAAACCTAAGCATTTTCCCAGTAGAAGCTTAAATCTGACTTCCAAATGCCGGTGCAGATAAGGTCATATAATAGAGGTGTGCGAAAGCTTTGTATGAATCCCAAATAATGAGCTGAAGTGGAGGGAGGCTGCCCCAGAGGGATTTTGGTCTTCTACACAGCAGGGCAAGATCTTACCAAGGCAGGCATGAATGGAAGCAGAGATCCATGAAGTGCTTTGTGTACCTCAGCAATGCAGAGGGTTTTGTTTTTTTAAGCTGCAGATGAGTATCTTTGAAAAGTAAAATTGTGTCTATAAGCTTAACCATTAATGCCAGGATGTGAAAGGAGGAGGAAGAGGAAGCAGCTATGTAAACTGAAAACTAGAACTCTAGCTTAAGGAAAATGGCAGGACTGGGAAGTGGGGTACTTTGTGGCAGTCAGCAGGACTGGCCCACCCATGAGGCAAGGTGAAGCAAACGACTCAGGCAGCAGGATCCACAGGGACAGCTGATTCCGATGTAGAACTTTATTCCCTCTACTTGTTCCGGATGTAGATCTTCATCCTTGGCCCAGGGCATGTGTGTGTGTGTGTGTGTTTGTGTGTGTGCATTTTGTGGTTCGCCTCAAGGGCCAGAATATCTCAGGCTGGCCTTTGCAATCAGGTATAGTTAGTAACAAAAGGAATTGTTTTACCAGCACTCACCAACAGTGGTGCTTTGGAAAAGGGAGTGGCATATCACTTGTCTCTTCTAAACTGAAGGAAGATGCCAGGATTAAGAGGTCAGTGGGACTCCTGTGTTGTGGCTTACAGGTCAAGTTCATAGGTTCTTAGTACAACGGTTCCAGAATCTATTTATATATTTAAATTTATATCCTACCATTCCTCCCAAAGGAGCCCAGGGCAGCAAACAAGTGATGGCGTCTTAAAAACAGTACACTACAGGTGGAGAAAGGGAAAGACAACAGAGATGGCACCTTTCTAATTTTCATAGGAAAGGAATTCTAAAGGGTAAGGGCTGCAGGACTAAAGATCCAGTCCCTACATTGTGTGGAATGGACCTCCTGGTAAGGAGGTGTCTGCAGGAAGTGTTCATCTGTGGAATATGGATTGCAATAAATTATAATTGTGTGTGTGTGGGGGGGGTTGTTTCTAAATTTCCATGGCACATTGATTTCTCATTGCTTGAGAATGTTTTATGTTTCTGTACTAATATTCACTTTAATGTTGAGGTATGATAAAATGATAAAAAAACTAGTTAAGTTGTACTAAGAACAATGTATTAATAGTTTAGCTTTTACTAGTTAGTTAATTGATTGCTCCGGCCTGAAGAGTCTCATGGCTTAGCCCAGCCTTCGCCAACCTGGCACCCTCCAGATGTTTTGGACTACAATTCCCATCAGCCCCAGCCAGCATGCAATCTGGGAGGCCCAGGCTGACACAGACTGACTTAACCACTTCTTCAGCTACGTTTTGAAACTTATTTGTGAAGATAAACATGCATCTTAGAACTGTAAATAGTTATAAATTCATTTTGAAGATGCTCCTTGACATGTCAGCCAAGATTCTTGCCTTTCTGCTAAGAAAGGGTAATTTTTATGTCTCTTTTGGAAGTTGTCTCCATTCTGCTCAGGCTGCAGTCCATGAGCAATGAAAGGTCACCTCTGCTCTTCTGTTCAGAACTTCTTTCAAGCAATTTCCCCACAGTATTTTTTCCACTGCATTGTACAAAGTCTCATGATTTTCAATAAATCATTTTAACTCCCTCAAGTTATCCAACAGAGCCTAATTGAGACAGAAAGTTAATGATACAGAAGTACAAAACAATCTGGTGGCTGTGAATTCTCTCATTGGTATAGATTGCATGTATGGAATCATGATTATGAAGGGTATTTTTTGTCTTACATAACACACTGAAACAAGAAATACCTTCACAGTCTTACCTTTGCATCCACAAAGGTAAAACACTACAACAGTCCCACCAGAAAAAAAGATCCTGGGTTGTATCCAGGCATTGCAGTAAAATTATTTATCCTAATTGAATGGTGGGTCCTAACAAACCCATTGGGGCATGCTTCTAATAAACATGGATAGAATTGTACTGTACTACAGCCTTGCACTTAAAGGCAAAGGTAAAGGGACCCCTGACCATTAGGTCCAGTCACGGACGACTCTGGGGTTGCGGCGCTCATCTCGCTCTATAGGCCGAGGGAGCCGGCGTACAGCTTCCGGGTCATGTGGCCAGCATGACTAAGCCGCTTCTGGCGAACCAGAGCAGCGCACGGAAATGCCGTTTACCTTCCCGCCGGAGCGGTACCTATTTATCTACTTGTACTTTGACATGATTTGAGCTCCCTTCAATTTCAATGGCACTTAAGACAGATCTAACTTTTCACATGGATTTCAACTGATTTAGTTTGGATCCAGCCACTTCATATAGGAGGTGATAACAACTGAGGCTTTACAAGCTTTTTTACATGCATAGTATGTCTAGGAGTGAGTTGTTTGAAGCAATACAAAGGAATGTACAACACTGGCTATCAAAAATTAAAAGCTGCTTATTATTAGATAGCAAACTCTATTATCAGTGAGTACACTAAATGTTTAAAGAATTTTTACACAGCTCTTCAGCCAAAAAAGGCCCCCGGAGTGCCTTGCAGATCAATAAGAACAGGACAGTGTTTCCCCTCAAGCTTACAATTTTAAAAAGATAACACCAAAAAGAAAAGGGGGTTGGGAGGGAGAAGGAAATAAGCAAACTCGGCTTGCAGTTCTTTGTTACAAGTGGCTGGCTGGAGGAAACAGTTTGAGAAGAGGAGGAACCAAAAGTCACTAGTATGTCAGCTGTGCCAGTGAAGTGGCTTAGTATCTCCCCATCCCCACCCCCGGTTGATGGAGAGAGGGCCCTGGCTTCTTCGCAGAACTGGTGGTGTCTGTAATACTTTCTTCTTCCATTTCTTGTAGCCTAAATTGCCATATTACTGGATGAATCTGAGTAAAAATCTTGCTTTTCTTTTGTTCCCTTTACAGTGTTGTGAAGCTGCTGAGTTAGTAATCCTGGAGCGGTGTTGTGTTGTGGAATTCAGGAATAAAGCAGATGTTTCAATAGTGCTCAGTAAGTATGATGCATAATAATTTCTCTCTCTTCTTTTGGGGTATTTCCAGGCCGTTATTATTTTTCTTTGAATACGTTACACAATATGTATGTGTGTATGTATGTATGTATGTATGTATGTATGTAATATAATTCATGTCCTACTTGGCTGTAGAAAAAAACCTCAAAGAGCCCTACTGCTCAGCAAAAGGAACAGCTAAAAAAGAAAACTGATTTTCTAGATCCATTTGAATCAGGATTTAAGCCTGGTTTGGGCACAGAAACCGCTTTAATCACCCCGTATGATGACCTCTGATGGGAGAGAGACATAGGAAATGTGTCCTTATTAATTTTCCTTGACTTTTTAGCAGCTTTCAATACCATTGACCATGGTATCCTCCTGGAGGGGCTGTCTGAGTTGGGGCAGGGTGGTTGCACCACTTTGTGGTGGTTCTGGTCCTACTTGGGCCCCATGGAGCCTTCAGTGTTGGGTTCCTCAGGACACGATTTTAGCCCCTACATGTTTAACATCTACATGCAACCGCTGAGTGGGGTTATCCAGAGTTTTGGAGTACATTTGTCAGCAATATGTTGAAGACACACAGCTCTACTTCTCCTTTACATCTTCAGTGAACTGTTGTCTTGCCACTGTAATAATGGGCTGGGTGAGAGCCAACAAACTGAAGCTCAGTCCACCTAAGACTGAGGCACTGTTAGTGGGAGGTTCCCTAGACTGGATGGATGGGAGGTTGCCTTACACTCCCTCAGAAGGAGTGGGTACATAGACTGGGGGTAACTCCTGTATCCATTGCTGTCAGTTGGCCTTAGTGGCGCGGAGTGCCTTCCATTAGCTTTGACTGGTGGCCCAGCTGTGCCCCTATCTGGACAGAGATAGCCCATCTTCTGTTGTCTATGCTCTGGTCACCTCTAGGTTTGATTACTTCAATACGTTATACATAGGGCTACCTCTAAAGACGGTTTGGAAACTTCAGCTGGTGCAGAATTCAGCAGCCAGGTTGTTCACCGGGTTAAGATGGTTTCAGCATATTCCACCAATCCTAGCCCAACTTCACTGGCTGCCAATTATTTTCCAGGCCCAATTTAAAGTGCTAGTTCTGACCTATGAAGCCTTAAATGGCTCAGGACCACAATACCTTAAGGACCGCCTCTGCCCATATAAACCGACCCAGACTCTACGACCATCATCTAAGTCCTTGTGTGCCTCCTCCATGAGAGGGTAGCAATACAAGAACGGGCCTTTTCTGCAGTGGCTCCCTCTTTGCGGAATGCTTTCCCCAGCGAGTTTCGTTTGGCGCTTTCATTATACATCTTTAGGGGCCAGGCGAAAACGTTCCTCTTCAACTAGGCCTTAGGCCAGTGATGGCTAACCTTGACACTCCAGATGTTTTGGGACTACAACTCCCATCATCCCTGACCACTGATCCTGTTAGCTAGGGATGATGAGAGTTGTAGTTCCAAAACATCTGGGGTGTCAAGGTTAGCCATCACTGCCTTAGGCTGATTAACAGTCTATGTTCTTTTAAATGTGTTTGTGGGAGGGGAGTTATTGGTTTACTTTTGTTCTTGTTCTTCGTTTTTATTATGTACTTTGCGGTTTTCTTCCATATTTTATGCTGTGGACTGCCCTGAGATGTTCGGATGAAGTGCAGTATACAAATTTAATGAGGAAATAATAATAATAATAAAATGGGATTGCAGTGGTTCTGATTCACTGTTCCAGCAGTATAGGCCACGTCCAATCTACTTTATTATAATTGTAGAAGCAAAAATAACACGTAACAGGATACAGAGATGAACATGTTTAATGAAGAAGCTACTCTAAATATATTATAAGCAGATCAACCTGTCATCAGAGGACTTTTGTATATAATGGCAGTTCTGTCTCCAACCAAGAAGAGACAGCAGATTCTCTTGAAATATAAGAGGCTTAAAAACAGCACTTCATTTGCTTTATAGTGGAGTGGCACATTAAACTTAAATGTAAATCCTTACCATTTTGCTCTCATTTTATTAATATAAATATAAATAACTTTAAAAAATATTGGGAATCCAAGTGGATGGTGTTTTCATCTTGCCTGAACACACAAATATGCCTGTGTGTTGAATTTCATGAATACAGTGATCCATACTCAAAACACTCATCTCCCTCTGTTCCACTGCCCTTGTAATAAATAAGAGATCTAGAGCAGGATCTCTGGGGATCTTAGTGTATGGGGTGGCTAGTGAAATCAAACATTCTCTGATATAATTTTTAGAAATATGTGATGTGATTATATTACTTTTCTATCCCAAAGATACTTTGTGTATATATAATGGTGATGACGATTTTAATCTGAAATATCAGTATAAAAGTTGCAATGACAAAAGTGGAATATGAATGCTATTATTTAAAAAAAAACAGGATAACAAAAGATAACAAAAATAATTAAATCTTTATCTGTGACTGGAAGTTTGACTTTCAAGTGATCGTTAGCATTGCGAAATCAGTAAGCAAGAGATAATTTCATCACTACTAATTTTAACATGAATTCAGGATTTTGTTAGCTTTGTGAATCAAGAGCTTCTGATGTCTGTAGTTCACTTATCTTGCAGATACAATTTATGTATAAAGTTCAGTTCTCCTTTTGTTAGAATGTATGGTTGTGATAGTGCTTTATTTTTCAGACCGACAGAGGTTCATTATTAATATTCTCAAGTATTTTCCACTACTGTGATAATTCAGAATTACTATTTTACCAAAGTTTCCCAAACAGTTTTAGCTATTTGGAAAGGTAACATTTGTCATTTAAAAAATAATTATTAAAAAAAATTCTGAGAAAAGTACAGTGACCCCTGTAAAATATGACTGGAAACTAATACATGGCAAGGAAAAGGCTTAGTTACCATGACTATATGTACCAGGTTATGCTTGTTGACTCAGCTGAGCATGGCAGCCTTTTGATGCGACAGTAAACTGTGGTTTGCTAATATGTTCAAATCGTCCCTGGCCAACTAACTGACATTTGTTTGTGGCCAACAAACAACAATCAGAAATCATGGCTTGAAGCTGGCTTATGAATCTCAACTTGCATTAAACATGGCTTGCTCTTAATATCCAAACCTGCTAACCTGGGTTAATCCTAGATGGTTTTGGTGCTCTACCTCAGATCTGTAGACGCTCACACAGCAGAGCAAGTCTTGCTTGCACTCTTCTGGACCTCCCACCACCCCTCATTTTGCCTGGCAAGAGGCTCCCTATTCCACTCACCTGCTCACAGAGAAGTCCTCCCTCTGCAGCCTGTCCACTTAGCTCTGTAAACCTTGCAAGGAAAAAAAAACATCTAAGGGGATCATAAGCCATTTTACCAACTTCTCTCCAGAAATGCATGTTGAAAGCACAACTTTGCTCTTAGCAACCTATCCCAATTTTTAAAAGTGACATAGTTTCACAAAAAAAAGACCAAACCCTTTGAAAGCAAGCATACAATAGTGACCTCTGTTCCTCCACATTGATCATGGAAGAGTAATACTTGTGACTTCTCAGTTGATCCTAGAGTGACCCCCAGAGAACTGTCTTCATGGAGCCAGATAGTTAAAATATGATTGCTCCTTCAGGGTAGTGATGGCAGAACCCAGGTGTAAAGATTGTAAACTGCTCATGGCAAGCAATGGTTTTAGAGAGGGGAGGGGGGAAAAATCACATATACTTCTTCATGTTTCCTTGGAAGGAGCACAAAGTTTTTGGGAAGGTCAAAGCACACAGAGGTCAGTTTCTGTTACATCTGCATTAACAACATCTTGGTTATGGTATCAGGACTCCACTCTTGTAGACTTCCTCTGTTGCTGCTTTGGATACCCAGGGCTCTCAGTAGCTGGTATATATGAGACAGAGACAAATATCGGATCAGGGAAAAGAGAGGCATTTTTGTTGACCTATGCATCAGATGCAAAAGGAACTCCAAAATGTACCACAATGAGGTGGTAATTAAGTGGCTTTTTAAAAGAAAAGAAAATGTCAAAGGGAGCTCAATCATTCAGCTCACCAGCTGAAGCCATTCTTTTTACTAAAGTCATCCTTTTTATTTATTTTTTTTAAAAAGGAAGCAAGTCAGTGCTTTCAATACCCCATGCTGTTCTAGGATAAACTAGGTACCATCCTTCTTGATAGTTTTCACTGCCGAGCGTACTACGGGCATGAGCACTGGTGTTTCAGAAAAGAAGACGCAACAGCAGCCGAGGCAGAAAGCTCCAGCAGTTAAGCAGACCATTTCTGGAATATCTGGGCAGTTGGCTTCCCTATCAAGGGCGTAGACAGCTACTGGAGCTAAGTCAGCCTTCTCAGGAGTTGCCTTGTCTCCTCCTCGGCCAGTAAAGCGAGATGAGCGCTGCAACCCCAGAGTCATCCGCGATTGGACTTGACGTTCAGGGGTCCCTTTACCTTTACTGTCTCCTTTAGGATAAATTTGTGCTAGTTGTGACTGGGATCTTCCCGCTCCACTCATCATCGTGACCTTTTTATGGCCCAGTAGGGAACATGACAACACAAATGGGCCGAAATCACATTATTATTATTATTAAAAATATTTCTAGCCTACTCTTTATCGCCAACTGAACCCAGAGTGGGAACAATGGAAACAAAGCACAGTATGAACAAAAATAACAGAAGAGCAAAAATATGCACAAAAATAGGAGAATAGCAACTTTCCACTGATTTTGTGTGGGCATGTCTATTATAGTAATTGATTTAATCTCCTGAGCATAGTTTGTGCAGGGACATCACTGCAGAAGCCCTGTGGAGCATGTAGAGATTGGATAGCTTGTGTCCTCCTTTTGGGGGAGATAATTGAGCTCTGCATTGTTTAAGTGCATTTGCCTTGTTTAGGAAACAGCCTGATGAATAGGTGCTGATGTAGGAGGAGTCGACTCTTAAGTAAGAATATAGGCATGACAGCATGACATTAGTAATCCACTCATATTGGTTATACAAGATGCAGATCAGGCAGATCCTCACTTTCTTGGTGTTTGGAGCAATTATGTGACTACATATTTGCTTGCTATTTGTAATTATTTCTATCAATATTCCCTCCCCATATTACTTTACATATTTTTCTACTTCTAGAATAATCATAAAAGAAAATTTTAAACCAGCGCTTTCTCTTAATTTATGATGAATGTGCCTCGGGTTTTGCTTACTTTTCCCTGCATGGTCAGTGTGCCTTGACTAACATGAAGGAAGTGCTTCTATGTGTGATTGGACAGATGATCTCCTTATACAGGCCTACTAATTATTATGTTTTTAATTAGTCAAATATCTTCTTTAAACTTGACAGTCCATGAAGCCCCATATTGCGGGTGATGTTTTGTAACCAATGACAGTTGAACATCTGAACTAATTTGTGTACAGTGCCTTCTCCATTGGCTTGTTGTTGGCAGTGAAAACAGTCCTGGCAAACACTCTTATTAGCTATGTGGTGTAAGCAGAAATGCACCCCCTTTATATCCTGCTGTGTGCCTATAATAGAAGGCATTGGTGGACTTTTACGAAATAAAACAACAACACTTGGACCATAAAGTCCTATATTCCGATTTCACTTTTACCAAACTAGATTTGGAACCCAAATATTTTCTTCATGTGGGCAATGGGATAATTCATTTAGCATGCACCAGACATGGAAGAATACAGTAAAGTCAATTTGCTTCCATATGTTGCAACTTAATGTAAAAGGGGGGGGGGAATCAATGTTCTCTTGCTGTAGACATTAATTCCAGTTATCAGAATAATGCAAGTGGAGTTAGAGCTCATCAGAAGCAGTATGTACATGCAAGTGAGTAAGTACAGTCGTACCTTGGTTCTCGAACAGAATGTGTTCTGGGAGTCCGTTTGACTCCTGGAACAGTTCGAAAATGGAAGCCGCGCCGGACAGTCAGCTTCTGAAAATTGTTCGAAAACCAGAACAATCACTTCCAGTTTTTTATCGTTCAGGAACCAAAACGTACGAGTTCCAAGGCGTTCGGCAAACAAGGTACAACTGTACAGCAAACGTTTACTTGAAGGAAGCTTCCATTATTTAGAGTTGTTGGAGAACATTGAACCTAGTAATGATCAGCTGCTTATCCCCAGGGGTTGCTATTTGCATTTTTTTTTAAATGTGCACATTAAATGCAAAGGGATATTTAACATCATGGCTACTCTGGCCCTTAGAAGAAGCTTCTCAGGAGTGGGTAATGTATGTGCAGTATATATTTCATGCAGAATAAGCTAGTTCACTCTCTTAATACCTGCATGAAAATTTCACAGTATAACTACTTTTTAAAAGAGGTTTCAATTCAGCTAAATTTTGGCAGGCATCCAGAGGCTCCCTTGTGCAAATGGAAGCCTATTTTACATGTGGAACCCCCACCCCCACATTCCCCTGCAATTTCTGTCATTCCCCTTTCTGTTGCAGCCCACTGCACCACACTGCTCCTGTATCCCCCTGCTTACAATCAGTAGAACAACAATATTATAAAATTGCAGTCTGTTATAATAAATAACAAACAACATTTAGCAACATTGAAATAACAGCAGTAAATGAAAGCATGAGTAAATGTAGGGTCATAAACTCAACCCCAAGTGATGGTAACATTTTTATTATTCTGCTCAGTAACATTATTCTTTGAGCCGCTTACGAACATAAAATGATGAAATACGGTTAAAATAGCAATATCATATAATGGCAATATCAAGCTTTGTTGGACATTTGAAGGATACAAATGCAAAGACAAAAATGTGTATGCTCTTAAATAATATTGTCAGTCACTGGGAATGTAGGAAGTTATATGGTTGAAAATGAAAACACCATTACCCAGGTATCAGGAGTCAGTAGCAGGTTTTGCCTCCTTTTAACAGTGTCTGATATTGCAGCCTGTTTATTTCACCCTGTGGAACTCAAGGGAAGCCATGTGACCTCAAGATGACATGCTTTGAAGTCCCAACAATTATTGGGACTTCAAAGTGTCAAGAGTGTACTTTAAGGCATTGGCAGCTGCATCTCCACTGCATGTATAATGCTGGGTGTGCAGCAGCTGTGTGGTTTGGGGAAAATGAGCCAGTAGGACCTTATGCTGGGCCTAATTAAGCTTGTGGGCTAAATGTTCTCAATTCCTGGCTTAAAGCAATGCAGCACAGCAAGGTGGGGTTGTGGATGGTTGGGTTTTCCTTCCCTATCCACCCCATAATACTACTTTTCATGTAAAGCAGGGATAGGGATCTTAGGGCCCTCCATATGTTGTTGGAATTCGGCTCCCATCATCCCTGACCATTGGTCATGCTGAGACTGATGAGAACTGGATTCCAACATCATCTGAAGGGCCACAGATTCCACATCCCTGATAGGCTTCATTCATTCATTCATTCATTCATTCATTCATTCACACTTTATTTGTGAATTGGAGAAATTCATGGATCAAAACCACACATGCCTCATCACATCTAGTTGGACCCTGCAAGTACAGTGGAATTGGGATACAATATTGGGAACCGACTTTTATTTAGATAGCTTTCAGTGTTCAACTTCAAAACCCAACAGCTACCAGTTTTATTCCTTCAGATATATAGCTAAATCAGTCGGTGTCTTCTGTTAAAGTAGCATTGATTTGCCCCCCTCCCCTTAGTCCGTGCCTGATCATTTATACCGTACTAAATGTCATGCTGAATTTGCAACTAAATGAAACTGTCTCCATGGCAGAATCTTAAATGCCTAGAGACTATTTCCTTTGTGAATTCCAATCAAATGAATGATCCTACCGTAGTTGCTACTTGAATTTCCTTGTGAACCCAAGAGGCAACTAGACTTTTATCAGGCTCCACAGCAGCTACTTATGGGTAGCTATGAGGCCAAAAGCCTTTCCATATAACCTGTTGGTTGATTGTTCTAAATTTGTTGCCAGGTATTGATGAACAGTAATCTGACAAGAGTGAATGGGCAGCTGAGTGTAAAGGGCAGTTCTAATAAAAAGAATAATGAACACTTTTTGCCTTAATGAATCCCCCCAGTCCATTTGACAGAATTCTGCCTGTTGACCCTGCTAAATCAAATTCATACTTAAGTTAGTTTCCCTGAAAGCTACCGGCTAAGCTGCCAAATATCCATCAGATAGGGATTCTAAATTTCAGCTTAATGATACTGCCACCTAGTTTTGGGACACATTAATTGCTTTAAGATTCAGCTGTGCAGCGAGGACTTTGTGTTGTGCTGAATGTGAAGAGCAGCAGCTTGATTTCATTTGCTTCTGTGACACAAGAGGAGAAGCTGTATGATATTCTGTGTCACTGCAAGCATCAGTCTTGCCCTAATCTTCAAAAACACATCTGTTAATGTCTGTCTTAATGAAAGTGTGTCGATGTTTTCTGAGTGCAGAGTTTCAGAGTGGAGAACCAGATCTTTACCTTGAAGCTGCATCAAGGTCTGACTGTGAATCTTGGGCTGTGGCTCTCGGAGAGGCAAGTTCTGAAGGTCTGCGCAATAAAATCGAGCAGCTCCAGAGACTGATCATGGAAATCAAGGAAGAAAGAGCAGCAGATGAAGTACATCAGTTCATTCCATCAGCACAGGCAGACAATCTTGCAGAGGCTAAGCTTACAAGTAAGCATGTTGTTTATTGGACCTTAATCCTGTTAATACTTTTTTTTTTGGTGGAAATCCTCTCTTCTGTGAATGGCCAGTTTTAGGTAGATTAGAAATCTTCGTTGCCAAGTGTTATTGCACTCCAGTGCTCATAATCACTAACCATTTGGCGGTGTTGCCTCGGGCTGATGGGATTCGAGTGAAACATTATCTGGATGAGCACAGGTTACCCCTCTCTTTTGTTGTAGACAGACATTTTACTATAATACTGATAATGTATTTTGCTTCTGGCTTGCATAACTTGCTTCCTATGGAAGGCAGATATATAGCTGTCAGTTAATCTATTCTTTGTAGTGTTTTGGTTTTTTTAAGATGCTGTGTACAAATGTTGTTTGCATGTATTTCTACAGGACATTTAATGTTCAAAGTATGATACTATACTTACCCTTATAACAAGTAATTAGAGACAGATCATTAGTTTAACACTTTCATTATAGAAATGGTAACCAGGACTGAGAGACAGGCTTGTTTAAGATTTCCTAACACCAAGCAATAGTACTCCGCCTGTCAGAATTTTGATCATGCTTCTGAATCATAAGGCAGCATCATATAAATTTGTCAAAGAAGAAAGGAGCTGAATGAATTGGCTTCACTGGCTAACTATGGACAGCTAAGGCCGAAGCAACTCCCATGTGTTCAGCAGGGCTTGTATTTTAAGACAGCAGCCCTCCATACCACATAAGAAGCCTCTTTTGCAATTATAGGGAATTTCAAAAACCTTGTGGTGGTGAGTTAGGTTCTGTTATTCCTAGGAGAATTGTGGGAAACCCCAATAAACATGCCATGGATTGTGATCCATGGTAGTGTCGCTATGCATGGAGGAAAAATCCTAGACACATTGCAGAGTTTCCAAAAAATAGACCAGAGACAATTGTACTTCATCCAGCAGAGCTTTACTGCTACTGAAGGCAAATGAGCATAATGGTCACAAATCCAATAACATTCAGGATTGGCACAGTCCATAAGAAATCCATTTGCAGCAGACTTAATTTTAAACTAACAAGAACTTATAATAAGACTAAACCTTAACACTATAGCATACAGAACAGAAACACCACACCAGAACAAAGAGATAGAAAGAGAAAGTAAGTGAAACCCAGGCCCCTCTTGGCCTGACTATTATAGTCAGCATGACCTTGACAGAAAGGATAACAGAACCAGTTTAAACCAGCTGTACTCAGCTTCCCAGAAGGAATAACCCAATCATCAGAAATCTTTTTTTCCACACAGACAAGCTTCCAGAACCCTCTTGAACTAAGTAGAACAGGAAAGATACGTCAGATCAATACATTCTGTACTAAGAAATGCAAACTGACAGGTAGTCTCAGTTCTAAATTGTTTGCATAGATTAAGTTCTGCTGAAATGAATGGGAGTTAATTCCAAGTACATAAGTTTAGGCAATGAGTACGTCTGATTAAATTCAATGGGGTGTACTTCTAGTAGACATTCATATCATTGCACTGATAGTCTTCTGGAAATATTATGATGTTTACTGAGTTTCCACTGAGTTTAGTCACGTGACCCTTCTAAATACATGTCCAGCCATTCTGGTGAAGTAATAATTTGTTGAAAAAAGCAACAGTGAGCTTTGCATTTTGAGAAATTTTGATGTAAATGACATAGCCAATTTTCTTTGACTGGTGCACAGGATAACAGTTACTTCGTCAGGATAGCTTTCCCACTATAAATGTGATTAATTAGAACACAAAAAATGTTGCTTATTGATAGACTGCAGTAGGCTCTAAAAAAAGTAGATGTGGTGAAGCATTGCGTCTTGATTTGCAGCTCACTGTAGGGTGTGTTCCCAGCAACACCATTGGTACAATGCTAAGTATACTTTGTCATATAAAATTCCAGTGTATGAATTATTACCGTGTATATTTTAACTAGATACTCTTTTACCAACAGATCTTCAAAGGACTGTCAGTGAACCAAAACTTGAATTCAGTCTTGGTAAGACACAACTTTAAATGTTGCATAAAACTAAAGTTGATAGGTCACATCCAGCCAAGTCATACTCAGAGTAGATCCACAGAAACAATGAGCATGACTACCTTAACATCTATTGTGTCTACTCTGAGTAGAACTTAGTTGGATACAATTATATAATATATAAAGAGCACGACTTTCCACTTTAGAAAGCCCTGAAAAGAAGAGAGGCATATAACAGCCATTTTATCAAGTGGCCTTGTAAAGGAATCTCTAAAACCTTGAACGGAAGCAGTTTGGGTTGTTTAATCTACTGATGAGCTGGCTCAGACCTTTTTATTGTTAAACACTGCAAACTTGGGGCTGGAACACTTACGCATTCTAACCTTTATAATATATGCAGGTCTATAAAAGATAGGATTTTTAATGTTGAACTAATTAATATGTTCATGTAAAAATTATTTATAGGAAAGGTTTTAATTTCAAGGTACAGCAGCTTCTTGAGTGTTACCTTTTGAAACAGAATGTCTCTTTGGGAAAGTGTATCTTATTAATTGGTACATGCCATTCTTTTTGTTAAAGTACATGTAGCATAGCTAAAATGTTCAATCAGTCAAGCATCCTAATTAACTGAACATGTCTTCATAGCATTAGATAAGCACTTTTTCCTCCCTGTAAAAAGTGCATCTTCCCTTGCTTTGTTGAATTGAATTCCACTGCTTTCAGAAACATTGAGTCATTTCTTCAAAACCTACTAACTTTGCAAGCTTCATCATTAGTTTCTTTCGGTATTAGGTTATGCAGTTATAACAGACTAGTTGAGGGTAGCCCGTTACAATAACGGGCGCTAGAGGAGGAGGAGGAGGCAGCAGAGGCTGGCGGCTGACTGCAGCTGACAGGCGGCCCCAGCGGTGGCTTCGGGCGGGTAGGCCTCGGGTGAAGCCGGGGGCTCGCGTGATCGGCACGGCCGGGGGAGAGAAGGAGCGTGGCGGCGGCGGCGGCCGGAGGAGGAGGAGGCTCCGTGCAAGGCGGCGGTGCTGCCCCAACTGACAATGCACGTGCGCCGCCGCTGCCTCCCGGACACGCCCCCCTCTCCGGCCGCTCCAATGCCTGTGTCCCTGTTGGGGGGGGGGAACGTAGAGCTCTCCAATCCGTGCGTCCCTGTGGGACATGCGCACTCGCGCAGTTCCACTGACACACAGTGGACGCAGGGACACTTGAACATTATTATATGTGATACTTCAATATGATGTAATGTGAATTTAATGGCAGGAATTAAAACCAGAATTAAGGTGAATAATAATGTTAGCTTTGTTTAGATAGAAGGAACGTGTGGATTACTTGTACCCAGATTTATTCTACAACCTACTAACTGCTTAGTGATTGGCTGGCTATTACATTTTCATAATTTTGGCAGCAATCCAAACCACAAAAAGTGTACTCAGAATTAAGTCCCATTGAATGCAGTGAGCCTCACTCCTAGGTTAGTAGGGTTGGGCTTGCAGCTTTACTTCCATAATTATTTTAGTAGCTGGGTAGTCATTGTCTTTTACTGTAAAGGCCAGAAGTCATTTTATTTCATCATGATGTACCGGTATACTGCATTTCAGGTAATACAATTTCTTAGCCTTATCCTAAGCCTTAGCCTTATGTTTGATAGATTGCTTTCTTTCCCACTTCTTAATCCAGAAGTGGGGATGCAGTATGCATAAAATAATAAAATATAGCATTAAAATTGCACTAAGCCTGTTTCTACACTGTATGATACATAGCAATATTCTTGGGTAGTTTATTTTCCCTTCCACAAGCCCAATTCTCATAATAGTTCCTCAAAGGTCACCTAGCCCAAGCCCAGCCGATACAGAAATCCACTCTTACAGTATCCCTGATAGCTGGCTATTAAACTTCTTCTTAAAAGCCTCGAATGATGGAGTGTACACAATCATCTGAGGGAATAATTTTTTCTTGTAATTTGAACCCATTGGTTCCAGATCTATCCTTTCATCTGGACCAACAGAAGGAAAGGATCCTTTCTATCCTATCCTTTTCATACCAGCATTTATTTCTAGATTTTGTTTTTCTGCAGAATGATTCTAACCTGAGCTCATTAGAGAAGCCCTGCTCATTAGAGAAGCTCAGATTTTAAAGAGGCAAGGATATATGCATAGTGACCGAGGGTGTTTTTCTTCTAAAGCCAGTAGGCGAAAGAAGACTTTTCAGTCATAAGTTTTACTTGTTTGTTTTGGACTAAAAAGCATATTTTGAGGGTAGTATTTTGAGTAACCACTGTTCAGTGAAAAGTTAATGGATATCTGAGCTTGAAAAGCTATTTAACAGCTGGAAGGGTCCTGCTGGGATTTAACCATTTTTAAGAGAGACAGTTTTATCACTGATGTTCCGGAGTGATGCAGCAGATAATGGGACTGGATTTTGACAAACATTTCAGACTAAAGGAGATGAAGTGAAGATATAATAACAAAGAGAAAGGGACTCAATGTTTTGAGAGTGGGGGCGTGGAGAGGTTTATGGTTTCAATTATTTATTATGCATTACATTGTTTAAACACAGGGTTGGGTTTTTTAATGTTTTTTTAAGCATTCTGATTTGTTCTATGCAGTGTATTACTTATTTCGCATATCTTTCAAAAGCTGGCCTAAATTTGTTTTTGGCTAAGCTTTACAACATTTACATTCAGTTGGACAAATGTATCACTCCACTAACTTGCACCATTAATGCAAATTTTGTTTATTTTGATGGTTTTTGTTCTAATGGGGTTCTGTTCCTCAGATTACATCCATTATTTTTTTGCAAAGATGCCCCTGACTTCATCAGGGAGTTCTATTGGTGAAAATATTTTCATGATTGCTGGGGGGGGGTGTTTGTTGGTGTTACTTCTTAAAATAATAATTTTTAAGTACCTAAAATTTACTTTGTGCTGTACGTAGTCACTGCCTGCAGCCTTACACTCTAAAAGGTGTAGGGACATAGGTGGCGCTGTGGTCTAAGCCACTAAGCCTCTTGGGCTTGCTGAACAGAAGGTTGGCAGTTCAAATCTGTGCGATGGGGTGAGGTCTTGTTGCTGTGTCCCAGCTTCTGCCAACCTAGCAGTTCAAAAGCATACCAGTGCAAGTAGATAAATAGGTACTGCTGCAGCGCGAAGGTAAACTGCGTTTCCATGCGCTCTGGCACTCATCAAGATGTTCCATTGCGCCACATGATTTGGAATTCTGTCTGTGGACAAACAACGGTTCTCTTGGCCTGAATTGAGATGAGCGCCACACCCTATAGTCGCCTTTGACTGGACCTAACTGTCCAAAGGTCCTTTAGCTTTTACTCTAAAAGGTGTGGCTCATATGGAAAAAAGGAATAGAAGGGAAGAGGAAATGAGCAAACTCAGGTTACAAAGCAGTTCCGGGACAGAAACAGTTCTGGAGGGAAGGAGTCAAATGGCAGCTGATCTCTCAATGAAGCCAATGGCGAGGGCTTTGGTAGGTTGGCCATCAATTACATCCTTTTGGCATGTTTCTTTCATTTTAGAAAACTAAACATTATAGCTCACAGGTTGATTGTCTAAGCCAAATTCTGAAGGTTTTTACCCTGAGACCGTAGAGTCTGTATTCAAGAGTCTTAGCTACATCTCTTAACAACTGAGGTATGTTTAAGGGATTTTATGAGTTTTATGAGTAAAACTCTCACAAATGTCTTTCCATGTGCTCCTTCCCTATCATACTGCATTACCCTTGACCTGACAGTGGGTAGTGGCTATGGGTACAATAGGAACACTTTCCTTTTCTCTCTTGCTGTCCTATAAGGTTGGAAATACCTCCCAGAATCCAACTGGGAAAATTCAGAACCAGTAAGACCAGACTTTCCTGAAGGACTGGAAGAAATTCATGATATATTTGAAAGACAATTGTAATCAATTGACATTGCTTGTAGGGTTACAAGAAGTTTTCTAAGGAGAACTATATGAATTATTGCAAAAGAGGACTAAGGAGGAGCTTGTTTAGGATTTGGATTTTATAGCAATAACTATAGTAATAAAATGCAAAATTAGAAAGGAAGTTAGAAAACCATCAGTCAAGGTTGATGGAAGTCCTAGGCTGTGATAGCCAAAGGTCTGTTATTGAGTTGAAATTTGGGTGCTAGGAATGTTTCCCATGGAAGAATTCCCAGCTTCCTGACAACTACCTGCAACAACCCTCTGCAACTAGGACTGAGCTAGCCAGGAAAGAGAGTGTTTTATCACTTGAGAGAGTTCCATCTCCCATAGGTAACTCAACATACTGCTGTGCTGTGTATGAAGTTTACTAAACCACAAAGATGAAGGGGGAAGAAAGCCACTCCCTCTTTTCCTTCCTGTGGTAGAGGCTGGTGACCCTTCTGCACAAAAGCAAAAGTGTTTTTAGCTTATAAATAAGGCAGTCAGAATCCAAGCCAAGGTGGAGAACCTGTGTCTTTCCCAGGTATTGTTCAACTCCCATCAGCCCAGCCAGCATGTTTGATGGTCAGGGTTGTCATGAGCTATAATTCAACAACACCTGGCAGTCTACAGGTTCCCTACCCTGGCCATATAAGTGACTGTTGATTGAGCAGTGCCTTAAGTGTATTTGAGAAAGTAAGCTTACTGACAAGAACTTGCCTAGAAGTATATTTAATATTATTTATTACATTGGGATAAAACTGACTTGTGAGCCAACATAGAAATAAAACATTTTAAGCATGGTCAGTATTCTGCTATGAGCAAATAAGTGTTGCTTGACCTTTAAACAAACTGAAACAGAATATGACATTCTACACAGGTTGCTGGGATCAGAAACCTTTTTTTGAGTGTGACATTCAGCATTCACATAGGCCATTGATTTGTGGAAGATGATTAGTGGCTTGGCAGTTTTTATTGGCCTTGGGATGAGTTTTTTATCTGACATTCTAGGCCAATTAATGAGATGGCAGCTTTGGGCTATCTTTATTACCTTCCAGCCTGTGAGCAAATTATTGGAGCTTCAAAGAAATGAAATGTTAAAATATTAGCGATTTAAATAAAATTGCAGTTAATCTTAGAATCATAGCATCATATGGTGGTTTGAGCAAAATCTGTTTCATTTTGGATTCCAAAGAGCATTTTTGGAGGCACTGAAGCTCCTGCAGCCAATCCGAAGCCTCACTGCCCGCACGCTGAGGCAGCGCGGCCATGGACACAGAGGCCGGTGGGCAGGCGGTGGTTCTGGGCCGCACCCTGGGCATCATAAGGGGTGCGTTGCGGGGCTTCAGCCGGAGCTTGGTGAACCTGCTGACCCCATGCCTGGTGCCCGGCTTGGCACTGCTGCTGGTGGCACACTTGGTGGCCACATTGGAACAGCTGTAGGGCAAGCTGTGCGCCGCCTGCCCAGCGCTCCACGTGCATGGCCTGCCCACTGACCTGGCCTTGGATGATGGGACGCAGCGCGTGGTGCACACCGCCTTGGAGCTCCACAGGGACGGGCCAATGGAGCTGCTGCTGCTCTTCAACAGCGCCGCTGAGCGGGTGGCACTGAGATGTGCTCCTGAGAGAGTGCAGAGTGCGTTCCTCCTCCAGGTCCAGAGGTAGCTGCGGGACCGGCTTGCAGGGTATTTATATTTTTCAAAATATAGTCCGGTCCCCCACAAGGTCTGAGGGACAGTGGACCGCCCCCCTGATGAAAAAGTTTGCTGACCCCTGCCCTAGGACATACCACCAGCATGTTCCTCCTGTAAGGGTTCTTAGACTCATGCGCTATTAGTAAAATGTTATGAATATAGATAGGAAAAGACAGCTACAAAAACCACTGACTTCACCAGTCTTCCTTTCTTTTCTTTTCTTTTCTTTTCTTTTCTTTGGCTTTGTTTTGGAACTATCCACTTAAATGTGCTTTGACATATCACAGATAAGTGGTGAAATCACAACAGGAAACAGTTTCAGGCAAGTCCAGCTGTAAACGCATAGTATTTTGGATGTGATAAAGCATTCAAACAATGTGCCCATACAGTGTCTTCTTTCCACATAGTGACTAAGCTGAGTATCTGAATCCATCCTCAGTTTGCACAATCACTGGACTTATTGTATGGTTTTCTAGGATTCAAATACAGTAAGCAATCTTAATCTGCTTAGTTTTCTAGACTTGCAGCTTGTGTTGAATGATTGTGTACACAGTGCTTCTTGGTTGTTCCTGGAGAGCTGGTCACAGTTCCTCTTGTACTTCCTGTGTCTTGCACTCTCTTCCACTTTACACAGTAGCCTCACCAGGCTGGTCAGATATTGTACCCATGTAACTTTAGGTTTAAAGTTTTGAGGTGTAGCAGAGAGATTCACTCTGTTTATATTAACTTTTTGTAATGTTAAATCTATATACAAAAACAAACAATTAACTCCTAAGAAATCAGAATTTTGGGGGATACCTACTGTGGAGATTATGAGAATCAATAGATTGTTTGCCCCCCCCCCAAGGATATACCGGTAGTTGTAAGGGTTCCCCATGGTTGGGTTAGTTTGATGTTTTTCAGGTTTTTTTAGGGGGTGGGGTGGCTCTCTGTAAAGCTTAGTAACTATGTGTGTGATATAGCTGCTGGACTGTTAGTTCTCCCATTCACATCAGTAGGTGAGTTATTAACAGTACAGGATTTCCTCCCTACTGCATCAGGAGGGGAGGAATGGAGAGTAGACTTGTGGTGTTACCCACTTAAAAATAAATAAATGAATTGCTTAGTTGTTCATGGGAAGGGTTTGTTCTCTGAGCTGTTGAATAAAACTCTTTTTAAACCCTTCCATAGGGTAAGTTCAGCAGGCTTCCTCCAGTAACTTATATGCTGAGAAATTGCAATTTCCCCTTAAACAGAAGCATCACCTTAACACAGTTTACCTGTAACCTGTTCAAAAATAGAGTTACAGCTGCAGTGCTACTGCATGGTAATAAAATTGGCAACACACTCTGTCAATTCCTGCCATTTGTGTTCTGTACTGCTTTAAAAATGGAATCTTCACCCTGTGATTAGCCCTGCCAAGAAATTTTATAATGTCTTACTGGAGCATATAAATCAACATAGCCAGTGGCAGTATTTAATTTGACTTCCCTGAAACAGTCAAGCACAATGCAGTTTGTTTAAATAAAAGGTGACTAAGTTGGGGTGTCTGAGAATGATTTCATGGCAGATTATTTGAAAGCTTCTCCATCAGGATACTTGGGTGTGGGGGCTGAAATTTGAATTACTGTGTGTGTAAATTTGCATATATGAAGTGTGTGTGTGTCTGTGTGCATGTGCACATGTGCACATACATGTAGTGGGAGCTTAGTACGTTCATATGTCAGAGCTGAATCAGTTCCACAGGAAAGCCTTGCAGGAATTGCATAGATGGTTAGTGGAAATGAAAACTCAATTTAGCTTTCAACATGTGACTTCCTATTTCTGTAAGGTATTCCAAGGGACTTCCTCTGCTAAATCAGCTGAAGCTTTTCTGCAATTTAACTCTGAAACATAGCTCAGTCTGCCTTGCCACAGAGCGGTGTGTTCACTTTGATTTGTTTTTACAGAGATTTTTCCCCACTTTCCCTCCCCTTCCCTCCTGTGCCATTTCCAGCATGTAAAGATCTAGTGGCTCCAACTCGTGATCGAAAACTGAATACATTTGTGCAGATCACCGTGGTTCAGCCTGGAGAACAGTCTTCAACACGATATACAAGCACAGAAATTGTGGAGGTGAGCTCCTTTCTTTGTTCGATCACCATTAGTCATCAAATGCTAAGTTTTCTTTTCTTTTTTAAGCCAGTATAAAGCAGGGGAGGGGAGGGGAGTTGCTGACATTTGCTTGTTTTTGAAACTTATGCTTCTGCAGAAGGAAACATAAAAAGTTGTTTGGCTTTTCAGACATGCTGCAAAATGCTCTGGGGAACTATTGCTTCTCCTTTGATGTTAAGACACACACACACACACACACACACACACACACACACACACACATGTAGAAGTATTTTAAAATATGGAGTTTCCTGCGAAGAAAATGTTAGCATGCTGTATGTTTGCAATGAACTATATCATCCGAAACACAAGGCTTTGTACTTCATGAAGAATGTGTGCTGCGGCTTATACTGATAATATTTGTAGGCATAACTTTCTGCAGCAAACATTGCCTGATGTGGCTTTGCCCTGGTGACTTTCAGTTTTGTCTGCTTCTTGTAACCAAAGGTTACTTTTTGTTACCAAATATTCATGTTAAGGAGTTTTAGGATACGTTGTGGAAGGAAGCAGGTTTTAATTCTGTGGAACTACAAACAAATTAGCTTCTCACTATTAAAGAAAGTTTCCTGATGCATCAAAGAAATGCTTTTTGAGCAGTCTTCCGGCTGCAAATTTAGCTGTCATGACTTGAACTGCTAGCAGTACTAAAGCTGTAACTCAAACAGCCTGCAACACAGCAGGATAGGCCTTGTGCAGACTGTTTGGCATGTTGCACTGCATTTGTTGTAGCAGACTGTTCAGGCATCAGTCGAACCCTTTCCTATTACAGTTTAGAGTTGGCTGACAGTCTACACAGAACCCTATATATGTTCAAAATCTGTATTTTATTTTCATGTATTCTTCCATTTGTATGCCACCAGTATCCCTCAAAGGAGGCTAAAAGCAAATTAAAAACAATACAGCTGAGTGGGATTTTTTTATATATATAAAAACCTTTATTGATCTGCAAGACCACTATGCAATATCACAAGACTACTTTGCAAAATCCCATCCTCGTGCAAAGCAGTTTGCTTCGTGGAAGAGGGTACGGCTTCTTAAGATATACAAAGCCCCTGTGCTTATGGACAAGTAGTTTGTGCTTCTTTGAATCACAGCATGAAGTAACCCCTTCAGTAAGAAAAATACACAGCAGGGGAAGACGGCAATGATAAAACCCTGACAATTACAACTCTCAAAAGATTTGGTGAAAACGGTTTCTTTGCCTTTGGAAAATTGCTTGTAAAAGAAGAATGTAATGTGGGTGGGAGGAGGAGAGTAGAATGGCTTGCTTGAGCTCCTGCTAGCTTATAGTATCTTGCAGGAAATGCATGGCTGGCTGGCTGGCTGGAACCCTAAACAAGAGCTCTTCTGTTATTGTATGGTATTCGTTTATTGCAAAAGTTTGTGGCAAGTTATAAATAAATTTACAGTATTGGTATTTTTTTTTATCACTTTCATTAAGAGTGAAGCAGCTGTTACATTTATATCTGACCTCTCTGCGTAGAGCTTTAAGATGAAAATGTGCTTCAAAAACATATATTTGAAAATACTTAAATACAAATAGTTCTTTTCAAACTTCTTCCATGATGGTAGTGTTACTGCAATTTCTTTTTAAAAAGACAGAGAGGGGGAGAGAGGGAGCGTGGAGAACCTTTTTCAGCCAGAGGACTGAAGCCATATCCTCTGGGGGATACATACCAATGGTGGGCGTGGCCAAAATGAGTAGGGTCACCCCCCCACATATAGGTGCATGGGTGTATATATACATGTGGACACGTGTGGACACGCATATACACACACATGCATTTTAGTGGCGAAGGATAAGAGGGAACGCCACCTTACACAACACAAGCGAATTTGAGGATATTTGCTTTCCTGTGTTATTTCTAAGGTCAATATTGAGTAGCTGAACAGTCAGTTGGTTAAAGAATGAAGTACTTCTGCTTTTACATACCCTGAGTATCTTATGAGTGGAAGAACAATTAACTTGAAGGAAATGTGGTATTTGGTGGTACTAACTGCATCAGCAAGCTAAGTTCTTCATGCAAAATTTATCCTGCCCTTCCTCCAAGTTGCTAAGGACAACGTAAATTCCCTGCCCCGTTTTATCTTTACAACAGCCCTGTGAGGTTGGTTATGCTGAAATATATTCACTGACCCATGGCCACATATTACTTTTTGGCTGAGGAAATTCTCCCTCACTGAAGCCCAACACTCCAGTTGCTACGCCACACCGGCCCTGCTATATTAAACACAAAAGTGCCATTTAAAATAATATTTTTTAAGCTGATTCTGCAAAATTATTGAGCACCATCCAAGGTGTAGCCTTTGGTGCTGGGTCTAAAATCTCTTTTAAAGTCATACTTCCTGCCTTTGAAAACTCTAGTCCCAGCCAAGCTGTGGCTTTCTGCAGTTACTTTGCCCAGTGTTGAGGCAAAGGCATTCATTGCACAGTCAAAGGCACTCTCTTTTACATCGCTTGTTCCATGGCTAAGACTTGGGTGCTAGAAATAGGTTCTAGTACTAAACCCTGATAAGCCTAGCTGGAATTATTTCCATCATAATACAAGCCTATGCACTTCAACTATGAATCAGTTTTTAGTTTAGCTTGCATTGTTGAGAAAATACTTCTTAAAATGAAAAGGTTATTGATTTTTTTAAAATAGATAAATCAAACATTGTTCAAGCTATGCCTATGCCTTTGCCAAGACACTAGCCTTGAAGGTCAAAATGTCATCTAGTCATTGTTCACAGCCTGTTTCTGCCCTGCTTCATAGCCAAACATGTGGTTTTGATTTATTTTCCTGATTTAAGGATTTTTGCTACTCTTGTGGAAAGGCAGTCAAGTTGTACAGCACTTTCTCTCTGGTAGTCCATTGCAGGGGATTGCACTAGATGACCCTCAGGGTCCTTTCCAACTCTCCAGTTCTATGATTAGCCATACATGAAGATAAAAGGCACAAACTTGGAGGGAGACATGAAGCTCTGTATATAAAGCTGGGAAACTTGGTGACTCCAGCTTACGGTTCCCACACAGCTATTTATGGCCTTGCCTAGTGCTTCCCATATTTTTAGTTCTTTTGCATGACTTGTAACATGTGACTACTTAAATGAAGTGCATGTGAATTTATATGTCTTGGATTATGAATGAATGGCTGAATGGCTGTTCCTAATTAGAGGAGTACTGCTTCGTAGTATACGGTGACACAGTTGCCTGGGGTGGTTTGTGGTCATGAACTCAACTTCTGTATCTCAAAACGTCTCTCTTTATACTGAGTAAATGTTCGCACTATTACATTTTGTATCTCTGGCTCTTGCAGTTGGCAATCCAAATCTGCCTTTGCTGCATCAAAAACTCTGCCTTTGGAGAGATCCCATGGCTATTGTTTCACTGACCATAGCTGACTGTAGCATGGTACACAGCTGCTACCTTGCTAAATCTGAGTTATGTGCTTGTGCTATGCAGGGAACAAGAGACCCACTGTTTCTGACTGGTGTGACGTTCCCCCCGGATTACCCTATCTATGAGGAGACTAAAATAAAACTAACAGTCTATGATGTCAAGGATAAATCTCAAGACACGGTAGGTACCTTTCTGCTTCTTTTGCTAAACTATGCACAGCAATATGACTGATCTTTCCATGGGTTTATTTTGCCATCCATTTGATCCTTAGGTGTTTAAAAGTGTTGCTGGTCGTATTCAATTGTTGTTCGAGTTGCCAGGAAAGAAAGAGTTAAGGTTGTGTGTGGCTTTCCTGTTAACTGTGTCTGGCAGCATATGGAATGGATTGAGATAAGAAGGGTAGAAAGAAAATAACTTCTCTCGAAATATGTTACCGATCATAGAGTTCTAGTCATGTAGGACCTGAGTTCTGAAAGAAACGATAATCAAATCAGGCTTTAATTATTCTCATATTGAGACTTGTATTGTTGCAGCCCATCTGCCATCAGTTTTAAAAATGTGTATGTATTACTTACTAAAGAATGTATACTTTATAAGACTGGATTTTGCATCACCTACCCTACACACACACATTAGTAAGAGGTAATGGAATAGGAATTGTTTACCAACATATATCCAGCAACCCAGTTACAGTTTGTCTATATATTTTCATGCAGAGTTTTCCACCCCAAAGGTTTGACAATGCTTAATTTTTAAAAAAATATTCCTGTGTTTCATTTCCTGCTTTTCTTAATATTCAAACACATCTTTAAAGCATCCTCCCCAGAGCAGTTGACAAGCAAAGAAGTCACAATACTTTTACATTTGTTTGTGTGCAAAAGCTGATAAAATATGGAATAATACCATTCCCCCCTCCTTAAAAACAAAATGCTTTGCATTTGTATTTAGTTTAGCATTTTTACCTGTTATGTATTGTGAATGATTAACATAATATTACATATTGCATTAATATTAGCTAAGAAGATATTTCATTCACTTGATAACTTTTCAGAGGTGCGACATGTTTAAATTTTGAAGTTGTATTATTTTCAGTGCTTTGTTACTGTTTTTAGATAACTTTTATTAAGTTTTCAATTTTACATTTAAAAATGAACATTTTGCAAACTTTAAAATATCCAATGACTTCCCTTGTTATCCTTCCATGGTTCATTTTATTTGTCATACATTCCTGCATTTTTACTATAACCATTCAAATCAGTTTTCCACTTTTACATTCATCAAAAATTATTTACTCTGTTGAATTTATCTTAGTGCTGCCAGCGTTTTCAGATGTATACAGTTATTTTCCATATATTCAATAAAGGTTTTCCACTCTTCTTTTAATATACCGTATTTTTTCCGTGTATAAGACAAGCTTTTTTGACCCGAAAATGAGGTTCAAAATTTAGGTTCGTCTTATACACAGGTAGTGCTGAGGGGGGACAGGCGAATGGTTTTTTGGCGCGAGCCCGAGATTGTAAGCAGTGCTTGGCCGCTTCATTTTTTTGGGGGGGGGGTGTTGCTGAAAATCGCTCACCTGACTGAATGCAGCACACAACCGCTCGCGTCACAGCTGCCCAATCGCCACCATTAGCCCTTTCGATTCCGCTGCGGCAGCCAATGGACAGCTGCCCTTGTTGCAGCAAGCGAGAGCGTGATTGGCGGCCGCTGGCGGCGATGGGGCAGCTGATAGGTGGTTTCCTGGGAAATCTATTCATTTTAATGTGTATTATTTTCAGTACTTTGAATAATTAGAATCAAGGTCTTGATTTACAGAAGAGCTGCTATGTTTCTGGAAATATTTTTTAAAGTAATTGTTACAAAATTAATATTAAAAAATAATGCCATTAAAAAAGTTCCTTGGAGTGGGAAGGTTGTGAATGAGAGCCCTCAAATCTTCAAAACCAGGAAATACAGTGTTAATTTGAAATTTTGGAAATATCCTTTTAATACCATACCATTTTGTACCATGTTCTGGCCCTTCCTGGTGGTAGTTGGGAGCAAATCTATTATTTGCTAGTCAGTTGAAATATTATTTGTTCTCCTAGTACTTGGTAGCCACTTGACATCTGCCTCTGAATCAGAAAAGGGGCTACCTGGCTTATGAGGGGGAGGGTTGTATTCCTATCTCCCCTGAGAGTTCTGAATCCTCTTGGCCTGACTCATGGTCCATTGACACAGGCTGTTGTTCCTCTGTCATGTTTTGTTCTGAAAACTGTTGGTTCCTCCAAAGAGGATTTCTCTAATTTAGGGTTCTTTAACCTCCAAATTCCAGGGTGCTTCCCAACTCAGTACTATTCATCAGTATTTACCACTCTTGAACATCTGATGGTGCAATTTACGGTCTCTCTCACACAAGCAAACTAACTTCATTCACACTTGATTTAACATTTTGTGGAACTTACAGCTATACTAGCTGTAATACTATTATTATTACCAGTGATTTTTTTCTGGGGGAACACAGGGGTACGCATACCCCTAAGCATTTTGTGAATCTAAGTTTGGCCTTATTGAGGGGCAGTATTTCAATATGAGGGACCACAGAGCCTAGGGCTTGTCAATCAGAAGGTCGGCGGTTCGAATCCCCGTGACGGGGTGAGCTCCCGTTGTTCGGTCCCAACCTAGAAGCTCGAAAGCATGTGAAAGTGCAAGCAGATAAATAGGTACCACTCTGGCGGGAAGGTAAACAATGTTTCTGTACGCTGCTTTGGTTCACCAGAAGCGGCTTAGTCATGCTGGCCACATGACCTGGAAGCTGTACGCAGGCTCCCTCGGCCAATAAAGCGAGATGAGCGCCGCAACCCCAGAGTGGTCCGCGACTGGACCTAATGGTCAGGGGTCCCTTTACCTTTACCTATTTCAATATGAGTAGGAAAATGAGAGTACCCTTAAACATTTTTTAAAGAAAAAAAGCACTGCTTATTACTAACTATTGATTAAGTAGTTGATACCTCCTAATCTGCATGGTGGAGCAGAAAGGTAGAATTCCATAGACTGCCAGTTCAAGTGCTGAGATTAGAGGTGTCAGAAAAATAACGTCTGCTTGGATGCACTTGGAAACTGGAATTTATTCAGAACTTGTGAACTCTGAACTGCCATTTTGTTACTGCCATTCCAGAGCAATCAAGGAGTAGGTAGCAGGAAAAGTGATTGAGGCAAAGCGCAACTCTCTGACTTTTGGTCTCTTGCTAGCTTTGCTTCTCCCTGCCCTCTCCCTGAAGGGTAAAATAAGGGGAGGAAGGATAAAAAAGGAACAGCACAGCAAGTAGTTTGCAAAGAGTTCTATGAAGCTAAAAATAAAATTGTAAAAAATCATTTGCTCTACTTTACTTTATAAATGCTACATCCTTTTAATATTGGATTCCTATCAACAAGCTCTCCCCTTCTGACTGGTTTGCATCTTTTTTTAAAAAAATCCAATTATATCACTGAAGCCCTTTTTAAATTGTCTGAAACAAAAATTGCATTGGGAAATATGGAAGTGAATAACTTTGGTAAGGAAACATTTAAACTGAGTTTGAAACCAATCCAGGTTGCTCCACTGCATTCCCCAGTGGGCATTGGACTATATAGTATATCAGAAAACCACAACACCATTTGGCACAAGTTGCCTTGGCTACTAAACCACCCCTAGGCTTGAAAGCAATGTTGTAGACAAGGTTTGGAACTATGTTACTGGATCTGTCTTTGGCCTGTTGGCTGAGAAGATCTGTGGTTTGCATAAGGTTACCAGATGTCCCCGTTTCCCGGGGACAGTCCCCGGATTTACAGATCAGTCCCCATACAAAATCCATTGAAGTTGAAAAGTGTTCCTGATTCAATGAAAAAAAACTGGTAACCTTAGGTTTGGAGAGTCTACGTTTTTGCTAGAATCTAAGTGATAGTTCTTCACATCACCTAGGCATTCCATGTCTGCCTACGATTAGCCCCTTGCTTCACAATAGAAAACAACAGAAAGTTTGTGAAAGCTTCAGAAGTGCCAAAGCTCATTTTTGTTTTGTTATTGTGAAGTGGAATACTTAATCTCATATTAATAGTTCATTTTCAGAAGAATGTGAAACTTGTTGTTTTCAAATTTATCTGTTTATTGAGTGTTGACTTTGATTTGTTTCCACAAATCAGTTCGTGACACTCACTGTTTATTGTGAATTCATTTGTTTGCATGGAGGTTATATCAGATTGCACCAAGCAATTGCTGGCCCATACTTTTCTGTTCACTTTTCTGTACTGCAAAAAGCCTGGGTTTCTTTCAGAGAGGAGGGGGCAGGTTTGATGCAGAAGAGTGACAAATACTTGCAATTTTGCACAACCTAAATGTGCAAGTATGTGATTATATTCCACCTGCAAAACAGTGACAGGCGGAAAGCAACTTCACTGATGAAACCTATCAAAATTTAATTTTTCTTCTTCTCCCCCCCCCTCCCCAGTCCTATGCCTGCTTGGCATTCCCTGCTCCTTTTTTCTTTTTTTCTTCCCTCAAATAATCGAGGCTCAAAGTATTACTCTTCACAGCTGAATGAATGAATGAATGAGTATTATTACGGCCAAACGGCCAGCATACTAAAACCAGAATTTCTACATAGTTCTTTACAAAAACGACAAAAATGATCAGAGTGGAATTTAACAATCAATATACTAATTAAATAGACTTAAAATGTGTATCCAATGAAATATTGAAGCTTTGTGGTCTGCTCAGTGCAGTCTTTTAAGAGGATCATGTCAAAGCACATGGTTAGGCAAAACCCACAATTGAGTTGCTGTTCTGAGTAGCTCTTATTTTACAATGTCACTGTTTGTGTTCTGCGAAACTTAATATTTAATCTAATATCTGTTAATAAACAACTATAAGTATCTAAATGCATTTTTATTCTACATCAAACAATTGTATTAGAGTGTGGTGCTGATAATGCCAAGGTTGCAGGTTCGATCCCTTCAATGGACATCTGCATATTCCTGCATTGCAGAGGGTTGGACTAGAATTAGATGATTCTCAGGGTCCCTTCTATGATTCTTTGAATGTATTGTATTCTGATTTCTTCTTAGCACTTCAGGATTATTTGTTTTCAAATACCAGGTGTTGGTAAACAAAATATAATTCTTCTGACAATTTGACTTGAAAAATCCATTTCCCCTTCCTTCTGAAAGTTACCATCTCTGTTCTTTGCCATCCACTGAAAGGTCATACATTTTTACTCTGTTCATCTTGCAGTGTTATGAAAGGACTTTGCACTATAGGGAAAAATTGACATGTGCTGGGCACAGTCCTTCAGCTGAACAACTGGAATAATAAAGTAAGATATAAATAAGCTATCTTGGTCTGAACACTTTTGAGGGGGTAGCAGTCAATTTATGAGTGGTGCATTGAGTCATTCATTGTATAGACTGCTACACAGTTGGAACAACAAGTATCTGTGTGCCATGGGAGATTTGTGTCATTTGTTTTGAGGATTTCCTTATATCAGCTGACCCCAAGGGCAATCTACATTGCCTTGAAACAATAAAACACAATAATAATATGACAAATACCACAAAACATTAAAGCATTAAAACAATATCAAAACAGAAGAGTTTTAGATTCAGGTAGGTAACCATGTTGGTCTGACACAGTCGAAATATAAAAAAAAAACTAAAAAAAAAAAAAATTCCAGTAGCATCTTAGAGACCAGCTAAGTTTGTTCTTGGTATAAGCTTTCGTGTGCATGCACACTTCTTCAGATAGTGTGCAACAGCAGAGTGTAAGAGAATTTTAAAATCCCAATCCATTTCAGTGCCTGACACAAAAGGATAATAGAGTAGGTGCTTGGTGGGCTTCCTTGAAGAGCTGACAGAGATGGAAAGCCACAGGCAAGAGCACTCTCTCCCTGGGTGGTTTTAACTCCTCACTAATCCAGAAGTATTCTATGGGCAGCCAAGGTGTTGGGAAAGAAGAGGAAGAAATGTGGCTAACGTGTGTCACAGATACAAATTGCTCTAGCCTCAGGAGACCCAGCAAGGCAAATGAATGGAAGCCCATGAGTGAGATCCTGCAAGTGGGATTTATAGGAGTGATCCCTGATCACAATTTGAGCCCATTGCTTTCCATTCTCCCCCACCCCATGCCCTTTTCTTCTTTCTCTCCCTAGCAGTCTGCCAGCATTTATTGTCTACTGAGCATGCCCACTGAGTACTTTGGGATGTTTTCCCCCTTCTGTTCCCCCACCCCCCAATGATTTTTTGGTACATCTGTAAACCTTGTGGTTCTTCCAAGCTTGCTGATATTCCCTGTTGAGTGTGGATGGTGCCATTTTGGCTACATAGGCAGTGGAACTCACAACCTGAACGTTAGAAGTAAAGAGAATTATGTCTTCCTAATCAGGGACTGAGGAAGCCTACTTGTTTTGCTTCCTGCCTATGAATTTGGGGGTGAATTGGAGGATGTAGTGTGAAGCAGAATAAAAACTACATTATGCATCACAAGTTGTGTACACTCCTGCTCCACGAGGCACCATTGGTTTGTGTTTTAATTGGATAGGATTAAGAAGGAAAATGAATCACTACATTTCTATCTCTGCTCCCCAAAAGTTTGCAGAGCATTTCCTTACCCCTTTTAGTCAGTTACTTTATTTGGGAATATATCCAAATAATGTAGAAAAAAAGGCTTTTCAAATGAGGGAGCTTATGACTGATTTGGACAGAGAGATTAGTTCCTTCCAAATGTTAGGTATATTAATTTTGGAAACTATATAAGCTCTTTTTATGCATGACACCTGGCAATACATAAATGTATATTTTTAGAGATAGATGTGCATATAAATCTGCATATCAGTTGAGTAGGATAAATGAACTTATGTCCAATAGAAGGGGACATTTTTTTAATTTGTATCAGTAAAGCATATTTATTTTATCTTGGTACCACACCAGCAAGCACTAGAACTCATAAATTTTCAAACCTTGCTCTAGAAAGCCTGCTCCCCTTGAATTGAACTTGAAAAATATCTGAGACAGAAATGACAGCAAATATTTGTCAAGCTATTAGTCTATAATTTGTTTTCAGGTGTTGCATTTAACTTTTACTCAAAGTAAACCCATGGAAATTAATGTACCTAAGTTATTATGGTCATTATTAATTTCAGTGGATCTACTCTGAATAAAGGTTAGTTGAATACGATGAACTATTTAGGCAGTCATAGCTGCTGCCAAAGAAACATGGGTACTATAGTTTGTAAAGAGTGCTGAATGTTGCTGGGGGACCTTTATACTCCTCACAGAGCTATATTTCCCAGAGTTACCTAGGAAGAGGAATTGAGAACTGTAGCTTTCTGTGGGAAATGGGGGCGTGTAACAACTCTCAGCACCCTTAACAAAGTACAGTTCCCAGGATTCTTTGAGAGAAGCCGTGATTGTTTAAAGTGGTATGATACTGCTTTAAATGTTTAGTGCAGGTGGAGCCCTCATCTCTCTGTCTCTGTCTCCTGCTTTCCTGTGACAACCAGATCTGGAGCAGCTAAATAAATGTACAAGTGAAATACAGTCGTACCTTGGATCTCAAACGCCTTGGCTCCTGAACAAATCAACTCTCGAACAATCGGAACCCGGAAGTGAGTGCTCTGGTTTTCGAACAATTTTCAGAAGCCAAATGTCTGACACGGCTTCCAGTTGGCTGAAGGACACTCCTGCAGCCTTAGTTTTTGAACGGTTCCGAGGAGTTGAATGGACTCCCGGGATGCATTCTGTTCGAGAACCAACTAAGGTTGGTTAGAATGGTCTGTAGAAGAATTACTAGTCCAGCATCCCATTTCCCACAGTGGTAAACCAGATACTTCCTGAGAAACCCAGAAGCAAGTACTTTGTGGCATACTGCCTCTCAACTTGGAGGTTTCATAAAGCCACTGTGGCTATATGCATAATGGACTTTTCTTCCTTGATTATGTCCAACCCTTTAGGAGACCTATTGCATTGTTATTTTATTTGCATATGTTATTGATACCTCACGAGAGCCTCTGAGCGTAACACTTTCTTCAATGCTTGTTTAAATTGTTTACTCCTTCTAATGGGGAGAAAAGGGATTTCCTTACTTCAGCACTACCAAGCTAGGGAAACAAGAGATTTTATCTAAATATGAGTTTGAAAGAGATGTATCACTCAGTATGGAGTGGCTAACCACTAGCTTGGTTATTTGATTCATTCCAGAAAGTGGCTTGGTTTACATTTTGTTCTGTTCATCACTGAATTGGCTACATTCCTCTCTCTTAGCTGCAGAAGGAACTTGAAACACTTAATGTAATTTTTACTGCTGTGTATAACTGGTTGCATATGTCTTTCTTTGTTAAATGCCCAGTGGCCTTAATGTACTATTCACCCCACAACAAGAACCATTTCAAAGGTTATTTGCCTTGTGGTGGTATGCACTTGACAGGTAGCTACACTTTATACAGCTCAAGCATATTATGAGTTGCCATTTTTCTTCTTCCGCTATTAACCCATATGTCTAATGCATAAGATAGAAAGCCAACCATAAGACTGAGCTTTGTGTTTTCAAGAGGCACTAGGTGAGGTTCATATGACTATTACCACTGTAAACTGGGTAGAATACAGAAAAGGCATGGCATCAGTATACATGGATTATGCTTTAGCAGCAGCTGCTAAACAAGTTGAAAGCCAGATTCCACGAATCACTCAAAGGCTATGTATTCAGTGCTTTTTCTCTGGGGAGATGCAGGGGTACCCATACCCCTAAACATTTTGTAAATCTACATTTGGCCTCATTGAGGGGCAGTATTTCAATATGAGTAGGAAAATGAGAGTACCCCTAAACATTTATTCCTCTTTTATTGAGATCTCATAAAACACCACATTTAGAAGAACATGGGGGAAGCCTCAGTTGCTCACCATCCTGCATAACACTGCTGTCACCAGCAAAACTGTTCCCTGTCTTCCATCTGTTGCATCTTCTCTCCAACTCCCTATGGAAGTGTGATTGTTCAGAGTAGCAGGATTAGGCAAAGGCTCAGTCAGCATAATGTTAAGGAGTGGAGAAAGTAGGTACAAATGATGTATGGAGCTCATACAGAAAGACCACCTGCAATTATCAGCAACAGAAATAGTGTTTGATAATTATTCTAAATGTTCCAATGGCAACCTCAGGTGTGATCCTTAGTTAACATTTCTTCAGTTACAGGTAGGTAGCCGTGTTAGTCTGCCGTAGTCGAAACAAAATAAAAAAAATCCTTCCAGTAGCACCTTAGGGACCAACTAACTAACTAACCTGTAACTGGAACTATGGAAGGCACCACATTGAGCCACATGAAATGGAAGTCCATCAACCTCACCAAGAAACTTGGACAGATTAGTTGGTCTCTAAGGTGCTACTGGAATGAATTTTTTTTATTTTGTTTTAACATTTCTTCAGTATTGTTGTGACACAGAATAATAATATCGACAGGACATTTTGACAAAGTGATAACATCAAATAGTTATGTATTTTGCTGTTGTTGCTGCTGCTGCTTGATAATGGCTGAAAAATGGTGGTTGTGGAGACTGTTTCTAATTCATGTATTATTTAAATTTAGGAAAGATGCCCATAACATTTTACTAGATTAATTAACTTTTCAATTTTAACCACCTTCCTCAATTAAGTTGTATGTCTATGCAATTAAATATTGCATTATTTGATTAATAAAAAAACACAGCTTCATTATATTGAAAAAAACTATTTCTGCTAACGTTATTAATATGGAGAACACATCCATTAGCAAATATTTAGATTTTTTTGTTTTTGTTTTTAAAAAGAAAAGTTTCATGATCTATAATTAAGGTTGGTGTGTTATGCATCGGTGAGTGTTTCCTGGCTAGATTTGCTGAGCGCATCCCTAATGAGCTTCTGTATGGGAATGAGTAATGTTGTGACTGCACATTAATTAATGTATTTTCACAGCCAAAATAAATGTTCCATGTAGCTTCAAGTGTAAAAATTCACAGTTTGTCATACAGTTTATAGTTCACTTTCCCTCATAATACAAAAAGGTGTAGGGCTTTTAAAAATACACAGCTCCTGATTTTTTGCACTTTCGAGGCAGCCCTGGAAGCCCTTCCTCCCTTGCTTCTGTGACCTGGGGTGGGTGATGTGAGAGCCAGCTGGAAGCCCAAGCTACTGGTATGGAGATCTCTTGTCCTGTGACTGAAATATTGGGGTTTGCAGGAACAGCAGATTCTTCAAGGTCATCTGTGATGCTGGAGTATGCTTCTGCTCCTCTTGAGAAGGAGGAGAACCCAAGTTCTAGATCTGAGCAGGGCTGAACCCATAAAGAGGCCCACATCCACACCCTACTGACATTTGAAGTTAAGTCTGAAGGTGTCAGGAAAGAAGACTTCCTTGCTATATGAAATGCTCTCCCCATACAAGCTTGCCTGTCTTTATTTCTAAAGGGCGGGATATAAATGCTCTAATAACTGCATATCTTTTTGGCACGAGGTGAAGACTTTCTAAAAATTTGCCCAGGTGTATCAGCATGTTTTATAACTGGTTTTGTTTTTATGGCTCTGCTGGATTTCATGACTGCTGCTTCTGTGGTTTTAATATCTTATATGGAGTTTTATTGTACATGTAACAGTGTTTTTTTTATTGAATACATTTCTTTCCTGCTCTTCAGTCCCAGAGGTTTCCTAGGTTAGCTCATAAGTAATCAATCAATAAAGCAGCCAAGTAAGATCAGAAACAAGTTACCTTTAAAACAGTGCAACAGCAAAATAGATGGGAAAAGACTGAGGCTTATGCAAGATTAAAACATATATTGAAAGAGCATTTTTAAGGCATGGACAAATACGAAAAAGCTCTTTGCTTGTCACCTAAAGGACTTGGGATTTGGTTCCAGGCAAGCGTCCCTTAGGAAGGCATTATGAGCATAAACTTTCCTTCAAGCTTTAAACAAAATCTAGTAACTGCTTGCGGAATTGTAATAGAGGGATTTGAAACTGGTTTATGAGATAATCTTGGTGGCCAAATTTTGCTTCACTGTTGAGGCATACCAAGGTGCCACAGGTGAGGCGAGGAAGGCATTTTCACTTAGGTTAGAAAGGTATCTGATTCCTTCCAACCCCACAACTCTTTGTGGTATGTGACATCACTCACTGACTTGATCTGCTTTAATTAATTGTTTTATTTATTCAGGAACTTGCTTTCATAAAGTAGCTTGTTTACTTGAACATGCTTGTATTTGGACTTGGGCTGCCAGGCCACACCTTCTGTGTGCCCACAGAAGTGCCCCTGTTTCCATCTGTTATAGAGAAAAGGAGGCCATATAGCGTAGCTTAACTGGGATAGGAGAAGGCAGAAGTGCTGGGAAGGGTGTGGGAAAGAGAGAGACCAACAAGAACAATTAGAGAACAAGAAGAAACTCCATCAGAAGTTTTGGATTATTTTGGATTAGGGATAGGGCTCAGAAAAAGGAAATCCCGAATTTATATTGTGTTTTTCATTTCCTCTGAAGCTCTATTCCGGCCACTCAACTTTTACATTTCAATGTAAACTGAACCTTTCTTCCATCCCTCTGATAGCTTTCTTTAAAATAAAAGAGTCTGAAATGTGGAGCATACATATATTCTGTATGTACCTTCTGTTGTAATCCACTCTGATTCACATCATGGTCCCAACTATAATTATGTAATAGTTTAGCACTCATCAGTTTTACACATACTAAATAATAGCAGATGGTTCTAGATGGCTGGCACTTAGTCAGACACATGAAGATTCACTAAATGATGTTAAATGCCAATGTTTGCTAACAATTTTATTTCACTTTTGCACATTTTTTAACACCAGATTCTTCCCCCCCAGAAAGAGTTCAGGAAATTGTGTCATAGGCCTTTTCTCTAGTTTAACTTAAATACTAATATTAATACATACCCTGTTTCCCCTATTTTAAGACGTAGTCATAAAATAAGCCATAGCAGGCTTTTTTCGCATTTGCGAAATATAAGCCGTACCCCGAAAATAAGCCATAGTGATAGGAGCAGTTCTGGAGGGCGCCAAAGAAAAGGCGGGGCTGGGCTTACGTAATAAAAATAAGACATCCCCTCAAAATAAGCCATAGTGTGTTTTCTTGAGGGGAAAAAAAATAAGACGGTGTCTTAAAATAGGGGAAACACGGTATTAATTGGTTCAGTTGCATTTCTGCAAAAATAATTTCCATACCATTTACTTTGATATATTAATTGTCTCTTGATGAGAGCCTTAAACTGATTAAAGAAATTTCAGTTGATTTAATACCAATTTTAATTTTAATCAATTAAACCTGTATATATGTACATTTTGTTAAAACAATAGCTTGAGTTAGATGGTGTATGTCCATGTTGTGTCAGATGAGATGCCTATTGTATTTTTAATAGGTGTGGCTGATTTTGTAAATGGCCTTATCAATATTAAAAACTTAATACAGTGGTACCTTGGTTCCCAGGCTTAATCCATTCCAGAAGTCTGTTCCAAAACCAAAGCATTCTAAAACCAAGGCATGCTTTCCCATAGAAAGTAATGCAAAATGGATTAATTCGTTCCAGACTTTTAAAAACAACCCTAAAACAGCAATTTAACATGAATTTTACTATCTAATGAGACCATTGATCCATAAAATGAAAGCAATAATCAATGTACTATACTATAAAATAAATAAGACAGTAATGTAGATGATAAAAATTAAAATTCTTATTTTTTCTTACGTGCACTGATGATAGTCATTATTTAGATGGGGGGCTTTTATCCATTTCTGCAGTTGCACAATCAATCAATCAATCAGTAGCTGAACCGGGTTCCACACAGTCACAAAAAAAAGTCACAGTCGCAAGTCAGTCCCATAAAACGAAGAACAAGTCACAGTCAAAAAACCGAAAAAGCCACACAAACAAAAACGCAAAAAATAGCAAAAACAAAAGTTCCAAATATCACTTCTGTGTTGTGTGGGTGTACGGGATTCAACAGCCAACAGACTCAACAGGAAGCCTCTCATTAGCAACGGGGGACTCAATTTACAAACTGAACACACTCAACAGGAAGCGGAACATGTTCCACTTCCAAGGCAAAGTTCACAAACCGGAACACCTACTTCCGGGTTTGTAGTGTTCTGTTTCCAAGTTGTTCATAAACTAAGCTGTTCTAAAACCAAGGTACCACTGTATGAAGCTTTAACACTTGTTTAACTTGTGTTAAAGTTACAGAAAAGAATATCACGCTGCGAGCCAAGCAGTATATAGTCGCTGGGCTGTATATCAACAAATTGCAACATAGAAATCTCCCCAACGACACCCAGGACCCAATCACAGTAGTGGCCATCTATACGATCCCGTCCAGCAACAGAGGGGTGACTTGCTGGCCCCCACCGCAACACGTGCTCTCCATGAAGGAGAACCCGCTCTCTCAAGTTCTGTTTTGCCGCTGCGAATCACCAAAAGGGGTGGGGGATTAACCATGGATTTTGGCATTAAAATATCTCGTTCCTGGAAGGGAAAATGGTCAGTGGAACTCAAGTTTGGTCATTCAACAGTTTATGTTTCATATCTTGTTCATTTTTAACAAAAGAAGATGAATCACCAACTTTGCCAAAGAAATCAAGAAAAATACGTTTAGTGTAAAGCACATAGCAAAATGAAAAATTATACTTACCTATTTCAGATAAAATTTTGACAGCCACTTGGGTCAGTTCTTCTTCATAGGGTGGACGTGCTTGGAGTAGATTAACTTTCAAGATCAAAACAGCTTAGAGCCAGTATACTTTAAGGACCTCCCATAAATGTTCCCAAGTCTTCCTTTTGGGAGGGGGAGCCTTCAAAATAATCTTTATTGAAAATTGTATCAAAACATACAGATAAAAAACAAACAAATAAAAAATTCCAATCTTAACTAATAACAAACACAACAAAACAAATCATAAACAACCAAATACTTCTAACAAAACCTCTAACAAAGACAAATAAATCAAACAAACCAAACCAACATACATACATACATACATTCAACACTCAACCCCATCCAAATCCCAAGTCTTCCAGTTTTCCTGTATTCTAAGGAGAGGCCAATAACATCCAGGGAGATGGCCTTCTAAGTACCAATACCGCAGTTCTGGAGCAAACTTCCCAAGGAGGTTTGAATGCATTGAACTTGATACCTCTCTGGCTCCAGATGGAGAGCCTTTTTTATTTGCCCAAGAGTTTTTACAATCTCTTACCTCAGATATAATTTCAATCTGCTGATTTTGTTGTTGTGATTGACTGTCCTGTGGGTTTTATTAATTTCTATAAATTCAGATTTAATTTACCATTTTTTAGCTCTGTAAACTGTTTTTATGGAGGGGGGGAGATAATACATTCATGTAGTAAATAAGTAAATAAACACATAGGAATATGTCTGGATTCAGTTTCACCTTTTTTGTGCATGAGATGTAAAACTGCTTTTATGTGAGTGGAAGACCCTTTTCACATGGGGGAGAGCCCCTTTGGATCCAGTACCCCCCCCCAAAAAAACAAGCATTAAATTTCAACTGATAGTGTAATTCTTAGTAGGAGTAACTCCAATTAGAAACAGTCTTTCCCTTCTATAGAGTATATAAATATTGGAAAAATATTATCTGTTTTGTGATGCTACTGGCAAAGTTGAGACATAAATACCAGCAGTACTACTGCAGCATTTTGCCATTCTTTACAGAGAGATGCCAGCTAAAAGCCAATTCATTCTGCATTCTAGCAGAGGAGACGAGGGAATAGGTTCAGTTGCAATTGGCTGTTTTCCATTCTGCATAAATTCTGCCCGCTTCTCCATTCAGGAATTGCTTTAAAGACAACTGCTTTAACTATTAACTATTTAAGTGTGTGCTCATTTGGAGGGTGCAGGTGGTGGTTAGAAGAAATAGAAACAGGAATGATACCAATAATTTCAAACCAGCAATTTTGCTGTTTTAAATTGGAAAAATGGGAGGAAGCAGAATTTATACAAAGGTATATGTGGTAGAATATATGACTGCCTGATTATGTTAAAGACAGAAGTCACACGCACCAATTAGTATTAAAGAATGGAGGCTACATTACTTACAACTATAGATCGGTGGATGGGTATAATTAGGCCCATCAGTCTGTTTTGGCCACACCTACCTGAACTTTTCCTGACATCATATATGTTGAATTAACCTTGCAGACTGAATGCTTGCCATATGAGCCCCAACCACACTGAGACATTAAATTTGAAAAGGTAAGAAAACCAAGATTATTATAGGTAATACATGCTTAGACAATAAAGAGTTCCTAGTTCTCCCTTAATGAAGTTGGAGATACAAAGAGTTATGCTTGGTCTTTGATCTCTGTAGGGGAGAGAGATAAAATGAAGATGTGTGCTGTCCAGAGATGAGAATGAAAAGAAGGGGGAAGCAGGAAGTTAGGTCAGAATATCAGTCTAACACGTTAGGGAAGGTGTGCACAGGTTAGGTCAGAAAGACAGTAAGGCAGATTTGACATTCCTCTATGTTTGCTCCCTGCCCCCCACCCCCAACGCCATCAGCCTTAATACAAGCTGAGTTGCATCCCAACACTTCCAACATTATATGGCAGGGGTGGCCAACTCCGAAGAGACTGTGATCTACTCACAGAGTTAAAAACTGGAAGTGATCTGCCTACCCCCTTTTGGGGGGGTTGGGTCAAAGATGTTGAGATTTTTTTAGGAAGGAGGAAGCCCCATTTTTTAGGGGTTCAGGTCAGAGTTGTTGAGCTTTTCTGAAGTGGGAGGAAAGCCCTGTTTTGGGGAGTGAAGGGCTAAAATGTTGAGCATTTTATAGGGGAGCCAAAGTTGTTGAGCTTCTTTGGGGGGAGCCAGTGATCTACCAGTGATCGACCACAGACATCTAGTGATCTACCAGTAGATCACAATCTACCTGTTGGACGTGCCTGTTATATGGCATCAGGAGGGAAGTAGATAAATATCTACTCCCTGATAAAAGTCTGGTTTGTGGGCACAGTAGGATAGTAGCTTTGCCAACTAAAAGGTATACCTACATCAGAGATCCTTGGTACACTCACTGAAAGCTGTGTCAGTGTAGATGCACAATTGGTGGTGTTTTTGCCAGAGTGAGGCTTGATCCAGGATGTGTTAGGGTGTTTCTAGGTGACCTTAGATCTGTTGGTTCCCTGGATCCCCAGATCAGGCCCCTTAACATGCTATCCTGAAACTAGTACAGTGGAACCTCAGTTTTCGATCGTCTCGGAAGTCGAACATTTCGGCTTTCGAACACCGAAAACCCGGAAGTAACTGCTCCGGTTTTCGAATGATTTTCGGAAGCCAAACGTGCCATGTGGCTTCCGTTTTGAGTTTCCCTGTTGTACTGAGGCTTCCGTTTTGAGTTTTTGATTTTCGAACGTTTCGGAAGTCGAATGGTCTTCCGGAACAGAATACGTTCGAAAACCAAGGTTCCACTGTATAGTTGTTGTCTTTTGTTAACCACTGGCAAATAAAAATGCCTTCCAAAGCATTTAGTAAGAAACTCCAGCCAGACCTGTAAATGGTGCATTGTCCACTCAAAAAAACAACCCTTATGCTACCCCTTGTTGAAGATAGAAACTCCTGAGATCTCAGGTGCTCTGCAGTATGGTAGTGAGAGGCTACAAAATCTTTGTGTTCTTTTTTGCAGATTTAGGGTGGGAAGGTGCCATTCAAAACTAAAAAACAATGCCTGTGGATTAATAGTTGGCGTTCACCACCTATTAGCTGAGGATCCTGAATAGCATACCGGTAGTTTTGATGGCGCTATGGGAATTGTTTGCTAAAATTTCATAGTGTAAAAGTCTAAATAGCTTTTTTTCACAGCAGTGGAGAAAACTGTTTACAATGTGACATCCCTATTAAAATGTGTGTTGAATAGGGATCCATTTTCCTTTTCCTTTTTTCTTAAAGGAAGTATAGAAATATTTTGCTTTCCACAGAGTGATTTGGTGACAGCTTTCTTTTCTCTGTCATCTTCCTCAGGGGATGAAAACTGGCTAGATCTTTCATTTTTGCATGAAAATAACTTTATCTTTTAAACAGTGAATTCAAAAGTCCTTTTGTCTGGTTTCTGTGAATACCAGCTTTAATGGATGATTATGTAGAATGTGTCTGCTAGGCACAAAATTGCTCAAAGTGAAAATAATCTGGGATTTTGTCTCCTAAATGCTCCCACAGCATCCTGAGAACTTTAAAACAGCCATATTTGATCAGACCAAGGATCTTCTTGCTCAAATATCCCTTTTTCAACAGTGGCCAACCAGGTGATTTAAAGAAGCCCACATGTAAGACAAGGAGACAGTGGCATAGTATCTCTGATCCTGGATATTTGATTTAGCTCCTAGGCTTTGAGAGAACTGGCCTCCCATGAATTTGTCTAATATGACTTCAGCCAAAGGGAAGATCTAATATTTGGCCTCCCCAAAGGGAGTCAAGTGAAGTTTGGAGTAAATTTGGGAGTCTGGATTTTGTCAAAGGAATGAGGGAACTTGGGAGGGTTGGGTTGGGTTTGAATGGGCTTCTGGTCTTTCCAAAAGTGGAGTGTGCCAAATGAGGTTTGTATAGGCATTTAGTTTCCTCCAAAGGAACATGGTTACTCTTGGTGTGCGTGTAGACACCTGACTTTGGTCCAAGGGTGTACTGGCAGTCAGGAGTCAAATGGGTATCTAAGTAACAGGTACCCAAAGTAACAGGGTTCAATTTACTTTGTGCAGATAACCCATGAAGCTAACAGTCTTTCAAACATACTTCTCTAAAGATCAAATTATAACTCAGGCCTGGAGACTAATGATTACATATATCATGAATAACCCCTATCAGAATTTTATGAGTCTTTGTTAAGTAGCACTCCCTTTTCTGAGCTTATTATGATCATTCTTATCATCCAAAAAAGTGTGAGGCAAATCAAAGTGAGTTCAGCGGGAGGAACAAATGATGTGCACGGTGGGAGAAAGATGGCAAGAAGAAAGCTGAGACGGAATCATCTTGAAGAAAAAATTATGGGATGGTTTTAGTATTTATGACATGAAATCCATCCTTGGATAACATGGTCCATGAAAGCTTTTACCACATTAGGATACCAAAATACCCTGTATTTGTTTTTGGCTATGAACTAACATGGCTACCCCCTCTGGAAATGAGTGTGTGTGTGTGTGTGTGTGTGTGTGTGTGTGTGTGTGTATTTGTTATTCATACCTTCTTCAGGGGTTACTCTTTAGCTGCTGCAAAATACAAAAACAAAAAACAAAGGAGTCATTCTCAGGTTTTTCATCACATTGTGTTAGCAGTGGGTGGTATATAACATAAGTTATTGGAATAAAAAGACTTAAATCCATAGATTTCAATGGGTCTCCTGTGAGTATAACTTAGTTGGATATCTCCCAGTGTGTCTAGATTTGTGATTATTAGAAGAAACAGTGGAAAATGGCTAACTTTGGGCAATCAGGCTCATTTTTATAATAGGAACCTGCTGGCAGCTCTCCAGGTTTCAGAGAGGAAGTCTCTCCCAGCCCTACCTGGAGTTGCTAGGGATTGAATTTAGAACCGTCTGCATGCAAGGCTGATGCCAGACTACTAAGATACAGCCCTTACCTATACTTTATTGCAATTTAGGAATACTTTTTTTTAAAAAAAACCTAACTTTGTATTTTCATAATCTATTTCATAAGAGAATAGGTTGACTAAGCATATTCTAGAAAGGATAGTGAGCTGACTGTTTCTTAATACTGACAGAAAAGCAACATTTTTCTGTTCCTCTAGCTGTCAGATTATCTGTTCAGCTTGTAGAAAGAGGAGATTATCTTTTTTTAAAATGGTGCGCAATCAGAAATAGTAAACGTTTGCTAAGCCCTGCTGTCTTTCCATTTATGCAACATTAGCTAATTTTGTCACTTCCTTCTAGGACAAAAGGGGTACTAAACCATCTCAGATGTTTATTGTTAATTCACATCCAGTGTGTGTGTAGTGGAATTTTTGAGAAGTGTGCTTCAGAACACCCATTTAGGCTGCATATTTGACATTTCCTGTGCTGGAAGTTCAATAAGGAGGGTGCCTGTCTGAACTCAACTGACCCTATTTCCACAAAATTGTGTCCACAATACTAAATTCATGGTTCCTGATGTATCCAAGCTGAGCATCCAAAAGTCAAAGGAGCCTCCTAGCAATGACTCCTGCAAAGACCTCCATTATCAGGGATATAAGAGATTACGAATTATTTACTGTCAAAAGTATTAGTGGTAGAGATGTATGACCGTTCACCATCACCATCACCATCATCATTTTACGTCATGTTATAGGGGTGTTGTTAGTTTCTTAAGTAAAGGAACTGAAGACTGAAAAGGGCTTTGTGGTTGAAAAGCTATGTCTCTTTCACCGCTAACAGTTTTTATAAACGTGTACTGTCGTGTAATAAACATGAATTGTGCCATATTTCAGCTTTTGAAAAATTCAGAGAGAGACAAAAAGTATCTCCTTTTCTACCACATGATATTAACAATGACAGACCTAGAGATTACCTGAAGAATAATAAAATATATAAGGGGCAGTAAAGAAGCTCTGTGTTGAAAAGGTCTTCTTCAATTTAATTTAACTATTCTCCATCAATTACTGGAATAAAGAATTATCGAAGGGAAGAGTGAAAGTTATCTTGAAATTATAATCAGCAGAGTACAGGGTTTGGGGTTGTTGGGGTTTTTTTTGTTTTGCTGCGATCAACTTTTTGAGGTGCCTAAGGGCTGTTTGCAAGTGTTCTTTATTTCATTCTCCAAATCATCACACCAGCAGCCTGCATTTTTCAGTCTTCTTGAGTGCCTGCACTTCCTGGAGAAGACAACATGAGGCTGTTCCCTTCATTTGCCCAGCTTTGTATCTCCCTTGAGTTTTTGCCTTGGTGAATTTTGTCATTGAGGTTGATAATGCCCTTTGCTTACCTGAATGGAGGATGGAGAGGGATGTGTGATGGTGTGTATAGAAACTAGCCTGCTGTACAAAAGGCAGAAGTTACATTTGTTGTCCTCTGACCCTGCCTGCCACTCACCTGTGCGCCCCCCCCCCCGAATGTTGCCAAAAGGGAATTCAACCCCTGGCCGCAAAAGGGTTTACCACTCCTGGTCTGTGACTTTCAAATATCATAAGCATGGCTAGCCATTCTGTGGCACTGGGATATGTGGCAGGCATGTACATACAGGAGCTGACCCTGCCATAGAGTCCAGCTTACACTCTTCCTTGCCTCTCCTGTGTTGTACATTTCTTTACTCTTCAGTTCAGTAGACTAGAGGCAAAACCAAATCAAAGGAAATTAAATGTACATCATTCCATGAACTACTAACTGTCATACTTTGGATGGCTACGGTTTGCTGAGCACTTGCTAAAATGATTGGACACCATTTTCAAATGTGCTGACGATTTAATATCAAGTGAGTGTCAGGATTTTCAATTTGTTGCTTTGCAAGTAGATTTGGGTTGGAATCCAAACAAACAGAAAAATGTGAAGTTTAGGTTTTTTTCAAAATGGATACCTGAAAATATCTTAGAATGTAGTAGGAAGCATATCCTAGTACAATAAAAGCTCCACTTTCTTTTTCTAGGTCCGCACCAGCATTCTGGCAGAACAGAAAGAGCCAAGGACAGATACTGGAGTAAGTATTAATTTCATTGATGAATATACATCATACCTTTTAGTATACATTTTGCAAAGTTCTTATAGGTCTTTGCGTTCGACATTATGCTCACCAGATATTTATGACCTTCCTTTGTATATGCAAATTCTGCAAAATATCTCCTCCTCCATAACACTGAAGACATAGCAGTACAAATCCTATCTGTATGAATTGTTGATAAGTGGGTATAGTAAGGAAATGCTGTGTTTTTTTTAGTTTTTATTTTTATTTTTCAAGTAATAATATTCCAATTTGTAACAAATGAAATCAAATCATAATAAAGACAATAAAGCCAATTATATATTCCAAATTGCATAAAATTCCAATGGGGCTTCCCATGTTCTGGATGTTGGGATAGAGTCTCTTTCACTAGAAACCCACTTCCGGGTTTGCCGCGTTCATAACCCATGTCGTTCGCAACCTGCAGCGAACGCAACACGAGGTACGACTGTAGGAACTTGGGGACCTTCAGCCCTTGCAACTACCTCATTGGGGCAAGACCTACTGCTGTGACCACTAAGACTGAGCTGTTTTGTTTCTTTGAATAGTTAACTTCACTGACATTGGGTGCTTCACTGTTTTATTGCTGACCTAAGCCTGACTCCAGCTCCTAACACTTAGGTAATAATGGAGCAATGGCTCAGACAATCACATAGGAAAACCTTGTGCAGAAATGTGCTCTATTTATCTTGCTGGTTTCTTTTTTACCCCCAATTGTCTGTGTTCAGTATTGTTTTTCTATTCCTGTGTGAGAGCAGTAAACAAAAACAACAAAAGCGTTTACATATTCATATATTCTGATTAGTTCAAAACCCATCAGTATTTGGGACTCATTATTGACCTTATGGGTGTAGGGGAGCTTGGGAAGTACCCCTATGTCCAGGGAGACTAGAGGGGCCAGAAAGACTAGAATACACTCCTTAAGAACCACTCTAGATGCAGATTCTACCGGTACTTGGAAAGAGATTAGTACTATATAATAGAAGTGGTGGAAGCTTACGAACTTCTGGGGCATGAGCCAGAGAAGTACCGGTAAGTTCTGTAGGCCAATGCAAGACCCTATAAAAAAGAGGGGTTGATAATCCTCATATGGGCAAGTTGTGGTATGACACGTTTGAATTCTCCATATAGTCAAATATATCAAAAAGGTTATGATGGAAGCAAGATTTTAAACCATACATTTGTGGTGTGGGAACTGAAGAGGACTATTGCTATACCAAGCATCTTGCAACCAACACCAAAAAAAGCCAGAGATCTTTGGCAAGTTATCTTTTAAAATTGACTCTTAAAGAAAATGAAAAATGTGAAGAGGAAGAAGAGATGAAGATGCATTTGTGTTTTGTTTTGTTTTTGCACTGAACAGTTTGCATTGCACAAGGATGCAAATGGCTGCCACTGGTTCAGAGGCACAGAAAAATGTAGGTCAATATAACTCTTATCAGTATAGTTGGATGGATACATTTCCCTACATCTGTACTAGAATTAAATTGGCCTTCCTGGAATGGAAATACAGAAATGAATGCCTCAAACAGTGTGATGAACTGGAGAAATGCAACATTGCTATTAATATCATGTTCTAAGTGCTACATAAAAATATCTCTGGAAAACAAATATGCTTATATTTGGCAAATAAGGATGATAGTGCCTCAGGGTTTGAGAAATTATTGTAGCAAGAAGAACAGCCTTAAGATTCTGCAGATTTAACATTACTTGTGATATAAAAACCCCATGAACAGGAAAAAATAAGCCCTGTGCTGAAAACAAAACACCCTTTTTATAGCTGTACATGTTCAGCATGCTATTTGTTAGGCTGTCGTTCTGTTTGCTTTTTTATGAAAAAGAGGTTCTTGCTTCAGCTTTACAAATTATTGATAATAGTGTCACTGATCTATGAAGGCATTCCCCCAGATAATAGATCAAGAGAATAGTTTCCTATTTAATATTTCTCCCTTGCTACCAAGGAAAGATTTGCTGGTGTGAGGTTAAAGGATAAACCATTACAGCTTGAGAAATTAAATGAAGTTGCTTTGCTTCTTCCTCTATCCCACCTCATCCCACCTCTCTTCTTTTATTCCCTTTGGTTTCTAGCGAAGCTTCCTGGGTTGTACTACATTTAAAGTAGGTGATTTGGTGAAATCAAAGGAGCAGCCGCTGACACTCAGCCTGAGGTAGGTCTCTTGCTGTCAATGGCAAATCATGTCAAATTAACAACCTGTGACATTTAATGACTGTTGCTTGGCTGTGTTTTGAAACTAAAGGTATATATATAATTGTCCATTTAATTTTATACTACTTGTTCCACAAGTAAATCTGTGCTCAAAGCGTTTCACATAAAAATCAAAGTCTAAATACAGTAATGCAGTAACAATACATAACACTATAAATTTAATAATCAACAATTAATGGTTTCATTTTGCATATCAGACATCTGTCTCAAGTGCTCCCATTCTTACAATGCGCAAAGCTGAAGTCAACTACAGGATATTTGAGCATGTATTTTGACCTGTGAATGTGTTTCATTTTATTTTAGTTCTGCCTCTGTCTAACCCATAATGCTGCCAGTTTATTAAACACAGTTGAAAGTGAAATAGGGTTGTTGGCCTGCTTTCCCTTGCTTCCTTCTCTCCCCTCTTTGGGGTGAATTCCCTGCTCCTGTATCTGGCCTGCTTTAATCATGGTTGAGCATTTCATAGGGTTAACCATAGTTGGTGTAATTGAATGTGTACCTCTAAACCATGGTTAAAGGTAACAAGAAGAAAGTATGGAATATGCACTTGGCCACTGTGAGAACAAGATGTTGGAAGAGATGGGTCTTTGGCCTGATCTAGCAGGGCTGCTCTTATGCTTCTGTATCCGTGCTTCCATCCCATCAAACTGGGGGGTTGTAGGTTTTTTTGGGGGGGGGTTGGTTAGTAGTAAATAATAACTTGCTTAAATCCATCTGTTTATACATACCGACCTGGATACATTTTTGATTTAGGGACTGGAGTCTGAATTTGGGAAGCATGAATATTTGACTTCTGGAAAAAAAATTAAAATTAAAAAAATTGCAAGGATCTATAGTGAATTGAGGCTAAGTTGCAAACTCATCATTTTATTTTACTTTTTTTAAAAAGGAGAATGAAGTTGTAATGATGGAGGAAGACTTACACAATTGTTAGGAACCAGAACAGTACCCCATCTGGACCAATTGCACCCAATATTATAGTACATTAATTAAATACAGTCTTTTGCATTATCTCTCCCCCTTTCCTCAGAGAATTGGACCCAATATCTGTCTAATCAAGGAAGGAGCTGTGGAGGGCAGATGACTCACATCTTAGCTAATAGACGTGTAAAAATTATCTATATTCCGGGCTCTGCTACAGCAATGATGGCAATGAGTAATTTGTTCCTAACAGCTGCAATTATGTCTGCAAAGTGCCATCTTATGGAGTTCTTCTTGGTGATTAATGACTTGGTCAGTCAGCATTATATCTACTGAGATGCCAATGAGTTTAGCATCTCCTTTGCAGGCAAAAGGATATGTATTTGACTGCTCTTGGGGGCCGATTTTTAAATACACTCAGAATTTGAGAGGCTGGGGACACAGTCTTGCCCTGATTATGAGATCAGTTTCAGTTGGTCTTCCCCTCTCTGAGTGATGAAAGCAGCTGGAACAGGACCTCACAACTTATTAGCCAGGATAGATGTATGCCCAGTGAGCTAATGGAATCCCACATGTGCCCCAAATTCAAACTTTCTTGATTTTCAAAAAAACAGAGATCAATAATAACAATAAAAATGGATAGCTATATGTATTGCTTCTGCTGCTGTTCAGTTCCTGTTTAAATACTTGATGGGTTTTGTGTGATGCTTAGACCAATAGATTTTTAGTATCTCCAGTATATATCTTATGTTTAAGATATATACATCTTTATGGGCTATGGCTAAGTGGTAGAGCACATGGTTTGCATGCAGCTGGTTGCAGGTTCAACCCCAGGCATTTCCAGATAGGGCTGGAAGACACTGCCAGTCAGTAGAGTTAACACACAGCTAAATCAGTATAAAGCAGCTTCTGCTTTATTTTTATTTTTGAGAACATGAAATTGAGAAGCTGTGGTTCAGAGATTCCAAGAATTCAGAGAGCATTAAATACGAATCATATTATGCATGCTTAATTGATGGCTAGGCTTTCAAAACACCTGCAGGTTTTTTTAAATGCATGTTTATTCCTTAGGAAATGCAATTAATATGGGGCTTCACACTCTTTCTCTCCTCACAAATCAACTTTATTTATTCAGTTATATACAGCTAACATAGAATAGTTGTTTCTGGTAGTGACAAGCCAAAGTGAAGCAGATGGGTGTCATCTTGGCTCTATATACTTGGCAAAACATTAGAAAAGTGGAGATGAACTTTGGCAAAGTGTGTAATAGCATTTTATATTAGGGTGAACAAAAGGAATAGTAAAATCTGTTCAATGACATTTTATTTATCACTAGAACTATCTGGAAGCAGAAAATCTGCAAAGGGTTTCACAGTTTTAATTGGTGAATCTGCATGGAAATGGCGGTTTACAGAATGAATTAAGGATTTTGCAATAAAAATAAAAACCTGTTCTTTTCATCAAGGATTGCTGCTAAGAGCAATGTATATATTTTATTAGATTGCAGGATTTAGCTGTATGTATTGTGTTATGAGGGAGGGTAATGCTTGTGAAAACCTGAGTGTCATAACTCAGTATGAACATGCAAATATGCCATCAGCTTTTTTTCCCCTCTGGGTTCCTAAGTGGAGTGAGTGGAATAATGATTGGCAACAGGGGCGTGTGATGGAATTCTGGGCAGAGTTAGAGTGAATGACAGGTAGAGTGCGCTGCTTGGAAAGTGAAAGTTCAAAAAGAGAGTGACGGAGGAGACGAGGAAAAGGATGAAATGAGATAAGAGAGAGAGTGAAAGCATATGTAAAAGAGTTAGCATGGCTGCTAAGAATACGTTAGTTATTGTAAGATAGGATACTCCATATAAAGAGATTCCTTGCTTCAGGAATCTTGTTCTCCAGGTTCTTGTTCGGTGAAGTGAAAACTTAGGGCTTGCATGTAACCTGGAAGCAAGAATTAGGTGGAAGGGGGAGTCAGTGGACTGAAATAGTCTAAAGGAAATCAACAGATATGTGGCAGATTTTAGTGGAATTGAAGGAGGCAAAAGAGCAGCAAGCTAGTATGGAAGAGAGATTCCACAATGAATAACAACAACAACAACAACAACAACAACAACAACAACAAAATGTATTTATACTCAGCCACTCTGGGCGGCTTCCAACAAAAGATTAAAAATACATTAAAACATCAGTCACTACAGGGCTGCCTTCAGATGTCTTCTAAAAGTCGGGTGTTTCTCCTAAAATAAGACACTGTCTTATATTTTTTCCCCTCAAAAAAACACAGTATGGCTTATTTTCGGGGGATGTCTTATTTTAACCGCTCCGCGTTGGTACGCAGCATAGCCACGCCTATCCAGGCTGTCTTAAGGGAGAGGCGCCGCATCACTATGTCTTATTTTCGGGATATGGCTTATTTTCGGGGTATGGCTTATTTTCGGGGTATGGCTTATATTTCACAAATGTGTAGAAATCCTGCTACGGCTTATTTTATGGCTACGTCTTATTTGAGGAGAAACAGGGTAGTTGTTTATTTCTTTGACATCTGATGGGAGAGTGTTCCACACGGTGGGTGCCACTACCGAGAAAGCCCTCTGCCTGGTTCCCTGTAACTTCGCTTCTCGAAGTGAGGGAGCTGCCAGAATGCCCTCGGCACTGGACCTCAGTGGTTGGGCTGAATGATGGGGGTGGAGACGCTCCTTCAGGTATACAGGACCGAAGCCGTTTAGGGCTTTAAAGGTCAGCACCAACACTTTGAATTGTGCTCGGAAACGTACTGGGAGCCAATGTAGGTCTAAATTATACAAGAGTATTGCCAGGTCCGTGCAGAACTTGTCTGAGGCCTGGGGTGGAAGTCCTGTTAGAATAAAATTACGAATAAAAACAAAAAACAAGCTGGTCCCTGGCAGGACCCCTCAACCAGCTTAGCCTACTGAGACCCAGGACAAGTGTACCCACCTCCTCCCCCCACCTCTGCTCAGGTCTGAGTACTCCTAGTGAATAGGAGGAAAAATAAATTTACTCATGTTTTATAGGGGTTGCACAGATTTCTGAATGAGGCAGGTGAAGCTAACGGAAAAAAATAGGATTGTTTGGCTGAGATTGAACAATCAAAGGCTGTAATGGAAAAAGAATTGAAGGAAATGATTTAGCAAGCTGAAGAAAGTGTTTGACGATGCAATTTTGTTTTCTTTTGACCACCAAGTATTAAATGAGCATCTTAGGGGAGGGGCTGTGTTTGTTGTGTTGCTCTGATTCAGAGTTGTATTGCTTTGATTCAGAGACTGTAGATAGTAACTTTCTTGTGGTGAAGGGGGAAAGCAGACTTTAGTATTGAGAGCCTATCCTCCCTTGAGAGGGATTAAAGCCCTGAGGAAACAGCTGCAAAAGCAAACCCAAATCCTGTTGAATGTCTGAATAACTGCAAAGCAAGCAAAAGAGATTGTCAAATTCTTGTTTATAGTTGTGACAAAGAATTCTGTGTTACTTTCAGGCCTGCAACCAGCCAAAATGCAGGAAAAAGCACAGAAAAGGTAGCTGTGTGTAAAAATCACAAGGAGCAGTTCTGATTAAGAGAAAAATAAACTGTTCCAAAAGTGGTAACAAAGATTAATCAGAGCTGTACAAAAAGTATGTGGAAAACTCAACACAGAAAAGCCTAACCCAATGCAAAATTCTTACAAGCAGCAAAAATGAAGGCATCGGGGAGGGTGTGAGTCCTGCTTGTGTGAAAACGAGATTAAGCTAAAATGGAGTCCAGTGAAGAATCAAATATTTCTGTTCCACCAACACATCTTCCTGCTTGCTGATATGTTCATATCAGCCAGTGAGAGCCAGTGTGGTGTAGTGGTTAAGAGCGGTGGACTTGTAATCTGGGGAACTGGGTTCAATTCCCCGCTCCTCCACATGCAGCTGCTGGGTGACCTTGGGCTAGTCACACTTCTTTGAAGTCTCTCAGCCTCACTCACTTCACATAGTGTTTGTTGTGGGGGAGGAAGGGAAAGGAGAATGTTAGCCGCTTTGAGACTCCTTAGGGTAGTGATAAAGCGGGGTATCAAATCCAAACTCCTCCTCCTCCTCCTCCTCCTCCTCCTTCATTTTCTTCCCTCCTTCACTTACAACTGAGATTTGGTTCTGTATTGGTAAATGGCAGGTCAGGAGAAAATGTTTTGTATCACACAAATTTACTGCACTGTGCTGTTCAGATACAGATTCTCTTTGTCTTTGGGCAACTGACGTGTGCTCTCAGGGTCTTGTCAGAGCACTTAGCCGTTGGAGGCTCTGGTGTATTGCTCCATGCCTTGGCCAAAACCTAATAACCATAGCAACCATATATCTGTCTTTTTCCTCATTTCACAAGGTAGGGAGCCCTGCTTTCCAATGGGAAATGGGCTATTTATGAGCCACAGTACTGAACCAAGTATTTATTCCATTCTGTTCTTTCCTTTACGATATACTTCTTGATTGTTTTCATGCATGAGGATAGCAATGGCAGTAAACAGAAACAGAAATCTTGAAAGTCAATAAATGAAATTAAAAATATAACCTATCACCACAAAACCATTATGAAGGTGATTCAAAAGTTATGGTATATCTCTCACACATGACTTACCTAAATCTTACGTTATGGTTCTAAGTGTACTCTAATCACGTCACTTCTAGTAATGCCTTGTGAACTTCTTGATCAATAAATCATGAACATCTAAGTTGTTCCTTGTTAAATAAATTACCTATTCTGTTTGGTGGGAGTGGATGTGTTTACTGCAAAAGAGAGACGGAGAGAGAGAAGATTTCATTTGTAGCCTTATGGTGTATGATTGGCAGGCTACATACAGTTTCATTGCATCTGAAATTCATAGTAACCGACAGGATTAAACCTGTGACAGTCTGTAATCCATAGTTTAATAGCTGAATATTTAATGCAAACCGGCAATGAGTCAGAAGTTAAGCATTTTCATCAAAACATTCTAATCTGCTGTAAACTGACATTTTTGACCAATGCATCTGTTGCGGCAACTGGCCTTCTAAAAGGTATATGTGAGCTAGCAACCACTCTTTGTTTTTGCATATTCACATTCTCCTTGCACAAACAGATTGCTTGGTTAGTGAAGCCTCTTTTATTAGTGCTAGTTGTGAAGGGAGGGAGGCAAAGAGATATAACAAGGTCAACATAATAAACTATTATAATTCAAATTAAAGGGGGACTTTCCATAATAGTTCAAAACAGAATTGGGAAGCCAAAATGTAATTGCATGATTTGCTAGTACAGATTAACCAGTGAGATTTAGTCCTTTATCATATGCTACCAGTCAGGGATGCTGGGCTAAGAGATCCGCAGAAGTCCAGAGCTGTCATCTCTTATTCCTGCCTATGGTGTGGTGTAATGGCATTACAACCCACCTTATAGGTTCGGATTTTGGAAGACTCTTCCATATGTTAATTGATTGCTTTAATGTGGAAGACTGAGTTCTGTGTGTATAGTGTGCATCATGGTGTCATGAAATTAAATTATGGGGGAAATGTAGAGGTGATTTCTGTTTTAAAAACTGATGTTAGTCTTGCCCACAGGGAAATGTGCCCTCTCTATTTATAGCATTGAAATTCTGTATTCTATCCTTGGTATCTGAAGGACTGCCTTCTCCTGCAGGAACCTCCCTGTTTTGTTAAGATTGTCTCTAAAGGTACTTCTCTGGTTGCTACTACCAGCTAAGGAACAATGGATGGCTACCAAAGAGGACCCTTTCGTGGTGGCACCCAGACTGTGGAACTCCCTGCTGAATGATATAGCTGCAAGACAACTTTTATTACTGTCTTTTAGGCACCGGTTGAATTCCATCCTGTTGTCTGGAGCATATTGCATTTGTACTACAGAAAATGGTTCTGCTGAGATTTAAACATCGGTTTATGTTGTGTGTTTTTTAAGTGTTCATTTCTTTTATAAATGAATTACTTCTGATATACATTCTGAAACCATGCAGACCAAATTACAGTTGGGAGGTTTTTGAGTCAGTAACTTACAAATTACAGTACAAGTTCCTTCAATACTGCTTCTTAACTCCACCCTTGTAGAGACAGAAATGTGGCTAGTTGCTGCTGTTAACATTTGTGATGTTAGTGTTTTTTCTTCTGTTCCGATCCGTACAATAATGTGATACAGGATTATAAATTCTATAAGTGAGCCTGGATACAGTGAGCCTTACTTTTTCACCTTTCGCAGAATTTTAAAATGTATACAGTGTAGATTCATCTTTTAAAGCAGCCGTTGCAAATAAGGATTTGTCCAGCACTAGTTTTCAGATTGAAGAAAATGGATTTAATTAATGATACTGCCACACCAGCAAAAATATAAATCTCCCCTCCCTTTCTCCATTTTTTTTTCCAGGAGTACGGATGGTGGGAAAACATTTGGCACTATAGATGTCAGCCTTGTGAAGATGGGGGAGACAGAGAATGGGGAGGCAGATCACATCACAACAGATGTGCAGGGACAAAAGGTAGGAACCCAGCTCAGTGCACAAATTAAATTAGAATGATCAGATATGCCAGATGCCTATGTATTAGTATGGTCACAGTAGACCTTTAAGTTTGCATTTGCAAATTAAAATGAAGGAACTCCTCTATAGAATAAAGCATGACGCCGAGTGTTCAACTCTCCCAACTAAAAATACACTGAAATGGAACAGTTTTGTTACAGAACTTTAACTCACATTTTGTTAGATCAAAATTACCAATTTAAAAACCAATCAAGCATAATTAGCTCAGTGTGATAAATTTGGCTAGGCAGCGTCCCTGTTTTCCACCCCTCTCAAGTGCTACTCAGTACAGAAAGTGAGTTTTAAATAATAGCCTTTTAAAGAAAAAACTGTCAGTTAGCTGAGGTTCGGTTTTGGTACGAGTGCTTTGTTTCCAGGATTCTGATGAAGAATCAGTTTAATTTTTCTAATGATTCCTTTACTAATTTGAAAAAAAGACTCGCCTTATCCATATTTGGACCAAAAAAATAACAACTCTCTTGAATATTTTGGTGCATTGCGCTAAGTGAGAATGGAACAATTCTTCTCTGGCTCAAATTAAAATTGAAGTGGTTAAAAAAATGGAGTGTGTATGTGAGCAATGTTCACTGTATTTGAAACAAGTGTTGTGAACCTGCCTAAAAATCATTTCTGTGCTAGAAAATATAAGTCTGGAAGAAATCTCAAATTGTAATGACAATGATTTTCAGTTGATAGCATAGCAACATGGTGCTCCTGAACTAATGAAAAATATACGTGACACGCTCAGAGTAATCAGAGTAATCCACTTCTGGTTTATTGTAACTATAACCCTCCTTTGAAACATGTACCTCTGACTCTTTTCTTTGTTACTGTTACCTTTGATCTGAAATGAATTGTGTTCGATTCCATATAACGCATTGCAGGTGAGATGTAAATCTTAATAGGAAGATGCAGTAGAAATTTATCATGTGCCCAAAACTTTCGCATTGAATACAAAGGGGGTTGGGAGAAGACATAGCAATTAAGTCGTCTTCCTGGATTCATTTGTTTATCTCTGCTGCCTGTTTTACAGAATTAGCAGCAAAAGTGTTTTCAATATTTAATTTCGTTCCAATGGGGATTGTAGGTAGGGATGGGAGAGAAATTCACTGAGCAAATTTGCACTTCCTGAACCAATACCCAAACTAAAACACGGCTCTCCTTTGAAATTAACATGTCACTGAATTTTGTAACAGCCAACCGAAGAATGCATATAAAAATAATCAGTGAAGATCATGTACAAAAATGGATTCTATTAGTGGGAAATTGCTTGTAAAAATGTTGCATAAATTGACAACGTTGCATATATATGTACATACAGTGTTAGAAACTGAGACATTAAGGCCAGGAGCTAAATGGCACCTTAAACCTAGGTTATGGGCACAACCACGGAATGTCTAGGCACAATTTTTTTTTATAACAAGAATACAAAGCTGAAAATGAATGAACTGCCGCTAAAATATTATGTTCATTTTTCACATGGTCTAGTCCTTTGCCTGCCCCTCCCCCTAATATTCTTAAGAGGGTCTCTTCTTCAGTCTTCAGAGAGTAACTGGAAGTGGGGAGGCAGAAAAAGGTCCTCATTTCCTTCCACTCTGCAGTTTTAATCTGAAATCGTAGGTGCACCCAGAGCTCAGAAACTGCTCGCGCTAATGAAATTCCCTGTCGCAAAATGCTCCTAGAACAATGGGAGTTTCGAACACTGTGTACATATATTGTAAGAAATACACATGAAAGTACACCCACATTTTTGTGTGAACTTCTTTTAATAGGTAAATTTAAGAGGAAATGGGGTAAACTAAATTTAAGATTTGGGAAAAATGAGACTTCAAAATTGACAGAGTAATCAGTCTCTAGTTCTGGCACTTAAAATTGGCTAGCAGGAATGCTGGTGAATTCTCCCCAGCCCCCAATCACTGAATGCCTTTCCGACTTTCACAGTATATGAATGAGGCTGGGAAAGGGATGTGAGCATTTCACCCCAGTCCTAGGAAGTGGGTAATTCCAGTTCTTCCTGTTTTAGGGAACATTCTACTTGATTTAAGATGCACCTCTGTGATTGATACAATAGCAAGAAAGTTATGGACAGTTGTCTTTCTCTCAGACAATTGGCTGCCATCTCCTTCGTGCTCCTGACTTGACACAGCAGCTTTATGTAGGTAAAAACGTACTGTTTTTAAATTGGTTTAAGAAGATTATCTTTCAGACAATGTAATAGGGGAAATCATGATATCAAGCCCCAACATGTTGATTCCCAGGATATACTTCAACAACATAAGTGAGGTCACTTATCCTGCCAATGACTTTTTCAAAACATGCTTTCTTCAGTGAACAAGGAGGAAAATGAATGTGAGCTATGAATTAGCCCAGGAGGCTGAGGGGATGGAGATTTTTAAAAGGGGGGGGGGCAAATGGAGCCACGACACTGTAACAATGAGAGACTGGTGAAACAAGACAAAATGAATGCGTCTCTAAATGCCTATTTCAAAGTACCCTTCTTATAGCTCCATAGTGAGTTGGAGGGTTTTGGATGCTTTGAATGTTCCAGTTTTGTAGCACAGTAATGGAGCCTGACGTAATTTATCTGAGAAAGTTTATGAGTTCAGTTGCTGAACTGCCTTACCAGGTTTTCCAATCACTAGGAGGCTTATAAGTGCTTCTAGTTGAATGTATTCACAATCCCCCTTCAGATCTTTGTACAAAGTTTGGGAGTGAAGGGGTAGGGCTGGCGTGCAAAGGAAATGTTGAAGTGCAACCGGCATGCGTGGTCCCGATCTGCTACTCACTTTATATGCACACATGATCACTTGTTGCCCTCACACCTGAAGAGGGCTGGACTACACTTGCTGTGTGTTGTGCCAATTTCAGTGTGCTTTATTACTCTTTTAGACTTTGTATGATGAATCCTCTCATAACATTCTAAATGTTTTAACTTTTGTTTTGTAGTGTGCCTTGGTTTACGAGTGTACATCTCCAGAAAACACCAGTAGTAAAGACAATTTACCTTTATTAAATGCAGGTATGTGTGCTAAGTCTATAATGATGGAAATAATTAATGTTCAACACTATGCTGCATGTATATAATTATGAGAAGGAGTTGGCCCCTGTGCTCTAACAAGAACCCATTTATGAGCCAGTGTTTTTCAGCGACCTGGCTCCTGGGTAATATTCAACTTCATCTTGAATAATATTTCCATAAATTAGCACCACACAAGAACTCGATACATTTTGAGGATATGTTAATTCTAAGAGAGTTAGAAGTTTTTATTCATTCATTCATTATAGGTAATAACATAATTAAACTGTAAATATAAATAAAACATAATAAACTAAAAGGCCACAAGGCCACAAAAGCATAATAAAACAGCCAGCCAGATTAAAAATGCATCTAAAAAACTTAGGAAAATGAAAAGTTTTTTTCCAATACAAGCTTTCCAGATGAACCTCTTTGGGTACAACCTATTTGGGCATGATTGGGGTACCACCACTGAAAAGGCTTCTCCGGTAGGTACCTGCCTCACCTCAAGTGGTGGAGATACCTGCAGCAGGCCCTTCACTGAAGATCTTAGTGTATGGCTAGGTACATCTGAGACAGGCAGCCCTTTAAGTGTCTTGGTCCTAAGCCATGTAGTGCAAAGACCAGAACCAGCACTTTGAACTGAATCAGGAAACAGACTGAGAGCCAGTGTCACTGACGTAACAGAGGCGTAATGCAATAATAATCCTCAGTCCCTTTTAGTAATCTAAAAACTGCATTCTGCACTAACGGCAGTTTCTGAACAGTGTAACTAGCACATGCAGGAGTCTAACTTGGACATTTCCAATGCATAGGTAACTGAGGGCAGGCTCTGTCTTTCTAGGTAAGGTTTACAACTGACATACCAGCCTAAGCTGGTAAAAGTACACATACTTAATGTTGCCGAAGCATCTTGCTCTTCCAGTGGGTGAAAGATGAATCAAGGAGTACCCCCAAGCTGCAAACCTGTTGCTTCATGAGGAATACAGCCCCGTCTAGCACAGGATTTACACTACTCCTTTGATGAACCATCCACCCAAAATACCTCTGACTTGCCTGGTTTCAGCTTTGGTTTATTGTCCCTTATGCAGACCATTATTGCAGCCGTAATTAAATTCCTTCCTAGCAGTTAGCTTTGACCTGTGCTGTAATTTATCATTGTATCCAGGTGATACAGTGTATACATTTCCCATCTGTTCTGCGTTGCCTGTAATGTATTTACTTTTGTATATGTATCGAAAGACAGGAATTACAGCAGTAGCTGGCCATACGTACCAAGAGTTATTGTGTTTATACTCTGCATTTCAGTGTCTTGAACAGTTTATTGTATTGTTTACAATTCTGGAAGTAGTTAAGGGGCTGGGGACGCCCGCCTCATGTGTTGTTGTTTTTTTAAAAAAAATCTCCAAAGCTTAAAGGCCCTTGGCATTATTCTTGAGCGTTCTTAATATATGGAGCTCCAGCGCCAAGTGAGTTATGAAGTAGTGACTAAGAGTGGGAATGAGGTATCAATGGTTAATCTCATAGATTCTCATAACTATTTTATTTTTATCTTGAGACATTTTGGTTTTACTGCTATTCATATATAAAGCTGGAATCTTAAAATTAAAATAATATATTTTCTCTACATGTGTGTGTTATGAAAATGTGATCTTTAAATATATATATATATATATATATGAAAGGAACAAAATTCTAGAAAGGTAATGGGCATGTTTTAAACTGTATTTTAAGCCGTATTTTAATTAACTGTTGTTTGTTGTTGTTTTGTTTGTTTTTTCTATTATGTTTTATTGTAATTCATATTTGGTGTTAGCCGCCCTGACCGGGGAGGGCGGGGTGTAATTATTATTATTATTATTATTATTATTATTATTATTATTTATTATGTTAGAGGAAGTGGGGTGCCTGATGATCTTGCCTTTTTGCTGCTCCTTTCCAGAAACCTGTGCTGCCTGAACTGATGCAACACAATATATATATTTTTCTCTAGTCAGAAGTTTTCTTTGAACTTTTTTAGTAGTATATATGAATCACTAGTAACTTTTTGTGTTGTATATATTTCATAGATCAAAATGTGGGTCAGTAACAGTTAGGAAACATTATGTCCCACAGGAGTGAGTAATATTACAATAGGTTAGTGAGGCTATTTATTTCAGAGATCAGATGTAATGGGTTGTGTTCTGAGAACCCACAGAAAGAACCTGAACTAGGATCCCGCAGTAGGCTAAGGCAGGCATAGGCAAACTCGGCCCTCCAGATGTTTTAGTACTACAACTCCCATCATCCCTATCTAACAGGACCAGTGGTCAGGGATGATGGGAGTTGTAGTCCCAAAACATCTGGAGGGCCGAGTTTGCCTATGCCTGGGTTAAGGTGATGCCCTTCCTGCAAATAGACTGCTGCAAACATGGGACTCATCCAACACTCCCTTTGTCCCATTATTTCTTCCACTTGGTCCATGACTTCTGGGCACAGGTCCAACAGTTCTTTCCTGTGCCCCGATACTTTTCTCAGGAAAATTTGCTGCTTACCGCTGAATCGGAACAAACGTCAATCCAACCCCCCCCCCCCTTAAATTGACATTTTCTCTGATTCAGCAGTAAACAGTGGGTTTTCCTGGAGGAAACAGTGGGACAAAAGAAAAAATCTCTCAGACCTGTGTTTAGAAGTCATGGACCAAACGGAAGTGTGGATGAGCCTGACATTTCAAAAGCAGCCAGAGATCTGAGAGAACCTGAAGGACATGCAAGTCTCTAACTACCTGTAAAGCTTTAAAACTGTGTTCTAGTATCTGGTAGCAAGGATTGTTGTGCAGCAAAGGTTCATCATTTTCAAATAAATCCATCATTTTTATTGTTCCCGGGGTGGAGAGGAGACACCAAGGGAGTGAGCCACTTTTGCTATCCCCTCCACACCTTCAGAGCAAAACGTAGGAAGAGGTTATTCAAGCCTTAAGCAGATAGAGAGCAAAAGGGCATCGCTTTCTTAAGTTGTTACTCCATAGGTATCCATGTGGTTCTTGTGTGGTCTGTGTGGTTCTTGAGGAGAGACAATAACTGATGTAACTGGCTCGCCTCACGATAAAGTCTGAGAATAGGAATCTCATAACCACCACATTGTGCTTTAGTGTACAGAACTGAAGGCCTTAATCTGGCTCATTTGTCCCTGTGGCAAAAGCCCTCAACCCCTGTAATTGAGAAAGAGGGAGGTTTGTTGGCAACACCTGAAATAAATAGAGCAATTTCAGTAAAAGCATCATTTTAAGGGTTGCAATATGCCTTAGCGAAGACAAGAACCTACCGAGCTTTCATTTCACACTTCAGACATTTGATGAGAGGGCCGTAATTCCTTTTTAGTTGAGTTAAGTCTTTAGTAGCTAATATGCCCAGATATTTAATATATGTGTCTTGCAGAGATAACAAGCCTATATTTGCTAAACACTGTTGGTCCCTCCAAGGGATATTCAAGCATAGCAGCTGAGATTTTGAATAATTGACCTACAGTCCTGCTGCAGATTGGAATTGAGCCAATTCAGCCTGTAGTTTAACTCCTTTCATTCTTTGTTTATTGCATTTATATCCCACCTTTTTCTCTTAAGGAAGTCAAGGTGGCGTACATGGTTCTGCCACTCCTCATTTAATCCCCACAGCTACCCTGTGAGGTAGGCTAGGCTAAAGAGGCAATCACTGGCCCAAGGCCACCCAGTGTGTTGCTAGTAAACAAGCTCTCCTTTATAGATTTTGACCTAGCAGACAACATAGCTGTCAACTTTCGGATTTGAAAATAAGGGATGCCGCGAGAGTGGTGCAATGGCACCAAGTAGCCTCGCCACCCTTCGCTCTAGAGGCTGCGTGCAAACGGGTGAGCGAAAGAGCGAGTGCATAGATGGCAGGCAGGCTGTCTGTCTGGTTGGGCGTGAGGGTCTGGCTGCACAAGGCATGCAAGCTCCGCCCCCAGTCTGTCTCAGACTCCTTATTGGCAGCCGAGCAACGCAGCTGAGGAGCCTCTGTAGCCGGCAGGGAGGGAGAGGAGCTGCTTCCTTTGAAATCCGGGAAATTTAAGGGATATCAACAATCTGGGATAGCAGCGGGAAACGGCATTGGAATAAGGGAGTTTCCCACAAAAAAGGGAGGGTTGACAGCTATGGCAGACAATCCTCATAATAATTAGGGGACTTGAGTCAGATACAAAGAGTAAATAAATTTCTCTCAGTAATTGCATGGATATCACAGTAGAAATAAGTTTGAAATGTGGCTGAAATGTGCTGCTAACCTGACTACCCTAGGTTCAGAGACATTTCATAACCTTAGTATGCTGCAATTCAGTTGTAGCTCAGAAGCACCTTGGCTAGCTTTTGTGGACTAAAAAGCTTGGTTCATGCATTATACGGGTTTGTGTAGTTACACTAAGTCTGTCAAACCCTAACTATGATCAAAATAGTTTTCTCTTTGATGTTAAACTCTTATTCCCCTTGGCTTCAGCCCTTTCTGTTTGTTCCTGGTTGAGTTTAACCAGGATGATATGCTGCACCAAACCTTGGCTTAGATGCCCTGCCACACTAAGCTAAAAGGGTTGGGGAAGACTAAAGCAGGTATGGGCTCCTCTGCAGCACATCCATGTAGCCCTGGTAAGCCATGGTTTGGCTTTCCGTGTTGTCCAAACAGGCTTGCTAAGGAGAGCTTGCTAATGGATGGAAAGTTATCTCCCATAGTTGCTATGGCACTTCCAAGCTCATGGCCAAAGGAAAAAGGATTCCAAATCTAAGGCCTTGAATTAATGTCCCAACTTTTGAATATATGAATTAGCCCTGTTGACAAGGGTCTGTGGATAAAAGATACCATTTCCATTCTTGTTTATCTACAGCATAGCTGGTTTTATCAAAGAATTTTGGAAAGTATAATGAGATTCTATGTGATGAGACCATTTTGAATCTGCACGGCTAGTAAAAAGAAATCAGCTGAACCACCACAAAAGTGCTTCAAAAGATGGAGTATCTTTTATTTAAAGCAAAACAAAAAACAACAATGGATGTGGAGCCAGGAGAATATTATCATTCATAACACATGATCATAATGTCATCAGCTGCTCGTTGAGATTTCACTGTTTATTTCTCAGCCAAATTCTTTTATCCTAGGAATCTGTGCCAGTAGTCCTGAGTTTTTAATCTTAGTGCAGCTGAAGTAATAAATCCAGCATCTAGTGTTCTAAGTAGAATTTAATTGTCTTCTGTTTGGGTAGCATAACTTAAGGGACTCTCCCTTAAGGGACTTAAGGGACTCTCCCTTAAACTCCCTTCGGTGTTTTAATTGATTGTTTGTAGTTTATTGAGGTTTTTATGGTTGTTAGCCGCCCTGAGCCCGGTTTCTGACTGGGGAGGGCGGGGTATAAATAAAAGTTTATTATTATTATTATTATTTAATTTATTGAAATAAATTAAATAATAATAATAAATTAAAGGCAGAATAGATTTATTTGTGGGGTTTAATTTTTAAAATACAGCGAGAAAGAGATAAATTACTTTGCTAATAAACCACTGTGATAGCTTTTGAACAAAAATATAGCTGCGATTAAGCAACCCCATCATTTTTTTTCCTTTTGCAGTGTTAAAAAACCCGATCTGTAAGTTATATAGATTCCCCACTTCTGACAACAAGTGGATGTGTGTACGAGAACAGATGTCTGAGAGCACTCTTTCTTTTCATATTCCCAAGGAACTCATCAGCCTGCACATAAAGGAGGATATGAGAAGGTAAGGGAAACAGCATGAAAAAGTAAAAGCAAGCTATAAAACTGTCTTTATAACATTGGTAATAGTTGACTGAAATCCATGAGTTCACTGCTAGGAATCCACACAGTTTCAACCTGTTCAGTCTGCCAATGTTGGGACTGAGCTGCAGGCAGCTGCCACAGGTGAGCCCAGAGGCTGGGAGTCAGGAGTTGAGCCATTGCCAATGGACAAAGTCAGAAGCCAGAGCAGAGGAATGGTGGAGGCTGGCCTCTTAGGGCAAGTGGGGCAGTGCCCCCCAACCTCGGCCAGCTCCCACCTGCTTACCTGCCTTCTTATTTCCAACCAGCCCCAGAGGTGACACTAGCTATCAGTTTCATCTCAGCTTTTCCCTCATACATTTTTAAAATAAACAAATAGATAGACTTAAGATGGACTTTGATTGCAGCCTTATCTTTCATGCTTTATAATGAGTTATAAAGCTATGAACTAAAATTTTACTTAGCTCATACTAATCATGTTTCTTCATCATAACGATCATAATTTTAATCCGAATGTAATTGATATCAGTGATCCTATGCAAACATCAAATTCAGACTGTAACTCAGAGGTAGGCAACCTAAGGCCTGGGGGCCAGATGCGGCCCAATCGCCTTCTCAATCCAGCCCACGGATGATCCGGGAATCAGCGTGTTTTTACATGAGTAGAATGTGTGCTTTTATTTAAAATGCATCTCTGGGTTATTTGTGGGGCATAGGAATTCGTTCATTTCCCCCCTGCCCCCAAAAGTATAGTCTGGCCCATCATATGGTCTGAGGTACGGTGGACCAGCCCATGGCTGAAAAAGGTTGCTGACCCCTGCTGTACCTTCTGTGGTAGATAGCCAGTGTGAATGAGTGCTGAACAGATTACGGTAACATAATGAAAGCCTATGGACAGTTTAATTACATTGTTCCAACCACCCAGAGCATCAATCCTTATTTTCAATGTTGGAAGTTATTGATTGTAAATAGGGCATTCTGATAGTCATCAATCCATTAATCTTGCCACAGGCATATGCTTAAACATAATTAAATTAATTAAGTCATTAAGAGAGTAACATCATAGATTTAACTATGCTTCTATTCTTTAACCTTAACTGATTGTTATATTAACACTGCAAGGAAACACAATGAATAGGAGCTAACTGTATAACCACATATAATTAATAAAACAATAAAGGTACATTTCAAGTTGTCATGCAGCTTTGTTTAAAAACCAGCTCAATCAAAAATACAATTTCTAAGTATTTTTAATAGCCAAGTTTTATTTCCAACGAAACCCTCAGTCCACTGCATGTGTTATTTCTTCTAATCCATTATTTCGCAATATGGCAAGAAATCCTGCAAGCATACAGATTTACCCGCTCCTACTGGGATATGCAAACCAAGCAGTATGCAAAGCTTAAGATCTAAATCTAGTAAAGTGATCGTGGAAGGGGTGCTTTAAGAAGATATTGAGAGCTATAGTCTGCCTTCAAAAATATGCAAATGATTCCCAGTAGAAGTTAATGAGAACAGCATGCATCTGCATTGAATGAAGGGTTTAGCACTTATACAAAAAGGATTTTCACTGTTTTATGCAACATTTAGCCACCTGCTCCTGATTTCAGATTAACCTTTAAGAAGGCGGCCTTCTGAGAATGTAACTTCCAAATGCAGGCAAACTTTGTATAAAATTTGTTATTTAGGATTCATGTGATCCCCAAACAGTATCCTATCCTGACACAGCTCAAACTCAGACCCATTTAGCTTTAATACATACACGACGGGGAGAAACTTTTACACTTTGATTTTTATTTTATTTTAAACATTTCCTCTTCTCTGTTGACATTTGGAGTTCAAGCGCTCAGCAGAAGTTGAATTAAATACTGGATCCCTTTACTCTGGATATAATCACACAAATATTCTGAGTTTAGGAAAAATAATAAAGTTATGCTTATTACAGGAAATACATGCATGATAGCAGAGATTCCTAGTTCTGTATAAATAAGGGGGAGATTCATTGAGCCATGCTTGTGCTTGCATCTTAGCAGGAGAGACATAAAAGACGCTTCCTCTCCCAAGGTGAGGATGAAGAACATGGAAGTAGGAAATGAGATCAGCAACCCTAAGAATATCAGTCCAGCACCTGAGGGAAGGACAGCATATTTTAGGTTAGAAAGGACAGTCTAGGAAACTTGGAGGTTACTCTCTCAGTCTACTCTTTCTCATGCAGACATATCTGCCTCCACTGCATCCCAACACTTCCATCATCCTCAGCAGAGCTCACAGTGGCAAACAACAATAAAATTAAAACAGTTAAAGAAGTATAACAGTAAAAACAAACAAACCAATGCTCACTAATAGCAGACTAAAAGGATAAGAGAATAAAAGCAGCAGCTTTATAAGCTGTTTCACTACAGTAGCTTCCAACAAGTTAAAATAAATTACCAAAGCCTTCCTAAGGAGGAAGGTTTTAATAACATGGTAGAATGCTATTAACGATGAGGCAAGAGAAGCTGCTTTGGAGAGGATGTTCTAGAGGTTTAGTGCAGGGACATAGAAGGCCTAGCTGGCCCCAACTTAAGGATACACAAACGGATCTGTACTGAAGACCTCAGTAGGTAGGCGGGCCCATTTGGAAGGGTGCTCTGATCCTGCTGTCAGAGCAAAACGAAGAAAGATATAATGAAATGCCATAAAACTGTTACTAACAATAAGATTTTTTAAAAAAATACAGTACAATACCTAAGCACTAGACAGTTTTCATATTGAAAAATCAGCAGGCTTGGGAGAACAGAAATGCCTTAATAGGTATGTCCTAAATATTGCAAGGGGGTGCAGGTGGCGCTGTGGTGTAAACCACAGAGCCTAGGGCTTGCCGATCAGAAGGTCGGCGGTCTGAATCCCCGCGACGGGGCGAGCTCCCGTTGCTCGATCCCTGCTCCTGCCCACCTAGCAGTTCGAAAGCACGTCAAAGTGCAAGTAGATAGATAGGTACCGCTCCGGCAGGAAGGTAAACTGTGTTTCCGTGCGCTGCTTTGGTTCGCCAGAAGCGGCTTAGTCATGCTGGCCACATGACCCGTAAGCTGTATGCCGGCTCCCTCGGCTAGTAAAGCAAGATGAGCACCACAACCCCAGAGTCGTCTGCGACTGGACCTAACGGTCAGGGGTCCCTTTACCTTTACCAAATATTGCAATTGTGTGGATGTGATGCACATACCTGAGTGGCTGCCTCCCTGAAATAAGTTTGTTTTTCTAGTAAATGTTTAAAAGATCTCTGGAGACATGCTAGCCTACCTATTGAAGAAGATTTTCCTTCAAATATATCAGACCCGAGGCATCTAGTTCCTGAAGAATAAGTGTTTTGCTAAGTGTTTCCCATTTCCCTGAGTGATGTTAAGTCCAAGGACTATGCTAGAGGATTTAGTTTCCTTTGGACGAGAAAGCACTGCAGGCTAATGGTGCTTTTGTAATATTTGAAGTATTTACAAATGAAGTAAATAACAGCAAAAAGCAACACCACCCCCCCACTGACCCTCCATCAAGTTTGAAGATAGCGACTAAGTAGCCCCATTGTACTTGATTTTATATACTGCTTTGTTGACAGAGTCCCTGAAATGGATTGCAATAAAAACATCATAGCATCAGAAAATACCACTACCACCATGGCCACTTCTAATCCAGGAATCAGTCCTCTTCATTCTCCAAGTTCAAAGTGATAACTCCTATCTCTCAACCTCCCACAACACCCCTGCAGAACACTAGTCTCAGACCCCTCCTGCAGGTGAGCTGTCCATAGTATCCAAAGCTGTCAGAAGAGCCAAAAGAATCATCACGGTCACATTCCCCCTATTTATCTTCTGATACAGGTCCTCTGTAAAGGTGACTAAGGCTATCTACATACTCATCTTTAATGATGTCAATTTTACTAAATCCATATAGAAGTAAATAAAGATAATCCATTTCAGCTTTGAACTGGTAAGCTGGTGTCCACTTAACCACCCTGGTAGAAAAGGTAGATTAGACATTAGTCTGCAGTTACACAGCGTATTTCCGCCCCCCAACTCAACAACAACCTTACAAACATGCTTTCTTTTCAGTATCAGGACCACTTCTTACGTCAGAAATGTATTTGAATTAACAAAAGGCAATTCAGCTGTGAGGGCCAGGGTCAAGGAGACACATTGTAGGGCATTCGGCGCCAACTGTTTTGTGTACATTGTAGGATGCCCACAACTGACTTTAATCCAGTACAGAAGACTCTGCAGACTTCTGTAGTCAATGTAGCAACCATGTACAAAACCAAATTGTCAACTTTTAGCAGCAAAACTTTGTCATATGCTTTCAGGCAGCACTAGATGAGGTCAACTTCCAGAAGACTGAACAGGAAAACTGGTAACTTGCTAACGGATTTCCTTTTGTAATATCGGTGACATGGTGATTTTCCATGACACTGACATTTTCACTTAGAATAAAGATTAATGAGGGTAGAAATATATCCTGGTGTGATATGTTTAAAAAGGAAAATAGGATTTTTACTTAAGCTAATGTTTTAATTAGTTTTTGTTTTTAGTATAAAACAATGTTACTCACACAGTTGTTAGCATCTGTCTGTCTCGGGAGACAACAGAGGAGTGCATCTTGGGGGCTGAAGTCAAACTGTTGAAGAGTTACAGTGCCCACTGTGGCTGTAGAGACCAGTATGGGAGAGAGATATTTTGCTGCAGCTGGGGGAGATGAAAGCATTTGGTTGTGCTGCTGCAGATGCACCATGGTGTTTCTTCTCTTTGCACTCCTCCCAGCAGCCATTCCACTTCTGGTCATGGCTGTGGATACACAACCTGACTGTCCAGGCACTGCAGTTGTCTGCAAGGGATTCCAACAAACAGCAAGTTTATATTGCCAACTGTTGAGCTGTACTGCCTCACACAGTACAGGTGAAGTTATTTTCGTGAGAAATGTGATTATTTGCAATCCCATGCCACTGGGCTAAGTAAAAATAATAATAAATTAAGACCAATGGAATGGGCTCTCTTCTTCTAGACGTATTAACCATGCTTCATTCTCACATAAAAGGCCATCAGACACAACACTAATGATGACTTTTGTCTGGACAGTTTGTGTCTGGACTTGGTAGTGGGCTGGATGAATGCTGAAAAGGTGAAGGCACTGTAGGTGGGTGGTTATTGGGTCTGGGAAATAGATGTTCATCCTGCTCTGGGTAGGGTTGTACTCTCTGTCCATGGAGTGTATAGTTTGGTAGTAGTCCATCCAGCATTGCCACTTGATGTCTAGGTGGCTTCAATGGCTCAGATGCATTTTGGCTGTTTTGCCAGCTGTTCCTGGACAGTGACCGCCTCCACTATCAGAGGTAGCATACCTCTGAATAGCAGTAGCTGGGAATCGCAGGTGGGCAGGTTGCTATTGCATTCATGTGCTACTCGCTGGCTTTCCACAGACATCTGTGAGAACAGGACTAGATGGACCATTGACCTGATCCAACAGGTTCTTCTTATGTTCTTATGTATGCAGTGCATGCGCTATACAACTGAACTACAGAATGGTGGCGTATGTGTGCCAATAAACATTATAATAATTTAATTGCCTGTTGAACCATTCATTAGTAGCTGAATATTTTTGTGCCATGGGGCTGATGCTGTGACTTTCTTTTTCCTTCCATCCTAGGAATCAGGACCTTAATGAACTCGGGGAACTTGCTCCACATTGGGACAATATGCGGAAAAGTGTTATTGCACACTGTGATCAAATGTTAGCTCTCTACCAAAACATGCTTGCAGAACTTGGGAAGTATACAGGTATGAGACTGTTCTCACTGAAGAGTTGAATTAATGATCTGATGCTTTCTACACAGCTATGTGGCATGGGCGCCATTCAATTGATATCCTTGCCACCCAACTCCTGAAGAGTTCAGGAATGGCCCTTGAGCATGTATGCTGCTCTCCTCCTCATGCTTCTTTCACTTGCCCTCACAATGAGGGGAACTGAATGAGTGAACTGGAGATTCCTTAATTATTTGAATGCAGGACCTTCTGGAGCCTTGAAAATAAAGTTCAACAAACCCACAGTCTCAGGCTGTGTGCACACCATACATTTAAACACATGACTTTCCCTGAGGAATCCTCGGAAGAAATATCCTATATCATCAAACATATACTGTAGATAGATAATTTAATCATGTGTGTGCATACACACACACACACACACACACACACACACACACAGGTACACACACTACTTTGTATCCATCCCCCCTTAAAGGCAGTCAGAGCTGCATCTTTTGAGTTCTCAGGTGATTTCTGGTCTGAGGATTCCAAGCCAGACTCAAATCAACCACTCCTTGTTGGCATCTGTCTGTCTCAAGACACCATTAAGTGCACCTCCAGGAGTGAAGTCAAACCGCTGTGTTTGCGGCACCGAAGTGACCTCCTGGGGTGCACGTCTGGCCAATGTGTATGGAGGTCCTGGGCTGCCCAAATGACAGTACTCCCCCTCTCCATCTTGCTGATGTTGTCCAAAGGAAAGCAGAGCAATACGTTTAGCACCAGCTTGGCTGCTGGAGTTGCTAGAAGGAGGCGTACAAGGTGCCCCTTAGTAGTAAGGGAATATGTGAATGTCTGTGGTAGTGTGATACATAGGTCCTGCTTGGAAATACGTATCTTGAGTTAATAATATGTGAACAATCATTGGGCCTGTTTGGTCCACATCCTCTGGCCTCCCATTCTAGAGTGGTGTAACTAACTGCATAAGACTTCAGATTCAGGTAGGTAGCCGTGTTGGTCTGACACAGTAGAAAAAAATAAATAACTTGTCCAGTAGCACCTTAGAGACCAACTAAATTTGTTCTTGGTATGAGCTTTCATGTGCATGTACACTTCTTCAAAATAAGACTTCAGGTAACCGTAGTTTCCCATTATATCCAAACTGGGAAACTATGGTTATGAGCTCACAATCTTAAACAAACTTCCTAATCATGGCTTAAAGCCCTGACTTGCTATGAATCTTATAACCATAGTTAGTATGTTAACCCCCTGGCTTATCATGGCACAAGTAGAAGAGAGGGAAGGGGTGGTGGTGTCAAAGCAAGAGCATACATGTTCAATGGCATAGTAACAGGCTAGGCCACAGTAACAGTAAAGCTCATAGTTCTTTGGGTGTCCACTTATGCTTGGTAGGGACAGTGAGCTTTGGCAGCTGATGCATTGTAGAGACCATCTCCAACCACAAACTCACTAGCTGGCAATTATCAAACTTGTATCCTGCCTTTCAGCATAAAAGCTTCCAAGATACCCATGACGAAAGCACAAGGTCCTGATTGTAACATGAGATTAATAATACTGTACTATGCTACAGGGCTGTTGTAAGGGTTATTTAGATAATATATGTAATATATGAATGCCTGATAATATATTTGTAATGTGGTGGGAATTGGTCATTCATATTTTATGATTCCACGAATGCAAGGGGGTAGTCTCCTTGTTCTGCCTATATGGATAGCATAGTGTTGGATGCCACCACTCCAATGCTTTGCCCCTGCTACATCTCTCCACCCACGTTAGACTCAAACAAGTCCTTGCACAAATTGTACTGTCTACAGGGCTGCTTCAGACTCCATAGAAATCTTATATAATCCTAATTCTGAATCATAAAAACACAGTGTGCAAGTTATCAGTGAAAACAATGCACTTTCTTCTCTATGAAGCCTTATTCGGAATCCTTGATAGATCACAGCTTCCCATGACTGGAAGATGCAGGGCTTGGTGGTGGATGGGTTGGATCCTGAAAATCACAAGCAGAAAGAAGCTTGTGGAAAGGGATTTTCCTGCCCCTCCCTCCGTAATTCAGCCTGTTTCCCCCCACTAAAAAAAAAGTTGCTCCTAGGGGTCTGAACTTATGTGGAAATAACATGGTCTTATGCAGCCAAAATAGCAGCACAAGGGCAGATGAATAAGGTGTTTGTTGGTGGGGTGAGGGACAAAAACTGGGGGCTGGAATGGAACCCTGAACACAGTGGTAGAGGAGGGGGCGGCTCTCCCCGGGTGCCATCTCTGAGGGGGTGACAAGAAGGCACCCCACGGGGGCTCACCCCGCCACCCCTGGGCATGGCGGCGCAAACAGCCACCATCGTGCCGCTGCAGCCGCGAGCAGAGAATCCCACCGCCGTCCATACGGTGCCGCTCCGCACATACGCCGCACGTAGTGGGGCTGCGCATGCGCTGCCAGACTGTTTGCCCTGCCCCTATGGCCGGTTCTCCCCGCCCCTCGACACCCCGCACCGGGTGCCGGAGAGCCTTCCTTCGCCCCTGCCTGAACACAAGCATTCCTCACTGCGACAGTCCTCTTTTTGTAAACCTATAAACACAATATAGTTCAAATGTGGCGTCAGACATGCTGTGTACTGATTTTTAGCCATTAAGAACATCCATCACTAAACACAGGGGGTGGGTGAGACAGAAACATTAGTTCATTCTGTGAATTAAAAGCTATTTTGTCAACTGCTTTTGAGGTGCATGCTGAGAGAGACAGTTAGCAACCCGATATTTCCTTGATGCACAACAACACATTAAAAGCAATTTTAAAATGCTGTCGATGTGGAAGTATTGTTCTGGCATTTTTAGAAAGACAGAGCATCACATGGGCACTTCAAATAATGATTCTTTTCACTTTTTCTTCCCAGGCTCTTCTTTCAAATCAAGCTGCAGTAAAGGAGAAAAGACACTAGAATTTGTTCCAATCAATCTACATCTGCAGAGAATGTATGTGCACAGTCCTCGGTTAAAAGGTAAGCTATATTCGGTGCACAGTTTTCTGCTTAGTAATTTGGTGCAGGTTCTGTCCTGGAAACTGTTTTTCTTCCAGACTCCTATTAGCTGCAGACTTTTAAATTTCAGCAGTTCTTCCTTTGAAATGCTCAGAGCATTTCAAACATTGCTCCTTGATCAAAAAAGGTCAGTGTTTAATCAGATCTGCCTTCAAGTCAATCATAGTTGCAGGTTTGTGGGACAAATATGCGAAGCAGTGCCATTTGCAGATAATAGTTGGGGAATGTTGTAGTTCAGTGCTTTATTCTTTTGAGCCAGAAGATTGTGCATAATTCACTGGGCTGTTTTTAGGTCTGTAGTCAGGCCTTTATCCACTGCACATCCCTCCGTGAGTGCTCCAACTAGGACTGAGACTCATTTGGGACCCAAACAGTAACCAGACCTATTATTATTCCTATTACAGCTGTAACATGCTAGGCAAGAATTAATAGCCATTTCATCAGGCTGTCACCCTTCAGCCTGGTCCTGTTTCTCACATTTCAAAAGAATTCTGATACAAACATTCAGACCCTATTTCTAAAAAATGAGTTCCTCTGGGTATCGCTGTTGTAAAACTGGAATTATATCCTAAAACAGTTAAACGTTTTTTCTAACGTGTAGGAGCATATGTTGTTGCTGTTGAAGCATTGCTATCGCCCACTGTGTTTATTATATTGAAACAGTTGTGTAGAATAGGTGAGTGTTTCTTTGTACACATACATGAAACAAATGAAGAACAAAACAAACGCGACTCTATTTGTTTCTTTATTTGTTTCTATGAGGAACAAATGAAAATGTAGGGTAAACATGAAAAACCTTTCATTTCTTCCATGTGTTTCTCACTGGAGCGATTTCTAAAATTGATAGGGGACATTGTGTTGCTTTGCTTTTGAAAACATCCCTACTTCAAGGGCTGGTGGCTCCTCCTCTCTCATGCTCAGCCTGCTTCCATGGCAGGAAGAGGAGGAACCAGCCACTGAAGCCATGCCACTCTCAGCTCCACACTCAGCTTCCTCCACCCCACCCCCCCACAATATTTGTGATGGCCACCCCCCTCCCAAAAGCTATTAGGGAGACCCATAACAGCTCAGTTCTCATGAGCTGTGTGGGAATACAGGGAACATGCTTGCTTGTTTACCACCTCGTGGAAACAAGGATTTGCAGAGAGAAAAAAAAAAGGACTTTTATTATTTTCTCTTGATTCAGGCCCTCACCCCAGTATGGCTCCCCTTCATCACATATACAGCCCAACAAGACAACAACAAGAACCCACCAACAGCATATGAATCGATCTGGCTTACCTGACCCAACAAGCCCTCCCTCCCCCCTCACAAATGCAAACAAATCTCACTGCAGCCAACCACAGACAACCAACCATACCCTGCTCCCCCAATACCTCTCACTACCAAGGAAATGTAATAAACGAATAGAAAGAAAACCTACCTAGCTGACGCTGACACAAAACCCCACACGTACACTATACAAAAGAATATAAGCCTCACCATCCCACCCCACCTCTTCCCTCTCTTCTTCCCCAACCTTATACAGTACTCAACACTAATGTCTCACAACAAATGCAGCTGATTTGTAAGAAAGACTGTACAACCTGAAAAAAGAGACAAAGCGTGTACTTTTGTAAAACAATAAAATCTTTAATAAAAATAAATTTAAAAAAGAAGCAGCTGATACCTTCCAAATCAGTTAGTTGATTGGTGAGATCAGTTTTATATTGTTTGGAGAACAATGACAAGATATATTCAAGGCACATCTTGTAACCTTACATTAATGTTCTGGAAGAGGCAGGATTGGCCTGTCTTTGAGGAGGACTGAAGCAGTTGCCTTGAGTGATGGAATCCCACATGGTGGTGCCCTGGTGGTTGCCCAGCCCATCCTCGATGCCATGACTGTGGTCCTGTGGGAGTGGCAGCTTCTGGCAAGATCTTGTGAGAATTCTGTGAGATCTCACCAGAAGTCGTTGCCATAGCTGGTCAACGAGGCTTCAGCAGGGGACAGGGTGGGAGCAGGTGTCGAAATGGGACAGGCTATCTCAGAACAGTGCTTCAAAATAAAGGACCTTACTATCATAAGCAGAGGCTCTAGTACAATCACATATATTTGTATACAAATCTCAATATTTATCTGTTCCTTTTGCAGATGTTCTCTATGATGTCATAACAGTAGGAGCCCCTGCAGCACATTTTCAGGGATTTAAAAATGGTGGTCTTCAGAAACTACTAAATAAATTTGAGGCAGAAAGGCGAAAGTAAGTATATTGACCGTAACTTTATACATTATATGTTCCTTCCTATTTAACAACCTTGCTGCTTAAATGCTTTTGCATCACATTTAATGACAGTAGTAATTCTCAGGCTTAGATTTGCAGTACTATGAGTAATGCACAAAGTGAGCACATAGCCATATGTGTACTCACAAAATATAGACCTCCATTATTCTCATTTTACAGATGGGTAACTGAATGAAGATGAGAGAGAGCAAGTTGCTCAGCGATGTCTAGTTCCAGCATCTTAGCCACAGTACCAAAATGCAATTTTCTATTGATAGAATAGATAGTGAGGTTACAGAGTTACATGTGCCTCTACAACATATTTAATCTTTTTTTAAAAAAAGAAAACGATTTAACTAGGTATATTGTTTTCAAAACCTTTCAGCTTTGTAGTACATAGGGCACTCTGTTAGGGCTGGTTTTACCATCAGGTAGAGTGAGCCAGCCCCCTTAGGGATAGGCAGCAGTGGTTAAGTGTTGAAGAACAGAGCTGTGTGTGCCAGGAAACTGCCCTCAAATGTGGTCTTATTGCATATGTTGCATATTCACCTACCAGTCTGGTCAGCTTTGGTACAGGGAATAGGAGGATGCCATCTTTATTTTTGTTTTTGTTTTGCCTCAGGCAACAAAATCTATTGGGCTAGCTCTGACTTTTGCCTATGTAATACTTTGTGTGCTTAACTTTTGATCATAGTGATTATGTTCAAATGGGAGTTGACCTAGGGCAGAAATAGCCAGCTAGGTGCTCTCCAACAATTGCCATCAATCCTGAGCATTGACCATGTTTGCTAACAGGAGCTGTAGTCCAAAATATCTGGAGGACACAATGTTGGGCTAGCCTGGATGATACTTTCATGGTCTGGGTGATATTTTAAAAGATTTTATTTCCAACTTTTGCTGTCATGTTGACAATTGTGGTTATTCATATAATAACTACTTTAGGACTAGTTGGGAACAGAAAATTCTAATTAAAATCAACAAACAAAACTGATAGAAATTAATAAAGGTGTGTCATTAATTCCAGACTGCAGTCTTCAAGAGAATCTTTGTTCATGGTAGCACATCATCAGTTTAATTAGCTTCTGTTTCCTAGCGGCTATTACAATTGTTATAGCAAGTGCAATTGGCTTCTGTAGCCAGCTAAATAACACTTGTTATGCTCAGTCATGTATCCTAAATATCAGTGAAGTACCACTGATAATACTTCAGGTCACCATTGCAGTACCTGAATAGAAATTGTTTTCAATATATCAAAATTGATGATTATATTGTAACACATGGTTGCTGATAACTCTGAAATTATTTGTTTTCAAACTTAATCTTGAGGGGTGGTGGTGGTGGTAAATTGCCAAATAGCATATTTGTATGTAGAACATGTAACGTAGAACAATGCAAAAGATTTGTCAGACCAGTTTCTGGCGATGGCCTATGGAGGCATTAGAGTTTATTTAAGCAAACCATGAAGTTTTAAAGCTTGCAGTCTCTTGGATTTGCTTAATGGAAGATACCACCACCTGTCTCTACAGCTTTGCCTTCTTCTTATCCTTTTGATCTTTTCCCTTTGGTGAAATGATGGGAGAAAAATAATGTCCTGACTTCTAATTTTACTTTTCAAGTCTACATTACTTTCTTCTTGTCAAGTGCTTTTAAAGAGGCTAATCTTGGCCACTTAAGGCTATTAATGGCTGCTAATCCTGATAGCTATGTTTTAATTCTGGTGTTGAATGCAGTATATCTCTGAATGCCAGTTACTAGGGAACACAAGTGGGAAGAGCACTATTGTGCTCATGTCCTGCTCGTTAGCTTCTCATTGGCATCTGGCTGGCCAATGTGGGATCAGAAGGCTGGACTTAGCAGGGCTCTTCTCATGTTCTTAAAACAAAACAGTCCTAAAATAGCTAGATTTGTGGATGCACTAATGTTATGTCTGAAATGTGGAACCAAGCTTCAAAGACCTATTTCATTCTAAATAAGGAAAATTATTTCACCATGGCAATGACAACTTTATTTTTGCATGGACATGTTTATTTAGCAGCCCCAAGACGGTTTGAGGCCACATAGCATTTTCCCGATCCAACTTTTACAATTTAAATGTTTTGGTTTACCTCTCTGAGGCCTGGATTGCAGAAAGAAGTAACACCTTGAGATGTCAGACAGAATATAATGTGAATAGATTAAAAGCCAGCAGCTGTTCTCTGTATGCTAATTGAAGTGAAATACTAAAAAGAAAGAGTGGAAGAGATTCTCTTCTCAGATAAACTGGGAAGGACTGTCAACCCTCTTGGACACCTAGGTCGTAGCAAATGATCTTTAAAAAAATGTTTATTATTAATCTTTTTTTTTAATTTCCAGTTTGAATATTAAGATGCTATTAAAATTGCTTTCATCCTATTAACAATATTTTCTGCTTTATATGCTTGCCCTAATTTAATTCCTGTTTAATTTAATAGCACTGGTTAGAAAGCCCATTTAATTGATATTGTGAGTTTCAGAACTTGCAAGAAAAAGTATTCTTTTTCTCTTCCCAGATGCCATTCCATTAAAAAAATAAAAACATTTTGGGACAAAATACAACTGAGCAGTTGCTCTAATATTACATGTGAGCCAGGCAGGGTAAAAGTTTCTTAAAGCTACAAAATGCAGCAAGGTAAGGGTGTGTGTGTTGATCCATGCACACTTTTTTCATCTCAAAAACAGGCCTCCTTCACCTGTGGTGTGTGTGTGAACACACATGTATTAAAATACATGTTGTTGCCCTACCATTTTGCCTAAGGCTACGATTCTAGGGAAACCAGGATGTGAGGGCAGGGGAGGGAGCCTAACACTCATTCCTGGGTGTCTGAACGATGGTTTAACAGCTAGCCAGGAATGGCGTCTGAACTGGGTCTATAAGTGTTGGTGGTTTTTCTTTTTCTTTTAATGTTATTGCACCCTTCATCCAGTATCTCAAAAGTCACCAGTAGTTGTGATACATATTTATTTCAGTTTAATCAGTTAGGTAGCTAAAGGGCAGATAACTAACTTAAAGTTCTTCAAATACTTGCCAACCCTAATTTTAATGTAAGTTGCTCCTTAAAATTTCTTGATAGATGATTATATGATATAACTTCCTTCCTTTATAACAGTTTTGAGCAGGGAGTTTGAAAACACCATTAGCAGAAAAGGAAAACATTAGTAGAGAAGCTGAAAATTAATTCATAACCCCTAAACCACCTCTCTACATTAATGTCAGGAGCACTATATTTTCATCTGTCTGTGACAAATGCAGCCATTTAGGCCATGGTCATTTAGGACTTTCATCTGTATTCTCCTCTTTACATGTCAAGGAGGTGACTAAATTCTGTCCTTTCTTTTAAACATCTACAAGGTTACTTCCCCCACCCCCACCCCACTCTGCATTAGCTGCTAAAATTGATGTCCGTATTCTAGTCATCTCCTTCCTTGATGACTGTTCCTTGATGCAGCCTGTTCATGGTTGACCTTCTATCGCTGCTGATCTCTCCCCACCCCCTGCTCTTTCAGAATACCTCTGTGAAATCTTTGGTTACTTTAGGTTATTATTACAGGTAGGTAGCCGCGTTGGTCTGCCGTAGTCGAAACAAAATAAAAAAAATTCCTTCCAGTAGCACCTTAGAGACCAACTAAGTTTGTCATTGATATGAGCTTTCGTGTGCATGCACACTTCTTCAGGTATGCACACGAAAGCTCATACCAATGACAAACTTAGTTGGTCTCTAAGGTGCTACTGGAAGGTTTTTTAAAACTTAGGTTATTATGATCATGTCACTCAACACACAGTCCTGTCACACTTTGCATCGGTTTTAAAATGATAGTTATTTCAAAGCTCTCCACTTCTTCATGCCCAATTGTGGCTCGATTTGTATGTTGCTGTGAAAGCCACTAATAAAACTTCCTCACACTGCAGATGCTCAATACAATTTTTAATAGTGCTCTCTTATTTATCAACTTCAAATGGCCAGAATGGTTGTGAACTTCCCAAGGGACTCAGGTAGCTGCTCAGATCCCACCCTGCTGTATCCCACCCTGCTGTTAGTGGACTTAATCTGCCACCAGCTGGCTTGCTTCTCATTGTGTCTCTTCCCCCATCCCACCCCAACATCATAACTTCCTAGCAACCTAAATATTTGCATTCCTCTTCCCAGTTTGGCCATACGCAAGCTGAGAAATCACTTGGGATTTTTCTTGTTAGAAACCTGACTGACACATACAGTAGAAGGTTCTATTCTTTGCAACCCGGGAGTTTGCTGAGCTGTCCATTATCACTTTACTGCTTTGCCAGCCTTATCCTGATGACTGCTAAACCATGCTCCTGAATGTCAGTCACAGGGTGGCCCCCTTTGCAATGGTGCACACGGTTTGTTGGGGGAAGGAGTCAAAGAGAGGGTTAATGCATAATACGACATGTGAGGTATGTGCCTTCATATTCTAGAAGGGGTGATCTTTTCTGTACAAAGCTTATTTAATTTCCTGAATTGCGTAGCAGCAATAATTATTGTAAGACACTTTACTCCAATTCCAGATGGTAACAATTTGAAATCATTTGCAAGAATTACTCACATAACAGCAGGAATGGAAATATAGTATGTTATCATTAAACACCAGGCGTTTAACTTCCTTCGGTTCTTAATATATTTAGAAAATTTGTTAGGGGAAGGTTACTCAGTAACACTATAACACTTATTCAGTTTCTGTTACAAGTTATGCAGCTCTGTGCTTTGAGTGTTATAATGTAGCACTAACTTACAACCCAGCATTAAATTAAAAGTAATCTAGTAACAAGCAATATGATTATTTGAAATAATATGCTTACATCAAAATAATAGCAGTACTCATATGTTAAAAATCCAAAAGTGAAGGGGGTAGCCTACTTTAACTTGGAAAGCATAATTATAGACTGTGAATATATTTGGGGGGGGGGCAAATTGTAAACAATATAACTAAGATTTAATTCAGGAACTATGGCATTATTATCCTGCTGTCATGTACATTTTTTTCTCATTTGTAACTACAGTACATTCAACTATCATGTTGGAACCCATTTAAGTGAAAGCTTTGTTTTACTCAAAGCCTCATTATACATTTATTCAGTGCTGTTGTTTAAGAACATTAACTTTGACATTGTCTCTATTTAAGGGTGATAACAGAAATGACTTTTACAGTGATTTCACAAGTCCTACATCAGTGTGTGTGAGAGAGAAGGAATGGTGCAGAGAGAATATACAGAGGTGGTTGGTTTTTTTCTATTAAAAATCACCACAGTGACCACATTCACATGTGACACTAAGCCGAAACAAGGCTTAGGGCAAATGTACTGACTTCCAGGGAAAGATCACAGCTGCTTTGCTCTTTCTCAGTCCTTTTACTTCAACATGGCATGGCAGCTAAGGTAAGGTTTGGTTTAGCATTTTGCCTGAACCTAGAATCGTAGTTAAATGCTCTCCTCCTTAAACACAATCCAAAGCTAAGGTTGTGGTCTCGGTTACAGTTGATGGTTTGTCTGGAGGAAGCTGAACCAAGAGCCCTGGTTTAGATGATATGCTAAGCTAAGCTAAACCAAACCTTGGCTTCGCTGCTGCCCCACAGTAAGTTAAAATGACTGGGGAGGAGCAAAGCATCAGGTGTGAGCTCCTCTCCAGAAGCCAGCAAATTTGCATGGTTTTGGTAAACCCTAGTTTGGCATATGGTAACAAATTAACATGGCTGGTCTCTCTAAAAGTCTCTGTAAATATTCTGAAGACCTTATCTGATTGCCTGCTGTGTCAATCTGTAGGCTGTAGGACTCTGAAACGTGCCATCAAACCAATGCAAGAAATTGTGCTGGTGTGGGGTGTGTCACTGTGTCAGGGTGTACTCGCTCTGCCATGGTGGCTTGGAAAATATGAATTCTTAACTAAGATCTTCTAGAAGCAACAACTTTTCATCAAAGTTAGACAACATTTTGTACTTGGGTATGGAGTGCAGTAGTGATTAGCAGTAGTTACAACTAGGGTTGTGAATGGGGGTGTTAACATCTGAGGTGCCTAGGAAATTCCGCTGCACACATAATTGAGGGTTACCACCTAATACAATAGCACACATACTCACAAACAAATTTGCAAGGACCAGCGCTTCTGGTAATCACTGGTGGCAATCTTATTAATGTATGGCGTAAGCAATTATAGCTCCACGGATTTACCCATCTGGAAACATCTATGTGATTAATGAAGAAAAATTGCTACCAGTCCTTTCCTGTTAATATTATTGCCAGGTTCAGATTTAGAGGCAAGTGACCCATGTGACTTCCTGGAGTGCCAGACTCAGGGTGCCTGAGTGGTGAACACAGTTTTTCAAAGCTCAGGGTCATGAAAGTATATTTTAATAAACAATGGCTTATAAGAAACGGACATAATTTGCTGTTTTATTGTTTAAAAATGTTAGAGATAATCCTGAAGATGACAAGGTGAGTTTTCATCTCCTTAAACTGGTTGTTATTTTAGGTGCAAAATTAAAATTGGAAACTGGGCTTTTTGTGACTTGTAGTTCAGTACAAACCTCTTCTCACTTTTCAACATACCATATACAGTGGTACCTCGGGTTAAGTACTTAATTCGTTCCGGACGTCCGTTCTTAACCTGAAGTGTACTTAACCTGAAGCACCACTTTAGCTAATGGGACCTCCTGCTGCTGCTGCGCCACCAGAGCACAACTTCTGTTCTTAGCGGAGTTCTTAACCTGAAGCGTACTTAACCTGAAGCGTACTTAACCCGAGGTACCACTGTAATACCCTGCTTCTTCCCATATTTCTTCCTTGTTTTCCCATAAACTTGACATTTTGGTGCTGTGCCATTTAGCAAATGATGGGCAGTGCAAAACTATTTTGTTCTGAATAACTTGGTGCACAAAGTGACCAATGGAAGTATTTCTCCTTCAATCAAGATGTTTGGGACTCAGTGGGTACTTACTGGGTTATTTCCAGAGGTGCTCTTCTGCAAGAGGAAGCTCTTTTCCCAGCATAGCACAATATCATTGCTTGAGGGGGGGGGGACTTAAACCCCACCGTATGCATCTCCTAAAACAAGCCACTTGCACAGTGCCTCAAGATGTGTGCTTGAGCTATGCATCTTTTATTAGCTCTGTTTGCAGAACAGCAGCCCTTCTGGATCAAACCTATTACTTCTCCCCAGCAAACTGAGACAGAGTAAGGGGTAGCTCTTGTGTAATAGACTCGGTAAGGTATTTGCCTGAATTTTAGCTGTATGATCTTCCTGATTAGTCATGTCGTCTTTTTGATTGCTCTAAGTCTCTTTCCAGTGGCACGCCTTAGCATCTCCTAGCAAAAATAAGCCTAAATTCCAAAATTCACCATATCAGCCATCATCTCCTCCTGCTGCTTCCACTCCTTCCACTCCCCTGTACTGAATTTTAGTTCATAGCCTCCTCAAGGCAGAGACCTGTCCTTTTATTGCTACTCTGCAACAATGCTAGCAAAAATAACAACATTTCATAGACCCAACAGTGGTGAGGATAAAAGCATACTGTGGCTGGTTAATAATAATTAACTTTAGGATACTTATCAAAAATATTTTGAAAAATGTAATTGCACAGATGGGGGAGAGGTAGTGATATTTTTTTTTTACTTAGGCTCATTATGGATTGTCAAGTGTGTCACTGGAGATTATATAAGCTTTTATTTTCTTTAGAATTGTAGGAATGGGAACGTGTCTGCTTTCTTTCCTTTTTGTTTTTTTATGGTACAGCGGTTCATTCAAAGAGCTTCAGGGAATAATTAGTTTCAGCAGCAGTGCCTGAAGCGTTAATCAAAGAAAAGGTTACCATCTCTTACTATGCCAGCAAGGTCTGTTTCCTAGCCTTTAGCCAGTTGGATTTCCAAATAGTGCCCATAAAGGTGTTGTAGTCAACTTTAGAACACCTTTCCATAATAATTGTAGGATTCTGAGAGTCTTCACATACTGATGATGAGTATCCACTTGGCCTTTAAAAGTTAAAAAGAATAAAGGTTTTGACTTTCAGGTGTGTGGGGTATGTTTTTTTTATAAAAAAAGTATCTATATTTCTTTCTGCAGTACTGGGTACCAATGTATTTACTATTCACCTGAAAACACAGCCAAGGCAAAAGAAGTTCTTAGTAGCATCAATCATCTGCAGCCTCTCATTTCAAGCCATGCAGACCTGCTGCTTAATTCTGCAAGGCAGCATTTGCCAGACAGCCTGAAGAATTCCTTAAAGATGCTTTCAGAAACGGTAAGATTCAAATATGGTCCCTGCAGTGACAACTAGACAGAACTCACCAAATTTGTAGCTACTTTCTCTATCTGCATCCCTAAGATGAGGAAATGTTAGGTTATTTTGGTGGTTACATGCTTCAGGCCTACTGCCATAGGAAAATCATGCTCTTTTTGGTTTTTACTCCATTCTGAATTGTTGTTGTTGTTTTAAAAAAGTGATTTCTATACACAGGGAATAAAAGTAGGTATCATTGTTTGAACTAGGAAGGTCTGTCTAAATTTTGTTTATTCGTTTCTTTTGTTAAAATGGATATCCTACTCTTCATCATAAAATGTTTGTAGGAAACTCCACAAAAGTAAATTTTTCCTATTTTTATCTATTTTACACCAGCTGTGCACAACCTTTGGCCCTTGGCCTAATTTCATGTGGGTGGCAAGGAGAAGAGTAAGGAGCAGGAGAAAGAGTGAAGAAAGAAAGAAAGAAAGAAAGAAAGAAAGAAAGAAAGAAAGAAAGAAAGAAAGAAAGAAAAGAGGTGAAGTGAGAAAGAACAGGGTAGGCGGGACCACCCTATGCAGCCATCCACCTTTTTACAAGTTCTCTGTGAAAACTGCAGCTAACAAAAACTATTACATTATAAAACTCCTCCTCCTGGGTTGGAGAGTCTCTGCTCACAACTTGCTAGGATTCATGGTTTTCAAAGTACATCCCAAATCTGTTTTGTTTTTAACCAATATAGATAACTTATTCACAGTTTTTTCCTGCTATAGCAATGAAAAATGGCACTTGCTATCACTCAGATTTACCCTGTTTTTGACCTACATTTTTTGGGGGGGGATGCAGAGATCTTTTACTTTGGTGCCTGTAATGGAATTCATTAGGGTTTCTAAAAATAATAATGTGATGTTCTTCTAAATTGAGGTTTATGTCACATTTGTACTGTAATAATTGAATCAGATGTCTCTAGTACACACTATGGATATGTCTACAAGGAGGAAGGATGAGTGCTAGCAGTTGATTGAATTGATACAAGAAAAATACATGAGACTTAATAGGAAGGAAGGAAGGAAGGAAGGAAGGAAGGAAGGAAGGAAGGAAGGAAGGAAGGTGTCCTAGTTTAAAGGTTTTTGTGTGTAATTCTGCTGAGATGAATGTGAAATTTAGAGAGTTGCTCGGGGTAGGCACCTTTTAATTGAACAAAGGCTTGCCTAGGGGTGAAACATTACATTATTCATTTGATAATTATGTGATCACTTGAACTGTAAACTTGCCATCATCAGTCAACATGGACTATTGCCTCTTATCATGCTTTGAAATTAGCTAATAATGGAATCACAGCAGGCAACAAGATTGTCACAAGTTGTCTATCGGCTCTCCTGTGCTGGTTGTTGCTTAACCAGGGGTTCTCTAAATTTTTGAATTCTGGGTCCCATCTGCTTCTGCAGTTACTGTGCCTTATATACACACACACACACACACACACACACACACACACACACACACACAACTTTGCACTAAGTGATTTCCCCTCACACAGTTGTGTGCAGACTAGTGCCGGGCTGAAACTTGATTCCAAGTTTCGCATGACCATGTGTCCTCTTGCAAATTGGGATGCTATTTTCTGCAGCTCCCTTAGGGGCATTACAAATGTTGAGAGAATTTGTGTCTCTTAAGGTGCCACAAAACTTCATTGTTTTCAAAAGCTTAGCATACCCTTGCACTAACAGAAGTTGATATAAACAGATAACAAAATACATTTCCTTACCTAGTCTTTGGCGCCATTGTGGCAGCTACAGGCTATGCTGTAAATTAGATGTACGTTGCCTGCTTATTACTGACTGCACACTCATTTTAATTCTAGACAGAGTTATTTGTACATGCATTTAAGGATCAGCTGATCAGAAGTGCCCTTTTAGCTCTATACACAGCCCGCCCAGGTTGTGTCCTAAAAAAACCAACTGTGCCAAGGAACAGTGCTGAAGAGAGTGGGGATCATTCGAATCAGGAGCATCCATCCCAAATCAAGAGACAAGATTCTATACCTCACCATTCGGAATATGACGAAGAAGAGTGGGTAAGTAGCCTCAAAGTTATGTTCTTGGATGAGTCCATTCAATTACAAATTGTCAATTATGGGTACCATTGCATGCACTTTGGGCTTTATTATTATTATTATTATTAATTCCACAGGAGCATCCATCTTAGTCAGCTGCAGGAACTGAAACAGATTCCTGTGGCACCTTAAGCACACCTTGTTACATGTAAGAAACGACTTCATGAATGTGGCAAAGTATGGCACAATAAGGCGAGCAACAAAGGGAGTGACACAGAGGCCGCAGCCAGTATTGCTGCCTCATAATATTAAAAGGATTAAAATCTGGCAACCGCATCCCCAGATTTCACTGAAGAATCACTGTCATTGCAAGGAACAACGTGTAGGAGCCAAAGTGTTGGTTTACTGGATGCGTGGAGGGAAGCAGTTCTAGGGATGCGTCAGTGACCTGAACAAACTCCCGTTTTTAGTTTACAAAAACTTACATGACTTGTTACCTGGAGGCAATTTGTTTGTTCATCACAAGCAATCAGGGATGTGGCTATTTAAAGTCTGGCTTAGCTCCTCTCTCCTCCTGTACCTTACAAGGGAAAAGGTAAACTGGGTCACAGCTTGCAATTTGTTGAGCCAGAGGGGGAGAAGTAGGGCCTGTCAGTTATTAAAAACATAATAACTGCCTCCCAGATCAGACCGAAGATCCCATCTGCTCCAGCAGTTTCCCACCTACAGTGGCCGTACAGGAGTCCATTGATATCCCATAAGCTATATCAATAAGCTATATAGATAGATATAACTTTTTGAAGGCATAATCATTCATTCCAACTGAAAATTTATATGTGGTGCCCAAGCCCATGGTGAAAACAGTAAATATATACAACTCTACAAAATTAAAATGCCAGAAGCAGCAATTTAAATGCTTTTTTATATACTACGCAGATACCTCCCTGCTGGACACATTCCCCCTGCCCATCACTTTCAAAGGAAGAAAAGAAAGAAGGGGGGCTGGCCAGGACAGAGAGGGCTGGCAAATTAATGATATGCTTCATAAAGGTAAAGGTAAAGGGACCCCTGACCATTAGGTCCAGTCGTGACCAACTCTGGGGTTGCGCGCTCATCTTGCATTATTGGCCGAGGGAGCCGGCGTACAGCTTCCGGGTCATGTGGCCAGCATGACAAAGCCACTTCTGGTGAACCAGAGCAGCACACGGAAACGCCGTTTACCTTCCCGCCAGAGCGGTACCTATTTATCTACTTGCACTTTGATGTGCTTTCGAACTGCTAGGTTGGCAGGAGCAGGAACTGAGCAACGGGAGCGATCGGCAAGCCCTAGGCTCTGTGGTTTAACCCACAGCGCCACCCGCACTTCATACCAACTTATATGCTTCATACCACCTTGCAAACTGTGGGGCAGCTTTTCTTACAAGTTTGCATGAAAAAACGGCATTTTAACAGTTCATGCTGGAAGTTTCTATTTGTGCAACGCTGTTAGTTACAAATATTGTCAGGCGGTTAAGATCAATGCCGATTAGGCTGCTGAGTAAAATGCAATTGGCCATGGTATTCCTAGACAGCACCAAAGCAATGCTAACTCCGTAAAGAAAAATATTTCACCTGATGGTTACAGATCGTCTCTGAATAGTTGTTCCCATTTTCTCTCACCAGCTGTTTCTATCATTCCAAAGCCTCCCTTCAGGGGGGATAAAAAGTCACTCCATACATAATGCAAGAGTTAGGTGGGCAGAGTGCCATTTGGAAACCACTGTTGTATATTTCCAGCTAGTTAGCATGCCTGGTTAGAAAGTACTTTATGAACAGCAGTGAACAAATATGAAAAGACAACAGAGTTATAAGTCCAGGCTTTACTTAACCCAAATTTTTGAAAAGAGAAATTTCAGAATGCATGTGAGAAGATAATAAAGTTGATTTGCCAAAACAGATATACTAGGAAGCTGTGTGGTGTAGTGGTTAATGTGTTGAATTAAGACCTGGGAGACCAGTGTTCAAACGCCTATTTGAGCCATGAAGCTGGGTGAACTTGGGCCAGTCAGTCTCTCAGCCTAACCTACCTCACAGGGTTGTTGTGAGGATAAAATGGAGGAGGAGCATATACAACACCTTGAGCTCCTTGGAGAAAAGGTGGGGATATAAATGTTACTACTACTACTACAACAACAACAACAACAACAACAACAACAACAACAACAACAGACACAATAACTATGTAATCATTGCCCCTAAATATATATTTTTAATATCTTAAGTGTGTCATCGTACTGCACCTTAAGGACAGAAGAAAGCAGGATCAGCCCAGCCATGAGGCAAACTGAGGCAGTTGCTTCAGGCGACATAATCCAAGGGCATGCCTCTCCCTCCCCCCACCATCCCCACTGTTGAAAAAGCAGTGGCTTCTGGGTTCTGGCAGGGTGCCATGCTTACCAGGAGAGGTCACACAAGGCATCCAGAGCCCTCTGCATAATCTTGTGATCTCTCACACAATCGCCCCAAAACAAAATAATAATAATAAAAAATTCCTTCCAGTAGCACCTTAGAGACCAACTAAGTTTGCTCTTGGTATGAGCTTTTGTGTGCATGCACACTTCTTCAAAAGTGTTCATGCACATGAAAGCTCATACCAAGAACAAACTTAGTTGGTCTCTAAGGTGCTACTGGAAGGAATTTGTTTATTTTTTATTTTGCTTTGACTATGGCAGACCAACACGGCTACCTACCTGTAACTGGAACAATCTCCCCAGAAACCATAGCTGCATGATGCCATTAAGCAAGACTTTGGTTTTTTTGGAGGGTGGGGGGAAGCAAGAGGAGCAAGGCACATACACAGGACAGCAGTTTTCCTTTTCACCTCAAGCAGGAAACTGGGATGAGCTGCCACCTAAAGGAAGCACATTTCAGGCATACTTTAGGAGACATAAACATGCAGGTTCAGTTGCAGCACAGAAGCAAGAAGGGTTATGGGTGAGAAATATCAAAAATAGTACAGACAGAGGGAAGAAAGGACTACCTTGCTAAGCAGTGAGGACAGTTTTGTGCAGCAAGAATATTTGCCAGAGTTTAGCCCTGCTTCAATTCAGATTTTGAATGCTTGCTCGCCCTCCTCCTCCCAAGATGTTTTACTTTTCTTTGGGGAAGAAAAATGTAGCTTTTGGACATGTCTTACAGTGATTCTATTTTAATATTTATATACATGCACATGTACTACAATGGTTGAAAGGGAAAATAAGATTCTGCCCCAACTTATGAACCAGAAGGCAGAGGGAGGGGAGGATAAAGCTAATCATTGCTATTCTGAACCTCAGTGACTTGCATAAAATGTGACAGTGAAGTTTGGCCCATGTCCCAGTATATCTCAGTAGCTATCAGTGTAAACTGGGAATACTTCCAGTGAAGTTAATTGCCTAACATAAATGAAAATGTGGGAAGAACCAGTCCTCCTAATACTAGACTTACCAAAATGCTTCAGCTGTCATTGTATAAGTTCATGTGGCTTTGGGTAAAATCCAAATTGGCCTGAATTGGGCCAATTTGAGCCTCTGATTCAGATTAAGAACCTGTTTCTCTTTAGTGATATTGTATGGTTATGTGTTTGTGTTTTCTTGTCTACATTTTACCTTTCTCTCTCTTTCCAATTTTTATCTTTTCCCCTTTGTATCAAAACTGAATTGTAAACAAACATTTGCGCTAAGCCGAAACACTGAATACCATGCTGCAATATCTGGAGACAGCAGGGTGGGCTGGATTGTGGAAAGATGAGGAAAGGGAAGCTGTTTGTCACAAACAGCTACTCTAAAAAACCGAAGCAATAATATAAATAAGCACCATGGGAGGGTGATCATTATCAGGATCTCATCAGGCAGGAAGCCGGGGTGGGTGGGTTTAACCCTTTTGTCCACTGCTGTGGCCTTCACAGAAATACCAGTAACTCCTTTGAAACTGCTAATTGCATTGGGAGGAAAGTCATAGTTTCTTCAGGGCTGCAGGGGGGAGGGAGGAAAGGGTTACTCTGCTTGATCGTGACAGGTATCAAACCCCTTGCCTTGTGGTTTCTATTTACATCACACACACACACACACACACACACACACACACACACACACACACACTGCAAATAAACCCTTAATGGCATGCCTCGTTTGGCCAGTTATTTCTGTTACACTATTGTAGACTGCTGTCTTATGCACACTAATCTGTGAGTAAAATCTTATTGAACAGTGTTTCTTGCTAATGAGTAAACATATGGAAGATTGTACTGTTAGAAGCATTTTTGTCAAGGGGGGATTTCTATTTTTTTATTTTTGCAAAAGTTGGAAGGTTGCCTACTTCTTTCAGTGCCAGTACAACACAGCTCAAAGTCTTTAAACTCCATGTTGTTATGCTTGAAATGAAATAGAAATTTAGCATTGATTTTTACCAAAGGCTTATATTAGTTGTCTTTCAGAAATAAAAAGATCAAATTAAGGGCAAATCAACTCTGGGATCGAGACAAACTCACGAGTTTAATTTTACCACTGTGATAACTCCCACAGGGGTGAAGTTTGAGTTCAGATAAACATGTGTGCACTTACAGAACAAGGACATGAATAACTTATTGCTAAGCAGGGTGGGTTTTTTTTAACAGGAATGAGTCAGGTTTGATTTCAGGATTTGTCAGAGATGGGGAAAAATAGGTTCGGGTATATAGATTTTTAAACCAGAGAGAGAGAAAATGGGAGGGAGATAGGTTTTCTGAGTAAACACCCAAGGGAAATAAATTATTTCCTATGAAATAAAAACATTTAAGCTAAAATCACATTCCTTCATAATTCCTCTCTTGAGTCCACAGGTGATTAGATCATTTGTTCATTCTATAATCCATTAGTGAGGTAGTTCTTTAGAAATAATCTGGTAAGTAGGGGATTTGTCAGCGATTAAAAGCAGCACCCAGAAATCTAAAAAGTAAACACAAACCAGAGTTATTTATAGAGGACTAGTGTTTGCGGGGGGGGGGGACCCCTACAAACCTTTTATATAAAGATGCAGGTGCAAAGTGATTGGTTATGGCAGATAGGGCATATACATGTCAATATTTGCTGGCACAATATTGTACTTCTTAAAAAATGTGTTCATGCTGCAGACTGAGCTTCTATAAGCTTTTGAACTCTTCTACAACATTATCATCATGTGATAATTTTCTCCTACTTGGAATTCTATCCTGTACTTTCACATATCTCTTTAGAAAGATTCCACTTTTACCTGTATTTAAATTATTAGGGACACGGGTGGCGCTGTGGGTTAAACCACAGAGCCTAGGACTTGCTGATCAGAAGGTCGGCGGTTCGAATCCTCGCAACGCGGTGAGCTTCCCTTGTTCGGTCCCTGTTCCTGCCAACCTAGCAGTTCGAAAGCATGTCAAAGTGCAAGTAGATAAATAGGTACCGCTCCGGCGGGAAGGTTAAAGGGCATTTCCGTGCGCTGCTCTGGTTCGCCAGAAGTGGCTTAGTCATGCTGGCTCCCTCGGCCAGTAAAGTGAGATGAGCGTCGCAACCCCAGAGTCGTCCGCGACTGGACTTAATGGTCCCTTTACATTTTAAATTATTGTTATACTGTTCCTTTTCTTTCATGGGTGGATAGAAATAGCTGCTGACCATCTTGTTGATAATACAGCCCATGTGCTTTTACCTTATTCCAACAGCTAATCAGAAATGTGAAGCTGTGTGGATATTGTAAGCTAGCTTTACCATGTGATTGAAGATCCAATAGTTGAGTTTACAACTGGTTGAGCCTGATATATCACTGCTTAAGGCATCTGATTCTCTCCCCATAAAACTTGTTTCCTAACTTCCATGGCCTATTAAAACCTGCTGTTAATGAACAGTCAAGTAAGCACAATTGTTTGAAGTCACAGCTTTAATCCACCACAGTTCCTTTTTCATTCTCCGAATGTGTTCTCTGCCACTGACCCACTGCAAACATAAACCACAACACCACAAGCATCCATGTTATGCTTTGCATACTTGCAAACACAATGAAATGTTTACAAGCCCTCAAAAAATTATGGAGCTGAATTTAAAGATGGTGAGCACAACCCAGTTATTCTTTCCTGTACTATTGACCATGGTCTCCTTCTCAGCCAACTTAGTGGGATGGGTATAGAGCAGTGATGGCTAACCTTGACACTCCAGATGTTTTGGAACTACAACTCCCATCATCCCTGACCACTGGTCCTGTTAGCTAGGGATGATGGGAGTTGTAGTTCCAAAACATCTGGAGTGTCCAGGTTAGCCACCACTGGTATAGAGGCACTGTTTTACAGTAGTTCCAATCCTATGGGTTGGTTTCCAAGAACAATAATGAGTGATTGTCTTTTGGCCCCCTGGCAGATGTGCTGTGGGATATCATAGGGTACCATTATGTCCCCAATGCCGTTTCACATCTATATGAAGCGATTTTGAGCAGTCATTCAGAGATTTGGAGCAAGGCCTCATCAGTATGCTGATGATGCCCACCTATATTTCTCAGTAGCACCCAAATGAAGAGAGGCTGTGCAAGCCCTGAACTGGTCCCTGGACTCAGTGGTGGACTCTGAATTGTGGCAAAAATGAGGTGCTGTAGGTGAATGGTTCCCAAGTCCAGATAATTGGTCAATTGCCTGCTTTGGGTGGGGGTCATACTGCCATTGAAAGAGCGGGTTCATATTCTGGAGGTGCTCCTGGTTCTGTATTGTTGCTAGAGGCCTGGGTGACCTCAGTAGCTAAGAGTGCCTTTTACCAGCTATGGCTGTTTCTGGATCAGTGTAACCTGACCAGTGTCATCTGTGAGCTGGTAATCACAGGCTGTATTACTGCAATGCTGCACTTGAGATTTGTCCAGAAGTTGTAATTAGTGCAAATTGTGGGCAGCTCGAGTGCTCACTGGGACAGGATATAGTCAACATATTACCCCACAGTTGAAAGAATTGCACTGGCTGTCAGTTAGCTACCAGCTAAGTTAAAGGTCTAGGGACCCAGGTGGCGCTGTGGGTTAAACCACAGAGCCTAGGGCTTGCTGATCAGAAGGTCGGCGGTTCAAATCCCTGCGATGGGGTGAGCTCCCGTTGCTCGGTCCCAGCTCCTGCCAACCTAGCAGTTCGAAAGCACGTCAAAGTGCAAGTAGATAAATAGGTACCGCTCCAGCGGGAAGGTAAACGTGCGCTGCTCTGGTTCACCAGAAGCGGCTTTGTCATGCTGGCCACATGACCCGGAACCTGTACGCCGGCTCTTGGCCAATAAAGCGAGATGAGCGCCGCAACCCCAGAGTCGGACACGACTGGACCTAATGGTCAGGAGTCCCTTTACCTTTACCTAAGTTAAAGGTGCTAGTTTGATGTGCAAAACCCTCTATATCTTGGGACCAGGAAACCTGAAAGATGGCCTCACTTGTATACCCTTTCAATCACTGCACTCTGCAGGTAAGGGCCTCTTGCAGATAGCGTATTATCAGGAGGTCCATTCTGCATAATGTAGAAATGGGGTCTTTTGTGTTGTTGCACCTCCCCTTTGGAATTCCTTCCCCTTGAATATTAGAAAATGGCATCCTTTGGGCACCTACTGAAGGCCTTCCTTTTCCAAGAAGCCTTTTAAGTTGAGATATTTCCCAGTCTGCATCTGTACTGGAATTGTTTTTAGGATGTTTTGTTGCTTTATCATGTGATGCTTGTTGCCCTGTGCTCCTTTCACAGGAAGGGTGGGATATGAATTTAATTTTATATGACTTAAAATGCCACTTCCCACTTGGAGGTATTGAGTATCTTCAGGGACTGGGCTTCTCGTCAGTTATGTAAACATGTACTAATGTATTTCATCTTGAAGAAAATAGCTATACTCTTCCCTTAGAATATGCATCAGCCCAAACAGCTTCAGATGCACAAGAATAAATTACATAGTTTGCCAAAATAAATTTGAGAAAGTGGGAGCTGTGCTCCACAACTGTATATGTGACATCATATTTGTCAGTCTTTGAGGTATTACATGTGTCTTTCTCTTTGCTGCAATATACATACTAACATGGATGCTCCTCTTGAATAGTCTGTGGCAATTCTAAATGCAGCAACAATCCTAGAATAATTTATTCTGCAATTGTAGCTTTGAAGTAAGTGGCAAAGATCTTCTGCTGAAGTAGATTCAAGGCTGGAATATGTTTTGCTATTTCTCGCTATAGTAAGGAAACTAAGAAATCTACTGTTGTGTCTCTAAATGCATTTTTAAATATTGAGTGGTGATACTGATACTGATACTTTTTTCAGGACAGGGTGTGGGCCAATGTGGGGAAGAGTTTAAACTGCATTATTGCAATGGTGGATAGACTGCTTGAAAAAGACAACATCGCTACGGAAAATGGAAATGACCCTCTACCAGCAGAGCATGTGGCATCTCATCTAAGTGGTAGGAAGCACATTTTTATTATCATTGAAGAGCTGAATACAATGAAAAGGCCACAGGAAAGAGAGAGGAGGCGAGATGGTAGATGAAAGTGCTGGTGGTATAGTTTTGCATGATTCTGGCCTTGAATGTTGGGAGATTATTTATCAAATTGCATCTCCATAGTGGAGTCAAGAATTGCTTGCAGTGCTTCGTTTTTTGTGTGTGCTACAAGGAAACCTCTTTGAAAGAACAGTCTTCTGCTTTGAAGTTTATGACATATTTTAATCTGCTTTAGGCTCTCCTTGAAAATAGTATTCAGAGGAAGAGTCAAGTGCACACACTTAACCCTTACCAGGCTCGGTAGGAAATAGAGGGAAAGCCTCTTTGACATAAATTGATATGCTGTTTTCAAAATAAATATATCATTGTGGTTTGTGCAAACTATCTCAATAGTGGGGCCATAGTCACAACTGGTTTCTAGCATGAAAAATAGACTTGGGAGGTTTGTCCTGTTGTCGGTCACAGTTACTACTTGCAGTGGAATCCTCTGTATGTGTGCTCAGAAGTAATTCCCATGGAGTTCAATGGGACTTAATAGCATGCATAATATTGCAGTCTTAATGTTTATTTTGCACTAAATATGTGCCAGTGGAGCTACAGTGACAAGTGAAAGATGAATCCGGACTCTCTTTTAACAAAAAATAAAATAAAATGAATTTTTGCTAATGGAAATAGAAGGGCCTGTTCTTCTAAGCATAAGGAAAAGCGTGGTGGGTGGCGCAAAGGTGAGAGTGGGAAAGCAGAATGAAGAGAATTAACAACAAATGACTTATAGGTAGTGAGCTGAGTGAGAACCAGATAACAAGGAGCAAAGAGGTGAGGAGCAGCTCTAGAAGCATTTTGACAAACAGAAAAAACCAAAAGTAAAAGAACAAGTAGTTTGTGAAGTATATGGCTGAGGGAATATTATGGGTAGGATGTAAAGATAAAAGTCAGAGGGTCAAAGCACCACCATTAGCAACGAGGTATGTTTTATGACAGTACTAATAAGATCTTGGGTTTTGTTTACTCTTGAAAAGGCATGAATGACTAATTACCACTGTGATCCTGTGCTTGACAACCCACACATATGCACTGTATCTTACTTGTTAAAGAACAGGTTCTACAGTTTGTGCTTAACCCATAAATCTTAGACTGCTGGAAGCCGTCCAGAGTGGCTGGGGCAATCCAATCAGATGGATGGGGTACAAATAATAACATTATTACTATCATAATTGAATCAATAAAGTTGGAAGGGACCCTGAGGATCATCTACTCCAACTCCCTACAATGCAGGAACATGCAGCTGTCATTGTGTCCAATTATTTAGAACACTCAAATATTCCAGAAAAAAACCAGTATTTCTCCTGTGACATAACCTGGAATAATCAAAATAGTCAGGTGTGCAGGACTTCTTCATGGAGATGTCGATTCTCCTGGTGAATATAACATGCAAGCTAGTTTTTAACCATTTCACCTCAAGTGGTAAGAAAAGGCTTTAGGCCAGCCATGCATTTTTTCAATTTTCAAAGTTTGTGAATGAGAATGAAAGTTGCTGGAGAATATTCACGTAGCAAAAGGATGGCAATGAATTTGGAATGAAAGAGCAGGGTAAATATATGTCAGAAATGTTTCCGTATAAAGCATCTGTGTGGTTTGCTTAGAATAGGTGACCCATCAGGTTCTTTCCAGCTCTGTGCATCTTGACTTTGTGATATAAATAAACAGGACTGCTACTCACACAAGATCTTGTGATGCTGTAAATTTGAAACATTTCTGGGAATGCAAGTACTGAGTGCCCAAACTTAGGCATCCAGTAATAGATAAGTAATATTATGAATTACTGTGGAGAATGTTCTCTGTGGCTTTAACATTTTTTAAATTCCCTACAGCTTTTGTTGTTGTTGTTTAGTCGTTTAGTCGTGTCCGACTCTTCGTGACCCCATGGACCAGAGCACACCAGGCACTCCTGTCTTCCACTGCCTCCTGCAGTTTGGTCAAACTCATGTTGGTAGCTTCGAGAACACTGTCCCTATAGCTACTGACCATTAAAACACTGGTGCTTTTAAACTGTGTGGCACAGCTTTCACCTTGGGATTTTCAGCTGCAATTTCTACAGTAATGTCTTTACTGTAGGAGGCAAAGCTAACATATGCATGATTTACTGTGCATGTGCTCACCACCCCAGTTTGCTATAACATTTTATATTTGTGGCTGTAGTGTGTGTGCGTGTGTGCGTGCGTGTGTGTGTGCGTGTGCGCGCGCGTCCAGCAGGGAGGCTGAATAGTAAGTTGCTTGTAGTAGATTAGCAAATGGAAGATATTATTTTAAGGAAAATTGTTGTTTGGATGCTGTGAAATCAAAATAGAATTTCCTACAAGTCTGTGTGCATTCTGGCACCCTATGGAAAAGAATAAAGACCACAAAGCAGTAACACTTAATTGTTTAAATTTGGTGTGTTTGGGTTTTTTTGTACCGTTCTTTTGATGCAACACTTCTGTGGTGTGGTTTGCTGTTGTTTTACATGCTTGTGGTATTTTATGTTAAAATCTGCCTACCCTTGATTTATTTCTTAGATAGCTAGCTTTAAATTAGGGATATATTATCTCGGATCCTTCTTGAAGACCAATGTTTGAGTACTTTCTTAAGGCTGAATTTGAGAGATCAGTTTCCATGGTAACTATCTATGGTGTCATCAGCACAGTATTATGATTTCACTGCGGGATAAAGCAAGTAGAAAGCATTCATTTTTTAAGGTAGAGGATTGTTGTAAAGCACTGTACGGTCTGTGTTTGCAGGAGAAAATTAAAGTTAATATTTTCCATGTCTCTTTCCATAGAATTCAGGCTGTAGATTTCCCTTTTTCAAAATGAAGTCCCAACATTTTGTGGATTATCATACTTGCTGTACAGAGAGATTCTATTTATTAAGGGCTGCATTCCTGATCACTCTGTTCACCAACCCCACTGTCATTCCCCCCACATTAACCCACTATAACTTCCCTTTCCCAGCCCAGGCAACTACTAAGCTCACTTTTCACCTTCCCAGTCCCATTCTGAAGCAATTTCTTTCTTCTGTTCTGCAGCCCCACTTTGCAACTGTTTTCACCTTCACTCCATGTGCATGCCTCCTCCTCCCTCCTTTTGTGGAACACCCCCCCCCCCGCACACAAACCACCCACATGTAAACCACCAGAATGTTCCTCCTCCCACACATTGCAACTATGAATTACCCTTTTCACCTTTTGCCCAATTATGAGGGCCTTCTTTTTCAAACCATTTCGTCCCACTGCTTCCATCTTCAAGCCCATTCCCCTGGTCCCTTTCCCCTCCTTTTTGTGATCCCCTTTGCACCCCCTCTTTTCACCTCCACTCCCCTTTTCTTTCTACCGTCCTCACTTTTTTCAATTCTCCCTTGCACGTAGATCACCCCCATATCTATGCCTTATCCTCTTTCCTATTCTGCAGCCTCCTCTGCACACCATTATCACCTTCACCCCCTTTCCCCTACCTCCTCCTTCCTCCTTTTTTCCAACTCTCCCTTGCACAAAGACCATCACCCCTTTTCTGTGCTGCTGCTGCTTCTCTCTTACTTTGTAGCCTCCTTTGTGCACGTACCCACGTTGATAGGTGCTACTGTATCTTTAAGGTGAATAAAACCTTAAATGCAATCCCTTTCATTAAACTTGTTCAGTTATAGAAGGCTGAGTTCAGTTGACGGATGTACATATATGGTGTTCACATGATAATAAAACATCTCTTATAAATTACTACATTGTATCTGGAATGTCTTGATGGAGGAGTGAAATACACTGTGGGAAGGTACTATGGAATGTTTGAGGGCTCTGCATCCTTTATCTCCCTCACATGAAGCAGCTGAGGAGTAAAAGAGGGAGAAGTTTAAAACAGCATTTTTCCCCTTTCAGTGTTTCTTCCTTCTTGCTGTACTCAAACAATGCAGAGATTTGAGTAAAGCAGAGATGGAGAGACTCTGAGCCATTGTGGGGTTTTTTTTAAACCAACCAACCAATTTGAATAAGAAGCAGTAGCAGTAGCAGAGATGGGTACAACACAGAAGCTAACACTAAAAGGCTAGCACAACAGTGCATTACCCAACTCCCTTCTTGCTGTACTCAAACCTTGTTTTAAAATGCCACTATCCCCCATGTCACCCCCTGCTTGCTCTAGTCAAACCCCTGACATTGTTTAAAATCTGCACTTTCCCCCATGACTTGGAATATTGAAGGAGGAAAGCACAGAGACCACTAGTTTTCAAAAACGATTTATTGATTTCATCTGTTCAAGAGCTCACAGTCATTCAACACATTCACATGTGATCTGCAGGGATATAGTTATCAAAGGCAGTTGCTCTGTGTAACTAGATGGCTAGTTTCTAGCACAGAGGAAGGATAAAATGAGGTGGCGATGGACGCTTCACAGTGCTCCTTAAGGTGCTGCAGGGGGTTTTGCCCCCAAATGGCTCTGTCTCTAGGCTTCCTATACTCTCTGCTCAGTCTCTTATTGTGTGACAAGTAGACTGACATATTGATTGTAGACCTTTAGGATTGCATGCCCCTTTTCTGGCTACATGATGAAAGGTCATCATCTCTGACCTTATCAGGGTGTCTCTAGGCAAATGGGCACAACTGTCCTGTAATGTGACATTTATATTCCCAAGAAATACTGTTTCCTAAAATAAAAGCCCTATTTGCCAGAGAGAGCCATCCGCCAACTGGAATCGCCCCCCCCCCCTTTTTGACAACCTCACAGAACAACTTTTCCAAATATCCATCCTACTCTTATTCATGTAGGTCATAACTGATGTCATTAGAAACAGTAATATTATAAAAGTGACAAACTATACATGAATATATATTCCCCAAAATTTCAGACTCATTTTGCAAAATAATAGGTGCTTGACAGGATTGGATTGTGCGCTGTGACATGGCTGCTAATAGGGCCAATGCAATCTTAGGCTGCATTAATGGAAGCATGGTATCCAGATCATGAGAAGTAAGAGTTACACTCTATTCACGCCCCATCTGGAGTTTGGTGTCCAGTTCCGGATGCCACATCTGAGAACAGATGCTGACCAACAGGAACATGTCCAGAGGATGGTGATTAGTATGGAGATGGGGATAGAAGCCAAGTCCTGTGAGAAGTAGTTGAAAGAGGTGGGCCTGTTTAGCCAAGAGAAGTTAAGCTTAAGGGGAGATTCAATCATGGTCTTCAAATATCTGAAGGGCTGTCATGCAAAAGGTGGAGCAGAGTTGTTTTCTTTCGGAGGGGCAGGACTAGAACAAGTGGACAGAAAACAGATCTTGGCTCAACACTGGAAGAGATTTCATAGCAGTATGAGTGGTTTGACAGTGGAATAAACATGTATTGGGAAGGTGATGGACTCTCCTTTACCTCATATAAGCTAAGGTTGGACAGTCACCTGTGTGAAATGCTGCACTTGCATGCTGCATTGTAGAGCCTACATTGAGGAGCGAGTTGGAATAGTCCCTTTCTAACTTTTGAGTACCAGGAGATACCCCCTGCTGTTTCTTCCATTCTCCATGCTGGCCTCTTTTCCATGCCATCTGTGTCAGCCAGAGCATATGCAGGAGTAGGAGAATGGTGGTGACCATGAATAATATCTAGCTAATAGGTTGGGATGGTTCTAGACCAGTTGTGCTTCCAACTGTGCCTCATACCCATAACATCCAAATGAGGGTTCCAGAAACGTAGCATTTAGACTACCCTGACAGTGCCATAATGCTTACGCAGACAAATCTTCCATTGTTTCATTTCATTTTTATCTGACTCTTTCACCCAAAGCATGGATGCTACAATAATCCATAAGGTTCAATTTCTGATGCAGGAATTGCAATTCCACTGGGGTGTACAAGTATTTTTAAATAATAATTTAAAAACCCACTCTGTGCTAAATCATACCTAGTTTGTTTTCTGCTGGTAGGAGAAATTCTTGGTGGCTGGATGTGTAATATCTTGACATGCTGCTCAGAAAGAAAAACCAGATGTGATGGTATGTAAAGCACTTTGCAGAATCTCAGAGAACTGTATAGAGAGGCTGAAAAGAACTGTAGTGAAACGGAGAACCTTTCATCTCACTGAGCCATCCTTAGAAATACTTTTACTCTAGATATGAAATTGACAAGGAACTTCAGACCTCTTGTCAGTTTCACCTCTACGGTGAAAAGGTTCCCCATGACTACTTGACACTTATCGCGGCTCATTGCAGCTTTTCCCCATACGTCTCCTTGATGAAGCAAGATGTTTTATGTTATGCAAAAGCTGCGAAGAGCAGCAGCAAAACTCACAGTGAAGGCATTTCTCCCCCAGATTCACTGTGAAAGTGTGTGAAAGTTTGACAGCTAACTGATCTTTGCAGCCTTTGCACGGGGGCTGTAGATGATGTTCAATTACCCTGAACTGAACTTGCGTGGTGACTAACAGCTGAATGTGCACCTGTTTCTTGAGCAAGATGGAGATCCATTGAGAGCCAACATGATAAAATGGATAGTGGAAAACTCTATGGAAATGAGTAAGATGTTCTTCACATTCCTAATTCAAAGGGCCCCCAAATGCTGTGAAGTTTCAGGATAGTGCCTCGAAGCTGCTCTCCCAGTTGAATTCCTCCTTGAAGTTCTACAAGAGCAAATATAATGACAGCTAATGTTATTTCACCCCACATAAAATAAGCTAATAAAAATAATAAACTACACAGTGCTACAACTCAGTCCTTGAATGTACAAAGTACAGTCCAAATATTGGAGAAGACATTAATCCATTCCAAAGAGCTTAGGTAATGGGTCCTTAACTAGAATTACATTCATGAAGCAAATGGTTAATTGACTCTATATTGTATGAATAATCCTGAGCTATGAGGCTTTTATAAATAAAACCTTTCGGTTTAGTATATAATGTCTAATTATACCGTATTGAGTTTTATTCAAGCTTCTTAGAACTCCAGGGTTTGCCTCACTTGCTTAAATGTGGCATTAATCAAGAAGCACCATCTTTTTCCATATCTTTGACCTATTTAATTCCTCAGCTGGTGGCTAGCCACGTTGGCAGTATTCACAGTGAAGTGAACAAAAGATTGTGACAAAGATGGGATGAAATTAAGCATATTCCACTGGCTTATGCTACCTTTTTCCTGATCCCTGTTACTAAAGAAAGGTGGTTATTTTCTGTTTTGTTGTTGGTTATATACCATTATTTCTGTAAAAAGTGGTGATGTTGTGAGGCAGCTCTTCTATAAAATAAATTATTTGTGAATGCAACACAAGAATGTCTGCACATCCCTTTAAATCCAAGTTATGCAGGTGCACTAGATATCAGGTAGGTAATTGTTCATATGTTTACATATTGTTATAAAGGACAGACTACCCCATGGTAACTTATGAGGTCCTCTGGGTCCTCTCTGGGTCATCAGCTCAGCAGAGAGAAAAGGAAGGAAGGAAAGTATGCATGCAGTAGAGCCTTAAATACCATTGCAACAGAACAGCCTGTTCTTCAAGGTCTGCAATTGCAACTCTTTCCTCTTCAGAGTGATCTGTTGTAGTAAGTGAAAAAATACTCCAGTTGCTTGAAATTTCTAGGGCTACTGTTTGCACCTTTGCTGCAAATCTTACTGAAGAGAAAGTACGAAGTCTTTTGTATTCTCTTCCCCCAGTAAAGCAGAGAGGTAAGGCTCAACTTGTATACCTTGCAAATATGCAAAAAAAAAAGTTATTGTATTTTGCAATTGCATGCATGTAATTTTCAGTATGCAATTGCAGAGCTGAGAGGCAGGGGTCCTCTGCTGCTTCAGAAAACTGCAGATTATTTTGTACAGCATAGGCTATTTTACTTGAACAATCCGGAGTTGTTTGCTTTTCCGGTCACGATCCTGCTCTCTGCTTGTGGCACACTGAGGCTTGGATATAGGTTGCTGTCAAAGGTGGGAGGGGATGCTTGGCAGTTGTGCCTTTGGGCTCTGAAGTACACCTGTGAGGATAGCCTCAAAGCTCCATCTTCAGATGCTACAAGGAAATGGCACAGGTCAATTTCTTGTCTGTTTCTTTTCATCCAGTATAATATCAGAAAAGGAATTGTGCAGATCCCTTCCTGTAAAGGGGCGGTAGTGCATTTGTTGCCTAAACATCCCTTCAGAATGTTGGAAACCCCAGAATCATTGAGTTAAGTAGGCTGGATCCAGGCTAAGTTAGACGTCATTGAAATCAGTGAGGCAAGTTAGCCATGACTTTGTTCAATGGGACATAAATTAACTAATATAATCTGGACTGAGCCCACCGGAGGGCTCTAAAATGGTGTACACATTGCCATGTACTGTAGCTCCAGTACACTCGCACTGCCGTTTGAAACAATGCGCACAGGATGCTAGCCACAATCCACATATTTCCTGTAGCTTCTTGAGGAATACTGTTGTTTGATGTGTTTTCCTTCAAACCAACTTCCAACTTTGAAAATTTAAGCCAGATTCACTTCACAGTTAAGCTGATGTGTGTACATTTGACACAGCTGTTCATGCACTGATGGCAGCTTCATGACTAGGAGTTGGGGGGCAGACATTACAGGTGCAGTGGAACCTAACAGGTACTTTGCATTAGGTGAAGACATCTCTGGCCTCTTTCTGGTGTGTACAGCAACATGTAAAGGCAACTTGAAATGCAGTGCGGGGAAGCATTTGGAGCTAGTTATGTGTACATAGCCTAGGATACCAGTTTAATTGAATAATAACTGATTATATGTTGGTGTTTCAGGCTTATTAAGTAGCTCCACCTACTGGAGATAAAACATAACAGTGGAAAAACTAATCAAAATTTCCATGCAAAGCGATTGGATGGCTTACATAAATAATTGAATTTCACTTAACATTGTATTAGGCCTCCAAGATATTAAAAAGCATTATCGTCAGTATCACTGTGTTGCTAACACAACATGAATATATTATATTAAGACAGAACTCTGTGCTCCTGAGATTTTTGGGGAAATCCTCAATATTGCAGTGTTCATAAGTATTGTGAAACACATAGCTTCAATATGTTCTATACATTTGTACTACAATAAGTACTTGTGATGCTAATGTAAGATAGATGTAGGTTGAGGTCATATGTTATCTTGTGGTATAGCAGAGTTTAATGCTTTCCAAACCTCTAGCAGTTACAGTTGAATTTGCAGTTCAGGGTTTTATTTTTAGAATACTGAAATCATGAGTTTTGCTTAGATGCTAAATTAGCTGTGCTATATAATAGCTTGGTGGTTTCAGGATTTCTTAGGAACCTAATTGTAAGCAAATGCTCTGTGCCTTCAGTTACAAAGATGGAATGAACAATTAAGTAAATGGTAGGTCATACAATAAACTTTTTCGTTATCAGTGGGAACCGACAGAGGAAGGGGGGGGAGAGCCCAGGATACTGTGAGAATCACAAAAGCACCAAAGGATGCTAAATCTGCTACAGAAAAAAAGAAAGAAAGAAAAAAGGCAATGTTTGCATTAGGGAAAATGTTTCTAGTAGGGAACAATCTGTATCTTTGTTCAAAGGCAAAAATGAGGTCACACCTGGGTTTTTATTTCCACTTTTCATCACACCTGTTAATTCAAACTCTGAATTAAAAATGAATTCAAATTGGGAACAGATGAAAAAAAGAGTTATCTATAGTGATTAAAGGAATAGAAATTAACTTGGGGGAAAATATGGAAGCACTCTACAGATATATTGTAGAAATTAACGTAGTCATGGGAAAGGTTTGATACCATCAACCATGGTATCCTTCTGGAGCAGCTGTCCAAATCAGAAGTGGGTGGCACTGCTTTGCAGTAGTTCAATTCCTACTTGAATGGATGTTTCCAGAGGGTGATGTTTGGGGTATGTTTTTTGGCCCCGTGGAGCCTTCAGTGTGGGTTAGATTTTATCCCCTTTACTATTTAATGTCTACATGAAACCACTGAGTGGGGTTATCCAGAGTTTTGGAGTGTTGTCAGCAATATGCTGATGACACAGAGCTCTACCTCTCCTTTACATCTGCAGGTGAGGCAGTGGGTGTGCCGGACCGTTGTCTTGTATTGGTAATGGACTGGATGAGAGCCAACAAACCAGATAAGGCTGAGGCACTGGTAGTGGGCGGTTCCCTAGACCAGATGGGTGGTAGGTTGCCTGCTCTTGATGGGGTTATACTCCCTCTGAAGGAGCAAGTACGTAGCTTGGGGGTACTTCTGGATCCATGGCTGTTGCTTGAGGCTCAGGTGACCCAGCTGTGTCCCTGGCTGGACAGGGATAGCCAAAAGTCTGCAATCTATGCTATGGCAACCTCTAGGTTAGATTACTGCAATATGTAGGATGGCTGAAAGGCCTCACAGACATGTTGTGGGTGGTGGTGGAGGATGTAAAGGGACTGAATTGCTTTTAAGCTGCATTGGCAATGTACAGTTGTTGTAACCCCTTGTAAAATTGTTCACAAATAAGAATAAATTGGCAGTCCCCCCCCCCAATGAATGTCAGAAAGTGAATTTGTCATATGTCAAGCTGCTGATTAACTGTAGGAGGAGGTTTGTGTTCTCTAGTATATATCCATGGGTTGTTGGGTGTGTGTGTTTTTTTTTTACTACATGCAATCACTCGATAAAGAAATCAATATGTTGCACTTCCTTAGCTTGACTAGAAGATCAGAGTATCATAAATATTTCGCCCAGTTGACCAAGCATTTCATTTATTTTGTTTTCCAGCTTTGATTTCCTCTCAGGCTGCTGTTACTTTGGGACGTTCATTTAATTGCATCAACTAGACTATGAACAACAAGTTGATTTTTGTGGATGTGGTGTTGTGTTGAGAATGCAGGGATGAGCTGCGCTAATAATCTCATACACCAGAAACAGCAGTGTGTGAGAGGAACTGCTGCAGGCACCTGACCATAGCTTAGTGTGTGTGCACAAAGAGAAAGGATTACATCCACTGATTTTTCTACTTTGAAAAGGAGATTTTTCTCTACCTTGATCACCATTCTTGATCTCCCTCCTTTGTTACAGGTGACTGGTATGAACAACTTTATCCACTCACAGTTACGCTGAAGGACTGTATTGGAGAGGTGGTGACTAGGGCAAAGCAATCAATGTCTTTTGTTCTGCTTCAGGAGCTTGCATGTAGCTTGCCACAATGCTTAATGCTGACCCTAAGAAGAGATATTGTCTTCAGTCAAGCAGTAGGTGCTTCTTCCATTTCATAAACTTATTTGTTTTGTTTTGTTGCAGAGCTGTCAGCTTAAACCTTGCCAGGTTTAAATGAGGCAGGCTTTCGTTTTATTTTTGAAAAACAACTTAGCCACCTCCTAGAGTATAAAAGGCATGTGGATATCCCAGTGAATGGTATTCTGCCTATAGCATACAGTGGAAAAGTAGATCAGTTCTTTTCTGTCTCCACAAATGTTGCCTTAGTGCTGCAGTACTCCACTGAGACACCAAAGGACAGGTCCCCGTCTTTCTGCTTGTGACTCAGTCACATTTGGAAGGTGTTTGGCAAACTGCTGCTCCCTGGACTTTTTACTGCATGTTTTCAGATGCTCAAGGGCCATTCAGATATAACAGAAAATACACTATTAATCCATGGTGCAAGTACAGGAGATTGTCTTGGCTGTTTCTGCCAATGGTTCTGAAGCCACCTCTCAGCTGTTTGGTGGTGCCTCCAACCATGTCCTGACAGTAGAACACAACTGGTTTTACACAAGATCTACCCAAGCAGTCTCCAGTTGCTCTTATCATTATTGTAGGCAATGCCTTAGGTGAAAACAGCAAAGACAACACCTCTATGCCACAGAAGCGGAAGCTTCCCACACTGCTGGGAAATGCATTTTAATTCAGAATACCCTTTAACGATGAACACATTTTCAGCTCCACAGGCCCTTCCTCAGGGAACAACAAAAATGTGCAAACTGTTTTGTCAATAATGCAAAATCCAATTACCCGTTTTAGTCATTAATGTAAGATATTCCACATAATATAAAAATATGGAAGCATAATACTTCCACATTTTAAAAAGGAAACATGGTCTTCATCTGAACAGTCATGAAGTGCCATGCACACAGTGCCATGAATGGTGTTCTGCCCATTCACAAGGGGGCTTTTTGGCTTCCCCTTCCAGCAGCAGTTGGTGTTCCTCTGGAGCAGCATATAATGAGACATTAGGAGCCTCCCATGACTGCACAGATGTGCTTTTCTGCTCATGCCCAGAGGACTTTGGGTCTGGGACAACAGTAACACAGTGCAAAGATGGATATGTTTCCCTTTTTCACGTCTAGACAAATGGTTTTGGTATTTTAAAATGAGATATTAAGTGCAGAACTTGTATGTTTCCATTAATGTCATACCTGTTCTTTGTGAAATATACATATATAATGCCATAATAATTAATAATTAATTATAATTAATTAATAATTAATATATTAATAATAATTAATAATTAATTAATAATGTGAAGATGTGCCTGGTGAATCTACAGACCCGATTCATTCCTAAGATGGAGCATAGGAATGTGAGCAGATAAATAGATGTTTTACAGGCCAGGAGTGTAGTTTCAAGTTACACTGTGCAGCAAATGAACAAATGTGCTGCTTTTGGAAACATAAAACCATGTCTTATGGGATATGGTTGCACCTATACACCTATTTAGAAAACATGGTTTCAGTGGAAGGTGCAGAAAGGGGGGGAAAGCACAAACTGGAGATTTGATTTTGAAAACATGAAATCAAGGAAAGTTAAATTGGTCAATTTTATCTAGTGGCAGGATAATAGTCCATTGCTCAGTGGGAGGCTTTTAATAATCCAGATATTCACTCTCTTTCCTACTGTTTGCTCATCTTCTCCTTTCAATGGCTAAATTCATATTGTAAGGATAGGCTGCACACCAAAACAACTAGCTAGGTTTGATTCCTTCAGATCTCTGGAATGGCTCTGATCTGTGTCAATGCCTTATTATTCTATAAAATATATGCTTGATCTAAAAACTCTTAGGGTGGTTTTTAATCTGTGATGTTTCTTCTGTAGTACTATTTGGGAATAAATGCTTTAGACATATCTTTCCAACATTCAGCTTCACAGACAAAAGAGTGGGACTTGGTTCAAGATGAATTTGTGTTATTAATGCTGAGTGAATTTTGTAAATGACTCGTTATCTTTCTTTCTTTCTAATATAATTGGTATCTGTTTATTTGGTTATTGTCATTACTCTAGCTTGCTGGATTGGTCTGTGGGTTTATAATCAAATTGCACTCCAGTTTACGGGATCAAGGCTTCCTGCAGCAGCTTCATACAGTCGGGCTAATTGTTCAGTATGAAGGACTCCTCAGTACATATAGTAAGTGTTATACTCAGATGGCTACATTAAAGTGTTCTAAAAAAGCTAAGAAGAATAGACAAGAGCTCCTGGTGAGGAGATCTTGGCAGTTTAGCTCCTCCCTAGTTGTCCTGCTCCTGTGGTGAGGTAAACCATAGCTCTGTTTCCAAACTCTGTGTTGCGACACGTTAGTGTGTAAGTATGTCACGTGAATACTCCCCAAGCTCCTCCCAGGGCTGGAAAGGGGTTAGTTTAATCTCCAGTTTGCTAGTAAAACTGATTTACTGTGTTGTGAAATGATGCACGCCTAAAAAGTGTGTCACCAACATAAAAAGTTTAGAAAGCTCTGGTTTATGGTGATGTCCAAACCCAGGTTTATGGTTTAGTTCTCTCCAGACAAACCAAGAGCCATAAACCATTGGACTAACTTCTGTTATTGCTCATGGTTAGTCTACAGAGAACCATGAACCTGGGTTCAGATTGCACTCTTAAAACAAGCAATGGGGTTGCTCAGCATAGCAGCAGAATGACAGTGGAAGGGAGCAAAGTAGCCGCTATCTCTCCCTCTAGAAATCTGCACGTTCAAGCTAAGCCAAGCCATGGTTTGGCTTACTGTGATGTGTGGACCAGGCCATTTTGGTATTTCTGATACACAGCTGTGTGCCAATTTCTTTTCTTTTTAACATTTATTGAACATTTATGTATATTTTTTGCGGATATTCTCAGCTATGTTTATTTGGAAGTATAAGATCTAGCAGCAGAGTGGATGGCTGAATAAACATATTTAGTACTATATTGATTACGGTATTTTATTTCAGAAGACCGTTGAAGGGTGAGACAGTTTGTTGTCTTCACCTGACCTGCATTATATTTTATGTGCTATGTTTTCAAATGACTTGGATCCAAACAGCTTCTTACTGAGTGGAATCTGTGATTATTTTTTTCTTCTATTTGCCACTCCAACTGTGGCCCTTCACACCACATCCCATGCTATTTGAAAGAGCTCCCTTGACTCTCAGGAGCAGCTTTCTTGGGAGTACAAGGGGGTGGGATTATGGAAACCAAACTCAATTTTCCTCCTCTGGCCCCAGCCAGTGTGTTTTAACTGGTATAGATAGACTGATACCAGTATAAAAAGACACTATATATGTTGTTGTTGTTTTTCCATTTGTAAGCCATACTTTCAGGTTATGTGTTGGGCTATAAATATCTGAGTGTTACTATTTCAAGTACTTTACCATTTTATCTTGCTGATCAGAATTACTGTGTTAGGAGGGCTCTAGGCTACTACTGTTGCAGATGCAAACTGTGGCTGAATGATGTACAGTATAAACATGCATAGTGGAGCTACTATCAATTTTGCATGACAAACTGCCTAGATTTGCTAGACCCAAGTCTATCACACTATCCATTGAATTAAACTTGCTTACTATTTCAGAAGCATTAATAATTCCCCACTTTTGCTTTGCAACTGAACTAGGAGTGCCCCAATGAATAAACTATGGGTGACATCCAACAATGTGACAGCAGACTTCTCCCCTCCCCCAATCTGCTTCAGGGAGCTTCTCAACTTTCCAGACCACTGGTGGTTGGACACTGTTAGATTTTACTATGTGTTTGCTACTGTGAATAAGCATCCTTAACAGGCAAACAAAATGGAAATATTATAATCAGCTCCATGAAAAAAGCAGTTGATAACTGCATAAGCTCTTGCATAATTAAATCTATTGTCTATGTGACTGGCTTTTGCATCATAACACTTGTGGTTATATCTATTGTTCTGGATAGAAAACTTATTATGGATAATCCTATATGTGAAATATCCATCAGTAATTCAGACCTGCAATTCATACACGTGGTGCTGGCATTGTGGGAAAGCAGAAATATTCATGGAAGGTACAGGGCAGATTTTACATAGTCCTAATCAAAATTTAAAAAATTGGAACAGGCATATTTGTGCAGATGCATAGTAAATGTGGAAATAACAGATTAACATATGACACTGACTCTGGAGCTTAGGAACACTTTTCTTATATATTGGTAAAATTGAAATAGACCAGTTAGAGCTTGTCTGTCATATTTTTCTTTTCATTCTATTTGGTAATTTAATTTTCATTCTCTGAAGGTGAAGAAATTGGAATGCTAGAAGACATGGCTGTGGGAATATCAGATTTACAAAAAGTCATGTTTAAAATAACTGAAGCCAAATCAGATGACCTCTTGCCTATTATAACTGGAAGGCGGTGAGTGTTATCTGTTTCCTGAAACAAAGGCATAACATTATGCTGCGCCAGAAAAATCAAATGGAAACTCATCTGATGCTTTTTCTAGCTGCTCCGCAAACGTATTCGTGTAACTATGATTTGTAACAAATGGACAGAATGGAGAATAAATGCCCTGAAGAGGCTTGTAAAGATAATAGTCTTCTGGAATATATCAGTATTTGTGAGAGAAATAGATAATTGTATAAAGCACTGCCACTCTCCTCTGGTATTGAAATCCTTGCATATTTATTGAATAATGGCATTTTGTTACCAGCTTTTTGCCTGCGCATACAAAACACCCTTAACACAGAAGCATAAGAGAACTTTTTTAAAAAAAAGTTACTTTCCCAAGAGAGTTGGGAGTGTTTATGTCAAAACACCCACCCACACAGGGTTGCTACCACTAGCTAATCTGCCAACTCCTTTGCCAACCACCCTTGCCCCACACCTGGGCAATCTTTACACCTGACCAACCATCCCTCCCTCATGCGTCTGCTCACCCCTCCGCTCCCCACATAGCTTACACCAACCCATTTTAAATGACAGGGGAGGTGCTTCACAGTGCAGTTTCCTGAAGCACCTCCCCGCTCCATGAAACCTTCCTGCACCCATGTTTAACCGAGCGCGGGTGCTTCACAGAGTAGATTAGCAAACTGCTTTGTGAAATGCCTCCCCCTCCATTAAACAGCTTGCCTGCGCTGCCTGCCACTCTGTTGTCATGCTGGAGTTGGTGTGGCCACCATGGTGTGGCTTTGTGAACAGCAGTGCTACAACAGCCTTTCGTTTTTGTGTACAAGGAAGGTGTTTTTCAGTTGAAGCCTTGCCATCCCATTGAAACCTTGTGTAATATTATTAGTAGTTAATTGGCTGTGCTTGAATGATAACAAACAGTGACTGAGAGCCCAGGAATTCTGGCTGCTTAACGGCTGCCTTGTTTTGTTTTGTTTTGTTTTGTTTTGTTTTTAAAATCAGCCTCTTGCATTTATCTTGACCATCTTAAAATGTCATTGAAATAAGAATGCATTCAATGCCATCTATACATTCCTGTTTGCAAGGCTGGGTAAATGAGATTATTAGGTCTGTTTTCTTAGCAGCAATGGATAGAATTAGTTCTATATAAGCATTAGCCAAATGCCTATCCTAGAGAAAAGAGAGACCAAACATTGAGAGGTTTATAATGACAGTATCAGTGTGGATGCTAGCCAGGTTCAGGGGACCTGTGGTGATACAAAGTCCTTTAGAGCTTACTTTTTGTCAAGTGGGATAAAATAACCTAAGCAAAAAGTACTTAACAAATAGGTCAGTCAAAAACATTAATGTGTAACAAAATTTATATTTTTAAAAACAAAACAAAAACAAAACCTATACATCATCCAGAACTGCGTATGTAAATACACAGATACCATCACTTAAGTGCATAGGATAAACATAGGTTTATCTTTCCTGACAGGATGACATTTTTATGTTGAGACTTCAATCTTTAGTATTTCTCTCACAAATTTTGACTTTGTACAGTTTTCCTCTCTGGAAATGTCCCACTTGCTTCTGGCAGTATCTCACTTTGACACCAGATTCCCTACAGATCAAAGAAACTTGTTAGAACAATGAAAATGCCTTTGCTTTTTAATTTCACACTTTACTACATTAGGAAACTCTTCTGCAAGTGCAAAAACATTGATTCCTATCATTATTGGATATAAGAACCCATATAAGATAAAAGAAGCAATAAGAATACAATTAAAAATCACACAATATCAAGCACAGAACATTAAAACAGCTACAACATGGAATCACAGGTGGGCAGAGTATTGTTGCACTCATGTCCTGCTTGCAGGATTCCCTTTGGCATTTGGTTGGTCACTGTGAGAACAAGATGCTGGACTAGATGGGACATCATCGACTTGATGCGGGAGGCTCTTTTTCCTTTTTTTTATTTCTGGTGTTTTGGAAAATGATTGTTTGCTATTGCATGTGACTGGCAAACTGTGGTTTGATCAAACCATGCCTTCCTACAAACCAGCAAGGGAGAAGGGAGCACATTAGACTAAGGCATATCACTGTCATTAGCATGGCACCAAGCCAACGTTTGGCATTATATGTGGATGCAGGAAGAGTTTTTGTAACTCTGTAGAAAGTGCTTCAGAAGTTTGGGTGCCCTCATTTTAATGCTAGACAAGCAGTAAGAAGGCTAAAAGCCTTTTCTCGTTTTTTTTAATTTTACTTATTAATCCTTTTTTCCCACTTCAGTGAAAAAGTAATTATAAAGAAACAGTTCATAATTAAATTTCTGATCCGATTGTTGTATAAATTTGCATGCTTTTAAGAAATAAAGAAAATTTTGATATCTTGACATTCTGAGGTTAAGACTTCGCCAATCACGAATGAAATGTGATTTCTAGATTTAGCTTTAGTGTATTACATTCAATCCAAGGGAGGTTAGTAATTTAAATCCACATTTTCTAAATATGTGTTAAGGTACAGACAGGCTGCTAGTGTGTACTGGCTTTTTCTAAGTTAGTTTTATTTCGAGAGAGTCTTGTGTCATATGCAGAATGCCAGTTTAGCTGCTAGCAATGCCATGTGAAGAGCTGTGAGCTTTATTCATAAGCGAGGAGAGGCAGACAAGAGACAAATGGCAATGAAAGCTACTGGGCAGATGGAGTTGAATTCCAGTAATCCAGAAGACGTACAGTAGCTTAGTGCTCAGAGATGGAACATCGCCCCCCACCCAATACTTTTGAAGTCAGAACAGGAAGAGTGCCTGGAAGCAGAATGCTGAAAGTGTCAGCTCTCTTGGGATGACCTACATCAATAGTTTTTAACTTTTGGGGACCCAGGTCCCACCTTTAACCCCAGCATGCATTTTGGGACCCATTTATTACATTTTTATCAGATTTTTGTACGGTGGTAGTGTTGCTGTTGTGACCCACCTTAAATCAAGCCATGATCCAGCAGTGGTTGCCATCCCATCCAGGTAGCCAATAATCTACAGGACAGTTTTCAACACCTTTTCAGGTTTTTCTTCAGGGACTGCAAGAGACCTGAAAAGGATCGGCTTTCCATTTATGTTTCTGATTTAGGGCAGTGGCACCAAAAAAGCTCTCTCTCTCTCTTTTGGCTTATTTAAATTTGGTTAGGCTCCAGTAGTTTTCATGATTTAGGAACATAAATTTTATGTTGCCCATGAAGCAACCTGCAAGTGTAATTTAAACAACAACAACAACACCCAGAATTTTTCACTTACACATTGCACAAATCAGTCTTATTCTTTTGCTTTCCTAGGGGACATTATGTAATAGAAATCAAGCTCCCAGGAAAGATGTTTGAGCTGCTTCCACAGGAGATTAAAGAAGGGAAACTGCTCCATGTATATCCAGTTCTCTTTAATGTAGGAATCAATGAACAGCAAACACTCGCGGAGAGGTAAGTCATCAGGATTACGTTTCAGTTCTTGTGTATTTTGAACGAGACCACACAGCCTTTCTAAAGGGGCCCACCCATGGAGTAATAGGATAATTGCCTAGGAGACCAGATTATAGAGGGTACCAAGGTGCCAAACACAGCATTTCTTGCCTCATAACCATACAATGCAGGATGGCTGCTTAGTGCCAGAAAGTGAGACATGTCTTTAACTGGAGATGCAAAGGAGGCAAGTTCTCATTGTTTCATGGTAAAAACAGTCATAAACAGTCTTCAGTAACACAGCACAAATACCACAGGTGCCTACCCTTCTAATATGCAAAATTCAAGCTAATTCTACTACTACTGTAAAACGTGTCACAGGAAAAACAAAAACTTGATTGTAAGGCTCATGAGTGGTTAGGATGGTGTACCATCCCATGCAGTCTGTCACAAAGGCTTTAAATCCAGAAACCTTCCTCTGGTGATTCTGCTTTTTTATGTTAAAACAGCTACAAATAATTTAAATTCCCTAAATAATACAGCTACCCTCTGATACTTCCACAAGAAATGTCCTTTGAGCAGGGCCTCAACAGAATGGCAAGCTGCACTCTGCCTCCTACATCCATTCATGCCATGTTTTTGTACTTTTTGGTACTTTTGTATAGGTACAGGAAAATAACATATCCTACACTTCATCACTTTGGGGGCTTTTTAAAATTTGGTGAATTCTGTAGTATTCATTTTGAATATGGATTTCATTTTGACCATAGTTGACTCAGAATTAAGTATTATGGATTTTATCAGACTTTACTCCCAAGTAAATACACCAAATATGCTGCAGCTTTAATTTTATATTGTAACATTTATTTTACAATATAATAATGTTTAAATTCAGTACTGTGGTTCAATGGAGCCAGAATCATACACTTGGATTTTGACACGAGAACCCTACGTTCAAACCTACTGCTAAATAACAATGCAGTCTGTGTCTACTTAGATGTAAGTCTCATAGAGTTCAATGGAACTTACAGGCATGTGAGCATAGAATTGCAGCCTGAGTTGCATGTGAGCTAGTTCCCAATTGTGAACCTTTCAAGGCCTTTAGGGAAACGGAACACACTTTGTTCTCGAATTAGGAAATTGTAATTAAATGATGTGCTCACAAAATGATTGATGATATAAAATAATAGTATTAATTCAGAGCTGAGGTGGTTGTTTCCTATTCCATTTCTTTGGGTGGAAATGTCTACTTGTGCAGAAATGCTGCTTCTATGCCAATTGGTCTTCTGTGATTTCTTAGGTTTGGAGATACCTCTTTGCAAGAAACTGTTAACCAGGAAAATCTGGAGCTGCTGAAAGAGTATTACAAGCTGTTCACAGAAAAAATGCCTCCTGATTGTAAGTATTTAAAAATGTCTGTCTCGGTTTGTTAATCATGTTGAAGTTGTTATGCTTAAATGTTATTCATATGAAGTTATTTACATTCATTTATAAGTGTATGAATCTCAATATAAGCCTAATGGTGTGTTTATTTATTATTTATCTAATTACAAATTCTGGGTTGCAAATACTGCCCTGTTATTCTCCCAAATCCTCTTCGCTTGAAATAAAATTTCCCACTGGTATCAGTGGAAATTGGTTTAAGGATTAGATAGGATAATATTGAAACCATGTTTCCATAGATGTTCTGTTGCCCTAATTGAAAAATTATTCTCTACAGTTTATCCTCGGGTGTCTTGATTATGCTGATTAAAATGATTATAGCAATGCAAGTCTTCTGACTTGTCCTGGTGAGTGGCATTGCTGGTCTGGGTAATCTACAGACTTGAGTCCTTAAGTTGTTATTTCAATTAAGCTATGGGGTGGGCTCCCATTGCTCTGTCCCAGCTTCTGCCAACCTAGCAGTTTGAAAGCACCCCAGTTCAAGTAGATAAATAGGTACCACTGTGGCGGGAAGGTAAATGGCATTTCCGTGTGCTCTGGTCTCTGTTACGGTGGCCCGTTGCACCAGAAGCGGTTTAGTCATGCTGGCCACATGACCGGGAAAGCTGTCTGTGGACAAACACCGGCTCTCTCGGCCTGAAGAAAGATGAGCACCGCAACCCCATAGTCGCCTTTGACTGGACTTAACCATCCAGGGGTCCTTTACCTTTACCTTTTTACCTCTTACTTCACCGTATTAAGGTAATATTTGCTGCTGCAAGTCTTGGCATTGTTGCTCCTTCCAGATCTTCAACTCTAAGGTCTCTTCTGCATCTCCTTTGAAAATGCATTTATACACCAATAATCTCTAAATTGGCTGCAACCACCTTGGAAAGAGATCTTGCATCATGATATAAAGCTCACTGATGGTTTCAGCTCAGGTGTTAAAGCCATGGAAGGAATACATTAAGGCAGCAATATTATACAAACCAACCAGCTGCCACCTTTCTTTAGCCCATGTTGAAGATCTGAGCTATTTTGGCCTGGATGGGAAGGGATGGGCAGGGGAGGGCAGCAGCCTAGCTAAACTCCCTCTCTCTGTTTGCAGGTCCTCCAGTTTGTTTGTTGATGATCCCAGCAGCCAAAAAAAAAATGCAGGGTGGGGAAAGAGGTGTGGTTTAGCTCTAGCCCAAAACCTGAAGTAGGGAAGGGAAAGAGAGCAAAAGTAAGTTCAGTGCTGCAATTCAGCTTTTGCTCCCTCGCTGAAATCGAAGCCCCACTTACTTGGAAATATGCCCTACTGAATTTGATAGGATTTAGTTCTAAGTAGATGTAGTAAGGACAGCTCTGTAAGGTGGTAATTTGCCCAATTAAAAGCTCCTCTTCACCCAGACCAATCAGACTGAATTTACCTGATCCAGGTCCTGCCTAATAAATCCTCAAAGCAATCATCTCTCTCTAGGAACCTGTCACCTAGCAATACTGCTGACCAGGCTTGCAATGTCATAATAGCCTTGAACTTGGACTGTCACAGTCACAGAATACTTTCCCCTTCAAAACATGAACAGACATAAATAAATCATTTCTCCACAAGGGGTCACAGTGAGCTTGACCTCATCTGTTGATGAGGTTGCACCACATCCAGATTTTTTTTGTGGCTGGGAGAAGTTATATCAGAGGGTTTTTATTGGTGCAGTTAGCTTACTGCCATAACTGCTTAGAGCATTTTTTTTCCTGTTGATTGTAGTTCCTATATACAACTGGCTTGTTTATGGGACCTTTTTTCTAAGACACATTAGTGTTTAGTATTTCTTCACGACACTGGAACAAATTTATAGCATACCTGTATTATGTAAACTAATATTTATTTGATCCTGAAATGATTTAAACTGTTGAACTCAGGCAAGTAAGACTATCAGTTCTTCAAGAGTTGCAAAACGATTGGTTTTCTGTCGTCAGAATATGAACATAACTTTTATTGTGGGTGGAGTGAGAGCTTCAGGCAACAAAGGCTGTATTTTGGCTGCTTTATAGTAGTTGCAAACGCTGTCATGATATTCAGTTCATTGAACTAAGATTCTCTATACCTGCTTCCTAACATTTGCATTCTGTCTAAGTGCCTGAACACTCCAGAAAAAAAGATAACCTTAGACTGTGTTCACATTACCATTGGCTCTAGCATTCTCCACCACTAGTGTTTGAAGCTGTGTACACATGATGCTAACCACAATCCATCTCTATCCTGGAGTTTATTGAGAAATATTGCTGTTTGATATATTTTCTCTTAAACCAGCTTCCATTGAACCTGAGAACATAAGCCACATTCACTTTGCAGTTAAGGTTAAGCTGCGGTATGTGCATTAGAGACAGCAGGTGCACACATGCAGATAACAGCTTCATGATCAGGAGTTGAGAGGTTGCAGGTGTGGGGAAATCAAACAGCTATTGTGCATTGAGTGAAGACATCCCCACACCATATCTGGTGTGACAGCAAAGTGCAAAAGTGACTTGAAATGTGGGCGGGAGTGTGTGGCCTCACTACATTTTAAATTGTGAATATGTACATAACCCCAGTCATAGAAAAGCAGTCTTCAGAATCTGGCCACTTGATTCCTTTTGGGGTGAGACAGCCTATTACTTCACATGTTGCTTCTGTTGGAAACATATGCCAAGTTTGCACCCTAACCACCCCTGGCACAAATGAAACTCTGGTTGTGCCTACCAACAATATGGGCAGACTACGAAGGCTTCATTTTAAAAAATGTCATTATTCAACAGGAACTTATTTATACCAAGTGGTTTTAAGTGCAGTGCAGCATTTTTCCAGATTCCTGCCTTCATTATTGTTGTTGCTTTAAATTGCCTCCTTGCTGTGACATGACAGGTGACTCAATTCTTTGTGAGTTCATTTGCGCGATAGAACCAAGCATGCATTTCCTTGCAGCGAAGAGAGTAATTACACTGCACATAGACTTCTGGGCTTTTGCTTGCTGAGATCTTCAGCAGCCACTGGAATTAGTGCTAATCAGGTTGAACTTTTTTAAAAAAACAACAACACTGAAAACAAAACCATGACAGTTAATCAGAAAATTACTTTATTCTGCTTTTGCTATGTTCCAACTTTGATATTTGAAACAGCCATATATATAATCTGAAAATCAGTGGAAAGGTAAGTGCTATATAAGGGACCCTCTCAGCCTGAAGCTAGAATAATGACTGCAGTAGCCTTAGAACAGGCTTTTGCTTTATTCTCTACTTGTATGCAGCCATAGCATAAATATATTGTAAAGATTCTCAGCATTTCCAGATGAATCTGCAATTATTCGTACCTCTTTTCTAAAAAATCAGTATGCATATAGAACTTCTGAGGGCCAAATGTGACATAATATGACAGATCGTTACAGTCGTACCTTAGAAGTCAAACAGAATCCGTTCCAGAAGTCCGTTCAACTTCCAAAATGTGTGGATTCTGATTGGCTGCAGGAAGCCCCGTCGGATGTTCGGCTTCCAAAAATGGTTTGCAAACCGGAACAGTCACTTCCAGGTTTGCAACATTCGGGAGCCAAAACATTCAGGAACTAAGCTGATCGACTTCCAAGGTATGACTGTACTCCTGACACCCTTTTCTTTGCTTAAAAGTAAATTATCCACTTTCCCTCCCACAACATGCATAACCATGCACCTCTATCATGTCTCCTCTTAGCTTTGCTGAACCGTTTCCAGCTCTACAGCATCCTTTATGAAGGGAGGCCACCAGAACTGTACACACCATTCCAAGTGTCATCACACTTATAGATTTCTGTAATGGCATTATGAAACTGGCAGTTTTATTTTAAATCCCTTTACTAATTATCCCTAAAATGAAATTCACCTTTTTCACAGCTGCTGCATACAGAGTCTACATCTTCCTCACACTGTGACCACAATATCTTGTTTCTACTCAGTTAACTCCAGACCCCATTAACGTATGTGTAAAAGTATGGGGGGGGGGGTTGTCCCAATGTTCATCACTTCATACTTGCTTTCATTGAATTGCATTTGCCTTGTTACTGCCCATTCACACAGTTTGGTGAGATCCTTTTGGATCCCTTTTTGTTTTAACCTCCCTGAACAATTTGACATCATCAGCAAACTTGGGCTCCTCACTGCTTACCCTTAACCCTAAATTACTTACAAACAAATTAAAAATCACAGGTCCCAATACCAGTCCATGAGGGATTGCATTTTCTATATCCCTCCTTTGTAGGAACTGTCCATTTATTACTACCCACCAGAATAGGGCTCATGTATTTTCAATATCTACCGTACTTCCAAAGTCTGCTACTCTTTGACATGCAGTGCTCTGAATAAAGAATGCAGAGATGTTATCTAGGGCTGATGAGATGACATGCTGTGGGTTGGCCTAATGCCACGGCTGGGCGTTTCTTGTGTTTGGATCTCCTACCATGCACTCTTCAAGCCCACATACAAAGAAGGGCTTCTGGCGCACTGTCAGTATGGCTGGCAAATTATTTTTGCAGCGTCAAAACAGGCTGTTAATTCTGCATGGCTGCCTTCTTAACAAGGGGCAAGTTTTGCCTGTTATGCTGATTGTCACCTGCAGAGGAGGAGGAACAAGCAGCCTTCCTCCTCCTCCTCCACCGCTGCCGCTGCCACCACCAGCCTCTGCCTCTGCATTTCCCACCCTCGGCTTATACTCGAGTCAATAAGTTTTCCCAGTTTTCTGTGGTGAAATTAGGTGCCTCGGCTTATATTCGGGTCGGCTTATACTTGAGTATATACAGTACTCTCTGCATCCTGTTCCTTAACAAAATACTGATCCATTAGAGGACCTCTCTTATGCCATGACTGCTAAGCTTACCTAGGATCTTTGGTGTGTAAGTACACAGTGTCAGTTATATCATCTCTATCAGTATGCTTCATGCCACTCTATAGAAACCTTTATATGTTTGTGAGTCAGAACTTACCCTCACAAAATCCCTTGCTGGTTCTGTTTAAGACTTGTTTGTTTATTATTAAATAATTTCTGTACTGATGTATGTATTGATGTCTCTCACAATCCTGGCCCTCGTGGCAAATTCAGGAGGTGCCGGGTGTAGCAAAAATGTTACATGCCTCTCTCCAAGTTCTCAGATGTTCCAACAGTTGTGATGTTGTGATTAGGTACTGTGCTGCTGGCAGATTTATGTTCAGTCCCTTTTCTTTCAGTCTCATTTTCTTTGCACTGCCCCCCTCCCCAAAAGACACCCAGCCCAGGCACTGCCAGCCCTTCCCCCCTACACTCCTAAGTATCCTTCCTAGAACTGGCGCTGAGAGGTAGAGTGCTTTTTAGCATGGAGGTTTCACTCAGGCCCACCCCCCACCTGATAGCCTCATTGAAAGGCAAAATAATTATATAAGAACTCACAGGTTGATTCCATTTGGACCCCATGATTTGTCCATTTTTAATTTGTGAATAAGGTTTAGAACCATGTTTCTTATCATCACTTGCCTCAGTTCCCCTTCCTGAGAAAATTAGCTCAGGCAGAGGGACCTGAGGTTTATATTTTGATGTGAAGTCAGATGCAAATAATATATTCAGCTTCTCTGCTATCTCCTTTGCACACCTTTGACTCCCTTATCAGTATACTATTACATTAGTGCTAACTTTCTTGTAATGTTCTGCATAATGTTTAAACAGATGTCACATGGGACATTGCCCTCTACAACAGGGGTAGGCAGAGAGTAGACTAGGATCTGCTAGTAGATCTGGGTCATTTGCTGTAGATAAGCAAGTGTTTCTGATTTCCAGTTGATAAGCAGTGGCAATGAAAAGGCACAATTCTCCCCTTAAATTAGACTACTGAAATGAAGAAAGGTTGGGTTAACTGGGTGTGGTAAAGTTTTTTATTTTGGTAAAAGGACTATGAGCTCAGTTTAGTTCTGGCACTGAAAACAAATGTACCAGTAACCACAGAATGTACTTGGAGACTCCCCGTTCTTTAATTCCAGCTATTGACTTTTGTACCTGGCTCTGATTGGTAAATCTTGGTGTCCTAGAAGAAGACAAAGCAGATTCCATAAGCCTGAGATTTGTCCCAGCTTGCCACATATTTAAAAGGAAATTACTAGTAGGCTAGCTAGCCTGCATTTATTATTTACTTGAAATAAACTGGTGCATACATTTATGGTGGTGCTATTCCATTAGCCCCTCTTCTCTCTCTTTTTCCTTATTGTTGCTTTGCTCTTTGCACATCCTGTAATTATGCAAAGTGCAGCACAAGGAGCAGATAACAGACCAGAGGCAGAAGTGCAACAGGTTGTGGAATCGGCCCTCTTCCCATTTAATATAGAGGTACTGAAGATGCTTGGAACTTCAGAAGAAAGCACTTAGATAGCAGTGGCTGTGTGAACAAACACAAACCTGTTTGGTCAGTCATTAAAAGACGGCATTGCTGTGTTTGAGGAAAATCCTCATGCATTCGAAATGAGACTTTAAATTTAGCAGCTTTACTTTCCTGAGGAAATCCTTGACTCAGCATAGCCGTTATCACACGCTGTATTTCTTCTTCTTCTTCTGCCCAGGCCTACCACATTTTCAAGAACAGAATGACTTAAAAGGATTACTAGAAAATCTCCATCAAAATATTCAGGCTAAAAAAAGAAAGAATGTAGAAATCATGTGGCTGGCTGCAACGGTAAGAAACCTCATTTTAAAGCAATTCGTTTGATTTTGTTCTGACTTGTTAAAATGAACTTTAGCAAGAGAATGCAAATAAGGGAAGCTTAGCAGCTTGGTGGTGGTGGTGGGGACTCGGGTGACATCTGCAAGTCATCAAGCCTTTTAATGCCCAAAGTACTTTATTAAATTTGCATCTTTCCATAAAACTGTTGCACTTGCATGTTCTCTTCAAACTGGTATTTTCAGTTTTCTAGTTGTACTCCTGATGCTGCCGTGGCCCTGAACACAGGGTGGGTTCAATATTAGGAATTATTTGGCATAGTTAGGTGCATACAATGAATGGGACATTGTGGGTTTGTTCTCTCCCCTCTTGCCATTTTGTGAAGGATATATAAGTTGACTTATTATTAGAGGAATGTGATGCATGGATGATTGTAATGGATGGCATTGGCAGAGAGGAAGAGAGGAAACAAGAGTTCCTTTTGATGAAGTCCATAAGAATCATTTTCTCAGAGGACAGTAGGCATCATCATGGATGCAGTTCCTATAACCAGGAACATATTGTAGCCCCACCTTTACTACAGCTCTGACTCAGAGCAGTATGTAACTTGTATGCTTACTTTACTGTATAGAAATCTTACTCTGAAAAATATCCACAACTACATTGGGGGGGGGGGAGTAGTCCTTGTATTAATAGGACTCTTCACATTTGAAAATGTGTGTGCAGTGTCTCTTGAGGGGGAGTGAGGTCAGGCTTCCTGTACATTGAACAGCTCCTCATTTCTTAGCCTAGAGACCAAGGATGGGGAATCAGTGGCTCTCCAAATGTTTTTGGACTACACTTCCCATCATTCCAGACTATTCCCCATAACAACTGGAGCTGATATTGAATAGCAGCTGGAGAGCCACACGTTCCCATCCTTGGTCTATACCCTGCAAACTTATGAATCTCATTTTCCAGGTCCCTGGCACCATACATCTTTAGTCCATGACAAATGTTGCAAATTCCCAAATATATGTGTATGTAGACGTTCGTATGTTAGTCTTTGCACATCATTTCCATTTCAGTGTTGAAGAATTTGGATTTTTGGGCTCAGGAAGGTCCTAGCCCAGGAAATAGTATTTAAAGAAGCTAGGTAAACAAAAATAGCTAGAGATAAAATGATAGTGGTAATAATAATAATAATAATAATAATAATAATAATAATAATAATAATAATAGTAGTAGTAGTAGTAGTAGTAGTAGTAGTAAGTGGTAATAGACCCCCTTGGACTAGATCTTTGAGACCCTGGCTTGCAGGCTTGTGATCATTGTATATTACTCCATATGAATGAATAGCAGTATATTCATCCTATCATATAAATTCATATTTATGGAAAGCAAAATGTTAATTATTCATAATGATCCGGCTTTTACTTTTGTAGAAGCTGACAGGCCCTGGGCACAATGCAAAACATAACACTGCTTGGTTATTTGTTTTCATGAACTTGACACCACTAACACATACATTTAGGCAGTTAACATTCTCTAATTGGGTAATTAAGGATGTAGATATTTTCCTGACAGAGGCCCCACAAATCTCCTGTGTATAAGTTAATTGCGTTTCTTTTCTCAGTGATTTTCACTGGATTAACTGCTGGTTGCAATAGCAGATATGAAAACAAAACAATTGCAATATCTTGAATGGACCTCTGAAAATCTGACAGGTGCATACACTCCAAGATCCTACATTTTTGGGTCCCACGCTCTTATGCAAGTCCAACCTTCCCCCCTCCCCATCAAATTTTCCCCTTGAAGGGGCAGATTCGTGTGTCTCCCCACTCAACACACACATACACATCCTGCCCCATCTGCACCAACCCCCCCCAGCCCATTTCCTCTCTTCCTCTCTGAACCCACTTTTGCAGGACTTCTCACCCCTCGCTAATATACTTTCATGTTAGTGAAAGTACATCAGTTATTGCGGAACTATGACATGGAGCAAGAACAGGTTAATGAATAGGTGGTAAAATGGACTAAGAATTTCGGAGAAGAAATCCCAGTGTTTTGTTTGGGGAAAACCTTTGAATGACAGGTTCTCTCCACGTATGCCTCCCAATACTGGTTGCTGGGAATTACAGGTGGGCAAAGTGCTGTTACGCTCGTGTCCAGCTTGCAAATTTCCCACAGGCATCCGGCTGGCCAATGGTGAGAACAGGATGCTGGACTTGATTGGCCTGATCCAGCAGACTTGTAGAAATTTAGGCGTTTTGGGTGGTAGCGGCGATCTCAAAACTGAAAGGGTTGCCTTCCCCAGAACTAGCCATTTCCCATTTACTCATTTTCCTTGCTAAGTAAGCAAGTTATATGGAAGGATTACAAAACAAGCGCATCTCACTGTACATTCCAACAGCCGGTTTCTTTTCCAACTACTGCTGACTTCTGCAACCACCAAATAGCAGGAACCGTTTGACATGACACTGTTTAATCATTGACGGCACTTCATTGCATTCCATTGCTGCTGAATTTGGGCAAGTTACGAAAATCTAGCTTACTAAAACTAGTGGTGGCAGCAAAGATTATTTCATGTTTGATGTTTTCAAGAAATGCAATTCAACTGGCTTTCCACAACTCGGAATCTGCAAACATCATTGCTCATTGGGGAGTGGTTGTCCACCAACTAGGTGACTATTGCTTAGGTAGTGACATGTTTTCCCATGCCTTTTTATCCCTTTAAAAGAGTAAAACCCAAAGTACATTTTATATTGCTTTTCCCCTGAGTGTCACAGCTTCCCTGTCCTTTTTTTTGTTCTGTTGCCAAAACCTTTGTTCTTCAACATCTGTTCTGTCCGATTCTCATCCCTTTGAAGTTTCATGTTTTAATTTAGAAAGCTTAATCAGGAAGCCTTTAGTGGTGCTGATTTGGACCTCATTTCAAAATAGAAGCACAAACTTCAAAGGGTATAAAATATAAGTGATTGTTAATGCACATGCATTTAATATATGCCAGTCAAAAGCATAGCTGATTCACCACCGCTTTCTGTAGTGACATCTCGTATGGAACTAACTAGGATATAAAAATTAAGAGAGTTGGTAGAGAACACTGCCGAAGTGTCTTCTTATGTAATCCTCTTTCTCTTATATACTCCATGCTCAGAAGAGCAATTCTGATACTGGTGCTATGGTCTAAACCACTGAGCTTCTTGGGCTCGCCAATCAGAAGGTTAGTGGTTCGAATCCCCGCAACAGGGTGAGCTCCCGTTGCTGTCCCAGCTCCTGCCAACCTAGCAGTTCGAAAGCACACCAGTGCAAGTAGATAAATAGGTACCGCTGCAGCGGGAAGGTAAACGGCATTTCCGTGCACTCGTTATGGTCCTCTGTGCGCCAGTAGCAGTTTAGTGATGTTGGCCACATGACGCAGTTAACTGTCTGTGGACAAACGCCGGCTCCCTCGGCCTGAAAGCAAGATGAGCGCCACAACCCCATAGTCGCCTTTGACTGAACTTAACCATCCAGGGGTCCTTTACCTTTACCTTTTTACCTTACTTACTTGGAACACACAAAATCATTGTAATACTGTATATTCCTGAGTATAAGACTACTTTTTAACCCAGGAAAATCTTCTCAAAAGTCGGGGGTCATCTTATACACCGGGTCGTATTTCTTATACGGTGAGTATATCCCAAACCCTATATTTTAACTGGAAAAGTTGGGGGTCGTCTTATACGCCCAGTCGTCTTATACGCTGGAATATACGGTATATAAAAACAGTGCTTCTTTTCTGGGGGGACGAAGGGGTACACATACTCCTAAACATTTTGTGAATCTAAGTTTGGTCTCATTGAGGGGCAGTATTTCAATATGAGTAGGAAAATGAGAATACCCCTAAACATTTTTTAAGAAAAAAAGCACTGTATAAGAATATATTATATAATAGTAGAATCCTGTCAAATTAGACCAAAGGCCATTCTAGTTCAGTATCTTTTTCCTGCAGTGGTTAAGCAGTTGCCATTGGAAAGAAATTTTATAAGCAAGACAGACCTGTAAAATCTCTATCCGTATTATTCCTCAGCAACTGTTACACAGAGGATTGCAGCCTCTGAGCTTGGAGGTAACGTATGGCCAACATGGCTAGTAGCTATAGAAAGCTTTATCCTCCATTACTTTGTACAATTACCTTTTAAAGCCATCTTACATAAGCAAATTCTAGAAGACTGCTGTGTTAAAGATGTACTTGCTTTTGTCTATCTTGAAACTCCCACTAAGCAGCTCCTTTTGGTTCTCCTGTTATGAGCAAGTGGGTGCAGAATTCTTTGCCAACTTTCTCTACACCGTGCATAATTTTATAAATCTTGATTATTTTCCCTGCTAACGAAAAAGCGCCAGAAGTTATAACCTTCCCTCATAATGGAATTACTCCAGACCCTTAATCATTTTGGCTGCCCTTCCAGCAATTCAGTGCCCTTTTTGAGATATCATGACCAAAACTATACCCAGAATTCTAAGTATGGTCACACAATAGACATGTATAAATGCATTGTGATATTGACAGTTTTATTTTCAGTTCCTTTCCCAATAGCTCCTAGCACAGAATATGCACTTTACACAGATTTCCACACTGGTTTTATTATCAAATAAGAACAGAGGCACACAGAAGCCCATCATCAACTCATTAAAGCATTTATTTATTTCCCACCCACCCCACATAGCTTCATGCATTGGGCTGCGAAAGTCAAAAGACGCTGAAAGTTGTGACAAATGAATCACTGCGAAAAAATCTGCAAAAGTGGTCTTTCTAATCTAAATTACTAGATTAGAATTTATCAGCCATTTCTGATAGATTAGTTTTGCATTATGAGGTTGTATTGAGGAGTGGTTTTTTGCTATATTTATATGCTGTTGTGGTTTTTGGCATGAGTATTTTGGTGGAAATGTTGTTTGATAATTTGTAATGCTTCGTTGTTATTATGAGCCACTTTGAACTCAATGTTGCTGCTGGATAAAAAGCATACAAGTAATAAATCAAAACCAAGCTTGTTGCTCCACAACAAGATACAAAGATAGCAATCGCTTTTCTGTTTGACAATGTTATCAAAGTAGTTTAAATGTTCCCCAACCATTTGTTTAACATGCTGGCATTCCCCAATACGCTAGACTGCAATACACCTGGAGTAAAGAGAGAAGCAAGTCACTTGATTTCTGTGTACATTATAGATTTGCCGCAAGCTAAATGGAATCCGGTTCACCTGTTGTAAAAGTGCCAAAGATAGGACATCAATGTCAGTGACACTGGAACAATGTTCAATTTTAAGAGATGAGCATCAGCTGCACAAAGACTTTTTTATCCGAGCACTTGACTGTATGAGGAGGTATGTTCTTCTTTTTCTGTTTGCCGTTTTTCAAGTCTATCTGTGTGCTTGAATATATTTTAGCTAAAATGTTGGGTAGGTCAGGATCAAGATGTGCATGATTTGCTCTCAGTTAATTAGCCTTTCAGTATTATCCCAAGCCCAGGTTCATACCTCAAGCCTTTCATAAAGCCCTCCCCCCCTAAACATGTTAAATTCATATAGGGGTGTTTTTAGAAAACTGGTAAATACTACTTAATCAAAACAGTAATCTGTTACACTTGATAGTTTTGTTTAATCAAAGATAAATTAAATATAGCAAACAACAAAGTTAAGACAAATGTTAACAATCACTTTTATTCAATTAAGTCCTCACTGGTTTTTTACAAATTAAATTACTTTGCCTTTTAAGTACGTATAATTATGCACAAATTAAGATGGAATTCATCAAGAATGTTAGGTACACTATTAATTTAGACATGTACTGAAAAGAACTTGTCTTAAGATGTAAGTTTTGTCTGCACTTGCTAGCTAACCATGTCTGTAATGAAATTCCATACATTGTCATCAGTTTTAAAGCAGCTGTCGAGTTGAATGCAGGAATGTACAACCATGTTTTCACTATTCATGTTTAGGCAAGGAAACCTTTGTTGTTGTTGTTTTAAAAAAAAAATCAAGGTTGATAATAAGTACTACTTCTGGATTTTTTAAGTACTTAGCACTTAGTCTTTCACAATATGCCCTTCAATAGGGACATGAATTTTGCTTTGTTTAAAAGGGCAGCAGTAATAAATGAGCAGGATTGCAGGGCAATTCAGATGTTTAGCTTGTTTCAATATTGCTCATGGTGTATAGTAGTTACATACATTTCATACTTACCATTATAGTCGCTTCATCCAATCACTTCTGCAGCTTTTCAGTCATCGTGGTTAATGCATGTGTTAGCTTTCACACCTGAATGTACTTTTACTAATGATCCATTGATTTTCTATATTTAATCATAATTTCACTTTGGGTTCCAGCTACTCTTGTTTTCAGAGTAAGCTTCCAGTCCATTTGACAGCCTTAACACTGTGGGATAGATTGGTTGTTTAAAAACATTTCAAGTCTACAGTGCAGAATGCCCAGTGGCAGAGCAGGAAAATAGAGCTATTACAGTCTCATGTACGGTTAATGTGATGTTTGAACCAGGCCAGTGTCACTGAGATCAAATGCAGCCATTTGCCCTTCTCCCTTTGGGAGATCTCTTCTGCAAATCATTAAAAGAGATACTTTTTTCTATGCTGAATATACTTTTTTTTTAATGTGCCCTGTGTTTTGGCTCATCCGTACTCTTACCCATGAATATGATTGGCAGCATTACTATCTGCCCAAGAATAGATGTGATTGCACCTGATTGGAACAGTGAGCTTCTACTCCATTCACTGGAATGGAGCATTGAAAAAAGGAGATACCCTCCATGTCCCTGAGCTCAGCTTCTGTATTTTTAGTCAAGGCTCATTCTATTCAAGGCTCTCCAAGAGATTTCATAACTGTGCTTTTGAGTTGGCCTTAAATAAATGGAGTTGTTATAGGATGTGACACTTGTGTATTTATCCTTCTATGTGATTACTTCAGTAAAGTGCTGTTTAAAAGGCTATCCGGTGGACTTCTCAAACCCCAGCCATAAAAGCCTCCGAGGAGGATTTTTTAAATGTAGTTTTTAAGGAATGTGGAAAAATCAGGACTTCAGCGCTTTCTTATTTTCTGCAGTTTCAGTTGTCAAGTGACAATGACTGCTGAACAGTCTGTCAACGCTCTATCTCACTCTGTAATGATTGTAAGGAAGAGATCTAAACTCTTTGAAAACAAGCACTCTGAAACAGATCAGCTCTTGACATGGCAAACATTAGGGGTCCTTACTGGTATTAAGACCAACCGACAACTGTAAACGGTAACAAAAGTACCAATTAAATAGAGTTCATTCATAAATTCATATTCAAGTGTCAGTGTTGGTCAATCCATATATTTTGACTTTAAATTCTCCTTTCACTTCTTGAACAGGGTAGAGCTTTTTAAAATAAAACTGTGATTTTTCTATTTTCAACACCTTGAATAGTGTATTACCTGAGGTCACTATAGAGGTCACAGTTGTGATGAAAGTGTTTCTTTTTAAAGATGTGTTGAAGAACATTGTAGAGTACAAAATCATAGCTGTGCTAGGTTTATTATAAGATACTTGATTCCACCAGAAAAGGACAATTGTGATATTATTTTTCACGTTCTTAGAACAGAGCTCTAAAGCCATTGATATTGGAATCAAAGTTGAAGGGTGGGATGTAAAGTTAGGCATAAATTCTGCAGTTGCAAAAAGGTATAAAACACATGAATTATTAGTTGAAGATATCTAGATTACACTTAACATGTGACAGCTATAACATTTTGGAAGTCTGAACCACAAAGGCATGCAGTGAAGCATTCCAATAATTGTCTCTCAACTTTTTAATTTTCTTCTATTGGAGCCTTGTCCAAGCTTATCTTATGTCCAGGGACAAGGAGGTATAGAGTACAATAATCAGCATATTGTTTCTCATTCTGAACAACTGAGTGGGCTATCTGTCTAAAAATAATAATTAATATGGTTCCCAAGTTTCTCTCCCTCCCTCCCTCTCACACACCAATGTTGTGAGAAATTACTGAGCAAAAACCTCCCAGATTGAGTATATTTTCAAGCATATTCTGATGTGGCTCCAAATTGAAATTAGGAGAGTGTCTTTCTTCTCTGGACAGAATGGCGATATTTGATATTCTCCTGGGACGCGGGTGGCGCTGTGGGTTAAACCACAGAGCCTAGGGCTTGCTGATCAGAAGGTCGGCGGTTCGAATCCCTGCGACGGGGTGAGCTCCTGTTGCTCGGTCCCAGCTCCTGCCCACCTAGCAGTTCGAAAGCACGTCAAAGTGCAAGTAGATAAATAGGAACCGCTCTGGCGGGAAGGTAAACGGCGTTTCTGTGTGCTGCTCTGGTTCACCAGAAGCGGCTTTGTCATGCTGGCCACATGACCTGGAAGCTATACGCCGGCTCTCGGCGTAACCCCAGAGTCGGACACGACTGGACCTAATGGTCAGGGGTCCCTTTATCTATTCTCCTGTTACATGTCAATTCTGAACATTCTATTATGTCCTGTTCCCTAACAATAGCTTCTGGCTGTTTTTATAAATTAGGAGGAGACTATAAATTCTTTTCCAAAGTGACAAATGCTTTACCACTTTATTTATGACACTTATTTCGATGGCATAAGAGCCAGGCTGCTGTTACCTTTATGTAGAAGCTATAGAGCAATTACAATTCAGATATCATTAAAGAGAATCTAGTGAAGGGAACCTTTTCTGCCATCTCTTTCGGGGTTACGATAGGAGTTGGGTACGACTGATAATCTGGCCCCACCCTTGCAATATTTGAGAGGGCAGGGAACAAATCGGAATCTTTTAACCAATGGCGTATCTAGGCATCTGTGTGCTCTTTAGCATAACATAGTCTAGAACGTCTTTCTTGAGAAAAGTATTGAAGCAATTTAAATAACAGAAAGCGAGTGACAGAGAGAGAGAGAGAGAGAGAGAGAGAGAGAGAGAAGAGAGAGAATGCTGTCGTAGCAAAGTACATGCTGCTGTTTAGTCGTTTAGTAAAGTTCAATATCTTGCATATACAACATCCAATCCAGCCTCAAGCTTACTTTGATAAGAACTATTATTCAGTATTTCCTCAGCATAACCAGAAACATCCCATTTTGATGAAATCTGTTGTTGAGACCCAAGGGCTTGTCCAAACTGGAGCAAACTAGCCTGCCTCCACCTTAATGGAGGGGTGTCCAGCGTTGTCTGGAAGAACACTGAGGTGGGCTTCACATTGTGTGCCAGTGTGTACAAGCCCTTACTTTATACAGAAACATTTCTCAATATTGTCCAATTTAAGTCTTTTAAACATGAGTATGAAATGCTGAATATATTCATTTCCAAAGAACGATTTCAGGTTTGTTTTGTTTTGCTGTGAATATTTCTACTCCGTAAATGTTTTCTGGACCTGCTGACAACTCACAGTGATTTGACTATTTATTTTGATAAGACATACCTGAATACTGCAAAAAAGAAAATGTGTTCCCTTTGCCCGTGACATACAGATGCTATAAACAGAGGAGACACACAGAAAGTGTAGGCAGCCAGCACTGGCTGTGTTGTTTGGAGCAGCTACTGTTGCTCCACATCCCCTTGACTGCCTTGGCAGGTAGATGAAATGTGCTTGTGCTGTTATGCTGATCACACTTGCCCAGCTGCTGAAGCTGTCTCTCCTCATTTCCCAGGAGAAGGAAGAGAGTTGTGCTGCTCCCACCACCTTTGTGCATTCTCTGACAGGGTTGCCAATTGACCAGTTTTATTTTTGCAAGTAGAATGTCAAGTCCAGTCAACTTTGTGCAGCAATTGGTTGCAACCTTCGGCTAGAAAAAGAGAGAAATAATATGCTGATCAGTGTTCGGTCACATACTAAGGTGCACACATGATTCATTCTTCCTTTCAATCTCCATCCACATCCACAGTTCTCGTTCTCTCTCCCTCCCTCTCTCACACAACTCCCATCATTCATATTAATAAAAATTACATGAGCACCCCCATTTGACAGCACACCTGCATAGAAGCCAATGTGAATTGTGAATTTGGACATATCCCATAGGACCAGCCTAAGCCCAGGCACAAGAAAACAAACTTGGGATATGTTACACAGTAAGTGACACCCATTAGTATTTATGAGCAAATAAAATAAAGATACAATATCCCTGTAGTTGGCTTATCATTATAATTGTATGTCCAAAAAAAGAAGTGTTTCTAATTAATAACCTATGTCGAATTAAGGATCCATCATAACTTTCTGAACAGCTGCCTTTCTGGCATGCACTCATTGAAGCCTACCTATATAGATGAAACAATGAAACAGAATATTTGTACCGCAGTAAGAAAATCTGTCTGGATTAATACAACACAATTATAATCTAACTTTATAAGCAAACAACGGGGGGGGGCTCATCTTACAGAAATGAATTGGAATGAACAGTACATAGATCTCTGAAATATGTTAAATGTAAATAATTTGAAGAATAAGATTTTCTCTGATTAGGCTAATGAAGTAATTTCAGAAGACTACCGGTAGTTTTCTGACTAAAGTCAATGTTTCAATCAGAGTTCCTTCTGAGACTCATATAATGGTCCAGTTGAGGGTCCATACATTGGCCCAGTTGAATTTTTGACTCTGTTTTTAACAGCTGGCACACATAACCCCCAATGCCATATTACAAATTGCTTCTGTAACTCACCTCGTTTCAAAAGCAGTTCTAAGTGAGCCATGGTTTCTGCTGTTCAAGAAGCCAAGAAATGTAAAGCCTCCTTAGACTCACAGACCTTTGGATTCTAACCATTCTACAATCTACTCACACTGATGTTGAGGTTCACCATTTCCCTCAGCTTCTTGGGTACCGGTAATTGGTAGGATCATAGCTGCATAAGCGAATTGTAGTTAGCAGCCTGTTCTTTGTTTACCATTCTTGGGTGAAAGAGAAGGAGAACTGTCAATAACAATAACCACCCCCTTCTGACTTGTTATGACCTTTTCTAATAAACTTAAGGAGGAAAGGTCTCCTTAGTAGAGAGATGGTACAAACATTTTTAAACACCAAGAGGTTGGAGGGTGGTGTGTTGGAACTGGAGTTTTTTTTGGGGGGTTAAGGTTATTAAAAGGTTCTGCTATTAGCCCCTTCCCACCCCACCCACAATACAATACGTGAAAGACTGAGAATCTAGAGTTGACTCCCACTGTCACCTACCCAAAGATGTGCCCTCTGTTTCAAGAGCAGCTTGTTGCTTGGCATGAGTTGAGGACTGTTTGAGAGAAGTCAGCCTGAGGCTTTTCATTTCTTCCTTAAATCCTATAATTATCATGACCTGTTCGATCTTCTGAGAGGTAGAAATTAAATATCTGCATCTCCATCTTTATTTCTATCATAAGCTGGTGGTGAGATGGCTTTGATCCTGAAAGTTAAACCAGAAACTTTGAAGTAACCCCCAGAATAGGGATTTGGGGCGGGGGCAATGCTCTGGCTAAGAGCAAGTTCTATAAAGTCAGTAAACAATTCTAAGGATTGTTGAAGAGGCCACGCAAATGGGTGCAGTGATGATAATGACCACAGACAGGAAGAAAACAACTAGATAGTCACTCAGATACATTGATCAAAAGTTCAAACCCTTTTTAAACACCAAGCTTGCTGTTTGGAGCAGCTCTTTCTTCCTTGTGGGCACTGGGACCAGCTCCCAATAATTGTGCAGCCAAGCGTTCCTTTTTAGTAGCAGATGAATAGGAGGAGACAGGCATGTCAATTTTCTTTTTCCACTTCCACTAATACATTCCTCTTCCTTAAAAATCTTTATCCCAATGTCAACATGAAGGATAGTGCAAATAAAAACACTTTTGGCTCCTGGGACTTCCCTGGCCAAAGAATTCAACCCAATTGTTTGCCTTCAACCCTCTGTAAAAGAGAAAGAAAAAAAGGTGAGTCTGACAACGCACCTTGGGGCTTGCTTCCGTCACTGGTGCTATTTTGGCAGTTCATCTAATTGCAAGCAAGGAAGACAGGAGAAGAAAAACAAAGAACAGTTTGTTGCATTGAAGTCGCATGGCTGGCATCTGAACACCTAAACCAGGGGTCAGCAACCTTCTTTAGCCATGGGCTGGTCCACCGTCCCTCAGACCATGTGGTGGGCCGGACTATTTTTTTGGCAGGAAATGAATGAATTCCTATGCCCCACAAATAACCCAGAGAGGCATTTTAAATACAGTGATCCCTCGACTTATGAATGCCCCGACTTCCGTATTTTTCGACTTACGAGGGATCAAAGTGGCCGCCGCTTCCGAACTTTTTGGACTTCCGATCAGAAGCCGCGGCTGCTTTAGATAGGGTTTTTTCGACTTACGGAGATTTTTTTCGAGCTACGAATGTGTTCTCCAACGCATTCCTATGGGGACTCAACTTACGATTTTTTCGAGTTTCGACGCTCCCGTCGGAACAGATTATATTCGTAAGTCGAGGGTCCACTGTAAAAGGACACATTCTACTCATGTAAAAACAACAGGCAGGACCCACAAATAACCCAGAGATGCATTTTAAATAAAAGGACACATTCTACTCATGTAAAAACATGCTGATTCCCAGACTGTCCATGGGCTGTATTTAGAAGGCGATTGGGCCGCATCCGGCCCACGGGCCCTAGGTTGCCTACCCCTGACCTATACTGAGAATAGCCAGTTGATGCTTATTCTGTATTAATAGCCATTCTTCTTAGTTTTATATTCTGTTGCTAGCATTCTGGCACAGCCAAGGGTACAATTCAGTCAATGAGCCCTATTTCCTTGGGAAAGTGGGAGAGTCAAATGTGTGCTTAATATATTCCACTATATTGGTGTTCTTTCCAAAGACATCAAACTCTCACTATCAGAACAAGACAATGTGTAGCAGGAATATATGGGAAGCTGAAAGAAACAATACAAACATACTGTTCGGATCAAACCTGGATAAAGTGTGGTTAGTTTTAACTATGCTTGATTAAAACAAACAGTGATTTATGAAGCTGGCTTGATATAGTAAACCACAGCTAAGACTAAACACAGCTTCCAATTTTGACATAATAGCAAACTAAAGTTGTTTGGCAGCACTCACTTCTGTTTTCAATCTCCTAATGGCTGCACTGGATAAGTTGAGGGGAGAGGGAGCAGACCTATGCATGTTCCACTAAACGATAATTCTGTGTTACATCCAAACCAGGCTACTGAAGCCACACCAGGTAGCATAAAAGGTAGTGGCCACAGGACAACAACTTGATAAACAGTTTGCATTGCAGTACAAAACAGGCTAGAATCTGGTGTCAGGAATTTGAATTTTCACTGTATTGAAAAGTATTGTCTTAGTTGGCTGCTCTCCTATCCCTTGGAACCTGACTAGTTTGAGTTTTTGAAACTGCTTCAAATAAAGTAACAGTAGCTTTCTGTGCTGAGATTTAGAATACCAAGCAGTTTATAAATGTCTGTTTTGATGTGCCTCAATTTTTCTATTAATAACCATGACAAGCAGTAAAATCTTAAAGGAGCTGAATTTCTAAATACACTGCAGAATTTTCGCTCAAGTATCCTTGGTTTTGCATTGGGAATTCTTTTCACGATTTTCTGTCATCTTTGAAGAGTTATAAAGATTCAGAAATTAATGTCAGATTAGTATTCCATCAGAGATACTTATTTGTACAAGGGCTTCTGCTATTCCATCTCATCCATTGAACCAGCTTTGATCTTCGTCCTGATTTTAATGACATTCGTCCACAAGTTATATAATAAGCAGCAGTGTTCTTCTTTTGCTACCTTAATTTCCACTGATCCAACAGGTAAATGAAAGAACCTGTATCACTTGTATATATGCATGCATTAAAACATATACCCTGCCATTGGGCATCCAGTGAACCAAAGTATTATTGTTAAAAAACAGCCATGGATACCTGGAATATAGCAGTGACAAAGCAGTAAAGACCTCATTCATCTGATTTTATCATGTACAGAAATATCTAGGTGGGATCTGGGTGATTCGCCTCTTCTGTCAAGACAGGGCTTAGCTGCTGCTGATGTGTAAAATATGATGACAGACATTTTACTCTAAGTGAACTGAATATTTCAGTCATAGTTATATCCGTATTAAATCCCATTGATTCCTGTGGGAGATACATACAGGCACACACATACTTCCACTGTCACTCAAACACAGTCATACCAGGCAAAGCATATAAACTTTATGTTGTAAAGTATATCCTCATAATACTAACATTGATTATGTTAGGTTTATTAATGGGTGTTGTGTTGACATGTACTGTGGCATCAGCTTAATATCAGATCATTTACTTAATGCTTATATGTTTTGTCATTTTAGAATTTAATGTTACAAGCGATTCAACCAAAATTATTTGGCTGGTAGGCCAAATAAAGATGAGGAATCTAGATCTGCTGTCTTCCCACCAAATCTTCAACTTCTGTCCTCCCTTCAGTTCTGGCCTATGTTGTCCCAAACTGCAAAATTCTCTTGGCTATCCTGGCCTCATTTTCTCAGCCTAATGCACACTCTGTCATTCCATGTCTACTTCTTTCATCATTTATTACTTCAGATCGCTCTTTTGTATGCCATCATACACATGGCCCATCTTCCACTCAGCTTCCCAGTCCTCAGCCTTCATACCTGAATTGCACTCCTACATCTCTCCTCTCTCATCTGCTTTCTGACAAAAGCACAAAATGCCAGTCCCACTTTCTGACTGGCTAAAATTTATGTCAACTTCCTGTTCCTTTGCTTTCCACTTTAGGCACTAGGGGTTTAGCAGGGAGGGTAAAGTCCTAGAGAGATTGTTTCCTCCCCAACCCCTTCCCATGAGGTAAAGGTAAAGGTAAAGGACCATTAGGTCCACGGACCACTCTGGGGTTGTGGTGCTCATCTCGCATTACTGGCCGAGGGAGCCGGCGTACAGCTTCCAGGTCATGTGGCCAGCATGACTAAGCAGCTTCTGGCGAACCAGAGCAGCGCACGGAAATGCCGTTTACCTTCCCGCAGGAGCGGTACCTATTTATCTACTTGCACTTTGACGTGCTTTCGAACTGCTAGGTTGGCAGGAGCAGGGACTGAGCAACGGGAACTCACCCCGTCGCGGGGATTCGAACCACCGACCTTCTGATCGGCAAGCCCTAGGCTCTGTGGTTTAACCCACAGCGTCACCTGCATCCCGTTCCATAATTTAGGATTGCCATATTTTGAAGAACAAAAAAGAGGACCCCCTCTCCCCAAACAAAGCCACTTCTCATGACCCTCGCGCCCTCCGCTTGCCCACCACGGCCATGTAGCCACTTGCAAAGGGAGACCTTGCACGTTCACCTGCTCCGCCACGGCTCGAAAGAGGCATGACCCGTCCTTTGCCACTCACTTGCAGTACAACCCCCGAGATCGCAGACAGGCGTCCATGGAGGAATCCGCTAGGCCTCCAAGCTCCTCTGCTCCTCACCACCTGGCTTCTCTGCAGCAGCAGCCTCCATGTTTATTTATTGCTCCAGGGATTGCAAGGAAATTGCTGCTTCCCCACCTTCAACCCCACATGCTTCAGAAGAAAGTGGGAGAGATGCAGTGAAAGCTCCTTGTTCTGGGGGTGGCCGGCAGCGCAGTGCAGCAGGAACCAGACTCGCATTCACAGGTCACCCATGTGGCTTCTGTGAAATGCTCCACTTGCACCGCATGCACCAGGTGGTGGCAGCAGCCGCTTCTTGCTCGGCCTTCCAGCGGGAGTTTCCTTGGCTTCAAGCCCGGCGTGGAGAACTTGCGCGCTCCTCCTGCTGCTCCGCTTGGGAAGGCGGCTCTCACCCGCTCCCTTTATGCATCACTGGGCTCCTGGAGCAGAAACAAAAGAGCCAAACTCTCTCTCTCTCTCTGGCTTCTGCCTGCTCTCAACTCTCTAGCTACCCTGAGTTGAGGGAGGGACCCCCACCCATTTGCCATCTCAAAAAGAGCCACCAGAAAGTTAGAATTAGAAGGGAGCCCAGGCATTTAGCCTAACCCCCTCTCCTCCCCGCCGCTGCCAAAAAAACTCATAACAATATCCTTCTTACATTCTTCATCAGCCAAGTTGCTTGGCTAGCAAGTTCAGTGTCCTTTATTTGGCAGCACATCTTGCAAAACTCAGTATTTTGTGCAGATTAATTGCTGTGATTATGAATAAATCTGACCAGTATTGAAAACTGCAGTACATTCATTTAGTGACACAGGAGGATATTCACTGGGAGTTCCAGATACTTGCTGCTAGGAAGTGAAGACTGATATTATAAATACGACCTGCAGAACTATTTGGCATTACATAATTCAGCCATTCCCAAGCTGTGCTGACTGGGGCTGAAGGGAGTTTTGTACAAAACATCTGGAGGGCACCAGGTTTGGAAAGACTGGCCTAATTTCATGTTTTGCAATGGCAGTGTAAGTGGGGTGGCTGGTTTTCTTCCTTTTCTCATTTAAAACCATTACAGCTTACTAAAGATAATTAGTCACCTTATGTGCAATGTGTTAGAAAATACAAGTAGGACCTGCAATAAGATGCTTCATAGTTTTCCTCACACCCTAAGAGAGGAGCTCCTGTTTGGCGTTGCAGCCAGTCATGCTCCAGCACACTGTGAAGAGCTCAAGCAGACCAAATTCACTTGCCCACCGCAGTTTTCCATTTGTATTTTTGAATACACAACATCCCCTGGCTTCTAGAGGTCACCTCTAACACAACATTTTGGATTTTAAAAACATTTTGTTACCTCTGCATGCCTTGCAACTTGCCTAAGGAGGCAGAAGCTTCCCTCTCAGAACAGAAACTCTGTTTTGGCTCCAATCCTGGTGGCACTGAGTAGTGAACAGTAATAGAAATGAGAATGGTAATGGTAATGCAGGCAAGGTAAATAAAAGAAAGAAGAATCACAGAATCATAGAATTGCAGAGATGGAAGAGACCACAAGGATTATCTAGTCCAATCCCCTGAAATGCAGAAATAGTTTGCCCAACATGGGGCTTGAACCCACAACCCTGAGATTAAGAGTTTCATCCTCTACCAACTGAGCTAAGGACGCTGTCTCTAATCCTTCGTTTTCCCATTGCCTTACCTACAATCTAAGCTGGGAAGTGGGAAGGAAAACTGAACATTTTCTCACCCTCCAAAATCACCACCTTCATTTTATCAGCAAGGTCTTTCTTTGCTGAGTAGCATGCAAGAATCTGTGGCGCTGACTCTGCAGGGAAGGTTGCCCTAAATATGGTATCTTCTTGAAAATGTTGAGATCTGTATAAGGTTACAAGAGGGCTCTGATAGTTCCTGTAGGCATGCAGCACTGGGACACAACAGGAAATTGGAGAATTGTGTGCTTGATTCAGAAGAGAGAGAGAGATCTGGGTGGAAATATAGGGTGCCCAGTCCCTGACACCTGCAGTTTAAAAAAGGATCAGACAGCCAATAACAGGAAAGAACCTGAGACTTTGGAGAGCTACTGTTGCTATTGTACACACTATAACTTTAAAGCACATTCTTTTCCTCAAAGCATTTTGGGGACTGTCGTTTATAATGGTTTTCTGGGAATTGTAACTCTGTGAGGAGTAAATGCTTTCTCTCCAATTGTGTGCAGTTCTAAAAAAGTAACATCATTTTGAGCAAATATTCAGATAATTTCTAGAACTCTTTACACTATCCCACATTATGGGTAAATGGCTTGATGACACAGTTAGGCATCATTTTCATAAACAGATTCAGGGAATTTAAAAACAACAACAACTGCTCCCTAGCTATGCCTCAGTATTGAATTTGCAAATAAATTTACATTTGCTTGATTGCTTTTAACAATAATTTAAAGTTCTTGAAATAACTCTTGCAGAAAGTACTTATGGAGAACTAACTCCAGGTTTGAGGAATCCCTGTGGAAAGTGCCCTGGGAAGAGCCCCATCTCCTTTGAGCAGCAGTGCTCCAAACATTGCCAGGTAGATGACTCTAGCATTCGTTTCAGTTTCCCACAATGCCCTAGTGATGCCACACCAGAGGCATTGTGGGAAATTTGGGTAGTGACCCAACTGCTGGGATTGTCAGGCCTCAGGGATATGGATTTAAAGGGAGTCTTAAGGCACGCAACAGCAGTGGGCCCTATTGGTGTGCTTGGGCCACTGCCACCCAAGGGTGCCAAGGAAGTTGTCAGGGAATCTTGATAAAGCAGAGACTAAATAGAGGAAAGCCAGGTCATCAGAAGCTGAAAAGTGGAAGCCCCTTTGGGGGCTATGACTGGTGTATGGAGCTCCAATGAGAAAACAAAGCACCATAAATGTGAAAGTCCACCCTCCATTTCAACGCTGGGAGATGCTCTGCATGCATCATTGCATCAGAGCTCTGTGGAGCTTTCCACTGTTCCTCAATGTTTTGAAACCATGCATTTCCCCACTGATTCCACTTCATAGCATTTCAGGCTTGCTCTATTCCCTTGCATGGGGCTTCCATTAAGAGCTCCCAACCCATGGCTTCATCTTTAATGTGCTAAGAAGTATCTGTGAGGGTTAAGTCCCTGTTGGAGGCTTGCTTTTTTCATTCATTTAGAACACCTTTAAATATGTGCGATATTTTCTTATTTGGTATGCAGACTAGCCAAAATAGCTTTATTTAGCATAGGTTTGTTTATATTGTGGCCATCTTTGTTGTTGGAATACCTAAGTGTTGCCTTATTCTCCTATTAAATGCTATTTTATTTGTTCCTAACTTCCCCTGTTTAACAGCAGACAAACCCAGGGAGCACTGAATGAGTCGGATGATCCCGAGACAGGCTGTCTAACTGATAACAAGCCAACTTCTCGTCACTTCTATCCTGTCGCCTTGCTGCTTGTCAGCTCACATTTGCTGGTTGTGTGGCTTATTTTAAGTCTTGCTTTATTATTAGCCAAATATCAGTAAATTTCACTTCTGTCCATTTCTTTTCTATGAACAGCAACAGCTTAAGATTAAAAATTGTGCTGTATGATTTCTACATTTTCAGACCCACAAATTTGACCTCAAGAAGGCAATGTCTTGAACAGTAAAAGATTTTGTTTCTATTTCCAGAAATCAAGAAAGCATACTATGCATCAAGTGATTTAATCTGCTTTCTATTCCAAGCAAATCTTTTCACACATTAAGAATGGCCATTATATTAGTGTTTCTTGATCATATGAGATTTTGTCATTAAATTGGAAGGATCTCTCCTCCCTCCCCCCTCCCGCTTTTTTTTACAAAACTCGTATTTAGGACCAATTCAACTCCTTATGGAGTGGTTTTACTGTCTCATTTTTACTTGGGGACCCATTTGCAGAAATCTCCACTTCCTTTCCAGCATGCACAGCCCCACACTTAAACATTGCCAAGGTTCAGCACACCAGAAAGTATGGTTTTATCTGACATGGGCCCTTTGCCGTTTTCACATGGGGGAGCTCACATCAGACAAATGGTTTCTTATTTGGAAATGCAGTGGTAAAATTTACATTGCAAAGACAGTCACATGTTTGTCTGTGGTGATTATCAGTCCTTAGTCAAAATATGGGGGGGGAGGGGGAATTAAATCTGGACTCATATAACTCAACCCAAGCTGAATTATTTGGACAGGTCAGTTTGAAAGATTAATTTTCCATGTGCTTTTTTCATTGTTACTTCCCGATAGGAGTTCCTGTTTTAGCAAATAGTCCACTCTTTTATTTGTTGCAACTAACCCTTTTCTGTCAAGCCGTTCTATGGCACTCGATAAGTTCTCTTTTGTAACAAAATTAACCTGTTTGTAAATGTTGCTTTGGTTGCTTTTGCTTTATATTCATTTAAACAAAAGTTTTGTTTGCGTCTTGATGCACCATGTTGGCTCTTGTGACTTTTGTACTGTGTATGAATGAGCATCATTATTTTGAAAGCAGAGAGTTGTTGGATCAGGCTATATTGGAAAGCCATTTTCTATTTCCTTCATTGCAAAGCTAAACATAATGAAGATAAGACAAAGATGGAAGTTTCCTTTACAAATCTGTAGGGCCAGACTTAATTAAAAATGCCTTATTCCTAGAAACCTGCACACCTAAGGCTACATGTGAACTCTGACATGTACAACAGAAGCAAAACAAAGCGAATCTGAAAAAAAAGTTATTAAAGAATTTTTAGAAGCAAATATATTTCTAAGGGTAGAGTAAAATATATCATAAAGTATTTAATCAAACCACAGTGAGAAATAAATATATATATATATAAAACCCACACTCTACTTCTAAGGGCAATAACTGTATTGGGCCTGGCCTTGGATCTAATTTTGTAAGATGTATCATCACTTGTGGAAAATATATTGTAGAATTGAATCTCCATTATTTTTACTTCAATTGTTGCTGAAACTCTGCAATGTACAAATAAAACATATTTATTTATTTATTGTTTCACGAAGTTGTCTTTTTTCCCTCCCTTTTCACCAGAGAAGGATGCCGCATAGAGAATGTACTGAAGAATATCAAATGCAGAAAGTATGCTTTCAACATGATACAGCTGATGGCTTTCCCAAAGTACTACCGACCACCAGAGGGAACATATGGAAAAGCTGACACCTAAGCTTTAGACACAACACAAAAAAGGCTGTGTGTGCAGGATCACACACCTGTGCTCGTTAGTTAACACAAAATTGCTTTGTGTGTCTCACAGATTGGGCATACATGAGAGGAAAAATACCTAGGACCTGTTCTCCCCCAACTGTACTGTCAATCAAAAGGAAACATCAATGGTAGATTGAGTGTTCTGGCAACCAGCTGTTTGTTAAATAAAAGCATTAATAATAATAATAATAATAATAATAATAATAATAATAATAATAATAATGTAGATTGTATTTCATAAGCCTACCAGAATTAAAGGTTGGGTCACTAGTCAGATAGAAGGCCAAATGTTGAGTCAGTAGGGGTCACTCTGAGCCTGGACTTGAAAGTAAATCCCACTTCTATACAAAGCAACATTGAATTGCCTAAGATACTGTCTACTGGATTAAGGGCAAAGCTAAGGTGCTGTTTAGCTGTGGTGCATAAGACCCATGAAACGTTTAGAAAAGGAATGATAATATTGGTGACCTTGCATTAGTAAATATTTGCTGCATTTCTGGATAAACTTTGCAGTTCCAGCTACATACATTGTTAATGCAACAACAAAAAACTAAGTTCACACACTGCTCTAAGCCTTGGGCTTTAAGCCATGTAATGTATTACAGTTGCCTTGGAATCAGGATCTGGGGTTTTACCTGTCATTCTCAGTGGTGTCAAGCGACAACCTGTGTAAGCAATTATGAAACAAGGATGGCCACTGGAGTCTGTCCTCTGTGCACTCTGAAAGCACCAAGAGGGAAAGGAGATTCAACTAGTGGTTATAATAAATGTTTGTATGTAAATGACAGTGATAATAATTTATTAAAATTGTAACCTGCAGAATCAAAGCAATCAGGGTAAAGAACCTGTAACCTATTGCCGTACGGTTAAAGCTATATAAAAGGCTAAGGCCAAAGAACAACTCTTCAATCTGAAATGTATCACTTGTGAATGTTAATATGAAACCTAAAGGAGAGTGCTATTTTCAAATCAAATGTAAATACTACCCCAGTGTAAGTTTTACATTTGAATGGAAAGAGCTGGTAATGGGTGGGTGGAGGAGTAAATAGGTAAGAACCATTTAAGAAAATTAAGATACGTTGCTATAATGATGCTCAGTGAGTTTCAGGCAGATTGTACTACTGCATTAAATCTCTGCATTTGAAACAATGAGGTCTCATTGTATGTACATTTCCACTGTTCTACTGGCAAATAAGAGCAATGACAGCCTGGGCAGGAAGATAAGTTTTAAACAGCTGAAAGTACTAGAGAACTTCAGCAAAATGGATTGGATCCAGACTTAATTTAGATGTGTGTGACTTAAGTCCTGCTAGTTAAGTCCCGCTAAGCTCATTCCCATTGATTTTAATAGCTCTAAGCATGACTAAATCTTTATTCAACCCGACGTTCTTACCAGTCAAAATTTTGCAAAGGCACAAATATTGTTGTGAAAAGTGGTAGAGTATCAACACACAAGCAATAAACTTTTCATTTCAGTGGGGTATAAATCTGTGTTTGTATTTTCACTATAAAACAGCTGCATATTGAAAGGTGCACTGCTGACCGGTGAATCTGTATTGTCATAAGTAACCTTGTATAATGCTTTCAGAAATGTTTGCTCTGTGAAAACTGCTTCGAGGATTTGAGAATATGGGTTCTCAGAAGCATTATCTCTAGCAGTGCTGTGTTAAAATGCCATCTGGCATCCCACTTTTGTTAATATTTATGTGATTAGTCCCACTGAATTTAATATGTTTCAAACCATTTGCTTACTTAAAATAATCATGAATTAATTAGGAGTGAAGATAATTCCTTGTCAATACAGTATCTTATTGCGCATGTTGATGTCATGTAGCAAAGAAATAAACCAAAATATAAAGAATAACTAAATGTGAACATTAAAAAAATACAGTATGTCAGTAAGCATCTGAGAATGTAGTCATATTACCTACTGAAAATTTAGCTTTCTGGAATAATTCACACATGAAGGAAAAAAATGTACCATGGCTGAATTTTGTTGTAAGATGTAAATTATTCTAAAGCAATAGCAACACATACTTTAATCAGAAATAGAGCATTCTGGCTGAAGTCCACAAAGGATTAAGTCCAGGAAACCTCCTTTTTTTGGCATGAGAAATTTTAATGGCCAGAAGTGTAATCCTCCAAGGAGGGTTACCACTGTTGAAGTGAGTGGGAGCTAGTAAAGAATGCTATTTTCCATTCATTTCAGTTTCCTCCCAGATCTTTAGTACTGATGAGTGTCGGTGGAGGCTAAAACAGCATATCTCTCTTGTGACAATTGTGTTTGGTTAACACCTAAACCATGTTGCTGCTATAAGTAAATCAAAGTCTGGACTGATTATTTTTAGAAGTTTCATCACTGAAGTTTCAGGTATCTTTCAGAAGAAAGGTAGCAGGTTGGCAGTTTGCCTCTGGAAAAGTATAATACTTCAGGGACTTATTCTTTAATGCTAAGTTTTGTAGAAAAATAGGAGAAATTCTATGAACAGCAGGAAAAATCATGAATGCAGGAAAGTGCCAAATATAGTGCATTTTAACTTATGCTCCAGAACACAATGCTACTGAGTTAGCATATACAACTGGCTGACATTTTTAAATTATTTAATACTATATAGAGTTTTCTGCATGCTTAAGACTACTGGTTTCTGGAGTGCTTTACAGCCCTAATGAATGTGTGTTTACAGCACTTCCAGTGCCATTAGACTTTGCTTGACCCTTATGTATTATTTCTTTGGCTATTTTTTAAAAAACCCACATTATTCATCCAAGTGTGTATTTCCATTGCCCAAACAATATTTTTAATATTTTAGCATACTTTAAAAGGGAAAAATGGCACATATCCATAGGTCAGCGGTTGTAGGAAAACAGTGTGCTGTCTTGTGCTGTCTTGAGACTATTTTTAAAGTAATGAGGTTTTTTTCTGTGTCTTTTCCTTCTGTGTTTCTTTAATCTCATGGCATATGAGCCACCTTTCATTCTATGCTACCGAAGTCTCAAAGAACCATGATCCATTGTTCTCTGGATACAAATGTAGAATGCAATTTTGTAAGCTGCCTTGTAAGAAGTTGTCCTAAAAGACACAGGAGATTATATATGTGATTATGCTGTAATGTTCTGAGTAAAATGGAGGCCACCACGAATGATCTATTGCAGGCATAGGCAATCTTTGGCCCTCCAGGTGTTTTGGACTACAATTCCCATCATCCCTGACCACTGGTCCTGTTAGCTAGGGATCATGGGAGTTGTAGGCAAAAACATCTGGAGGGCCGAAGGTTGCCTATGCCTGATCTATTGCATCCAAGAAAAGTTTGTTCACAGGTGGCCACAGGTCAATGAACTGCACTGCAATTCCATGTCCCCCAAAAGACAATGATTTGTGTTTCCTGAAACATCACTCCTGCACAAACCCCATTCATTTGAATGAAGATTTTGCAAAAGCAGTAATCATTTGCATTACCTTTTTAAAGCATTTGTTTCTACTGCGAAACATTTTGGATAAAGTCTACAAGTTTTAACTAGGTTTTGGAGCACAGGCCCAAAGTATATTTGATAGCATTTCCTCTTCTTCAACTGAATTGGGCAACAGTCTTTTTTCGTTTTTGCTTTTATGCATGCATGTACTGTACTTTCGTTTTTATCATTTTGACTATTGGTTTAAGAACTGCAGGTATTGTTATGTGTAAGCCATATCCATTGTATATTGTGTTTGTGTGTGTGTGTTGTGCATGTATTTTTATTTAAATAAATTTGTCTTATTTTTCATACAGTTGACTTTCTGTGATTGAATTGTTTCCATCATCATAAAACATGCAGCATGAAAGGATCAGATTCTGAGAAGTGCTATAAATATCTTCTGTCGCTTGAAGTGACTTTGTAAATCTCAACAGGTCAGACAGTTAAGAAAAGCCCTTTGAAAACTGACTTGGCTTAAGGTTTCCAGCTTATGATCCATATACATATATATAGATTAGAACAGGCCTAATAAATTGGTAGCTTTTGTGGAGTTATATGTTTGTGTTACAGTAAACATTATTTTTCAATATGGATCAGATGAAGTCAATATTGCTTTGTTAGAATGAATCCACAAATAAATACATTGCCTACTGGTACCTTGATGAATTAAGTCAAGTGATAAATTTGCATGTCTGGAACAGCTATTACTGGTGAAAGACAACAGAGTTTTCACATTGTCTCATATAATCTCTTTCAGCAGGAGGCATTCACGTTTTCAACATGAAATGCATCAAGCATAATTATATACCTGAGTGACTAAAGTGAACTTTTATTTTTGTCATATTTAATTTTCATTAAATATATAACTTTAAAAGATAAGTCAGTGGATACAAATACTATTAAACGCCTTTCAATGTGTTTTGTTTTGTTTGATAGTTGGCATCGGTCTGTCTCGATAGGTACCTTAGCACCTCCCCCTAGCACCTCATACACCCCAATGTCTAAATAAATAAATAAAAATTAAAAAATTGCCTAGTAGCACCTTAGAGACCAACTAAGTTTGTTCTGGGTATAAGCTTTCATGTGCATGCACACTTCTTCAAATACCCAGAACAAACTTAGTTGGTCTCTAAGGTGCTACTGGACAATTTTTTAATTTATTTTGACTGCATCAGACCAACACGGCTACCTACCTGAACCCCAATGTCTGATAGTATAAAACATACATTACTCCTTGAAAATGTTTCTCCTTGCCTCAAACAGCTTGAAACTGAACAGCTACCAGTAGCAACTAGTTAGATAATGAAATCTCTCTCTGTGTATTTAAGTCCTGTTGATTTAAATGGCAGCAATCTTATATAAAACACGCCAATTAAATCAGTTTCACAGTTCGGCAAAATTATGAGGTCATATCAAACTATGGTTTTCGCTGAGAACCCTGAGCATGGTTTGTTTTCAACATGTACAGGTAACAATTATTACACACCAACCTTTGGAAGCCGCCTTATATTAAATCAGACCCTGGTTCATATAATTCATACAGCAAAGGGCATGTCAGGATTTGGAAATTTGGCCCTCCAGGCATTGCTGGACTGCAACTCCCTCATCCTATGCAGCTTCATCATGCAGTGCAGATGCAAAGCACTTTCATTAATAGCTTGCCATATAGTGACAGTTAATAAGAGGCAGTCTTGTGGGTATTCATGTGATAATCTTATCCAAAAGCAGAAACCACATACCGGTATCTTTTGCCTTCAACCAGAAGCCCGCAAACCTTTTAATAATGCAGCTATCTTTGGCTACGGTTCATAATAAAAAATGGAGAAAATATCCATATCTATTTCTTATTACGTCCTCCCCAACCCCCCAAAATAAGTTTGAAGCCATGTGCTATGGTTCAAAAGCATCAGTATTGGTCATCTTGCACACGTCTGCAGAATCTCTTCAGTCTTACCCCTGTCTTGTACTTTTCCCAGACCTTATTTCATTACCCAAAGGAACATAAGTTACATAATGGATTAAAGAAACCAACTATTTATATAATGTAGGCACTTGAACCAAATGTCCATGTAGGTTTGGCTAATACAGGTATATGGTGGTGGCAGTGGTGCATGTAGATGATGCATTTTAGACCCTGGTCTTATGGGGTGGCAGTTAGTACGTTAGTATTCTCTCAGTTAGTACGTCTGTCCTGCTTACTGCTGCAGTTGGGGGCCCTCCTGTTCATTCTACTGAGTGGGATTCTGGACTTCAACCCCAAATCCTGCCCTGATCACACTACTGTGGGTAATAAGCAGGTAAAGTATAACACAAGAGAAACTGCCCCTTCTCATTTGTACTGTGCTGCTACATTTCTCTACATTAAAAAAAAAAAAAGCTTGAGGAAAAGAAGCCAGACTGAGTCATAATTCAAAGGAAGTGATCATAATGCACTATAAATTTCAAATATATATTTAAGGCTGCAATCCTTAATGGGCAGCACCCAAAGCCCTACTGGGCTGTTACCAGCAGAGAAATAGAAGCTGAGTGTTGTTGGTGTGCTGATGACACTTTGCCCCATGACTCCCAAATAATTTAAAAAGAACTATTTAACAGTTGTTAAACTATTGCAGCAGTTTCTTGAGAATGCACACTACTTGCCCCAGAAACATTCAAGGTATTCTCTTCTTCCGTGAGAAACAATAATATCTAATATTTTAACTAAGTGGAAATTACAGACTTTTTGTGAAGCTTAACTACAGCTGCTGCAGTGATGTACAAAAAAAATAAATGTCAGAAATAAGGGCTGGTAAAAACAACATTGAAGAACCCATTTATATTTATAGATTCAGGAGTATGTTAATGAACACCAGCAGGGAGGATGTGCATTCCAATGCTTTTAAAAAAAAAAACCCCAACAGGGAAGCATCCTACCTACGTATGCAAGCAGCTCTCTTCTGAATTAAACTTAAGTCAAGTCAATTTTTATAGGCATGAAGGCCACAGTCATGGCACTTAATTCTCTCTGATCTTCAGACTGTTGAATTTTCCTTCCTGCTGTGCTCTCCTGCAGTTTATTTTTAACAGTTAATTTGTTCGGACATCATTAAAAAGAAAATCCTCTGGCTTCTAGTGGTAATAAGGCACCAAGTTGCCTGTCAAGCTCTTGTAAAAAGCAAGGTCTAGAAAAGAACAAGAAGTTTCAGAGATAATGGAATGCTGACCTGTGCTGACAACTGGGAAATATGAAAAGAGCCACACACCTGGAACTGGCTTCCTTATGCAGCCAGCTCTGCAAAACACTTCACTTGTTTACTGCTTTACCAAAAGTGCCTCTAAATTGTTATGGCTGTACTAGGCGCCTGCTTAAAACCTGGACAAGACCTAGAACAGTGGTTCTCAAAGGGTGTGGCAGGAGAGGATGGCAAGTGGGGCAGGAAGATTCAAGGACAATCAAATAAACATTTAAGCAGAACAGTATAGTATATCAAAATAATAATAAAACTTCTATACAACCAGAAACAGTATCCTCTCTTCAATAGCATTGGCTACTCTTTTACAGCTCTCCATGACATTGTTGCAAACAGGAATTTTCAACTCTTGACAAAAATGAAATATCTGAAGAAAAAGGCTTCTTTGTGTTTGATGAGGAGATGAGAGTTTTGCCTCAAATTAGACTTAATATAAATGAGATCACCTGGCAAAAGCAAGCTCATTGAGTTTCTATACATACTTAAGGTACACATGTAAGAGGCTCGTTTATATGTTGGGAATGATTCATGTTCTTCTGTAGCTGCATTGTTTTATATGGTCTGGATGCCCCATGATCATATTATTAAGTACCGGTAGTTGTGCTCTATGTTATAAAATCAAGCACTGCTAGTTGTTGTTTCTTTTTGTTTCCCAATGGATTTCTTATCAATAAAGATTTTGGTCTGTTTGGCTTCCATCCCCGCTAGCTTCCTCAGATGCCAACTTATTATTTTATTAACTAGCATCCTTAAAGTTACACAAAAAGCAAATATAGCTGTGTTGACCCATAAGAAAAATGTCAACTATCTGTATGTGGGCAGTATCTTTTCCGGCCAACCAAAATATCACAGAAGCAGCATGCATGCTTTCAAGCTCTCCATAGCTCTTCATCAAGCTAGATCATAAAAATATGAGGGGTGTGTGCTTGGGCGATCTGTGTCTACATCTGGTAAAAATCTTAAGATAGGAGTGTGGGAAGTAGCAGGCATTCAAACGAGGCTCTTTTTAGGTGCTCTGCAGGTGTCAAGCAGCCCTGCAGCCTCCTGGAAGGTGGAAACACACCATGACACAGTCTCCATCTCTGGAAATAAAACCACCAGCTGGTACTCGGTTCTGTCTCCATCCTTTGATGAAAGACACGTGTTCCTTGGTTCCTGAAAGATGCTGCTTAATGAATATGGATTTTTAATTTGAGGTAATGGGCTGGATGAATTGCTGTTGACAATTCTTTAAATTTTTCCCCACGAGGATCAAATATTCAGAAAAGAAATACATTTTGGGAATACGGCTGAAACTTTTATAGTGCAATCTCATTCATATTTACTCACAGAGAAGTCCTACTGATTTCAATGGGACTTCCTCCCAAGTAAGTGTGCACAGGACTGCAAATTTAGCTGATAAATTGTTTTAACATATTTTAACATATTTTGATGACCTAAAAAGGTACCCTTGATTGATTGGGTAGCCAGTAGTTATAAAACTGCAATTGCCAATCTTCTGCCTTTCTTTAAAGCTGGGGTCAGCAACCTTTTTCAGCTGTGGGCCGGTCTACCGTCCCTCATACCATGTGGTGGGCCAGACTATTTGGGGGGGGGGGAATGAACGAATTCCTGTGCCCCACAAATAACCCAGAGATGCATTTTAAATAAAAGGACACATTCTACTCATGTAAAAACACGCTGATTCCCAGACCGTCCGTGGGCCAGATTGAGATGGTGATTGGGCCGCATCTGGCCCCCGGGCCTTAGGTTGCCTACCCCTGCGTTAAAGAGTCCCTCTCTTGTGTGAAAAAGGAAGAATACCATTCTCCCTCCCCCATGTTAGGCATAAAGAAGCATAATTACTGGAGGTGATATTCCTGGAGATACATCTAGGAAGGGTGGGACTGACTTTGCATTTTGTATTACCAGATTCACTGGAAGGAAAGCTGAACAGGGACCACAACAGCAGAGAAAGAGTTAAAGTCTCCTAATACACACACACACACACACACACACACACACACACACACACACACACCAGTCTCCCAATTTGGACTGGGTGCCCTATGCCTACTATTTCCTCAAGAAAAAATAATGCAATTGCTAATTGTGTGAATGGTGTCACGTTGAATTGTGCCGCTAACTATGGTTAGAGCTGGGGGTTTTCCTTCCCGTTCCTGCAGTCAGGGGTGAGGGCTGGCGTAATAGACTACAGTATAATGTAAACATAACTTTTATATGCACTGCAAAAGCAAAAGTGACCCACTTTATTGCAATATTTGCTTTATTGCAGAGGTCTGGAACCAAAACCACAATACCTCTGAGGTATGCCTGTACCTGTACATGGCTCTGCATGCTTGGATAGGTGGTTTCATCTTAAGTGGCAATGGGATGGGTTATTTTTCTCACCCTGCAGAAGGTCATCCAAAGAAATTGGCAGGAGGGAAATAAGGTGGTGCTTTTAAACTTGTGGTATAGTGCATTGCATTTTATCAGCTGTGCACTTGCATTGAACTTTGAGAATTAGTATCTTGTTCCAGTTTCTTGGCTACCCCTCTGTATGGCAGAATGAGATCTTTGTGGCTGAATGCTGATACGTCATTGAATTTATGATGGTATTGACTATGACAAACAGCTTTCGAGAGAGAGCAAAGAAAACTGAAAATATACTTAATATACATTACCACTTACTCCAGCTCCAGCACACTCCCACTGCTAGTGTTAAAGCCAGGGAGGCTTGCCTGATGCCTTCATTCTACCTCTTTAGGCACCAGGTGAAAATGTTTCTCTATAATCAAGTCTTTGGCTGATTAAACAATCTATGGCCTTTCAAGTGTGTTTGTGGGTTGGGGGGGTAATGGTTTGCTTTTGTGTTTTTGTTATGTGTTTTGTGTTCGCATTTTGTATTTTTATGTTGTGAATTGCCACGTGATCTGCAAATGAAGGGCAGTATACAAATTTAATAAATAATAATAAAGTCAAATACATATGGCATTAGCCACAATCAATTGGTATCCTGTAGAAATACTCCTGTTTGACACACTTCTCCTAAAACCTACTTCCATTTGATTAGAAAATGGAAGTCACAGTTAAGCTGAGGTTTGTACAGTTCAGACGAGCATGTGCAGGGGACACCTTCAGTGAATTGGAACTCGGCGCAAGGGATACAAATTAGGTAATGGGCATTGGGTGATGACATCCCTGCTCCCTCTCTGGTCTGCATAGCAACACAAGAATAAGACACAGTGGGGCAAAACAACTTCAATGTATTTCAAGCATCTACTGTGTACACTTAGTTCATACTAGAAGAGAAAATAATAAACTACACCACATTGCTGCATTGGTTCAATGACATTTACTTTGTATGTTTTGACAAGTAATGTTGATTCATCACTGCTTTAGTTGAGTGTACTACAAAAGTAAAATTTTGGAGTGTGGCTTCCAATGTCAACAATTTATTCTCTGCATTCTCCCACTTTATCACAACTGTCAACATTCAGATTGATCGCCCAGTTAGCATAACTACTCCATGAATGCATGACATGCTTTCTAAAAGTCTAAGTGTGCAAAGCAAACCCCAGATCTGCCAGGGCCCCAGTTTTGGTTCCAGCACATCTTGGCCTGTCTTGGCTCAGCTAGGTCTAAAGGGACCCCTGACCATTAGGTCCAGTCGCGAACGATTCTGGGGTTGCAGCGCTAATCTCGCTTTATTGGCCAAGGGAGCTTCCGGGTTATGGGGCCAGCATGACTAAGCCGCCTCTGGCAAACCAGAGCAGTGCACAGAAATGCCGTTTACCTTCCCACCAGAGCGGTACCTATTTATCTACTTGCACTTTGATGTGCTTTCGAACTGCTAGGTTGGCAGGAGCAGGGACTGAGCAACAGGAGCTCACCCCGTCACGGGGATTCGAACTGCCGACCTTCTGATCGGCAAGCCCTAGGCTCTGTCATTTAACCCACAGTGTCAGGGACTGGCCCGAGCCAGGAGGGGTGGCGGAAGGGATAGAGGCATCAGGAGGTCACCCATGGACGCCAGAGGAGGTATTGCGAGCATGGGAGCAGGAAGAGGCAGCGCCTAGGCTGTCACCAGAGACAGGGAAGGAGGTGTGGAGAAGTGGGAGTGAAGAGGTGTCGCCGCCTGTGCTGACGGAGGAAGAGCGGGTGGCGTGGGAGCCTATGGGAGGGGAGGAGAACATGGAGACGGAGGGAGAGCAAGGGGTCGAGGATGTCGCGGAAGCCTCTGCAACAACCTCCAGGGAGGATGAAAGTGAAAGGGATGAGGGCAATGCAGGGGCCAGCAGGGTCAAGAAGCGGAAAAGGAGGAGTGAGAGGAGGCATTGGAATTTCAAGAGGCTTTTATGCTGGGGGGAAAAGCGGAAGCCCTTACTTGGAGAATCTGATTCATCGGAGGAGGAGGATGAACTGTAAAGCTTGTCAGTGAAATAAACTTGTACATAAGTTAAACGGACTGCTGAGTCGCTTACTCTTGAGGAGGACACATATCCACCTCACACACAGTGCCACCCGCGTCCCTTCAGCTAGGTCTACACAGATGCAAATGTCCCCTCCCCCTACACTGGTTCAGCCAGGGCTGCATTGATGTAATGTAAGCTGGTGTAACTTCAGCCAACATAAACTCCTTAAAAGGGAGTTTGGCAGGCTGTGGCAGAGGAAACTTGGCAAAAGTTATGCTGGCAAAAATAGTGGTTAAAATCAGAGTTCCTCACAGAAATCAATGTGATGGGCTCAATTCTGAAAATTCAGGCCCAAGTCTACCTGCTGGACACATCCTCACCGGTCGGAAAGAGCACTCTGGATATAGAACAACTCCCAGCCAATCAGAGGAAAACACCACCAGGCTATAAGCTGGGCACTATCCAGCTTCCTTTCACATCTTGCTTCTTGTGGTGTGGCATGCTGCCATATGAGCTTCAGGGTGGGGTGGGGTCTCAAGGTAGCTGGGTGAAGGGCACTGGGCTAGGGAAACACTCCACTTTAAACAAAATGAGGAACAAACAGTGTCTTCATGCTAACACTTCTCCCACAAGCTTTTCTCCCCAGCAGAAACTCTGGAGAACCACAGCAGCCAACACCCACAAGGAACATCTGGCAAACACAAGGTTGGTCTGGGAGCAAGAGAGGATTCCCCAGGACGAACCCCATTCCCAGCCCCAGACAAACAGGTCTGGCAGCAATGGCAAACAGACTGTCCACTCCATGGAAGTATCATCCCCAGATCTCTACACAGCCCTCCATGCCAAGGGCCACACTCAAGACCTGAGTCTGAGTATGCGAACGTGCTGTTGCCACAATGACATCCCACATACCAGCCCCCACAACTGTTTGCTGTGGGCTTCCCTTGCAGGTGAGCAGGCACCATGGGTTGCTAGGCCCAGGGCTGCTCCTACAACCACCAGTCCTCATTATCATTGCACTTTCATGTTACCTTGCAGAAGCACAGCTACAGTAGTATAAGCAGAAGCTACAAAAACAAGCACCCCAGAGGAGGGACCAAGATCCACCGAGAGGCACACAGACAGACACATTCAGCAAGCTAAGCAGGATTTAACCCCTTGTCAGATCTTAAGTGGCACTTAAATCCTGCTGTGTGGGCTGGATACTGGGAACAGGCACCTGCAGCCAATGCAGTCTTGACACTGGCTGAATTGATATTGATCGCAAGTGATGTCAGCTGATTGGCAGGTAGGTATGGTTTATAGGAAATGACTTTGAGGACCAAGACTGGCCTGCGGGCTAGAGATTTCCCACTCCTGGTTTATGCCATCTCTCATCTATGCACCACCTGCTGAAGACACCCACCACTTGGGGTTGATTTGCATAACTTATGCCGAAGGAGAACACACGCTTGTGCATTAGAAGATGGCGACCATCAGGGTGGACCTTGGAAATATGCCACCCTATACAAGGCCAACATTTGATGCCCTCCCCCCAGGCCTCGCGGCCCCAGCTTAAGCCATAAAAACAAGGCAGCAGTCTTTGGGAGGAAGGTCTGAGGTGCTGGCAGGGTCCCAGAGCCCTCCCACCTCCTTCTCAAAGCCTGGTAAGCACTTTGGGAAGGAGAACTCTAGGACCCTGTCAGAGCCCTCATGCCACCTTTTTGAAGCCAGGCAAGTGCTTACTGGGCTTTGAGAAGGCACCCTCCTCAGTTGCACTCCCCAGGGCCCCCACACTACTCCTGTTGCCCTAAATCTGCCTCTGCAACCATTACAACTGAACCGGGCCACTTTGAAAAGGACTGTGGCACTGTAATCAGGTCAAAACAACACAAATCCAGTAAATCCTACAGCACAGGTGCAGCACAAGTCTTCTGATAATCAGCCTCTATCAATGTGATATATTTTTGATTGTAGATATTTTTTAATCAATCCAAGTAAATGGGAACTCCAGAAGGGATGTTAATGTTGGGATTAAACAGTAAAGTATTTAAGTTCCAGAGGCCTGCTGGATATATTCCAAATGTAGATACTAATAAAGGCAGTCATGAGTTTAATCTTTGCAATGCTAAGCGGAGCAAAGTATATCGGATTTAGCACTAGTCAAGCTACAGAGGATGGGCAAATGAAAAAGTATCATTGTTCCAGGAGTATTTTAAATGCCAATCAGGTTACTATCTCATGAGTAAAAGTTGCATCAGCAAATGTCCTTCAGATCAAAGATGCCCTTTCATTAACCCCAGTGGCTTCAACATATTCCAGCTAGCCACATGGATCAAACCATAATGCAAGTGGCCGCGCAATTATCCAAGCAAAAATAAACCCTGGTGTTCTTATTAGTAATGATGAAATCTCAGTCCTCCTTCTGGGAAGTATTAATGCTTATAGTTCATGCTGTACTGAATCAATTTCCTCCCTTGATGTTGAACTCCGTATGTTAGGGGTGAGTTCCGACTCTCCTCCAGGAACTCCTCTTTAGCTCATTAGAGACTCCTCTCATTCTGCACATGGCAGCACTTTTCCCTCCAGGGAAAGAAAAACCAGGCAGAACTCCTTTCAGACACCCATGTTGCAAGTTATTTTTATGCACTAGCCTGAAGGGGTTTGCGCCAAAGACACAGGAAGCCCACGATGCAGTGTCAGCTCTACCATCACAGAGGATTTAGGACAAGAGCTTCAGTTTGAGGTCAAGCAGCACAGGAGCATATATTAGGAATGCCCAAAGGAGCATTAACACAAAAGCCAGGTTGAGAAGTGAAGTAGTATTCAGGTGTGTGTGTGTGTGTGTGTGTGTGTGTAGTGGGGTGTGGGGAGAATGTACAGTAATCCCAAACCACACATTCTTTCAAAACTTCTGCAGTCCATTGATTAAAATGGTCTACAACAAAGACTTCAGCAAAGTTTAGTCTGCCAGTTAGTCTTTCAAAATAAGGAGCTCTGAAAACTGGGGTGCTCAGTGTGCTGAAAACTGGGGTGCTCCAACTGGTCAGTCCATGGACATGCTACCTTGCCCCATTGGCCCAAAATCCCACCCAAATTTGAAGTGATTGGCTAGAGTGAGACCCTGGTTGGAAACAAAAGGACAGCCTCAAGTGAAAGTCAAAGCAAAGTCTCCGTATGAAGAAGAAGGTAGAAGAGGGAAGAGCTGGAGGATGGAGGCAGGCGGAGAACATCAAGATGGACAGAGGGACTTGGGAAGTCTGAGAAAAGCCAGGAGCTGCTGACTGGAACGAAGGAGGTCTCTGGGAAAGAGTGGGTGTCCTAAGAGGCAGCCTGCAAGAGAGCTCCACAGCTCAGAGTCAGCTGGGTTGCTGAGCGCCTGAGGCAGCCAGGTTGTTGGACCAGGGTGAAGACCTCAGCAGAAGTCCTGGTAGACATCTGTGAGGCTTCAGAACAGTGTCTCCCAACTTGTGGGTCACAAAACCTGTGTCAGGAGCTCGCTGCTCCACCCACTTTTTTTAAAAAAAAAAACCCAACAGCTTTGCAGTAGGCTAGTTTCTATACACATGCCACTCCCCTCTAGCCTCTAGTTCAGACAAACTAGAGTCATTATCAGAGCTAAGGACACATTTCTGCCAAGGCAAAGCAAGGCTAGTGAAGGGTGGCCCTGGGAGAGTTCTCAGGGGCAGGTAGAGAGACCTGGGGTCACATTTATGCCCTGGCTGGCCCTGAGGTTCTCTACCTCTGATCTAACAGGATTGAACTCAGGACTTTCTGCATGTATGTCGTCCACTACTGAGGTGTAAAAGTTAGCATGAGATCAGTTTTGAATATTCTAATGTACTGAGCTTTTAAAAAAAATAAAATAAACTATGGCAACCATGCCACTAGAAGATGGGTTTTTAATTTTCCTGCACCCGTGAATAAAAAAAATACTCCTTCTGCTTGAAGAAAAAAGTTTAATCCCCATTCCCTGAGCAGCAGTCTACAGAGTTAACAAAGCCTGATGAAATATTTGAATTTTGAACACCATTACCCCCATTCCTTCACATTCACTGAGCACATGCCTCAGGTGAATACATGGCTGACAGATCAAATGTAAAACTTGCACTCAGCCGTCAATATTTAATAAATGGCTTAGTCCATGTCCCTTTGCTTTTCCTCTCCAATGTTCAGTAAATTAAATTAGTATAGTGATATATGTTATAAATAGAATAGAATAAATAGAATAGAAGATTAGCACATAAAACTCAATTCCGTACTCCTTAAAACCAATGTATCATTTGCTAGGCATTAGATTATGCTACAATCAAGACTTTGGCAAAATTTAATTATGCTCTCTTCTGAGTCTAGATATTGACATGTATTTAGTTAAACGGTGTGAAGTGAAGACATTACTAATGTTAACTCATTTACCAATTTAGCTTTAGTTTTCCTTAGGGTTTAATACTACTGTATCAGTTCAGTTTAATACAGTGTTACCTTGCCGATAGAGTTATGGGTTGATCCTATATTTCCTGTTCAGAAGCAGCTTTGGGCATTCACTTATTTGTTCCATTCAAAGGACCAGTTAGAAATAAGAATGAGGATGAGAATTAATTAATTTAGTATTTTGATCCCTTCCTTGTGTATGGCTGGAAACAGACTCATCTTCCTATTAGAATTCCCTTTGTCCTTCCTGTCTAGTATAAGCCCTGAGATGTTGTACTATGGAATTAAATCAGGGCATTCTAAAATAGTGACCTGGATCAAGGGATGTTTCTGACCTTTGGTGCTGACCTTTAAAGCCCTAAATGGCCTCGGCCCAGTATACCTGAAGGAGCGTCTCCACCCCCATCGTTCTGCCCGGACACTGAGGTCCAGCTCCGAGGGCCTTCTGGCAGTTCCCTCACTGCTAGAAGTGAGGTTACAGGGAACCAGGCAGAGGGCCTTCTCAGTACCATGGTGGCATCCGCCCTGTGGAACGCCCTCCCATCAGATGACAAAGAAATAAAGAACTATCTGACTTTTAGAATACATCTGAAGGCAGTCCTGTTTAGGAAAGTTTTTAATGTTTGATGTTTTATCACATTATTATTATTATTATTATTATTATTATCATTAATATTTTGTTGGGAGCCGCCCAGAGTAGCTGGGGAAACCCAGCCAGATGGGCGGAGTATAAATAATAAGTTGTTGTTGTTGTTAAGACACAAGCACATCAATCAATCGTAAGTGACTTTTGATTACATTACTGTTCATTGCTTTCCATTGCCTTCTGGATTGTCTAATCCTATATTTGTTCTTCATCTCAGCAAGTCTTTTAATAGTCTAGAGCAGAGGTGGGTAACCTGTAACCTTCCAGACATTGTTGGACTCCATCAGACCAAGCCAGTATGGCCATTGGTCAGGGATTACGAGAGTGGCAGTCCAGCAACATCTGGAAGGCCACAGGTTCCTCACCCCTTGTCTAGAGCATGCGTCAGGAAATAATCTGAACAACCCAACTAGAACCTGGACAAAGCCATGTCTCCACTGCAGCACCAGAAGACATTTAGAATGTCTGCACTTTGAATTTAAAACAATCTTAGATCTGTTTCATTATCACCCATGGCAGACAAGGAAACATGGGAACTGTAGGGATGTAATGATATATAGTATAGTGCAGTGACTAAAGTGTTGGACTAGGACTGGAAGGTTCAAATCTCCACTGAGCACACCAGGAACTCACCAGATAGTTACAAATCATGGTTTAAGGTTACATGCCACAGTGTTTCAAGCTAAGGTTTAGTCATTGCTAGGAACCCCCGTTAGATTTTCCAGGTCAAATAAAGCAATGCTTGTCTGATTTCAGATTTTATAAAAAAAGACACCAAACACCATTCTGTGGAGCTGCTGACTAAGTAGTTTTGTTACAGATCCAATCACTTTTGAAAGCATGACTGCCTGGGTTTTATCAAAGAAGTAAGCTTCTGTTTGCAATTTATAGAAGCCCTTGAAAATACATACAGTTTTTAAAGGGCCAAGAAAAGAAAACTTGTTCAAAGAAGAAGAAAAACTAGACTCCTTGCGCTCTGCTCCCCCTTCCTCCTATCCCGTGATCTGTATGGGGGGGGGGGAGTTCTCCTGTTCCTCCAAAACAGAGTTGGTGCAGGTTTGGAGGGAAGCCCCATTGCACCAGCAGGAGCTCTTGTGCTGGCTTCCACTAGTGCACTGAGTTAGTTGAATCCAAGCCAATGTTCAGTTTGCACTTTCAATACAAGCCTACCTAACTCAAACATCTCAGAACATACCAAACATACCAAAACACAGCTATCCTTTGAAATTTGCACTTCTCCAAATGTTGCGATGCACTTAGCCAATTGTACAAAAATGCATATTAGAGGGAAAGGTGCACTAAAACGGTGACAAATCTTCATGACACCTTTGAATAAAAGTTTAAAACTGCTGTGTAAAGCTGATGGACTGAACTTAATGATTTGAAAAATGAAAAACTGAAAAACCAAGATGGATAGAAGCATCCATCCCAAGCTTTCATTAGGAGTGAGAATAGTTTCTCCTAACTTAATTTTATTTGCGAACATTCAAATTTATATTATATAATTAGACTTTTTCTAACTGTGGATGCTGGATTTATGAATTTTAGATTTTGTTTTGCTTTGTTTATTTATTTGTTGACCCATCCTTCAGCAGTTTCCTAAGAAGTTTACAATAAGTTAAAATTACAAAAGAAAACAAAGCAAAAGATAACTCAAGAACATTAAATATAAAAATACCATTATAAAAGCAGTCAACAGAATTAGAAACAACCAGCACCAAGGAGCATAAAACTAATGTACAGGATCCAATGGAAAATCAAACGTAGGAAAGAATTAATTTGCCTTAACATTATTTGAGAAGATTAATGATTTCCAATATTTTCTTGAATTAGTCTGCAGGCTACATCAATATGCACAAATAATTTGAAAATTCACAAACTCTAAATTACATTCAAATAATTTAACAATAAGAGCTGCATTATCAAATAGTCTCTTGTCTTTTAACTTCAAAAGCAGTGTTTGAAATGCAGGAACTTGAATTCTAATGCTGCTGCTACTGCTGTTTAAATGATTGTAATTTCATGAATTTGTATTACACTTTACTCATTTTTGCTGTGCTTATAGTGCTATCCTGTGCAGATCCACTCAGATGTAATTTCCATTGGATTCAATAGGAAAGATTTTTCTGGGGTTGCCTTTATCATTAATTATTATCAGTTTAGTTCAGATGTAACATTTTCAATCTGGTAACCCATGGTATAAGTGTTGTGTTCTCAATGCATTGCAAGGTTTTGTTAAACCACAGTTTCTTGTTAAGTATAAACCAGGAAACTACATTTGAAACTCTGACTATGAAGCAGAAATGAAAACCAGATTTGTAGACATATCTTAAAGTGCAGGGACACAAGGACAATGCTCGTTTTCAGTGCAGCAAATGGACTGAGCCATTGTCTTGATATGATTTTATTCTAAAATTTGCATTGATTTTAAAATTTATAAGACACCTGTTGTATCGGAAGATGGGCTAAAAATCCTGAAATAAAAGAAAACAATTTGCATAGCTGTGCCATGCAGTAAGGTTTCTGCAGTAGCTTCTTCTTGCAGCATAACAGCTACCATCCAAGGTCAGATTCCGCTCTGTATATCCTTGGGAACTCTTCTCCATTGGCCTCTGCTCTGTCCTCTTAACTCTTTGTTTCTGTTTGCCCAGAGAGAGCTTTGTTTCCACCTATTTCTACAGAGGTATCATTGCCTGTCTCTTCTCTCGCTCACTTACAGATCAATACACAGTGCACGATGTGCTGTATAGCTCAGTAACCTTCAGAGACCAGCTAATGGCAATGGTGGAGAGCTGCTTCTCTTAGCCGTAAACTATAAGAAAGTCAAGATTTACTGTTTGTCCTAGTCAGGAGGGAATGGAATTTCAGAGCAGCCTCTTGAGCTATTTTACTGTGTAGAAATAAGGCTGCAGGATCCAGCAAAGGCTGCTATAGCAAGAGAAAGACTTGTTTGCTGAGGTAAAGAGAAGAGAGGGGGAATTACTGCTATTAAAAATACTAATACATAGGAGATTCTAGCACAAAACTGGCACAGCCATGGCTCAAGAGTACCTAGAGACTCACCTCACCTCTTGACTTCATCATGAGATATGTGGTACTTCCTACAATGGCTGTACTCTCTTTACTTTCATAGAGTTCGTGCCACAGGCACTTATCATAATTATAATTTTTGGCTCCCACTGAGTTCCCCCCCATCACCTCCTAATATATTATTTGCACCCTAGACTATGAGAAACAATTACTTTCCTCCAGAACTCTCATTTCCATCCCTTCTTGCCTACAACATAGTAGCTAATTTTACACCAAGGACCTAATTACTTCAGCTCTCCTGGCATTTTTCTTCTGCTCTTCAGGCAGTCATAAAACCCATGTTGCTGTGTCTGAAGTCCTCATTAGATAGAGCTTCAGAAAACTTGCCTTGTGAGCAGCCACTAAAAAAAATATTGTATCTAACAAAAGCAGTCCTGATTCTGTAATCTGGTATGATCATCCTTAAGGCTTAAACAGCTCTATGCTATGATGATCAGTTTATCACGCGGGTAAGTGGCTCTCATACACATCTTATTTTTTGCAAGGTTTTTGCTTGCAAATGGTGGGCTGGGGCAGTTCTATTGCACATACATTCTTCATGCAAGAAGCACAAATTCCTGGTGGTGGTGGCTGGTGCTGGTGTGCAGGTGTTGCATTTGCCACAATATGGTCTAAATCAGGATTGGAGAACCTGTGGCTCTCCATATGTTCTTGAGCCCAACTCCCATCAGCTCCAGTCAGCGTGGCTGATAGCTAAAGATTGTAAAACATGGTAGACCAGAACTGAGTCAATTTATGACTCCAAGAGCACAGTAGAAATCAGATGACCAGCAGCAGCAATGGAAAACACAACAGAAGAGGTTTAACACAAGAACAGGCCTTTTCTGTGTGGCTCCTTGTCTGTGGAATGCTTTCCCCAGGGAGGCTCACACCAGCAGAAAATGTTTGTAACCCGGCCTTTGACTGATGGAACATTCTATGGCCTTTTTAATGTGTTTGTGAGAGTGGTACTATTGGTTTGTGTTTGTTTTTGTTTTATTATGTATTTTATGTTCTCATTTTGGATTTTTATGTTGTGAACCACCCTGTGATCCTTGGATGAAGGGCAGTATACAGTTTGAATAAATGATAATAAATAATAACAACAACAATAATAATGTTCTTAAAAACAAACAAACAAAATCCACAGACAGATCCTCAAATATTTTAAAATGGTTAGGAGCTTTCAGTGACCCTCCCTTCCAAACAGTGACAGACCTTGGCATCTCAAATTTCAGTGGCGCCCCGTGCGACACCAAAATCTGGCGCACACCCCACCCCCGCCTCCTACCTTCTGTTGGACTTCATAGTTGTGCCACCTGCTACAGCAACCCAGAAGCTCTGTGCCCGGTGCAACTGAATCAGTCATGGTCTCCTAGAACCAAAGGAATTGAAAACTTAATTAAGACTGCATCCCTCAAGCATCTATCAGTTAGCATAATGGAGCACATGCAACAAGCCTATAACCTGAAAATGGGGTTGCAACTTAAAATAAAAATCATTGTGGCATTTGGCTCTTTTTATATCATTATTCTGAGAGGTGAGCAGAAGACAATCCTCTCTCTATCTAAAGTATATCCTACATACAAAGAACATTTTGCAATCTATTCTTAGGCTTTCTCGTATCTTACCAAGGCACTTTCATAAGCATACGATTCCTCTCTCTACAGGTATATTCACTCCCTAAGGGATTGAAGGCGTGTGGAAGTCAGAGTGATTCTTTGACAATGATGATGTGGGTCTTTGGGAAGCAGCCTGTCAAAACAGTTCTTCACCTTAGCAACTGTTGTCTTTACAGTGGAAGGCTGCTGAGCCTTGTAATGTCAAACTCCACTTTGTTCCCTCCAGTCTTACATTTTCAGTATCAGCAACTCTTTTGCTTAAGGGCTGGTTGTTGTTTTTTTTTTTTTTTTTGGTTATGATTTCCAGTATATAATGTTGTGCTTAATTAATTTACTTTCTCTCTCTCTCTCTCTCATTAGTATTTGTATTGGCTGTTAACTTTAATAGTTCATTCAGAGCCAAGTATCTTAAGGTCTGGCATAAAAACCCAGAGCTAAACTGGGAACTTTTGCAAATGCAGAGAGCCTGCCACTCTAAAAACCCTCTCACAGTTAGACTGTTGTCCTGGCTACGTGACGGGTGGCTACTGATCTAAAGTGCCTGTTGGATCCAGATAAGGGGAGTCCAAAATGTCTTTGGTTTGTGGCTATCTCAGAGCAGTTACAGTCTTCAAAGCATAGCTGTATTTTAAAGATGACACTGGTAGAAATGCAAGGTATATAAAATGGTCGCTGGGATTCTTCCCCTTAAAGCAGGCAGCACAGATATCCTGCAAAAAGGTTTTGGTGAGCCCAGCCATAATCATTCACCCAAGGCTGTTCCTGCACATCAAATACTTATGCATAGAATAGAAAAGGCCTGACAGCTGTTTTGGGTTCCTGGAATGATTAACCAGGAGGATCTGCTACAGCAACCAAAGTTTCACAACTTTTCTTCTGAATTGCAGAAGAAAATATGGAAGAGCCAACACTGCTTTTGTTTATTTTCTGGAAGCTGCAGAGCATCCCTTATAATGAAAATACTGGTGTACTTTAGGGCAGGAGTCACCAACCTTTGAGCACCAGTGGGTGCATCTGGAACCTGTGCTGGGGGTCTGCTGTTGGGGGTATGGCATAACACAAAATGGCTGTCACATCTCTTTTATATGAGCAGAAAAAAAGACAGGGCCACAAAATGGTTCAAGTATGCCCCTGCTCGTCAATGGGAGAAAGCCATGCTGGCTCAGGGAGAGAAACTATTTGCATCTCTCTCCACTGTTCAGAATGGGAGGAATGGAGGGAAAGTGCCAATGAAATGTGGGCTTGTTTAAGGAAAAATTGTTCAACATAGGACAAGCCAAGTCAGTGCAATCAGAAACTAAACAGGGAAAGCAAATAGCATATTTACTGAAACCTTTTTCAGCTACTATAGTATGTATTGGAAGGCACAGTGGTGCCCCAGGGCTCCATGGCAACCCCTACTATTGGTAAAATTTTATTCTCAGCTGTAGAAAAATTAGGTCTAAGGTTAAGAACACTGAATTTCATCAGCAAATATTTGATACTATGTTAGAAAGATAATTTTATCCCGCAATCTGCTCTTGTTCCTATCTTTATTCCACTGAATCAAAATGCATGCTGAAATCTCTTGCATATACTGATAGTTAGTAAGAAATGCTAATAAGCACATACCAGGCTCCCAGCAGACCACTTGCTCCCAAGCAATGTGCATCTGATTAAAGAATGTATACTTTATGTACCACATAAATGACAAAAGGGCCTGCCATCTCTGTGGCTAGTTCCCTGCTGCTGAAACATTTAAAGTCTTGTGACTTAACCATTTTATTGTTCAGATTAGTTCTTTGTTTGCCTTTTAATAAAATAAAATAAAAATGTTACTTTGGAAAGACTCCAACTTAAAATATATATGTACACTTTTTTGGCCTTTTATAATTTCCTTGAGTCTGTTAGTTAACCACACTGGCCTTATCTTAGACTTGTTAATTTCCTTTCCCATTTGTAGTACAGTATATGTTTTTATTTGAGCTACTATTATATTTTTAAAGGCTCCCAAATTGCCTGAAGGGATTTTCTGCCTCTTTCCAATTTCAGCTTGCCTTTAACCAATCCCTTTATTTATTCCCTCATACTAAATCAAATGTGACCACATTGGACTTACAAGGTAATTTTCTACTTACATGTGTTGATATAAAAATGTTGTCCTCACTCTTCCTAAAAAAACAATTGCATCCCTAGCCAGTTCCTGGACATTGAATCCAGATTACATAGAAAACTGCCAGATGCTTGGTTAGACTATTTGTCCTTCTAGCTCAGGTGTGGGGAACCTTGCTGACCTTTAACTTCCACCTCCCCTGGCCATTGGCCATGCTTGCTGGGGCTGATGGGAGTTGTAGTTCAGCAACATGTGGTTCAGCAAAGGTTCTGCACACCTGTTCTAGATCGCTGACAATCAGCAGCAATCAAGGATCTCAAGCACAGGCCTTTCACATTACCTGTTAAGTGCTCCTTTTCATGGGTAATGCCAGCAATTGGACCTGGGATGGATCCAGTTTTTTCCTAAGGAAATCGGAGAACTACATAGTGGGGTGTGACATTCACTTGCACATGTAACATGTACCACTGCCACACACCTGTGTCTTTTCCTTATGTGTGTGTGCTCAGAAAGAACATATGTAAACCCACACAGCATTAGGTGATGGGGGGGGGGGGGAAGTCTACTATAATAGGAACTAAGGGTGTGTGCTTATTATTCTCTTAGAGTGCAATGAAGTTGTGTCCCCCCCACACACACACACCTCTGCAGATCAGCACAACTTCAATTTGTTTGTGTTTGGGTACACACCAGGGGGAAACTAGCCTGGGAAACTTAGTCTGGAATGTTAGGCAGACTTTTTAACTCCTTCCTTTATTTGACTTCACACTTTTTTCATTCAGCCACTGATTCGGAATTGTCCCCAAATTCCCATTAGATGCACATGAAAGCTGCACAATTTGTATAGAAGTGTGCATTGGGAAACGTCTGCTGGACTGGAGCCTTCTGCATGCAAACCACCTGCTCTACCACTGAGCAACAGTTCTTCCCCAAAGGTTCAGTCTTTGGCATTTCCCAGTTTGCAAGTGGGGTGAGAGGAAAGAATAGCATTTGCTAAAAAACAACAACAACCCACCACTAACCGCGTCTCTCGGAGAAATGGAGTAGCAGCCATTGTTGATTTCTTATTTGTTGATTTGTGAGGGCTGGTTTGAATTCCGAAATTTCACAAACAAATGCTCAAGAGTTTTCTGAAATATCCCCATAGAATCAACAGCGTTAAAGTAGCACAAAGCTTTTCACTGACGGCCTTTAGATGCTCCCTATGTTTTCATGCCGCCATGTGGGAGAATTATAATATTATTCTTGTTGGCAATTTTAACATCATTGTTCTGTCTTCCTGCTTCATTGCTTTTATTATATGCTGGTCTGTCACAGTTTAGATAAAATACTATTCCTACTACATGGGCTGATGGAGCATGCTGTGAAAGCGTATCCTTTGTGCTGTGGTTGTTTGTTTGTTTTTTTATGTATGGAAACATTTCAGGCACTTATTTTTTCCAGTGCCTATATTTCTGTTTGTCTTGCTGTTTGTTTTTCAAAATTGAGTGCTCTTTTGTTGACTTTTGTTGCCTTATCCTGGGAATCACTTTTCTAGATGATCCAAAACTATGATTTTGCAGCTGTCACGGAGCCTGCCTGTTGATTTAAAAAGCCAGATGCAAACAATCAACGAAGTGAACATTCCCCACAGTGGTTGCTTATTCTCAGCTGACAACAGTTCAATGATCACTATCCATCCAAATTCCAAACATCCTGAGAAAGCAGGCAAAGGAGGGTGGGATTTTGTATTTTCTTTTTATTTTGCTGCATCATAACTAAGTCCCAAGCTTAGGTCAGGATTTTCCCCTACTGATTTTGTTGCTGGTGGAGCAGGGTGCTGAGAAGTCTCCTTGGGGACCAAGTAAATTGAAATGCTGCCGTAGGGAGCTGCAAATTTTAATGGAGAAATAGCAGTTGGGGGAGGGATGGTGCTTCACCCTTTCCCCACAGCCCATTTTTTGCTGCTCTAATTTGTCTCATCCAGCTACTTTTCCTCTCCTGCTGCTTTCCCCTATGTAGGTTCATGTGGGCCTCCTTTCTTTTCCTTCTGAGGGGAGAAAAGTACCGGTAGTTGGAGGGCAACTTTGATCATAGAAATGTCTCCACAGAGAAAGACTTACACATCCTTCTGCCACTGCTGCCTTGCCAATCAAATTTGCAGCCTCCTGCAGATACCTTCATTAACAGAATAAAACACCTTTTTTTCTTCCCTGCACCTCCCTCTTCTCCTCCATTTGTCCTTGAAAATGATACCAGATACTAGTATCTTAAAGCAACTTGGGGGGAAATAGCTAGAATATCCTGGGAATGTATATTTGACAGTTTCTCATCATTCCTCATTTTGATCATCATAGTTAAGCGTTTGTACGCTTACATGGATATAAGCCTCACTGAATATAATGTAACTTTATTCTTGGTAAAAATGCATAGCAGGGAGCTGGAAGAAGGATTTTGACACCTGGTCACCTTTTCGGGGTGGAGGGAGCTGTCCATATAGCTGAGCTACCCACACTTATTTTCTCTATATGATCCTCTCTCCCACACACAAACTTCCCTCACAACACTGCATGCAAGAACCAGGCTATGGATATGACCATAGAGCAGCTGGAAGTCATTTCCATCATTGGAAAAAAATATTTGCAGATCAAAATCTGATATTTTCACAGTTCTGCAGTAGAAATAGCTCATAAATGTCTTAGCAGCCAGGCTCTTATTTGCAGCAGAGCAAATAAGAAACTTGCTTTCAGGACAGGCATCCTCTGCCATGTCTTACTTTCACTTGTTTCACGGGCATCTTTGGGGCAGCCTCTCTGACACTTGCAGGTCAAAAACTGTAGAAAACCTTATAAGGGTTTGAGGCAGGATTTAGGCATGGCACTTCCTTGATTCCATAGCTGAAAGGAAAGATAGGTCTATGCCACTTTTACAGCGAGTTTCCATCCTAGAAACATGGGAAGTGTATGAAGCGACAACTTTTTCTAACTAAGAATTCAAAGGGCCTACATACTACTAAAGTTCTGATGGCACCAGGGTAGTCAATGTGGTGCCCTGATGATTATCACTGACCATTAGTTCTGTTTGCTGGGACTGATGGGAGCAGTAGTTGTGCAATGACAATAAATTATCTTATCTTAGTTCAACAGCATCTTGAGATCACATTGACTATATCTGCTGTAGCAGTGTGCATCTGAATACTAGTTGCTGGGAATCATGAGCAAGAGAGTACTATTGAGAGTATCATCTCCTGCTTTTGGCATTCCCACTGACCTCTGTGACAGCAGAGTTCCTGATTATGCAGACCTCTGGTCTGAGCCAGCACGGTGGTTATTATGTTTTTTAGGCGACACCACAATCCTAAAATCTTTCGAGCTATGTTATTAGGTACACACAGTGCTTTTTTTCTAGAAAAAAATGTTTAGGAATACTCTCATTTTCCTACTCATATTGAAATACTGCCCCTCAATGAGGTCAAACTTAGATTCACACAATGTTTAGGGGTATGCATACCCCTACGTCTCCCCCAGGGGAAAAAACACTGGGTACACTATGAAGAAGCAAGAGAAGAAATGCTAGAACTGGGTTTAGGATACAGCTCTCGCCATCAGTTTGATGATGCAAGCTGCATACCATCCAACTTTTTGTACCAAAAACAAGGATGTGTGTCTTCCAGGACGCACTCCCAGGTTAGACCTGTGCCTTGATCTCACCCCGAAAAAAGCATTTTTTCAGGGCAAGAGCACATGAGGTTTCAGCACCCAAAATGGTGGCAGCAATTTTGCATGAAAAAATCTGATGTCCTGGTTTTTACGGGACACTTGGTACATATGAAGCTGTAGTGACAAAGACTTCATGCCAAGAAATTGTTTAAGGGTGGCAAATGTATGGATAGTATTCCCATTACAATCATGTTATGGAGGCCTCTTTAATTTTTTGTTGATGTACAGCATCATGCAAATCAGATAGTTGTTCTCCGTGCCGTGTGTATCTGTTTCAAGGACTGTGCCTTGAACTATGTCTTACAGGACTGTGTTGAACTTACTTGACCAGAAATTCCAACACAAGTCATTGGTTAACAGCACTGGTTTTCATCAACATATGCTTTAGGTACATAGGTACAAAGGCTGACATCAGGCCATTGGAATGTCTCTAGCTCAGAACTCCAGAGAGGAGTCTTTTCCTTCCTTGCCTGGACATGCCAGGGATTGAACCTGCAATCTTCCCCATGCCAAGCATGTGCTCTAACACTTAACTATGGCACTCTTTCTCCCTTACATGATGGCATGGTGTGATGTTCCTACAAGGCACTGCTTTTGATCACAGGGTGAAATGTAATTGTTTGAACAGCTATGGCCTCAGGCTACAACAAGCAAGAAAAGAGTGAGGGGTTTAGAACAAATCCCTCAGACTCCTGCATTGATTGAGAGTGCTTAAGTAGCATTTCAATCCAGTTTACAAACTTATTCCCCAGGCCTATTTTAATTAAAACCAACTGCAAAAACTTTATCCATTCTGTTTTGTGTTTTTCTTCCTACAGCAGATTTAATCATGGGCACTGGGCTTATCTGATTGATTTTTATAATCAATTCTATTAATTGCTCTGTGAATGTTATCATGTATCAGCCGCAAAGGGATTGCTTCAGTTTAGTTATTATGGATTAATAATCTGATCACTCGTCAAACCTCTTGGTAGCTAGTATTTTTATTTATTTTTGCTAATGTTTACTTCCCTTGAAATCATCTGCTAACAAAATGTGTTGAACCAACAAAGAGGAAAATCTCCATAGAACTCGTTGTTTGAAACAGAAAATAAATTAATAGGGTTTTCAAGATGAAAACAGAAGTATCAAATGAAATGGCTGGTAAAAGACCAAATAAACAGTATTGTGAAGAGGGCCCTTACTGGCCAATCCTAAATATTTATACTCAGATGCAAGTCCCATAGAAACAACCATGTACTTGCAGTCTCTAAGTCTAATCACAAGGAGAAAAATATATCTAGAGATGATTTTCAACAATGCAATCAATGGAGGCTGGTTCATTAGGGCAAGTTGGCGGCTGCCCCATTGACCTCAGTCTGCCTTAAGCCCAGGGCTGACCCAATACATTTTGGCACCTGAGGTAAACCACAAAATGGCATCCCGCCTCCCCACTAGAGAAGAAGGGATGGCTGAAGATCTCTATCAGGAACAAGATGAAGATCTACATTGGGATCTGCTGTCCCTGTGGATCCTGTTGCGTGAGGTGGTCATCTCACCTTGCCTCATGGTGAGCTTGTCCTGCCACAGCCAGCCCCCACCTGCCTGCCTCCTTATTTACAACTACCCAGTGGGTGGCCTTGGTTGTCAGTTTCTTCTTCCTTAGTCTCAGTGTTCCCCTTGTAGTATACAGTACAGAGGAGGATGGGGACAAAATTAAATACCTTCCAAGTATCTCTGTTTTCCAGGGACAGTCCCGGAATGACGAAAGCCATCCTGGTTTCTGATTTGATCCCAGAATGTCCCTATTTCCCCTGCCGGTGCCACCACCACCAAGCTTGGAGGAGGGTGAGCCGGCACTTGTCCTGAGCAGCAGCAGCAGCGGTGGCAGCAGCAGAACTGGGGGAGGAAGGGGGCAGGGGGCAGCCCACCCTGGGTGTCATCCCTGAGGGGGGTAACATCGCCGCCCCGCACCCCTGGGATGACTAGCCCCTGGGTGCACAGTATGTGCGCCACTCCGGGTGCCGGAGCAGGTAGCTCTGCCTCTGGGCAGCGATGGCGGCTGTGAGGGAACATCCTGTTGCCTCTCCCGTTGCTTCTCCATGGCCACCACTGCAGGCCTCCTCCCTTAGGGAGCTCATAGCAGCTGCTGGAGAGTGGGCAAGGAGAAGCTGTCACCGCCGCTGCTGCTACCGCTGATGCTTTGTGTGTGCAGGACAGTGGAGGGTGTGTGTGCTGTGTTCTGTTGGTTTGTTGGTGGTGGAAATGCTCTGTTGGGAGGGGGCAAAATGGGGGTGTGAGGGTCAGTTGGGGTGGGGGGAGTGAGAAATGTCCCTATTTTCATCTGAGGAATGTTGGAGGGTATGAAATTATAATTCACTGGTTTTGTCTGTCAATGGCTCTGTCTCCACAAGCCACCAATAAACTCAATCCATACTGCATATCAGGTTTCCTGCATGTGGCCTTCTCCAACTTGGAGTCATGGCTGGGGCTGATGGAAATTGTTATCCAAAGCATCTGAAGGGCACCAGGTTGGGGAAAATGGAAGCACCTCTCTCGTGCTAAACAGGCAGATGTCCCACTGTAGCTATTGAAACTCTGCAGGGACAAAACAATCCCATAGAGCCATTTGCAATCACAGATATCTGTTCTGTAGCTCTCTGAATCTCAATCAATGGGCATGAATTATATGCATGAGTGTTGCTCGCAGTTAAAACCCATCAGTTAAAACATCCTTTTCTAGACTGGTATAAATAAGAAGATGCAGCACAGCATTCTTTGTATAGTATAGTCAAATCAATATTAACCTCCATTGATCAAATTGTCAGTGGAGGTTTTTCTATGTTAAACGATCTTTACATGCTGGACTCTTTACTTAGATTTCATCAGAGGTCACTTTCAGAAAGTATGTAAGAACTGGGGGGGGGGTGCCCAAAAACATAGGTGTCAAACTTAGGAAAAATTATAAGAAAAATAGCATAATCAACTGGATTTTCTTTGGTTCTTTGAGGCTTTAAAGTTGGGGATTGGATCTTGTCAGAAGGCTAGAGCCAGGTATGGAAAGCCCTTTGTCAGCCACCATCACAGGAGAGCAAGGCTGTCCATCTGTCAGTCATACAACATCATATGACACCATGCAGTTGTAGCTTCCTAATTCTTCCTTTGCAGTTCCAGATTGAACTGCCCAACTTGAATTCATATTATGTGAGGTGTTTGCAACATCTCAATCTACATCTACAAAAGATGAATCAATGGCACATTCTCTTTTGTATCCCTGGCAAAAGGGCACCGGAATCAAAAAGCACCAGCATTTTGCCCATGAAAGAAGAATCTGGAGTGTGCAGAAGTCACACCCACACCATATGTTTAAAGCACACTTATATCATTTTACAGTTCCCAGGATTCTTTTTAAAATTTAGTTAAATAAATCAATAAAGTAAATGCAATATCTTCCTTTTAGGCTGAGATAGGGAAAACACTCAAATTTCATTGAAGATATGTTTTCACATTACTTTAGCATGTTCAGCTTTCATGACCCTTTTAAAAATAAGGTACATCAGGATTAATTCTCAGCCTGCATCATCCTTCTTTGTATGGGAGCCAGAAGGAACAAGTGTTATGTTAACAATTCTAGGTACAGTCAACCAAGAGAGATGTGATAATAAATCACCACAGGGGCTGCACACTATGAAGTGCTGTGTAGTAGACTCAAAGTGCTACAGCAATGTGTAGAAAGCAGTATGAAGATAGCATAGTAGGATTTGCCACTGGGCAATCCAGCCCCATCTGCACTATACATTTAAAGCAGTATCATACTACTTTTGTAATGGCTTCCCCCAAAGAATCATGGGAAGTGTAGTTTGTTAAGGGTGCTGAGAGTTGCTAGAAGTCTATTCTGTTCAGGGAACTTCAGTTCCCAGGATGATTTAACAATCAATCTTTCTTCCTAGCGAACTCTGGGATTTGTAACTCTGTGATGGGAATAGGGATCTAACAACTTTCAGTACCAGCTGGATAACTAGTACTAAGTGTGTGATGTTTTGGCATTTCAGCACAGATCACTATTAATGGTGACTTACATTTCGTGATCACATCCAGCGTCCAATTTGTGTGCAGCTATTCCTCTGGGAATATTAAACTGAAAATTGTCCAAAAGAGATTACTGCAGGAGCTAAATACATTCAGAAGGGAAGTAGTTCAGACACCATTAAAGAAGCTAATAAAACGTTTTATAGCCACCTAATGCTTTTGAGATCTCCTTGAGGTTGGAAGGCAACAGATTTTAATAATGAGGAATTGTTTGTAGCAATTTCAATTACTGTACTTCGTTCGTAAATAATAATAATACAAAGAGACTTCCAACGTGAAATAGCTAGATCTTTTCCTCAAGGCCAACATTACTAACTTCAACACAATTTAATTAAAAAGCAGCGCCTCTGGAAATTTTTCTAATGAGAAAATGTCATGGTGCCAATAAAACTATTATAAGATTGATATCCATGCATAAGCCACCAATATCCAATGAAACAATTATTCCCTTGTCCAGTACCATAATATTATCTCTGGAAAACCAAATGTGTTGTTAAATTGAGACAGCAGTGATTAGGGACACATTTCACTGAACAAGAAAGTGGCAGATAGTATTTGGTTTGTTAGGGTCAGATGAAATAAAAGTATTCTTAAAGAAATGCTGTAAGCACTGACTTGAAGATTTCAACGAGAAGTCAGAGTATGAGAAGTTGTGGTCAGTTGTTATTATAAATTTGAATTTATTATTTATTATATTTTTACATTGGCAGCAACACAAAAAGGGGGCACAGAAGGGGTAAAATGCTTCTTTTGGCAAAGGTAGGAGACACTTTGTGGGGAAGGACCATAGTTCAATTGATAGAGTTATGACACTTAGCTTTGCAAATAAGTGGATGTTTTACTCAAGAGTTTCCAGATGTTACAGAAAACAAAGATGAAACTAATGAAAAAGGCTTTTGAATGACCTTAAAAATCAAGTTACTTGATTTCCTTACAAAAAGGATCATACAATATTTGGGTTAGCAAAGATGCAGGCTATGAAATCTCATTTTAGAGATTCGGTTCACTTGCAGGGAGCCATGGCCACATGGCTTCTTGCTTGTTCCAGGAAGCAGGAAGAGAAAAAAGACAAAGGCAGGGGTGGGTAGCAAAAAGACTGAGCCTGCCAAGTCACACCCACTCTGGTAGCCTGAGCTCAGGGCTCAGGTTAACCCTTTCATGAATATAAGTGTGAGCTAGTAACTGTATATTAGAACAAACTATTGCCTAAAACCCTGGATAGCTGCTTTCTGTCAGTGTAGACCAGGGGTCAGCAAACTTTTTCAGCAGGGGGCTGGTCCACTGTCCCTCAGACCTTGGGGGTGGGGGGCGGACTATATTTTGAAAAAAAAATATGAACGAATTCCTATGCCCCACAAATAACCCAGAGATGCATTTTAAATAAAAGCACACATTCTACTCATGTCAAAATACCAGGCAGGCCCCACAAATAACCCAGAGATGCAGTTTACATAAAAGGACACATTCTACTCATGTAAAAACAAGCTGATTTCCAGACCATCCGCAGGCCGGATTGAGAAGGCGATTGGGCCGGATCCAGCCTTGGGCCTTAGTTTGCCTACCCATGGTGTAGACAGACATTTAATAAATAACAATAAAATAACAATATATGGCTTTTAAACTAGGGGGTATTGTTTTTGTTTGTTACTAGGTTGTGCATTTTTGTGTTTTTCTATTTAAAACCACACTGTGATCCTTGGAAGGAGGCTGGTATAGAATTATTATTATTATTATTATTATTATTATTATTATTATTATTATTATTACAATTACTAAATACTGAGATAGATAGACCAATGGTCTGTGTCATTATAAGGCAGCTTCCCGTGTTCCTTTGTTCCACAAGTTATATTTCCAAAAAAAGATAAATCATGGTATATTCATCCTATACATACGAAAAAAATAATACTATTTTGGTGGCATTAACGTTCAAGTTTGATTTCTAGACTTCCTGTATTTGACAAGTTGGGCCTGAATCCTCAAAAGCTTATGCCATAATAAATGTGTTAGCCTTTAAGGTACTTCTGTATTTGGTTAATTTTAGCTAGCTGGTGGATGAGACATTCTCTTGTATGTCTTGCATTTGAGACTTTGACTATTGTTATTCTTGCCCAAACAGACCAGGTTGTAAAACAGATGGGAGCCTGAAAAGAGCTATGAGTAGGAAACATGAAACTGGCATTGAGTGAGTAAAATACTTCTTATTGCTATCATTAGATGCTGCTGCAGGAAATAAAAGGATGCAATGTTCATTGTCTGAAGAGGAACTTCTGCAGGCTGAGCCAGATAAGAGCAAACATGCCACATTGTTTCCTGGATTGAGCAACCGCTGACAAGGAACTCGGTCATGCTTGCTGAAAGCCTAGGATGAGGGTTCTTATTAACAGACACAGCAGCTGTTTCCTCTAGCGAGCTTATAAAATATATTTACAACCCAAGGGAAAGCATTTTTAAACGTATACAGAACACATGGTGCTTGAGCTCACAGCTGCCTTGAATTCTTGGATTCCAGTAATGGCTTTTGAAAGCAGAACAGAGATATTTGGATGATGTTGTGGAGAAACTGATGATGAGTCGTCTCACAAGAGATGTTTGTTCATCAGCTGGGACTTGAAGTGGGTTGCTCACAAGGTCATTTAATATGGTCACAGCAGACTTTATAATCACAGAATTGTAGAGTTGGAAGGTATCTTGTCCAACCTCCTGCCATGCAGGAACCTCAACTACTTTAACTCCATTTTGTCCAGGTCGCAGGATGTGTGTCCTCTTGTCCCAGAAAAGGGTTCTGATCACATAAAGGTTCTAATTCATAGATTTACCATATAGTGGTATTATTGCAAACCATCTCCTCACATGCAAATTCTGTGAGCATAAATCACAGGTTCTGGAATTATAATACATTATGCAAACAGGGGAAGTATACAGACATTTGCATCTTTTGCCTGTTTCATATTATTTGCAGAATTGTCACATTTCATTGAAGAATCTTTGTTTGTAGAATTTGTGTGCCCTTTCTCCTGTTTTTATTTTTTAAGTGACTCCAAAGTAAAGATCTAGTATTCATGGGGAGGAAACCAGAAGTAGAGAAGGCCTGTATGGTCCAGTGACATGGTGAATAGGTCATAGGAAATTAGTGGCGAAAAGTCCTGTCTTCTGACTATTGTCCCCTTTATTTTAAGACTGTTTTAGCTACATTGATATTATTATTTTGCATTCATGAGAACTGGAGAGGTTTTTTTAAAAAACAGGTGGTTAAAAATTCAGAGTTCTTTGGCTTTGACAAGGGGGGGCAATGTAGAATAGGGGGAAAGGGCATGGAAGGAAACCTTTAAGCACCCTCCGCCAGAGTATTACTTCTGCAGTCTTCAAAGCAGCCCCATAATAAGACTGCTTGTCTGTACAAGAAAAAGCACCAGGAGAGTCTAATCACAGATCTTGTACATCATGTCCAGTTTGGCCTTAACTGAACATGCAGCAATTGTAGATGACAAACAATGCTTATAGCTCAGACAGCGCAAGTGACAGATTATGAGGAAATGATTCTGCTTTACCTCATTTGTCCCCATTTTATTTTATTTGCAGAATTTGGCTGCAACCATTGTCCCCACCCCATCCCAAATTCTGTCTCCATAATTGTTATATTTAATTATGCTGTGCCTTTATCTCTCACCAGATGGCTGGAGTCTCAACAGACCACCTGGTTATAAGCTTTTATAACTGTTCATAAGTTCCACAGGCTTCTGTTCTCACTGAACTGCTGTGCAGTCCTGGAAACAAACATACAAAATTTTAAAACAGAACTGTTTGGGGACTTTTATATATATATATATATATATATATATATATATATATATATATATATATATATTTACTCTTTGTTGTCACAAAGGGGAAAATTTGAAGCTGTATAAACAAATTTAGTTAAAATATTTAATCTCAAAAGTTATACCCTGCCCATTGAGTTTTATATGCTGATTTTCCCCCAGGGAACTAGGAGCTTCAATGATATTGTCCTCTAGTTAAAGCTTACAGGCTTTAAGAATAAGATGAATAGAATATTATCATTGCTTTAATCCCTGTTCAATTTTCTATGGCTACCCTACGAGACAGCATGAAGAACAATAGGATGGGATATGGCATAATCACCTACAGAAAATTCTATAAAGGGGAATTTAAATGAAATAATTCTGGGCTGTGTATAATGACACTGGGGAAATCAAGGTTTTAGATTAAAGAAAAGAATAATAAAGTTAAGAGGACAGCCTTTGTCCTGCTAAAATCTTCTTTCAATAGAAATGTCTTTTTAAGCAGGCTTTAGGACAATGGATAATTATATATCTAGATAAAAAAATTGTATACAGTCATGTGACAAAAGCTTTCCATGAGGACATAAACAGTACCTGCTTTGCTAATGTCTCTATTTATTTATCTAGAAATAAATCTGAGCTTCTTTTCATGAAAAAACAAGGAACTTTGACATTAGAGTCACCAACTGCACTGCATTTGTCCTCATTCAGTGTTTCTGACAATTTCCCTAAAATCTGGCATTAGTTCAGATGGGGACACACCTTTGCCAGCAATAAGATTTGTTAGAGCAGGAATGGGGAAAGTTTTCACTCTCATGGACCACATTCCCTCAGGCCACTGATGGACAGGGCTAGTGCAAAAAGTGGAGAAGACCACCCTCTCTCTTACACACATTCGTATCATCTACACACATCCATTCATGCATTAATTCATGTACATTCCCACACACATTCCCAATCATACCCACCAACACATAAAACCCACGTGTATCCACACGTAAAACTCACACACTTAGGCTTGACAAAAGAATTTTAGCTCTGTATCCCTCACTTAATTGCTGCATCAGGAGTGATCCTCATGGAGATTGTGGTGGAATCTAGACACATATAAAAACCGTTCTGAAAATGCTTTTTTTTACAAAAAAATACACTGAATTTTCCATAAGGCTCACCATCGCCATCTCGTATCACATTGTATATTGCACTTAAAACATTTCATTCGCATTGTATACCTGAGTCCTGCCTCTTCTATGCAGTAATTAGGCTTGAAGTCAGCTGTCTCCAAATAAATAAATAAAAATTGGAGCACTGAAGAGTTAACATTTTCCTGCCTTATAAAGGTCTCCTGTATAGCTGTTAGGTTTGAGAGCAGCCTTTCATTGGTTCCAATTGGAGCATATTCTGTGCAGGGGGAAGAGACAAGGAACAAATGTTGTGTTCCAGATGATGATGTCCTGTGAGTTGAATCATGCCTGTGGAGTGGTGGCTCCCCACTCCTGCTTTAATCTAGCCCAGGTTAAAGACTTAGTCCAATTGATTGCTGCGGCTTTAAGCATATTAACTGTCCTTAGAAATCAATGTGACTTTAAATGCTTAATGTTGACTGAAGGGTGCTGTAAAAAGCTTGTCTCAAGCAGAGCAATTCCAGAGTCAATTTCAATTTGAATCACTTTAGACTTGGGGCTCATCCATACTGTTGTTCAATGTGGATAGTAAGTTTCATGTACCTCCGTCCATTCTCTCTTATCCATATGGCATTCTCTCCCAAATCAAAGCCTTCCCACACTCCTCCTCCCCCAATCTGAATTATCTCATGCCCTCTCCTTTTCAGAGTATCTCTGGTATGAGAAAACACCACACATTGGGAGGAGAACATCACATGGACAACATAATAGAAACCTGTCATTTTACTGAGATTCATCAGTAGTCCTGTACTTTCATATAATCTGTCATGTCTCTTAGGAATACCTTTCCAAATGAGGAGTTGCATTGGCAAACCTCAGAAGTGTCTTACTGTGTGCAAGACCGTGATAATGAGGAATGAAAGCAGCAAAATCTAAGATTATCTACAATGTAATGATAGATCACTGTAATCTGACCATACCAGATTGTTAGATTTACAGAATAAAGCTTTCAGTATCATTAAAAGCAATAAAATGACCTTTGTGTGTCTTTAACCATCATTTTTGCTGAGGGATTTAGACCACAATCTGAGACAGCTCTTTTATATTCCTGTGGCATCCCCAAAGGCATAAAAGTTTCAGCAAATCTAGAAGAATCTGTGAGATTGCCTTGGAGGTATTTCCATTCTTGTATGTTATCTTACACAACCAGAAGAGATACTTTCCTGGAGATTCCAGAGCAGGCATAGGCAAACTCGGCCCTCCAGATGTTTTGGGACTACAATTCCCATCATCCCTGACCGCTGGTCTTGTTAGCTAGGGATGATGGGAATTGTAGTCCCAAAACATCTGGAGGGCTGAGTTTGCCTATGCCTGTTCCAGAGCTTGAAGCAGAGGCCATTTGCATGCAAAACATATGTTCTACAACTCAGCTATGGCTCTTCTCAAGCAGTGTAGCAGAAGGGGCAAAAGCATCAGAGAGGCTCACCTGACACTCATGCTATGGTCTTCTAGATATCAGGCATCTCCCATGCCTTTTAATTACAGCAGGCATATTTGCCTGGTGCTTTCAGATTCTTAAATCAAGTTGTTTCCCCCTTGCTGGCTCTACAGTGGTTTTAAATTGATGGAATGCTGCTGTATTTTTGCTTTTATATGGTTTCTCTTCTGCTGTTTTGTACTGTTTATAATTAGATTTATTGTTTACACATTTGACTGCATTTCCACTGCACTGCAAATGGCCCTGAAGACTTTGTTATATGGATAGTATATAAATGTAATAAATAAATAAATGCAATAAATAAAAATGAAGGAATGGTTTGGGGCTGGGTCTTCTCCCCATTGTGATGACATCCAGTCAATCCAAGAAGTTAGGAATTGGTAAACTGGTTTTATAGCTAGGAGAGAATGAGCATTATTATCTCTCGACTGCCAGGATGAGATGGGAGACCACAACAAAATTATAGAACCAGAGTAAGAAGTTTAGAGTATATAGTTAAAATGAAGAGAAAAAGGAGAAACTGTAACTGATGAGATTGGAAGTCATGCACAGGGTAAACGGGGGGGTGACTTTGGTGGAGGGAAGGGAGAAAGTGAATTAAGAAAAACGAAGAGGTGTGTGTATAAATGTGAGTCTGTATAAGTATGTAAGTGTTTGTTTGTATGGTAAGGTATGTATAATGTATGTATGTTATTAATAAATAAAATTTTATTAAAAAAAATTATAGAACCAGAAAAGGGAAGGTGGAAAAATGTAATTTCCAAAGTAAGTGGGGTTGTAGCCTGGCCCACGGTTCACCTTTATTAAATATATTTACATTCATAATACAAAGGATATTTTTCTTATTAATTGGAAAGATGAAACAGTCTGGGCAAACTACGAACATTTGCAATAGCACCATCAGCAATCTCAAAGACTGAAAGAAATGTGACTTCTAGTTAATTGTAAGGTTGATGTATGTTCTGCTATGCAGCAAATATGGTGCTCAAGGACACTCATAAGGGCTAAATATAGGAGAAAGAAGATTGAATAACCATTGTCTCTTTAGAAAATTTGCCAAGTCTGCAAGCTGATTATGTTATCAAAAATGAAAAATTGATTGTTAGGTGGCTAACATCTAATAATTTGGCCTCAGGCAGATCTTCGAGGAGCTAAGGTTGTTAAGAGTTCATTTTTGCCCTTCATTCCTACTTCTGAATAACTGGGCTTCTTGTTTAATGGGCAAACAGCCACTCTTCCCACAGTGGCTAAGTTTGCTTAATTGACCATGTTGATAGCTAAGTGCCAATGAGAGACCATTCACAGCTCAACAAGGCTTGTTCCTGCATTTGAGGAGAATATAATGTGACTGGAATCTCTCACTCATCTCCCCATTTACAAGGATATAATATTTTCTCAAACTATTAATCCGGGTGTGACCATAAAAATGTGAAACTCAGATATTATTAACTATCAAGCAGATGTCCCAGTTGTTTAAAATGCAGGAGGCTCTTTATGAAGTCATTTGATTCCTTTAAAGTTATTCCTTCTGTTTGATAACCCTCACCACTTCAGTGTCCACCTCCAGAGCAATCACATTTACATTAAGTTGATACAAAACAGGGGGGGGGGATCCACAGAACTAATGGGGAAACCTTTGGCCCTCCAGATGTTTCTGCACTGCAATGCCTGTCAGCCCTACCAAGGATGGCCAATCACCAAGTATGATGGGAGTTGTAGTTCAACAACATCTGGAGGGCCAAGGTTCCCTACACATAGGCTAACAATGCATCACAGGCTGTTTCGTGTGCTTCACACTCTCTTCTCCTTCTGCACCATATGGTCCTTTCAAGCTTCCTAGGAATTTTAAGTTACGATGGCTTGTTAAGGACTCCAGAATCCACATTATAGAAGCCAAATATAAAGAGGCTCAATGTTAGCCCTATTTTGTAAATGGTTTTTTTTAAGGTATCCTGCAGGATTCAATTGCAGGATTCTTGCCAAGTTTGTAATGGTGTTAACTTACCACCACCTGTTCTACGTTGACCCTGTTCTATTTTCCTAGTTCTTCAATTCTAGGAGGCAATAAGTTATTCCTTCCTGCTACAGTGAAATCTCATTTGGCATTTAACTCTCTGAAGCACATTTCTGCAATAGTTGTATGAAGTTCTTTATGAATTCTGTGCTGTTTTTTTCTGCAAATGTTTCACACTGCTGCCACTTGGATGTTTTTGTTTCCTGTAAAAATGAAAGGTTAAAAAAAGTTAGCACTGTTAAAGCAATTTGTTAAAAAAAACATTGAGAGGAAAGTTAGACACAAGAGAGACATGACAGACAATTTTCTTCCTTATGGAAGGTCCTTGGTTTGGGATTTCTAGTCAGCCACTAACATCCTTGTGACCACATTTCAGCATACTATGCCTCCTGCTCTCTAGAATGTCTGCAATTTCTGTTAGCAGGGCTTTGCACACAAACCAGTAGCATGTGTGCATGTAGCCTTAAGAGATTTCTGCAGATCTGAAGTGAATGCATGCAAATCCCACCCCGAAGGTGCTTGAGCAGGGTCTCCCCACTTCCCTGGGCAGAAGGGATACGGGAGAAGTGGCTGCAGGCTCCCCCAGTGCTATGTTCCTGCTAAGGATGGCACCCGTCTCCTGGAGGATTGTGGAGTGCCATTCACACCAATGGAAAAGTCTGCCCTGGTGGGGTCTTCTTTCTCAATGGAAGCAGTGCCTTTTTCCTGCTTGAGATGTTGAGACAGCAGCAGCAGATCTTCCATGTACAACTGAAGGCGAATGTTCCCTGCTCAGCAGGAATTGTACTTTCCATCCAAGGTGGGATGCTCGAAGGCATGGGCACTGAGAGTGGTGCTGGGAGTACTCCCAACTGCAACCTCCTTCTTTTCCTTCCTTCTCATTTGATGAGGGTGAAACGGAGGCAGAAGCTGACTGAGCTCTGATCCTCAACTGCTATAAATAGGCTAAAAGCCAGGCCCTATTCAACTTGCATCTCCACACATAGAACAGAACTAGGGATTTCACTTTCACAAGCTCCCCTTTTCAATTCCTTGTAACATTTCTGCAAAGCATACATTTCCGCTACATATCTTGAATTCATCTATTCTACACTAAAGGTTTCTAGTGAATTCTCTTCCACGGGAGCATTCTAGACTGGGATCCTTGGCCTGGTATGAACGTGGAAATGGCAAAATATTATCAGGATAACTTACAATAGATTTGAGAAGATCTGGGTGGAATAATGGATTGCTATCCCAAAGCCACATACTTTCAAACATAGTCTTGGAAGTAAGGGTTGGGGGGAATTCAATTTAGTTTGCATTGAAAAACAAACACACCTAGTTTTAACTTTTGGAAGCCAAACACAAACCAAAATACAGCCATCCTTTGAATATTTGCAATGTGGTTCTCCAGCCAAGTTATGCATACAAAATGCATTTATTCAGGTAAAGTGTGTACAAAAATGTGCAGATTAGGAGAAATTTGCTCTGTTTTTAAATGCAAATTGATGAGGAAATGTGGAGAAATGAACTTATGCCTAGAAAACTGAGAAACTGCGAGAAACCAAAATTGTCAAATTTCCCTGTCTCTACTTGGAAGCCTAAAGGAATAAATTGGGGGGGGGGGGCCTACAGGACAAGGATTCAACAGCCCATTCCTTTCTCTTCATTTTCTGATCTAAATCTTGAGTTGCTTTGCAAGGGAGAAAAGTGTGTTAGGAATTCCTTTAATGTGGCTGCAGTGCAACAGACATGCAATTTTGCCCATAGGTTAAACTCACCTGTTTGTCATATTTCAAAAGGAATTTAACATTTTGGATTATGTTATCTACTTTTTGACTTAGCGTTGTATCATTTTCAAATGTAGATTCATACAAAATTACTTCCATCTCAAGCTGAAAGCATTTCACCACCGATAAATTACAGTCACTCTGGAAAGTAGGAAAAATCAATGGGTTTATAATATGAAACTTCTCAAGTCTCATTCAGACATGGCCTTTCCCTTGAATTCAGGCCATCCTGCCTGATTCAGAGTATGATCGGGGGGGGGGGAGAGAAATTACCCTCTCACCCCTCAATAACTATTATTGCACAAGTTCCTGCCAGACAAATAATTATAATTGCCTCACACATTACATCTGTAAGCACATGCAGAAGAGTCATATTTGCCATTTTATTGCTTGTATCCTTGATTTGGGAGCTGCTCTGAGAGCCGTTTTTTGTTGAAGAGTGGGGTAAAAATGATTTAAGGAATAAAGAAACAGGCAGGCAAGCTTGACTATAGACTTGTATGGCTTTACTGCTTCAAAAGCCCACTGTGAAAGAAAGCTACTCTTACAGTAAAACAATAGACACATATATTTTGTGTGACTAGTGTTGAGAGGGCCAAACTAAGACCAGGGAGATTCAGGTGCAAAACCCTGCTCCTGAAACACATCTAGGCAACTTTGGCCCAGTCTCTCTCAGACTACTTCACAGAGTGCCACTCAACAAAGTTTTGCTCAGACTAGGCTCACTGAAATGAATGAACATGATTAAGTTCACTAATTTCAGTAAGTTTACTCTGAGTAAAACTTAGTTGAATGCCACCCACAGTGTTTTTCCTTCAGATATAATGGGGGGGGTGGACCCCTCTGAACTTTGGGGGGGGGAGGATGGGATAAAAATCTAAATAACATTAAGAAAATATAATTTTGAGGTGGGAAAGATTATAGTGAAAAATAAATCCTCAAACCATTAGGATTGCTAAATCTGAATCAGAACTAGACTAAAATAATTTCAGGGTAGTTCTTCCATTGCCAGTCATTTCCTGTAAGTATCAGAAATAATGGTTTCATGTGAAATTGTCCATTGGTATTTGATGTTGGCCAGTAAGTTGCCTCATAAGCAGTGGCGGAGGAAGGGGCGGTCCACCCCGGGTGCCATCTCTGAAGGGGGTGACAAGAAGCCACCCTAAGGGGGGCTCGCCCTGCCGCCCCTGGGTGCAGCGCTGCGAGCCGCCGCCATCGCACCACCACAGCCGCGTGCGGAGGATCCCTGCCGCCGCTGCAGCCGCGAGCGAAGGATCCCACTACATATGGCATGTGCATGTGCACCATACGTAGTGGCACTGCACATGTGCCGTACATAGTGGCGCCACGCATGTGCCGCTGGGTGGTTTGCCCCGACCCCACCCCCACACACCGGGTGCCAGTTAGCCTTCCTTCGCCCCTGTTCATAAGAACATAAAGAAAAGCCATACTATATCAAGATGTTAAGGGCATTTTGAATCCCAATTCTGTCTTTAGTGGCATTGGCTACTCCTCCTTGTCTGGTGTCATCTGCAAAGATGATGAGAATCCCCTCAATTCCTTCATCCTAGTCATCTATAAATATGCTGAACAACAATGGGCCCAAGACAGATCCCTGAAGCACCCCACAACCTGCCTTTCCCCCCAAGACGGCGAGGAACTTGTCTTTTGCAGGTGGTATACAACATATTTATATCAATTTGAATTACAAAATGTACTCACAAAATCGTTTAAGTCTGCAGTATATAAAGTGGCATCAAACTGAAAAGCAAAAGTAATAGCTTTGTAAGCAAACAGTTTCAGAACTGAGTGAGGATAAACTGTTAAGATTTCTTCCCATCTAAGTCATTGTTTAAAAGGTGAAATTAGAAATCACTGGAAACCTAAATGCTGAGCTTTTTTGGAAGGTCTTAACATTTGATGGGTGCAATTTGGCAGCCACTAAAATTAACCATAAATCTGCAATTTCTCAAACGGATGTTGAAGAAAGCTGAAAGTGGGCAGCCTTTTAGCATATCTGCCCTGCAGTGCTAACTGAATCATATCTGAATCATGCTTTTAGGAAAAGAGTTATTTTGTGCTTTATTTCAGATGGTAGACATTTAAAAAATAAAAATAGCTTTAAAGATTCAAATGTCTTCAGAGAAAGGACAATTGAAGAAGACAAAGGAGAAATGTTGGAATCAATCATGCAGAAGTGGATTGTCTGAAAAATGTGTTACTGGAAAATTTGCCAAGAATCTTTTTCTGATAACCAAACAATTGAGTTTAAGAGAGGAAGGAAATAACAAATTGCAATTAATTTTTACAGTCCTTTAATTATCAAAGTGCTTGACATGACACCATAGCATTAACAATGAATGCAATCCTATGCCTTTTTATTCAGAAATATATTTCACTTTGTTCAGTGGAACTTACCCTTAGGCAAGTGTCCATAGGATTGTAGCCTTAATATGCTTATGCAATTATTTTGGAAAGTATAATACATAGTGCAATAGTATGTAGATTACATTTCTTTGATTTAGGGTGAGGGAGGAAGCTAAACTGCAAGATCTGACTTAATGACTGTATTAAAAGTAGAAACATTTAAAATACTGAGTTTAGCCATTTGTGCACTGTTCACTATGGACATTTTGGGAAATGTATTGTGGCCTTGTTTGCATACATTTTACTACAATATTTGTGTTTTCCAATGATTTATTGTCTTTTTTATTCAACTTAATATCTAATCCACACCCTAGTTTTGATAGAATTACAGTGGTACCTCAGGTTAAGTACGCTTCAGGTTAAGTACGCTTCAGGTTAAGAACTCCGCTAAGAACAGAAATCGTGCTCTGGCGGCGCAGCGGCAGCAGGAGGTCCCATTAGCTAAAGTGGTGCTTCAGGTTAAGTACGCTTCAGGTTAAGAACAGACCTCCGGAATGAATTAAGTTCGTAACCGAGGTACCACTGTATTCATATCCTTCAGAACAGTGTTTTGAATTTTGCATTTTGGAAGAAATTTTAAAAGGGTTTAAAAGTAAGAATGGTGTCTTGCTCTCTTATGGCCTTTATATGCATGTGTTTAAAAATCATGTTGAAAAGAAAATGAAATGTCCTCAGGTCTTTTTCCTACTGGCAAATATTTTTTATTCCCTTCTGTTCATGATCATGGCTTTGATTTCTTTAACCTCCACAGGAGAAGGCAATACATTTAGACTCGTGTTAGCATCCACACATAAACATTTGTCACACAAACAGCACACACAAACCCACACACTTATTTAAATCACCTCTTTCTCAGCCCAGCATGGCAATGGGGTGATTTTTCAATTGCAGCACTGGGCTGTGTCATCAGCTCAGCACTGTGATGGAGTGCGTGATTTTTGCCAGGGGCTGGTGGGCTAACTTGCAGTGGCTTAGTGGGCCAGATCAGGCCCACAGGTTCACCACTCCCAATTTATATTTCTGTTTCAAATATTGTTACCTTACATCTATTTTGTGAGCTTACCTTAGGAGAGAATCTCAAGGTAGCGTTCAAATCTTGTATCACTGCATTCCATATTCTAAATTTATACTCACATGAACTTGGTTGAAAGAAAGCAAGGGTGCTGTCATAACAATAAATGCTGAAGTCAGTTATCTGATAAATAGGCATATACTATGCACACCATTAGCCCTCCTAAAGTGTTAACCCTTTACTGTTATTGAACACGGGAGCAGAAACACACTAAGTAACCCAACCTCAACCCTCTGAAGAAATAGTGCAACCATCTTTAGTGAGGGAGTCTTCACATGTACAGCAATACACACAAAGACTTCTACACAAACCAGAACTCTATATGATTCTGCTTCTGAGTCACCTGGAAGCTTTCACTCTACAGCTGTACAGTACTTGCAAAGGCTCCAACACTGCATTTGGTCACATTGTTCATGCAAAAGCTTGGGGCAGGGTTACTTGGTATGCCCTGATTCCCATGCGTCTCCACTCCTGTGTTGAATAAGATTGCTATGCTAACACCTGAAGAAGGTTATTGTGACATGGCAACATAAATAGCAAAAGGTGCCATTCACAGGAAATATCTGGTTGACCAATTGATTGTAAAGATTTTAAAACAGTAATTGCTTGTATTTAAACCTCACTAGTGAACTATAGACTCATTCTGAAACCAATACAGAATGAACTGACGCAGTACAAGGTTCAGAACTTGTGGCAGAAAGGACAAAGAGAGAGAGAGAGAGAGAGAGAGAGAGAGAGAGAGAGAGAGAGAGAGAGAGAGAGAGAGAGATCAAATCCCCCTGCGATGTTTTAAGAGTTACTTTCTTCTTAAGCATTTCACAATAATCTAACATTTAACGTTTAAAGAATAAGGAAGTGCTAGGAGTAGGTACAGAACTTGTGTACTGTACTGTACATGCACTGACTACTCAGATTCTGCTTGTGCTTGGGGTCACTTATCTGGTCTATGGAATACAGACTACTTCAAGGACACAGGGCACTTTTGTGAACTGCCCTGTCAGTGTGTGTTTTATTCTAGTTTGCATATATTCTCTTAAAGATCCCCTTTTGTTGCTGGGATGTCACATTTTCCAGTACTAAAACTGCAATATGTTTAACCTCCAGATGGCACATGCAGCATTGCTATAATTCCTACTTGGAATGTGGAGGCATTCTAGGAAGGTCTTGGGTTCCCTACTGGGTATATTTTGACTAACAATAAGAGGTATTCATAATGAGTTCTGGCACCTCGTTTTCTAGAAAAACAGCACTGCCTATAACCACAGCAATGAAAGGACATATGAAGTTGCCTTATACTAAATCAAACCGTTGGTCCATCTAAGACAGCATGGTCTATGAAAACTGGCAGTGGATCTCCAGTGAACATTCACAGTTCTACCTTGAGATGCCAGGGACTGAGGCTGGAATATTCTACATGAAAAAGCAGCTGTTTTACCACAGAGCTATAAGTATGTTGTTCTGTTCTTTTTCATTGTTTGCTTTATTTCTAAACAAAACACCAGAATGTCTACAGCAGCGCTGCTTCCTTACTCACCCAATGATAAAGGCAATATTTAATTCTATTTTCTCTGAAAAGTAATATTGCATAAAGGCTAAAATGCTGATAGAGTGCTGTTTGACTAGTTGTATGGAAAGTGTCACAATGTCCCTGTGGCTCACTTCTTCTAACTGGAAATATTGAAACATTAAGCATTTTAAATCTCTCTGATAACATACGAGTAAATAACAATATCATTACTATTTCAAACTATAATTACCAAAGTACGAAGATGGTAACTGCAGGATCATTAATTAAAGAACTCTGGAAATAATTGCTCATAATGACATACATTTGCTACTGAAGGCAAACATTCTCAAGTGTGTTTTCTGAAAGACATAATTCAGAAAGAAGAGTGATTAGTACACATATAGGATGTACAATGTGCCTTGCACATATTTCTCTTAATCATTAGGAAACTCATTTGGTCAAGAGAATAGAATGAAGGCAATTATGATGGTGCTGTGCATTAAGGATCCTGTGATTCACTTATTGAAAACATGTCTAGAGATAAAATAAAATGAGGTAAAGGTAAAGGTACCCCTGACCATTAGGTCCAGTCGCGGACGACTCTGGGGTTGCGCACTCATCTTGCTCTATAGGCCGAGGGAGACGGCGTTTGTCCGCAGACAGCTTCCGAGTCATGTGGCTAGCATGACTAAGCAGCTTCTGGCGAACCAGAGCAGTGCACAGAAATGCCGTTTACCTTCCCGCTGGAGCGGTACCTATTTATCTACTTGCACTTGGTGTGCTTTCGAATTGCTAGGTGGGCAGGAGCTGGGACTGAACAACTGGAGCTCACCCTGTCGCGGGGATTCGAACCGACGACCTTCTGATCGGCAATCACCACTCCACCCCCTGTTTTTTATAATGGATTTCCTACATATCTCCATAGTCGATTCCTAATTTCCCAATAAGTGACGTTGAGGAATAACTTCATTCTTATGCAACAGGAACTGTTGTTGTCATTTGTAAATTGCCTTTAATGCTTCTGTGAGATTGCAGAAATTGTTTTTAAGATCCTATGGGTTAATGTAAGCAATGAGGTCAACCTATCTGTACGTCGTTTTATTTGCAATTGATTTGTTACTGGAATATCATTCCAGATGCTTTTGTATGCCAAAAAGTAGGTCCTCCATCATGAGTTCCAGTAAAGAAAAATTGTGTGTTTGAACAGTCACAAAGTGGATAGCCTGTACTAAGGCAAAACCAACATAAATTATACACGCGCAGTTTCTCTTTAATTAGTAAGCACACATAGCATTTAATAGTAATAGCAGTCATTTAGACAAATAGCAGAGCATCAACATCATTCACAGTGTATGGGAATGCAAACTATTTACAAATTCAGTCTATATAATTCAGTCTATAGTTAGTCTATATGGCAAAACACTGAGCAATAAAATGCCTTGCTAAAAATATTTCTAATACAACTAAGACAAAAAATACTACAGGCCAATATTTCTCAAGCAATCAGGTTTATTTTAAATTGTTTAGGGGGAAATTCACCAGTCTGCAAGTCAATTAAAAAGACAAAAACAACTACTAATACATAATGCCTGTCTTTGCTTAGCTTAAAAAAGGCTATTAGGTTCTTTGCTGCAGTGTGAGGAACACTATGCATTCAAACAATTGTGGCATCCTTGGTTCAGATGCTACCTTGTACACATAACAAATGACACAGAGAAGAGGGGGAAAGTGATCAAGCTTAAGACCTGCTTCCAATTTCGCCACATATAACGGTCAGTGGGTAAGTGTATCTACATCGAATAAGCCCCCCTATGTCAGGTTTTGCAGTGCATGCTGCAGTCAGAATCTGATATGCTGATAGTTAGTGATAATGTGCTTTAAGGACATAGGAACAATTTTTTAAACCTGGTTTCAGGGTGAAGATTATTATGATTCAGTGGTCACAGTATTCTGCACTTTGTCAACCTTGCACAGAAACAGCTATCGAAGCTGTACAAAAGGAGCGTGTCATTCTTCTCACTTCCCCAAACAGAAACACCTATGGAAGAATAAAGGTTTTAGAATTTCCTTTTTCGCATTTCTTTATTTTCCTGCCCAGGAAGAGTGCTCTTCAGAGGAGGATTTTATTATCAACTGGGAATATCTGAAAATGACTGGAGAGGCAAAGGAAAGCAATTCCTCTCCTGGAGTAGACAGATTCTTTTCAGTATTGGCTCTTTAAATATTCAATTTCTAAATCAAAATTTCATGGACCACAGATCAGGAATTAAAATGGGGGGCAGGAACCAAAGTAGGAGTGCATCTAATAATATTACTGGGATATGTTTGAGATAATAGTTTTCTTGACAAGTGGCAATCAGCTACCAGATCCTCTGTAGGGAGCCTATTGAACCTTTACCTCTACACACATGCTCCTGCTGAGCTCATCACCAGGTTTGTCTAGAGCAGGCATAGGCAACCTCAGCCCTCCAGATGTTTTGGGACTACAACTCCCATGATCCCTAGCTAACAGGACCAGTGGTCAGGGATGATAGGAATTGTAGTCCCAAAACATCTGGAGGGCCAAGGTTGCCTATGCCTGGTCTAGAGTGTGAGAGTGGTCGCTGATAGCTGTTACTGCAACAGGGAGGAGGAGGAGGAGGAGGAGGAAGAGATGACATTGCTGCAGTCTCAGAAAGCAAGGAGGACCCAAGTAAGAGGCAAAGAGAAGGAGCCACTGGCATCTATCCTTTAGTGGCTGCAGTAACTGAAGAATAGACTCCCATAGCCCTCTACAAATCCTGCTCTCTTGCCCAATGCCTCCTCCACTGTAGAATGGCTGTGATGGCAGAAAGGATGAGTGAGAGGGAAGAAGGAGGATGATTGTGAAGAGAAAGGGAAAGAAGAGTGTTGCAGGAGGCACATTTTAAGTTGGCCTTTAAGTTGGTGTTTTTGCTGGGGTAAACCCACAAAACCTGGAACTTGCTCTGCTGTTCCAATACAGCCTTCGAGTACTTTTAGATGTGTGGTCACAGCTCAAAAATAAAAACTAAAAATCCCATATCCAAAATTAATGATCTCCGCTCCCCAAACAAACCTTCACTTTTTAAAAATTAATTTATCTTTATTCAATATTCAATATTCAATACAATGATATCTACTTACATTGAGATAAGTGTGCATGAGGGGCGGGATGGGTTCATAAATAAAGAAGGAATTTTTTAAAGTTTACTATTGTGAGAAAGGATAGAATGTGAAGAGAAAAGGGGAAGGGAAGAACACATACAAAGTGTGAATACAGCAGACATGTTTGCAAATACAGGCAATGCAGATGGCTACCTTTCCCTGTCAACTGTATGCGGCGTGTAATGTGTGAAAGGGAACTAGCCTGGAGAGCTGAACTAAAGCAGTTCGTAGACAATGTCTTGGAGGCAAACCTGGAGCTTTTTCAAACAGAACACCAATTTGGCAGCACAGATTTCCCCCATTAGCCTCATTTACAACACAGTATTATCTGGGGCTTGAACATGGCCCTTTACTAGTCAGTTTAAATTGTGATTAATTCTGTTCCTACTTCAGTTACGTTTGAGATGAGAGAGACTGAATGTTTTTGCTGCAAGTTGAATACCATCCACGTGGCAAACTTATCTCATTTATCTGGCTGATGAACCAGAAATACGGCAGTTCAAAATGCCTGGGCCAAGAATCTCAGGAAATGACAACCAGACTAATTTTAGTTGTTAGCACTTTATGCTCCAAGGCATGGTAAGAAGAAATGAGGACAGCCTAATTCTTCCCATATATGGCCCAATTAATTGATGCTGATTGGCTACCAATGGCGGAGAAAATTGCAGAAATGGAGAATAACATATCATCCTTTGTTCTTTGGCTGAAAATATGTTTATTGGTATTTGTTTGCCAATATTTGTGTGACAAATCATGCGTCCAGGTTTCAGGTTGCAGTGATTTGAAGAATCAAACAACTAAGCGGAATCTAAAGTATTGCTTGTCTTAAGAGGTGAGTGGGGAACATCCTACTTGAGAGCCAGACACATTGTCTTTATTGCCAAGGATTATGAGATTTGTTGGGAGATGGGGAAATGTAGCAGGTAGGAGAAAATTGGAAGGGAAAGCAGACTTTTTCCCCTGGAAAATGCCTTTATTACCTCTGCTAGGCATTTCTTCGCTGTCTTTCTTTTATCACTTTTCTTTCATCTTCTATTCTGACCACGGTCAGTAATAGCCTCTCTCTTGGCTACACCAAAGCACAACTCTTTCCATTCATATCCTTGCTCAGCATGGACTCGGATTTTTAGCTTTCAATCTTTACTGTAATATGCCTCCAAAGACACTTTTTAAAAAAATCAATAAACCTTGTACTGCTTTGAGCTTCTAGCTCCCACTGCTGTGTTATTTAGGAAATTATGTGCCTCCGTGTTACTGCCTGTCTAAAATAACTAGTGAGCTCTTGGAGTCACCATGGGCTATGTCTTCATCAACAGTAAGTACTGTACAACTTTCAGCACAGTTACCCATGACCATTAAAGGACAACGGATGGGGGGGACGGACAAATGAGGTTAGATTTAGATAAATGCAAAGAAAAAGAAGAAAGGGGAAACAAATAGTTAGGCACAATACCACACTGGCAGAAGGAGAACAAAGCAGAAATGATGAACTGAAGCTAGAAATGGAAGATAGGTAGGTGAATAAGATCTTAGTTTGAAATCATCAATGGGTCTTTTTTTTTGTCTAGCAGACTGAGGATTCACACTATTTCTTGGAAATAGCCCCACAGTTGTGGGTCTTAATTCCTTGAGGAGTTCAGCACGCTCCATCCCACAAAATCTTTACATGGGTTTTTTAAAGGCCTACTTTTTTACTGTTGCCTTTAATGGCCTGTCTGTGGGTGTGTTTTGCTTTTTGGTATGGCCTTATTATATCAGAGTACTCTTAGTAGGTGCTGCCTACTAGTGGTAATGAAGTGTTTGCTTTTATTTGGTTTAAAACTGTATTATGGCTTCTTTGTTGGTATATATTGTTCGTGTGATACACCAAGGGTGGATCTACACACAGGGGAAAAACCACTATAAATAAATCAGAAATTGGATCATTAAAACAAAAGGGGGGAGGGGAACCTATGGAAAATTGCATATAAAAATATCCTGCTCTCTGGCGCCATCTGGTGTTGTCTGTTTATAGCACATTCAAATCGTTATTTCTTTACTAATGTAGCTGACTCCTGTGAAACCTTTTATTTGAAATGAGGCCTAGAAATCTTTCAGTTAATTAAACATATAAATAAACCAATCAGATATGAGATTTTGTGGGGACTATTTGAAAAAATTGTTGGAACAAACAGCACAAAGAATTATAAAATTCAGAATCAGTAGAGAAGAGTTATTCCAGCCAAAAAAAGAAATACCTCATTCACTTTGGTGCATCCTGAATACTTTTAATTATTATAAATCATGAATGTTTTAGAAGAATGGTTTTTTTATTTTAAAAAATGTGACAAGAAGAGAGTCGAGTTAGCCTGGCAAAAAAGGATGAGAAGAATGAGGAGTGCCTTCTACAAATAAATGCAAGGACCCAACATATCGTTAGTTAATTCAATGGTTTTTTTAACCTGCCCTTCATCAACAAGGAATCACAGGGCAGGGTGCTGTAAAACCAAAACAAGAACAACCAATATTATAAAACTATAAACACAGCAACCAATGCAGACCAGCAACTACAACAAATAACTAGGTTTTGGATTTGGATGTTAGGTTGGATTATCTTTTAGGGTCAGTGTTTGAAACTCACATTGTTCTAGGTGCATTTTGCAACAGGGAATTTCATTAACGCAAGCAGTTTCTAAGCTCTGGGCACAGTACTGCACCTAAGATTTCAGATTAAAACTGCAGAGGGGAAGGAAAGGAAGGCCTTTTTCTGCCTCCCCACTTCCACCTACTCTCTGAAGGCTGGAGAAGAGACCCTCTTAAGAATATCAGGGGGGTGGGCAGGAGAAGGACTAGACCATGTGAAAAATGAACATAATATTTTAGCTGCAGTTCATTCATTTTTCAGCTTTGTATTCTTGTTATTAAAAAAAACCATGCCTAAACATTCCATTGTTGTGCCCATAACCTAGGTTTAAGTTGCCATTTAGCTCCTAGGTTTCATATCTCAGTTTCTAATACTGCTTAGGGTAGCTTTCAACTGTGTAGTTCTTGGTTCCAAGAAATAGGGTTGATGAGCCTGAAACCTGTAAGGCAAGTTTTGTCCAGGCACACTCTTAGTTTGTTTAGTTAAGTAAAATGAGGTTATAGTTTGCCAGAAGCACCAATTGTAGTGAGACCATATTTCCTTGAATAATGAGGAAACGGCAAGACTATTGGACAAGGACATGTCTTTTTTCTCCTACCTTCCTCTGCCCTGTGGGAGATTATTCCTTCAATCTGTTTATGAAGAAGCTGCAGTTTTAGACAGGGATAGGGAAGACACATGGAGCACTGAGTTGGGCTCCGAAAGACTCATAAGTTTCTTGCTGCTCCGTAAACCAATAGATAGCCAACATGACGCCCTCCTGATGCTATTGAACTCTAATTCCCATCAACCACAGGGTCAGGGGTGGTGGGACTCATAGTCCAACCACATCTGGAATACAATCTTAGAGAAAAACAATGGATTTTGGACTAACCATTGTAGTAGTTTCATCGTGCACCTCCATATTATGCTCTAGCTGTATATTTGTAAACATACATTTTACAAAGTGAGCTCATTCAAAGGAAACAAAACCTGAGTATGTACTGCATCCTCGAAATCTCAACATTTGAGTTTTGGGATGGGCATAACAATACAAAGAGACATTTAGGATGAAGGGAAGCATTGGCGGTCATGAATTGATATTGTCTTCAAAGAAGCCAATGCAGCTGTTTCAGAAGAAGAAGAAGAAGAAAAAGAAGAAGACCCATTTCTAAAATAGCTGAATTGGCTGCCAGATCAGGCAACCAATGCAGCTGTTTTAGAAATGGGTCATATGAGTTCCAAAGGCAGTCTCAGCCACTGCATTTTGAACCAGTTGAAATTTCCAAGTTGTCTTCAAGGGCAGCATCACACAGAGCACATTTCAGTAATCCAATCTGGAAGTTCCAAGAGCGTAGAGTACTGTAGTCAAGTCATCACTGCCCCAAAATGGCCACAACTGGCAAACCAATTGTAACTGGAAATAGGTACTCCTAGGCAGCAAGGCCACCTAGGCCTCAAGTGACAATATTGGATCCAGGAGTCTCCTAAACCTGCAAAGCTGCTACCTTCCAAGGGAGTGCAACCCTGTCCAGAACAAGCCATCTTCCCACCTCCTGGACTTGGGAACTTGGAACACATAACACTACTATATTTTTAGGATTCAGTTTCAATTAAACCACAAGCCCAGGTTCAGATAACATGCAAAGCCAAACCTTAGCTCAGCACAGTGCAGGAGAAATAAAAAGGCTAGGAAAAGGAAAGAGGCAGCAAGCTTCTTTCTGGGAGCCTGCACATTTGCATGGTCTCATAGTTTGTCTTATCACGTTGTGAAAACCAACTATCCTAGGAAAGGAGGGGTGTATTCTAGAAAGGAATATTTGAAGGTATGGATATCCATGCTACTTAAAAGTACAGTTTGATACTAAACGGTAGGTTTTGCCCTCATAATGCAGTGCTTTAAGTTATTAGGACATTTAAATGAAGGAATTACAATATTTATGTGGCACATAAATTATGCATCGTTTTCTAAGGACAGCCATAAAACCTCAGGCATTTGCAAGTCGTTTCCCTTTGTTGGTGAGCAAATGTTCAGCAAGTTGTAACACTTCTCCCATCTGAGTCCTCCCCATCCTTTCGGAATGAGCAAAGAATTTGTGCAGGTTTATATGGAGTGTTATAAGAACAAATGTGAAAAAATGAAGATGTGAAGTGGGGGGGGCACTTGGATGATGAGTACGCATGTGTGATCAGCACAGGCATAAATCTATGTTCCATTCTGGTGACATGCTTTAATTAAAAATAGATACTGGCAACAATCATTTTTAAGCGGCAAGATTATGTGCCACTTCTCATAATGTCAATCATGCTCAAAATGAAAATAAAAGAATAAGACAGTTTTAGCAACTGTCAGTATGCTGCTGAAAGTCATTGATGTCAATTGTACTTGGTGATTTAGTCATGCAAGTATCCAAAACAAAATACATTAACTGCTAATAGGTAGAAATAATTTATCTGTCATGTAAGATGCAGTATTTGGTGACCTTTTCAGGCATTTAGTTTTATCTTCAGCAAGATGAACAATGAGATGAACAGCAAAATGAACAATGAACATTTGATATTTGTTTACTGAATATAGCACAAATTGGGATGAGAGAACGCATGAAATACATAGGCTTTGTTGCTTTTGGGTTCTGTACTGTGAGAGACTGAGGTGTCTTTGAGAGTTTATATCCTCTGGGCATAGGTGCCAACTCCCTGGGGCCCTGGGTGCCCGAGCACCCACAAAACTCCCTATGAAGGGGTCGGGCACCCACAAATTTTGGTGCCAGGGCCATGAACGCTGCATGGCACCCACAGCCCCGGGCACCCATGGTCATGGGGCCAAGTTGGCACTCCTGCCACTGGATTTGAGGCAGGTGTAGAGAAGAGATGGTTTTATGCCCCAGGTGAGAGATAAGGTGGAACACTGTATACCATATAATCTGCTCAGGTGGATGGTAGGTGTATTTATGGCAGGTCCTGTGAGATCTGGCTGTCATGTGTTGATGCCTGTGTGACCCAGAGGCATGATAAATTCTGTGTATGAACTGTTTTAGCAGGGTGTTCTATGTACAAGATGTGCCTCAGGAGACAGAGATTGGAGGAATGTTGTAGGATGGCCTATCTCAGTGATTAAGAGGAGGAACAGGCACAGTAGAGATTCTGAAGGAGTGGTGATAGGTGGTTGTGCCTAATATCACCCACTGAGCTCCCTCTTATTTGTGGTACTTATCAGTGCTCTACCACTGCCCCCAACAATCTGCTGGTTCTGCTGCTGAATTCCATGTTGGTTCTTGATAGAACCATGGGGATTCATTATTTGATCATGAACAAATGGGCCAACCTGACATGGCCAGATTTGACTCAGCTCTGTCCACTTGGTGCAACATCAGTCAAGGGCTAGTGAGGAGGTATTGCAGTGGTCCATAGAGGTTCAGTTCCTGTATTATAAGTATTGCTGAGGGGGGAAGTATCTCATATTCATTTCATATTGTGAAAAAATTCAACTTATTCATGATATTGAATGTAAAACATGCTTATTTCACTAATTAAAGCAGATATTCTGATCTGGGAATTTTTTTGTAAATAATTTTTATTCTTTTTCCAATAAAAACATTCATATTTATAACAAATCTTGCCACATAAAAAACACCAATACAGCCAATTATAAAGTCCGAATTAAATAATTTCAAAGGGTGACTTCCCATGTTCTGAATTCCAAGAGCTACTGTCCTTCATTTATTTTCTGCTTTCTTCCTGCATCTCTTAGTCAATCAGTCTCTGGTATACTACTCTCCATCTTGTTTTGTTTGATGATTCCATATTTCTATAATCACGTAGGAGGCAAATTTTTATTCCATATTGCTCTCAGTCTTATTATTTGGAAACACAGTCCTCTTTCAATAGCCCCTCCTTTCTCTGCCATTTCTTGCTCTGGAAGGCTCTGGGCTTCCATCCAAGGTTGAAATTATGACGCCGTGTTGACTTTGATCTCTCATAACAAACTGATGTTTCAAGTTCTATACCATGGGGTGTACTTGACAGTCAATAAATTATATAAAGATTGTTTCAGTTTCTCCAAAAAAATAACCATGCTTGCTCTCCTGGGCCCTGGAGAGCTAGTAAGGTAAATGTAAAGGGACCCCTGACCATTAGGTCCAGTCATGACCGACTCTGGGATTGCGGTGCTCATCTCGCATTATTGGCTGAGGGAGCCGGTGTACAACTTCCAGGTCATGTGGCCAGCATGACTAAGCCTCTTCTGGCGAACCAGAGCAGTGCACAGAAACGCCGTTTACCTTCATGCTGCAGTGGTACCTACAGGTATTTATCTACTTGCACTTTGACGTGCTTTCAAACTGCTACCAGTAGGTAGTAGAGCTAGTAGGCATTCAGAATTCACCGTCACTCTCTTTTCAAACCATATATAAAAATATTCCGTGAGAGCACATGCATCTTTTGTAAAGTACATCCCTTTTGTAGTTCAAATTATAAAGTATCTCCGGCCTCCCTCAGATAAAGGAGGTTCCTTGTTTTCCTTTTTCTTGCTGCGTCACAGCTGCTACCAGCGCCATCTTTCCTCCTCAGCCCAAGCCATTTTCATATCTGATCTTATTCTGCCAATTTTAATTAGGACTCTCCGCCGAGAACCGTGGTGCCATACATCCAATTAATTTTACCCCTCCTGCCTTTCCTTTAGGTAATTAATTCTTTCTTGGTGAGGTTCACCAAATCATGAAATAGCTGATATAACAAATACAAAAATACGGCAGCCACTCACCACATTAATCGAAACACCAAGATGGGAGTCTTTTTGAAGTCCAAAGCTTGACCTCCAGCGACTGTGTAGTTTAGCAGATTTTCATTTTATCTCTTTCCATCCAGAAAGATTTTTGTCCAAATCTTTTTAATTTTTAGAAAACAGGTATCCCCCACTCGAGAGATTGACCCCGGAGAGTTCCCAGTTTGTGCCATGCAACATCCAGTGTCCTAGCCCCTGCATCTTGTTACGAGAGGCTGATAATGAACAATCTGTGGGCGGCTAAGCTCCCCTACCCTGGGGGGGGGGGCGGTCGGTCGACAGAGCTAATTACCCTCATATTAGCCCTGGATTTCTGGCACTACTGGGGGTCCGATCTCATGGGTGCCAGCCATTTCCCTCATCAGGAAACGGGAAGTCTGATCTGGGGACATTTTTAACTGAAAAAGAGGTTGCATTTTTGTTTATAAAGTGCCTTAAAAGTAAGCAAGCATGGAACAGAAATAAATACGGATAGTGTCTATTTGCATTCTAAAAAGAATGTTAAAAGCTGCAAAAAATATAAGAAGACATCTGACACAAACAGGGAAAGGAAACAGAAATGGAGGGGAAATCTGAACAGTCATTTAAAATCACAGGTAGCCTCTTAAATCATTTTAACTAGGAAATCGATGAATTTGAAGTTTTCTAGACATCTAGAATTTTGCTGTTGTTATTGTTCTCTTGCTAGGCTATAAATCGGATCCCAGTGCTCATACCAAAAATTATGTGACACCACTGAAGATTCTACAATGAAATAAGTTCACAGTGTGCCATAAGCAAAGTGATAGGTCACATTGCAGCAAATCTGAAGATCTCTGCAATAGCAGGGTATTCTCTGTTCAAGCTTTTTAATGTTTACTGTTCTTTATTATTGAAGAAAAACCAGTGTTTTTGTTTGTTTGGTTCATATTGCTCTATTTACACTTGCATTTTGTTCTACACAAACCAGGTAAAATGCCTACCAAAGACATTATCTCATTTTTCAAATTCTTAAGGATCTCATATATACATAAAAGTCTTAAGGATACTTACTGAGAAGCAAGCTCTACTAAATTAATCAGACTTATTTCCAAATAAATACATTTTGAAATAGGATACATGAGTACAACTATCCCAGGACCCAATTAAATCTTACAGGCTTTAGACATTTTAACCACACATTTTAATGCATGTGTATGTTTTATGTGTGCTCGAATCTTCCTCAGAAAATTTGGTTATCATATTAATTTAATATTTTAAATACAGCAATATGCTTTTACTTTTTTATTTTAAAAAAAGTCTCTAAAGAAAATTCAGTTATCCCAATTCTCTGATTTTGCTCAGTGTACAATTTCAAATAGAGCTGTTACCAAACTCACAAGGTTCCCAAGGCAAAAAAAAAAAGCCACAAGCCATAACAGGTGCATAAATCATAATAGAGCATTTTGCTTTGCCAGCAACGGAGCATTTCTTACTCTGCCAATGTCCAATAGATTAAAGCACCCACACAAGGAACTGATTTATCTTTCTGGTTCTTTTCGTTTAAGGATCATTAATCACTAGTAGTAGTCCCCAATTTAAAAGAAGGCAAATTAAATCTAAGCTTATCAATAAAATATAGGTAATTCTTCTTTAAAACATCTGCCAGTTAATATTCTATGGTTGTCATATTTTGTTTATATTTATATTTTCTACTTACAAGAAAACAGGTGGTTATTAATACCTTGAATGTGACAGGAACATGAGAAGAAGAAAACAAAAGACATTTCATTTTGTTTTGTTTTTTTTTTTTGTTTTTTAAATAATTTTTATTAATTTTACAATTTTATAAGCATACAGTAAAACATTTCGGTCAGGATTCATCACTCCCCACCTCTCACCATGAGGAGTTATTTAATCTTACCCTCCCTCTCACAGAGGTAAACCCATTCATTATTTCCCCTGACCTCAAACAAATCATTATCTAGCTTCGGCCTAACCCTATTCCCGGGTAGACCATTCTTGGTAACATAACAGAATCATAATGACTTCCTCCGCACCTCCCTAGTGGCTGCATTAAACAATATATTTCTTCCATTCAGGTACATGGATACATTAAACATATCTTAGACTTAATTACAAAACATAGTTCTAGTTCATATAAAATATCATATCTTATTACACAACATCTTTTAATTCTCACCTCAGCGTCTTCCTCCCATATCATCTATAAGTTTCCTTTTGACTCCCCTTAATCTTCAGGCTCCTAACTTCGAGAGGCCCTAACATAATCCAAACTCTAAGCCATGTCCGACAAGAATGTTCAAAATCCAAATATATAGTCAATCCCAGGTAGCCCATCTGCACCATTCAGCCCTGCCCTCGCCTTTCCCCAGTCCACTGCCAAGTGCTTCCCTGCACTTGGACTTTACCTTCTCTTTGCCTTCTCGGTTGCTTCTGTTCCCAATTTTTGAACAAAGTCTTTTTCTTCTTTAAAATCCTCTGACGTCGGAAAGAATAGTCCTTTGTAAATGTCGCTTTTTTAATCCTCCTCTTCAATCCAGATTTCTTGCACCGAGAATGATTCTTCCTGTGGCGAGGCTTGCCCTTGGCCTTGGGGGGAATTTCACCCCCTTCCTTCCATTGCGCAGCTGGCATGACATCAGTGTTGTTTACAGCTCCTCTCAGTCTTTCGGTCTCTGCTTGGAACTCCAATCTCAGTTCCCAGATTTTTTCAAGGACTCTCTTCCAGCCTCCACGCTCAAGATCATCCTCCATTTTCGAAGACATAGCTATGTAATGTTCCGGACCGGACCAAATCCAAGTTCAAAGTCCAAATTTCCACAATAGAATCCAACAGGTCCGATTCAAATCCTTTAGCTGTCAAAAATGTTAGTTAGTTGCCCCCCCGATCAGGGGTGTCAGAAGGATCGAATCTCTGTTGCACTGTCAAACTCCGTAACATTGCAGCCGCATCGGCAATAAAGTTCCTGATTTAGTGCCACAGTAGCAAGGGACGGACCTCCGTAAATTACATCCCCGTACTTCACCAAATTAGTCCTAATTCTTCAGCACTCTTGTAGTACTCACGTTTTGATCATCCAATCTTTTCATTTTCGGAGGAATCAGCGCGCTCAGGGGGGAAGGGCTCGCAGCTTCAACCCGACGGGCAATGGCGGTCCGTGGAGCTCCGTCGCCCCGCGTCTCACACGGCAGCCTCTACTGTGGCCGCCGCGGGAGTTGGGGCGACGTTGAGAGCTACAGCCGGACCTAAGGTCCCGGGATCAAAACTCCCGGGAGTTTTGGGGGCTGCGTCGCTGTCGCAAGCACCCCTTTAAGCCGGTCGGGTCGGGGAATGTCAGCAGCGACATGTCCCCCGACCTTCCCCTCCGGCACGCCGACCGGAAGCCTCAAAAGACATTTCATTTTGTCTCATACACCAGGCATTTGCAAGAGATTTCATTTTTCTACATACATCAGACTTTAACTTTGGCCTCAGAAATTAGCTAGAAGCAAGCAAAGCATAATTTTTGTCTCCCCATAAACTTTTTAACCGAGCTCGAATGGCGAAGAGCATAAACTTTCAACCTTTCTGTTACTTCTTAATGCTCCTTACTAATCACCCATAAACACTACACTGCAATGGTCAGAAAAAGCTACCAAGAGGCTGCTAGCACCCAACTCCCATATCTTGTGACTTTGTCCTTTTTACTTCCCTAAAAAATTGTACTGACCAAGTTAAAAAGCAGTTACGAAGCTAGAACCCCCCCCCAAACTCTCCCAGACATTCCATCACCCCCACCATGAGCAGAAAAGTAGACAACAGCATGTTGCCATCACATGGCCATAGGGATTTCTTACGCTAAATGTTGATAGCCTACTGCCAATCTGTCTTGAATTAGTTCCTTACTCATCTCCCCATATCCACAGTGCTGGATGTCGGCATACAGGGGTTGTGATGAAGTGAGAAACTGACTCTCCTCTTGCTTGCTTGCTTGCTTGCAGGAACAGATTTTACAGACAGTGACTGTGCACGGACCTAGAAGCGGCCCGAAGGCCATGCTCTGCGGACATGCAGGAGGGGTGGGCAGGAACGCAACCCCCATGCAAACAGTGAGTCACCTGTATTGCAGTAAAGTGGTAAGTGGTCATCTAACTCTTCTTTAACTGTTTTAAACTATTTCATCTCAACTTCAGTGAGTTTCCTTGAGAGGATTCTCTACTTAGTTTTCCTGTACCTGCTGGTCAAGGCCAGATGGCTGGGGAAACCTTTGCGATCTGCTTATCCTAAGTGGCTAGGCTTCAGGGTGGTGGAAATCAAATCCTGCTGTGGGCAGAACTTGGAAACAGACTGGGGATAGAGTGGCAATGTCTACAATCAAAGAGGATAGGGATGGACTGGACTCACCTTTGCGGATTCTTATAGGCTCTCTCAGTTCCAGGCCTCTCTTGTCTTTTTTCACACAACTCTTCTTTTCTGCAGAAGTTGTGCCTTCTTCCTGCAGGCTCTCTCAATTCCAGGGCTCTCCTCTGTCTGTTACTGTAACAATGATAATAAACACTGGCTGCAGGAACTGGGAATTCCTAGAATGCCTTGAATGGAAACCTGTGTCTTACTTTCTGTTTTGCGAGACTGTCAGAACAGTATGGATCATCTCTACTCTGACACCACATAGAAATAACAGCCGAGAAACTATGTTGGGAGAGGTAAAAGAATACTAACTTTCACCTCTAACCCCCCTAACACAACACCACCTACTGGTGCTTATACAACTAAGACCATGCTAACCAGTTGTCATAACATAACATTTTAAATTAAATTCTGTACTGGCTATTAACATTGCTAGACTGTGTGTGTGTGTGTGTGTGTGTGTGTAAACTGCCTTGAGATGTTTATTTTGAATAAATAAAAACACCAGTGAAGAGGTTTGAAACTAGTGTTACCCATCATCAACATATTAAATAACAATTCAATTTAAGGCACCCAGAGTTTTGAGTCACATTTTCTTTAAAAAAAATAAATGGTGAAGAGCAGCAGAAATATTTGGGAGCTAGTCATTTGCCAGCAGGAGATGTACTATATAATTAAACTGTCATCCTTGTTGATAGCTTATTACCAGCAGGTAATAAGATATGTGTGTCATTACAAGTCATTGTACTGTATTTTATGCTGCAAGAGATTAGGGTACGTTTCCAGTGACAGAACAGAGTGAATGCTTAGAGATTGTTGCCATTATGGACATTATAAATCACAATCTACAATTTAATAGTTTAACAATTATCTACAGTGCCAAAGCTGGAAAATTACTAGCAATGAATGGCTGCTTTCCCCACTGGTAAAAAGTGAACGTTAACGAGCTGTAGTGAAAGAAATCCCTGAGGAATGGTAGAAGTGGTTTATACTATTCTGCTCTAATTCTGTATAGCCACATATGCAAATGAAAATAAACTACTGGTTGTATTACAAGTACAGTTGTAAGACATTAGTAGAACCAATCTGTTTCTCGATAAAGAGGTGTCCACACCACAACTACATGCATAAAAGGGTGTCGTCTTTACTCTCAGCCAAGGGTGGGATTCAACTAAACTTTACTCAGGGTAAACCTATTAAAAATAATGGACCTATGTTCAGTTAAAGTTCATTCAAGTGCACTTCTTTTTGCATAATTATTTATGCCTGCCCCACAGCTATTAAACACAAAAGAGTGCTGCTCTCCCCCAATGCCAACCCCAAACCATGTGACAAACTCAAGGTAAGAGTTAAAAGGAAAGAAAGCATTAATTTGGGAAACTTGGAAATATGTTTTTAAATAAATAAAATGACCAGGGGTGGCTCATCCCATTTCACTGCCTGAAATGAAATGAGAAGTTGTCCGCACTCCACCGAAGCCTCACTTACAGGAGTTGTGAAGCAGCAGCTTCTGGTAAGATCTCATTGAACTCTCATGATATCTCACAAGAATTCTGCAAGTTCTCACCAAGTTCTCACCAGAAGCTGCCACCACACAACCCTGGCGGAAGCCCATGGGGTGCCATCCTGTGAGATTCTGTCACCTGAAGCAGTTGCTTCACTCCGCCTCACGTGTGAGCCGGCGCTTAACATGAGCACCAGTAATTGTACAAACCTAATTATTAAAGTGAGCAATGCCCCACCTGTCCTAATGGACCAGTCTCCATCGAACGAAGTTATCTGTAAGCATCCATGTTGATTTCCCTCATGCGGCTGCTAAAAATTTACATTGGCTAATGGTCAAAATAGATTGCTGTAGTTACACAAAGACAGAAAGAGGTGAAGTAATGCTTTACCATCTGTTAAGATGGGTGGGGTTACACCTTCATGGTGTACTCTAGGAGTTTGTTCCTACAACACTTTGTTCTGTGTACACACTAAGCCTTTCTGAGCCATGCATATATCAACACTTACATGGAGAAACATATCATGTCATAAAAAAGTTAATGTATGTATATTGGGAGGGGGGATCTGTGGTCCTCCAAAGGTGCTAGAAATACAACTCCCATCTCTGCTGACCATTAGCCATGCTGGCTGAGGGCTGGTGGGAGTTGTAGTTCAATAATATCTAACCACCTCTAATCAGTTGATCATGATCATAACTTTTACAACTTGAGCAGTTTTTTTTCTAGGGCTGCTATCAAGAATATGTTGATGGAAACAGGCACTTGCTGATATTACAGATAAGTAGGCCTTGTTGCATGTGAAATTGTCTACTGCATTTATATACCATTTCAAGGTGGATTACAACTTAAAAATACCAGCAATGAAAACACACAATGATGTAGTAGTAAATTTAGAAGTGCATGAGCTCAGCACAACAGTCCCCTTAGCCCCATACCCCTATGGCCACACCCAAACTAAGACTACACAAGAAAAAATTGACTTTCAAATGTTTTACGTTACATAAATCCATTGGGCCCTGTCACAACCCCACTATATCCAGAGTGCAAGTGATTGAGAAGGAGAGGTGGCTGCTCCTTCTGTTGCCAGCACTCTGCTACAGTGCACTGCCCACAAAGAGCAAACAGACAAGAGAGGGCCACTTGTGCTTGACAGCTAGCACACAGGCCCAGGTAGGGTGGACAAGAGAGCCACCGCCTTCTCCTGCTTATACACTACCCACCCACTCTCCCTGCCCCGGCAAAGCTCAGAAGAGGATGCACTTCTAGCAGAGGTGTACCTAGGAGTTGGCGAAACTGCTTCCTCACCACCACCAAAAATCAACTATCAGACTATGGAATGTATGATATTTATGTGTATGATGACATGCTGCCACTGTTGCGGCGACATCAAATGGCACAAAGGCGTGTGGTTTTTTTGCCCTTCCTTCTCGCCTTGCCCTCACTCCAGACGCTTTTGAGTATTTGGGTCATGTAAAATGTAATTTCTAATGTGGCTATTGCAATAAAGTGATTTGGGGGGGCAGGGGGGGCCAACAATGCAGCTCTTTGCCAAGTGTTCAAGGGACCCTAGGTACACCTCTACTAGAGGCGTAGAAGTCACTGGCTGGGGCAGGCAATGGGGTGGGAAGACAGGCTGCTACCGTATTTACCTTTTGCTGTTTGACTGCCTTTCCTCACCACCAGTTCCAGCTGCTTCAAGCTAAACATGACAATCTGACTATAGACATGTAGGATGAGCCAGCATTACCATTAGGCACTGCTGCCCCCCACCATTATATTACCTTCAGTGCTGACTGACTGTTGTAAAGGACAGAGAAAAACGGCTGGGAGAAAGAATGGAACAGGGTCCGGGAAGAATATGGGATGGACGGGGGTGTGCTGGAAGAGCGCATGGCTGGCTGGCTGGCACACTCATAGTTACTTGTAGCTTTCGCTTGTAAATATGAAAGGCAGAATCTTCATGGTGTTAAATAGCCTTACAGGAAAGGAGGGGAAGTTATGGGGAGTCTAACTTAACACACCCAGCTTCAGAAGCTTATTGCGGAGTTAATAAATGCAAAAGACGAAAGGCAGAACCATCTTTTGCTGCGAGTGAGAGACAAGGCAGTGAGACCAGCAGGGAGCTCCGAAGAAGACGTCGTCCCTATTTGTACCCGAGGCGCGGATTCGGGAACTCCAAGCGCAAGAATATGAAAAAGGCGCCTGGGCTGCTGAGCCGAGAGATTCCCGGGTTCATGTGTGTTCATTTTCGCCTCAGGTGACAGGCGCCCTCCTCTCCGCAGCCCGTTTTGTACTTTCGCTTGCGTCAAAATAAAGGCACTCCACCGGGGTCAAGAAGTGACCCGTCAGAGCGCCGCGGCTCGGTCCCTTTTCTCTTCGCCCTGCGGAGGAGCTGGGTCTGGAAAGCCGAGGAAACTCCGGCGGGGCAAATGGCAGGAGGCAGGGGAGGGGGAGCGAAGCGGGTACCTGAGAACAGCTGGCGCGCCCAAGGGTCCCGACCTCTGGAAGTCCCACGAAGCGCGTGTCCCCGAGGCGCGCGGGCCGTTCAGCGCTGCATATAAAGGGGAAGGAAAGGGAGGGCAGGGCAAGGGCTGGGCGGCAGTCCTTCCTTCCCTCCCTCCGTCCGCAGCGGATCTCAGCGGCTCCCTCTCCACACGCCAGGCGAGTCCCCGCAAGGGGAGGGGGAAAGGTTATGCCTCTGGAGAGCCCAGGTGGCCGTTCTGTGGAGAGGCAGGGGCGGAGAAGCCCTCGCGTCACGCGGGAGTCCCCCAGCGCGCAATGTTTGGCGGGGTCCTCGAGCGCTCTCTCACACGCACAAATAAACACAAGTACAGACGGGCGCTCTGGCGCTGTGCTGAAACGAGCGGGCTTATCGCCTTTCTGGTGACTCGACAACACAACCCACGTTGCGTGAGAGAAGACGGTTCCGAAAGGGCGCGGGGCGGAGCTACTCTTGACGCCACAATAAGTCTGAAAGGCCCACAAGACTTTTTTCTTTCTTTCCCGCCCTCGTGTCCCTACAGGAAAAAGAGGGTTCTTGAGACATAGCTAACCCGCCGTGATTTGCTCCTGCTTCGCTCATAGACGCACCTATAGCACCTTAAAAAGTGATGCTGCCACAGTCTTCAAGGCAAGGGTAGTCAACATGGTGCCCTTGAGATGTGTTGGCCTCCCATCAGCCCCCAGAGAGCATAACCAACCGCTGGGGATTATGGGAATTGTAGGCCAGCAACATCTGGAGGGCACCAGGTGAGCTACCAGTGCTTCAGGTAGACAGGATATTGTTTTCTTGTTAGCAAATGCAGCTGGAGAAGCCCCCCGCCCAATGAACACCAGTTCAGGCAGGCAGCTGGGGAAAGAAGCCTACTTTTAAGGTTATGCCACCGTCAATCCCTTGGTGCACACTATACTTACTGTAAACAGACATCTGAAGCACTTTCTTTTTCTCATAGGATTATGGGCACTTTAGGTTGCTGGGGTCTGCAACTCTGTGAGGGGTAAACTACAGTGTCCAGAATTCTTTGTGCTTTGTGCAGTATGTATACAGTAGGTGCCATAACACTCTGAGTCAATGCAGCAAGAGAGAGTTCATGAAACAAGACTGACACACAGACCAACCACACTTTCGCTTGTCCCATGATTTCAAGTGTATTTCAAGTCATAGGTCCGATAATGTTTTGCTTGGTTTTGTTTTTTTGTCCCAGGGTTTTCTCCAGGAAAACCTGCTGTTTATCGCTGAATCAGAACAAAGTCAATCAAGTTTTCAATGGAATGCCATTAGTTCCAATCCAGTAGTAAACAGTAGGTTTTCCTGGGGAAAGTGGCAGGACATGAAAAAACACCTCTTGGCTCTGTGACTAGACTCACTTGAAATTATGGGAGAAATGGAAGTGTGGGTGGGCCCATAACTAGCCCTCTGGCATTTGTCTCCTGCTACATTGGCTCACACACAGTTTTTAAAGAGGGGGTTGTTTTGTCAAACCACAAAACACTTAGAAATGTTAACTTTGTAAACCATCTGTGCTTCATTGTGTATGTGTGTGTGCTTTAGAAAAAATAGTGTTTCATAACAGAACTTGCCAATGTTTGTGTGGCTTAAACTCATTTCCCTCTTCCTGGGTCATGTTTTATTGGTCAGCTGCTTAGGCTTGCCCTGTGAAATGTTTACACATTTTAGCTGCTTATTTAGACATATTTAAACAGTTCACTCCACTTCTGCTTTCTTTTATTGAACTGGATACTGTTTCTATTTCTTCTTTTAAAAGTCAGTAACTTAAACATACACTATTGTGGGATTAGCAATTAATATGGAGTAAATACTACTATGGCATACCTAGATTAGAATTCCCATTTCATCTGTAAGCATGCACTGAAAAAAATTAGACAATATTGTTTCTTTAACCATTCTGATCTTTAGTAAAATTCATCGCAGAAAGGAGAACCTCACCTTTTGACTAAGTTGGCAAAACTAGGGAAGTGCAGAGGACAGTTGGAATGAGCCAACCAACCAGCATTCACACATCCCAACAGGTTGCTGATTCCATAAGAAAGACCTAGACCATCAATTCTGGCCATGTGCTCACCCACTTACCTTGGGATTGTCCATAGAATGCATATATCTCCTGTTTTATTTGTTGCATTACTCCATTAGTGCATCAAGTAGTAGTGTGCAATGGGGAACATGATGGTGGTGGTGGTTCAGGCTCTCAAATCTTCTCTTTAGGTCTAGTTTCAGAACAAAGGAGTCATCTGATACACACCCCTAGTATGAAAGCTAATGTATCCTGTCAATTTGATAAGACTGAGTCAGTTGTGGAAAGTCAGCAGACTGACTGTTTAAGCTTTGCATGATGATTTGTAATATTATTGAAAATGTTTTATTTTTCTCCTCACTCTGGGAATGGCTAAACAATTTGACTCTGAATTATATGTCATATGTAAGAGGACCAGCCCAGTCAAAACTATGCACTTAGACCTAAATGAGAAAAATGAAGGTCACTTAATTTTTTGAGGCTGCAATTTACCCTGGGTTTATAGCATTTTATAGTTTGTACAAAAATAATGAAGATATCTAATTTTGAGCATTGAGGTTCCAATGTCACCAAGGTCATTAATTCAATATTAGCTTTCCAATAAACAAACTTTTGTGTTCACTATTGTGTTCACTTTTGTGTTCACTATCTCTTTTTTTTTACAGCCAACAGGTTGCAATGTGCTATACTGAAGCAGCTGTGGAAAGAGGTATGACCTGGCATTTTTAATGAATGGGCTATTTGATTATACTGAGATAAATCACAGCAGCCAAAGGACAAGGAATCAAAACAAAAGATGGGGAAATGAAAAATCAATTGACAAAACTCAGTTTTATCAAGAGTAAGAAGGAATACCTCAAGTGTCATTGACTGACTGACTGTAACTGGAAAAAAGCAAACTAACCTTTAGAGGTTAGCATTTAAGAGGTTAAAATGCATTTGCTCTTTAATTTTATAACAAGACTAGTAAATTAAGCCCGTAAAGATTACGGGCTCTAGAAGAAAGGCGGCGGCGGCGGGAGCCTCCAGGAACGGGAGGCTCCGCTGGAGGTGTGCGGGTGCCCTCGGCCACTTCCCTTGGGGAGGGAGGCCGACAGGGGACGCTCCGCTCTCGGCCGTCCCGTTCTCCGTAGAGGAGGCGGCGGCCCTGGGCGAAGCGGAGAGCTGGGCGGTGGCGGCAGATGCGGGGTTGAAGGCCCGCTGCCCGGCCGCAGGGCCTGCGGTGCCCGTGTTGGCTGAGCCCGCCACGCAAGCGGCGCCTGAGGAAGCGACGTTGGCGAGGGCCATGCATCCCCCTCCCCAAACACATTAACCCTTCCCTCCCCAGCATCTTCTCCCTCCCCATTAACTCTTCCCCTCCCCAGCGTCCTCTGCCTCCCATTAACCCTTCCCTACCCAGCCTCCTCAGTCTCCGGGCTTACACACACACACACACACACACACACACACACACACACGGAGAGCCCCTATGTCTGCGCACTGCCTGCGGTTGCGCCTGCGCCGCCAGCGCCATCTTTCTCCCCTCCTCCTCCCCTCCCTTGGACAGAGCGAGAGAGGGAAGCCGGAGGAGGAGGAGGCGGAGGGAGAGCGAGCGAGCGCGCAGCAGTGGCGGCATCTCGCCCGCGAAGCTTCCCGGCTCCTTCTGCAGAGGGAGAGGCGTCGGAGGAGCGCCAGAGGGGCGGCTGCTGCTGCTGCTGCTGCTGCTACTGGCCGGCCTGCGTCAGATTCCCCGCCCTCCCGCCGCCCTCCTGGATGGGGAAGCGCCCGGCGCCCGGCGGCCCCGCCGGGACTGCGCGCAGATCTCGTCGCGGGCGGCGGAGGGGCCGGGGCCTGAGTAGAGGTGGCGGCGGGAGCCTTCGCAGGCAGGCCAAGGGCGAACCGGGGCATGGCGGTGCCCGGCGGCGGCTGGGCCCTGACGGTGACCGTCACGGTGAGAGCGCGGCCGTCCGAGGCAGCGGCGTTGGCGGGGGGAGAGGCCGGGGCTTCTCCGGCAGCGCGCTCAGCTCCGTCTGAGGCAGCTTGTTCTCCGTTCCCCCCCCCCCGTTTTTGCCGCTTTTCTGGCGGTTTTTTTTGTTTTTTTTGCCTTTTCCGCTCGCCGTGGCAGCGGTTTCCCTCCCGCTTGCCATGGCTGGAAGTGGCGGCGGGAGCCTTCGCAGGCAGGCCAAGGGCGAACCGGGGCATGGCGGTGCCCGGCGGCGGCTGGGCCCTGACGGTGACCATCACGGTGAGAGCGCGGCCGTCCGAGGCAGCGGCGTTGGCGGGGGGAGAGGCCGGGGCTTCTCCGGCAGCGCGCTCAGCTCCGTCCGAGGCAGCTTGTTCTCCCTTCCCCCCCCCCCGTTTTTGCCGCTTTTCTGGCGGTTTTTTTTGTTTTTTTTGCCTTTTCCGCTCGCCGTGGCAGCGGTTTCCCTCCCGCTTGCCATGGCTGGAAGCGGGTGGGCGCTGCGACGACTGAGAGCCCCCTCCGTCCGTCCCGGGTGGGTAGCGCAGCCGGCAGCATAAGATGGCCGACAGGAGGAGGCTGCGGGCAGAGGCGCTTCGCGCCTCTGCCCCCGCTCCTATTGGTCTGCGTCCTCCAATCCGTGTCTCACTGGAGCGCAGGCGCGCTTCCGATTTCCTCTGACAGACGGAAAGTGGTACGGAGGGACACAGGCTCTTTATTATATAGGATGATGCATAAGCAGTTGCTAGAAGTATTCAGAAGTAATGCAGGTGTCAGATAATATCATGTTAAGGCATGCCTGCAGTGCCACCTGCAATCCCTCTGCATTAAATTCACATTCATTTCTTTAATGACACAAAACTGTGCTTCCTAATTAAACTGGGACACTTAATAGCCATCAAAACACTACTAACCATAGCAAGGTGTTTATTTATTGCATAAATTATTCTGATGCTCTCGCCATCTACAAAAAACCCCCCTCTTCTAATATATGCAAGTCTCATTTCTTGTGGGCACAGGCTATTTGGCAAGATATAGACAATTACCATCACTAATGAGCAACTAAATTACAATTTAGTAATTTAAGTGCAATGGCAAACAAACTCAATAGTTTACAAGAAGCGAACACTAACCTGAATTAAATGCTAACCTGAATTTACCAACCCAACATAATTGTTAAACAAAATGTGGTCATATTATATTAGAAGAGAAAATGAAGTCAGTGTCACCCAATTTGCAACAATTTAAGGCTAGTTTGCAAAGTGGATGCACATTTAAGAAATTGATTTTGTTGTTGTTATGTTTATCTCAAGGGAGTGCTTGCATTTCTACAATGGTCAATATCAGCTTTTATCAGAGAACTAAGCTCAAAGGGCACTGGACCAAAAATAGACACACCTTTCTTCTCTTCCATATCCAGGGCCCAAGAGAAGGGAGTGCAGGGGATATATTGTACCCCTGCCAAGGGTCAAAAGGGGAGCCTGGGAGCCAAAGGAGGGGAGCCAGAAATTTCCTAGGACCTCAGAAAATGTTTACATATATTGCATGGAGACTAGCATTTACATTTTGTGTAAGCCTACATAAAACACCATATTGCTGTCAGGAAGTGTCTACTCACAAGTAGAACCTTGGCAGAGACACATGCCCGACTGGCATGTTCCCTCCTTCCTGTGTGATCGTTTGGGAGCTTCTTAGGCATTCCTCAGCCCAAACATCACAGCGACAGATGCCTGAAGACACCTGCACACTTAGGGATCTGCAGTTTGCACAGCTTGCATGACAGAACTCAGCATATTGGGCTAAACTACTTTATTTACATATAAACACACACAGAGCTCTGAGACATGGCTCCCGCTTTCTCTATCATCAGGCAGCAAAGAGAAAGAACAAAGGACAATAATCCCACTTCAGGGAACACAGTAATACAAACATCCTGTCTATATCACATCCCATTCCTGTGTAATCAAAACACATACCCAGTCATGTGATAGACAACAAACCCATGACTGCACACGGGGAAGGAATCTCCAACAATTGCTTCTTTCCCCCACCCACTTCCTCTTCTGGGTGTTGGCACTGGCAGCCGCCCACCTACAAGCAGAGGAGGGCAAAGCAGGTCATTGCCACCATTATCATCTCATGAACAGATGAATAACAGACTATATCTGGTAAAATTATCTTTTCCATCTCCTAAGAAGCAGGAGATGGTTAATATTTGCAGTGATTCAAATTATATCTGTAAAGCTCTTTTAAAAAGAAAGTAACTACAGTAACTACAGTATTTTCCTGCTTATAAGACTACTTTTTAACCCAGGAAAATCTTCTCAAAAGTCGGGGGTCGTCTTATACGCCGGGTCGTATTTCTTATACGGCGAGTATATCCCAAACTCTATATTTTAACTGGGAAAGTTGGGGGTCGTCTTATACGCCCAGTCGTCTTATATGCCAGAAAATACGGTAGAAAGTTGATCTACCTTTCTTTTTTCTTTTTCTGATCTGATTTGCATTGCAGTGTAAAAAGGATGATTAATGGAGAAAGGAAGGGTACCAAAGGACACTTTGTACCCTATGATGGAATTTCTCTCAGAGGCCCTGTCCAGACAGGAGAAAAACTGCAGATATTGTAATAAAAATGGAGTGGCAGAAGAACCAAGGGGGTCTGCTCAGTCCTGAATGGTTCTCAACTCATTGCCCTCCCTCTTTTGGCAATAAACTCATGTTCTGACTAGTGCCAAGTCTGAACAATGTTTCTCCATAAAGAAGACCAAATTGTTTTCAACTGGCTTCCTTATTCAATGGTTTAGCTGCATTCTTACCTTTCTTCTCCCACCATGGCTACTTTGTTGAGGCTAGTCTACTGCTTTCCCTGTGCAAAAGGAGGACTTATTCCTTTCCTACCATGAATGCCAATCTGGATTGGCTAGCCATGTAAGGGGATCTCAGGCCACTACCACCAGACTTCCTTTATGTTACCTCTCATCACAGGCAAAAGTGAGACCGCAGAGTGCACAGCAAATATTTATGAAGGGGGGCAGACAGAACACCCAGTCTGTCATCAGAGCCCAAAGTAGTTTACTTTTCTCTGTCAAATCTTACTAATACACACACACATAGCAACAGGCCAAATGGTCTGCAGTCTAGACCAGTGGTTTTCAACCAGTGTGCCATGGTACTCTGGGGTGCCTTGAATTATAGTCAGGGGTGCCACAGGCAACACTGGCCTCTGTCTCTCTTTCCTTTCCTCCCTCCTCTGATGCCCTCTCACATCTCTGCCTCCCAAAGGCTTGCACAGCTGTTTGTTGCAGCAGCAACCCTGGCTACACACTCCCTAGGTGAATGATACCTCTAGGGCTGGCCAGGGGAGAGGAGAGGAGAGGCAAGGGGTGACATAACTGGGCTTCTGGTGCTCAGAGTGCATTTCCCCACAGGGGAGCCGTAGAAAGAATGCAGTTGGTCAAGGGAGCCACGGACTCAAAAAGGTTGAAAACCTCTGGTCTACGCACAAAGGGGGAATATCATCTTTGAGTGTAGCACAGATGTTAAGAAGTTTATTAAGAATAAGAAGCAAAACCATGACCACAGGAAAAAATGAGTAGCTGTGAAGTAAATTTGATGTGGTTGCATTAAAAAAAAAAAGAAATGATGCAGAATTAGGCAACAGTTAATTAATCTTTTTTCATTGTAAACAAAAGTGATAGGGAGATATCCAAAATCAGATGTTAAAACTTTTCAATGTAGATATAATGTTATAGAGTGTATCTATCAGATTACCTGATAAAGGAAAAATGAAACAGAAAATTGGAAACACTTGCTGTTTTAAAAGAAATCTCTATAAATTAAAGGAAGGAAGAGTGAATGAGCAATTTTGCTGATGATTTTCTTGGCCTAACATGCAGTATGCTGTGGAAAGAATGAGTTTTGGCTTAATCAACACACAGCTGTATGAAGACTCGTCACAGAGACAGTATTTTATTCGAGAATCAATGGAGAGACTGTGTACTCTCCCCCCCCCCCAATAATCTAGATATGTTTTGCCCTGAAAAGCATTTCTTGGGAAACTGATTTCATTTCAAAAACAAAAGCACATTGGAGATAGATTCTGCATTACCCCACACAGTGCTTGTTCGAAAACAGATGTAGGTAGTCTTGGCAATGGGAGTATTGTAGCCAATGATGTTGTGGGTGTGGGTATGCAATGATCATAACCACCCCACCTTACTTCATTCACCAGAGCATGTGCAGGGTAGGGAAGCATGGATAACCTACTCAGGGGAAGGCTTTTCAAATGTGTGTCCAGTAACCACACACAGCCTTGTGGACAGCAGGATCTGGAATCAATGGAGCTTGAAAGCAGCATGCTGAATGAGCACGCACCATTCCAGATTGAGAAAAAAATACATTTTTTACTACAAACATGTTAGTGTGTATGCAGCCTTAGTGAAGCTTAAATCAGTACAGATAACAGATATTCAGGAATTTGCTTTCCTTTCTTGCTAGCTGGTAAAATGGGGACTTTAGCACTGATATCAAATGGATAAATATTCCACGTGTATGACACCATTCCCCGCCCCCCCCAAAAAAATATCCTAGTCCAACTATACTGAGTCATAGTGCCCAATCTCCACTGAAAGAAATGGCGCTTCGCCGGCCCCGATCCCAGGGAGCTCCTAGCGGGGCCCCCGGGAGCGATCGGGCGGCGGAGCTCTAGGGTCCGTTGACAGCCCCGTCTGGCGAAGCTGCAAGACCGCTACCGCTGAGCGCGCCGATTCCTTCTAAATCTTCAATTTGGAACTGTAAGTAATCAGCAAAGAAAAAGTGTGAATTTTGAAGCAATTTGGACTGGCTTGAGGATGAAAATACGGAGGTCCGTCCCTTGCCATTGTGTAACAACGACAGGGCATTGTTGCACAGCTTTGAGAAGTATTGCCTGGAATTTGACACTTTGTTTCGGAGATTTAACCCTTGCGCCTCCCCCAGTCCTAGGGGGCAGATGAAGTTAATTAAACTTTTATGAGCAAGAGGATTATTTTGGAGTTTTGGAACTTTAGAAAAGTTTGAAAAAGTTTGGAAAAGTTAGAAAAGAACTGTTTGCTAAAAATGGCGGTGAAACAGGATGTGGATTTGATAACATTGTTGGAGAAACTGAAAGAACTCAGAATGGATCACAATGCTGGAGTGAAAGAACTGAGAGCTGAACTGGCTGCTGCTGGGAGCAGCTCTGTGACAGAGATAAAGCAAAGCATAAACAATGGTCTGATTGGTCAGGATTTACAACCAAACCCTGTGAACAGTGTACTTGTTGAGTCTAAACAGAGAAAGCCTACTCAGAAGATAACCAGCTGCAAAAGAATCATCCACTTTAAGTCAAGAGCTGTCGTCATCATCAGGAAAAAGAGAAATATCAGGAGAATAGTCAACAAACCACAGCGTAACGACAAGCAGCGGAGAGGAAGTCGAGACAATCTGGACCAAATATGGATTGGAAGGCCAAAGATTTTAATGGATATTGTTTTGGATGCTACTCTGCAGCAAAGACAATGGGTTCCAAAGTTGGATCCTGCAGGAATAGGATGAACATTTATACGAAGTAACTGTTTTGTGGCCTACTGGTTTTTGAACTCGGAGATGGCAGGAAATGATTATAGTATGATTTTTGGAAAATAATGATATAAGATTGACAGATATTATAAATGATAAGTAATTTTGATATTGAAATAGTCTGCGCTGGGGACTGGGGGGGGGAATAGGGATATGATTAAAGTAAAAGATAAGAATGTTAAAGATGTGAGTGGTAGGTAAACGATTCGAAAATTAAGATATTATGGAAATGTTAATGATGTGGAATTAGAAACCTGGTAAGAATGAATATTATAATAAATGAAAACAATGAGGGGGGGCGTGAGGAAGTCATCAGATATTGTAAAAATTGTATGTGATCTGGCCCGAATCGGGGCTGGACAAAAAAATTGAAAATCTAATAAAAATTATTATGAAAAAAAGAAAAAGAAATGGCGCTTCGGGTAGTTGTGACTAACTTCTTCCATTGTTTCATTGGGGCTTTTATGCTAATTGATAAAACCAGGTATCTATATTTTTACCTCATTTGTCAGTTTTGTCCATAAGCCTTCTGAAGCTTTAAATTGCATGTGTGCCTTTTTCCAGCGACTACTATCCTTACAGTATAAGGAGATGAAAGCTCTTTTAAGGCTAAGATATTAAAATGAGGAAAACTAATAATCAAATATGTAAAGCCATTGGCTTGGGGATTTCAGGATGACATTGTGTGCCTGTGAAGGGGTGCTGGAACCCCAAGCACCATGCAAGGGTAAGAACATCAGGGAAGGTTAAGAGCAGATGACAGACCCTCCAAGTGTCCCTATTTTCCAGGGATGTCCCTGATTTAGAGAAGGCATCTCAGTTTCTTATTTGATCCTGCAATGTCCTGCTTTTCCTTAAGACATCCCTATTTTCATTGGAGAAACATTGGAGGGTATGGAGCTATTCGACTCCTGAGCCGTCAGAAGGCAATCCTGTATAGGGAAAGGGTTTTTTAATGCTTAATGTTTTATTATGTTTTTATATATGTTGGAAGCTGCCCAGAGAGGCTGGGGCAACTCAGTAAGATGTGTGGGGTATAAATAGTAAAATTATCATTATGGAATGCAATGTCCCTTTTTTCATCGGAGAAATGTTGGAGGGTATGACCCAATGTTGTTATCAGGGCCAGTTTGTAGATACGCAGGTTACCGGTATATCTTTTAAGCTTTAGAAAGATTTGCATTCAAAAGCCATGATCAATTTAAATGGTTTTCTCTGGACCTTTGACACAAATCACTAGGAACCCAAGAGAAAACATGTGACTTGGACATGTTTCCTGGAAAAAAGTAAGAACATTATTGCAAAGTCAAACAGAGGCATGAAAAGCAATAGAAGTGGATTATTTCAAAGTCGGGGAAAGTTTATGCTTTAAAAGTGTTGTGACTTTAAGGGTGGTTGTTTTTTTTTTTAATTCAAGCATTGAAACATGTCGTAGCTGATTAATAGCTGCTGAACATCTTAACTAGACACAGACAAATTGCCAAGGGAATCATGGTACATGAAGTAGATTTTTCACTGGGATATTGACTTGCATTCCTTGCCAATCGGAAAGTAAGCTGCTCTCTTTCATTGACTGGCACTCGCTATTTCCTTTCTAAAGGGAGCTTTCAGTACTTGTTTTAAGTTTTTGTAACCCTTATCCCATGAAACTTCACAGATAACCTGCTATTGATTTAGTAATAGGTCAGAGGAAAAATCAGCCAGGCTATCTGGTCCTAGCCGGTGTCAGGCTATTTCCAGTAGGTGCAGATCTGAAGATTCTTGAAACTCTGCTTGCAAATGCACCTCTGTAATTATTCAAATCGTTGTGAAGCATCAGATCAGCTGGCTTTAAATTAATCAAACAAACAGGTATATTCTTGGAAAATGTATGTGCCTGCATGTTGGGATTTTGCCCTTGGAAGTTTCAGCCAGCTTTCTACATCTCAGAAGCTTTTTCTATGTACTAGAACAGTGGCAACGTGCCAGGCAGAGATTAATTTCCCCAAAAATTAGAGCCAACCATGCACCATCTGTTACCTGCTAAGAGACCCTGGAAAACTAATCAGACCCAAACCTACTTAGGGCAACTTAGGGCAGGGCAATTTCTGTCTTGTCTTTTCTTTTTCTTTTTTTTTTTAAAAAAAGATTTTTGGTTATGCATGTAAGTAAGCTCGATTTCTTTCGGCGGAGATATTTGCTGCTCACACATATGGAACACTTGTTAAGTGGCAGCTCTTAAGAGACTTTTAACAGAGCTGTAAAACAGTGCCTCAGAATGATTAGTCGAGCAGCTTATTAGAGCTATTGGGTATTACATGAGGAAAACAAGTGATTTCTCACATGGGTTTATGCGAAGGAAGTCACTGCCAGCTGGCAATCCCCTGTAGCTTGAACCCACGATTGCACACGTTTTAAAATCCCCCTAAGTCTGTTGTCACTAGCATGGAAATGTAATGGTGCGAGTCCTTGTCCCACTGCAGCTCTGACATTACCTTTAAAAAATACTTCTTAGGCAAGTTGTACTGTAACATTAGAATGGCCAATTTACCTGAGCACACAACTAATATATGGCAATTATCACGTAATTTGCTCTAAGTGAGAGGGTGAAAGAGCAGAAGATTTTATTACTCCTGCTCAGTTGCAGTCCAGTATTATCAGCTGATAAAATGCACCATAATGTGAGGAGATTTTTGTAATGGCTCTAATGATATGATAACCTTAACTGGTTCTTCGTGTACGTTTCAAATTTCATTGCTAATAACAATCTTAATATGCTATTCATTAGCCCGTTAATTACATCGTCATTTAACGTACACATCACTTCCAATTAGCTTTAATTACATCAGAGCTATTTTTCCATGCTGCCATTTTTTTTAATAATTTTTTTTTTAAGAAAGGAAAAAATGTGCACTGTGCTTTCGCACTTTAACCGCCTGCTGTTCTGTCTTAATTAAGTTTTGTAACAGCAGTCATAGTTTATAGGGGACTTTTTAACCTCATTTGATGTCAGACCATTTGTACTGTCTTGAAGTAGGCATTGAAAATGTCCGAGTTAATCCAATTACCTCAAAAGGCAGCCAATCTCATTTAATTCATATAATTTTAGGGAAAGGCAAAACTCCCGCAAATGGCCAGAACTATTTTATCTGCACCAATATGTAAAAGAAAAATACCTCGAAACCCTGAAAAGACAGAAGAAAAGAAACAAACATTCACGATGCAGATGACTGGAGAGGACAGACAGGCCTCCATGGGGTTTAATCTGGCTTCCATGCATACCAGAACGTGTGGAGCTTTAGAACATGGGTAGGCAAACTAAGGCCCGCGGGCCGGATCAGGCCCAATTGTCTTCTGGATCCAGCCCGCGGATGGTCCGGGAATCGCCGCGTGGATCAACAGCGCGCATGTTCTTTCCCTCTCCCTCCCCCTCCCTCACACGGTGCCGCTGACGCCGCCTCCTCCCTCCCTCCCTCCTCCTGGCTTCTCCCCGCCCTGCCTAGAGGAGGAAGGGGGCTGGGCCTTGTTGGTGCCAGCAGCAGCAATGCTTGAGCGGTCGCCATTTTAAGCAGCCCCTCTCCGGAGTAATAACTTTTGAAACAAATATATGAAACAAGGAATAAAAAACCAAGTGGGTTAAAAAAATGCCTATTAAGACGTTCCTTTTTCAACAAGCCTCGTCAGTGGAGATCTTTATCCCAATCTGTATCTTCATTGGCTTTGACATTGTTTTAAAATATAGAATTGCTTTCAATTGTTTGTGTACAGTATATGGAATTGTTTTTAATGTTGGTTTTTAAATTATGAGATACTTTATGGGAAGTGATTCACAAATGGAACCCAATCAGCAAACAGTAATCTTAGATAAACCATCAGAAATACATTTCAATCTCCAGTAGCAATACCGACACATGTGATGGTAAAAATGCCAAGTTTTAACTTGTCTAAGACAATGTTGCCTTTCTTTCCCAGCCTTACATTTTCTCTGTGTTTGACTGGGAGCCATAAGCACTCTAGGCACAACATAAACTACTTGTTAGCATTTGCCCTGATAGACAAAATAACAAAGTCGTGAAGTCTCGTGGCATAGGAAAAATATGCCTTTTCTGCTATGTGTGTTGTTGTTCCATTAGATTAGAAAAATGTAAATGTTAGCTATTAGAACCAATGATCAAGACAAGCTGGCACATTATCTTAGGTGAAACAATGAGCAGCTTATGCTGAACAAAAAGATCATATGAACTTTGGCTGACATACTCGATGGTTCAGAAAGGCTTTACTATGTTACAGTAAGTTATGTACCACCATAGCTGTGGCGCACCCTAATTTTATTTTATTTTTTAAATGGGGATCATGGCAAGCACAAGAGAGTACAGAGTGGCATCTCTGACCTCTCAGCTGCTCTGCTCGCCACCTTTGGCTCACACTGGCAAGTAATGTCTCGCTCTCTAGGACAGGGAAATGAAGGAACCTTAACCTGCTTTGTTTAATCTGGGTGAGCTAATGATTAAAGATGAAGATCATGAAAACTGATGGTATCTTTGTACACGCCTGATTATTACTGTAGCAAAATTTGGTATTTGGCTTCACATTTTTTTTAAAGTTTTCATATTTTAAGAAGAAGAAGAAGAAGAAGAGTTTGGATTTGATATCCCGCTTTATCACTACCCGAAGGAGTCTCAAAGCGGCTAACATTCTCCTTTCCCTTCCTCCCCACAACAAACACTCTGTGAGGTGAGTGGGGCTGAGAGACTTCAAAGAAGTGTGACTAGCCCAAGGTCACCCAGCAGCTGCATGTGGAGGAGCGGAGACGCGAACCCGGTTCACCAGATTACGAGTCTACCGCTCTTAACCACTACACCACACTGGCTCTCAGTGAAGTTTAGCAACTTTTGTTGTCAGTTTCTTTTGTCTGATGAATAAAAATGTCCTTTATGATTGAGTATGGGTATGTATTCCATAAATGCTTACCCTTAAAAAAAAAAAAAATCACTGGATGCACCCCCAATGAAATGTGCTGTGCACACCTATATGCACCACTGAAAAGCTGTAGGCTTGGCTCTTGAAGAAACTGAACTCCTCCTCTTACAGTTAAAGGCACGTGCCTCAAAAATTTCTCACTATAAAGAAATGCACTTATCCCCCACTTACCAGTACCTTTCATCCGCACTTTTCAGCCACCGTCTATGCTTTAAAGTTCCATGTCTGAGTGCTCTTTCTCTCCTCTGGCACTTTCTGCACAAAACCCCACACTTTATCACTGAATCAGAGCCAATGACAATCTGCACAAAACCTGAGTCGCCATTTGTTGCACTTCAGCTTTAAGTAGTGGGTTTTTGAAGGAGAAGCTCCGGGTCAAAAAAAATATGCACTTGGACACAGGTCTTTAGAGTGCAGGCCTGTACCTGGAAAGCACAGAGCAAAAGGTAAGTGTGGATAAGCCCTGTGTCAGTGCTTTCAAAGACCGAGTAATTCAATGGGTCAGGTACTGCATGTGTTACTGGCAACACCTCACATCCTATAACACCTTGGATAATTATTTTGGACCTGCAAAATCCTTCTAAGTGTGTGTTTTTTTAAACCCACTTAATTTTTGTTTCCTTGTTTCATATATTTGTTTCAAAAGTTATTAGTTCTTCATATCCGCAGTTATTAGAAACAGAGTCAAAATAGATGTGGCACAGGAGATATGTGACTGGCTCTTTTTTGTACTGTATTGCATTGTCAGGAGACAGCTAATTTGATTGGAAAAGCAGTGCTGAAGGGAAAAGCAATGATATAGAAAGGAAGAGAGAACCATTCCTCCATTGCATTTTTTGCTGATCTAAATTGCTTGTCTGCCTCCTCTTCAAGTTTCTCTGACACAGCTCACTTTCCTGCACATGCCTAACAGACATCACTACTGAACCTCACAATGTCCTTCATTTACTAACCTAAAGGATATTGTCATACCAAGTCCTGACCTGACCCTGGGCAACTTCTCTTCTTAGAATCATAGAATTATAGAGTTTAAAGGGACCGCAAGGGTCATCTAATCCAAGCCCCTGCAATGCAGGAATCTTTAGCCCAACATAGGACTCAAACCCACAACCCTGAGATTAAGAGTCTCATGAGCTAGAGCTTCTAACAAGCAAGACCTTCCAAAGCCAGGAGACCTGGGGGAGCAGACAGAGCACCCCAACTGCAGCACAGATCCATAAGACCCTGGTGTCCAGCGAGAGTCCTCACCAGGCCTGCCTCCAAGGGTTGCCCTGAAAGGACCATTGGGCTGTGATCCTGATTCACCTGCAGCATTGGAGCCCTGATCTGAGTCAATGTGGAGGAAGGTGAAGCATCTCCCAGTCTTCTAGAGTTTCAGCACCAGAAGGTCCAGACTCAGGCAGCTGGTTAGTGAAGGAGTGCACACCAAGAAACCCAAGGTCCCCAGAAGTTACTTGAGAATAAAAGGAGTCCTTGAGTGTAACTGCTCTCATCAACAGTAAAGGCTCCTTGGAGAGCAGGCTTCAGCCTCTGCTGGTGGTTATCAGCAGGATCTGGAAGACCGGACCAGGTTATCTTAACCCTTCAGTCAGAATCTGATAATTGCTAGAACAAAATATGCCTTTCAGTTCTTTACTACTGAGACATGACAATCCCGCCTGCCTTCTGAATGATTTTAGCTGCTGATTTCTGGACCTTGACTCTGCTCCTGGATTATATTTGACTTGGAGTCGGGGTGATTCTCTTGTCCTTGGCTTCACCTTGGCTTTGCTTTTGGACTCCCCTTGTTACTGCATGGTGTTACTGCATTTTGGAACCTGAGCATGTAGTGGACCCTGCTGTGTGGCCTTGGCCAGCCTAGCTCCAGAACTGAGATCCAACCTAGCCTCTAGTAGGACAGATATATTAGAGCTACAGTAAAAGGTAAAGGGTAAAGGGACCCCTGACCATTAGGTCCAGTCGTGACCGACTCTGGGGTTGCAGCACTCATCTCGCTTTATTGGCCGAGGGAGCCGGCATACAGCTTCCAGGTCATGTGGCCAGCATGACTAAGCCGCTTCTGGCAAACCAGAGCAGCGCACGGAAACGCCATTTACCTTCCCGCCGGAGCAGTAACTACCGGTATTTATCTACTTGCACTTTGACGTGCTTTCAAACTGCTAGGTTGGCAGGAGCAGGGACCGAGCAACAGGAGCTCACCCCGGCGCGGGGATTCGAACCGCCGACCTTCTGAGTGACAAGCCCTAGGCTCTGTGGTTTAACTCACAGCACCACCCGTGTCCCAAGAAAGCTACAGTACATACCGGTAGCTAATACCGGTAATTCTTGCATAATAAAGCCAATGAGTTACTTGGTAGAAGTTAAAAGAAGCTCAGTTCAAAAGAGTAGTTTCTCTGATCTGCATGCAGGTTCAAAGAAGATACGTACATAACAATGATGAAGCAATCAAGGTCTTTGTAAGATATAATGAACTATATGACTCACAGAGGCAGGGATGGGGGGAAATGCGATGAAATTAGCATACCAAAAGTATCTAAAGAGCATGTCCTGCCCTGAATGCCCTGCCTGCTTTTCTCTACAAGAAGTTAAAAAGTGCATACAATCCCTAACATGTACACAATATCCAGGATTTGATGGGATACCAGCTGAATTCTAGAAAGCCTTTATACATGTATTGTGTGAGCTAAATACTAATAGTTCATTAGTATGCCAAAACTGTGATGTTACCAGACCAGTAGAATAATGCCAGAATAGTGTTTACACACAAACACGCACAAAGAAGCAGAAGCTAGCTCTGTTATCATATAACCTCATCTTTCTCCTAAACCAAGACTAGACATTTTTCACAGCTTTATGGCTAAAAGTCTGAATAAAACAATAGTTATATTCACAGTGATCACTTATCAGACAACAATAGAAAAGCACTGAACAGATATCGTATGTCATAATAAGAAAACAAAAGCAGTCTGTATTTGTTGGCATAGAGTGGGACCATTTATTAAAGACATTTCAGATACTTGATATCACAGATTTTTTTAAAAAAATAGTAAGAGGAATGTACTCAAAACTGAGGGCAAACTTCACAGTAAATGGAAACAATTCTGACCTTAAATGTTAATTGAAGTACAAGGGGCGGGTGTGCAGTGCTTTCTGCAATATTTATCGAGCCCTTTGCATTTTAAATTAAATCTAAAGAAAGGGATAAATGTTGGTCCCCATATTTGGGTAGATGTCTAGCAGAAAATTCTAATATTAATGATGTGGGAAACCTGGAGCAGATTTCATCCATTTTTGTAGGAAATGTGGAAAAAGCATTGCAGGCTGAGAGAACTGTAATCTCACATTCACTCCTTGTATGACCAACAGCACATTCTGTTTACACTGAAGTATGCCTCACTTAATCCAAGCTGACTGTAGCACAGAGGTGGATAGACCCCACTTTTGGGGCCCTATCTGGACCCCCAGCAATTTTTAAAATATTTTTTTGGTCTGGGTGGGAGCAAAAAATAAATAAAACAAAGCTGACAGCTCTGGGAAAGGCAGAGCATGGCACCCTGATGGGAATGCAAATTGCCCCTCTCTAGCCATCAGGTTGACCATCTAATGAGCAGAGAGGAGGAGATAAACTCTCCTCAGCTGATCAGCATGGAGGGGGTCTGTGTGTTCATGCAAGAGTGTGAGGTGGTCACATCTACTTTTGCCCATGCCCATTGCTGGCATGCAATCCTTAGAAGGTTGGTCAAGGGTGAGACCATAAAGGCTAGGCATCCCTGCTCCAGTAAGTCTGTTTAAGAGGGCAACCTAGCTAAATTATAATATTCATTCCATTCATTCATTCATTCATTCATTCATTCATTGCATTTATCTCACCCCATCCTCCAAGGAGCACAAGGTGACATACATGGGTCTCTTCCTCCCTGTTTTATCCTCACAACCACCCTGTGAAGTAGGTTAGGGAGGGAGACTGTGACAGGTTTTAGCCCAGCACTCTAATCACTGGCTCTGTGAGTAATTATGTTTGAGTATACTGAGGTTTTGAGATTTAAGGCGCACTCCTCCATTGTCTCCCGAGACGGACGGATGCCAACCAATTATGACACCCATAGCCGAATGAGTCCATTGTGGTACAGTGCATAACCTGACTAAATTTCCTTCTGTTGTTCACTGCCATATGTATAGCCCCAGTTTTAACTCCCTGCCTGCTTCCCATTAAATTTATTTGTTTTAAGTTCTGTTACACCTTTGAAGGGGAGAAAGTGAAATGCCAAAGACCAGTGTCTGCGTTGAACAAGGGGGGTTGTGTCAGTAACAAAATGGGCAGTAACAACAAGAGTGTTCAAGCCCAGAGTGTTTATGCTGAAAGGAGTTCAAGTGCGTGTCGAGTGCTCATCCTATTTATGGCTCAGAAGTGGAACACAGGAGCCAGCCATGAGTCAGATTCATAGCTGATTTCTTGGAAACCAGAGGTAAAATAATAATGAATTGTTCATGTTTCACTTTGGGGATTTTAGCAAAAGATAAACCATCTGTCCTGGTTACTTATTTGTTTTATTTATTTAATAATAAAGAAGACCCAGTGTGATAAATAATTCAAGCAGTGGACTGCCATGAGAGGAGAATCTGATATGACTGCTATAGGGTGCTAGTGTGATATAGTGGTTAGAGCATCAGACTAGGACCTGCCAGGTAAAGGGACCCCTGACCATTAGGTCCAGTCGTGACCGACTCTGGGGTTGCGGCGCTCATCTCGCATTATTGGCCAAGGGAGCCAGCGTACAGCTTCCGGGTCATGTGGTCAGCATGACAAAGCCGCTTCTGGGGAACCAGAGCAGCACACGGAAACGCCGTTTACCTTCCCACCTATTAATCTACTTGCATTTTGACGTGTTTTCGAACTGCTAGGTGGGCAGGAGCTGGGACCGAGCAACGGGAGCTCACCCCGTTGCGGGGATTTGAACCGCTGACCTTCTGATCAGCTGTGGTTTAACCCACAGCACCACCCGCGTCCCTTAGGGACCTGCCAGACCAGAGTTCAAATTCCTCCCTCCCGAAGTCATGAAGTTCATTGGGTGACCTTGAGACAATCACTGCCTCTCAGCCTAACTCACACCTCTCAGAGTTGTTGTGGGGATTAAATGAGGAGGGGAAGAACCATGTATGCCACCTTGAGCTCCTTGGAGAAAAAGGTGGGATATAAATGCAATGAAGTGACAATAACAAAGATATCATTTGGTGTATGGTAGGGAAGTCTATATTTCTGGAAAACAGTGACCTACCAGAATATCAAGTGGGCTGGAATAATTAACCTTCTGAAGAGATGCATGACGGGCACACCATAAGTCAAAGAGATCCTGGAAAACCAAATTGTGTGATCTGGGAAAATATTACACAGAACAAGCAGACAAAGGCCAATCCCAACATGTCAACAAAACAAAACCCACCTGGTGAAAACAACTGAAGTACATGAAATTATTGTTACCTTAAAACCTGATGTTGCAGGACAAAGCATATTATAATTCTGGTGGGGGGGAAATATTAGAAATTCACAGTTGTAGGGATTTGAAATCTACATTCAAATACAGATTATATGCATGAATGTGTGTGCCAACCAAGCTGCCAAATGTTCATTGTAATAGAATTGACTTACCTAAATGAGGCTTCCCTTCAATAATGCTCTGACGCAGTAGCCTGTGGTAGAATGTATCTCCTCACCTCCTAATTCAGGTGGGACCATGACCAAAAGATTGGTGGGTGTAGATTCTCCAGTGGCCACCAGGCACTAGTCACTGTGCTGTTGCTAACCTAGAAATACCCAAAGGCCTGGGGTCATCAGCATATAGGAGACCACTTTCCCCATAAATGTTCCCAATGTTCTCTTGGATCAGGAAGGGACCTGCCCTAAGTTACCAAGCCTCACTAAATGATCCTGGCAGCGACAATGTGTAGGGTATCTCCAGTAATGTGGACCACTTCAAGTTCCCTTTTGAAAGGGACTCAATTCTGCCTGACCTTTCCTTTCCACCTTTAAATGGGATAGCAGCCAGATTCCTGGCACCAGGTGTGCTGCTTCATATTAAAATAGCTATATAAAACCATAACAGGCAGTCTTCTTAGATTTTCACAGCTGTATCTAGTCCCTGCTTTGTGATATGCATAGTTCTGCTGCAGACAACCATCCTTATTTAAGAACCTAGGTACACATTTTGTAATACATTGCCCTAATTATTAAGATAATGAAATGGAGATAGTTGTGATTTTTAAAGAACCAACAAAAAAACCCCACCCAATCTGTTTTCCACGTAGAATGTAAAACATGCTCCCAAAGTCAATTTATTATTATTTGGCACCAATTATATTGCTAAAAGTAATAGCTACCAGTCAATTAAACAAACAAACAAGCACAGTGTGTAATTTTTATGGTCCTTCTCATCGAACAGACTGTAATTACAGAATTTCAGCATGGCTCAGTTCTGAGATAATCAGTGCAAATCACATAAATGTCTGAGAAAGATTAGAATAAAACTGGAACCTTGCCTTAAATCCTGTGGTACATTTAAAATAAATGAATGAATAAATAAAATGGCTGCCCAATATGAATGATTCTTAGTAATGCCTTGGACAAATGATTTCCAGAACGGAGGGAGTGTGATGGAAATAGCATTCCATTTATACCAAAGACTGACCTTGACAATCAAGGGGGAAATACAGAATTCAGTATGACATTAGTTGATCAAGGATGGTACTTTCCCAGAACTGCAGTGCCAGCTTATAACATTTTGACTTTTTAGGGCTTCAGTTTTTAATATTGTTGTTTTCATCACAATTCAACTTGTACAGAACTTGTTCAGAAAAGTGTGCCATTACACATGTGCAGAGTGTCATCTCCCGACTAAAAAATAAAATAAATCCATCCATTATTCTCCATGGACAGGGAAGAGTTTCCATGTAAGAGGTCCAGGAAGATTTTCAGACAAAATTTACTCTGTACCTCTGATTTAGAAATTAAGCCATACCCCCATGATGTACATTTTTGAATTTGAGTATTGATTACACCTACACTTCCATTGCAAAAAAATTAAACACACATAAACTTAAAACGTGAAGAACACTTGCTTCCAGTTGCATTCAGTTTTCCCTACACTCCCTACACTCACCCCGCCAATTAACATTTCATTATCCAAAACACTAAAATTAAGAAAATAAATATTCCAAACAATAGACAATAAAGAACAACTATTTCAGTTGAGCCAATGGAACATGTGCAGAGTTTGTAGAATAGCCCAGATCATGTTGTTTCTTTCTTTTTTTTATGTTTGCACTTTTCTTTTCTGTAACAAATCTGTATAAATGTTTTTCAAAAATAAAAGCCCTGATCTCTTGCCTGCCATTTCACCTGAACAAGTCAGGCACGAGTCAGGCACATCCTTCCTCTAAGTTCCCCAATACCTACCGTAAGCACAATACTGTATAAGTTCTATCTGGCAGGAAAATGAAGAAATCCCTTTCCCCTGTGACAATTTCCACCACCGACAACCAATTTCTCCTTCCCCTGGAAGTATCTGCCATCTCCTTTGATCCCAAAAGCTGTTGGCCACTCCCTCCAACTTCCCTGAGGTGTTTAGATTACCTGGCAAGCATGAGCTGTGCTCTGATTGGCTGAAAAAATGCCAGCTGTCACCAATATAGGGAGGAAACACTTTAAAAATAGTCTGTGGCCATGCAGTCCTCTGTCTGTCACATCTGAGTCTGTTATCAGAAACAGAAACAGATAATCAGTTATCAGAAACCCCGGCAACTGACCACTTCATTGCTCATAAAGAGACTAGAAGCCTGCATGTAAATTGTAAGATTAGATAGATTTGAACCAACAGATTTTATTTTCCATTTTCTATGTTGTCCATTTGCCCTACTCTTTTCCTTCTTTTTATTCTTAATAAAACTTGGTATAATTAGGTCACTGGGGTCTGAATGTCATTTTAGAAATTCACTGACAATCTCACACAGAAAAAAAGAAAGAAAGAAAGAAAGAAAGAAAGAAAGAAAGAAAGAAAGAAAGAGTAGCAGAAGCATTTCCCACATTTCAGCATTCAAGATATTGACTGAACTTAAGCTAGGGAAGGGGCTTGTCAGAAGCAGATTCATATTTATTACAGAAAGAGACTACCACAGTGTACACACTCTTGCCTGCCACATACTCTCGCTCTTTCAGGAAACAAATACTAAGCAAAAAGGGTAAAGCTGTTCAAACACTTCTTGGCTACTAGAACATCTAAAGAACTGTGAGGAGATGTGCCCTTCTAGGAAGAATTTCTGAGCATGCTCAGACCAGATGTATGATTCTACCAGAAGCTAGTGGGTCTGCCCTATCAGCAGACAACCTATGGTTATATGCTCTGGTTGGATTGCCCTCATGACAAGAGCGGGGAATGAGAGCCTGCACAACTGGGGCTAATTAGCTGGCAGTCCTAGTAATCCATGAATTTCACATGGTTCTTCTGCCCAGAGATGTGAGGGATATTTCAAGATTGGCTGCAATTCTACAATGCCTAGGAAGGCATCCAGGGTTCTTAGTATCAATTAAATCTCTTTCTCTTGTATATGCAGTTTGGATTGTATCAAAGAAAACTCTGTGTGATCTCAACATCAGTTGACAGGGGCTGCATCTACACAGCTATAAAAATCACTCTGAAAATGATCTGGAATAGCTCACAATGGAAAATTTCATTCAGTTCTGATTTCAGCTCTACAGCGCCATCTGGTGTCACAGTGTTACAATGCATTTATAACATGGTTTGTTTGTTCTTTTAACTCATGTATCTGAGTCCAGGGTGAATAGGTATTCTCCTTATATTATGAAGACTAAAAGGTTAGGAGGTCATTTTGTTCTGGAAATTACCGTATTTTTTGCTCTATAAGGCGCACCTGACCATAGGACACACCTAGTTTTTAGAGGGGAAAAGCCCCATTTTTTGAGGATCAGCTCAAAGTTGTTGAGCTTACTTTGCAAAGGGAAAAAAACCTTGTTTTATGGGGTTTAACTCACAGTTCTGCAGCTTCAGGAAGCCATTTCTACAGTTTCCAGACAGATAATCTAATCAGCCAGTCACATGTCGCTGGGGAAACAGCCTCCCTCTGCAAGGGGGCGGGGCTGGAATCTCTCTCCCTTATCTCTCTCCCCGATCGTTTGCTGAGCAGCTGCTCAGGGGCTTCCTTTCAACACCCTCTTCTCTCTCTTTTTTTAAAAAAGCACGATCTGCTTTTGCCCCTGGGCAGTTCAGCTCCAGGGACCACACATTTGCTCCATAAGACGCACAGACATTTCCCCTTACTTTTTAGGAGGAAAAAAGTGCGTCTTATGGAGCGAAAAATACGGTATGAGTTTTAATCTGCAATCCTATGCTCAGTTACTGGGAACTAAGTCCCATTGACTTAGTAAGACTTCTTTCTTACTGATAGACATGCATAGGATTGCACTATTAACATGATACTTCATTCATAGCAAGTCAGAAATGTTTCCCGGACCCTAGCTGGCGGAGTCAAGAGAAGGTTAGCTTTTTATGCTATGGTGTTCAGAATATCTGAAAAGACTCCAGTACAATTATTTCAAGGATATATCCTTTGATGAGTGTTGTGCACATTATACTTTGAAGTAAAGATACCCTGAAGACTATAGAACTCTGAATTTCTAACATTAGTGCTGAAGAGAACATGACCACATACAACCTGGATAGAAATGATAGTGTTAGATTCTCATAATTCCTTCAGGTGGCAAATAAATTGTTCAATTTATCTACCTTTTCTTTTTTAAAAAAATAATCCATAAACTAGTGCATGTACCCCAACAAGTGTTGCTTTTCTTCACTTCAGCTCATCATTCCTCTGGCTCACATTATGGAGATAGAGCCGCTTCCTTCACAATAATCTTTACGTATCTGATGGGTCCCCCCCCCCATGCCTTCTTGTGAGTCAGCAGAACACGCTGTACTCTGCCCATTTGCTTCGAAATCTGTTATCTATGTAGTTCTACATGTAACTAAAGGTCTATTGATTTCTAGGCAGCAAAATAATAAAAAGAATAATAAAAATCAATCGGTTTACACTCACCTCTCCTCTCTGACCAGCAAGAAGTTCCAGCACATACCCAGGTTTGGAAAGAGGTTATTGGAGGCTTATTATCATTTTGTATTACCGGTACACACAGATAGACAGGTTAAGCTTAGTTGGAGGCCCAGTTTAAGCACTCTAACAAACAGCCAAAGTCCACTGCTTCCAGAGCAGGCATAGGAATCATTTATCTAGGGAGGGCTCATTACCTCAGGGATAATCTCTTGTGAGGGGGGGATATTGGCAGTGGGTGGGACCAGGGCCAAAAGTGAGTGAGTAGCTCCACCCCTTTTCTCCCTTCTTTCTCTCACACTCTATTTTTTCCTCTGCTTTTCTCTCCTACTTGTCCAGCCAATTATTTACATAGAACTTCCTCCTCCATCTTTCTTTTGATCCATTTCAGCTTCCCTCCTCCTTGCTAGAGGTCTGAACTGTTTACAGTGGGATTATGCCTACTTCCATCACCCCAGCTCTTTTCTGTCCCCTCTTATTCACCTTCTTTCCCTCTGAGCTCAGTCCAACTGTAGCACCTGGGAACTATAGCACCTTGTCCTTTCCTGGGTAGCAGGGACTCAGGCACACACAAAGAGGCTAACACCATTCAGGATACAACAGAAAGTTTATTTTGAACTGCATATGTCAGGTCAAAAGGGACAGCGCAATAGCTCGCAAAATCTGTCCAAAGAACCTATGGGCACGGGGGTTCCTTTTATACACATTTCCGTATGCTGAGGCCTACGTCATCTTCAGGAAACCGAAAATGCTGACATTCTATTTTCTAATTACAACTCCAGACTATACTCCTTAAAGCAGGTGGCTTGATAAGAATATACAGCATGAATTCTTGAACTCAGTCCCAGACTCCCTAGACAAGAGACCTTGGGCACACTGGGCACATTCTCAGACAATGGGCATCTATAAGCCATTCATCAATACATCAAGCAAGCATGATTATACAGAAGCAGGATCAATAACTGGTTACAATATATAATGCAGGATCAATACAAAGATACATATAACATACTGCAAGTAAAACATAAAAGTATGTCCTTTTAAAGGGGGCTTTTCTATTCCAGGGGGGCATAGGGATCTTTTTAAATGCTTCTTTCTAAAAATATATTTTATTCTGAATTTCTCTGCAAGTACATCTAATCTCAGGAATGTAACCTTACAATGTTGCAAACTATATGCAGACTCTTTGCAGGCCTCTATCCTTGATGTCTGGAGTCGCCATAAATGTTGCAAACCCCTGCAAACCTATTTACTATCTCTCTCGCTTGTGTAACCTTCAAATGTTTCAGACTATGAATTCCATATCTTACAAAGAGGCCCTTCGTAGGAGAAACACTGACCATTGTTCCTTATTCTGGTTCTCTTTCATTCAAAGGGAATGAGCATGTAAATTGATCACCAATAGACAAACCTTTGCCAATACATTTTCAATGCTTAGACTAATCACAGTCTGGCCTATAATTATAACATTGCATGAATACATAAAAGCATATGTACATGTATGGCCCTTCACAACTACATGAAATTAGCTCCTCAGGGCAGCATGGGGCTCTTGGGCCACCATTTTCACACACTTCCTCTCCTAGTCTTACTCAGAAAGCTGCTGTTGTAAGAATATCAAGGTCATATATATATAATTGTTCATAAGTGTGCCAAGCAAAACAAGGCCACATGTCTGAAGCAGCACAGGAAGACAGGCCTGTCTCCATTTTGACTCTCAAACTGACAAACTGCTTCTCTGCAAGGAAGGAGGGGGTGATTGTCTCAGGAAAATAAAGTGATAATTTCTGGCATCCTGATGCCTGAGTGCCAGACATGGGCCATTTCCCTCACAAAGAACCCACCACCTAAAATGGATTTGGATCGTTAGCCCTACATTAGCCCTGCCAGTCCAGGGCAGGAAACAAGAAACCTTTTGTTTTGCTGAAATGTGTGTCTGGGAGGGGTCAGGGAGAGATGGCACAGGTGTGAGAATTCTCAGGTTACCTCCTCTGACCCTCCCAATCTGTGATGCAGCTGTGATGTATCTGGGGAGTGGTCTGGGGTTACACCCCTTCTGTGATGTATGTGGGAGTATCTGGGGGTGGGGCTGGACTCTGAGGAGGAATTTTTGAAATGTCTTTATAAGAGCATGTGCTCCTTTTTTCGGGGTCCTTTCCCCCCTACTCTCTGGTGTGTGGGGCAAAAACGCCATGTTGCAACAGAAATTAATTCTTTGCTTCTCAATTTTTCTCTGGTTGGCCTCTGTAATTTACTCCTACCGATGGAGAACCTCAAAGGGCTCTTGTGTACCCCATAAGGGAATAAGAGCAGATTTCTGTTTATTTCACTGCCGTTTGCATTACTCCTTAGTGTGTGCCAAGGATCATTAATGAAACCTGTCATAAGCACAAATAAAACGCCTAGCACATTTGGAAAGCTAAGCAGGGTCTGGTATGGTTTCACTTGGGATGGGGCACCATGTACATGACCCTCAGGTTCCCTCCCAACTCTGTTATTCTATTATAGTTCAGTGGTATGTGAATGGTTTAAATAAACAAACAAACAACTCTGGCCCTGCAACCAGGAAAGATTACCTGCTCCTGGCTTACAATATTAAACTGCACCATGCTGCTGCCTCTTTTAAAAATTATCTTTGCACATTCCTGTTTTAAGAGAATTGTGCAAGATCTGTTATAATGAAAACAAATGTGAGACTGCTTAAACCTCTGACTGGGATGTGTGCATGTGCTGAGCTTTCTGTAAATGCAGATAATTCCTCTCTACCAGGCTTCTCCAACTGATGGTCAACTACACATAAAACCTGAAGCCTTAAAGCACCCAAGGATCTGATCATGCTGCTGAGAATGGGGAGGGGAATCAAATCAGTCCTGAGCTTCTTCCTGCTGTTTTTTCCAAAGCTCTCCAAGTATCTCATCATGCAGCAGGAAACACCCTTTGCTTCCTCTGGCTGTTTATTTCAAACCTCTGCAGGAGCTTCTTGAGCTAGAAGAGGCTTAGGAAGACTGGGTAGATTTCCCTTTATCATCAGATCCCTAAAGGCCTTAAGCCAGTGGGTTTTTTTTCCTGTGGGTACTCAAGAGTACGCAGTACTGGCATATTCCCCCCCCCCCAAATGTTAAAAGTGTGGCACTTACTATAACAACTTCATGGTGAGTACTGACACCCTTTTTCCTTTTAAAAAAATGCACTGCTTTAAGCTAAAACTTAACATCAAGCTGGGGAAGGTTGAGGGAGAGGAATGATCTTAATTTACAAAAAAGATTGACACACACATATCCTAACTTCAGAGGACTAGACAACCCCAAACATTTTTATTATCGTTATTATTACAGGTCTTGCACAAATCTGCTAATGTGAGTAGTAAACGGAGGTAGCACTGGGGCAACAGAGGCCACTCATTGCAAGGTCAGCACACATGTGACAACACGGTGGCCTGAAAGAAAATGCACTCAGAAGTTTCCACGCCAGCAATGACTGCAAATGCATTGGTTATTTTTATGTACTGGATTTTCCGCAGTTAGGGGAAATCCATCTTAAACAAAGAAAAAACAGGCATTGGGATGGTGATGTCACGAGCAAGGAATTTCCAAGCATAAGTAGCACAACAAGCTGCTGAGTGTACACACCCTACCTCCACATCCCAGACACAAAGTCAGAACCAAAAGTGCATGCAGTACGGATAACTCAAGCAAGTGAGCCCAACAGCAAATTTCACGTGCAAGTCATACACACACACTGCATTTATTATTTTTATTATTATTATTATTATTATTATTATTATTATTATTATTATTATTATTATTATTACTATTATTACCCCATGCATTTAAAAACATAACAAAAACATCCATCCTTAAAAACTTCCCTTCAGATGTCTTCTAAAAGTCAGATAGTTGTTTATTTCCTTGACATCTGAAGGAAGGGCCAGTCGCGGAGGTGGTTTTAACCTCGCAAATGCAGGATCACAGGCCTAAAAGGGACCCATGGAAAGGGGGCCATGGGTCGGCAAACTAAGGCCTGGGGCTCGGATCCGGCCCAATTGCCTTCTGGATCCGGCCTGCAGACGGTTCGGGAATCGCCGCGTGGATTTGATTCTGATCGTTCAGACTGCCCCATTTCCCCTCCCCTCCCTCACACACACACACACACCATGGCGGTGCCTCCTCTCTCCCTCCTCCTGGCTTCTCCCCGCCCTGCCTAGAAGAGGAAGGGGGCTGGGCTTTGTTGAGCCGCAGTTGGTTGAGCGCCATTTTAAGCAGCCCCTCTCTGGAGCCAGCCCTTTCACACCGCTCATCGTCCCCCCCGCCTCTGCCACCAGCCCCTACCGCTCGCAAGGCATAGGTAAGCAGCCACTGGGGCTCATCTGGTGCTGTGGAGAAGGGAGGGGAGAGTCGTGGGGGGGATTTTTTTCTTCAAAATATAGTCCAGCCCCCCACAAGGTCTGAGGGACAGTGGACCAGCCCCCTACGGAAAAAGTTTGCTGACCCCTCCCAAGCCTAGAACAATATACTATACCTGGGAGCTACAGCTCAAGAAGCCTGCTGAAATATAAATTTAGGGTAGAAAATACCCATTCAGGGGAAAACATTTTCCCCCAAGCTGTTAAGAGCAGTCTTACCTGTACATCAATCAACACCTGTACATCACTAAGTGTCTTGGCATCTTTTCCCCTCACTGTGCTAACATTGAGCCGACCGTTTCCACAAGCAGATATTATTGGCTGGAAAATTGATGTCTTTTATCTCTTTAGGAAATCAGCAGCCTAGTTTCTTGGTAAGAGGAGGCTCATTAGTACCAGATGTGAACCCAGAAAGTAAAAATAAGAATGGCAGACTCTGGATTCAAGAGGTATCAAGAGAGTTTGAAAGGTCAGTGCCAGAAGAATGAGAATTGCTGCCACACGATAAAAGAAAGCTAAATGAGTCTGCAAAAAAGAAAGATGAATGTGTGCTGCTGAGGTCTACAAACACAAGAATAGGTCAGATAACAACACAAACTGAGGAATTATTTTCTTATAGCAGCAGTCAATTGCGCCCTGGTGGTTTCAAACAAAAAAAAGTGGACAATGACGAACAATACACAATGTTTCAAGCTTTTGGGCTACATTTTATGAATATTTCACACTTGTCAAATATAGTACAAAACATCATTTTTAAAATAATAATAAATGGCTTCCTTTGGAAGCAGCGAGTACAACAAAGCAAAGAACGTAAGTCGTATCCACATGGGTGAAGTACAGTTTGCACATCTCCGAATTACTGAGACAAAACTGTAACAAGCCTCCTGCTCATCTCAAATTACTGAGGCTTTCTTGGAAACAGTGATGCCTTTTCTTTCATGTCAGTGGGCTACATTTCAAATTCTATATATTTTGGAAAGTTGTTCACCATGTATCTGGACACCTCTTAAAATATAACCAATTCTGCATGGTGGTTTGTCAGAGCAAGGGGCAGGTTTTCATCTATATTGGGATACAATTGGATCCCATTTTGGACCAAGATGGCAGACTGAGCCTTTCTAAACTGCACTGATTGTTTTCTTAGCCTACCCAGTACCTGAGCAATGTCAGGTATCAGTCATCCAGTATTATAATATATTTATAAGCTGCTTCTTTATCCTATTAATATTGAAACAGATACTGTTTTCAGTATCTACTAAAATGCTTTTGTTTTGGCAAGCCTACCCAGATGTGTAATTTTATTATGTATATTTGGGTTTTTTAAGCCTTTTGGTTTCTTATGACTATTTATACCGGTACTATTTTATGTAAGCTGCTTACTTGATTTATGTAATTTGATTAAGTGGTCCATAAATCTTGTTAAATAAGTAAAATAAATACCTCCTAAGTGGTGCACAACAAACAAACAAAATACAGTCAAAGGAAATAGCACACATATACACACACATACAAGATTGAGCAGCAAAGAAAACATTAACTAAATCAGCAAAAAGAACAAGCATCAGCAGTAAAATAATACAGTTCACTGGGACCTGCGGGGAGGAATGTCTTCACTGGCCAGCAAAAGACGAATAAGGAAGGGTCCAGAGGAGCCTCCCTTGGGGAAAGTAGTTCCATCCACAGTGTGAATGCTGCAACCCAGAAGGCTTGGCCTAGTCACACTCAACCCACACATTTAAAGTACATGGCTTTCCCCAAAGAATCATAAGAATAGTACCGGTAGTTTGTTAACGGTGCTGTGAATTGTAGCTCTGTTAAGGGGTAAACTGCAGTTCCCAGTACGGTCGTACCTCGGCTCCTGAATGCCTTGGGAGTTGAACGTTCTGGCTCCCAAACGATCGAAAACCAGAAGTGAGTGTTCCGGTTTTCAAACGTTCTTTTGGAAGCCAAATGTCTTGATGGGGCTTCCGTGGCTTCCGATTGGCTGCAGGAGCTTCCTGAAGCCAATCAGAAGCTGCGCCTTGGAAGTCGAGCGTTTCAGAAGTCGAACGGACTTCCGGAACAGATTCTGTTCGACTGGCTGAGGTACGACTGTATTTGGGGGCGGTGGGGTGTCAGGTGTTTTTAATGTGCTTTAAATGTATGGTGCGGCCAACAACCCTTCAAGCATTGGTGTGATATAGAAGAAGCCCTCCTGTAAATCATGTGAAGACAGGCAGACACTTAATATTCTAGTCCCAAGTACTAAGGGATGTGGAGGTAATAACCAGCACTTTAAATTAGGCTTGGAAACAAACTGGGCACTAATTATATGCAAAATGACATGCAAAAAAACCCCAAACCAAAGCAACATAAATTATACATATAAAAGAGTCAAACCCTGTGCGGTACTATATTTCTGCCACATAGTTTTATAAATATATTAATACATAAATAGTTGTGCAGAGTTATATGCCTTGTTGTATGTATCTGTTTATTTGCTGGTTGCTTTTGGAAACCTAGCGTACATGTATACGATATATGAATAATATTGTACATATAATAGCGCGCGCACATATATATAATATGAGATCATTCTTTGTTATTTTAGTGGAACTGTGAAAAATATGTGGATAGGTCTGACATCAAGATGTTCAGAAAATTCCAGGCATGACCTCATTCAGCTGAACCTTCTTGAACACATGAAGGATGGAAGTAGAGCCAGTGGGCACAAGGACCCTAGACTAGTATGTGGCCTCCTGCCCTTCTCCCCCACTTGAACCCCACCCAGACGCCCAACTGTCGCTCTAGAGACCAAGCATTATTCCCAAGCCACTTAATCAGCATTTGGAAAAGACTGGGGCTAGGTTCCAAAGCAAAGGTAGGCACCTTTTAAGGCCCTTGATTTCAGGGGACTTAATTTCACCAGTCTTCAGATTGTGGTCATGAATTGTAATCAGAGCCGAGGGCTTGCCGATCAGAAGGTCGGCGGTTCGAATCCCCGCGACGGGGTGAGCTCCCGTTGCTTTGTCCCTGCTCCTGCCAACCTAGCCGTTCGAAAGCACATCAAAGTGCAAGTAGATAAATAGGTACCGCTGCAGCGGGAAGGTAAACAGCATTTCCGTGTGCTGCTCTGGTTCGCCAGAAGCGGCTTAGTCATGCTGCCCACATGACCTGGAAGCTGTACGCCGGCTCCCTCAGCCAGTAAAGCGAGATGAGTGCCGCAACCCCAGAGTCGGTCACGACTGGACCTAATGGTCAGGGATTCCTTTACCTTTACTTAAGGCAGGAAAAAATGATTGTGGTATGGTTTGGCCACGATCTTGCCAGCTAACCTTGGGTAGTAATGCAGGAGGATGTTACATTATTCATTCCTTAATCCTAGACTTCCTATGAAAATGAAGTCCTGGCTCACTTTCCAGGAGGCTCTACCAGTGTTGGGTTCATAAGGACACATATAACCAGCATAGCAGTGAAATGAAAGAAGCTGCTGATATTTGCAGCCTCTTCAATGGGCAAGCAAATTTGTTGCTTCCCTTCATTGCCAGCCTGCAGCCAGCCAGCCTCCTCTAAAATATGGCGACGTCTTTTTTTATGCAAAGTGAGAGCAGCTAACTGCCACCTCCCCTGCATAAATGTGTCCCACACAATACATCAATTATCGGTAAAAAGTGGCTGATATAAGAACCCTGTTGAATATACTAGCACTCTCTGTAACAAAAAAATATGTGTAAAAATTCATTGGTGCTTCTGTAAGGTCGCTCATCTTTGATTTAACAGATGCGGAAAAGGCCAAGAAAGTTGGTAAATCAACTGTCAATGAGAGGGAAGAAATTGTTGAGAGAAGCAAAGATTCTCTATTACACTAAAATTTAAAAAAAAAAAAGGTTGAGCTATTGAAGTTCTCTTGTATCAAATATACAGTGCCTATTGCCTTGCAATTACCATATTCTCTGGCCTCTTTCCTCGTTTATCATACACATAAGGCGATTATTCTGAGCTCTGCAATTCAGCATGCTGTATTTTCAGGAACTAGGTTGCCAACCCATGTCTGAGGAGCCTCCAGAGCCTTAAACAGCTGCATGGCAGGGAGAAGTTTGGCAAATAATTGCCAAATCCTGCCCTTTGCATTCCTTCCCATAAAGCAATGTAGATTCAGAATCTGAGAGGGCAGAGGGAGACAAGTTGCCAGGCAGTTCCACTTCCCTCATGTCTTCTTTCCTCACACTTGTCAGGCTTCAGAGCTTCATCTTCCCTATTGACAATGAGAGCTGTCAGTCTTATGAAGCATCTCCTTCCAAAGAAAGCAGGAAACAGCCAATGTATGCTCAGCACATTGTCTTCATGGCATATGTTGCCCCACTCTTTAAATGCAGCTTCTTTTTTAATTCCACCCTTAATCCAAGGAGCTCGGGGTGGCAAACATCGTTCTTCCTCTTGTCTCAGAACACCTGGATAACAGTTGTTAGAGCATGAGACTCTTAATCTCAAGGGCATAGATTTGAGCACCATGCTGGGCAAAAAGATTCCTGCTTTGCAGGGGATTGGACTAGAGGTTTCTCATGCTCCCTTCCAACTCTACAATTCTATAATCCACAACAGCCCTTTGCAGTGGCGCTGTGGGTTAAACCCACTTGCTGATCAGAAGGTCGGTGGTTCAAATCCCCGTGACGGGGTGAGCTCCCATTGTTCGGTCCCAACTCCTGTCAACCTAGCAGTTCGAAAGCACGTCAAAGTGCAAGTAGATAAATAGGTACCGCTCCGGCGGGAAGGTAAACGGCGTTTCCGTGCACTGCTCTGGTTCGCCAGAAGCGGCTTTGTCATGCTGACCACATGACCCGGAAGCTGTATGCCGGCTCCCTCGGCCAGTAACGCGAGATGAGCGCCGCAACCCCAGAGTCGGACACAACTGGACCTAATGGTCAGGGGTCCCTTTACCTAGGCTATGAGTGAGTGGTGCATTGTCACCCAGTGTGAGGTGTGGTTTGAAGTGCCCAAAGCCAACACAGTCCCATGAAACTAATTATGCAGTTTTCTGGATCCGGGTCACTGTTTATTCAGGGCAGAATGGGTTGCCATTTGTTTGGCAGCATTGATTATTTTTCTTTTCATGAAAAGCATTGCACCCAATTTGGTCTACTCAGTAGCTATTTCCCTAAAATATTCTGTTTGCAGGGTCTTTTCCTCCTGGCCTGTGTTCACATTATCCTCCTGGATTTAAAAAAAAAAAAATAGGAAAAGGGGGGGAACCTTGCGGATAACAAGTTTTCAAGTCACAGATTTATTCTGTAAATATTATGGCAGAGACTGTGGCAAAGAAAACACCAGGAGGGAAAACTAGATCTCCTGCTGCTATTCAGCCTATTCACAATAGTTTGGGTAGATTACACGTATTCAGCTCCTATCTTTGCAGTTGGGAATTTGCTTAGAAAACACATTTTCTTTCTCCCCCTTGAAAGGTTTTAGGGCAAAGCAGGTTATTCCACGCTTTTGGCGAAACAAGTGTTTCCACACAGATAACGTATTCTGCATATTATAACATTTTCTAATCATGTCTGGCCTTTCCAGAACTGTATGGGGTGGAAATGAGAAAATGTCAGCAGACTTTGAACTGGTACATTTTAGTTGGACTCACAGCATTTAATTCTTTATTATTATATGATTTATATCCCGTCCTTCATCATGAATGTTCCCAGGGGTGGGTATCAACCATTTAAAATGCAAGAACAGAAATAAGAACCCCATTACAACAGTCAAAATATCACGTAACGGCCAAGGTGCCAACTTTATAGGCAGCATATGTTGTTATTATTGTTTATTATTTATTGAATTTATATCCCATCTTTCCTACCAAAGGAACCCAGGGTGGCAAACTCACCACCATTTCAGAAACAAAACAGCTACCGGTAGACAGCTAAAATATTATAAAGACAATTATAATTAAAAACATCTAGAAAAACTTCAAAAATGATGAAAAACATCCTAAAATGCCTTGTGGAATAGAAAAGTCTTTGGTTGGTGCTGAAAGATGGGTGGTGTTGGCACTACCAGGCTGGTGGCATCAGCATGCATGCACGCCAAGGGTGTTGGAGAAAGCTGCTTATTTATTTATTGAAATTTTGTCCAAGGAGCTCAAGGTGGCGTACATGCGCCTCCTCCTGCTCCTCCTCACTGAATCCCCACAATGACCATGTGAAGAAGGTTAGACTGAGAGGTAGTAATGACTGGCCTAAGGTAACCCTGTGTGCTTCAGGGCTGAGGCGGGATTTGAACCCTGGTCTCCCACATCCTACTCAAACACTTCTAACCATTATGCCACACTGGTGCTTTCTCCAGCTAGGTGCCTCCATCCTGAATGTTAGCTGGTGGGGCCTAACATTAGGCTGCTGGGTGCCCTGCATTTCTCTCTATCCTACAGCTAGTATCTCCAGGTGAGGGAGCTCATTTCATTATTGACTGCTTAGGCTGCAGTCTCAGATACCTCCTGTAAGCAGGGACCTTCTGGGTGTTTTCTGCCCATGTGTCCTCCTTTCCTAGCCCCTTAACTCCCGTTTCTCTCTGACTACTAGAAGGTGTGGGACAAAGCCAAGCAAGTAGTACCGCAAGGCGCCCATAGCGCTTGGCATAGGGTTAATCCCTGGCGTTGAAAACATCTGCTGGGGCCAAGCCCTACCAAGGATTAAGTCCCTGGAGTTAAAATAGAAACGTAGCTCGAGCTAAATTGTAAATGGCATTTCCCTCTGCCCTCAGCTAACTACAGTACAAATAAACAGATACATTTTAGGACATCTTCCTTAGACACATTTTCCAGCCAAGAAGAAAATGACACGGTGGGGAAATTGATGTTGCTCAGTTTGATCAGTCATTACTTTGGCTATGTTCACATCAGTGGCTTAAATCACAGCAAGGCCGTTCCCCCCCCCCCCGGTATGTTTCAAGTCACATTTGCACATTGCTGTACACACCAGAAGGGGGTGGGGAGACACAAGAATGTCTTCACTCAATGCACGTTACCTGTTTGGTATCCCCACACCTGCAACCCCCCTAAATGCCTATTCATAAAGCTGTCGTCTGTGCTTGCGTAACAGTTGTGTCTCCCTCAACTGTGAAATAAATGTGGTTTACATTTTCAAATTGGATGGAAGCTGGCTCGAAGGAAAAATGCATCAAACAACAGTATTTCTCAAGAGACTACAGGGTACATGTGGATTGTGGTACCGTCATGTGCGCACTGCTTTAAATGCCAGCTTGGAAGCACACTCGGACCAGAGTAAACCATAATATCTACACAGCCTTGGACCTAATTATTATGGTCACACTAGAAACAGTGTTACAGATCTGTGTACACACCATATATTTAAAGCAGTTTTAAAGTGCACCCCCCCAAAAAAAACACCTTACTAAGGATCCTGGAAACTGTAGTTTGTTAAGTGTACTGGGAATAGTAGCTTTGTGCAGGGTAATCTACAGTTCCCATTATTCTTGAGGGTGTGCGCTTTAAATCTGCTTTAAATGTATGGTGTGTATTCCTTTAAATCTCAAGGAGCCAGTGGTTTTTTTCAGGGGGCACTGAAGGGACCAGCACCTCTTTTGTGTGTGTGTGTGTGTGTGTGTGTGTGTGTTAAAAAGTTTGGCACTTTATTGTAACAACTTCATGGTCAGTACAGACACCTATTTTTCTAGAAAAACAACAACACTGCAAGGAGCGTTTGCATTAGGAGAGTGCAAGGAGGAAATGACCTCCAGGTTCCCTTTCGACTCTACAATTCTATGATTCTCCCTGCCCCCTCGGACTGTGGGCCAGATCCTACCTCTCTCTCTCTCTCACACACACACACACAGACACACACAAAAATCTCTGTCTCATATAGTTTATGCCTCGTTGGTAAACCTTGGCCGTGTCACTGCAAACTGGGGGTGAGGACTCACATGATGTAGAGGTGTAGCTGGGAGGTGGGGTGGGGGGACAGGGCCCTCTGGATGCCATACCGCGGGGGGGGCACTTACCCCATGGGCAGCTCACCCCGCTCCTAGTGCTCCCGAACAGCTAGCTACTCCGCTGACACGATGGAACATTTCTGACTCTGGTGTGCAAGACCAATTCCGTCCGAACAGAAAACTTAGCCACCAGATGTCAAGGAAATAAACAACTATCTGACTTTTAGAAGACATCTGAAGGCAGCCCTGTTTAGGGAAGTTTAGGGAAGTTTAGGGAAACACAGCCAGATGGGCGGGGTATGTATGTATGTATGTATGTATGTATGTATAAACAAATAAATATCATCATCAGAGAGAAGGGTATGCTGTGAACCACCCTGTGATCTTCAGATGAAGGTAGCCGGAAATGGACTGAACAGCAGTCCGATACACAAGTATCACATTACAAAGAAAAATGCAAACATCACATAACAGAGACTCTTGTACATAGAACCCCCGGCTGTGTGATGTCATCCTGTGGATGCAGGGCGACAGACTGAGCTTGTTAAAACTCAAAACCTCACAGTGTACAAATGAATGAATGAATGAATGAATGAATGAATGAATGAATGAATGAATGAATGAAATGTTCCCCGGTAGTTATCTATCTGGAATTGTTGTTGCTGTTGTGTTTTAATGGAGTAACATCCAGCCAGGTGAACTCTCATCTGCAATCTGGAGGGATGCAGCCCCAATTCAGGTGCTTCCATGAGCGACTACTCAACGGTAGGGGTTCCTTCCTAGGAGATCATCCTTAGCTCGCAATTGTTCTCTCGAAGAACCTGTCTTTGGTCAAACTCCAACAGCCTCCCCACAAAGTGGCCTTTTGGCGAAGCACATTGCCAAACAGGATGATATATCATTGTTTATTTTGGGGGGTGGGTGGGAGGGAGCATGCTGGGCATAACAAGAAAATGTATTATCTTTAGAGAAGGCATTGACAAACTATTCTCCACTTTCATGCTTCAGGATTCCTCGTCCCTTTTAATAAACAACAACAACAACAGTAGAGAAGACACAGAGATGTTCTGCATACAAATCAGGAGAGCAGCAGCAAAGATCTTTCATCCCTGCCCTTAATCTTCATGGCACTTTATTGCTCCAAAGACACAGAATATAATTCTTTTATTATTTCCCAAATTACAGTATGCTACGCATGCAAATTTGGCTTGCTAGAGAGAAAGTCGTTTATTTGTGGTGGGCAAATGCTGTTTTCCCATCATTGTGTGGGAGGAAAGTTTGGCGCTTTTGCACCCGAGGCAGACAGCTCCTGTGACAATGATACAATATGGCACAACTGGAATTGAGAGAATCTCCTCTGAGCAAGCAGCTCATGATAGTGAAGCCAATTCATTTTCAATATCAGCGATATTGACACATGAAGTGGCTTGTGGTTAGGGTACAAAGCATATCACAAAACTCTCAAATGTTTCAGTGTGCAGGCAGAGGGATTAAATAGAAGAAAATGTCAAGTTCACAAAAGTTCACAAGAAAAAGGAAGGAAATCGGTGATGTCACCCATTGTTGCAGCAGCAGAGACATGTGCAGAGTTTGGCACAGCCACTGGATTCTGTTTGTTTTCCTGCCACAGCTCAACTGCAGCATGCAATTCTAGGAAGAGGACAAAATCAAAGTTGTGCACAGTCTGAACTTCCATAGCAAGCTTAGCGTGGAGAGTTCAGGTCCTGTGCAACTCTGCACAAATGTGGAGCTCTGAATTGGTTCTTGGTATCCACAGCAATAGAGACGCGGGTGGCGCTGTGGGTTAAACCACAGAGCCTAGGGCTTGCCGATCAGAAGGTCAGCGGTTCGAATCCCCACGACGGGGTGAGCTCCTGTCGCTCGGTCCCTGCTCCTGCCAACCTAGCAGTTCGAAAGCACGTCAAAGTGCAAGTATATAAATAGGTACTGCTGCAGCGGGAAGGTAAACGGTGTTTCCGTGTGCTGCTCTGGTTCACCAGAAGCAGCTTTGTCATGCTGGCCACATGACCTGGAAGCTGTACGCCTGCTCCCTTGGCCAATAATGCGAGATGAGCGCGCAACCCCAGAGTCGGTCACGACTGGACCAAATGGTCAGGGGTCCCTTTACCTTTATCCACAGCAATGGATGCACTCACCCATTTTGTTCTTCTCTCGTTTTTTGCAAACTTGATTTCCCCCTGAATATAGTTTGCTCCCTGAAAATAAAAAAACAGTTCAATAATAAAGGGCACCAAACAGAACACTCACCTTATATGCCTTTCCAAATATCCTATTGTATTTTATTTATTTAAAAGCATTTATAAGCCAATTAATAATTTTAGAAATCTTGCAGGTCCGTATGGGACAGGCAGTCTTTCAGGTAACCTGATTCCAAGTTGTTCATGAGTTTATATGTTCAGAACAAGACCTTGAACATGGCGCAGCAGCTGATTTGCACCCATTGCAGTTCCCTCAGCACATGTGTAAGATGTGAGCATCCAGGAGTTTGTTTGCTTATTTATTTATTCAGACTTAAGTTGCACCTGTTGGTATTGCTTAGTTCTTTCTGTTTCTGTGGTGGAAGCTGTATTTGTGGTTTCCACTTTTCAATTTAATACCAGAATTGCCATTAACGGCTGTAGCAAGACTATTGTTTACCCGCTTGGCTGCAGTGGTTTCTACCATTGATCACCTATGCTGAACAGAACATCTAAGACTCACGGTCACTCTATCTAGCCACTCGCTGAGCTTCTGTGTAGCATGCCTTGCAACCACAATAGCTGATAGCACAAATCCATACAGCATGGCGCAGGTTGAAAAGGAAAGGCTCTTCAGATTGTTTCCCCAACATGGTGCTAGCACTGTATGCTGTGCATGCTAGCCAGCAGAATGCCCAGTCCCACAGAATTCCCATAAGCATCATGCTTTAAAAAGTGCTCTGGACTCAATCCATTTCTGTGATCGTGGAATTGTGAAATTGGAAGGGACCCCCAGAGTCATCAAGTCCAATCCCTTGCAAGGCAGGAATCACAGTTAAAGAACCCTTGACAGATGGCCATCCAACCACTGCTTTAAAACCTCCAAGGAAGGGGAGTCAACCACTTTCCAAGGTAGTCCGTTCCACTGTTGAACAGCTGCAATTGTCAGAAACATATTTCTAATGTTTAGGCAGAATCTCCTTTCTTGCAATTTGAATCCATTGGTTTGGGCCCTCCCCTCTGAAGCAGCAGAAGACAAGCTTGCTCCACCTTCCATGTGACAGCTCTTCAGATATTTGAAGATGGTGCTACATATGAGTACAGGATATATAAAGGAATAGGCTGCTTTTTATAAAAACAAAAACCTGTAAAATTCATATCCACTGTTGACTTAATATTGGCTGAGTTAATCAATACCAGCCAAAGTGCACAGTAAGATGTTATTATCTCCCAGCCTCTTGAGATTCATAGTTTGTCTGTCAGCGATATGTGGGCAGTCCAGCAAGGGAAAGGGCTTCATCTATTGCCAAGAATAAACCAAGGCAGGACTTTCTTTTCCAGCGTCTAGCATACTGTTGTGTGAACTCGTTTTCTAGTGGCAAGAGACTCCAGAAGTGCCTGCACTTACGCAGGTTTGGGCTTCGTTGGAATGAAGGTCAATGGAGACTGTAGTGTCTTCAGGATATATGGTTTGATTTACACCTACACACAGCCCAAACATAGGATGGAGGAGCTCAAAGCATCAACACTCCAACAGATCGTGTTTCCCCATTAGGTTTCCAGGGAAGCCCCAAGTCACAGCTTTATGTCCTGCACAGAACATGACACGTCTTTGTGTCTTTATCTTCCAGCACCAGCCAAAACTGACACACACAGCCCCATTTGGCCTATTGCTCTCCGTCATAGGATGGCATGGCATCCAGCCAGGTGAGGTGGGAAAATGCCCACCCATTTGGCAACAGAGCTCACTCTTTGGACATGTAAATAGCTGTACTAAACTGGCTGGCTAAGGCCATTACATGAACAAAGAATCTGGTCTCATTGGTTCAACAGTTTCTTCCACTACATTCCAAAACTTCACTGGGTACAGAATCACAAGCTTGGAAGCAACCCACGGATATAATCCAGGCTGACCCCCAAACCTGCTTCTAAAAGAAACCTGTAAAATTCCACTCCACGGTTGACTCATGGCTTGCCCACACTTCCACTTGTGCCTAGTCGAAAAAGTACAGGTTTGAGTGATTAACCACTTGACCCATGATTTCTAGGCATGGATCCAAGCTGTTTCCCCCTTGCCCCACTCCTTTCCAAGGGGAAACCCACTCTTTAATGCCTCATATCTTCCAAATAAGTATGCAAAGGAGCTAGACGTGTCCCCCACATACTTTCCTTGCAACTGAGATTCAGAGGGCCACATTTTGCTTACCTCTAAGAAAAGTTGCATCTCTGAGCTGCTGCCTGTGAACATGGATGCAACTGTTCACATTCATGCTGCTACATGACATGGATGATGATGGTGACCTATCTTAAAATCCAAACAGTTTTAGTTTACTGCATTTATGTTTATGCCATCACGGAGGTGCTGATGGAGGAACATTTTGCAAGACTTCTCTCTAGCCCCTGCTGAGAGAGCTCTTCATTCCCCATATATCTAATCACAAATCAGTTTAAACTTCAAAAGGTACTTAGGTAAAGATATACAAGTAGGTTAATGACTAAAATGATCTAATGCAAATCTCTGGGACTTAGATATAGATCTAAGCACTTGGTGCATGTGTGATATATAGATATAGAGACAGATAGATAGATAAAGCACACACACATAACCTGTACTTCAAAGAAAAGCAGTATTAAAGTTCTCACAAGGAAGATAATTGCTTGAAAGCCTGGGAAAGGAGGCGGGGGGGGGGGAATCATCAGTCCCCACCAGCAGCAGATGAATTTTACAATTTTACTTCCTCATAAACACTCAAGAGAAGGAGCAATGTATTTGCAAGCAATGAGCCGCACTTTTTCATTAACTTCTTGTCAGCCACTGTTTTCAAAGATCCTCATTTGTCCTCAGAGAGTTTAGCTTTACATGCAGCTCCACTGTAGTCACCTGCTGAGCTTGGGCAGAATTGGTAAGGAAGAGAGACATCTAAAGGCACGTCAAGGAAATGAGCTGCTGCGGCACAGATCTATTGCCTCTCATCTGCTTTCAGCATCCCCTTTTAAATGATAATCAGAGGAGGCTTCATTGTTTCACAAGAAGTGAAGGGGATTCACACAAAATAAGTCGCGTGTTGTACCTTGTAACAGAAAGACAAGGCAACGACTTGAACAACTCATTTTCATCTCTGAGATGTATCAAAAAAATGACACCTTTTGAGCTGTGATCCCCTTTTAATTTTACAGACTGCTCATCACCATACACGGAGCACTTTATCATCCTTACCTCTTTTATTTTCACAAATTAACAGTGAAATGAGTCTCCACTGTCCCCAATGGACAGCTGGGACAGAGTTGGAGGGTCTCCCCCTGTCATTTCCATGCATGGAAGCTGACCTAACCAGCAGTTAAGTCCTACAAATGCTGGAGAGACAACAGCATCATCTCCCACCCCTGAGGGCAGAAGCCCCATGGGAGATTTGGGGGCTCACAGGAACATTAGATGAATTTGTGGGGGTGGGTGAAGTGTTTGGGCTTTCTTGTTTCCCCAATTATATCATTAGGAATGTTAAGAGGACTTCAGAATTTCATTCCTAATTGAACCAAGGAGAGTTTGCCCAAAGTAAACTAATCCCCCTAGCACAGAACCTGAAATTTTCTTTCTCCCAGGAAGCAGGGAGATTCAACAATATAATCAACATAGTTTGAGGGTTGTGGTTAGCGGGATGTTGCAACCTCCTTGACAACTTTGGGAATGGGAGGGTAGAAGAGGCAATGCAATATAACAGAACTAAATCACAGTACTTTAGAAATAATTCAGATGCAAAATTCTCCTCCTTCTTGTAGCTATTACACTCCTTAAAGGTTTGTTGTATATTTAGCAAAGCAGCTTGAATTGTAATGGATAATTTAGTTTCAAATGATCTAGCAAACAGGAAAAATGCAAAGGCAAAACCAAAAGAAAAGGACATTTGTTTAAGCATTCATGTGTTACCTAATTTTGTTTTAATTGACTTTTTGAAGAACACTGTATATTCCTTTCCTCAGAAATGCAAGCTGGAGCATTATATAGCAGCATCATTATGAAAGTTGTTTTATGCAAATTAGCGGTCACAGCTCATGCACATTCCATCAGTCTCAAAAAAAGGAGGAGAAACTGTGAGCTGGAGCCTCAGCAAGATCAATCCAGCTCATTCATTCCTTTTCCCATGTAGTGCTTTATCTAGGTAGGTAGGTAGGTGGATGGATGGGTAAATAGATATTAACATCTATGTGCATGGCACTGTACTGCAAGGATGGAGAACCTGTGACCCTCCAGATGTTGAACTCCAATTCCCATCATCCCTTACTCCAATCCTGATTGACATGGGTTAGTGGGAATTGTAGTCCAGCAACATCTGGAGAGTCACAGGTTCATCATCTCTGCTTTACAATGTATGCAATGATAGGTAACATGAGAAGAATATGTGATTATTTCATTTACATATACCTAGAGTTTGTTACACTATGGTTTGGGGTTGGGCTAGTTATTCGTAAAGTTTCGTGGAACAGATGGGCACTATTCTCATAACTTAATTCAAATATTTAGTCAATATTGGAAGACATAGCCAAATATGAAGAGGAGGAGTCAGTTGCCTGGGTACGTGTTGCTTCATGAATGCAAACTCTTTATTTGGCATCAAAGAACATGCCTTCTGGATTAAGCAAGTATAGGAACAGCACTGACAACTGCACGTGCTGAAACGCTGTAGGAGTATAGGTCATAAATTGCAGCTTGGTTCTGTTTAATACATTTTCTTTTCAGACTAATCAATATTGGCACATCAATAAAGACAATCGAATGCTTGTCTTTAATATTTCAAAAGTCTGCTGTCTTTATTGACTTTGTACCTGTCATACTCAAGACAACAAGAAAACAGTCCCAGTTGGTGAGATTATTTGAAGTAAGTTATATAACTGAAGGCAGACAAAACAGTTCTTCTGATGTCACCACATTGTTTTACAGATTATTAGTTTTACAATCTATGGTTACTTCTGAGACATACGAAAGGCAAATAAATTTCAACTGAAAGTTCTTGTTTAATTTGCTGCCTTAATACAGTGCCAATATAAACCCAACTTAATACAATGCCATTCCTTTTTAAGAAACCACTTATTTATTTGGTAATTATCTTTTCCCATGACCATTAAAGGAGAGCAGAATCTTGCTTACTAAAATAAAATTCTTTTTTGTTTTAAAGAATTCCGTATACAAACCAGTTCTGGGTGTGGGAGCTGCATTGTACATGAAATGGAAACATTTCTATAGCATTACCCTACCAATCGTTTGAAGAGAAGCCGAACGATACACCAGTGCTCTGGGTCGTGGCATATATCTTATTATATACTGCCTTGCACCAAGAGAACCAAAAGACAGTTTACAAAATAAAAATCAATACAGTAAAGCCGAAGAGCAATAACAAATTAAAATATGCAAAAAAGATATGCGCCCTTCCTATCAGTCCAATTGAACTGACTTGAAGGATGCATGCCTGAACATTGCATCCTCCTCACACTGCCCTGCCAATGCCCCCCTGAAAAATGCGCCCGGGGCCATTGCCCTGGCAGTCCACCCCACCCACCCAGCTGCACTCCTGTGCTTAGTAAAGAAGAGAATGAGGTTTTGTTTCCCATGATCAAATGCTTTTAGTTTGGGGCTCCCAAGATCTCCTAGCCTAGGTCCTCCATTTGCTTTAATCCGGGTCTGGTTTCATGCAAATAAATTGGCACCACTTGCAGGAAAAGATTTATCACTCCCACCTCATAAATATGCAGTAGACCTGGTTTGTTAACATTCACCCTCTGCAACCAAAATTAGAAGCTTGTTTACCTGGTGGAGTCCATAACGTGAATCAATGTGAAGAGCTAGTGTGGGCTTATGTATCGACTGTAACATCAAGATAAAGAAGATGTAGTATATAAAAGCAAAACAAAACCCCTGGTAAGATGTTGGCACCATGGTCAATAGCAGCGCTTGCAGACACTGAGGGTGATGTGCTCAGGTGCTGCTTGCGGGCTTTCCATGGGTATCTGGTTGGCCACTGTAAGAGCAGAGCGCTGGACTAGGTGGGTCTTTGGCCTGATCCAGCAGGCTGTATGGGTTGAACTTAATCAGATAGGTGAGGGATGCATGGATGGGTGAAGTTGGGGGTGGAGGTTCAAGCATGATTACTTCATGCAGGGTGATTAAAATCTATTGGAACATATCTTTAATTCACATTGGAACAGAGGGATATGGATTCATTACATTTATTTACATTTCCTCCAGGTTACCATGTGTGGGTCCTTCTCCCATTTCATCCTCACAACAACCACCCTGCGGGGTAGGCTAGGGCTAGGCTGAGAGCGGGAGTATGCCTGTCCCAAGATCACACAGTGGAGTAACTTAACTAAAAACTACAGGTGGGTTTACAGATATAAGGTGGTATTCAGTGCTCCCATTCCACTAGCACAAGAGATGGTGCACCTTCAGAATGGAACTTTCTACTCCTGTTCCTGCAGCAGCAGCAGCAGCAGCAGCAGCAGCACCCCCGCACCCTCAAAATTAGCTCCAGGGGGTTGGGGACTCTCCAGAGAAGAATTTGGGGTGGGGTGGGGTGTACAGGCAAAAAAGAAAAAAGAAACAGAAATGCTGCTATGCCACTGAGGCTGCTTTAGTTACAACCCATGTTTTAAATAAGATAAATTACAAATCAAATAGTTACAGGTAAGTCATTTTTGCAGTTTTCATCCATTCAATGGGGTTTTGACCCCATCCAGAAAAAAAGCAAAGCCTGGTGAAGGTTGCTGGCATATAGAGGTTTTGCAAACTCATCAGCATTACTTATTTATGTCACAAAGGGAAAAATGTCACCCATTTGCTCATCTTTCTCGAGTTCTGACACTTCCTCAGGCACTGGTGGCAGGTCAGGATTAATTAGCTCACTGATGTATTGATGCTACAGTTCCTTAGGCTATCCCTGCTTCAGATTGCTGCGCTACAGAGCATAGAGTGACAGCTATTGAAATTAAATGAATGTCACTTTTATCTCATGACCCTCCTCTTTGCTTCTTGAATGATTTTGTTAAAAAAAAACTAGAGGGAAGATACTGAATCGCAAACAAGTATCATTTGCAATCATTTTACCATTGATTAAAACACATGTCAATATTAGCAGTCTCTAGTTACCTAAGCATCTAACACCCCAATTAATAAATGTGTCAGCTCCTGTTCTCTGTCTTTTGTAATTAAGTTCCATCAGGCATCCTCTTTCTGCTGTTCATCCATCCTACCATCATTGACTGTCTCAGCAGAATTCAGGAAGAGTGATGGCTCTGCAGATGCATCCCAATCACTAGTTCTGCCATCATCAGAAGTGCAGGGAATGGTGGCCTAGCAAAGGGTTTCTCTGCGGTAGCCCCTAAATTGTGGTACTCTCCCCACAAAGGTGGGTCTAGCAACTTCCTTATACCGCTTCCATCTTAAAGAGACACTATTTTACACCGGCAGTTAACAGTTCTGGATTTTTTTGTGGGAGCCACCTCTAATGGCTTGTTTAATCTCTACTTGTGCTGCTGTTTGATCGGAATCATGTTATAGTTGTATATAAACTGTCTCATTTGCTTTCCGTTATATGATTATATTGCTATAACCCACCCTAGAACTTTATGGTTGAGCTACCACAAAAAAGGCCCTTTTTCTGGTTGTTGCCCAATATACTCCTACAGGGAATGGTACAGCCATGAGGGTCTCCCTTGATGACCTTAGTGAGTGGGCTGGTTTGTATGGAAGAAGGTGTTCTCTCGGATAACCTGGTCCCAAGTTGTATAGCAGCTTATAGGTTAATACCAAAATCTTAACCTAGGCCAAGTAACATTTCAGTAGCCAAAGCAGCACCTTTAAACAATGGTGTCTATGTCCACAGCCAGACACGCAGTTAAGATAACCTAGCCATTGCATTCTGTGCTAGTGGCAGCTTCTGGAACCGAGGTGAAGGAATGACCTGACTCAGAATAAAGCGAGCTTTCTATGTTGATGTCCTAACTTACAATCATAGAATTGTAGAGTTGGAAGGGACCATGAGGGTCATCTGGTCCAACCACCGGTAATGCAGCAATCTTTTTGCCCAGCATGGTGCTTGACCCTACAACCCTGAGATTAAGAGCCTCATGCTGTTGCTATAAACTCCCTCCTGTGGAAGGTTTGTCAGCCCCTTCTTAACCAACCTCTCAACACTTGGCGAAGAATGTCTTATTCCAGCCTTCTATTAGTAGTAACTAGCTTACCTGCCTGAGCAGTACATTATCCTGATTTGACTCTCCTGCTTTGATTGTTGTTAACTGTAATGTTGTTTTAATGGGAATGTATATTACATATATTAATTATGGATGTTTTAATGTATTCAGTTTACTATGCCTTTTTAATTAGAGGTAGCTGTATTTCTATAATTGGTTTTGCTGTTGGCTTTGATTTGTTTGTGAACCACCTTGATATTTCTTCTTGAAATGAAAGGCAGTATATTATTTCCCTAGTAATTTTATTATTAATACTGTTATGTTGCCTCGCCTACACTGCTAAAAAAATGTATTTTTGAATGTTGACCTTTTTCAACTGTTATTTTTATTAGATTTTAAAATTTTGTTTTAAATGTTTCATTGCATACCACTTTTGAGAGCGTTTGGGGAGGAGGTGACTCATAAATTCCAATATAAATAAGTCAACCCAACGGATTCAAGACTTGTAGACAAATCCACCAGATTTGTCCACCAGATATCTCTACAACCCCATGGAAATTGCTTGGCTTATATCCAAATATACAGGAACTACCGTAAGAAAAAAAACCTGCTACTTACACCTTTCTAAAACAGTATCTGCAGAGTGGCATAGACATATTGCGATAGAAACTTTGCATCAAATAAACTGGGACTTTCCGGTTCATTTCCTCCCTAGGTAATTCTACAGCCTCCGTTGTCAAGAATGCACCACAAGTACATCCGATAAAAATAGAAACAAGATGCAAGGAAATGGGGACATGTGGCCATAGGGAATATGCTTGTTTGTCCCAGTCACATCTCTAGTTCCTTTAATGGGCCTGGAATGAACACAACATGTCTTCACCTGCAAGAACACTGTATCTTCAGGCAACTCAGAATGGCGCATTTCTCCCTGAAAGCAAACCCTAATGACCATTATCTGTAAGAAAACTGATGCCTGATGTTAAGAACTTCAGGCATAAACACAGCAAGCAAAATTAAGTAACTGTCACAATTGTATGGAATAAGTTTCTATAAGTAGCAAAGGGAGGGAGTGGGGGGGATATGACTAATGATTTTAAGATTTTTATTATTTAATTGGGAATAAGTTAAAAGGATGAGGCAACTTACCATTTTATCTAAGCGGTGGTATATACTCTGTGAAAGACAAATGCATGTTACTTCCCTCCTCAATGCAGTTAATTCTATCGATCCACTTCAATATTTGTACTGTTGCTATCTTCACTCTATTATGCTCAAAACCAAGAACACAAACAAGTTATTGTTTCTACATTGGGTAGCGACTTGGTTGCAAAATCTGCTCTTTCACTTCCTAGTATAGTCTATAAATGGAATGTGCTGTGTGTTACGGCTTCAGCTCATTTTATTTACAGGCTGCCATGGCAAAAGCAGAAGAATAAATAGCTAAAATGAACTTATCCTAGAGGGAGATAATCAATGTAAGAATATCTCAAAGAAAAATTCAACAATCCTTTACATTGATTAGGATAATTCATTCTTTTACATCAACAGCCCTTGGCGCAGCCAATGACAAAAATGTTATCTCATAATTGGAAAATTGAACCTAGAATATTGTGGGAATTTAATTCCAGGGAGTTAGGGAGAAAAATAGAACACAGAAGGTGGACTAGCAATTCATTAGCACTTTTGGAGATGTGAATACAGCCTCATACGTGAACCTGGGTCTAAAAGCATTTGTCTTGCAGCGACTTCTTGCTGGATCAGGTAAAGGCAAGACTAGTCAGATGTTGCTGCATGCAGAATGCAAACCAGTCTCCTGCCCACTGCAATATTGTACATCTAAGCTGCACACAACCAGTTTCTAACAGCCCTGTCGCACCATGGGCATTTCTTCTCTTGTACACCACTCTTAAACCAAGTGCCCAGACACTGGAATATACCATGGGCATTAAGGACAGTGCATTCATAATCCACTCCAATGCATGGTGTTTATCGCACAGGAAATCCCAAGCTGTGAGAACATAATAGCTATTCTTATTGCAACAACCCTTGCTTTGAGCATGGGAAGAATATCTGCCTCATGGTTCAAAAGCAAACATCCAAGAAGTTGGATTTGCATGTTAAAATATTTAGCATCCCCTTCATCCTCCCTTGTCGCTTTCTCATTGCATCCATCAAGTCATTGTTGCAAACTTCCTTATTATGACCATTTAAAAGCACACAAACACCATGAAGTACATGAGGATCATGGCTTATAGCAAAGATGGGGAAACTGTGGTCCTGCAGGTGTTGCTGAACTACAACCCCCCAAGATCATTGGCCATTGACCATGCTGGTTGAGGCTGATGGGAGCTGGAGTCCACAGGTTTCCCATCCCTAGTTTATGGTAAGAAACTCACAGAGACCCAGGAAGCATTCCCAGGTAAAGAAACCATGTTCTTAATTGTAAAAAAAGAGCTGTTCTGAGCTGCAGCCTCCTACCCAACAAGTTCTACCCCAATTTATACGTAAGTAAAACAAACAATAGCTAGAAATAAGTGGATGTGATGTAACATGGTGTTTCCTTATAGCAAATCACTTCTTCCTGTGCAGTGCATAAACTGTTACTCCCATGTTCAGTACCATAATCCACCCAAAGTGCAGGAAAGAAGGACAGGATGATCAGGGCAGTAGGACTCTTATGTAACAGTCTAACTATAAGGCTAATTCAATCACATAATTGATAGCTACAAAGTTTCTGGTTGGGACTGTTTAGGTTTACCAAACCCTACGATCACAACAAAATGCAAGATACCAGCCAAAAAGCTTCGAGGGGAAGGGCCATAGCCAAGCAGGCAAAAGGTTTGATCCCCGATACCTCCAAGTAGGGGTGCTTCTGTCAGACAGTGAAGTTAATACTGGGGCAGACCATTGACTAAGGCAGTTTCTCTCTTTCCAAGGTAAAAGGTAAAGGGACCCCTGACCATTAGGTCCAGTCGTGTCCAACTCTGGGGTTGCGCGCTCATCTCGCATTATTGGCCGAGGGAGCCAGCGTACAGCTTCCGGGTCTTGTGGCCAGCATGACAAAGTCGCTTCTGGTGAACCAGAGCAGCGCACGGAAACACCGTTTACCTTCCCGCCGAAGCGGTACCTATTTATCTACTTGCACTTTGACGTGCTTTCGAACCGCTAGGTTGACAGGAGCAGGGACCGAGCAACGGGAGCTCACCCCATCGCAGGGATTCGAACCGCCAACCTTCTGATCGGCAAGCCCTCGGCTCTGTGGTTTAACCCACAGCGCCACCTGGGTCCCATTCTAAGTCTACCCTTCTGGATAGACCATTCTGGGTCTACCCTTTCTAAGGTAGAGAATAACAAAGATGTGAACAAGGACTTAGTAATGCGTTTGGCCATCTCCATTCCTCCCCACCTAGCTTCTCTGGCAGATAAGTCTTAACCCAGGGGTCAGCAAACTTTTTTTGGAAGGGGCCGGTTCACTGTCCCCCAGACCTTATGGCGGGCCGGACCACATGCACGCGGTGGAAGGGGCTTCTCTCTCTCCCCCTCCCCCCGCCTACCTATGCTGCTGCCGGCGGCGCTGAGCTCTGCCAACTGCGGCTCCTGTGCCTGCCCTTGTGAGCGGCAAAGGCTGTCGGCGTCAGGACGAGTGGCCCGAAAGGGCTGGCTGGCTCCGGAGAGGCGCTGCCCAAAATGGCGCTCAGCCAGCTCACCCCAGCCCCCTTCCTCCACTATGCAGGGCGGGGAGAAGGGCGAGGAGAAGCCAGGAGGAGGGAGGGAGGAGGTAATGGCAACGAAAAAAATATGGCGGGGTGGAAAAAAAATAACGAAAATAATTAACAAACAGAATCGCCGATCTACAGAAATTCCGCAGGCCAGATCCTGAGGGCAATTGGGCCAGATCCAGCCCGCGGACCGTAGTTTGCCGACCTGTCTTAACCTCTGGTTACTGGTAAAGTAGAACACACCTGACTTACAATGTAGCCGAACATGTTATTTTCTTTAACAGCCACTGCTGCTCTGCCTTATGAAACCCAGCAGATCACCCCTCCCTTTTCTGCAATGTCAAAACACTAGTGGGTTCATCAGGGCAGCTAGTTATCTTCCTATCTGGGACTTTGTGCAAAGAGCCGTGATTTATAATTACCTGCTCTAGCTTTAATAGAATATATCGAATAAATAATGTAAGAGTGCCTGGAACACTACGTTCTATCCAGAGCAGAGAAACCTAGCTTATGATGTACTAAGAACACAGGAATACCAAGCCAGATCATTGGTCCATCTAGCTGAATATTGTTTACACCAGGCATGGCCAAACTTGGCCCTCCAGCTGTTTTGGGACTACAATTCCCATCATCCCTGACCACTGGTCCTGCTAGCTAGGGATGATGGGAGTTGTAGTCCCAAAACAGCTGGAGGGTCAAGTTTGGCCATGCTTGGTTTACACTGACTGGCAGAGGCTTTTCTGGATTTCAGGCAAGGTTTTCTGCCAGCCCTCCTTGGAAATGCCAGGGATTGAACCTCAGACTTTTCTGCATGCAAAGCAGATGCTCTAGCACTGAGCTACAGATCTTATGGGTGTACTTATTACATATATAAAAACACACCCTACGTTTGTAAACAGATACACTCACTGCCCAAGAACCAGTGTAGTCTGGGGGTTAGGTTGTCAGGCTCAGACAGTGGTGCTCCTGATCCAAACACCAACTTGGTCATGTAACTTCCTGGTTGAATTCCAGCCTCATACCAACCCTGTGAACGAAGTTAACTGGCCAAACATGCCACCTCCTCAAAGCTCCTTACAGGAAAGGCAAGGTAAGGATGGCTTTGGAGCAGGGGTAGGCAACACTGTGCCCTCCAGATCTTGTTGGACTACAATTCCCATCATCCTTTACCATGCTCTCTGGATGCACCGTATTGACTCCCCCTGCCTTAGAAGAAATACCTGCAGCTCTCCAGTAATCAATGTGCATTAGCTAGAGCATAAAATCCCACCTTTTCCCCAGACTAGGACTCAAGGCAGCTTGCAGATAAAATAGAAATAGCTAAAAACAGATTTGTGTTTTGGGTTGGGTGGCGTGTCCACCACTCCTCTTATCTTATTTCACTTAAATATATTTACCCCACATTTTCATATAAGGTGCTTGGCATACATACCGAATAAAAGGCAAACTTTCCCAAGCCCTCTGGTTGAAACGAAAAGGGCAGGGCAGGGAGAAGCTGGTCAGACCCCTTCCAGTGGGTGTAGCACATCCCTTCAGCTGGGTGGGAGTGATGGTGGCTGACAGCGAACACAGCAAAGGAGGAAGAGAAAAGAAGGGGTGTGGGGGCATACACAACGTAGATAAAAACTAGACTTAAAAGTAGCATGGGGTGGGGCAACACCAGTAACAGAGCAGGGCTGTTGGAAGTGTGAAGGCCAACAGCCCTGGAAGGGTAAAAGGCCTACCAGAAGGGGAACCATAAATAACCAAAACCACCACACAATGGCTGAAAATGTAATAAAAGATTTACTGGAATACTCTTCTGAAAAACTAATAGTCCTTCAATTAAGCCACAAGATTAACAAAGCCATATATAAGTGATATAACAGAATGTATAATGTTCACGTGACTGAACCATTCAGCAACAGGTTGGGTATAGTAACAAAATCTTGGTGCCAACAAAACGTTCAAAATTGGTGGATGGTGAATAGATTAGAGTTCTTCAACGGTTAAAAGCAAAAATCTCATGGATGTAATGGTAGATGAAGAATATTTATATGAGTCTTGCAACATCACCATCCAGCCGAAATCAACACAAGTGGCACATGAGAAGGACGAAGAAGACCTGTCCTCCAGATTACTCACAGGTTTCGCTATATAGCTTCATCAGTTTAGGTAAAACATTCTGATCAGCACAACATGTGAAATACTCCACAGGCACAGCTACCAGAAGGGGAGCCATGTCACTGCTGCACAGGCTGAGCAGCTGGCCCCAGGGCATGATGGGATGCCATTCTAGTCTATAGGTCTGACAATGTCACTGATTTTAGGAGGCTGTTTTAGGAGGCCATGCCCTTTTCTCTGACCATATAATCTGTCAATACCATCCTCCCTCTGCTGCAGCAAAACACAAGGACACAGGATGAAAGAGAGCGAGCAATGGACTTTATTAGGCAAGGAGGATGCAGTGACATTTTTATGGCGACAAATCTAAGATCAAAAGTTTATTTAGGTCACACTGCAAGTGGCTGTGAGCGCTACAGTTAACGTCTGGCCGTTCAAAAAGGCAGGAACTGACAATTCTCCAGTAGTGCATTACAGGAGACTATATTGATCAGTCTTGCTTACACAAAATGTCAAAGTAACTTTAATTTCAATTTATATTTAGAGTACAATAGCTTGTAGCAAGCATTTCCCCAAGTGCTCAAGCTAGATCAATATTTATGAAAAACCTAGGAGACAGCTTTCAATATATAAAAATAGTTGATGCCCACTGCCACCAATACTTATGAATTTATGAAACATGACGACACAACCCTCCCCCAAAATTACTCAAGAAAAATAACTTTGCTTCTGAAGAATGCCTGGAAACAAAAATTACCTCAGCCTTCCCACACTTCCAACTTATGCTGTAGAGAGAGCATTAGGTCTCATCCTCATTTCCAAGTTCCCTGAACTAATGTGAACCCTCACACACTTTACTCTCCAAGTCTTCCAATATCTTTAGCCATACCAATCTTTTCTTGATCTCCTGCAAATTGCTCCATTCCTTTTGGTTCCTAGTAAGCTTTGCTATTTGAAAAGCCTAGCTGTGTTATTCCAGTGCCACCACACATAAAAATTCACTAAGCACACGAAGAGTTCCCCTCAAATGCTAGCTCCACCATAAATGTGGGCTTATGGCCAGATGCTAAGCATGTTTACCCGGGCGTTAAGGGCCACTATGTTAAAGGGGACTTACTGCCTCTTAAAAGTGTGCTTACGAAAGCAGCCTTAGTCATCAGCCTCCTCATAGTGTGCGTAGCCGCTGGCATAGGTATTTCCTAAATTCAAGTGACCAAACATAGTGGTTGCCTCCGTTTCCGAATCCCTCCCTCCTTCCTCCTCCTCCTCGTCTTCATCGTCATCCTCTGCTTCGTAATCATCATCTTTGCCAGCCGAAAGGTTCTTCCAATAGGCATCATAGCCAGAAGCCCCGTCAGCCTCTTCGCCTCCGGTCTGTCGGCCAAACCTCAGAGAGCGTGCTGCAGAAAGAGAGGAAAACATCCTGTCTTTGTTTTACTTCCCATCAAGGATGGTGGGTGTTAAATAAAGGTGAAGGGTCCCCTGACCATTAGGTCCAGTCGTGACCGACTCTGGGGTTGCGGCGCTCATCTCGCTCTATAGGCCGAGGGAGCCGGCGTACAGCTTCCGGGTCATGTGGCCAGCATGACTAAGCCGCTTCTGGAGAACCAGAGCAGCGCACGGAAACGCCGTTTACCTTCCCGCCGGAGCGGTACCTATTTATCTACTTGCACTTTGACATGCTTTCAAACTGCTAGGTGGGCAGGAGCAGGGACCAAGCAATGGGAACTCACTCCATCACGGGGATGCGAACAGCCGACCTTCTGATCGGCAAGCCCTAGGCTCTGTGGTTTAACCCACAGCGTCACCCGCATCCCATGGGTGTTAAATAGTTCAGGCAAAACCCCAACAACTCTACCTTACAACTATTTTCACATGTGTAATTCTCATGATTGCACCGACAAATAACACTAGAAGCAGGTAATGCATTATTGCAAATCCCTAAGAAACCTATTCATTCATTCATTCTTCGTCTTCAATTTTTTCTCCCCCTCTTCCTCTCATTTACAGGATCATTCTGGTTAGCCAGGGTGCTCCTGGTGAAACAAGGCACAGAGGCTTCTCTGCAGTTTGCACCCTTTCTGATCAAGATGAAGCCATCCTCATCTCGTTGCATTCATTCAAAAATATGCTACCAGATTTCATGACAAGCCTTTTGAACAGGGAAGAACATGGACTTCCCAGTACGAGGTTTGCTGCAGGCGATAAGGGTAACTGCAGGTGGGAATAGTTACCAGTGTTAGAAACTCAGGTATATAAGCTAATTGCCAAATGGCACCTTTAATCTAGGTCACAGTCACCACAATGGAATGTCTAGGTACCATTGGGGTGGAGTGTTGAAATTAATTAATATACTGCTTTATGTTTTAATGCAAAAGCTCAGTGCAGTTTACAGCACATTAAAACATCAAATGAAACAATCCAGAATAAAACAAATTCAAGCTTCAAGAAAAGCTTCTCTAAGTGACATGATTAATATAGCTGCCCCATAGCAGAAGAAGAAGAAGAAGAAGAAGAAGAGGAGTTTGGATTTGATATCCCGCTTTATCACTACCCTAAGGAGTCTCAAAGCGGCTCACATTCTCCTTTCCCTTCCTCCCCCACAATAAACACTCTGTGGGGTGAGTGGGGCTGAGAGACTTCAAAGAAGTGTGACTAGCCCAAGGTCACCCAGCAGCTGCATGTGGAGGAGTGGAGACGCGAACCTGGTTCACCAGATTACGAGTCTACCGCTCTTAACCACTACACCACACTGGCTCTCCAGGAAGCATATTGGGTGTCAGAACAGGACCTGGGAGATCAGAATTCAAATCCCCACTCAGCCATGAAGCTCACCGGGTGACCTTGGGCCAGTCTCAGTCTCTTAACCTACCTCACAAGGTCGTTGTAGGGATTAACTGAGGAGGGAGGTAAACCATGTACTCCTTGGGAGAAAAATGTGGGAGATTAATGCAATACGCAAGCTCTTCTGCTTACCTGCTTAAGAAAGCTGCAGGGGCCAGCCAGGTGGAGATGTCAGCCGCCAGCCCGGCATCCAGAGATCTCCACCTGGTTGCAACTGGATCCACGCAAAACACGTCTGGCGCCTGGGGAATTCTGAACGCCGTTACCGAAGGGAAACTTACTTGACATGCTCAGGTCCTTAGTCTGCTGCGTTTCGTGGCCACACTTAGGGCACGGAGGCTCCCTTCCCTTCTCTTGTTTGAAAACCTTACTCCGTGCGTGATCATCGCAGAAACAAGCCTGCGGGTTATATAAAAGAAAGAAAAGAAAAGCGGAAATGCAAAAGATATCACAAGAGAACAGACTGCAATCGGAAAAGAGAACACAACAGACTGCCCAAGTTAAGTGGGATACATACCACTACCATCTAGCAAGCTCCATTTGAACCTTCTTAATTCACTAAAATATATGCCTTCTGCACAAAAGCTGGCTAATGATATTAGCGGGAGACAAGAATAGTTCCTCCTCTTAAGTATTTGTTTGAGTGGGGCAACTGGATGGAGACATTTCAGCCTAGCTGGCTATGCAAGACTCAGCATAAATCCGTAAGGACAGCTGTGCCCCTTCCCAATCTACTTAACCAGCTCTTGTACAGAGCTGTGAGCAATTGCAGGGGAAGTTGGAGTAACTGAAATTGGGCTCTTCATCCCTATAAAGCCCTTCTCTGTCATGGCTATGGATCTTTGGACTCAGCTGCATGCCAGTGGCGGGCAGGACCAGAAGCAAAAGTGAATGGGGCAAGGAATGTGCCCCACACCTTTGTACAATAGGGTGCATGCCAGCCATGCAAAACTCAAAGTGTTTTCTACAAACATGCACACATTCCCCATCTTTCATCAAGGCAAACGAGAGGCTTTAATACAGTCCAAGGACACAATTTCAGCCAGGCGACAGACAGCACTGGCGCACCAGAGGGAGCGGTCTGGGGAGAGGGGCCACGAGGCCCACTTCCCTGGGGCAAATGATTCATCAGAACCTTGTGAACGATAATATTAGCAGATATATAGAAAATGTGCAGGATAATGAGATGTTATCTCGGCTTCACGCGGAAGCAGGCTGGTGCAGACGGCAGCCAGGCAAAGATGAAACGTTTTTGCATTTTGAATGAAAGGAAACCAGCAGAGGGAAAAGGCGGCGGCAGTGCTGAGGCTGTAACAATGAGCGAAGGAAGGCAATTTTAGCAACTGGGGTTTAGAAGGACTGGAGGGAAGGAACACCAAGTGTCCAGGAACACAGCATGGAGGTTACGTTAATCAAAGAGAGATGGGAACAGGACCCAGATAACTTCTTTGGGGAGGAGGGTGGGAATCAGGAGACGTTTTTTGATGCATTGTGGAGAAGGACGAGGCAAGAACCGCCAGCAGCTTTCAATGTATGAGAGCTGTGAGCCCGATACATCTACTTTCTAAATGCTTTTGCTGTTACCTTACAACGGAGACATGAATGCTGCCCGAGTCGATTACAGGAAACACCTATTAGGCAAGATAAAAAAAGGCATGCTTGAATAATGAGATTTCATGGCTTTGCTCTTTTCCTTTTGCCTTCTAAGCCAAGGTCAACTATTCAGTTCAATGGGTAGCCTCAGGCTTTCCATGACTGCGCCTCTTTAAAGTACAAGGAAAATGAACACACCGCCTCAGCCAAAAAAAGAAGCGAACAGACATTTTTAACGATGTCCCTACAGAGCTTGGGCCCAACGTTGCTCTTCCTCCCTTCCTGAAAGCAGAGGAAGTCCTCTTGATTGGAAGCAACAGCTTGTACAACAAGGACGAGCAGAATAACTAGACTGAACAACAACAACAAATCTGGGGGACTTTACAAGCAGTGATGCTGGAGGAGAAGTGCAAAATTCAGGCACATCACAAACCTGACATTAGTGCAAGAAGGGCCTAAACACACAGGGGCTGATCACCAGCCTGGCTCTCCTTGAACTATAACAACAACAACAACAATTTATTGCTTATAACAACAACAAGAAGAAGAATCATTTATTACTTATAATAGTAATAATTTATTACTTATAACCTGCCCATCTGACTGGATTGCCCCAAACACTCTGGGAGATTTCCAACGTAATATAAACATAGCAAAACATCAAACATAAAAAACTTCCTGATACAGGTCTGACTTCAGATGTCTTTGGAAAGTTATGTACAGGCAGTGACCATTTTAGGCGCATCTAACTGACGTGCAATCACCGATGTGCAGGTCTTTTTCAGCCTGGTAGAAGGCAGAACGGAGGCTTTATTATATGCACTCCACTGATGCACACAGCGGCCAGGAACAGAACCCCAATTCAAAATAGTCGCCGTCTGTAGCGGTTTACCTGTTTGACATCTGATGGGAGGGTGTTCCACAAGGCAGTCACCACTACTGAGAAGGCCCTTTGCCTGGTTCCCTGTAACTTCACTTCTCACAGTGAGGGAGCTACCAGAAGACCCTCAGAGCTGGATCTCAGGGTCAGGGCTAAATGATGGGCGTGGGGTCACTCCTTCAGGTATACAGGGCCTAGTGGTGCACACCCTGGGCTTGTGAAAGGGACACATCACAACTAGACCCTGTACTGGCATTGTTCAGTACCCAACTTCATCTGCAAAACACTGACCCATCTTACTCATGGTATGGGGCTGGGGGAAGGTTGCTCCTCCCAGCTACATTCCACAAGGCACTGGCTTAAAATTCGCTACCCAACCACTATCTGGATATGAGCAGAAGCAGTTAAAAGCTGGTTCACCTTTAATAAGGGAGACTTTCAGGGATATAGCTTACATTTAAAGGTCTCGGCTTCCAGGACTTGGCAGCTGGCCTGATGTTCAAACTGATCGTCTTCACAGAGAAAATTGTGGCAAAAACAGCAGCTGAATATTCTGCCTCCTAGAAGATTCAGCAAGACACAATGTAAGGGATCAAAATCAGTCCCCACACTCCCTAGCATCAAAAAACAAGCAGATGTCTTGAATCAACTCTAGGAATGAAAGAAAACCTGGCCTGCCTTGCACCAGATAGAAAAATACTGTGGATTACAGTGGTACTAGCCACTTGTGTAAACAAGATGTTTTATAATCACATTTTCCTGGTTAGGTTGAGATGGCTTGGTCACGGAATGATGAGACCACCATATTAAAAGAGATTTTATTGCACCGCAGCATCTAAACCAAATATTACAGCTACATCTCCACCCACCCCCACCCCCCAAAAGTAGCCTAAACTAACAGTTCAGTTCTATACATGTCTTGCTGCTTTTGGCGGATTGCAGTCTAAGGTGGTACACTGTTAAGGCCATTGAGATAAAGAGGAGGGAGCCAATAAAACACCTTTCCCTGAAACTGGAGTGGTGGTGGGGGTAGTGGAAGGAAGAGATATGCACAACATCCAGAGAGGATACTGTAATTTTGCAGAGTTGATGGTTTAGCACAGGCTTTTATGACTGCGGGTAATGATAGCTCGTAGCACAAATTACCTTAGTAGTTTGAAAACTTCCCTCCTGTGTAATATACTCTCGGACAGATAATGTCTCAGTGGGAGGGAGTTCACGTGATAAATTGCATCATGAGCTGCAGCCAATCAAAACAGCCTGTGCAAATACTCCCAAAGGATATCCAGCTAAGTCACAGGCACTTAAGCCTACCAATTTCAACTAGTCTACCCAGAGTACAACTTTAACACACATCCTCAATTCCTACACATAGAACGAGTAATAGTTTTCTTGCATGTGTCATCTGAAAAGTGATCTGTGAATGGGTCTGCCTCTCCTCCAGTTTTAGGATTCTCTACTTCCAGAGAAGTTGTTTTCAATTCATAAAGACTTGCTACGGCAAGGAAACGAGCCCTGTAGCCACCTTCCTTCGGTAACTGTAGAGCTTGCCAAATGCAAGTGAAACAAGAGAACACACCCCTCTAACTGGTGAACAACTCACCGTGATCCCAGACACCTCTCTCGCATTCAATGCACTCTGCGTCGGCCAGAGGACAGATACAAGCATGGGTGCTAAGGCATTTCCTGCCATGGCAAACCCAAGCTTCACAGAAATCACATATGGCCCCCTGCAAAAGAAGAACCCACACATTACAATGGACTTTGGCAGACCTCTATATAAGCTTCAGTTCTGCCGAACAAGGAAGGACCAGGCAGGCATTCCAAGCAGCAGGAGGAGGGAGTCATTCTGAAGCAGGGGAAGGCAATTTTGCTCAGCGCTGCCATCCATCTCCCAAATGTATTCCATATTCTCAGGGCTCTCTCTCTCTCTCTTTTTTTTTTTTTGCAAGACTGCTAAGTGCCCATTCCTAAAGTACATTACATGAAATTGAATCCCATTGATTTTCTTTCAGTGTTTTCTTTTTTAATCCCACACACTACTCTCAGCATGATGCTCAGCAACCAGAATTGCTCGGAAGTCCTCGCTAAGGAATGCAACAGACCCGGACAAGATGTTCCAAGGTATGCAAGCAGCCTGCGTTCCACTGGCTACTCCCCCCCCCCCAATGAATCGGCACTTGCTGTGCTGTCTCATCCAGGGAGCCATGCATGTGGACAACAACAGAGCTGCCCATTATGTTCATACCAGGCAATGTATTCAGAAATAATTATTTGCAAGAGGATTTGTGCTACGCAGTTTGCTCAGGACAGCATAGAACATGCAAAAACAAGGAAGTCGAACAAAAGAAATACTGTATTTACTCGAGTCTAATGCACCATCAAATCTAACGTGCACCTCAATTTTCAGAAAAAAGGATTTGCTGGTGAATGTAAACGCGTACCTTAATTTTCATGTAGTAATTTGGCCCAAAAAAGATTAGCATTAGATTTGAGTAAATACGGTATTTAAAAAAATGCATAATCTTGTTTTCCTCTCCTCCGTATATGGGCTAATAGTGTTTTTTGTCTTGAGCTACTAGTTAACCTTCCCATGATTCCAGGCTCAATTGTTACCTTTCATGGAAGCAATGTGTTATCTCTCTTGAAACGTGTGACTCTGAAGTCCAAGTTTGGGATATTCACGACTTTGGTTGCAAGCTGCCTTACAGATAGGCATGGTCATGCCTATTAATTTGAAAAGGACGTAAGCATGCACAATTATCTGTGCAAATGCTAACCACTCCTGCATTTTCCTGCAGTCCAAAAAGGTAACAGTAGCTGAACCTCAACACTGAAATCCAGGGCTCTGCAGTCGAGGGGCCTCCAAATGACCACCCAGGAAACAGAAGGCCATGGAGGGCAGGGGCACACAGACTCCCACAGCAGCATCCTGTGTTATTTTTTAAAACATTTTATAGTCGGGATTCAGAAGGGTCTGGTTGCTAATTTGAATTTTTTTTTTTTAAATGCTTATTCCAAAATACTTATGTTTACCTTCAGGATAGCAGAACCAAAGCTCGTTTTATTGCTGTAGTCACGATGGTGCTATGAGTTTAAAATGTGAAACTGTGCGTGCTTGTGAGTTTGTTTGCATTTTGTTTACCAGGGTTGGCAAACTATTTCGGCTTTTTGCTCCGGTATATCAGGAATGTAGAAACCACTGTAATGCATGGAATTGTAGGGGAGTGGGGAAGGCTGCGGAAGAGCAATGTGAGCTTCACAACTCCCTCTCTGTGGCAAGACCACCACTCCAGGGTCGAAAATTACTGAGCTGCACCACTGGGTAACAAGAAAAGACCCATCAACAAAGTCGGGCAAGTAATCTCTTCAAACCTTAGTTGCACTCATCACATATCCTAAAACTGATTTATTGTTTCCAGATACATACCACCATAGCAAGCCCAGTGCTGTACACACCAGCATGTTTTATGACACAGTCTGAAGATTTCATCATGCATTTTGTTTTTCCTATTACAGAGGGAAAAGAAATATTACACACACACACACTAGTGTTCAGCAACACTAAAGCTCCATAAAAAGCCATAGCATTTGTCTCTTACAGTGTTTACAAGTGTTTCAAGTGAGAATAAGGGCTATCATCCAAGAGATCTGAGCAAACTGTGATGCTTTAAATTGCTCAAATCAATACACATCTAATCAAAACAATGAGTTGGATCCAGCAACACCATCCTGTAAGGCCTTCTGGCTATGTGGCCAGACTTTCTCTCCCTCTTCTCCCCTCTACCACTGGCATGCATCTCACCAATTTTTCGTGGGTTTCCCTTAACCCTCTGGAGCAGAGTTGGTGGAGCAAGGAGAAGTCCTGTTGTGCAGACCGAAGTCTTTGCACTAATATGACAGTCTTATTGGATACAACCAAATAATTTATTTTTTTCAGATAGTTCACCATCTTAGAAGAGGCATTATTTATTCCTCATGGATGGGGGATGGGGAACCTGTTGCCTTCCAGATATTGCTGCACAATTGAAAATTGACCTCGCTTGCTGGGGCTGATGGGAATTGGAAGTCTAACATCATTTGGAGGGACAAAGGTTCCGGAGTCCAGAAACATCTGGAGGACTGCAGGTTCCACGTTCCTGCACTAGAGAGGCTGCCTCTTCTAAAGATGGACCCTTTCATCTGCAGTTTTCACAACTGCTTTATTAAAAATAATTTGCTGCATGGTTAAAGGTGCTGATGGGACCCAGGTGGCGCTGTGGGTTAAACCACAGAGCCTAGGGCTTGCTGATCAGAAGGTTGGCGGTTCGAATCCCTGCGACGGGGTGAGCTCCCGTTGCTCGGTCCCAGCTCCTGCCCACCTAGCAGTTCGAAAGCACGTCAAAGTGCAAGTAGATAAATAGGAACCGCTCTGGCGGGAAAGTAAACGGCGTTTCCGTGCGCTGCTCTGGTTCGCCAGAAGCGGCTTTGTCATGCTGGCCACATGAACTGGAAGCTGTACGCCGGCTCTCGGCCAATAAAGCGAGATGAGCGCCGCAACCCCAGAGTCGGACACGACTGGACCTAATGGTCAGGGGTCCCTTTACCTTTACTTAAAGGTGCTGATAGTTTAGATTGGACAACTAAAAGCAGCTAATGTTTTCAGCCCCAGAAGGAGCCCAAATAAGATAATGATAATAATAATAATAATAATAATAATAATAATAATAATAATAATAATTTATTTATACCCCACCCATCTGGCTGGGCTTCCCCAGCCATTCTGGGCGGCTTCCAACAAAATATTAAAATACAATAATCAATCAAACATTAAACGCTTCCCTAAACAGGGCTGCCTTCAGATGTCTTCTAAAAGTCTGGTAAGATAACTTTCCTGCCGCATCTGAGGGTGAATAACCTGTGTCCCTCCAGATATTGCTGGAGTCGCTACTCCCACCAGCTCCAGCCAGCATGGTCAATGGTCAGGGATGATGGAAACTGAAATCCAGCCACATCTGGCACCAACAGAGCCAAAATATGACTTAAGTTTGTATAATCAGGCCACAATGCAAAAATTAAATTCTAAGCACAGACCAATTGTAGGAACACAGAGAATTTAGAGAAAGACTTACCGCACTGTGCGCAAATGGGCAGCTTCTGGACAGAGCTACAAAAGTAGCAAAAAGCTCGATTTTTCTGCCGCCTGTCAGAATAAAAAAAGGGTGAAACATATAAATGAACAAAGTCCGTTTAAAATGGTGCCAAAAGTGTTATATGTAAAGGAAATACTGAATGTGCATTTACCTTTGACATTTATCACATTCCTGTAAGAGAAAGAGAGCTTATATTATAGGAGTTCCCGTTTAAATTCAGAGTTTATAAACTTGTGAATTCACTTGCCATGAATACAGTTTGTTGGTCCTTTCCCGACTTTGAGTGCAAGTACACACAATGAAGGTGCAATAGTCAGTGCTGCAGGTGGACTATGCCCATGTGTTTGTATACATAAAGTCCTTCTGGTATCGCCAGGAGGGCTCCAAAAACTTTGCCCTGGATCAACAGCCAGCTCTTATTTATACTTGCCACTACCCTTCCCCTGCCCTCCCCCTTTGTGAAAACCAGACAACTTGAAGAGGAGCTGAAGAAGAATTTCACTCTCTCTGTGTGTGCGCACAACAGGAATTATTTCATTGTTTAAGAAGATTTATGACATCTGGTGTCTTTTGCAAAATCTCAAGGTTATATGCTTAGGATCTAGTTTAGCTTGTTTCGGTCTGATAAAGCACTGTCAATCTCACCCCCCTCTCCTTGACACTAGGAGAGGAGAAGAAAGAATTTTAAAGCCAATATCGGAACTACATCTCAATATTTACCATGGAGGCATTGCAGGGATGTTTAGCCAAATCAATGTTGCCTCTTGAAGCCCTTATCTGCTTCTCCCGTTCTTTACGGCTCTCGGCCTTCTTGCGAGCGCCCGTCTTCTTTTTAGGCATTCTTCACTTTCTGTGAGACAATGTTTTACTCATCAACATTTGACGAAGAGTGATTGGTATCCTCTAAAATGGATGCTAAACGTAATTTTTTAAATCGTGACATATCCCTCCCCTCCAGATTTTTATTATTATTTTGGAATGTGCTCATAAACACGCATTAGCAATTCTAATCACTTTAGAGAAGGGGTGACCGACCACTTGCCCTCTGGGTGCTGATAGGCTACATCTTCCATCATCTCTGACCACTGGCTAGGCCAACTGGGGATGAAAGGAGTTGGGAGTCCAACAACATCTGGTTAGCCACCCCTGCTTCAAAGTTCCCAAACTAGCTACTCAACACAGAATAGCTACACCTAGAAAGAATAAAAGATACAGAATGAAAACTACAGTCGTACCTTGGTTGTCGAACGCCCTGGAACTTGTACGTTTTGGCTCCCGAACGGCGCAAACTCGGAAGTGATTGTTCCAGTTTGCAAACATTCTTTTGGAACCTGAATGTCCAATGGGGCTTCCACAGCTTCTGATTGGCTGCAGGAACTTCCTGCAGCCAATCAGAAGCCGCGATTTAGTTTTCGAATGTTTTGGAAGTTGAACGGACTTCCGGAACGGATTCCGTTCGACTTCCAAGGCATGACTGTAATAGAGTGGCTGACAAGAGCTACAAAGCAGCAGGCGTAACCTGGAGTTCGATACCAAAGGAACACTTGGTCCTCACCCTTTCTTTTGCCTAGTTCTCTAAGGCCAGAAACCAAAAATGAGCAACACGACGGCCAATGAAAGTAGTGTATATATTTTCTTCTTATAAAATAACAGAAAGACAACGGACAGTGATCCAGTATTGACACTGTTTCGTTTGCGTCTTCTTCAGCATATAATAACTCAACATACAATGGAAATTTTCAAGGAGCTGTGGTCATATGAATATGTAACCACTGCTCCTTGAAAATTTCCATTGTGTTGCTCATTTTTGGTTTCTGTTCGAAGAGTGCAACACAGAGGGGTTTTTTGTCTTGCTAGTTCTCTAAGGCAGCAACCCATCCCTTGTAACCAGCAGAGTAAGGCTTCTCCCTCTCTGCCCAACAAGTATTTCCCCATGAACAACGGGCTCATGAGTGTCCGTCCCATGGTGATATTGCATTCCCACAGAAGCTGGGATGGGACACTGACAGTGTGAGTCACGTGATAGCCTGTGGGTTATACATTGTAAGTTGCTGGGAGTCCCAAGCAGAGAGAAGTCTTAATTATAAAAAAGAATTTCAAGCTAGTTTTTTTAAAAAAAGATTGGAAGGGAATGATGCATATCGTACTAAAGAAAGATATATATTTTTTCTTATTATTAATGTGGGGAACTCATATAAGCTGGTTAGCCTTCTATACAGTGTTTAAATTGCATTAAAAAGTCATATTTTATATTCAGAATTGCATACCAAGCTGCCTGCTGGCAACAATCATTATTCTGTAGACTGACATCTATGACACTGAATACCCAATATCACATTATAAACTAGGTTTTCTTCCTGCTTAATGTCAATTTAGCAATAAGAACTTCAATCTTTGGTATTTATACATATCATTCTAGGCATTTATTACACACCTTGAAGCACTGTAATAGCAATTTGTGGAAAAATTGGATGCTTCAAAAAATGTCAAGAGCATATTGGTCGTAAGCAATGCTACCACCTAAAATTATTCCTTCTGTCACATACTCAGGGGATTGGACCTGTATTACGAACTTTTAGTTATATGACAGCAGCTACTCAAGTCATTCATGTAAAATATTGGCAGCTGCTGGAATCGTTTATGTAAAATATTGGAGGGCACCAAACACACTGAATCTAAAATAATAATAATGCAGAATTATACTGCATTGGCTACATGGGGGAACTGGAACAGTTACTTCATCAGCTGATAGCTATTGATCAATTATTGTGTGAAGTGCTATATATATACCCCAGTGTACAACTCTACTTTGAAATGGTCTAAGATTCTCATTTTACCCCAAATCCGTGTTTAGAATAATTAGGAAAGGGGCAAGAAATAAAACTGCCCTGGTCAACATACCTCAAAAAAGGATATTGCAGAGATGAAAAAGATGCAGAAAATGACAACCAAAAAGGTTGAAGCAACTCCCCTGTAAGAAAAGGTTACAACGACTTTTTAATTTTGTGAAAATACAAGGGGAAGGGGAAGGGAGGCATGGCGTAGACTAGAGGATGTAGATAGGGAAAATGTCCCCCCCCCTCTCTGAAATGGTGGCAAATTCAGAACAGACAAAGGGAAGTCCTTCTGCATACAGAGAGTAGTTGTGGAATTCAGTACCAAAAGATGTGGTCATGGCCACCAACTTAAACAGCTTTAAAAGGGGATTAGGCAAATTCATGGATGAAAATGCTACCAACGGCTGCTAACCATTATGGATATATACTAGGGGTGTGGAGGCTAAACAATGAGGCAAACTGGAGTGATTTAAGGGCAGTGTTAGAAACTCAGATACAAATGCTATTTGCCAAATGGTAAGTTAAACCTATGTCATGGTCGCCACAATGGAATTTGGCATAGGCATAGGCAAACTCGGCCCTCCACATGTTCTGGGACTACAACTCCCATCATCCCTAGCTAACAAGACCAGTGGTCAGGGATGATGGGAGTTGTAGTCCCAAAACATCTGGAGGGCCTAGTTTGCCTATGTCTGTTCTAGGAGGTGCCTTCCCCTGCCCCTCCAAGATTAAAAAGCTGTAAATGAATTGTGTAGATCGTCAGCGCAATGGACGTGTCTGTCACCATCCTAGCATCCAAGGATGTCCACATGGTCGCAACTGGACTTGGCATCCGGGAGAATTCTAACACTGTTTAGGGGGCTTTCCCTGTCAAAGTATGACATCAACACACATGTACATGAGACAGGGGCTCCACAAAGCCCGGTCACTTTGTTTTTCTGAACTTCGTAGCTCTATAATTTTCTGCCCATTGTAACTCTATGTTTTCCTATGTCTCAATGTTTCCCTAGTTCCATGGACTTTGCACGAAGTGCGGCTAATTAAAATGTTGCCTGTGGAGTAATAACAAGAGCTCTGCATTATTTTTTCGCAAAGCACAACAGTGAATGATTTTTAAAGATGTGCTTAAATTAAGATGTGCTTTTAAAAAAATAATAATTCTATGTTGTTCTGCTTTAGCAAACAACAAAGATCTTCACAATTCCAATTCCACATTCCTAGTCAGTCAGGGATCTGTACAGCCTATTTCAGAGGACGTAACCACCAGCAGAAAGGTTTTATAAATGCACAAGCAAGAATACACAGCACTCAGTCACCTCTTAATGAAAAACGCAAGAAAGAGCGAGATAAACCCCTGCTTCCCACCCTCCTCCAAAATGTGAAGACAAAATGGAGGCTTAAGTCCTTTTCACCTAATCAATGTATTGCCCTAATATGGATTGCAGAAGAATGTTCCCCCACCGCAGTTCCTAGGCCTATTTGTCTGCCATTTGACAGGCTTAATCCACTCTTGAACAAGTTTTATCCAGTGTCTGTAAGTTTCATCTGCTTCCACCAAAAGTCAGGGGGTTGTAGCCATTTTTAGAGTGCCCATTATGGCAAAGGGAGAGTTAAGTTTTACATAGTGTGCCATGGAACCCAACACAGAGACTGGAGCAGAGGAGACAGTGATTCAGAAACATACCAGATTTTAAAATAAAAAATATAGACACAAGGCACCTCTTAAGGCCAGTGCACACCCTCAAGATCCTCCTCAGATGCCACATTGGCAGTTTTCAGTGTTCCTAACCATAAAACTCCAGTAACCACTTTATAGTGCTTTAAAACAACCAATGTAAACTCACCAAGAACATATCCGGTCATTCATTTTGAGGTATTTATATATCACTTTTCAGATGAACATGACAAAGTGGTTTTACATAAAAATGTGAAAATCATCCCTGACCACTGAGCACACTAGCTAGGGCTGGGAGTTGTAGTCCAACATCATCCCGGAGCAGTGTTCCCCAAACTTGGGTCTCCAGCTGTTTTTTTCCACACTACAATTCCCATCATTCCTGACCACTGGTCTTGTTAGCTAGGGATGATGGGAGTTGTAGTCCAAAAAAACCAACAACCCAGTTGTTGAGACCCAAGTTTGGGAAACACTGATCTGGAGGCTTCTTTAAGGCCTAGTTCACAGGCACAGCTAGCCGAAGCAAGCACAGAATTGGAAGCTGGGGGGGGGGGTGAGGTGGAGGCCACCACCCAACTTCTGGAAACTCTCGGAAAAGGGGGGCGATGGTGGTGTGAAAGAGGAAACGGGGAAAGTTGAAGCAAATTTCCCTGGGAACTGCTTGCCAGCCACATTGCAGCAAACAACCCCAAAGCTCTGGAGCAGCTGCGAGGCTAATGGCTCCCCCCCCCCAACCTCGTGATAGAGACGCCTTATTGCTATCGCCCCTCCCGATCAAGGGGGGTGGGCAACCCCACGTCCCTTCCTCGCCCCCATCCCTGTCTGCAGCTACCTATTGCAGGGAGAGGGGTCTGCCCAGCACCCCCCCCACCCAATTCCTCGCAGATCCACTTGCTCGCAGCAGTGGCTCCGGACTTCCCCCTCCCACTCACCTAAAGTTGCTTCTCCGGCCGCTAACGAGGCAGGAAGGAGAAAGCCGGCGTCCCAACTGCTTGCTCCGGGGGGGGGGGGGACTCCTGCCTCGCCGCGGCGACTGAGCATGCCTGGCAGAGGGTGAGCATGCTCAGTGGGAGACAGCCCGTGAAGCAACCTCGCCTTCATCTTGCCCTTAGTTTTACAAGCCTCAGAGACCTTGCAAACACCCAGCACGCCCAATGCGCCTTCCAGCTGTCGCCCTTTTCCTGAACACCCCTCCCTCCTCCTCGTCCGAACTCAATTGTTTATTCCTATTTTTTAAAAAAAAACATATTATATGCACCGTTTAGCAGCTGCAGTCGGGATGATGCAGGTCGGGGGCGGGGAGAGAGAAAATAGCACGTCAGATCATGGCCACGTAGGCATCAGTCGGTGTCAAGGAAGGTAAACAGTCTCTAGCGCTCCATGCATGTTTACTCGGAAGGAGGCGCCACTGTGCACAATGGGGCTTACTCCGAGGTAAGCATGCATAGGCTGCATTTTGTTCTTATCTTTCCCGACCAATACGGTGATTTGCTCTGCTTTGAAGCAAACAATATTTTTTAAAATGGCCAGATAGCCCAGTTTACTACTACTTTACTACTACTACTCACCATCCCGATTGCGGGGTGTTGTAAAATGGGCAAGCAGGCCTGCTGCTTTGCTTATAGTTCAGACTTCCCCAACCGGGTGCCCTCCAGATGTTTTGGGTTCTAATTTACATCATCCATGCTCATTGGTCATGCTGGTGGGTTGATGCAGTCCCAAACCTCTGGTGGTCACCAAGGAGTGGGAAGCTGTTTTTTCTATTCATTTATTTATTGCATGTCCCACTTTTTTCTCCAAAGAGCTCAAGGTGGTTTACTGAGGATGGTCCTCATCCTCAGTTAACCCCAACAACCCTGTGAGGTAGGTTAGGTTGAGAGGCAGTGACACCTCAGCGATCACTTTAACCCTTATATCCCAGGTCAATAACAGATCATTAGGAGTTGTTGCTGAGTTTTTGCTGAGTTGTTGCTGGGTTTTGATGCTCATCTGACAACAACACAAATCCAACCCTTATGGTGTTAGCCATCCATAACTGTGGAATACTCAGCAAATAGAAATTCAACAGACACCTTCTGCTGCAACTTTTAAACACTTGCTGGAAACTTTTTATTCTGGCAGGCCTATGCAGATAATTTACATATTTCCACAACAGTTAAAGCAATTAAATAAATTTTCTCAATCGATAAGGCATCCAGAATTGTAGAAAGTTTACTTGCATGTATGTACTTCATATTAATTCCCCAGACTCTAAAGTAATCATTTTCAAAGAATTTAGAATTTATTTACAAAAACACGCATGGCAGAAGATAAAAGAAAGAGCAGCGTTAGGAATGGAAACTGCGGCATGGCCAATAGGACAAGAAAAGGTAACCTCAAGAGAAGGATATACACGTGTGCATGGAATTGAAGATGCAGTCTGAGATAACTGGAATCCCTCTTTCTACTTGCTAAGCTTTGAGCTTCCTCCAGATGCGATCTGTGTTTTTCTGAAGTTTTCTTCTTAAATGTGGGAAGTGAAAAAACACTTTTTTTGGAATAAAGGAAAAAGAAAGCTGAGCTTCTTTGCATATAGATTTTGCCCCCGAGTGGCAATGCAGCAGTCACACCAAATGCACACAATATTATTTATAGATTATTTTATTTTTACACCAGTACTTAACCTGAGAAGTATTTCTACCATTGAATGTCATGTTTTCAAATCAAAGCTCACTTACCTGCAGGTCAATGCCTGGCAGGGCAGACTGACCCTAATATAATTGGGTGATAATGCGTTATCATTAATGCTTATCCCTGTAAATTCTCTCAAACATTTTTTTAAAAATCCATTACAATAGTCTCAGTAAGCTTCAGGTTTGTTTGTTTGGGGGTTTTTAAAAAAAAGGGGGGGGAACACAACTGTTAGCCTCAACTGTAATGCTTTTTAACCAAGTTCACTTCTATTTCTTCCTAAACAAAGCATGTTCCCATCTAAACAAAACCTATGATTATCTTCATTTACAGCAGTGCATCTTTCAGCGTTCAATAAGCTTGGGTCCAGGGAATTGCCCTATAAAACAGGTGCTGACTACCATACTAACTGACCTTTGAAGCAGCATCCATCAAATGTAATTTGCTTTTCAGCAAGTGACCTTAAAAGCTATGCCACTATTTGACTGCGGTGAGGTCTCTTTGACCAAGGCATTTATCTGTTGGTCCAGGTACTGTAGCACAAAAGCAAATAGAGCAGAGAATCTCAGGCTACACATTTCTAAACAATTGGTGCCAATAGCATGTTTTACTTACTACACAGCAAAATGCACCCATTAGATGGATGTAAGCAAATGAGAGTCGCCTGTGGAAACAGGGTTCCGACTACAAATTCTCTTCAGGGTTGGGTCCTGCACAGAGGACCCAGAGGACCCTGTGCAGAGTCATATCATGCATTTAGGTTTCATATGCATTTAGGCACCAATCACTCGTTTAGTGATAAGCGGATGGTAAGCTGCTCACCACTATCACTGTCTTATGTGCTTTTTATGTTGCTGACAGATGCTGACATAACGCAGTGATAACTGCAAGGTCACCACCTGTTTTCCAGCTACTGAGATATAGATCTTGGAGAAAAGAAAACCACAATCAACCTTATTCAGCACACTTGGTACCAAATCCCTATTTTTGGTGCAGTGACTCGTGTCTACAGATCGGGGTTAGTAGCCAAAATCCCAGCTTCAAGCCCTGGCTTCTCAAATAAGAGCATGGGTGTGGGAAGGGTGAGACTCTGTCTGCCACTGCAGGTAGTGTGGTATGTTGGTTAGAGTGCCCCTCCCGGAATGTTGTTATTTATTTTCAACATAGTGTTGGACTAGGATCATTGGGTGACCTTAGGCCAGTCAGTGTCTCTCAGCTTAATCTACCTCACGGATTAAATGAGAGGGGAAACCAGGTATGCCCAGAGAAAAAGGTAGGATATAAATGCAGTAAAAAAACAAACAAACAGAAGACAATACAATGGGTTTATATTCTGATTCAATATAAGTATATAGTAAGCTGACATTGCTAAATATATTTTCAACACCTAAAAACATCTGTTTACAAATTAAAGGCACGATCCAGCCAATAGTACAGACTTTTACCATGCAATCCTGTACATGTTTACTCAGAGGTAAGTACAGAATTGAAGTCTGTGGGTGGTTTGATAGGAGGCACTTAGGTAGCAATCCAATAGGTGCTTAGGTAAAGGTAAAGGGACCCCTGACCATTAGGTCCAGTCGTGTCCGACTCTGGGGTTGCGGCGCTCATCTCGCTTTATTGGCCGAGAGCCGGCGTACAGCTTCCAGGTCATGTGGCCAGCATGACAAAGCTGCTTCTGGCGAACCAGAGCAGCGCACGGAAACGCCGTTTACCTTCCCGCCAGAGCGGTTCCTATTTATCTACTTGCACTTTGATGTGCTTTCGAACTGCTAGGTGGGCAGGAGCTGGGACCGAGCAACGAGAGCTCACCCCGTCGCAGGGATTCGAACCGCCGACCTTCTGATCAGCAAGCCCTAGGCTCTGTGGTTTAACCCACAGCGCCACCTGGGTCCCTTACTTACTTACTTACCCAAGGTGCTTACTTGGGTGTAAACCTTACAAAAATCATGTTCCAAGTAGACATGCATAGGATTGTGCCACACAGCATATGTTCAACCTTCCCAGCAGGAACTTAAAAGTAAACCTTTTCAAGTTATATACCAATAGAGAACTCATTCTCCAACTGCTGTTCCTTATATAACCCAAAGGACACCATCCATACACAAGAGGGAAGTACCGGTATCAGCAAGCTCCACATATATACTTGAAGGGAGCAAAAAGCTGCAAAATCATTCCAGTCAGGATTGAGCACATTTAGTGGCCAGGAAATACTTGCCAACTATTTGGTGGGAGGAAGAAAACTGGTGACTAGGGGAAATAACATGGACAGAGCATAGTTTGCTTGCGAGAAGGCTGAACAGGAACGCTGCATGCTGCAACATTTTGTTATAGGCCCACTAGTAATTATATATTTCATCCATTTTTCTCTGGAGTTAGATACTAGCATGTCTTAATTTATAATAATTCTCTCTCAGATGAACACAGATTTAATTTGTTATTTCTCCAGATTTTTTAAAAAAATCCACCCTGTGTCACTGATTGTTGTACATGACATCTTTTCCCAATGAGATTCAACATAGTCTCCCTTCAGAAGATGGTTATCAATCAAAATAAAACAAACCCTCTGGAATTTCTCATATTTATTGATTGATCATCTTTTTTTCAGATAATGTAAACTGTGGTAGTGAAGAACCATTCAGAGTTTCATTACTGATGTGATTTCCTAGCTGCAAAAAACTGAAACCACAGGAGGTTCCAAACTTCTACTTAAGTCATCTCAACCTCTCAAGGGGTCAATGAGCAGTGAAACAGAGCAAATTGATCCACTAGTGCAGGCATGGCCAAACTTGACCCTCCAGCTGTTTTGGGACTACAACTCCCATCATCCCTAGCTAGCAGGACCAGTGGTCAGGGGTGATGGAAATTGTAGTCCCCAAACAGCTGGAGGGCCAAGTTTGGCCATGTCTGCACTACTGCATCCAAAGTCCTTGCACCAGACAGGCTTGTGGGGGGTGGGTGTTTTGCTGTTTTAGTTTTCACTGTGCCAGCTCCAGCCTAGGATAACTGAGGAGCCCGAAGGCGGCAGAGGACTGGTGAGATGATTTGTAGAATGAAAGGACACTCACTAACACCTCACAGCCACCCCATAAATATTGTAAGTGCAAAAAACAAACAAACACAAAAAAGAGACATTTAGAAGCAGGGGGAATGCCTCTCCCCTTTGATAATTTTCAGATGCAACTTATTTTTTCATTCATTTATGGAGAATGTTTTTGTTTTTTAATGATTTTTTTTCCAGCACAGTACTGCATTTGTTACTATCTCTTTCATCTCTGGTAATATTTTATTATACGGTAATTTGGGCAAAGAAAAAATAGCTCCTGGAATGCAGTGGGTTACTTCTGAGTGAGCTGGAGAGGCCAGCCACGAAGAAACATTGCCAGCGTCTCCCATCTGAACTGCAGGGAGACTGCGTGGTTGTATAACTCAGTGCAGTTGACTTAGTCCAAGTATTGTTATTGCTCCTGGAGGCTGATGAAATGACACAGCAATCTATCACTTAGAGTTTGATACAATATCTGTTGGATGACAAATATCATCTGCTTGACAAATAACATGTCTGAAGGTGGGCAAGAGCTGGAGTGCAAGAACTGGAATGACAAACCTTGCAACACTATGTGTGAGTTTTCTACTGTTTCTTAACATTAATCTCTGCTGTTCCAGTTTTTGTTCAGAATCTGCTTTATTGCATTTTGCTGCAGCGTAGACCTGATGCAGGGGGAGGGAAGCTGTGGCTCTCTTGATGCTGCTGGACTCCAGCTTCCATTAGCCCTAGCAAGCATGGCCAGTGGTCAAGGATGATGGGAATTGTAGTTCGCGAAATCTGGAGGGTCACAGACTCCCCAATCCCCAACTGCATGTTTCTAATTACAGGTAGGTAGCCGTATCTGAAGAAGTGTGCATGCACACGAAAGCTCATACCAAGAACAAACTTAGTTGGTCTCTAAGGTGCTACTGGAAGGAATTTTTTTATTTTTTATTTTGTTTTGCATGTTTCTAAAATAGTTTTGCGCTTCATGGCATTGTCAATGTATTGTCAATGTATTTGAGATTTGGATCCCATGCAAAACTACCCATTTCCTGAAGTTTAAACTACATTATTGCACATTATGATGCAGAATATCACACATAAATTATCCTCACGAATGTCCAACCCTATGTCTGCTAACTGCAGGTTTGGGAAATCCTTGGCCATCCAGCTATTTCTGAGCTGCAAGTTGCATTATCCATGAATATTGGCCATGCTGGATGGAGCTGATAGGGGCTGGAGATGCACAGCATTTAGAGGACCACAGGTTTCTCAGTCCTGTTCTACTGAGAATTGAGTCCCACTGAACCCAGTGGAGAATCAATGGGGTGCAGTGCCTAAAATTTTGGGCAAGGGAAACTCATGTTCAAATCAACACTCTGTCACTGTGAGGTCGTTTAGGCAGAGAGTGATCAGCAGGTGCATTGTTGCTCTTTAACCCCTCTCTCTAAACTTGACCTACCTCACAGGATTGTTGTGAGAACATAATGGACATATACCTGTATGCCATCCTGAACTGCTTGGGTGGGGGAGGCAGGATAGAATGTCATTAATAACCGTTTCCCCCCCCCCCCTGTCTGTGTGTAGGATCACATACTGTCAGGTATTGACTTGAACCAAGGCAACAAACTCTTGATGTCTTTTGTTTTCAATTGACTTGCACCTAATCCTCAAAACCTTCAGCTGGATTCAAGTCAGTCAAAGCGCACTATAACCCACCCTGTTAAGCTTTCTATAGCAGGCTGCTTCAGATTTACTAGCATTAGTAGACAAGGGAGAAGTTTTAATCCCCACTGCAATATAGGCTGGCCAGATGCAAGACAAACTACGCAACTGATATTCCCTCTTCTGGAACGGTTTGAATCCCTGCGACGGGGTGGGCTCCCATTGCTCTGTCCCAGCTCCTGCCATCCTAGCAGTTCGAAAGCACGCCAGTGCAAGTAGATAAATAGGTGCTGCTGTGGCGGGGAGGTAAACAGCGTTTCCTTGCGCTCTGGTTTCCGTCACGGTGTCCCATTGCGCCAAAAGCGGTTTAGCCATGCTGCCCACATTGACACGGAAAGCTGTCTGTGAACAAACGCCAGCTCCCTCGGCCTGAAAGTGAGATGAGCGCTGCAACTTCATAGCCACCTTTGACTGGACTTAACTGTCAAGGGGTCCTTTGCCTTTACTTTTTTATTCCCTCTTCTGCACAACTAGCAAAGTTGCAGGATCCTTGTCCTTTTTTGGCATATGGCAATCCTACCTCAGCAGCGTCCCTGAGTGCATCCTTTACTTTTTCCCATCTGTCAGAATGGCTGCCATTCATTGCTATGGGGGTTCTGTTGTGGGGAATGGGGAAAAGGATACGCAGAGAACAGTGCGTCGCTCCAGGTCCAGGATCCTTTGCAATGCACAAGTGACTGATTTGCTAATACCTACAATCGCAGTGTGTACATGTGTGGCTTCATACATACAATACTCTTAAAGGACATTCAACACCCGTTCTTTCCACCAAAGAATTCTGGTTACAATTCCCAATAATCCTTAACAAACTACCATGCCCAGAATTATTTGAGGGCGAAATGTGTGATTTAAGTCCAGCCCTAAATGTACTTATGACTCGGTGTCTTTCTAACACTAATGCTACAAGCAAGGGTTAGTGGGGAATTAACTAATGCAAACTGAAGGCAGGCAAATTGGAGGGATTTTGAAAAAACGGCAGGCAGAGAATTAAAGTAATCCAAGAGCCCTATTATAGAACAACGTCTCCCTCTAGTGGCTGGACCTCAGCACAACAAAGATAATACAAATGAAGAGCGGTTTGATTTCAGTACAGAATTTTACACTTAACAAAAAATGTATAAAATGTTGCTGCAATTAACACGGTCTGTTTTTATTCTAATTGTATGTAGCCTACCAGCCATGGGACTCTGCATTATTGTGCATGGAGGGTAGATTTGCATGGCACTGTTCCCTCCCTTGCATGGGAGAGAAGTGATTGCATGCTGCAGTGACCCCAACCTATAAGTGGAAGGCCAACTTTGCCACATTAAGCCACAGCTAGTTTGTTCAAAGTAAGGCAGCAAAAAACAAGCACCTTCAAGCCAAACAGCACAAACCAATACAAGCCTGCTGAGTTCAATGGGACTAACTCCCAGGTGAGACTGCACAGGAGTGTAGTCCAAGCTTGGTTCAGGGGTTGGGGAACCTCTAACTCACAGGTGTATAATTAAGGCCTGGGACAGGCCCCACATTGACCCATGAGGACATATCTCCCAAACTGCACCCACCCGCCTCACACCTGACACCCTTCTCCAAAGGAAAGATGTGGAGCTTAAAGCGAGGTCCCACTTACTCCTTTGCAAGCAGGGCTTGCTGGCAAGAGTCGATCAGCTGATGGGTACTGACAGCGAGCCCCACAGGGATTCCCCATTGAGGAATTTCATCAGCAAGCCTTGCGCCCTGTAATAGGATTTGATTTGTGGCAGGAATTATTTTTTTAATAATGCAAGACAGTAATGAAATGAACTAAAACTGGTCCATGAGCCTCTCGTGGGTTGCAGTCATACTGAAGTTTGTTCCATTTCCCTGACGTTTCCCTAACTGTTCGTTTCTGCATAATATGTGATATAAAACCCACTTTCAGAAAGCTAATGAAATATAGCTCATGTATGTACATTTGTGTGTTATTTGATTCCATGGGGGGGCTGTCTGCAGCCCCCTTAATCTGGAAATTGCAGGAGTGAGGTGACAGAATTTGGGGTGCTATACTGGCATTCAGTTCTTTCCTGCTTGTTTCATGGAGGAATGAATCATGAGGGAACAGAAGAACCCACAGAAAGGCTGGGGGAGTAGTGCCATTGTCCAAAGACATTTGTTGCCGTGCTACACAACACCCACTAGTGTAAAAGAAATTTAGCATGACATGCCAGTGCAGTAGTTAAAAAGCCACAGTTCCATGGCACATCAGGTACTGTGGTGTGAAAGAAATGTTAGAAAACAAGACAGAAGTGCCAGCAATATAATCAGTAAAAATTAATGCAATCCTGACCACATCTGAATGCACCCAAGGTAAAAGCCAGTTCCGGAAATATAGCAGGTTCTAGTGCATGTGTAATGCTCATTTCCATGTTATTTAAAAATTGTTTTTTTCCTGGGCACTAAACTTGTCCTGTATTCCAACGATGTTTCTGGGAGTGGGGTTTTTTTTTTGTCTTGCAAAAGTTAGAATACAGAAATTAACAATTAGGGAAACATTAAGAAATTGTGAGGGGGGGGGATGCTGTTTGAATGCAGCCTTAGTATAGTCAGCTTCAATCCTAAGGGATTGGTTTTGCTTCAGGGAGGGGGGAAAGGGCAACACAAAAAGGCATATTTGGTTCTCCACCTAGTGAGCCTTATGGCCAAGTGGGGATGATTGACCCTCTGCTGGAGCAAGCAACTCTACGCCATCAAAAGATAAATGAATTGAAAAATGTGAATGCTCACCTAGATCCATAAAAACCATGCATTTTTTTCACATTTAAAATAACTTTTGAAGTTTTACATGTGATCTGGGTGCATATTCTCCCTCCCTCCCTCCCTCCCTCCTCCTCTCTCTAATTCTGATGGATGCTCACATAACAAAACATTCCAAAAAAAGGTGGCATTAAAGATTTCTAGGAAGATGCAGAGTTGAGTGACACATGGGGAGGGTGCTAATCGCTTTTTAATTCCTCAGTGCCTGCAACATGAATCATGGCGAGATTTTCCTCCTCGCTGCCTCAAGCATTAAATAATCTTTGGCATTAATTTCCCAGTTCTCTGAGAATTCTGTCTCCGTGAGACTTCCCCTCTGCATGGCCTTGACTGCTGGAAACTTCAAATTACTGCTTTCATTTCTCACATAGGCTGATGTGCGCAACTGATTGTAAAGCAGTCTTCGTTTTGATGTTCACATTGTGGTGGATAAAGATCTCGTTACTTAACAAGATTCCATTCTCTAGGGGCATTTTCACAGTTGCTTTATTCCATAATGGGCTATTCTGCAGACCATGGAACAATTTTGCTTTCAAATTCAAAAATTTGAAATAAAAATGGGCATAACATAATTAAGGCCACTCACCTGGAACAGCGGGAAATTACCTCTGCTAATACTCTGTTGTGTTCCAGAGAGATTGATCAGTTATGGTTAGCTTGCTCCTCCTGTGAGTAGAGAATGGGTGCCTTTTAAATAATATTTTGGGCCTTTCCAGATGATTGGTTTAGAATATGACAAATGTGCTTCTATTTCTGGAATGTCACAATTTTGCAGCACTCCTACTGCAATACATTGTTGGAGAAAATAGTGTTTCCCTGCACCCAGCTGGACTCATTGTGATTTTTAGTGTTGTCTGTAATGTGATTGCATCCATGTCAGAGCTGTGCCTATGCCACAAGGTACCACATCTCTTGTGATGTGACTCTAACTTCAGCCTGCAAAGCAGATATTCACATGTAGAGAAACTGACTAGGAACATTATGTCCATTGTCTGCTTCACACACTACAAACCACCCCTGAGATGAAACTGTAAAGGAGTTTCTCCACACTTTGCATCAAGACTAGTCAATTTCACTCCCTACAAAGTTCCCCTTTGGCTGCAATCCTATATATACTTAAAGGTAAATGGACTCCTGACCATTAGGTCCAGTCGCAGACGACTGGGGTTGCGGCGCTCATCTTGCTTTATTGGCCGAGGGAGCCAGCGTACAGCTTCCGGGTCATGACTAAGCTGCTTCTGGCGAACCAGAGCAGCGCACGGAAACACCGTTTACCTTCCCGCCGGAGCGGTACCTTGCACTTGCACTTCTACTTGCACTTCCTGCTTTTGAACTGCTAGTTTGGCAGGAGCAGGGACTGAGCAACGGGAGCTCACCCCGTCGTGGGGATTTGAACCGCCGACCTTCCGATCAACAAGCCCTAGGCTCTGTGGTTTAACCGACAGCGCCACCCATGTCCCTCCATATACTTACCAGGGAGTAAATTGGACTCAATAGAACTGGCTTATGAGTAGACATGCATGGTTGGAGGGTTGAATTTTGGGCTCCCACCCAACTACTTAACTGCAAGCAAGTCATGCAACCCTACATGTCTACTGAGCAGTAAGTCCCATTGAATTTAATGAGGGTTACTTCCAGATAGGCAAATATGAGATTGCAACATACATTTAAATAGGTAGGTGCCATCTTTAACCAGGTATTCTTAGAGAAAATATTCAGTGAAGCACATCGGCTGGTAAATGTTACACTTAAAAAAAAAGTCTTTAGACAGAGGTTCACCAGTCATTTCTATGTTTTACATTTTCCAAATTCATTATAACAAATTAATTGTTGAAATGAATTGTCCCATCCTGAGGACACCAAGTAATCACATTGCTTAGATAAGCTAGTGTGTAAAAACAGGAAGTTCCCTTTGATCCTTTTCAATAAAAGCTTGCATGTTGAATTTCACTTGGTTGGCTTTGGCCCAGTGTTCCAGCATGAGAAGGAAAACTCTGATCCTAATCCTCTGCTGCCTTATACTGGATATCTTCGGGTGAAGAAAAGACTACGGACGAAACGCTACACAAATCCAGAGTGGAGTCCCTAAGATGCTTGGATGGTGCCTTGTACGCCTCCTTCCGGCAACTCCTGCAGCCAAGCTGGTGCCCAGCGTATTGTTCTGCTTTCCTTTGGACCACATCAGCAAAGCTGAGACAGAGGTATTGCCGTCTGGGCAGCCCAGGACTTCCATACACACTGCCCTTGCCTGTGCTTTGGGAAGGTCACTTCAGTGCTGCTAATGCACGGTTGGACTTCACCCCTGGAGGCACACTTCATTATGTCTTGAGACAGACAGGTGACAACAAATTCCACTAAGTTTTACACAGAGGACTGAAATGAAGACTTGGTTGGGGGCTCAGCTATACAGCTGCAAATATAACATTTTAAGTGCATTATACAAATGTGACACTAGATGGCGATGTTCAGGTAATGGCAAATTCAATATATATTTTAAAACTAAAAAAAAATAAAAAATACCACCCATAGTTGAATACCACCCATTGGTTCCCCCCCCTTCATTTGTTGGAAGCTGTTTTGTGAGGGTTCTCCTTGGAATATGGAATATAATTTTATGAAATAAATATTTTGTATTTCTTTTACCTTGATAAAGAATACCGTATTTTTCGCTCCAGAAGACGCACTTTTTTCCTCCTAAAAAGTAAGGGGAAATGTCTGTGCATCTTATGGAGCGAATGTGTGGTCCCTGGAGCTGAACTGTCCAGGGGCAAAAGCAGATCGTGCTTTTTTTAAAAAGAGAGAGAGAGAAGGGGGTGTTGAAAGGAAGCCCGCTGAGCAGCAAGCGATCAGGGAGAGAGATAAGGGAGAGAGATTCCAGCCCCGCCCCCTTGCAGAGGGAGGCTGTTTCCCCAGCGACATGTGACTGGCTGATTAGATTATCTGTCTGGAAACTGTAGAAATGGCTTCCTGAAGCTGCAGAACTGTGAGTTAAACCCCATAAAACAGGGTTTTTTCCCTTTGCAAAGTAAGCTCAACAACTTTGAGCTTATCCTAAAAAAATGGGACTTTTCTCCTTTGCAAAAGAAGCTACAGAAATTTGAGCGGATCCTCAAAAAATTGGGCCTTTCCCCCTCTAAAAACTAGGTGCGTCCTATGGTCAGGTGCGCCTTATAGAGCGAAAAATATGGTAAATGTAAAATGCCATGCTATATCTTTCCTCCAGCAGCTATCAGCAGGGATGGAAGAACTAAAAATAGTCAAGGGTTTTGCCTTTCCCCATTCTTCATGAAAGCCTCAGCTCCCACCAGTAGCTCTGGAGGCAGCTAAAGGACTATGACTCAGCTGCCTCCCACTGATGCTACTCCTTCACCCCCCACCCTCTGCTCAGAGATGACATATGAAAAGAAAAACTATTTCTCTCCACCTACTTTGGCTGTTGAGCTGTTCTACTTTCCCCCTTTGTTGGCCATTGCATAAGAACTGTTCTTTCCATCTTCTTGGAACTTTGATAACAATACAGTGAGCTGTGTGTGTATTAAGCACTGCTCATAGTCTGACCACAGTGCATTGGGGTAACCTCAAGACTTGATTACTGTAATATGTTTCATGTAGGGCTGCCCTTGTATCTGGTCTGGAAGCTGAAAGGGCCAGAGTACTCACAGAAGCAGGCTACTGGCAAAATGTCACTCCTCTTCTGAGAGAGCTGTGCTGGTTTGCCAGTTTGCTACCAGGCCAGGTTTGCAGCTCTTGTGTTAATTCACAAAAGCCTACACAGGTAAAGGTAAAGGTACCCCTGACCATTAGGTCCAGTCGCGGACGACTCTGGGGTTGTGGCGCTCATCTCGCTCTATAGGCCAAGGGAGCCGGCGTACAGCTTCTGGGTCATGTGGCCAGCATGACTAAGCCGCTTCTGACGAACCAGAGCAGCGCACGGAAACGCCATTTACCTTCCCGCCGGAGCGGTACCTATTTATCTACTTGCACTTGACGTACTTTTGAACTGCTAGGTGGGCAGAAGCTGGGACCAAATAACAGGCGCTCACCCCGTCACGGGGATTCGAACCGCCGATCTTCCTATTGGCAAGCCCTAGGCTCTGTGGTTTAGACCACAGCGCCACCCGCATCCCAACTTGGGCCCAAATACCCTGAGGACTGCCTGTCTCCTTACACTCCACCTTGATCACCAAGATCCACCGATGGGGCTCGTCTTGTGCTTCCCCACACCCCTGAGGTTCGCTTGGCTTCTGAAAGGGACCAAGCTTTTCATGTGGCTGGCTCTGCTCTATGGAACTCCCTGCCAATAGACATTCCAGCAGGAATCATCCTTGCCTTCTTTTAGATGTCTTCTCAAAATGATGATATTCAGACAGGCCTTTGCAATGTGCATTTCTTTTTATTTATGCTTTTACTGATGTTTTTATTGTAATTTTGTATGCTGTAGACCAGTGTTCCCCAACCTTGGGCCTCCAGCTGTTTTCGGACTACAATTCCCATCATCCCTGACTGGTCTTGCTAGCGAGGGATGATGGGAGTTGTAGTCCAAAAACATCTGGAGGCCCAAGGTTGGGGAACACTGCTGTAGACCACCTTGCTGGGCTTCTTTTATGAAGGTGTGGCATATGAATATTTCAATACATGATCCCAGTTTATTATTCCATTGCTTTGCCCATGGCTGAATTTCATCCAACCCGTGGCATCAGTTCACTCTGGTCACTTCCCCTTCTCCCTCACCCCACGTAGCCTTGTCCCCAGCCCATCTTCTCCTTGACTCTTCCCCTCATGTTGAGAGAATGGAAGCAAAGCAACCAAGACCTCATGCAGCACTTGAAATCCCACCAGCAGCACCAGATTTAGGGTGGTGCGAGTGGTCCCCCCCCCCCAGGGCACTGAGCCAAGGAATGTAAAACAACAACAACAAGCCTATATTTATATGGGTACCTACTGAGAAGATCCATAAAAAAGCAACTGTACCTAATGGAATTGTTGTGAAAATAAGAAATCTTTATAGAGGGGGCGTCAAATTTTGTCCTTGCCCAAGGCGCCATATTACCAAAGCCCATCACTGCCACCAGCAGGATCCACACTCAGTCACATGATTTAGTTGTGATGCTTCTCCAAAAGGTTTGGTGGAGGTGGCTGCAATTAAAACTTTGCTTTTTTGCTTCTCTGGAGAAAGAAGGCTTTTTGTCTTCTTTTATCTATTCCAATCAATACATCTGATTGTTCTTCTTCTACTACTACTTCCTCTTCCTCTTGTTGCTGTTCTGCTTCCATATTTTAGAAATGCATGACCTGCATCTGGGCAGATATAGGAGACCAAGCTATATACATGCACACAAAGAGGGATGTTATCTCCTCCATTGTGTCATCGGTGTTTTCTGTGGCCTGTGGATAGCCAGATCAAAGAAGGCTGAATCAGAATCTCAAGCCCAAAGAACATAATGGAAAAATAGAGTAGACAGTCAGCAACTATAGTAATTGTCAATGGTGAGAATGTGGCTAGGCTAGGGATGGAGAAGGAGCAGCAGTTTTGGATTCAGGCCAAAGATTATCTCAGGATTTCATCACAGCTGTGTATAATAGAATAGTGGCAGTTAATGGAGTTCTTCATGACCAGTCCTAGTTGTATAAGGATTCCCTGGGATTTTACTGAGTATTGAGAAAAGTATGCACGTGATCAGAGGTATTATCTTCATTATTTATTCCTGCATTCCCGAACTGAGCCTTGACAATTCAAAAATTTCCAGGGCTGAATCTGGGCTGAAATTAAGCACTGGTAAGAGCCATGAAGTTACTAGAAGCAGAGTGCAAAGAAAGGTGGACAAGCACACCACATCATAAAATTTATATTATCATCATATATACAATGCAAGTATTATAAGAAGGGTGACAAGAGATTTATTGCAATGGTTCAACATACATATGAAGAGGCTTGATAACGTGGGTTGTTGTGGCCATCTCAAAAATGAAACATAAACTAATAAAGTGGCATATCTACTCAAAAGTAAGTCCCACTGCTTACTTGCCAGTAAATGTGTACAAGACTGCAGTCTTAGTGGGTATGGGAGGCAGTCAGAGGTTGCCTCAACACTAAAAGGACGTGCGGCTGGATCTCACTGTTTCACTAGCTTTTTCCTCTTCCCCCTTTTCTGCCACGGATTAGACTAACCCCACACTCCATATGTTCCTGCTTGTTGAGTAGCTTCTGATAGGAGAAGATGTAAGTGATGTGCCTAACCTCGTTGCTGTAGGGAGGGAAACAAGTCTTTAAAACTTGAGCTTGGAAAGTGGATCAACTGCAGACATGGTTTTGTAGCCACCTACAGCCCTTGACTAACAGCAGAAATCCCATGCTGTGCCTATGAATACACACAACGAAACCTTGGCTGTGGCTCCCAGAGGGCTGATTCACACATGCATCACTGGATGACTCACCGTTTGGTGAGTCACACAGCTGAATGTGTGAAATTGCTGCATTGAAGACCCTTGCACTGAAGGTGATGGAAAGCTGATGTATGAGATGGGATGGCTGTTCTAGACCAGTGTTTCCCAACCAGTGTGCCTCCAGATGTTTTGGGACTACAATTCCCATCATCCCTGACCACTGGTATTGCTAGCGAGGGATGATGGGAGTTGTAGTCCCAAAACATCTGGAGGCACACTGGTTGAGAAACACTGTTCTAGACCTGTAACTCATTACCTGGCGCTGTCCACATCCACCTGCTGCCTCCCCCCCCCCCCCCGGATTTCTTCATGCCCGTCTCTCTGCAAGCTTTTCAAACAAGTGCAAAGAGCAGTATAGATCTAGTGAACCAATCCCAGCCTGTATTTATATTCTATTCCTTCCCCCATTTTGTCTAGGATCCGGTCTCTAATCTGATGACCTAGGTGGGTCCATTCATAAGATTTGTGGACAGACCTCCCTCCACTTACCCTCGCCATTAAAAAAAATGGGGGAGAGCATTTTTGTGCAAAAGCAATGTTACACCAGCCACAAATGCTTTGGCAATGCTTTTTCTGTCCAATGGGTGAGGGTTTCTTAAAAAAACAAAACTCAAAATGTGAGTGAGCAAAGATCAAGGGATAACACTGAATGAAAGCTGGTATGAATGGTTATTGGAGAGTTAGCAGGATAGTGAAGCAGTTTGGGATAAGTTGGTGCAAATCCACTTACCATGCTGCTTGCACTCATTATGGCCTGCAGCAGAATGAGCTCCCTGAGGAAACCAAGGTGATAAAGTGGAACATACCACTTCAAACTCCAAGAGGGGGCTTGCCATTCCCCCCAAAATATTCCCTATAACCAGTGCTTTTTTCTGGGGGGGACTCAGGGGTACACATACCCCTAAACATTTTGTGAATCTCTGTACTTTTGTCCATTTACTGTATTTATTTTTCCCGATTTGAACTATAAAATGGTGATCTTCTTGAGTCAAAATGAGAGTACCCCTAAACTTTTTTTTTTTAAAGAAAAAAAGCACTGCCTATAACCACCATTTAAAAAGCAACCACACCTGCCTGGAAGTTATTTTATTTTCTTAAAATCACCCCAGCATATCAGGCTGAAAATTCTCGATCTGCCTCCTGCTCTGCTGTGACAAGTTGTCTCCTCGCAGAGATTTTCTTATAGAAAGAGACGTTCACAGAGGCCTTCCCTCCCTCTCTCACCTTAGGGGACTCATTCGAACGAGGCTCGTGAACTCTCCCCCAGTTCACAGGGGACCAAGCGGGGTTCGCTGCTCCTCACCTTTCCTCTCTCCTGCAAACGGCGCCCGGGCAGGCTGCCTTCTTTCTGTCTGCCGGCAGGCGTCCTTCCTTCCCTTCGGAGTCACGACCAGCCTCGTAAAAGCCGAGCAGCTGCAAGCGGGAGCTCTTGACATCACATGCAAGCTCCTCCTGCGCTCGACCTCCTCGCTCCCCCCTCCAACCTTAGCTCCCCTCTTCTCCCGCCCCTTCTACCCTCCCACCCTCCAAAACAAAACATCTCCTCTGGCGTGAGGCGGCTGGGAAGCCCACAAGGCGAGGGGGAATGAGGCAGCTCGAGAGCCGGAGAGGCCGCCGGAGCAGCGCGCTGCCTCTCGGGGGCTTTTCCCTCAGCTGCGGAGAGGCCGCCTTCGCCCGCGTCTCTGGGGAGCCCCGCTGACACTGAAAGGGACCCGCTTGGCCGGGCGCGCCAGCCAGCCAGCCACCAGCCCTTCTTAAGCCGCCCGAGAACGAGCGGGGAGGACGGGCCGACGGCAAGCCGTCCGCTTTTGTTTCTTTCCCCCGCGCTCCCAGGAGAGGAGCTGGGAATGCCGAGCGGGTTGCAAAGGTGAGGGCGCGCCGCCTGCCTCCGCCCGGGCTGGCGTGTCCCCGCGCGCCTTCTCCACGCGCGTGCGCGCGCCCCCCACATGCAGACACGCGCGCGGCGGCGGCGGCGCCGGGGGGGCGAGCGGGAGCAGGAGGCGAAGATGGCAATGTCCGTGATCCAAGCGTGCCGCAGCCTGGCTCTCTCAACATGGCTGCTTTCCTTTTGTTTCGTGCATCTGCTGTGCCTGGATTTCACCGTGGCCGAGAAAGAGGAGTGGTACACGGCCTTCGTGAACATTACTTACCCGGATCCTGGCGCGGGTGGCGGCGGCGGCGGCGGCGGCGCAGCAGGCGGGGAGTTGCGTAGCGAGAAGACCGAGTGCGGCCGCTACGGGGAACACTCGCCCAAGCACGACGTCTGGGGCCAGGTGGTGATGACCTCGGCGGCCGCCGACCGGCTAGCCTGCGACCCCAACGCCAGGTTCGCCGTGCCCGGGCCCGGCAAGATCTGGATCGCGCTCATCCCCAAGGGGAACTGCACTTACAAGGATAAGATCCGGCACGCCGCCGCGCAAAATGCCTCGGCCGTGGTGGTCTACAACGTGGGCTCCAGCAACGCCAACGAGACCATCACCATGCCCCCCGCAGGTGAGCGGGTGTTAGGGGGGAGGGTGCTGAGCCACAACCATCCCCCCTCCCAAAAAAAGTCCCACTGTTTGAGGATCTCCCTTCTGGACAGCTTCATCGCTCCCCTCCTTGGACCATCGCGCCCAACCAGCCTCCCAGGATGTTATTAATAGCCAAGCCAATGGCCGTGGCCGGGGTTAATAACATCCTGGGATCTGGCTTGGGTAAAAAGCAGGGAGCGCTGTGTGCTTTGCTCGCCACAAGATGAGTTTTTGGCTATTTCTCTCCCTCTCTCTGCCCCCCCCCCCCGCCTCTTTTTGAGCTGGGAAAAAGAGGGGAAGACTAAGTGGAGTGAGTGATGGGGCGCATCTAAGAGCTGGCCTTTGAATAGCTTGAAACTAAATGACAATGGATGCAAGGACTGCTTTTGAATGCAGGGGAGCAGGAAAGTAATAAGGGGAGGTAGGTCAGCTGTTTTGGGGAGGGGAGGGGGAAGAAAGGTTGTAGTAGTCAAGGATCCAACCAGGTGGAAGACAAAAGGGAAGAGGACAGGTACAAAGCAGAAGGGAAACCCTAGAAAGGGGGCAAGCTGCTGGAATGATGTGCATCTTGGCAATAGGCAGGAAAGGGAATGGGGAGGTTAGTGTGTCTGGTGCAGGGAAGGGAAGGACAGTCTGTGGCCCTCCAGATGTTGCTTAGACTCCCAACTCCCCACAATCCCAGCCAGCATAGACTATGGTCAGGGATAATGGGAGTTGGAGTCCAACCACATCTGGAGGACATTCACATATCCTGCCATTTGATTTCACTCTAAGCCTTTTCGAGATGTGCACGTTACTTTCTGTGTTCCTTCAAATTCATCCATGCTACATTTGGGCTTGCTGGTGCAGCTCTTTGTAATGAATGGTTGAACTATGCTGATTAAACAGTGGGCTGATACAACAGCACCTTTCAACATGTCTGGGAAAGTTTGAAAGTTCTGGTGTTTTAAGCCACTTCCCGAATCCCAGGAGGTTTGTGATTTCTGTGTATAGTGCAGTTGCTGTAAGCCCTTTTCTGGCTTCTGTGCCTTCGCTTGCTCTGGCTGTGCAAGCACTGTGGCAAGAGAATGAGCTATTCAGGATGCCAGGAACACAATTAGGTTAATTACTATTAGAAGATTTTACTTGGAAAATGCAGTCTTAGTACAATATCTGCAATTCCTGTGACACGGATTACTGTCTAATTTCAGGTAGTATGCACACATGCAATTTTTTAATCCACTTTTAGGCTTCTTTGAATTCTGCTAAGGCTTCTTTGCAACACACACAGTGTAGATGTTTATGTGATGGTGCTCTTGGATATATTCCAGTTTGTCATATGGGATAAAAATAATTACAAAATATCAGTATGCAAGAACAGGCTGAACACTCTTATTCATTATCTGCATTTGAAAATGTTGTGTTTTTAGAAAACACCAAGAGTAGTTGTTTGGGGGCAGGGCCCTACATGGCCAAGAGCTACTTGCTTCTTATTCCAAAATACCACACTATGGAGAGTCAAAATGCCACTTTTTAATTTGGGTTGTACACATCTTGCAAATCAGCCTAGGTAAATATATTTCTTCTTTAGTAAGAGCCACAAAATTCAATAGGGCTTAGATTGGGGTTGCAGTTGTTCTCCACCTTAGAGGGGAACCTAGAGGCAAGTTTGGTAGCAAAACATTAGCATTATTTTAACAATATTTACTAAGTTGTAGACCATGATAGGTAGGGAATATACCTACCGCAATATTTGGTTGGACCTTGAGTTGGCGCTTATGGGAAACATCCCAGTTTGGTCCAAAGGACTTCAGAGACTCTGTGATTAAGTTCGGGGTCTGAATCTTCTTCAGACAAATATGAGGCTTTGTTCTCACCTATGCACTGTTGAGAAATTTAAAAAATGTTCCAATGTTATTCCTTTTGAAAGAGATGGGATGATTTATGTGGGCATAATAGCCCCTCCAAAGTGGATAAAATTTGACAAATTACAGGCAAATCAATACAGTGTTTTTTGTGGTAGGTGCCTTTTAAAGTTTAATCTTTCTTTTTTTTTTAAATAACATTTTATAGTTCTCATATTTTTGCAGAAATTGATAAAATTTGCAGGCATGGTAGTCCCTTCTAAGGGGATGGATCCTACCAAAGAAATATAGCTACTGCAGATTCCTCACAAGGATAGCATTTGCAGTTTGGGGATGCTAAGAAAGAAAGAAAGAAAATTATTCATTATGCTTATTGGTCACTAGCAGCATAGAAAGTTAGTATTGGGGGGGGGGAGCTTGGACAGCACACTGACAAAAGAACAATAAATTCAGAGAGATTCAGTTTGTCTCTGCTGGTGTTTTGTGGGCGATTGATCTGAAAATAGCAGAAGTGCCCCTAGGTGTGAAACCTGCCAAATTACATACAAATAGGCCTAGCAGGTTTTGTGCTAGGTTCCTTTAAGTTGACACTCGTGTGTGTGTGTGTGTGTGTGTGTGTGTGTGTGTGTGTGTGTGTAGACTGAAGACTGAAAGGGATTCTTTTTCTTCCCTTTGGTTTTGTTTGTGGTAAAAAAATTCAGCAGCATTAGAGAGGTGCCACTGGTTCTACTGCACATAGAGCAGTGCTGCGAACAAAGTCTTTTGATTTGAGGAATAGGCTAATGTGGGCACTGGAAACTTGCTCCTTGTGGACCCATATACTTATCCCACCCGAAATCCTGTCGGTCATGGCACCCTCCCAGCTGTGCCAGTGTTGTTGTTTGCCAGATTGTGATGTGTCCAGCAGAGTGAAAGTGAAGAAAACATCAAGTTGGTGGTGGGAACAAGGGTATGTGAATTTTGTGCACCACCAGCGCAGTCCTGCCCTCACTGCTGCCCTGGCTCTCTCCATCCTTTACAGGTGTGTGATGACAGCTCAGGTGATATAGTGCCCTGGAACCTTCTCCCTGCTTAGCTGCTTCCTACAAAGCAGGCAGGTTGTATATCTACAGGTAGGTTCTGCTGCGAACACAAAGGAAACCCATATTCTCTGCTGTTTGCTCCCACTGCTAGTTCTGCCAGCCTGAGAGAGAGAGAGAGAGAACTTGCAGCTGTTGGATGTCATCACTATTTCTGGCTACTACAGAGAAGGTGCATTTCAGCTTAGTGGGTGGAGCCCTCAGAGAGCCATCTCTCCCTCTGCCCCCACCTCTTGCCCTGATCAGGCACAAGACAGATGAGGGCAACACACTTTGCTAAATGTGTGTGCTATTGTTGTGTAGTGCTTTTCTGCTTAAGCTGTGAGTGTTTATTCACACAAAATAGTACTTCACAAGACCCTAGTGTGTATGTGGAAAAGAGGCACACAAGGACAGTAAGCGCTAAGTAATATTAATAACAATCATGGCTGATAAATGAAAATAATCACTTGGGACGTGGCCACACATGGGAGAAATAATATCATTAAAAACAAGAGGTTGAGTGATACACACATTTAAAAAAAAATAAAATCATTTGGATTGATTGAAAAATATTACACAAATTTGTGCAGAAGCAAAGGCCTCAAAACTACAAGGCTAACTAAAACACTGCACTCTGTAACAGTAGGACGGTCCCCTGTTTCAGCACCAAACTTGAAGAGCAGGCTCATAGCCTTAGGGAACCTGCAGTAGTTTCTCTCTGCTGCCACAACCCTTTTCTGTGTCACCTAATGCCAAGGGCGCGGGATTCCCACTGCCTTACGGTGATCTCCTTGAGTGTTGGAGAGCAGCCAGCTAATTTCCGAGACTTTGCAACTTCAGCCTGTCTGCTGTCTGCTCACCCAATCACTTTGACAACCCCTAGTGTAGCCCCAAGCAGCCTAAGCCACATGGTGGGAGGATAAACAGCCCCCGAGTGTGGCCCCAAATCATTACAGCCCAGAAATCCTATTAAGCAGTTTATTCAAATTGAGTATAAGTTAAAAAAAGGGGTGGGGTTGGGGAGGAGAAATAGCAGGTACAAAGCTCAAAGTTGAAATAAAACACTGCACCAGACTAGTGGTCTTAAATCATCCTACACTTTATCCAAATGAACATTGTGAACTTACTCTCAATGGTCACCTCCGGCACTGGAAGTTTCAAGCATCAGTTGCGGGTTGGGGAAATCAAGAGGGACAAAGTCTGTATGGCCAAGGCCCATTTTAAGGGCTCAGGACCCGCAGTAGGCTTAAAGGGCAGCTAAAGTAGTTTCCAGCTAATCAGAGATCAGGTGTGCCTGCCAGGGAATCAGTGTGTGTTTTGGGGAAATGGTAGACACCTCCTAGAGGCACAGCAAGAGGGCTATTACACACACAGAAATTCTCCCAGGATTCGTCTGTCGTCTTGCTAGAAAGGATTTAATTAAGAATTTTGTGTGTTTAAGAAGGGATGTGCCTTATTCTCTAGGCAAAATGGTGAGCAAGGGACCAGACTTTTCACACGCGCTACTCAGGAGAACAAGAACACTTGGAATACATAAAATCAGAATGGAATTAAAGGATCAAAGAAGTTGGACAATGATTAGAAAAGGGTGCCTAAGGCAGGGATGCCTCCAAACTTCATCAAAACTCTTTCTGATGTTTTTTGCTCTTTAGAACAGAACAGCAAAAGATCAAGAAGTAATAGTGAGAAAGTGCATATTCCTTCAGCATCTCTCCCTCCAAAGCACTAGAATTGGAGAGTGCAGGTGCCTTGTGGAAAGGATGCTGTTTGCACACTAGACCTGTCAGTCATGAATGAGCTATCCCTTCCCATTCATGATCTTGACGTTTTCTTAAGCTAGAGGCTTAAGTTTGATTTTGCAAAGCTGTACCTTTTCTTCACCTGTGTTTTCCTTTTATGGAATGCTTAGATACATAGTTTCACATTTTGCAGACCCTTGTCTGTAGCATGGTTGGACTTCTTTCTTTTTTTGCATCTGAGTCACTAAGGTGCCACAAGGTGATTTGCAATACAGTATCTCCTCTAACTCAGAGCACCTGGCTTGTGCAGATACTGCTACACCTTGGAGAAGCCAAGAATCTCTCCGAGGCATCCGGATTCAGCACAAGATTTGTCTGTAGCTGCTGCTCATCCCTAACAGGTCTCATTAAACTTAATAGGACATTCCAAGTAAATGTGCATATGTACTGGGGTGTATTAAAGTAAGGAAATCAGAACTTCCTACAGAAATACTGTGATGCAACAGCTACTGTGCAGGCTACCTGAGACTCTGGGTGATTAGGGCTTCCGTATATATTTTATTTGGAGAATAGTTGTGTGTTTTAGCTGAGGTGTTATTTTCAGATAAAATATTGCGTTTGCACAATACGTATTCAGTAGTGGCCAGCGTGGAGGGACAGAGCCACCTTACCAACACTGGCATTGCTGCAGCATACCTGGCTAGTGCTGCAGTGAGGCAGGGTGCTGGAGAGTTTGGGGTTGTGTGGATGCATTGATAGAGCGACTTGGGCAGCAAGTGGGTGATCATGACTGGGACTGCAGCATCTTTGGAGGGGGGATGTTAACCCCCCCCCTTTGTGGTATACTCCCAAGAAAATTGTTTTCCTTGAAGCTGCTTGAAGGAGCCTGCCTAATATCAATGAGCAGGGAGTTCTACATTGTAGGGATGCCACACTGAAGGATTGACTCCTTGCAACTGCAGAAACAACATCAATGTGAAGCTTATAGAAATGCCAGTTCTGCAGATTGAAGTGGCTGAATGTGCATATATGGCAGGCTTCCTCTACTTCGGCCCTCCAGATGTTTTTGGCCTACAACTCCCATGGTCCCTAGCTAGCAGGACCAGTGGTCAGGGATGCTGGGAATTGTAGTCTCAAAACATCTGGAGGGCCGAGGTTGAGGAAGCCTGATATATGGGGTAATGGGATTCTTCGGGTAAACTGGTCCCAAGCTGTTAAGGGTTTTTATACGTTAATACCGGTAGTAACACCATGAATATGGTCACTCCAGGACAGAAGCTGACATTGACATTGGTGCCTTTCATGTGTTTTCCTGATTGGCTACTTATGCTGAAACTATCTACTCTTTAGACCAGGGGTCAGCAAACTTATCGCGCCTCAGGCCGGTGTCTCCACCGCCGATCGTGCGGCGGGCCGGAGGGCGGGGGAGCACGCAGCCATACGCGTGCACACACACTATTTCCGGTGCACTTCCAGGTCGGAGGAGCACCGGAAATAGCTTGTGCGCATGTGCGCAGGCCTCCTCCGACCCGGATGTGCACCGGAAATAATGCTTGCGCATGTGCACAAGCTATTTCTGGTGCTCTCTGACCCAGAAGTGGGCAGCCGTGCCGTGCCGGTAAGAGCGGGCGGTGGCAGCGGGCGGCGGGGGTCGCCGCAGGCCGGATAAATGAGTCCCTCCCTTATCTGCCCACGGGCCTTAGTTTGGAGACCTCTGCTTTAAACCATGCCTTGGTTAACCTGCAGTCCTCTCGGTGCTGTTGGGTTCTAGCTCCCATCATCCCTGACCATTGGAAATGCTAGCTGGAGTTCAACAACAGCTGGAGGACCACAGGTTAACTGCAAATCGCTTTGTGATCCTCCAAGGATCAAACAAACAAACTACCCTTGCTCTTGACAAAGTGTGAGGAAGCTTTTTGTCAGCTTCACCGTGATAGCAGTCTCAGCTAAAGTCCCAAGGCAAAGTCTGAAGGCTCTCTGTTGACTACCAGCCATAAACTGGTTTAATGCAGGCACACCCCAGATGCCCTGGCTCTGATTTTTCTAAAATAGCAGTTTATACCTATTTGTGTAAACCTGAATTCCTTTCCCAACAAACATGGTCAGCATTTTCGACCATTCCTAGCATTGCCTCCTTTTGATGCTTGCTGCGGCAACTCCCCTCATACCTACTAGCTCTTGACATAATGTATTCCACATTGTTTTTCATGTGGAATGCATTACAATGGAATGCTTTCTCCCCCTCCTTCCATTTCCATGGATGCCTGTGCAGGCAAAAATATTTATGCATTCATGGAAAACTTATAGTTAATTTGGATATTAAAGGATGGGTCAGAGAGCCTATTGCACTGGACAGGAGAAACAGAGGGTTGTATCCAACAGAGCAATCCCTCAGTATAAGGGGCTTCTACTTTCACAAATCTACTCTGGAGGGTTTGTAGAAAATCCCAAGCAGATGTGGGGGACACAGGGAGAGGAAAGGGAGAGGAAGTCCCATTGCACAGGCAGAAGTCCTTGTGCTAATGGGACAACTTCATTTGATGCAACCCTGAGAGCTTCAATGGACACTGTGTGTGCATCCAGTCGTAGTGTTTGGTGTAGGGAAAGGCCACACATTCTCAAAAGGCCAAGCTTTGTGCCCTAAATTTCAAAAAGTGGACTAGGCCATTACAAATGAATAGGGCTAAAATAATGAATTAAAGTGAGCTGTTCTCATGACCCCAATCCTAACCCAAGTACCCAGAACCAGACTTTTCTAATTCTTTTTTTTTAAAAATCAAGTATAGCAGTCATGGTCTGGGAGGTTTCTGGGTGTTTTTGTGGGGGCTGTTGTTGGCCAGAATCTTTGGAAGTTTTAAGAAGGTAGAAAAATTACTTTTTCCAGCTGTGTGTGTGTGTGTGTGTGTGCGCGCGCGCGCGCGCGCATATATGTGCTGACTAAAGCAGAAAAGCCATACATTTCAGCATTTGTTTTTATGATTCATACATTTGTCAAATGGGTAAGAGGGAAGGATAGCATGGCAACTGTGGCTTTGGTGCAGAATGCCAGAAGTAGAGCTATAAAAAGTTATGGAGAGGGAAAATGAAGGCATACTAAACCAAAAAGGAAGTTTGTTGCTCAAATGAGGACACGTTGGTGCTCGCTTTTCTCAAAATTTCTGTATATTCATTCTCATAAACCATTTTATTTTAGTGAACTGGTTTTTTTGTTTCAGCTTTGCACTTTAAGCCACCCCAACTCCACATTATATGAGGCCATAGAACAAAAGAGACATCAGTCTCTCAGTTTCATGTTGTTTGCACCATCCCTCTCTTTGTGGCAGGGGAAGGTTTTCTTTCCTGGTTTCCACTTCCTGTTTGTGTTTATACCTATGACATGTGCCTTCAGCAAGTATTCTTGTGCTGTTTGAGAAAGGGGTAGGGGAGCTACCTGGGACTCCTGAACACAGCCTCAGATCAGACATGGTAACCCACTGAATTTCATAGCCTGGAGGAAAAGAAACCTAACTGGAGCTCTCTCAATAATAACAAATGAATAGGGAAGATTCAGATCCCACCCCTGAAGTGGGGTCAGTGCTTTTAAAGGCTAAATATTGGCATAAGACTCCCGTATTTCCTGACATTAAACAATAGTCTGTCGCTGACTTTGGGTGCCTGGCTGGTACTAGGAGAGTCTCTTGGATTTGGCACAAATGAGAGATGCTAATTTAGCATCCTTTTTGCATATTCATAATATAAATCACTATACATATACACGATACAAATCACTATACACTATATAATATTCATATTATACATGTAAATTATGGCACATAAATCTGTACAGGTGAGAGATGGCACCTCTCCCAAGTGCCCGTTACTTCAGTAAAAACCACCATGCTTTTAAAACTTGAAACTTTTAAAAAACTTTTAAAATGCTCTGATAAGATATCTATGATATTTTGGCACATCCAAAAAAGTGTTCCTGTGATTGTGAAAATTATGAGGAAGGACTATTGTGCTGTATATTCATTAAATTGACTGCAATATACTAATAGTATATTAAGAGGAAAGTCTTCTGTTCTAGGTTTTGAAAATTCCTGAGTGTAGGTGAAATAATATGACCAGTTTTTACAGGAAAGATTACCATGGAGTTATTTTTTTGTTTTGTTTTTTGTTACATTTTGCCTTTTCCCCAAGATGCTCAAGGTGGGGTACATATTTCCCCCCTCCATTTTATCCGAGGAACAACAACCGTGTGAAGTTGCTTGGGCACTAACTATGAGAAATGCTGTTTTAGTTTTTTGGGGAGAAGGGTTTCATGTAGCTGTATCTTGATTTCACAATCTGTAAGTTTATTTTTAGAACACTTTTCTTTTTTTAAAAAAAATGTAGTAACTCAGTCTACCTGAATTTGTACATTTAGTAGGAATGTAGAATCACAGATGATAGGGTTGGGTAGGATTTCCAGAATCTTAAACACCAACTTCTCCTACTGACTGAATTGAAACTCTCTTATGCCAGATGTTCCCCCAAGCTTTCTTTAAAAACCAATGTAGAGGAAGTTTTTAGATTTTCCAACCCTAATAGAAGGGTCTTTTTAAAGTTTATATTTTTAGGAAAAAAGAAGTGAAATGCATTAAACCCCACAAAAAGGCTAAGCAAAGTTTATAGAGGTTTTAATTCCTACTTCACATATTTTTGTGGTAACTTTTGCAGCCCACAAAGTATGGCACCACAACTGCACATCAACCACAGTCTCTGTTTTTGTTTTGTTTTTGGCCTGTAAACAACTTATATATAATTTTGTACATCTGCAGGTTGGAAGGATTTAATGCCATATGCACAAATCCAACAGCAGCATAGATACTTTGATTTCAGATGCAAATATACACACACACATATATATATATAACGTATTTTGGAGGACTATGTGCAATAACTCAATAAACTGCCTTATACCAGGTCAGGTTCATTTAGCCCAGTGCTAATTGATTGGCAGTGGTAGTGTCTTTCCAGGCTCTCAGGTAGATCACATCACCTACTCCTTTAATTCTTTGGTAACTGGAAATGCCAGGGATCAAACATGACGCCTTCTGTGCAAAAAGCATGCACTCTGTCTCTCAGCTAGGGGATGTTCCCATGCAAACTGAACTTTGCAATATCATATTTTTTAATTTTCTTTTGAACTTCAAGGTTGGATGTTATCCCAGACTAGCCAGAAGCAAGGCCCTGTCTGCACTATACATTTAAAGCTGTGTCCTACTTTAAACAACCGTGGCTTCCCTCCCAATAATCCTAGGAACTGTTGTGTGTTAATGGTGCTCAGAGTTGTTAGGAGGATCCACCCCTCCCCCATTTACCTCACAGAGCCACAATACACTCATAGTCCCTTTGTGAAGAGGGATTGACTGTTAAACCACTGTGGGAAATACCAATATACAACATGTAGCAGAAATTACTATTTTGAACCAAGTAATACTCTTAACGTTACACAAAACCTTGAACATCTTGGTAAAAGACCATCTGTGTAATCTGTTACTTGGATTTTCACAATATGGTCCATGTTATTAAAGACTCGGTTATTAATATATTTCTACTGAAAGTAATGTGCCAGCCCTCCCTAACCTGATGCCATCCAGGTGGGGTTGGGCTCTAACTCTCATCAGCTCCAGCCAGCATGGCCAATGATCAGGGACCATGGGAGTTGTAGTCTAATACTTCTGGAGGGTACCGGTTGGGGAAGGCTGGTATATAGCCTAGCTTCATCTGACTAGCATTGTCTTAAGCAATGTAATAGTGGGAGGTGAGAAACCACAGTAGGCACTTTCTGCTTTGGTATAGTGGTATGCAAATATTCTTATAAACAATAGATTTAAATATACATCAAACGCAGATAAATTAGGGACAGTGCCCTATGCTATAATAATATACACTGTGTGTCCCATTTTCTCAAGCTGCCGTCATCTTAATCCTTTGACATGGAGTTAGTGATTTGCACCCTGCAAATGTAGCAACAATATAGACTTTATATATTAGAGAGAGTCAGCCATGTCAAGCAGGTACAACTAAACAATTGTAGTGCTTAAATCTGAGGTCAAATTGAGTGCTGGAGCAAGCAGAAGTAGAAAAATGCTCAGTAGTGATAGGACTGGATCTGGATCTTAAATATTGTTTTCCAATGCATCCATAGACTGTATCTACTTCTTATTTGACTGTTGTGCATTTCTAGCTTGTAAACATTACCTGCTTGCAATTAAACCAGAAGACACTTTCTCACATTTCTTTGAATAACATCATGAAAGACTATATTCAGGTCGTCTCAACAGCAAACATTGGTATTTGTAAGGCTGATTCACATAATTGTTTCAAAATCTGTTTCCCAAGCATTGTTTGATGGCATTTTTAGACTAAAATAGTTCTTGATCTCCATGGAAACAGCCGTTGATACGGTCTCAGGTATCTCAGATTAACGTGTGTTCTGACAGTATATTAACATGTACTATGAACCCTACACTCCATTTTGGAATACTTGGATATCAGATGCTGACTTACAAGTGCATTAGGGGTTCATTGTTGCTTGTTCTAGCCCTGATGTTTAAGCATCAATATGATACCTACTAATTAGGCTATTACAATATCGTGGCAGAGCATCCTGTCATTGTGTTAACACAGTTGCCTCTCGTTGACTCATGCATGCGAAGCACCATGACAACTCTTGCAATGTATTTCACTTAGCACCTGGAATGCTTTCAGAAGATAAAGTGAAAATGTGGCTTCTTAAAAGCTGGTGAGGAAAAGAAGTGCAGGTGTTGATCAGGGGCTCATATGATCTGCCCCCACCGCCGCCTCTACCTGTCTCTTACACCTGGAGCCAGATGAAGGAACACTCCCATCATTATGAAAGAGTAGCTCAAATGCCTTCTTCACATTCCAGTACCTCTTGCATGGTCATGCTGCACAAAGGCAGTATTCAATCCTGATAAGGTGCTTTTCTGCCCTTTTCATCTACATTGGATTGCTGATTATTTGGCTGCTGAAGGACACAATACATTCATTGATTTATTGAAATAAGATATGTAAAAGGACCATGAATTCGTGTAACCTCATCTCTTTGTTAACCGAGTATAGTCCATGCACGATAGGTCTGGGTGGTTTTGTACTACTGCAAAGCATATACTGTATGTTACCAAGAAGGGTAGCTAGCATGAGGAAGCACTGGCTGCCAAAACAGGTGAAGGATAAGTGGAAGAGTGGGTCCCTGAAAGCAATGGGAGAACTCTGAGGCATGCTGCATATTTTTAAAAGAAGTTTGCATCTCTCCAAAGCTGCCCAGAATGGTCAATAGCCAAAGGCTGCATGTTCATACTGCCAAGTGGTTGTTGAAGGGAACTGAACAATCTGTTCGTTGTTGCCCCTCAAGCTTATAGGATGTACACCACTCAATATTTGTCCTCCTAGCCCAGTCACCATTCCCACTGCCTCTAACTACTTAAAGGATCATGGATGGAGGGGGGTCAGTTTCAGAAGACACACATCCTCAAGCGTTAATCCTCCAAGGCTAACCCTCCCCTGGCAAAGGCATTTCCCCTTTTTGGTGAATGGATGCTGGGAAGGACCTGTCTCCCTGGTGCCTTTTGGAAGACATTGGGACTTTGAAAAGCAGTATGGTTTGGTGGTGGCTTTAAAAACCAAGAACTGGCACGGTTGTTTTGAAAACAAAACGTATCTTGGATTGTTCTAAGATCTTAAGAAGGCTACTTTAAGATGGAAAAGAAAGATGTGCCTGAAAATACCATGATTACCTTAATGAAATTGTAGGTATATACATATGGTAATAGAACCGGGACATTAACTTGAAACACAAAAGACGATTTCTTTCCTTTTTCTTTTGTTAAGGGGGGGGTGACACCCCCCCAAAAAAGGTACAGGCTGATTTTCATATATAATCTCTTATTACTTAGAATTATCACCTTGCCGACAAAGGTCCGTATAGTTAAAGCTATGGTTTTCCCAGTAGTGATGTATGGAAGTGAGAGCTGGACCATAAAGAAGGCTGGTCGCCGAAGAATTGATGCTTTTGAATTATAGTGCTGGAGGAGACCCTTGAGAGTCCCATGGACTGCAAGAAGATCAAACCTATCAATTCTGAAGGAAATCAGCCCTGAGTGCTCACTGGAAGGACAGGTCCTGAAGCTGAGGCTCCAATACTTTGGCCACCTCATGAGAAGAGAAGACTCCCTGGAAAAGACCCTGATGTTGGGAAAGATTGAGGGCACAAGGAGAAGGGGACGACAGAGGACGAGATGGTTGGACGGTGTTCTTGAAGCTACCAACATGAGTCTGACCAAACTGCAGGAGGCAGTGGAAGACAGGAGTGCCTGGTGTGCTCTGGTCCATGGGGTCACGAAGAGTCGGACACAACTAAATGACTGTGGTGTTATGCTTTTGAAAAACAACAAACTTAGAATTGTTATATAATTTCAAAGAATGTAATTGAAAAAAGAAGATAGTGAATACTAAGTGTATCTATAAACAAACAAGTGGTGGTGGTGGTGTTTTAAAAGAAAAACTATACACTTTTGATATTATTATTCAGTGTTATCAATGTTATTGTGATTACTGCATCTATTAAATAAGCAATGGCTAATTAAAATGATCTCACCATCATAAAACAATAAGTCAATCTCACTCTTTTGAAAGAGAAAAACAATCTGTTTCACTGTTTTAAGTTAGATTCTTAGAAAAACAGGTCAGTCCTGAGATTTTTAAAAGAACATTTTCAAAATAACTGCAGCTTAATCTTGGACCGTTTCATTGTGGCTTTTCTCCAGCAATGCTGATCCTGGTTAATCACCAGAGAAATTAATGCTTGATCATCAATCAACAAATATTAAACACAAAAATGTATAAAGAAAAGACTTCATAAGCCAAAAACAAATAAACCCATCATAAAAAAGATTATTCAACACTGTTTGTTGAATCATACTAAAAACAACCCATTAATCTATTCTCCCCCTACCCTGCCATAATCTAAAAGCAAAGATGAAGCAACTGATCAATAAAAGCATTAGGTGTTATGAAGCCATTTAATTAAGAGAAGCTTTGTTATAAACGTTTAACTTCAGTGGATATATCCCTGCTTTCGTTAGCACAAAAATGTCATATCAAAACACATTTTGTACTAGAAAAAGCCAAAAAAACCACAAAAATCCAAGTATGAAAATAGATCAGTTAGAAGACAATATGCAAGTCAAAACTAATAATTTCCAAAGTGTTAAATAATTGGCCCATAGAAGTAGCACATTACTACTGTCTTACTGAGATTATTCTGTGCTTTGTATTCCTGTGAGGTTAATACAGGCAACTTCCAATTTATGTGGGGGTTATGTTCCAAGGCACTGCACATGTAAGTGAAATTGCATATACGGTATTTGAAACACCATTGAAAAAGCCTGCAAACAACCTATTCCGTCCCCTTTTGTGACATTTTTGAGTCACTTCCGGGATGCACACATGAGCAGTTGCACACATATGGGGCACACCTAACATGGAAGTGGCCTGCAATAAATATGTGACCCAGTAATAGGGCTGCCATATTCCCAAAAGTGAAAACTGGGACAAAGTTGTTTGGCTCTTTTTGGGGGGGGACTCCCCCCCCCAAAAAAAGTTTTTGGACTTTTCTTTTCCCAGAAATGTTGCTGATTCAGCGAAAATCTCCCCAGATGCCATTTTGCTGCCCGATTCCTGGACGTGTCCGGGAAAACTCGGACTTAGGGCAGCCCTACCCAGTCATTTTTCTGCAGTATATGGCTACATATAACACTTCACTCTCTACTGTACTGTGTCTGTCTCCAAATTCTGCAGTGAGTTTTGACCCTATAACATCCCGATGACTTTGTGTTTGTGGGTGTTTTCAAACAATGAGCCATAAAATACTTTTCTGCTTTTTGTTTTTTAATTGAAATCAATTTGTCAGGCCGTTATAGAGAAGCTCTCTTCCTTAGATTCTGCCTTTCATTGTTATTCCGCTCAACTGCTAAGTAATTAAAGAATCCCCTGTGATCAAAGTTCTTGCTGTTTTACAGGCTTCACTTATCTGGAACCGCATTTTTCCTAATCTCTTGTTGCAGCTTTATAGATGGAGGTCTGTAGTGGCATCTGGGGGCGGGGGCAGGGCGGGCGGGGAGAGCCTGCTGTTGCTGTGTTAACTAAGCCACAGTTGCATCTGCAGCTTTGTGTCTGTCTGTAAATGCAGCCAGTGGCACTGCCAGCATTCAGGGGACCCTGGGCAAAATGCCTTCTGTTGGCTCCCCCATTGTAACACCACTTTCTCTCCTGCCACCCCATCCTGGGGGAAGACCGAGTCACTTTTCCATTCACTCTTCAGAAAGAAAAAAGGACTGACCCTCCCACCCTCTGCACTCTACTTACCATTTCCCTTGTAATAGAAGTGGTCAGTGTGCTCAGTCATCTCCTCCCCCTCCTATTACATACATCCTTCTCCTTTTCTTCCTTAAGTACCGGCTTTGGGAGTAGTTCCCGGGGTCCAGGGTATATACACTGTTGGGTACACACACTAGAGTCACTCTGGGAAATTACAGACAGTGGGTGCAACTGCTTGCTTTGATTGCATCACCCATAATTTAAAAAATAAGAGAGAGGAAGATACTGGAGGTTGTTTCCTATTCTTGGGCAATTGTTCAGGGACCCCCCAGATCTGTGGGGTGCTGGACGCGAGTCCTATGGCATAAGAAAATCAGGTTCTCCACACTATTCCCCTTTTGCTTCATCTTATTTGAATCCCTCCAGAGTATTTTATCTACTGTGGTGTCATACTTTTGAAAAACCTATTGTCTTTTCCCCCCCTCCTATTACTAGCAAGCATCTTTAGCTAAACCCAGATACAGTGGTACCTCGGGTTAAGTACTTAATTCGTTCCGGAGGTCCGTTCTTAACCTGAAGTGTACTTAACCTGAAGCACCACTTTAGCTAATGGGACCTCCTGCACCACCAGAACACGATTTCTGTTCTTAGCGGAGTTCTTAATCTGAAGCGTACTTAACCCGAGGTAGCACTGTACTAATCATTGGCATCTTCCCACGCTAACTGTAGTGGTGCACCATAAAGCACACATAAAACATGTGACTGGGATCTCTGGTTTCCCCTTCACAGAGCTCCCATTCCCAGCACCCTTAACAAACTACAGTTCCTAGGATTCTTGGGCCGGGGGAGTCATGTGCTGTAAATGTGTGGTGAGTTCGTACTCTGTTTGCTGAGGTGGGATATAGATATCCTGATCTAGTGGCTGTCATGTATCCCTTCATAACTCTGCAACGATTATTCTACCATTTGTTGTACTGCCTGAGCTTCCATTCACTTGTTCAGAGAGTCTGTCCACCAGTGAACATTCCTAGCTGTTGCCCAGCATATCAATTTTCATGTTCCTCTTTCCGTTTAGTAGTGCCCAAAGTGCTGATGGAGCAATGCTCTTTCATTTTACATTCAGAGCTGGATTATATCCAGAGGGAACAGTTGATAGCAGCAAAAAGAATTCCCATTACTAAGATTAAAGGTAATTTTGCAAGGAAAGAAAAAAAGTCAGTTCTTTTGCTGTGGGATTCCTAATAGATCCTCTTAGAAATAATTTTTCTTTGTGCCTTTCCATGACTTGTCTTTTATATTTTAGCAGTAAGCACTTGCAACTCTCTGCTAAATGCTACTAATTTTTCATCTGGGAAAAGCAGGAAATACCTGTTTTGGAAAGCCAAGTGCTATGGTGATGCTGATCCATTCACTTTCTTCACATTTATTAGACATGGTTGTGTAATACAGACAAGGTACTTATTACAACTTGCCACCTTGAGTGATGGCCATACTGGCTGGTAAGGGCCAGTTAGAAAGCTTTGGCCAACCTTGTCAACATGGTCATTAGTGAATCTTTATTAGAGGAGTTTCTGCCAGATGGGGATGCTGGTGCACTCGAGATTTGATTTTGTCACCCGCTATATGAAGTCGCTGGGAGAGACTTGTTAACAAGAGTTCGTGCACTGATGACACTCAGCTTTGTGGTTTGTTTTGTCCCATTCCAACCCTTGTGAGGCGGTTCTGTCCTTGAATACATGTCTGCAATAAGTGATGGATTGGATGAGAGAGAATAAATGTAATCTCAATCCAGGTAAAACAGCATTGATGTTAGTGGGATACTTGACTAATCCCTGACTGTGGTATTCTTAGGGGCACTTATAACTACATTTTGAAAACACGCACATCTGATTTAGGTTAAAAAGGCTATTAAAAAACCAGTCCCAACACTCTTATGCCAGAGCCTATGCTTGCTCTACATGATTCTCTCCTGTAAGGGACAGACAAATAGCTTAAAGGTGTGGCTGGACCCAGTATTGTTCCTGTATTCCCAGGTGGCAGCTGCATCCAAACTACCTTTATCAGCTATGCCCACTGTTGGAATATAGACTTCAGCTCTGCCATTCATGTTTTGGTGGTATGCAGATAAGTGTGATGAAATGTACTCTACATGGTGCTGACTGTCAGGGACGTGCCATCCCCTGCCAGTCCGGCACTGAGTGGGTACCGGCAGCCTCAGCCTCTGTTGTCGACGGACACGTCTCCCAGTGAGTCTGCTAGCTCCTCCCCGGGGGGGGGGAGGAGTCACCAGGGAGGAGCCAGGTGGGAAGGGGTCTCCAGGATGATGCAGAGAGACCCAGCACCGCTCAGCAGACCCACTCCGAGGGGGAGACACCGTTTCCGGCACCTGCTTTATGCAGAAGGATCAGGGGAGAAAGGAGGTGGCACTTTAGGGTGCCGAGACTCTGGTGTTGGCGCCGCAGCAGGAGGGGCGCACTTCCAGATTATGCTAGATGGTCATGTTTTAGGGTAGCTCCGCACTGTACATACTTTGCACAATAAAATAGTTGAAAGACAAGACGGGCTCGGTCTTTACTCATGAGCAACCGTTAAGCGAATGTGGCACTGACTTTGAAGAAGGTTCAGAAATGCAGCTGAAGCTAATTGAAGTGCCCCACTTGTTAACAAGTGTAGACTGATATCTGTTCTGAATCCACCTGGATTGCTTTCCACCATGTTTCTGGGCCCAGTAGTTCAGAGTGTAAAGCAGTGATGGGGAACCTGTGGACCTCCAGATGTTGTTGGGTTTCCAACTCCCATCAACCCCGGTCAACATGGCTAATGTTCGTGGATGATAGGAGTTATAGCCCTCCAACATATGGAGAGATGCAGGTTCTCCATTTCAGCTTTAAAAACCCAAGAACCTTGGATTCTGACTACCTCAGGGAGCATCTTCACCCTTATATGCCGCCCCTCCCAAACTATGATTCTTAAGACGTTTTGATGAGGCACTGCTCTGGATTTCATTTTATGGGGAGGCAGTATTCACCACCACGAGGAGCAAGGTCTCTTCCATTACAGCCCTGATGCTGTGCATGCCAAAATAAGTTCATACAGCAGCCTCTCTGTTGGCCTTTTGAAAGCAGGTAAAAGGTTTCCGTTTTAGCCTGCCTTTGAAAATTGACTTTTTAAAAACTGGCCTCACCCTATATTGTGTGTTACTGGGCTGTTTTCCTGTCTTTGGGGCATAATATTTTTTAGTTTGTTTTTACTGTGTGACTAGTCATATTTGTGGTTGGATTTCAACTCTGTGACTGTTATTTTTCTATTAATAGCAGTGTAGAGGCAATCCTTTATTGGAATAAGTCCTCTGCTTGAAAGGACTGTCCAGTCCAGTCTGGCTTAATGATAATGAATTATTAGGAGAGAGAATAGGGGTCTTGGAAGTTTGTTTGTTTGTTTAACTTAAAATATATATTTTTAACCACCCTTCATCAATAGGTTCCAGGATGGTGCAGCAAAATGAACAGTCACATAGGTTTTCTCCACAGTCATGGTCTTCCCCAGTATTGTATTGATCTATTGAAATTATACTGTTTCTAAATATGCACCTCTACATACAGAAACTTTATATGAAAGTTGGTGTTCTCTTTTATCCTCATTTTTGCTGTTGTGTAAGTGACCACCCTACTTCTGAGTAGTCTTATATTGGATTGCGTGTCTTGCTTCTTGTGTAACTGGAATCGGTATGTGTGGTTGTTTAAGCCTCAAACCCATTGGAAACAAGATGACTGTCCAAAAGCTTAAATGGTTTTTGACACAAAAAAGCAAGCTCTGTATTTATTTATTTTTTTATGTCTGGTGCTGTTCCCTCCTTGAGTTCTACTCACACTTTTCTAGATAGCATCCACTGTCCATGAAACCTGTTTCAACCAAAATGACTTTGGCATGTTTGACTTCAAAAGGGAATGCATATCATGAATCGTCTTCCTATCTCACCCTAGCCAACACGCATGCTAAAACATCATTTGGAAACTGTGTAGCCAGATTTCCAGATAGCATAGTATATCTTTCAATGAGAATGTTCCTGGGTAGACATTTAAAGAAACAACTGTAAAAATAATTGTCACCAAACCAATGATCACTAAATGCATAAGTGGATTTCTGTGATGATGTGTGGAGAGGACTGACATAGCTTCAGCAGGGAGGGAGAGAAGTGGTTAATGGGGGGTAAGAGACACTGCAAACCTCTTTGGTGTCCAGGATGTCTGTATTGCCCCTGGCAGGGAAGTGGGTAGCGCAGTAATCTAAACCACTGAACCTCTTGGACTTGCCGATCTGAAGGTCGACGGTTCAATTCTGCATGACGGGGTGAGGTCCCGTTGCATTGTCCCAGCTTCTGCCAAAAAGCATGTCCCAGCTTCTATTCAAAAGCATACCAGTGCAAGTAGATAAATAGGTACCACTGTGGCGGGAAGATAAATGGCATTTCCATGCACTCTGGCATTTGTCATGGTTCTCCTTGCGCCAGTAGTGGTTTAGTCATGCTGGCCACATGACCCAGAAAGCTGTCTGTGGATAAACGCCGGCTCCCTTGGCCTGAAGCGAGATGAGTAGCACACCCCATAGTCACCTTTGACTGGACTTAACCATCCAGGGGGTTCTTTACCTTTTTACCTTACTGCCCCTGGCAGTAATTAATTAGAGCCAGGGCTCATTGGTAAATTATATGTTGTATATTTAGCATGCTAGTGTATCTGATTGTCTAAAAGCACAGTGTGATGTACCGTATTAGCCTGAATATAAGTTAAAGTGCGGCTTATATTTGCGACCTTACGGTACCACTGCTGAAACAGCTGCCCAGGAGGGCCATCGGGGGTGCGGGACAACGGTGCGCTGCCCGCCCACGACTCCCAAGCCTCCCCCAAGCTATCAAAATGAAGGGGGGAGGCTGCCTGCAAAGTGGCACGGCTCCCCCACCCCCCGGAAGCAGCATGGGAGTGTGGAGCAATAGCATACCCGCCGTTCCCAAGTCTCCCCCAGCGCCGCCTTGGTGAGTGGGGCCCTGAGCACCAGCCCCCCCCCCCCGTTCAGGGTGGTAGAGCCAGGAGGCGGGCCACACCCGCAAATAAGCCTTGAATTTTAAAGGTGCGGCTTATTTGTGGGTGCATGTTATATTCGGGCCAATACGGTAATAGCCATTGAGTTCAATGGATCTTGTTCCCATGTAAGTGGGTATAAGATTGCAAACTAAAAGGACTTATTTTTTTTGTAATTGAGCAGGAAGCTTTTCCAATACCATTATCACTGGTGCTTATCATTTTATGGGCCAATGAATTTATTGTAACTGCTATTATGGCAAGATGATTTTATGATACTGATAACTTGCTACTCTTTTTTGTTTTGCGTGGTTATAACTCTTTCTCTCAGGAGAAAAAATAATCAGTGTTCATTGTGTGAAAAGTGTGGCGCATATGATTATCATACTATGATTTACTGGCCGGTTAAATATTCAAAGGTAAAGAAACAACTGTCTGTGCTTATATAATTTTATTTTTGTAACAATTGGGAGGAGCAACACGGCTACCTCTTAGCACCGCTTAGTGGTTTTGATCTGAAACGAAGACTACAAAAATCTCTCGTATAGCAATGTTTTTGTGTTCCACAGAGATTCCTAATGAGGAAGGGCCATAGGTCAGTCGGTAGAATACACAAAAAGTGGTCCAAGGTTCAATCCCCCAGAATCTCATTGATAGGACTGGGAATGTCTCCTGTTTGAAACCCTGAAGAGCCACTGGCAGCAATTGTAGGCTGTGCTAAGCTAGATGGCCTAAGGGTCTGACTTCGTATAAGTTTGTTGCATCAGAGTTAACAGAGATGCAGTTTGCACCTAAAGTCTTGTTAAAGGAAGGCACCAAAATACCTTTGCTAGTGCAAGCCTGCAGTGAGACCAAGATGTTGAGGGAGCCCTAGACCCAAGAACAGCTGCAAACCATCCTTCAAATAAGATCTTACAAAATGTCAACCAGGTGTTAGTTGAGTGCTCCGGAAAGGAGATACTGTGCCATATTTGAGGAGAGATCAGATAGAAATATATAGCTTTTGCTCTGTTCCTCACCACAAAGAGGAGTCCTAGGAAAACCTGTTGCGCTCCAGATGTTTTTAGACTCGCAACTCCCATCAGCCCCAGCCAGCATGGCCAATGATCAAGATGATAGAAATTGTATTCCAGCAGCATCTGGAGGGAAGCAGGTTCCCGATTCCTGGCTAAAAGGGAACTGCTAGGGAAGGGACTACATAAGAGGATGTAGAATACAGTGAAAGCTTGGGATCTAACTGCAAAAATCTTTGGACTGGGGAACAAAGCAGGCAGTGATTGCAGATAACATCCAGCAGAGAATCTGCTAGCCATATGTGAGATTCCTAAGGCCCGATGAAAGCGGAAACTTGGGATACTAAATCTTGTGTGTGTGCATGTAAGGATCATGTCTGTTCTGAATACATATGATCCTAAGACTACTGGAATGAATGCTTATGGTTTAGTTTCTGTCATTCTTATCCACTGAACACCCAGCATCGTAAGCCTGTCCTGCTGTGCTGACTGATGTACATTTTGATAGTTGTGCAGAAGACAGAGATAGGAAAGCCAGATGTCCTTTAAAAACTAATTAGACACTAGCTATATTCAAAGCTTTGCCTACTTATGCAGGCCTTCCTTCAGTATCATGTTCCACATGTATGTGCTGAGGATGTACAAATGGCAACTAACTAACAAGACAATATCCCTGACTATACACTATAAAACATATGGCACAAGAAGTCAAGATAAAAAGTTGTAAATAATATGGTGTGGTGTCTACCTTTATAGAAAGTAAACCTAATGGTTGAGGCTCCAGTACTTTGGCCACCTCATGAGAAGATAAGACTTCCTAGAAAAGACCCTGATGTTGGGAAAGGTTGAGGGCACAAGGAGAAGGGGACAGCAGAGGAGGAGATGGTTGGACAGTGTTCTCGAAGCTACTAACATGAGTTTGGCCAAACTGCGAGAGGCAGTGAAGGATAGGCGTGCCTGGCGTGCTCTGGTCCATGGAGTCACGAAGAGTCGGACACGACTGAACGACTGAACAACAAAACCTAATGGCTATAATGCTAAAAATGCATTTGCAACGTTTATACAAACATTTGAAAGGAGTTAAATCTGATTTTATCATGAATATGAAAAGTAGAAACCAGCATACAAAAATATCTGCAAGTGTAGGGAGCACAACCATGCACAGCACCAAATAGTTCAGTAACTTCAGATGGAATATATCAAAAACATTAAAAACATTACAATCAATAAAATATAATCCATATTTTTGGTGAAGTTCTGTGATCCCCTGGAATGCTAGATGCATTTTGGCATGGTCATCCTTCCTCAGTGACATATATTTATGTATAGAAGTTCTTTATGCATCAGTTCTGAACACCAATAATAGTTGACAAAGTAATAATAATAAACAATTTAACCATATGGCTGTAATTCCTGATATTAAGCTCACCAGTCTCAAGACATCACTTGCTAATGTTTTGGTAAATAGTTGATATCTCCACTCTGCAAGAATTTGCAACATTAAGAACAATTTATTAAAAATGTATTAAAATGTAGCTCAAAGTAATTATATAAGAAAAATGTAAACACATCAATATTCAAATATGGAAATGGTATGGAACGATTACAGTGTAAGAACTATGAGAAGGAATAGGTTGGAAAATGTCACTGATGGATCTGAAGATTCCACAGCATTCAGATACTCTTAATTTTGAATGGTGTCATAGGACTTTGAGAAGAAAAACATGGTTTTAAAGCTGTTTTGTGGCACTGTGTGAAATTTGGTAGAAGAAACATAATTTTATTGTAATTCTTTCCACATAATAGCTGGCGATAGAATGCATTGCATATACACAGGCATCAAACATTACAGATTTGATAATAACCATGTCCCTTCTCAAAGAAACTCACGTTCCTCTGCAACAAAGCAGTGCTTGAGGAACCTCTTCATGCAATGATGAGTCAATGAATGAACATTTATTTTAGGAACTACCAAACTTAATACCTAAATCAACCATGTTTATGGGGATTCAGTCTTTCTGCTGTTGAGTAGCAATTTTTATTTTTATTTCTAGGTCCTGGATGATATTTTTAGTAACCCATACACCTCTCCCCCTTCCCCACCCCCACCCCAACCCCATGTTTTAAAGACCCAATGCACTGTCCAAACAGAAAATTCAGTGCTTTGAAGGGTATAGTGTTGGCATGCTGAAAAGTATGCCTTTCATATCTATCTGAGGGAAGGTTGAGTTCAGATCATTTAGAGATCATGCTGCAGTGAGCAGCCTTAATGCTTTATTTGCACAGTCTTTGGAGTCCTGCTCCAAGAACCGTTGTGCAAACAACAGAGATAACGCTACAGCAGTCTTGCAAATAAAGCCACGTAATTTGTTAGCCCACAAAAATCTTCGCTAGCTACATGTGCCTGTCATACAGCACAATTCCATGTATGTTGACAGAAGATTAAGCCCCACTGAGTTTGAAGGAGCTTCCTGTAAAGAAAATGTACATAGGATTTCAACCTACATCAAGTAGCCAAAGGATGAAAACCATCAACTTCTTTAAAGCGTTTTGGCCATGTTTTCCTGGCCTGGGGATAATCTGTGCTTGCCGCTTGCAGCATTCCTCACTAGGATTATTTTTTTATGTTTCTTTCTCTGTCTCCAGTTTATAATGTGTATCCATGCCTGTCCATGCTTTTAAACAAGCAACTTTGCCACATTTTTGTATAATAACCTCTCTCTCTACCCCGCTCCCCTGCATGTTTAGCCTTCAGATCTTTGGCAATGCTGTCCTACACAGGTTCTGTTGAGTTCAGCAGAGTCTATCCCTGGGTGCACATTTATAAGATGCGCCTTACACATCTTATAACCTTACACATCTTACACATATTTGCCTTACACTCAGATCCTGCAAATATATATGTCAATAGACCACACAGCGTGCTTTTATTGTGCAACAGTTGACAGGAGCTATGGTCTACAGTCAAGAGTAAACATTGGATTAGATAGGCTTTGTTCAATACAAAAACTGAAAACAAGCAGCAGGTCAAGCAAAGGAGGTTTAGGAAAACTTAATATAAACTATATGCATAGGAGCTATATGATTTGTATGTTCTGCTTAATGTATACAATGCACTACAATACAATACAGTTCAAGGTGTAGCAGTGGTGGTAATGTACTCATGCAGGGTGTTACTGTGAATAGATTAATAAAGTTGGAAGAACATGTGAACAGCCTAAGGAGACAATGTGGATCCTGTAAAGCTATACAATATGGTCCCTGATTTACTTTTTACTTTTGGCAGTGGGTTGGAAAGTTTGGATCCAATGAGAATAGGATATTCTTATCTTCCCATTTTGGGAATATGTATTCCAGGTGCAGCAGGGCAAAACTGAAGCATGGGTCTCAGCAGTGCAGCGGTGCAAGCTTTGCCTAACACCATTGCTCTACTTCAGTGAGGGTGGTCTTAAAAGGTAAAGGTAGAGGTACCCCTGACCGTTAGGTCCAGTCGCAGACAACTCTGGGGTTGTGGCGCTCATCTCGCTTTACTGGCTGACGGAGCTGGCGTTTGTCTGCAGCTAAGCCACTTCTGGCACAACGGAGCACTGAAACCAGAGCAGTGCATGGAAACGCCGTTTACCTTCCCACCTATTTATCTACTTGCACTTCGTGCTTTCGAACTGCTAGGTTGGCAGGAACAGGGACCAAACAACGGGAGCTCACGCCGTCGCAGGGATTCGAACCGCTGACCTTCTGATCGGCAAACCCTAGGCTCAGTGGTTTAGACCACAGCGCCACCTGCATCACAAATACCAGCAGAAATACCAATGCCAGTAATGCTATCCTGAGCTTGTCTAACATACCAGGGTACTGGCTCATGAGATCACAAAGTATTAAAAATCTCTTCTCATTGTGTACTGAAATTACACATTACAGTGCCATAGGAAATAGACTTAGGAAAATGAATTGTTTGGGCAGGATAATAGACAACATATGGCCAAAATCCCTTTTCTGCCCCTGCTGTTTGAAATCCTCTGAACTATTGTTTAATCTTATTGAGAACATGGGTGGAAATCCAAACATATCAGTATGCCACAGCAGACTCCTTGTTAAAATTAGTAGCTCAAGCAAAAACAAAACAAGTTGAATAATTTCATTAGTGCCATGAGTGATGTCAGCCATAAATTAAAACTGACAGGCCATAATAGCAGTATACTGACGGGGGCTGGAAACCTTCACTGCCAAGTATTTGATTGGCTGTCATTTCCCTCTGTTACAATGCTTTGAGTTCTCCTGCAAAATAGCCTGAACTCATAATTAACAGATATTTAAATGAGGCAGTGGAGCATACGCTAGATGGCCTTGATTTAGACAGCTTCACTAATCTGGAACTCCATTCAGAGAGTAGCTGCTTGTTTAAAGATTCTATCTTGATGGCTTGTGCTCTTGTTCCTTGTTCTTTGAAATCAAGGCAAAGATGTTTCTGATATCATCAAGGTAATAATTAGTTGTGGCATGTACTAAGGGGTAATATTTTCTCCATCTTAATTCTATTGAGATCTGTTTTAGGATATCACAACAGTGCTGCAGTATTTATGTTAATTAGTAGTCCCATGCTAAAATGTCATGTGGTACTATGAACATTTCAAGATCGGAGATATTGCTCTTGTCCTCACTTGAAATAAGATTTATTTTGCAGATTTGCAAAGTAATTATAGGGACACCAATTTACCTTGCTTTGTGCTAGCAGTGGCATCCAGGCCAACTTCCAAGGCAGCCCCAACTTGTAGGAAATATTGCTGAATCTGCTAGTGTTAGCTAATTGTTAAGCCAAGGGTGATTTGACTTTTGCTTAGTTCAAATAATATCTCTACCCTAAGCCATGAAGACAAATTACAAAATCAGGCTATGTATCAATAATCTGAGACAATTCTTGACAAGCATTGAATCCCACATTGATCTACTTGTTGGCAAAATGCAAGCTCAGCCATCCCGTAGACACCAAATAGGACTTTATCATTCATAAAACTATTGAAAATACTCGTAGTGTGTTATATCTTAACATTTTTATATGAAGCAATATTGTGCAATCAGGTGTTTGGTGTTTGTACATTCCCATAAACAAAACTGTGAATAATTTTGTAAGTACTGTAATAGATCTGTGGTGCAATAGATTTAGATTTTAAGTTTAGTAAATATTAGGATTTAATTAGAACTTGTATGCTATTACTGGATTATAAGACAGTCTCAATGTGCATTAGAAAAGGGGTTTAATCAGTGTTTGTGTGTAAAGGCTGTGTTTCAGACTTTGAGAATGTAATCAAGATCCATGTGTATTTGAAAGTGTGTACAGTTGTACCTTGGTTTTCGAACAGAATGCGTTCCAGAAGTCCGTTCGACTTCCGAAACGTTTGGAAACCAAGGTGCAGCTCCCGATTGGCTCCTGATTGCACAGGCGCACCAGAAACAATAGCGGAAGCTGCATCGGACGTTTGGCCCCAGCTAGAATGGCTAGTGGTCATGGGTGATAGGACTTGCAATCCAGCAACATCTGGAGGGTTGTAGGTTGCCCATTCCTGGTTTATGGCTTACTGTGTCATGAAAACATGGGCCATTATTTTATTTAGTTACATTTACAGTGTGGATATTTGTACATGTAACTTGATACAGTAACTTGGTCCAAAGGTGGTAGACATCTCTTCTGCTTTTCCTTTGAGCCAGAGGCCTCAGCATTTGATCCATGTCTAACAGTAGATCAGTTCTTCTTAGATGCAGCATATCTCTTATTGGTTTAGACAAAGTTTGTAAAATATAGATGGGCATCATAAGCAGCATACTTAATTTACATTTGGCGGATGACTACCAGCTTGTGTTTGTGTTTTTCACAAATATGAGCATCTCTTCATGGCAAGCATATATTGTACAAGTACTGTACAGTGCACTCTTCTGCAGTTATTCAGCAGACTACGCCTTTTGAAAACGCATTGTTCAAGGTATAAAAATGTCAAATATATACTGCTGCCTTTTAGTGTGCTTTGGTGTAGAAAGATAGAGAAAAAAATACATCCATAATTAAACCACGGTTTCCTGGTTCAGTTGAAAGAGAAACTGTGGTTTAAACTAATGCCAACAGAACCCCCAAAGCCCACATGCAAGGGATGATGAGAGAGCACTGTTCCTTTTCATCATAATTTATTTCTTATAAAAATGCCTAGACTGCTGAACATTTAAAAACAGAATTAAGAGGTATACAGTGAAACATGGGACAAAATGCAGCATAATATAAAAGGATGCTGCATTTTACTGGTTTTATACCAACGGAGGTGCAAAAATCAAACCCTTGGAGACCGGAAAGACCTGAGCAAAAACATCTTTAGGAAGTGCCTGAAACAAATAACTAATGGTGCCTTCCCAATTTAAAAAAAGGGAAGGATATTTCAGGCTGCGGGTTCAACAACTGCTTCTAGGTGACTATTGTGGGAGATGAGAGGGAATGTGGATGAGGGAATATTGATTAATATTTCCTATCCCAGCTTGTGCTAACAAGCTCCAAACTAGCAGAGTTTCTCATCCCCAATAAAGCGCAGCAAAGCGTGGCGTTTAAGTTCCTATGAACTTCTAGAATAAGGCAGATCCTGGCACATATTTCCCCTGGTTCCCTCTTAAAAGAAAATACACGACACATAAGCTTATAAAAGTATAAAGGTTTTACTCACAGTCATTTCAAGCTTCTACAGTCTCAGAAAGGCAGGCTAGCTTAGATTAAATGTATTTACATGTGGAGATTCTCCTTAAGGGAGAAAGGCTCCATGTGGGCCTCTCTTGGCTGGAAGCCAAGAGAGCATCTCCTGAGATGTTGCATCCTCGGAGTCCTGGTGGGAAGAGAGAGGAGAATGGCACAGACCTGTGCACTTTCAGGTAAGGCCACTCCCACCTCTGGTCACACAAAGGAAGTGATCCTCCTCCAGGCACAGGAAACTAGCTGGAGGACCAAGGCCCCTTGTGTACACTCTAGGAATGTTGTGATTGACTGCACCAGTGTTATACATCCCACAAACCCCTTCTCAGTCTGAACAACATTTAACAAACATAAAACAACTTTATTCAACCACCCAGAGTCCCAGCTTGACACGCAGGTTCTGGAAACTCTCTCGTGGCAAGGGTTTCGTGAGAATGTCCGCAGTCATCTCCTGAGTATTACAGTAGGACATTTCTACTAGTCCATCTTGGATCATCTGGCGAATGAAGTGATACCTGACCCCAATGTGTTTTGAACGTGCAAGGAACTTTTCGGTTTGCGCTAGTTGCAGGCAGCCTTGATTGTCCTCCATCAAGCTGACAGGTCCTTTTCTCGGCAAACCAAAATCTGTCAGGAGTTGATCCAGCCAGATGATCTCTCTGCATGCTTCCGAAGCTGAAATATATTCACTTTCTGTGGACGATAAGGCTACACATTTCTGTTTATAACTGCCCCAAATGATAGGTGCATTTCCAAACATAAAAACATAACCACTTGTGGATTTGTAATCCGCCTTATCCCCAGCCCAATCTGCATCACTGTACCCAACCAACTTAGGGTCCCTTACAGCTGGCAATTTTAATTTACAATTCATTGTACCCTTGAGGTAACGCACCACCCTCTTGACCCCACCCAAGTCATGTTCAGTGGGAGAACTCACTTTTCTGCTTAGGATCCCCACTGCACTTGCTATGTCAGGTCTGCTGGTAGTAACCAAATACAAAAGTTTACCAATCGCTGACCTGTATTCGCTGTTGTCTGGCAGCAGCTTCGAATCTTGCTGATTCTTTAGAAAATCTGTGGCCATGGGTGTCGCGACAGGGTGTGCACCTTGCATCTGCATGCTTTCTATCAGTTCTATTATCTTCTGCTTCTGGCTGAGAAGAAATGAGCCGTCTTCTTCTCTCTCAATTTGAATTCCCAAGTAATACTGGACAAGTCCCAATTCCTTTACTTCCACCTCTTTGTTGAGATGTCTGACTATGTCTTTATAGTCTCTGTCATTGGACGTTGATATTAATAAATCATCGACAAAAGCCAGAATGTAAGAGAATTGTCCATTTCTGTTCTTAGTGTACAGGCACTTGTCAGCTGTTGACTGCTTGTACCCAAGCTGAACCAGCATTTCATGTAATTTCTGGTTCCATGCTCTTGCAGCTTGTTTCAAACCGTAAATTCCTTTCTGAAGTTTACATACAAGATGTGCCTCATTTTGCTTGATAAAGCCTTTGGGCTGCTTCATATAAATCTGTTCAGAAATCGTCCCATGAAGAAAAGCTGTTGCTATGTCGACATGACGGACTGATAGGCCTTTAGATGCTGCAATACTTAGAAGTAATCTAACACTGCTGTATCGCACTGTAGGCGCAAATACTTGATCATAGTCTTCGCCATACTGTTGTGAAAATCCTTGTGCTACAAGCCTAGCTTTGTAGCGTTGCACCTCCCCTTCTGACCCCTTCTTAAGCTTGAACACCCACTTGGACCCAATTGCCTTCTTACCAGGAGGTAGCTCTGTCAGGGTCCAGGTCTTGTTGCGATGCAGTGCATCCATCTCTTCCTGCGCGGCTTGCTTCCAGAGACTGGCCTCAGCAGCTGGCAACCGTTGAACCTGTTCCCACGTGGAAGGTTCCTGTGGTGGCGCCGACCCTGCAAAGTAGGACAGTCGTAGTGGTGGAACGCCTCTGTTGGACCTGGAGGAACGTCTGACCTCTGGCTCTTGTTGAACCGCATCAGCTTCCTCATCTCCTTCCAATGGCGGCATCCCTGCATACGGGTCCTCTTCGTCTCTGGAGCCTTCTGACATCTGGTCCTCCGCGTCTTCTGGGGTGTCATCTGTAGGGGGTGCTACAACACTAGGAGGTACAATACTAGGAGGTGGATTAGTTTCTGGTATGGCTTCAAAAGGAAAACTTACAAACTCCTCTGTTGGTGGCTCATTGGAACAGTCAATTGCTGTGTTCCTTGTGTCAGCCTTTTCATACTCCTCAAAATGAATCACGTGATGTGAACTTGTTTTCCCTGTTTGTAAGTCCACAACTCTGTAGCCTTTTCCTCCAGAAGCATATCCAACTAGGATACCAGGCTTTGCTCTGGAGTCAAGTTTGTGTCTGTGCTCCTTGGGCACGTGGTAATAGCACAAACTTCCAAATACACGTATGTGTGACAAATTTGGGGCTCTTCCATGCCAAAGTTCAAATGGCGTGCGCTCTGTGCCTTTTGTTGGCAGTCTATTCTGTATATAAATCGCAGTATTTGCTGCCTCGCCCCAAAGTTTCTTCGACAAGTTGGATCCTTTTAGCATACACCTTGTCATCTCTAGGATGGACCTAAATTTCCTCTCAGCAATAGAGTTTTGTTGAGGTGTGTAGCTTACTGTGGTCACATGTGCTATGCCTTCCTGAGCCATGAAGGCTTCCATTTCACGTGAGCAAAACTCCCCACCATTATCGGACATTAGGGTGGTGGGTGCTCGATGGAATTTGTTCTTGACCATGCTTACGTATTGCTTGAACAATTCCACTGTTTCACTCTTCTCTTTGAGAAGGTATCCCACACAAAACCTTGAATAATCATCCAAAAATATCAAAATATACTTATTTCCTCCTAAGGAAGGTATATTCATAGGTCCAGCTAAATCAGTGTACACAATGTCCAGAACTTTTGTGCTTCTCTTTTCTGCACAACGTGGGAAAGAAGGTTTGACTCCTTTTTCACTTACACAAGTTATACACTTTGGTGTGGGTGTGTTACTTTTGTTTACCTGTAGACCTCTCACAAGATCTCCATTCTGCAGTTCCTGGATGACTCTGATATCCCGGTGACCCAGTCTTCGATGCCAGAGCTCCAGATCTGCTTCATGCTTCTGCTTGGATTGGACGACTTGTGCTGATTGGTTTTCTGAAACGTTAATCTCATAAACACCATTGATTAGTTTCCCTTGAGCATAAACCTCATCATTTTTCGTTACATTGCATTCTCCATTGGCAAATGTAACCTTGAAACCTTTCTTGTCTAAAGCAGACACACTAAGCAAGTTACAATTCAATTCTGGGACATATTGAACATTAGGCACAGTTGTTTCAAGAGATTCATTGTTCACCTTGAATTTCAAACGCATTGAACCTGCACCTTGTGATTTTAGAACATTTCCATCAGCAATCTGGATTTCAGTCCATTCACTATCATTAATTTCTCTGAAATATTCTCTTTTATGCGCAAAATGGCTTGTAGCTCCCGAATCTAAAATAAATTGGTCACTTTTCCTTTCATTTCTTTGCACATTTAAACTCTTTTCTTGCAGTAGAAATGTACGCTCGTGACCCCCCTTCTTTTCACCTTTTGGTTGAAAGGGGCGGGACTTATTCTTGGGCTTCTGGCAACTCCTTGCAATGTGCCCTTTTAAATTGCAGTTATGGCATATTAATTCTTTGGACACTTCCTTAGACTTGGGAAATTGCTTAGAAACATAACTTGTGTCCCTCCTTGGATTCCTTTGTGGAGAATCAAGGTAATCTCTGCATTCCTCTCTTAAGTGATTTGCTAGTTCATTAAAAGTCAAATCTCTTGTGTGATCCATTATACTCTTAAATGAAGTAAATTCTTTTCCTAATGATGCCAGCATAAAAGTCACTTTGGTTGCATCATCAAAAGCTCTGGGAGTTAGGGCAATCCTTTGAACAATTTCATTAAAGTCCTTAAAATGCCCTGTAAATTGTTCTCTGGAATTCATCTTTAACTTCAGCAGTTTATCCAATAAATGTCTATAAGAGTTCTCTGATGATTGTGCATAAACCCTCTCAATATCTTTTAGAATCTGAGATGCATCACTTTCATAGTCAATCAGAGATAAATGCTCATCTTTCAAACTGCTCAAAATTATGTGTTTAGCTTCTGCATCTTGCCTTTCCCAATCTGCTTTCTTGGTTAAATCAGCAAAATCAGGTTTGGGATCTTTCACCGCTTTAAGCACTTGTTTTGCACCAAGATGCACTAAAAGGCGCTGCTTCCATTGCACAAAGTTACGATCATTCAGCAGCATAAAGCTTGATCTTGCTTCACTATCAAAACCTGAGCTTGCCATCTTAATCCTCAAAAATTTAAAAAAATTTCCAAAATTTCCAAAATTCCCAAAAATGGTTAAAATTCAAAAATCAAAACTTAAAAATCTCAAAATGCAAACTAATCTTCACTGCCTCTGAGGTCTGTGAGCTCTGAGGGAGGGGAGGGGTCGCTAATCCCCCTTTCACAGCACAATGGAGAACAAAAGACCATGTGCTTACCAGGAAGTACAAACAGAAAAATTCTACTCTGCCAAAAATCACAATCCAAAGCAATCCTTTAAAAATACACAAAATACGCAGTTCTGGGCCTCAAAACCCTTTGTGGGAGATGAGAGGGAATGTGGATGAGGGAATATTGATTAATATTTCCTATCCCAGCTTGTGCTAACAAGCTCCAAACTAGCAGAGTTTCTCATCCCCAATAAAGCGCAGCAAAGCGTGGCGTTTAAGTTCCTATGAACTTCTAGAATAAGGCAGATCCTGGCACATATTTCCCCTGGTTCCCTCTTAAAAGAAAATACACGACACATAAGCTTATAAAAGTATAAAGGTTTTACTCACAGTCATTTCAAGCTTCTACAGTCTCAGAAAGGCAGGCTAGCTTAGATTAAATGTATTTACATGTGGAGATTCTCCTTAAGGGAGAAAGGCTCCATGTGGGCCTCTCTTGGCTGGAAGCCAAGAGAGCATCTCCTGAGATGTTGCATCCTCGGAGTCCTGGTGGGAAGAGAGAGGAGAATGGCACAGACCTGTGCACTTTCAGGTAAGGCCACTCCCACCTCTGGTCACACAAAGGAAGTGATCCTCCTCCAGGCACAGGAAACTAGCTGGAGGACCAAGGCCCCTTGTGTACACTCTAGGAATGTTGTGATTGACTGCACCAGTGTTATACATCCCACAACTATCCTAACCCAACTCTAACCTAACCCTAACTTAGGGACCTGTTCTTTGCTGAATGTACACAGAAAACCCTCTTTAGGGGGATAACACTGGTTAAAATAGAGTGAATGAGAGGTCAGCTGCTGATAAAGTGTGTTGCAGGGGGGAAGCTGGAAAGGGTGGAAGGGCATAGTAAGAGTGTGAACTAATTCTTTCTTTAGGTTATCTTTCATGTTACAGCCTGAATGTTCAGGGTGTAGAAAATCAATTCCTTATGGTAATGCTCCATACAGCAGCCAAACCATGAGGAAAATATTCTTGTGTGGAATGCTACAATATGGAAACAATTTTTAGAAGTCTGCTGGTGGGGTGCGGGGTGTGTGTGTGCTTAGTGGCTATTCACTCCTACAAATGAATGCTGCATCAGAACAACTTGTCTAACAGCTTTCCTAATCTCCAGATATTGAGGCTGGAGAGGTTTAGGATTGAGCGGAAGTGTCTCTCTGTCAGCAGATCCAAAGTGGAGGCTCCTGCTAAGTCCATGGAAAGTTCTGCAGGCATAGATCACCACCCATAGTGATCTTGCCAGCAGTAGTAACCAGTGTTAGCCCCCCAAATAGGGTGTTCTGTGTACATTTAGCACAGGTGGCCTTGTTTCTAAAGCCCCTCTGTTTCCCTGGGAAGCCCCAGGATTAGACCTCTTATTTTCGCCAGCCTAGAGTGGTCACAAACCTTTTAAAAATAAGAACTGCCAGGGGAGAATGTTGAGTTTATCAGAGCTGCATTGACCCCAATTGATTGAGTATGTCCCCAACTCAGAAAGTATATTATGTCTTGCTCACTTCTTTAAAACAAAATAAAAAAATTCCTTCCAGTAGCACCTTAGAGACCAACTACTTTTTTTATTTTGTTTTGACTATGACAGACCAACACGACTATCTACCTGTCACTTCTTTAAAACACAGAGTTGGCATCTAGCTGGATTCTCTAGGCATAAACTGTACCAGATTTAAAAAGGTGGTAAATTCTTCTCTACCATAATAGGAAAATATTTTGCTTTGTGACATGAAACATTGAAAAAGGAACTAGATTTTAGGCTTTAGTAAGGCTAATCGAGGGTGCTTTGCTTCATTTTCTCCTACATATCCCTTGATTTGGCAAAAGCAAAGCGAGAGAATCGTGCAGTCCGTGTGTTTGGCATCTGTACTGCATAAACATACAATCTATTTTTGTCGCTCTCTTGATCATCTGCATTGAAGAAACATGAAAATACTTTAGATGGAATTTGGCTCTTGCTGTATATCCCTGTTCGGGAGAGAGAGAAGAAATGCCCTTTTCTGTTTAAGTTGCAGTTGTATTTCCAATGATGTTGGATTTTTAAAATAAGTTTAAATACTGATACTCACATTGGTTAATCTTAAAGTTAAGTCTCAATTCCTTGTACAAATGTAGGATCCATTCATCAAGTTGCTGAGAATCCAGAAAAAGTTCACATTTTTAAATTGAAGATTCTTTACATAAACAAAATTGTCCTTAGTCCATTTTGTGACACAAAATCCTACTGCAAGACTATTACGTTACTTGTCCCATCTGAAAAATAAATAAAAAATAGAAATAATTTTGATGTCATCATGCTGAACATTTCTGAATCTTACCTAAGGGGTTATTTCCATTCTGTTCCTACTAACAGCCTAGCTTTAGCTTGTCTTTGGGGAGTTTTCACAGAAGTTATTCATTACAATCTTGCATACAGGATGCTTAAAATCCCATTGACAATTTAAGTAGCCTAACTCTGTAGAATTGAAGCCCCTTTATATAATTTGAATAATGATGGTTATGGTTGTATAATGGCTTTCTGGGTCTCAGTTTATGCATGGAGCAAGCCCATTCAAGCACTATATATGCCAGGGGTGGCCAACTCCCAAGAGATTGCAATCTACTCACAGAGTTAAAAACAGGCAGTGATCTACCCCATTCAGGTTGTTGAGCTTTTTTAGAGAGGAGGAAAGCCCGTTTTTGGGGGGTTCAGGTCAACGTTGTTGAGCTTCTTTGGGGGGAGCCAGTGATCTACCACAGACATCCAATGATTTACCAGTAGAGCACGATCTACCTGTTGGACGTGACTGATATATGTCTAACATTGTAGGGGGCTTGGGCCCATGGTTACCAGTCCCAATCCCCCACCCTTATCTTCCCTGAGTGAGAAGAAAGGGGGTGGTGTATTCCTCCCCATGACCAGGGCTTCCTGATTGCAGAGGGGCTTGTAAGCACGTTCAGTCAAATGCACCTGCAATCCCCTTTCAGACTCTGCTGCTGAATACATCTGAATATGTTATGGTATATATTAATAAATATAAATATGGTTAAAATAAAAATCAATAAAGAGATTTTCTGCTCAAAAATACCTGTGTTCAGTAGCATTGTTAAGAATGGGCTTATATTTCTCAAATTCCCCACATCAAAACCTAAGGGGGTCCCCCCCCCATAATACATTCACTTCAGTTGCTTTTCTTTCCTCCCCAAATCTCTGTCTTTCAATTGTTCTCCAGATCTGTTGATCAGACATGCAGCCATGGGTTAATTTTACCCCCCCTCCTTTTCTCTTCACATTTACTCTTATTACAAAGTCACAATATTTGACATTATATAAGTTTATGAGATTGGTTTTACTGAGGATGCCTTATCCTTGTTCCGGATTAATTTAATGGAGATTGGGCTGAAATAATGTAAAAAAAAAACCAACAACTAAAAATTGCTAAACCCATAGGTCAGGCCATGCAACTTCCTCAAATCCTTTCCTTGGTATCCCTTCTCCTCCTGTTTCCAGTATCCACTCCTCCAAAAACCGACTAACTACTCTGGTAAATGGATTGCCATTTGGCAAATGGTATATGTTGTCCTGGTATGTAGTATGTAGTACAAATTGCAGAGCTGCTTCCCCCTCCAAACAGGGTGTGCACAAACAAGAAGGCGGGAAGAGATCTGTCAGAAATGTAGCTAGAGCGGTAAGAAAATATTTCACAAAGACAGGAAGCTAAAATAACAGTGGTGGGTGATGGACAGCCTTCCACCAAGCCAGCCCACTGGTCCATCTTGCTCACTACTGTCTATGCTGCCTTGCAATAGTTCCCCATGGTTTCAGACTGGGAAAGTTCTGGAGATACGAGGGACTGGACCCAGGGCCTTCTGCCTTCAGACCAGATGTTCTACCGCTTAGCTGTGGTCCTTTCCTAAAAATAGCAACCAACTGGAATCAGTTGTGAAAACTTCAAAGACGTATTAAAAACAAAGAGGTATTAAAAGCAAAAAACAAAGACATTTGAAAGGGTTGCCGGCAGGTTAAAAAGTATTGAGTTCAGTTCCTTTTTGTTCATTACTGTGGTCTGTAATTGGATTCTTTGTTCTCTCAGTTCTTCTGGTGTTGAAAGAAAAGGGAGTTCTGCAAATACTGCTGTTAGTAGCATTCATTTGCAGAAGGTTCTTCTTCTTCTTCTTCTTCTTCCTTTAATGAATTTTGTCCAGAAGTAGTTTTGATAAGAATAGAGGGTAAGGGATTATTTAGGCTTCTGAGTGGTGTGTTTTTTTAAAAAAAGCTCTGTATTTGCATCTGGACACTCCCATCAACCTCGCTGGGGTAGGTATTGACATGGCTAGAGACAGTGTTTGGTGGTGTGAAGATTGTGCCATCTAAGCTTTATTGAATAGTGGATTTAGTGGCGATTCAGTAGATCAGTTTTGCCTGCTCATCCACAGAACTGATCAATTTGTCATCATTTCAGATAGAGAAGTTTTCCTGCAGGTCAGATTAGCTTGTGACGCTGTCTGATAAGGGAGTGGGGGAATGATGTGGACCAGCGATTGCATCCGTTATGTCTTCTTTGGCTGACACAAGAGTGAGTCAACTGGAGCTAATTTACTCAGCTGTTTGTCCTGCCCTTGTCCCAAGGAGGTGCCCACCAGGAGCAAGACAAGCTGCATGTCACAGCACCAAGGAGAGCTCCTGGTGTGAGCAACTTTGTCCAAGGAGAACTAGTGGTGAACTGAGGCCTTTTGAACTGAGATCTCCTATCTGCCTCTGTTCTACTCTGTCCCCTTTTTTGGCTAATTGCAGATTTTTACAGAACTAATTCTCTGGTTGAAGATGAATGCTCACTAAATGGCCTTCTGCCTAGTGGAATGCCTGCATCATTGGATTTGCAAAATAGAATGTGGGAGGCACTCACTTTCTCAGGCCCAAGGAAACCCTCCTATGAAAGTCCTTGCTCTGGTTCTGTGGGCCCAGGTATTGTGGGTTCTAGTTCAGCAGGTTCTTGACGGGCAAGCCGGGGTTCAGTGGCCCTCCAATCACTGATATCAGGCCAAGAAAGTAGACCACCTCCTCATCTGGTTCCACTGTAGTCTCTAAAGTGGTCTCTAAATCTGGTTGCTGCTGGACTCTGAGGTCATAACGCTATGAGTGCTGCAGCTTCTTCCTGACTGTGATGCAATATTGTCAAGATTGTGATAGCTGATTTCTAACTGTAAGAGTTGTTCAGTCATAGAACTAACTTGTGATGGTGTACCTAGTTGTCTTTTTACCGCTTCTACCTCTGAGTCTATGCTGAACAAGACTGTACTCCCTAATCATTAAATTTGCTACCCTATAAATGAACCTGCTTTCATTGTGGCTTGTGATAATTAGTATTGAGAGGTATTTCAAGTTCCTTCACATAAAGGGATGGTGCTTGAATAAAAGTGAAGTCGAAAGTAGGTTAACTATGCCATGAAAAGACAAAATTAGATTTTTATAAATCCTAATGTAATCGATTGTTCTCCTTTTCAGGAAAAGCCACCTGGGTAATTTGGCTTTTGTAGGAGAGGGAATGCTGCAGTAAGTACGGTAGCTCCACCCTTAGAAGCAATTTGCCACAATAACACAATAATGGCACAGAGTGTTTCTAGAGTGGAAAGATGGATGTTTTAATTTCTCTAGCATCCAGTGTGTATACTCTCTACCTCAACACTTTGCTCCCAGCCAGGCTTATTTCCTGGTTTTTAGCCTAATTGTGTGTGTGCTTATAAATAAACTATTAAAACAACTTAAGCAGTATTTTGAGGGCTGAATTGATGGGCAGGAGGAGGGTTAAACAAGCTCTCGCATCCCATTAACATTAGGGAAGAAATATTGAGTTGGGAAATCCTCCCCAATCTAACATGCCATTCTGCCCTTTAAGTACAGACATTGTGATTTTGTTTTCTTTATGTGCATTCATACAAGCTGGAAAAGGTTTGTGCACTTTTTTCTTCCTTTATTGCTCTAATACACCATGTCTTCTGTATAGTTTTTATTTTGTAATGTGTGAATAATGTGATATAGTACAAGCAGGAGAGGGTAGGGGGAATGTAGCTTGTCAGGTTTTTTTAAAAACGATACTTGTAAAGGAGTCTTGTATTTTTATCTAAGGCTGGAGAATGAGCTGAGGGTGTCCAGTGAAATAGCAAAACAGCATCAAACAATAGCATTCCATTAATACCATGCTCTGAAATGCTCTATCTAATGTGGTAGCACATTCAGCCTTCCTGACACATCACACTTGTCAGATTTTAATAGGATGGAAGGGGTTCTCATTTGGGATGAACAAGAACTCCAATTACATCCTGCTTCCATTCCAATTACAGTAATCTGGGTGAGTGTGTGAGATGTCAATTAAGTGTGCCCCATTAAAATGAGTCTGCTTTGCACTGCCTAGTTTCATTGTGTGAATTTCAATGTCACACTACAGTTTAAGGCCTTTTGTGCAGCACTGGGTCAGAGTACATGGATTCGAGCTACTTAGCTAGTATGGAGAGGGACATACCTTTGTGACCCAGAACTCGTTCTTCCTGAACATAATAGTCACAGAGTCATTTTATACTTTATACATTTTGTACTTTCATATTGGACGCGGGTGGCGCTGTGGGTTAAACCACAGAGCCTAGGGCTTGCCGATCAGAAGGTTGGAGGTTCGAATCCCCGCGACGGGGTGAGCTCCCGTTGCTCAGTCCCTGCTCCTGCCAACCTAGCAGTTCGAAAGCATGTCAAAGTGCAAGTAGATCAATAGGTACCACTACAGCGGGAAGGCAAACAGCGTTTCCATGCGCTGCCCTGGTTCGCCAGAAGTGACTTAGTCATGCTGGCCACATGACCCAGAAGCTGTACGCCAGCTCCCTTGGCCAATAATGCGAGATGAGCGCGCAACCCCAGAGTCAGTCACGACTGGACCTAATGGTCAGGGGTCCCTTTACCTTTTTACTTTCATATTGTCAGAGATTGGTTTTCTCAATTTATATTTTATTTCATTCTGATGCATTAACAGGATTTAGATTTTAATTCTGATTTCCAGCCCCCAATCCCCTACTCTTCCCATCGCACACTTGTAAAGACATATATGTCTTGTCTTAACTGCGGATCCTGTTGCAGTCATAAAGCTGTTCTGTGGGCCCTTTGTAGTATTATTGCAAAGGTGACCTTCTGCCCTTCTAAGCTATGACTAGTTCTATTTTTAGGAGCGCAAGTGTTTGACACCAGAATGTTCATAGCCCATCTGAACAACAACAAACTACTTGAATTGAGACAAAACTGAACACTATAATTTCATGATGGTGGCAGATTTGTTCAAAACCACAATCTGTTGAGTTTTGTTTTTGTGTTTTTTTTCATTTTGAAAAAAAAAGCTTTAGAGAAGGAAAAACCTGCACTAAAAGAGGAAGTAGCATTTCAGGAGATGTTCAGGCTTTAATTCCAGATTAAGCTTTGCTGTCGGAATGCCAATGCACTCACTTCCTAACCATAAAAAGATCCCAGCTCCTCACTTTAGTTGATTGCTGGAATAGAAAGGCAAGCTTGCCATAGGGGAGAGAGAATAAAGTGCTACAGATTAGAGCAATTTGAACTGATAGCGAATGAAGACATGCATTTGCGTCAGATTATTTCCCATTCTTAAGAGATTAAAGTGTGTCCATGTGGGAAGGTCTCTCTCTCTCTCTCTGTCTCTCTCTCTCTCTCTCTCTCTCTCTCTCTCTCACACACACACACACACACACACACACACACACTTTTGAGTACTGTACATATTACTTCTAGGGTTTTAAAGTCAAGCTGTCTCTTAAGTGGATTCTTCTTCCACCATCATTGGTTGTGCTACTGACATTGTCCTTTTTCTGCCAAGCAAAGTAGGAGTGATGGACATTTTGAAGCAGGGAATTAATCTCTGAGCAGAGCAAGATTCCAGGAGTTCCAGGCGCTTACCCGGGGTTTGTTTTTCCTTTGGAATTAGGGACAGGGGAGATTGTCATGTCTCTATAATACATGGTTTATTTACCTATGGCAGAGGGGTTCACAGCATTAACACCCCAAGAGGGTCTTGCTATCTGGCACAGAGCCACTAGCTTTGTTACCTTAATGACCCATACTTAGAGGGGGTATTACCAATAAACTTGTCTGGCTATTTCAACAATTTGAACCCTTGCTTAGATTTTAGCACTTGCTGGATCCAGGAATTAGAAGCATCTCAGACATACAACTTCCCACCCCCACCCCAGCATACTCACAGCACTATGTTCCACCCCAGACCCTAAATTATGCCCTTTTGTTTCATGCATTCTTTAATTTAAAAATACTTCATCCCTCATAGCATCCTTAGAGACTGTTCAGTCTAAACTTCCACTGTCCTAGAGCACAAATAGTCATTCCAAGCAAGGATCACCAGTATTTTGATGGCTTTTGATAGTCCCCAGCATTAACCACCTCATGTAGCAAAGATGCCTACCGACACCCCTGGAGAACTGCTGCCTTTCGGAATAGGTAAAGGTAAAGGGGCCCCTGACCATTAGGTCCAGTCGTGTCCGACTCTGGGGTTGTGGCGCTCATCTCGCTTTATTGGCCGAGAGCCGGCGTACAGCTTCCGGGTCATGTGGCCAGCATGACAAAGCTGCTTCTAGCGAACCAGAGCAGCGCACGGAAACGCCGTTTACCTTCCTGCCAGAGCGGTACCTATTTATCTACTTGCAATTTGTGCTTTCGAACTGCTAGGTGGGCAGGAGCTGGGACCGAGCAACGGGAGCTCACCCCGTCACAGGGATTCGAACCGCCGACGTTCTGATCAGCAAGCCCTAGGCTCTGTGGTTTAACCCTCAGTGCCACCTGGGTCGGAATAGATGGACTCAATTGACCCGATAGTCTCCCTCATTGTAAGGCAGCTATAAGAATACCACAGTGAACATGAAAACCTGGTCCTTTATGGGAGTGCAATCTCATAAAAACAGATTGAATATCGCCTTCCCAGTCAGAGAGACCACTTCCCAGCAGAACCTCCATCTTGTCTAGACCGAGCTCCAGTTTATTGTCCCACCTCTGATCAACCACTGATTCTACACATTTTTTCAGCTCTATCTCTCCCCCTCCCCCTGCCATTGCAGTCCCTCTTTTCTTTGCTGGTTTATGCCTGTTCTCAGGATCCAATTTGTGTTTATTCTGTAGTCTCTTGAAGTTATGAATACAGTTCTTGCACACTCTAATGCAGATAAGAGCATAAAAGGTTGCAATCTGGACAGCTACCACCCCCCAATGGTTTCTGCACATGCACTTTAATTGTGTTTCTAGCATAAGCTCTTCATGTTGCAGCAGAAACCACTTCAAAACTCCCTTGAATTTCAAAAGCTTCTATCAAGTGGCATGTTGACCTGCTTCTAGGGTGAGAGACCTGAACACAATTCTTGGTGTACGCAGATTTTACTTTACAACTTTATGGATCATATGCCAGGGTTTAACTTTTCTTCAGACTCATAACTTAGAAATGCAATAAATGTGCTCATGATTAACAGAGGTTCTCCCCCCCCCCACCATTTTTCATTAAAGTATGAATGCCGGACTTTTTAGCTCAGCTCTGACAACAAATAATGATAATTTATCCATTACCTGAGCTCTTCTTGAAGCTAAAATATTGACTCCTTAACAATAGTTTTGACATAGCATTGCCAATTAGAAAGGAAGGAATCTGGCTATTTAATGTGGGATCATTTAAAACTAATGCTATATCAAGGAAAAGTAGCTAGTACCATTCAGACATTCAGTTCAACTGCTGCATTTTGCACCAACTCCAGCTTCTGGACCAACCTCAAGGGCAGCCCTGCATTGAGTGCATTACAGTAAACCTGCCACCTAAAAGATGGGATAAAAATTATCATAATAATAATTATTTTAGAACCAGCATAAATGAAAGAACCTCAACAATTACTCTAATTGGTGTGATGTGGTAGTGGTTCCTTTTGTGGTTCTGCTCTGAAGTTCTACATAGAACATAAGTCACCTGGGTGTTTCTGAAACAGGTACATAGATGAAGAGGCAACACAGGAATTGGATGTCACTCATCGAGTTGTATCACTCACTAAACTGGAAAGGTCTCTGTATCTGGAAAGCAGGCACATCTGTGCACCTAAGAAGGCTGTATGGCTTCTTAATAAGGCAATCCATTTGGACAGAGGTCTTCTCAGCTCTTTGAGAAATGCCTATAACTATATCCAAGCAATTTTGAAGCTGAAACAGTCCTCTTTTCCCCAACAATCTAAAAACATTTACAAGCAATTGCCCTTACTTTTAGTTGACTCTGCTTCAGTATATTTGTTCACAATATATTCTAAACTGTTCCACATGAGAAAAGGTAAAGGGACCCCTGACCATTAGGTCCAGTCGTGTCCGACTCTGGGGTTTCGGCACTCATCTCGCTTTAGTGGCCGAGAACCGGCGTACAGCTTCCAGGTCATGTGGCCAGCATGACAAAGCTGCTTCTGGCGAACCAGAGCAGCGCACGGAAACGCTGTTTTACCTTCCCGCCGGAGCAGTACCTATTTATCTACTTGCACTTTGACGTGCTTTCGAACTGCTAGGTGGGCAGGAGCTGGGACCGAGCAACAGGAGCTCACCCCGTCACAGGGATTCGAACCGCCGACCTTCTGATCAGCAAGCCCTAGGCTCTGTGGTTTAACCACATGAGAAAAGAACATTGGAAAGTTGTAAGATATCCAAAAGTGAGCATTCCATCATATTTGTTCTTTAACTGTGCTCTGCATTTTCTGGTAACCCCCTTTTTAAAAAAAAAATTATAGCCGGATATCAATTGTTTAGCTAAATATTTCAGGAAAAGCTTAATGTAAATAAATAATAAAGTGTAGAGAGGCAAACAAATCTACGAACAGAGAATCAAGGAATTGTTATACTCAAGAGATACTTCTATACATGCACAGAAAGGGAGTGGAGAATAAATATGGCAAAAGTGGAAGAAGCTGACTGCACCTCCGTACGATAATTCTATAATTGATGTGTATGTGTATGAGAGTAGCTTCTGCTACTACTCTTTAATTGCCTTTGCTAATGAGGACTCCTGGGTAGATCTAAATCTTAAGCGTTTTGCCAAAACTCTGTTTTGTGTTTGTTTATATACTGGTAAGATTCAAAATGTCCATAGCTGTTCAGAAGTACGGTAAATACAAATAAAAGTTAAAATACTGGAATGGAGTGAGGATTGTTGGTCTTTAGCTTTGGAAGATTGCTGCTACTTCCACCAACTTTTTTAAAAAACAACAATACTACATGCAAAAGATTAAGAAGGCTGAAGGATCCCATGCATCTAAAACAAGGATAGTTTTAAAAAAGTTATTTACTTAGGCATCACTGTACATGGGGAATTTACTTTTGGCACCTAGAAGTTGTTATTTTTTTTCCATCATTGAAAATTAGGATCAACTTGTACATTTGCAGCAGGGGATGTACTTATGAGGTTATGCCAGCCGTTGCAGCATCCTAAGCACTGTGCATAGAGGCACCCCCACACACACTTATGTTGGGGTTACATTCTAAGCCCTAAGTGCATAAGTGAAAACCACGTAAGTCGGGAGCACCCTCTAAAAAGCCTATAAATGCCAATTCCCCCCCCCCCCCCGCTTTCCCTCTCCACACAACTTTCTCTTCAACTAGGGTTGGAGTTCTGGGACCAGCTGGAACCTGTAGGACATGCAGAAAAGCAGCTGCACTACCCTGCTCATCAGCTATTAGGCGAGGAGGCTCAGCAGCTTAAACAAAGCCCATTGCTTCTCTGGTCTCTTCCAGGTTTCCTCTGCCCTCACTGACATCCTCTTCGAACTCCGAGGAGGGCCTCCTCGCGAACCACAACGACTCTCAACTTCTCTCCTGCCATTTCCTGGTTTGAATCTGTTTATTTATTTCCCAGCACTCCGTGTATATGCAATCGAGCCTGAGTGGGGGAACGCCTGTACTTCCCAGAGCTGCTTACCTGGAGGCACCATCTACGATGGGGCACTGCTACAGAACAGCTTCTCTAGGTAGCTCAACTGCTGCATAACGCAGTAAGATTAGTGCCATGGAGATGGTAGCTTCCTTTGGGCATCCCCCACCCCCACAGTTTTGTAGTCTGAATTTGTGCTTCAGATTTGCAGCCAAGCAAGAAGCCTTTAGCCCTTTTGGTGATCAGGATGATCTTGCAGCCGGCTACATTGTTTCCAAGACAGTTGTGCCAGTTTCCTCTCTGAGAATAGCTGTTTGTTGAAATGTTTGGATTTAAAGTAGCAGCCAAGTAAGATGAAAACACTTGACCCAGCAAAATGTCTAGCAGTTCACATGGCACAAACTTCTTGTTGTTAAATTTATTACACACTCTTCACTGGCAGGTTTTATTCTTTTTGTAAACTGCTTTGAGGTTTGTTTGTTTGTTTGTTTGTTTGTTTGTTTGTTTGTTTGTTTGTTTGAATCTAGCATTATATTAACAACAACAACAACAACAACAACGTCTCTTCACTCCTTTTGTCAAGGATGAGGATGGGAAACTTGTGGTCACCCAGATGTTGTTGCACTCCAACTCCCAACAGACCCAGTCAGCTTGGCTTGTTATCAGGGATGATTGGAGCTGGAGTCCAACAGCACATAGGTGGAGGGCCACAGGCTTCACATCCCTGTTCTAAGATTTTCAATTTGAGGCGCAATTCCTCCACTGCAGCCAAAACTTGAACTTTCTGTTGCTTGTCCATCGTTGTGAAGCATCTTTATCCTTCATACTCTGATTTCAAATGGCTATCTAAGCAGCATATATATCCTGAAATATATTCTGGCACTTGTATAGTTTCAGTGTCTGTATCTTCAAAGAATATTTTTAAAAAGGTACCGTATATATATTAAAAAATGTGAGCTAGCCACATTTGTAACCTGTGTGATAGAGAAGCTAATCTTCATTCAAAAATTTTACAATGTGATGCCAGAAAATATAAATATACAGAATTGGTTTCTCAGAATACGTATGTTTATGAAGTGCATGATATTTTTAATGATATTTGAGATTATTCTAAATCAACAATAATCAATGTTACCAAATGCTCCTGCCAACCTAGCAGTTCAAAAACACGTCAAAGTACAAGTAGATAAATAGGTACCGCTCTGGCAGGAAGGTAAACGGCGTTTCCGTGCACTGCTCTGGTTCGCCAGAAGTGGCTTTGTCATGCTGGCCACATGACCCGGAAGCTGTACGCCGGCTCCCTCGGCCAATAAAGCGAGATGAGCACCGCAACCCCAGAGTCCGCAACTGGACCTAGCCATCAGGGGTCCCTTTACCTTTACCTTTGATTCTAAAATGGTTGCTTCAGAGCAAACGGGACACACAGTGCTCTTTCTTTGAACAACAGGTGGCTGTATCAAGCTTCGAATTTTCATTTAAATCTGTTTTCTTTTCAAATGTAACCCTGTCATATGGCTGATCCATTTTGTAATCTTTCATCATTCATTAAAGGCTTTCATGTGAATTATGGGATGGCTAGATAGGATAATTAGATTGGTTGTTCAGATTCACTTGTAACTGAGAGAGACAGCAATTATACCGCTACCAGCGGACAAGCTTGTTTAATAACACAGGTATTGTGATGATTGATAGATTAACATTTTCATGGTTTATTCAACAAATCCAGTGTGTTAGTGCTACAGAAAAAATATATTCATTCCTGAGCATAATACGACTTGTAGTTATATTGAAATGTAAAATAATTAGCTTTCATTATAAGAATATTGCACACCAAAATGCCTGTAAGTGGCTCCTCATTTCATATGTATGGAACACTGCATCTACTCTGTAGATTTAACTGTAATTGGCCTTTGTTTGCCATTAAGATGGGCTTAGAATTATTGAAGACACCCACACTTATCAAAATATATGCCTTTTCTAATAAGAAACATGTTAACTACAAACTTGCCATTTAAATACAACCCTGTGCAGTGCAGCCCACTGTGAGATTTTAGAGCAGAATTTTGGTCCTTAGGAGCTGCTGTAGGGAATTGGATGCTTTTCTCACCTCAAAGCTCTAGGACATGGGTAGGCAAACTAAGGCCCAGGGACCGGATCTGGCCCAATCGCCTTCTAAATCCGGTCTGCGGACGGTCCAGGAATCAGCGTGTTTTTACATGAGTATAATGTGTCCTTTTATTTAAAATGCATCTCTGGGTTATTTGTGGGGCATATAGGAATTCGTTCTTTTTTTCTTTTCCAAAATATAGTCCGGCCCCCCACAAGGTCTGAGGGACAGTGGACCGGCCCCTTGCTGAAAAAGTTTGCTGACCCCTGCTCTAGGAAGAGTGCTGTCTTTGAAGGTTATTTCTTACTATTAGTAACATAAAGATAATGTTGGTTTTGCAAGAAGCACAATGGGCTTCTCCTGTTTACTGGTTTATGACAATGTTGGGTGCATCAAAGTGTTAGCTAGAAGAGTGTGCCATTCAGATTAATTATGAAACATGCAACAGTTGCCTGTCTCAATCCCGTCCATATTGATGCGGAAGTAAATCCTGTTTAGTTTAAGGAGACTTCCTCCTAGGTAAGTCTGCATAAGACTGTAGCCTCAATGACTGAACACAGCCATTAGTATCAGATGTTGATATCTAAGGATTCTGAAATGCCCACTACTAACACATAACAAATCTGCACCTAATCATCTTTTTCTATCTACTGTACAGTAATGATGTTTTTTTATGGTCTATTACAAAGAGTTCGGAACACGGTATGATTCATCCTCCATCCTGTCTTTTGTCCCTTGTTATGTAATGTTCTCTGCACATTGTGAACAGAGCAAGATGCCCTTATCTAGACAGCCCAGATATCTAATAAATCAACTTTACTATAATTTCTTACAGTGTTTTGATGGCCTATTTGGCAAGCCATGTCTTAAAAACAGGACTAGGCCATGCTTCTTAAAAATATATTAAAACCTTCCTCTCTCTAATATATATAGTGTTTGCTTTACATGAGCATGAAAGAAAGGTGATTTATTTCTCTACCAGTATTTTCTTGTTATGGATGCTACCAAAATAAATCCCAAAGGGTTTATCCTGGGAGCCAACTTTGGCAGGTCATATGATTGACATGTGGGTTGTCCCACCCACCTGCCACAGTTGGCCATGGGGGTGGGGGAATTAAAGATCTGGCCCACTTGCACTTGGCCAGGAAAGTTCCCCATCCACTGTAAAACAAGCCTTGGCTGCTACTTGCGAATTGTCCTTTTTTGATGTTGATGTGTTTCCTCCTTTTAAGCATTGTGCAAGTGATCACCTTGTCCTTGTTTTAAACTCTGCTCCCTGGTTCACTTTCCCCTCTTGCCCTGAGTGTTGAAATTTCAGGGAGGTTTTCTAGGATCAGCCTTGTTTGGAGAAGCCACTGGAGCCTCTTGGTGTTTAAACAATATCTGTTTATTTAACGAGACACAATGCCCACAGCCTGCAGCAGTGCTCTCCCCAAAACAACACAGCAGCACTCCTGGCTCATCAAGACTGCCAGCCCAGAAGCCTCTTAGCTCCAGAACACCAAACTGCTTTTTCTGTTTCATTGATTGATCAAAAGTCAGGCCGTAAATACTATGCCTTGCAGTCAGAGCTCCTTTGGGCAAGCTGACTTTAGCCCATAACCGTGACACGTTCCAGAGCACCATAGTAGCTAACGATCAGCTTAATGAGCCTTTCTGACCACATCACATCAAGTCTACTGAGAGAAATACTTGCATAAGGCAGCATGTCTGTAACGAAATTCTAGCGCAGGAAATGGATTGCAGTGGTGTACATGGATATGTTTTGTTGAGGATGTTATGCTGGCATTTGGGCAGCTGGGAATATAGCAGTAAAGCTTGGTGCAGGTGACTTGGAGATAATTGTATGAGATCTCCCCGTGAGACTCTGGACAAAACTTGCATTCCCCCACCCCACCCCCAAACTGTGTGCCTGTGATCCACTTCTTCTTCAAGATCATCAAAAATAATCTCACTTCTAGAGCCTCACTGTCTTATTGTGAACAAATGTGCTCTTGATTTGTGTGCACATTCTCCCCCAAGGGCAGGGAGAAGCAGAATATTTTAAGTTGGCAGTCATTGAAGATAAGACTGTCTTGTGGTTATAATGCAGCGCTCTAACTTAGCATCCTTACTCTGCCAGATAAGTATTTTTTTTTGGTAACCTTTTAATATTTACATTTGATTTTCGTAGTTAATGGGTATCTACAGTACATGCAAAAAGTGCTCCTGTATTTACATCAGCCACTTGTTTTTCTTGCCTTCCAATCAATTAAAAATGTAGTGTCACCCTCGCATCCAAAACGTGCCCATCCAGATCTCCATTTCTTTGAGGTTTTACGTGGTTTTAGGGTTGCCATATTTCAAACAATGAAAATCCGGACAGAAAGGTTGTTGTTTTCAGTTGAATAAATATTACATAGAATAAATATTACATATTTATACAACTTCACATTCTGCAGTTCATGCTCTCATTCTGGAACTGGTATCATAGTACATACTTGCTCCGGCTTTGATTTATTTGAAATAGTTGATTTTATATTTGTTCCCACCACAAATCTGTAAACAAAATATATATTTTTCTGAGATGTGCAGGGAAACATGGGAAAGCTGTTTACATACAGTTAGTCCAAATAATTGTTCTACTTAAATACTTGTTATACTTGGACTCGTATAACATACTCTGTGCAAGACTTCATGAAAGTCTTGACACTTCTGTCGTTCTCAAATGCCACAGTCTGGTTTTTTTCAGGTGTTGGTCTGTGGAATCAGAAGCACGTGACACAAATCTTAGGTATCATGGAATCATAGAATCATAGAGTTGGAAGAGACCACAAGGGCCATCCAGTCCAACCCCCTGCCAAGCAGGAAACACCATCAAAGCATTCCTGCCAGGTGGCCTAAAATGCATCTCTGGGTTACCGTATTTGTGGGGCATATAGGAATTCGTTCTTTTTTTTCTTTTCCAAAATATAGTCCGGCCCCCCACAAGGTCTGAGGGACAGTGGACCGGCCCCTTTACTCCTCAAAATTCTGGCAGATTACCCTGAGTATTTCTCTAGAGACTGCCTGTATTGTGTTTCTTTTTCTTTTTCTTTTTCTAAATCCACGCCTGGCTTTAATGAAACAACCTTATTGAATTCTACTTAAGGCTTAAACTTTGAGACTCTGCTTTGATTTTGCAAATCCCTGTAGAATTTTACTTCAGTCCTTCAGAGCTTTTTCATCAAAGTCTATGAACAGACTTTTCACTACTCTAGCCACAACACACCAGCCTGGCCTCAGGTACATGCACATTTTCCCAGCTTGCAGTAGCCCATCATGAAATGCGTTGGGGAGGTTCCTACACCCTTTAGGGTAATATTTGGGGTGTGTGAGCAGGTAGATTCTACTATGGTGCTGGTTTTGACCTTTGAAGACCTAAACAGCCTGAATCCAGAATAATATGTAGAGCGTGCATACCCACATTCCATATAAATGCTTTTAGACATTTTGGAAGAAAACACATTTGTTATTCCTGACTTTTGTATAAACCTTCTGGTATAAGCTGGAATTGCTTTTTGAACTGCAATTTCAGTTATTGCTTGCCAATGCAATTGTTTTTGTTTTATTTTGATGCTGCTTTTATTGTCTTATGGTTATAAAACTCTTTAGAGATTATTTTCTGGGAAAGTATTTTAAATATGACTTAAATTTGGAGTGCAGTTGTAGCAGAGTCAAGTTTTTGGACTGGCATGTTCCAAAAAGTGTCACCTTTCCTTAACCTCACTAGCACTAGTCTCTTGTGGCAGCAGTCAGAAAAAGGGGTGTTGGGGACACCTACAAAATGACATCAGATAATCCTGCTAATCTGTGTACAGATTATGTAGAGTGATTGCTGCGGAAAGTCTGTGCACTTTCTGGTGCCTGTGTCTGGCACTTCTGCACCTCTTACAACCGCAGGAGGAGGAAGCAGTCTGTAAGGTCTATGGCAGGCTTCCTCAACCTCGGCCCTCCAGATGTTTTGAGACTACAATTCCCATCATCCCTGACCACTGGTCCTGCTAGCTAGGGATCATGGGAGTTGTAGGCCAAAAACATCTGGAGGGCCGAGGTTCAGGAAGCCTGGTATAAGGCAACACTGGAAAAGGAGGCTAACTGGAGACAACAACTCAGATTTTGTTTTCTCTTTGGGCAGCAAAAAGTCTGCAGCTGATCTATCTTGTGCTAATACTTTTACTTGTCCTTATTGTGCTGTGAAACACTTTGCTGTCAAGCAGTTTCCCACATGTGGTATACAGGTAACTCGCATCTTATGTAGGGGTTACAGTACATTCCTGGCCATTGCATGTATAAGCAACATCACACAAAGCCGGAACAACCTCAAGGAAACCATTTAAAATTGCTGCACCTACCAGTGAGGGACGAATATGACTTGTGTTCTTCCTCTTTTCTGTCACTGGATGATGCTTCAGATGATATGAGAACAAGGGGGCTTGACTGGCAGCCAGAAGTTCATGGCTGTGGTTCAGATCTAGAGCTGGCTTGCTTGGGCACATCTGATACTGCTGTTGTTATTGATCCTTTGTGAGGGTCTTGGTGATTGGCAGCTGCCACTGTTGTCTCTTGAGCTTGTCAAGCATTTCCTTGTATGGTCTCAGAGTGTCTAAGCCCACTGGTGATCTTGAGGCTGTGTTCCATGAAGGGGTCACACTCCACAATCATATCTTTTCCGTGCTTTATGACTTTGGAAGAGCTGAGAAAATTTCTGCAGGTTCCAGCTTGCTGGCTCATGCATACCTCCTCATCTTCCTCCTTGCATTCTGCACTTGATCGAACCAGTTCCTCCAGCTCTTCAACAGTCAACACCTGTTGGCGCTCAATTAGCTCTTCCACCTCTTCCTGGATGAGGCCAGCAAAGCCATCACCACTCTTTTGCCTGGCCATCTGCACAATGTCTTCCACCACAATGGCAATGCTTGGAAATCCCTTGAAATCATGCACACATTCCTTCCACAAGTTCCGCCAGCATGCACACATAACTGCCTATTGTCCCAAACTCTTGGTGCAAATCTGTTGTTCATATCGTTCCCCTCAACAGAACATGGTTATCAACAAAAAGAAGCATATCCGTGGGATGTTGCTTAGAGACGTGCAGTTTGGAACTGAGAATCAAGCATTTTGCTGTTGGAGATTTCTTACTGTTTTTTCTCTTCTTTTAGGCCAAAGCATATCTCTTCTCTCAAGAAGGCATAGTCATCTACCTGCTTTCAGCCTCTATAGGCATAGCAATATCTTTTATATGATGTAAACTGCCTTGTTATATCATGTGAAAAGATTGGGTTATAAATTTTCAAATAAATAAGTCCATTGCCATAATTGTGCTGGGAAAATACACAAAGCTTTCTCTTTGTATATTCATGAAATATACAGCCATTTCTGCCAAAGATCAAATGCAGAACAGTAGCCATTTTTTGCACTAATCGTATATCATCTGGCTAGCATATAATTGACAGACACTGCGTGATACCTGTGGATAATAACATTCACTTCCTTTCACACTGGCTAGCAGACATTTGTTTTAACTTGTGAATTTAGGCTGAGGCTGTTTAATTGCTTATGCTGCTTTGATGCAGAGAAGCTTCTGCTTTCCTTAGGCTGTTTTACAGAGATACGGTATCAATGAACCAATTCAGAGTGTACTCAAAATAATTGAATACAGTGGTACCCCGGGTTACGCATGTGATCCGTTCTGGGTTGCAGTGCGTAACATGGGCATGCATATCACGAACGCACCAAAAAAAAAAAGAAAGAAAAAACCTGGAAGTTCGCGGGGTTTTGTGCTTCTGCGCATGCGCGAAATGCACAGAATGCTTCTGAGCAACCGCTCGGCGCGCACGCTCCGTATAAGACTTCCGGGTCGCCGCGGTGCGTATCCCAAACGTACGCATCCTGCAGCGTACATAACACGGGGTATGACTATTGCTTTAGAAACATGCAGCAACATTGAGTCAAATTTTATTTCTTTTTTTAAAAAAAACAAATCATTCATTTTCACCCTCTCCATATCTTTTGGTACTCCTTACTTTAGAAATTTTTGTTACATTTTAAAATAACACATTTCCTTTTCCTTAAGGACACAAGTGAGAACAGAGTATATCGACAAATAAGTGTGAAGGGAAGAAATCAGAATGATCAGGAACAATAAAAGGCATACTAAAGGCTTTCTTGGATGTGGGTATAAAAAAAATCAGTAACCATTATCTTGTAATCACCAAAGTACTACTGAGGAGAATCTTATCTGAGTATTCTTTTTTATTTCCTATTAGCAGAGTGGATAACACTTAGGAACAAGTACTGTTGTTTTTAAAGTATAATTAATTTTGGGATAAGCTGTAACTTTTAACTGATATGACATCTTATCCATAGTTAATATTTCTTGTATCTTATTATACTTTCCTTGAACAATAGGAGGATTTATTTCTCTGTTTTTCTGCAGTTTGTAACTTTGCCCCCCTCTAATTTTAGTACTGTAGTTACAATCAGCTCCACTTCCAGGCAATAATCCCCTGCTTAAAGGTAAAGGGACCCCTGACCATTAGGTCCAGTCGTGTCCGACTCTGGGGTTGCGGAGCTCATCTCATTTTATTGGCCGAGAGCCGGCGTACAGCTTCCAGGTCATGTGGCCAGCATGACAAAGCCGCTTCTGGCGAACCAGAGCAGCACACGGAAACGCCGTTTACCTTCCCGCCAGAGTGGTTCCTATTTATCTACTTGCACTTTGATGTGCTTTCGAACTGCTAGGTGGGCAGGAGCTGGGACTGAGCAATGGGAGCTCACCCCGTCGCAGGGATTCGAACCGCCGACCTTCTGATCGGCAAGCCCTAGGCTCTGTGGTTTAACCCACAGCGCCACCTGGGTCCCTTGCTTACACACCCCAAATATCACCCTAAAGGGTGTAGGAACCTCCCCAACGCATTTCATGATGGGCTACTGCAAGCTGTGGAAATCTGCATGTACCCGAGGCCAGGCTGGTGTGTTGTGGCTAGAGTAGTGAAAAGTCTGTTCATAGACTTTGATGAAAAAGCTCTGAAGGACTGAAGTTAAAATTCTACAGGGATTTGCAAAATCAAAGCAGAGTCTCAAAGTTTAAGCCTTAAGTAGAATTCAATAAGATTGTTTCATTAAAGCCAGGCGTGGATTTAGAAAAAGAAAAAGAAACACAATGCAGGCAGTCTCTAGAGAAATACTCAGGGTAATCTGCCAGAATTTTGAGGAGTAAAGTGTTCCTAAAGGCCAAAGAAGCAGCATATGGAAAAGCTTTTAATGATGTCTGATAGCACTGTTAATGCCTAGATGTTTTATGACATTTTTAATCTAACCAAAATAAATAACAGGATCCTAATTCATTTCATATTGTTAAGTTCTCCTGCTGATTGATGGGTTGAAATTCTTTATTAGCAGGGGCTGGGCAGTCAGGCACAAAATATAAACTCTTTCGCTGGACATTTTCACCATACGTTTTGGTTTGCCGCAGTGTCTGCATACAATTAAAGGAAGCCAGCCAATTCTGAGTTCTTCGGGGCCTCTGCACAACTGACATTGATTACAGCAAAACGAGAAGAAATTTCTTGGCCTCCCTGCACAATGATAAACACACTGGCTTAGTTCTGTGCTACGTTGGAAAGATCACAGTCAGCTGCATCTTGTCTGTGTCTGGTCTGCATTTTGAAAGGATTCCTAATTAGCATTCAAACAGGTCCAGTGGAGCTCTGTAGTATTCTGTTAATATCTGAGTGGAAGGTTCCCATTTTAATTGCTTCATATCGCAGCCAGACATTAAATGACCAGTGTAAAAAAGGGGGGGAAGGAACCCCTTTGGCTTTAATTATCCTGTTAAATTGTTAATGTGTCTGCAGCATTGTGCAGTTTGTGGCCGAAGGTGTTATAGTCTGAATTAGTATTTTCAATAAGAGAGAGGGGGTGCTTCCAGATAGGGACCTAATATTGCAAACGGGTTATTCTGATATCGCAAATGGGTAGTCAACAACAGGTTTTTGTAATTTTTTCATGGGAAGGATAAATATGGAGACTTTTTGGAAGCTGGCTGTGGGTTGGCATTTTGATGTAAACCACAGAGCCTAGGGCTTGCCGATCAGAAGGTCGGCGGTTCGAATCCCCGCGACGGGGTGAGCTCCCGTTGCTTGGTCCCTGCTCCTGCCAACCTAGCAGTTTGAAAGCACGTCAAAGTGCAAGTAGATAAATAGGTACCACTGCAGCGGGAAGGTAAACGGTGTTTCCGTGTGCTGCTCTGCTTTGCCAGAAGCGGCTTAGTCATGCTGGCCACATGACCTGGAAGCCGTACACCAGCTCCCTCGGCCAATAATGCGAGATGAGCGCCGCAACCCCAGAGTCGGTCACGACTGGACCTAATTGTCAGGGGTCCCTTTACCTTTACCTATGTCATGTGGAAGCACCATAACTCCATTGTATTGCTCTCATCATAGCACAGATTATATATGGATTCAAAGTGAGTTGGGAAAGTAATGGAAAAGGAGAAAAGGATAATGGAAGAATGACTTCATTTTTTTTAAAGGGAAAACTACCTAGAAGAGAAGATGTCCACTCTGACATTTCATTGGTGACAAAACAGAGGCATTTCATCATCATCATATATTGTATTTATGTTGATTAGGATATTTAATTTTTTTTCATTATTTATCTTTTATATTTTTGATAGTGACAAATGGAAATACTTTTTAAACCCTGATTTTCACACCGGGGATTGCTGGCTAGGCTAGAATTGTCACCAGTCCCAGCCAGCATGGCTAATTATTAGATCTGAAATGTCTGTGAGGGTACAAGGTTGGGGAAGATTGGCCTACGCCGATTCCCCCATCTCCATAATTGTACATGGGCATATCTCCCTGTTATGTGTTGCATTTTACCAATGCGGAGATCCTTATCCTCCATAGTTTATTCCCTCTTTAAAGCTATCACTTGCTACTAATCGTGACGACTATATGTTAACATCAGGATCAGATGCAGCATGTCTCTGAAAACCAGCTGATGGGGAATTGGCTACTTAACTGAGTGAGGCCTTGCTTATGAACTTCCCAGGGGTGTATGGCTGGCCATTGCAGGAAGCTGGATGCTGGATTAGTCTTTGGGCTAATCCAGCAGGGTGCTAAGAAGCTTTTATACATAAACTTTTTTTTACCTTTTTATGGGGGCGGGGGTTAATTCATGGTTTTAAATAACCTGTATCCCATGGCAAATAGAAGTAACCTATATGATCAAACAATGATTTTTTTATTTTTTTATTTTGTAAATGAAGGTTATCAGCTGAGGAACTGCCTGGAATTAGGTGGGTGGTTGCCAGGGGGTCCCTTTTATGGTTATGATCCGATTTGTAGAGCTCCCTTCCCAGACAATTGTTGCCTGGTGCTGATACTGCTATTCTTTGAGTGTCACATTAAATCCGTCCTGTCCTCCCAACCTTCTGGTGTTTTACAAGATCTATTTGCTTATTTAATTTTAACAGCTGCTGCTATTGCTGTTTTTATGCGTTTAGGCTTCTGTGTCATACGGCTTTCAGGTTTGCTTTCTATAGCATTTTCCCGAGTCCCTCGGGGGATGGGGAGGCAGTATTGTTATTGTTGTAGTGATGATGATGATGATTTTATTTTTGTTTTTAAATTGAGTTGTCAGTTGCCTTTGAGACCCAATTCAGTAGAAAGGTGAGATCATTCACACACACACAGGAAGGAAGGAAGGAATATGAATATCATCAATCAGTAAATGTGGGGGAAGGATAGGTCTATTCCTATATTGTTTTGGTCATCACTAACTGACAATAGTTACATGTGAGTGGGCTAGTTATAATTTTTAAGCTTATTCTGCAAGGCAGTTTTTGCTGAATCCAAATATGATTTAGAGAAGTCTACCACTTAATATTTCAGATAAACTATGCCTGTCTTACTATGTTAGATAGTAAGCTTCAGAAATCAAACATTTCTTTCTACATTGTCTCAAACATTTTTATTTCATTCAAAAGTTTGTCCAAGAATTGACTGTAAACGTAACAGGCTTCTGATGTAAAGCTCCTAAAACCTCCCAAGTACAATTTTCAATTTAGTGTTGTTGTTTTCAGTTTTCTCTACTGCAGCATTATATGGTATTGAAGCATAACCTTTTGCTTGAGTTCTTATACACCATGTTGAGTTGTGCTATACAATCCATCTAAAGTTAGTCATGACTAGGGAAGTAAGAAGGCAGCCATTTCAGTTCTGACCTGCCTTCGTCACAATCAGTGCTGTTTCTATTCCACTGCAGCTCAGTTCCTGCTAAATACTATGTTAATCATACTACTGTCTGCTATTTAACAGAATTTATGTAATTGTTTACTTAATTTATGTAAGTTATGAATTTAACATAATTAATTATCATTCTTCCTACACCATTCATTTCAGTGCAAAGGAAACACAATATAAATGAGGGAGAGGGAAGTCATCCATTATATATTGTTTCTAGACTGAAAACAACAAGTTGAATTCCATTCCAAACATGGGATGAATAAGTGAGCATCTGCAATTTGTGCTTCTGTTTCCATTTTCACTGGAATTCTGCAACATCCATCGTCATGACTAGATGCTTTTTTTTAAGGGACCTGAGTTTCTTGTCCCTAAAACATTTTTGTTGGCTTCCATAGGAATTAGTTATAACTAACTCTAGTTAGGTCAGGGCTGGTTTAATGGAGTGGTCCAAAAATTTTGCAACACTTTTCACCTCTGCAGTAATACATAATAAGTAAATGTAGTGCAAATTACTGATCCTGTGACACTCTCCAGTTTATGAGGTGACTGGTATGCAGAACACAGATTATGGTGCTGATTTTTTAAAAATAAAGGAAATTCTTTTTTCTATATGTCTTGAAAGTTCTCCAATAAAGACAGTTACTAGTGCTGGATGGACATGACTGGGTCTGTACCTGCAAGCAATAAAATGATTTTGAATATAGAACCAAAAGATAGAATAGGAAGCATCTTGATTTCTGGAGGATAGACTACTGAGATGTCGCTGGGTTGTGTTTGATTTACCTATCATTTCAAGCCCTATAGAGGCATTACTAATAGGGAAACATAAGCACATAGAGGAGGACAGCAGGAATGAGCATTCTAGCTTCACCCCTTTCCATCGCTATTTCAATTGACATCCAACTCATGAAGGTGAGTGAGAAGTCTTTTTGTATCCATGGAGGCTCCCGTTGCATTTTGGAGCCCTGGAAAGTCAAGTTGAAAGACAGTAAGAACATGTGTGCTCATCCCACTTCTACCGTTCTCCTGATTACATGTCCTTATTGGTAATGCTCTCTAGAGTCATTAACAACCCTGTGCAATGCAAAATTAAAGGCTGCTGCTAATCAGAGGCCACTGGAACATCTTGTAGTCCTTTTAGCTCAAATACAAGGATGGGTAAATGTCCCTCAGCAAGTGAGTAGGTTTTAGTTAACCCCATTCTTACATTCCTTCCCCCCCCCCATTGTTAAATAATAAAGAAAAATAGCATTTTGAGATGTTTAGAGAAAGAACAACAGAAAAAAACCTACCCATTCATTGCATTTAGACACATTTGATTCATGATTCAGTGTGATTCGTCTTGTCAGCTGCTTAAAAATTCATAGCAAACTCTGTATTAATGTCATCTAGAAATAGAAAAAGAGAAGGAGCGATGTAAGCAATAAAGCGAGCAGAGACTCTATTGTTCCCACTGAAGACATAGCCAACATGAGGCATGATTTACAGTTAGACATTTTGTATGATCATAGCACCCTTGTACTCTTTGATCTTAAATAATAGCTTTAAATACAAGTGGTCAAATAGGAAAGGAGTGTAGCACTTACGAGTCATTACTCAATCCCTGTTTCCTACTGTTGAAATTGGCTTCCCGCAAGCTGTTGCAGGACCCTATTGCAACTTTGAGTTTCAACCTCCCTACCTAAAGTTCTCTTTAGGTTCAAGTTGGTTTCCTCCCTCAATGGAAAACAACATAAACACATAAGAGTATTCTGCAGAAGCTTTTATTCCATTGCCATTGCGCCTCTTTGTTGCTGTGATGCTATTGCTTTCCCTCCTCTTAAAAATTACTGCTTTCCTTGGTTGTTGCTGTTTTTTAATGGTTGTTTCTCCTTCTTTCCAATCTGGCAGGTACAGAAGATGTTGTAGCAATAATGATCCCTGAGCCAAAGGGGAAAGAGATAGTGAGTCTGCTGGAGCGAAATATTACGGTGATGATGCATATAACAATTGGAACCCGAAACCTACAGAAGTACGTTAGCCGAACCTCTGTGGTATTTGTCTCCATCTCCTTCATTGTGCTGATGATCATCTCCTTGGCATGGCTTGTCTTCTACTACATTCAGAGGTTCAGATATGCAAATGCTAGAGACAGAAACCAGGTGAGTAGCTTTGCAAATGGACATAGTTTTCTCTCCCGCACTGCCCCAAGTTCCTTAAAAGGGTTTATGTCATTGTTATTTAACCTTTCCGAACCCATAGTAATGAATTGCACTTTAAATTAACCTGTCTTTTTATTGCCAAGAAGGAAATGTTTAATAGGAAGGAAAGGGGCAATGAGAGAGAGTCAGCTAGTACAAAAACAAAAAACAGGGAAGAAAGACAGGTGAATTAATAGATTCTTACACAATGAAGTGCTTGTTATATTTTTCACCTGCACTAGGAGCTGTGGAATTCCCTCCCCACAGAGATGTGTCTGGCACCTGATTCCCCTGGCCTTTGAGAACTGTTTTTAATGTTATATTTTTATATTGCTGTAATTCATCATGAGAACTTATCATGACGGGTTGTCAGAAATCTAACAAATAATAATAATACAATACAACAGCTAAGAGAATAACAAGATGATGTGCCATTTGACAGTTCTTGCACTGAATAAGTGAGGTGTCAGAATTTATAGTTCTATGGCCAGGAATGTGTTCACACTATTTTTATTTATTTTTTTACTCCAGAGAAAACAACCATTAACACATTACTTAAAGCAAAGTAAGAGAATTTTACTCCTTGTTCAAAATGGGGCACCTAACTCCCATATGGCTTGTGATGGTAGCAGAGTTCTTACATTCCTGCTTTGTTGTGTGAACACTTCCTTCTTAATCTCAGTTTGAGGAAATGGAACTGGAAATGCCAAAAGACAACAGATAATGAGCAAAAGGCCCAGACAGAGAGTAGTCAGATCTAGTACCAAGTGGGAAATGGCAGTAAGTTAAAGAAAGCAGAAGTAAAAAAAAAAAAAGCTGTAACTTCTTTTAAAAGTGGAAAAACCTCTGCAGATAGAAGATGAGTAAAATAATGTATGAAAGAAAAATAACTATTTTCGTGAAGAAAATTGTAACTGCACAACTGCTTCATTAGTTTCCTATTTTCAGGTTTCAACCAGCCAACCAGCCCCTGTCTGTTTTCTGTAACCTCTCTTATCAGCACCAGGGTACAGAGATCCAGCAGTTACCTTTCTCTTTTAGCCCCACTGACTGAAGTAGCACCCACACCCCAGCCAAAATTTTGAACCAGCAGTTTGTATGTCTACACATATGCATCACTGCTCACATATATCAGGCTATTTCAGAGACAAAAACAGATACCTTGTGGCCAAGCTACACATTACATTTCTGTTAATTCTTCTTTAGTTACAGCCACAGGGATCCAATTGTCATTAGAACCACAACATGCAAGGAGATGAGATTTGTCCTTTCCCTCTCCTTGGACAAAGATCGCCCCACATTCTGGGCATGTCTATTAGATTCAGAAGGAAAAAATCTCCATTAGCGCCCAGTGGAACTTTTAAACTGCTAAACGTCATGCCTGTGTGGGAAGGTGATTTTCAGCCAAATCACATCTGGGGAGGGAAGGAATAAACCTCTCGATGCACTGTGATCCCAGTGGCAGTCCTCCTCCACTAATATATAAATATATTAGAAAGATGCCATTTTAACATTGGACACATGGCTGGAAACATTGCTGTCATGGAAAAATTGTCAAAGCAACTTAAAGCTCGAAGAAACACGAAAGCCAGAGATTATTTTGAAGAAATTTGTTAAATGTTTGTTCAGTACATTAGGAAAGATAGCATAATGACAAAGCCACAAACAACTCATGGCACTCTCTGGAACAATCTGCTAAAAAATATCACAATATCCAATATTATAACCATTTAAGAATAAACATATGGGCTATATTACTACTTGCCTTATACTAATATATACACAGAGAATACTTTGGGGGAAGGGAGAGATGGGAATTAAGTTATGTGTATTTGTACTTTTGTATTATATAAATGCAAAGAAAGAGACTAAAAAAAATTGTGAGCACATAATTCAGTGGAGGAACTACAAATGGCTTCGGCTAAAGAGGATTAAATATTACACAAATGGCTTCTGTAAAAGAGACTGAAAAGCTACGTATTTCAGACATGCTAAAAATGCAAATGTGTGCAATACTGCTGACAAATGTAAGATTAAGCTTTGCATGCCTTATTAAAGAATATTCAGAATGAAGAGTAAAATAGCCCGCAGATTATATGCAAGTTTATTGGCCGAAAGATTGCTTGGAATAAATTCTGAAAAACAAGACTTGCACTTTTATTTTTATATTTCGTTCAACTGAAATTATGCTCAGTCAGTTCCATTGGTGGCAATACATCTGTAAGCATCATTCATTGACATGCCATGGCTGTTATAATGGTCAACTTATTCTGCCCATCAAGAGTCTCTTCATTGGTGCATGCATAAAAAAGATACAACAACAACCCGCTCCCCGCCTTGAACGATATCAACTTTCGTGGCACATCTTCACCCATGCTTTTGTCATAAATATGTTTTCTTTATTAAAAGTTGGAAATTTCCCTCCAACTTTCTAGCAGAGCTATGTTTTAAAGAACAGATTGTAGTTGGTACACATCACAAACTGAATCTTTCCTACTAAAGATAAAAAAGATTCCTGTGGAATTTTTGGTGTGTTTTTTGACGTGTAGTGCTCAGAGTGTTGGACCAAAACCTGAGAGACCAGAGTTCATTTCCACTCAGCCATGAACCTTGGGCCAGTCACTATCTCTTTTGCCTAACCTGGTTCATATGATTGTTGTGAGGATAATGTCAGGTGAACCATGTATAGGAGGGATCTAAATGTAATAAATAAATAAACTGTCCCATTCTTCCTCCTGCAATCCATCAGCTGCATCTGATGAACTCAATGCAGATTTAAAAATCACCACTGACTTATTCCTCTTGTTTGCTTTGGAATAAAAAAAAATGAAATTTCCTTGGCCTAATGTTCAGAGAGTATCGATTTCCAAGTCCTGTCGTCAACATTTATTGCTTGATCTTTGCCAGCTTTCATTCCGAATCTGAGAGCTGCTAATAGGGAGTCTTCTCTTGACAGCTTTCTTTCAATCTGTGCCATTAGTCTTTGCTGCAACCATTTCCCTTTATTCCTGTGCCATGAGTTCTTCTATTAAAGTAGCCCTTCCTGCCTGGATCAAAATATAAAATATTAATAGTAGAAATGTAGAAATGATGTGAAACATCAACTTGCTTATAACTTATATCTGTTTGGCCTTTGGCTCTCACATATTCAGTATTTCTTCTGTGTCTTCTTGGGCAGAGTGTTCAAAGCTTAATGTCCGGTGTATGTTTGACATTTGAAGTATGGAGGTTTTCCATCTCTTCTTCCAAAGCCATTTGTTGCAGACATTTGCCCTCTTTAGCTTGGTCTTTGTCATTCCCTCCGCCCAGTATAATGTTCACTGATATATAATGCATAGCAATAGCTATGTTAATTACGTCATGGGTTGCTAACATGGTGCCTGGGGGCAGACACGCATCCACAATAACTTTCCTTGCTATCCACAGGGTCCCATCCCTCTGCTTCTTCCTCCACTGCAATTAGGCTTGGGGAGAAACCCCCTTGTTTAGCCAACAGAAGGCTTTTAAAAGCCTAATTATACTGCAAGGAATAATTTAGAGAGGGGTTGCATGTGTGGTGCCCACAATAGTTTTTCTGGATTGCAAATGTGGCGACGATCCCAAAAAAAAGATTGGTAACCCCTGTTTCAGGTCATTCTTCCCAATATCTTTATCATGTGATATTTTAATTCTGTCAGCAGCCTGTTTTAATTATTTAAATATGTGTTTCATTTGTTTTCTGCACTGGTTTGCGTTCCTTTTGATAGAGAGCACCCAAGCTCATGTCAAATTGGTTACAGCTCTAGAATTTTATGGTACAGGAAGCTGTATAGTTTCATCTCAGATCCAAAACACAAAAGACAAAAAGGCAGGTGTCAGTCAGTGGACCATAACATGAGAAAACAGTAGTTTCTCTGTTTGCCAGGAAGAAAATATCACTTACGGTTGCAATGACAAAGAGCAGTCTACAGGCATTTTGGTAAGAAAAGGATGGTGACTTCTGCCAGCCACTTAGAAGAGCTTTACTACTGCTGCCACCATCACAAGCAACAGTAAAACTTCATCTTCTTTCAAGTTAAAAAAAAGGAATCCACCACTGCTATCCACCATAGTAAATAACCCTCTTCCACATAAACCATTAAAAAAAAAAAACCTGCTCCTCTCCAAATTGACAAAATGGCCTTTAAAATTCACCTTAGATTAAAAGGTCAGCTTGGAATGTCATTGACACTTATACAATGTAGATACTAGGCATATATCCAGTGAAAGGAAGTTCTAGAGCTCTGGAGCCACTACCAAGAAGGCTCTTCCACATGCTGCCACACTGTGAGCCTCCACAAGTAGTGGAATAGCTAACACAGCCTCCCCAAAGTGAATACAGCTCCTCCTATAGGAAGAGTCACTGATCACTTAGAAGTTGCAGTATTGGAATCATGTTTCCATTGTATAGGCTGCATGGGATGGGAGAATGTTTAGATGACCCAACCATTTGAGTTGGACCTGATCACTGGAGCTTTCCCCACTCAAGCGACACATGGAATGAGGAGAAAGGGAACTGGCATGATCTGGATAAATGTCTAAACACTGTAAAAATGAGAAAGTATTCTACTTTGTCTTATATGGTGATCATATTTTTAAAACTTAAGTGTATTCCAAAAGTATCACAAATATTTAATCCGTTACTGTCCACCCTCATTTTCCATCTTAAACTGAATTTCTAATTCCCCAAAGTATTAAACATCTGCTGACTCAAAAGTTGAAGTTTCCAGCAAAAATATTCAGGGAGGTAAGGAGTGTGTCAGCATTTAATTTAAATGATGAACAATCAATATGAAAGTACATTTAGTAGGTGGAAAGTATTTAGAAGGTGGCATGGGGTTGTGTCCAATGCTAATCCTTCTTGCAGTGGATCCACTGAAATTAATGAACATGACAAACTGGATCCATTCACTTAAATAGGTCTTCTCTGAATCAAACATCATTTGGATGCAACTCGTGTTATTTTAATAAGAAATGGTTTTATTCTTAAAGGCTTCATGAGAGCAAAATTCAGGAGCGAACGATCATGTCCATCCTGCCAGATCTATTTTATACTAGCTCACATCCTTTGGTATATATTAATAGCGCACAAGAAATATTTTCCTCCCTCTTGCCTTTCCCCTCTATTCTGTGCAAGCTGTGAGAGAAATGGTGCCAAAGATAAAACGCTGCATTACAAGATAATAGTTGGCGAGCATGTCATGATCAAGAGCTACATTAAATGTTCATTTTGTTATCTCCCTTCTGAGGAGCTGTATGAAGGACATGTTTCACATTTGCAAACGATGGACGTGATCCAGCCAGAGTGCACCACTTTTCAGCCCCACTCATTGTGGTGGCTGAAATTTGTGCCGACTAAATAGTGCTACTAAAGAGGACTCTGGAGGGCCCTGACTCAGCACTACATAAGTGGAATACGACCACCACATACACCCCTCAGTAAGGATGTCATCAGTATTTGACCAGGGCTTCTTGGGTAGGTAAACAACTCTGGTGAAATTATAAAACATAGCCTCCCAATGTGCAGTTGGAATCACATTCTTCTCTTTCCCTGCTTAGTATGGACTGTTTTGCCTCCATATTGTGCAACAGAAGCAAAGCTGTGCGTCCCAGGGAGAGGTAATGGCACTTCTCTCCTGCTGCTCAATACAGGGTGGAAGGTGCCTTTCTTCCATGATGAGCAAAAGGAGAAAGCGTTTCCAGGGCATGAAGGCTGCCCCCAGCACTACAGCCTCCCCACCCGAGTAGGAGACCTATGGGGGAGGTGTTAGGCCCGTCAGCGTGGCCCCAAGATGTTAAACCCCCATATATTGCACTAACATAAGGGTAATTAAACTGAAAATATATAACATGATTTAATTAGCAGGGGGGAAAGGATCAAAGAAATTCAAAAACATAATGAAATTTATCTACAAAAACATAACTGCTTGGATCCTAGGGTTGTTTTTTTAAACCATGAACTGAAGATCCTTCTGTGAACAGAGCAATGTTAACTTCCAAGTCTATATATCCAGTACACAGTGATATAGTAAATGCAAGAAACTCAGTGGAGCCCATTTGGAAGAGGAAGTGCCCCACATGTGTGTTGGATCACATGACAGGATTCTTCAGGAGCTCCTATATATTTTTATCAGTTCACTGTCTTCTTTACACTGAGTGGCTCCAACAATGAAGCGGAGTGACTCTGTATTTAATCATTCCGTTCGCTTAAACAAAAAGTGGGGGTAGGGGTGAGCAGCCAACTAGCAGTTTGGCCTAAGTTGATAGCCTTATTATAGTCCACTAGTGAACGTTCAGCCCATTAAATTAACGGGCACTAGAAGATATGTGGTGAAACATTTGTAAAAGCAGGCTGAGGTCCCTCTACCCCTTTCCTACCTCTGTGGCACCTCTACCCCTTTCCTACCTCTGAGGTCCCTCTACTCCTTTTCTACCTCTGTCCCCTCTACCCTTTTCCTACTTCTATCCTCCCTTATAGCCCTTTCCCTATCCAGAACCCATCACTATTTACCTCTGAGTGTTCGTGCATGTTGTCACTCTTCCCTTTTCCTATCTCCCTCGCCCCGGAAAGGCACAGCCCCGCCCTCGTCCGCTCCCGGCCAATCCGAGGCCCGAAGTCTCTGCGTCGTCCAATCCCTGCGTCCCTATAGGACATGCTCAGTGGAAAATTTCCACTGACACACGGAAAGTTGGACGCAGAGACACTTCAACTTTATTATATAGGATTACATGGTTTTAAAAAAGGAAATAACTGCAGCAACAGCTCTTAAAATAAACTGCTTTTTTTTGGAAACTCAATCTTGGGTATTATCTATATTTCTTACTGTTTCCCCCCTTTCCAAATCTTTGCTTCTCCTTTCTGAAAACTGGAATGGTGCCTTGGAAAAACAAACAAACAAAAAAGCAAATGGAAACAGATGGGTGAAGAATGATTCACATTCCAGACTTTCAGATGCAAAAAATATGTGGAATAATTTTCACCCTAATTCTCCAGGCAGATGGCTTCACTCATGCAGGGATGGTGTGAAGTCAGTACGTACTTAGGTTGGGAGAAAGTGGTTTGAGATTTCAGCATAAAGATGAAGTCCTAAAGCGCCAAAGTCATTTTTCTTAGCTTAGAAAAGTATTCATTTAGCAATAAAATGTAGTGGGGAAATGCATTTTCAAATGTTGCGGAGTACAGAACATTTTCAGGTATTTTGTCAAGGAATGCAGTCTGGGATTCTGCTAAGGATATACCTCTTGCAACATAATGGTAAGGCCTTTGCACAACATCCTGCAACTCCTTTTTCACAGACCTTCCTACTCATCTTCATGATGTGGCCTGGGAAAGGGATCCAGACTGGACAGCTGTGCCTCTAGTTCCTGGGTTTGGTTGCCCTAGAGATTGCAATTTGCTTCAGTTTCAAGTTTGATCCCACACTGATAGTGTTTCCCTCTGCAGCGGTTTTATGGTTTTAATCTCAAATGTAATGTTTTTTGTTCAACCCAGCCTCTGTGCCTGTCTCTTTATTTGGCCACCAGGTTGAAAGACCTGCTGGATCAGGCCAAAGGCCCATCTTAATCCAGCAATATTTTCTCAGTGGCCATCTTGATGTCCATGGGAAGTCAGGACATGAGCACAACAGCACCACCACCCCCTCCTGTGGTTTCCAGCAACTGGCATTTAGAAGCATTGCTGCCTCTGACAGTGGTGGTGGAACATAACCATTAGGGATAGTAGCCATTGATAGCTTTATCCTCCAGGAATCTGACTAATCCGCTTTTAAAGCCATACAAGCTGGTGGTCATCATTGCCTCTTTGGGGAGCAAATTCTGTGCACTGTATGAAGAAGTACTTGCTTTTGTCTTGCAAGCCCAACTGAATTCAGTAGGAATTACTTCTAAATCAGCCTGTTTAGGATTCTGCTGTAAGCAATACACAGACAATAATGGACCTGCTCTGATACCACCCATAATATGACCCTGTTCTTGCAAGAGCACTCATGCATTCATTGAGCATGTTTATGATTCCAGCAACTGGTATTCAGAGGCATACTGCTATCTTAGTTGGTGACCATCGCTAGATCTTGTGTGAGTGTACTTTATGTTCTGTGTGATGAACCTTTTATGTCTGTCCTGAGTCTTTTTTTAAAAAAGTGCTTCTACTTGCACAAGTCAGGACACCTATTTTTTGTAGATCCCTCCTATCCACCCATGCCCCTCCCCACCTTTAAAAAAAATACCCTGCTCCCAAAGGTTGCAGGACTCTCTGGAAAGTTTATGTAGTATGAAATATGTAGCAGGGGATCAGCAAAAATCAGCTGCACCTAATTCTTCTGTCATTGGTTCCTATTACAACAGATTGAACATCTATAACAATGTGAGAAAATCAGATACCTTTTAATCCATACTGCATCTGGTGTTTTGTCGATACCATTTATTCCCCGTATTAGTGACCTCTTTGAATCCAATATTGCATTTACATAGCTCTTCTCTGTTTCATTTAAAATGATCTTGGACCATCAAACTATTACAGAGCCATGCAAGAACATCTGTGTGAAGGTGTGCTCTTTAGTAAAGAGTGATATGTTGCATTTTTAGCGCCGTCTCGGAGATGCTGCAAAGAAAGCAATCAGCAAACTGCAGGTCAGAACGATAAGGAAAGGAGATAAGGTAATTTTTTCTTAACTCTTTGTTTTAACCAAGCAGGGTGGGTGTGGGGAATGCAGTCAGGACCGGTGCTGGCAATTTTGGCGCCCTAGGCGAGGGGGCGGGCCACGTGATGTCATTACGTATGACGCACGTTGCGGAGCGGTGCCCCGCCCCCTTCCCGGCCGGGCGCCCCTCGCCGCCGCGGTTTGCTTGCTCCGCCGCTGGTTGGGGCGGCAGCGGGGGGCAGGCTGGCCAGCGCCCCCTCCATTTTGGCGCCCTAGGCAGTTGCCTAGTTCGCCTAAATGGACGCGCCGGCCCTGAATGCAGTTAGGCATTGTGCCGTGGGCAATAAAATAAACTAAACCAGAAACCTTTGTGTGGGTTACTTTCTTCCACAAAAGGGCCTGGTGAGGACTGAGGAGAGTGCTGTATGGAAGGCACACACTGGTTGCTCATACCAGTACCTGCAACAACCTGCTGCATTGACTCCCCATATGGAGGAAGGGTTGAAACGCCTCTGTTATGTGCTTCAGCAGGGGTACCAACATGGTTCCCTCCAAATATTGCTAGACTCCAGCTCCTGTCATTTCTGACCATTAACCATGGCTGGCTGGGGTTGGTGAGAGTTCGGAGTGCCGCAGGTTCTCCATTCCTGAATTACAGGGATCCCTTTGCAAATGGACACTGTAACCAATTGGACTAAACTGAACTCTCAGAATCTGGATGGACTTGGGGGTGTTATTAAATGTCAATGCATTTCAGTCCGCCATGCTTTCCGTTGAAAATGTCGATCTCAATGTTTCTGTAGGAAACTGAACCCGATTTCGATAACTGTGCAGTGTGTATTGAGGGTTACAAACCGAACGACGTTGTCAGGATCTTGCCCTGCCGGTGAGTTGATATAACCATCCAATTAGAGAGATACAATTAATAAAGTAATTGATTTTTGTGGTGTTCTTCACAGGCCAATAATATGTCTTTGTCGTTTACTAACAGTGCAAAATGCTTTAAACACCCCGCCCCCCAAAAAAACCTATCAAAGCTAAAACAATTACAGTGGCTTGTGGGGGGTGGGGGGGCCTACAGAAACCGAATGCATTGGTGTTTGAAATTTGGTTGCCGGAAATTTATCTGATTGGGATTTTTTTTTAACTTGCTGGATCACCTTAAAGTAGAAGCAATTTAACTGCAGTTTTTCTTAGATATATCATATATATATATAGCAGTGGTGTCATATATATGCCCCCTTTTCAGCTATCTCAGTGCACAAGCTGCTAGTATTTTTGGAAAGCCCACATGAAAGATCCAATTTGGAGCAGATGATTTAGATTCAAAGGTTGCTTTGCTCTGATGGAAGGAGTATTCCTTTGTCAGGGGAATAGAACCTTTGGACCCAATCTAATGTAATATGTTCCTTTTATGATCAGTGGGGCGGGGGGAGGGAGTAAACCAAATCCAGTAGATAAATAGATGTAACAAACTGCATGCATCTTTTTCCAAGCAAAGAAGCAAGCCTATTAGGGAACCATTACTCCAATTCTCATCCTACGCAGGTTGATAGGTTGTATGTTCACAGATCAAGTTGTATGCTATCAGTTCTCTTTCTGCAGTTGCAGATCTTGCGTTTTGCAGTATCTCCAGTCATGGATACAGAGGTGAAACACAATAAATAGTTTTTTTCTTATTTATGCTACTTTTCACAGTACCAAGGATGATAAATCTGCTGTCAGCAGATAAATGTTTCTTAGGGTCTGGTTTTTAATATGGAAAATTGCATCCATTTTATTTCATCTTCTGAAGTTTTTATTTAGGGAGCTTTTTTCTGCTAATTCTACATTTGAAATTACAAGCTAGGTTCCATCCATTACAATTTATTAACTACAAAACACTTCTATTTTTCAGTACAGGTCTTCTTTTACCAGGTTTTTCTTGACAAAAGTATTTTCCACACAGATATATCTTCAGCTGTATAGTCCTTATGCTGCAAGACACTTTTGAGCTTTTTCAGAGCAGATGGTATCAACTGCATCTTTGAGAAATTGTGAATATTCAGGTCTTATATAGATTTTAACTAAATTTCATTTTTCTCCCTTTGTAGGCACCTCTTTCACAAATCTTGTGTAGATCCATGGCTACTAGACCATCGCACCTGCCCTATGTGTAAAATGAACATCTTAAAAGCACTAGGGATTCCGGTAAGCATGTAATGTGGTAGAATACTGAACATTGTATTTACATTAATCCTAATTCCACTTTTTAAAAAAGTGAATAAGCAAGTATCCTCCTAGTGAGTATTATATTTCTATCCTGAAGATTTTGAGTCCCCTAAGGCCATTTCCTCACCAATGCTAATAAGACGATATCCTACACACACACACACACACACACACACACACACACACACACACACCGAGTGACATTTTCAGCATGAACCATAATATTTAATGTATGGAAAAAAACCTGAAGCTCAAAACTTCCCTAATCGGATAAACACACAACCCCTAAAACAAAACACAAGGCAACAAGGTAAGCAACCCTCCCCAAAACCGACAACCCCTACAACAAAACACCCCCAAAATCAAAGAATACCCACACATTTTTAAGCGAAAAATTAAGTGAAAATTGTGAGGAACAGAGTGTGTCTGAGGGTAGCATGGCGCTCCCCCCCCCCAGTACCACAATGGGGATCCCAGCAGTAACGCCATAAATTAGCAAAGCATCTGGTAAATATCATCCATTAAGACACCTGAAAAATGTCTAAATTAAGTATTAACTCCATATACCAAGCATGCATCAGTTCTGAAAAAAGGCACATGATGTTGTATGCCTCCAATTTGGATAAACATTTCTGAGGATATGTCCAAGCTCCATTGAATTCACTGGCACTTACTTCTGAGTAGACATGGTTAGGCTTATGCTGTTAGAGGTGTTGGCGTTTTGGTGCCGTCAACAAATATCTAACATAACAACCTAGGTATGGATAGTCTCTAAATGGCCATTTGCTTTCAGAAGAATTTGCAAACTAATAAAGACTATCCTGTAAAGAGAAGCCAAAATGCATGTTTTGAAATCCATGACAAGGTAATATTTGGAACTGCAATGAACTATAGAACTAAATGAACTATTTCTTCCTGTAATCCAGACACAAATATTTCCTTTCAGAATCTCTCTCCCCATTTCCATTAGACTCTTCTTTCTTGCTTTCATTAGCCCAATGCAGATTGTGTAGATGACATACCTCCAGATTTTGAAGCTTCTATAGGAGGGCCACCAACCAATCAGATTACAGGAGCAAGTGATATAACTGTGAATGAAAGCTCCGTAGCACTGGACCCTCCTGTCCGGACAGTTGGGGTACTACAAGTCATCCAGGATGCAGACCCTCTTCCACAGACTGGGGAAAATAACCTCAACACAAGCAGTAAGTTCTCAACTCATTTGCTTAGAGTGAATGTTTTAAATGTGATTCATAAAATCGCCGGTGACTATTCTGTAGTATTTTCAACAGGGATATGGGTAAGTCCTGTTTCACATTGAAAATACTTCAGCAGAACTGGATTTCTCATTTGAAATTCCAATATACATCCGAAATCCATTCTGTAATCCATTCCAAACCAAATCTGATGGGTTACATGGAATCACGATGCTCACAGTGATCTCAGATTGGCTGCAGTGAAAACAAAAATTGCACTGAAGGTGCAAGCAGGCACAACCACATAATGAAAGAAGGTATTAGAAGAGGGTTTTGTGGTGTTATGCAAAAAATATTCGTTTGTGAATATGCAGTACAATCATAATTCTAACTGCGAATATGCAGAGATCTCATGTGCCAGTCTGGTGTAATTCATTTACACTTTAAGACTTTAAAGGTAAGCTTGAGTCCTGAGTGGGCTTCTTGTGGCAAACAAGGTAAAGGTAAAGGTAAAGGACCCTTGACAGTTAAGTCCACAGAATCACAGAATCACAGAATCACAGAATCATAGAGTTGGAAGAGACCACAAGGGCCATCCAGTCCAACCCCCTGCCAAGTCCAGTCGCAGACAACTCTGGGGTTGCGCTGCTCATCTTGCTTTACAGGCCAAGGGAGCCAGCGTCTGTCCGTTTTTCCATGTGGCCAGCATGACTAAGCTGCTTCTGGCACAACGGAGCACCGAAACCAGAGCAGCGCATGGAAACGCCTTTACCTTCCCGCCGGAGCGGTACCTATTTATCTACTTGCACTTTGATGTGCTTTCAAACTGCTAGGTTGGCAGGAGCTGGGACCGAGCAACAGGAGCTCACCCCGTCGTGGGGATTCGAACTGCCGACCTTCTGATCGGCAAGCCCAAGAGGCTCAGTGGTTTAGACCACAGCGCCACCCGCATCTCGGCAAACAAGTTGTCGCTCTCCAATCCTTGAATTGCAGGATGGCTCAAAGCAAATATGTCTGTGGCTCGCAAGAGTGTAAGCGCAGGTTATATTTGCCTTTCTGTTAGGGTTCAGTTCTGCAGAAAGATGATCTTCTAGTCCTGCCAAACATTTACTCTTCATAAGCCACAAGGGGACACAACAAGTTTGGATTGTGTCAGACCACAGTAGCTGGCCTCCGTTTCAGCAGTCACTGCAGTATCTTATATTTGCTACCACAGCATACTTGAGATTCCAGATTTGACGATTTAAAAAATGCAGTTCTAGCAGGGACAGTACTCTCCCATTGGTTTCCTCCCACATGCGCCTCAAAAGGAGCTTTAAACTCATATCAATTACAATGGGTTTTATACCTAGGTAGCTGGGATTAGGATTACAGTGTCAGTTAGCAATACACATTGAGTTTCCTGCTACACTTTTTGGGGTTTTTTATAATCATATTTTTTTCTGCTTTCTTTTTTTTCTTTGAAAAATAAAATCACATGTTTTGTGACTTCAGAAACAGGAAGCTGACTGACTGACTCACTCACAGAAATGAACTAACTAGGGCAAACAGCTAGAATTTACTGTAAAATGGGAGCTGTAGGAAAGAGAGCATGTTGCAACATATGGGAAAAAGTCTTCTCTCTCCATTAGCTCTGAGGAAAATATCTTCATAGCTACCCGAAGTACTGTTTCAGTTAGCGCTGTCGATCTGTGATATTAAAGGGAATCCAAGGTTTTTTTTATTAACAATTTAATAAACAAAACCTAATATTTACTAGGGATAAGGGAGGGAAAAACATTTCAATAGCATAACAGAATCAGTATGACCTATAGAAAGCAACAAGTTTTCCCAGAATTTGTAGCCCCACCAATGAAAATCTGCCATGTTTGATTAAAATTAGCGTTTATCATTTAGTTGATTAATCTACTGGTTAAGTAAATTAGAGTTTGCAGGCTGAGGTTTGTTGTTGTTTTTTCCTATTCGTCATCAAGTGCTTTGAGATTATGGAAGTAGAGGTACCAGTAGCCCCAGTGGAGTAGCCTGGTGAGAAAACTTAAAAGCAAGGCTGCCTGAGAGCTCTGTGTGAATATGGCATAAATTAGGCTCAGCACAACCCTGCAAAAAATAAAATAAAAATCACACAGATGTTTATGCACTGTTGGGTCCTCTGTATCCTCATTTCACCGTCTCTCCTATCTGGGGATTTTACACATTTGGCACATGATTGTCCACAGGCTTCATTTTTTGGTCTTATATTTTTCATAAACAATTCCTTTGTGCCTCATTCACAACAGTGAGTGTGTTTCCATGCTACTTTTTTCTGGCCCCTCCTCTCAGTCACAGCTCCCCTGCTCTCAGCTATCTCTTCCCGTTCGGAGCATGCATGCAGTAAGTTTGGGAACTTTGGAGGAAGAGCAAATTTTTACCAGCCCCTAGTTATCAGGGCAAAATGGAGGCTTACCCTTTTGGTGAGGACAGGTGGGCAACCTCCAATTTTTAAATTTTTTTAAATATCATTTGAGCTGAGGGAAACAAAACAGTTTGTGCAAATGGAAATGTGGGTGTAGCGAGAGAGGCCACCCACAGAAACATTGCCACATGTATGACAAGCTGCCTACCTGAACAAATGCGCTATGAAGCTTCCATGCCAGTGATGACTGCAAATTTATAATAGATGGAAAAAGTTTACTTTAACGTATTTCCCACTGTAAGAGGAAATCTGGTTTAAATGTTTTTTTAAAAAACATGGCCTGAGATTTTGATGATGGCAACATGGAGTGGACAGTTCGAAACCCTTGTATGTGAGGGTAATACTGATTCCCCAGTAAACCTCCATCTGGAAGCACACAGGGATCTGAGCATATATCCTATTGTCAGGCATTCAGGAGCACATTTAAAATACGTCCACTGTCCAGGCAGCCGAAGGACAGACATGACAAAGAGGGAGTGGGATATTGGTTACAGTGGGATGCAGGGGCGGAGGAAGAGGGTGCGGTGGGGCGGACCACCCCAGGTGACATTGCTGAGGAGGGTGACATTTGACGCACCACCCGCCTGCGACTCCCAAGCCTACCCTGAGCCGTCAAGAGAAGGGGGGAGCTGTGCCGCTTTGCCAGCAGCATTCCCCCTTTCCCCCTTCGTTTTGACAGCTTGGGGGGAGGCTTGGGAGTCGCGGGTGGGCGATATGCCGAAAGTCTGCCATCAGTGGCTCACTCTGCCCCCAGCTGCAAGGCACATGCGCCGCTCCATGCACCCAAGCAGCTATCCTGTGTCTGGGAGGGCACCCTCCACGCCGCGCCCCCCTCTGGAGCGCGCCCGCCCTGGGCAGCGTGGGCATATTCTCCGCCGCTGGTGAGATGACATGTGACAGGGGGTGTGCTCACAATATAAATTTTGAAAAGTGACATATTTTTATGTTTACATCTTCTGGCTGAGAAAATTCCCCAAAAGATCTGTTTGGGAAGACCTGGGAAGGAAGTGCAAATCCCAAGGAATTTGCGGTTCCTGTTCTCTCCGCAGTCCTGCTGTGGTGAAGCCAGCAGCGAAGCAATTGGATATGCCTACCCACCTGTCAAACCTGGCCTTCAGGAGAGTGTGTAGATAAGTAGATCTGGCCAGTAGACCAGATCCGGTTCTCCATCCCTCAGTTAAAGTTAATGGCTTCTAAAGTTGTACACTGGAAATACTGTGTGACTTCCAACAAATGTTTTAAGTTCTTACGTGCCATTCCCCTATTACGTTACTCAGAGTTCAGCATAGGTTGTTGCTCTTCTAAAATGTCACCTCAAGAGTTCATTCACTTTCTATTTCTGCTAGTGTTGTCATTGGCTCAATATCATTCAGTCACACCGAGACCCTAGGAATGTAGATGCCAGTGCATATTTCTCAGGAAGCTCACCCTGTCTATGTGGATTAGTTAAATGGAAGCCATTTAATGGCTCAAGCAAAGCTGTTTAGTTTCCTAGACGCAAGTCTGAATACTCCAGTTTATGTGTTTTGTGCATCAAGTTCTTCATAAGACTCAAGGCCTTTACAGAAACAGTATAGGTGTGTGGCTGTTGTGAGTTGGCTTTTTCAAGGGCATCATGCTAATGAAATCCTGCTTTGGAGTTTTTGACCCCCTGCTGTCTCAGCTGTTCACATGATTAATAGCACATGACGGAGTTAGCAACCAGCAGCAGTCAAACTTAGCTCAATGCAGATCCTGGGAGGTCACGACCAGAGCTTGCAAACAGGGGCGTTTGCAAGGGCTTTTAGCAGGGGAGGCCCAGATTTATGTCTCTTGGTGTGTATAGGACCAGAGACATGGAGGGCGAGGGAGCTGCTGCAATGACCTGTAATGCCTGTGCCATGTTTGTCATTCTCCCAGAAAACAAGCAACAGTGCACTTGTAGCAAGTGCAAGGTGGTTGTCTTGCTGGAAGTGAAGGTGCAGCAACTCAAGGCCTGCCTAGCCACACCTCAAGCAACAGGACAACATGCAGAGTTACTTGACAGAGCTGAGTTGACTGAGATTGAGCAGCAAGATAGATGAGGTGCCCCCAGGGTGGAGAAAGTTTGCCCATTGCAAGAGTCTAACCCCTGGAGGAATGTGGCGTATAGGACAGTCACAAACCACACTTTGTCTATTAGAGTTGCAAAATCGCTTCCACCTCTAGTCTTCTGTTTGGTAGCAGAAAGAGATGGGCTCTTATCGGTATAAATTATTTCTTTTTAAATTATTATTCATGTAAAATGTGACAGATAAGCAATATCTCAGTAGTGAGGATCAGCCCAATGTGCAAATCCCCTGCTTCTAGCCAGATAGAAAGATGCTGTATTTATTTTTATGCAAAATAGTATTATCTATATCTATCTATCTACATCTAGGATACTTGTAACCCAGTCTTAATTAAAATCCCAAAGCAGGGGACAATATCAAAACATACATCAAATAATGTAATATACATAACAATAAGGAAACAATTTTAAAGCAAGAAGAAACTTTATTGGGAGGTTATGTTATGTATTTTTATGTTTTTATACTGTATAAATCTTACGAACGGTTGTTGCAATTCTAAAAATCCAACCTGAGCATGCTTACTCAAGACATAAGCCCCGTCGACTTCTTCCAAAGTGTACTCTGGAATATACTTTGGAATGTATTTTAATTTTCCAAAGTCTACTTATGATAATAGCCTAAAAATTCTGATATTATATTTGTCAACCGCATTGAAAATTTCACTGTGAAAAGAAATCTTTTAAAACAACAGCAGGGTGATTTAACAGCAATGTAAAAACCTGATAGATTTAAACAAATGATGCATAAACAGTACCTGTGCTTTTAGGTGCCCCAGTGGTACTTTGCAGTTTGCCAAATAACTGAAAAATAGTTAATTGGCTTCTTTTTTAGCAGAGAGAATAATAGGCAAACTTTTCTTGCTGCTGTGTTCCAATAATGCTCATGGAACTTCAGGATGGCAAAGATAGATTAAAAGTCTAGCTAAATGCACTTAGAGCAAAGGCATTCTATTAACTTGGTTCTGTATATTCCCATAGCTGTACTGAAATAAGTTATGCGAGAGCTTTTTGTTCACATGAAAAATCCCAATAAATATTCCAAATATACAAATTTTTACAGGGAGAAGCCAGATTTGGCACAGCGACTGATGGCATGCAGTAATTGCAGTATGACTAAAAACGGCAATTGTTGATGGCACACATCCAATAGCCAGGGTGTTCAGTGGCTTAACTGGAGATTATGAGCAGCACCCTTGTCAATTCCAGCAAGTCTGTTCTAAATGTGATGAAGGCTGCAATCCGAACCCTGTTTAAGTGGGAGTCAACCCCATTTAACTCAATAGGACTGACTTCTGATTAATGATGGTTTGATTGCTCTATAAGTCTGGCTCCATCCTAGTGGTGCTTTCCCCCCCCCCCTTTGTCTCATGTCTAAGAATTGTCTGTACAGTTAAATTCCCAGGGAACTGGGTCACGTGGCTGATGGACCACAGATTCATCACTCCTGTTTTAGAGAATTCTCTTAGGAGCATTATCCTGGAGATTATAAATCATGAGCACATCTGCTTTTCTTTCTTTCTTTCTCTCTCTCTCTCTCTCTCTCTCTCTCTCTCTTCTCTCTCTCTCTCTCTCTCTCTCTCTCTCTCTCTCTCTCTCTCTCTCTCTCTGTGATGATAGATGATACTTCTGATTAATGATTACATACTGTCAGGGACCTGACCTCACGCAAGGCACTTGAGACGGGGAAGGAGGGATGGAGGGAAGTGCAGCCTCTCCTGGGAAGCAGCTCGAAGTCCAGCAGCGGGGATAGTAAGGACAGCCCCAGTGGTGAGGAGCAGGAACTGTCAGGCAGTGCGGTGGAGCTGAGGGTCAGAGATGCTGACAGAGCCTAGATTGACCTGAGTGGGTTGCGGAGCAAAGCAGTCAGCTACTTCCGTCACTCCAGCTGCGTAGAGGGGGAAAGCGTAAGGAAAGGAGATGGCGCTTTGAAATTCCCAAGCTTTTATGTTGGGGTAGGAATCGGGGAAAGCCACTCCCGGATTCTGGAACCGACTCAAGCGGACATGAATCTTAAACGCTCCGATGTACATAGTCTATAAATAAAGTATTAGCTTTAGAAGAACGGATGTTTCTGGCTCTTTACTCTCGAGGAGACAACCCCGAGCCCTTACACATACTATTATGCATAAGCACATATTTCCAACACACACACACCCTGTCACATGCACAGTGCTGTTACGATTACGTCCATTGATTTTTTCATACCCATCTTTTCAGTGCAGTCCATGGCCCCTCTAGGCATTCATTTCTTTATTTCATTTTTTGCTCGAGACTTCCACTGCAGCAGGTTTAACAGTCACTGGCTCCTTGCCTAGAGAAGCATATGCTGCTCTGAATGTCTTAAGAATGAGGAAGAATTGCATTCGAAACAAGCCATTTTCTGTTACAAGGGAAAGAAGAAATTATTCAGGGCCTGACTGTAGCAATGGGTTATTTACAGGCCTGAGGCTGCCTGGAATGCACACAATGAAAGCTACTCAGCAGCTGTTCAGTGTAAAATGCATTCAGAATCAATTTCTAAAATGAATTTATTCTAAAAGCTTCTTCTTCACAGTAGCCATCTTGCTAAGGGTGGGTTAACTTACCACCTCGTGACAATATATCATTATAGGTGCACACCCATCACAGCAGCACTGCAAAGCCTCTGTTGCATCCACCAGTTGTTCCCACAGCTGTACTTTCACCCATGCAGCATTTCTTTATAGCTAGTGTAGACTCCTCTTACCGTTTAGGTCAATCACTAAGGATACAGGAAGCAACAGAAACAAGGTAGTGCCTCCACTGGATCAAGTGGACCTTCCCCGCACCACAATATTTCAGAAGGCTGAAATGATGCCACTTCCGTCTGAAATCACTCCGGTGGAAATGATACGAATGATTCGCATACCATTTGTGCTTGGTGTCGCTTTCTTATCAAGAAGACTGCTTTGCTTTTCTCAGGGCTTGCCCAAGACATTTTATGGCATGAGGCATAGAACAAGATGGCAAACACACACACACACTGCCCATCATTCATAGTTCTGCCCTCCCAACACCTGACTGCCACTCTGTGCTGACCCGCATCTCCCACCTGCCTCTCTCTGCCTCATAGCAAGGCCAGTCCTGCCTTTCTGCTTTTTAAATGCAGCAGACCTACCTGGCATTCCTTAATGTTCTGTGCCAGCCTTCACCACCCTGACCCCTCCAGGGGTGATGGACTATTAACTCCCATCAGCCCAGCTAGCATGGCCTCACTTCGCTGGGGCTGGTGGGAGTTGTAGGCCAGAACAACTGGAGGCCACCAGGTTGGCAAAGGCTGCATGCCGAAAGAAATTAATTCCCCAGAATTTCCAGATTAGCAGAATAATAATAAAATAGTACAGTTTCCAAGACTTTGGGGCGGGAAGCCTAAATGTATGTGTTTTAAATGTATGGTGATGTTACCTCAACAGTAAGACTAGCTTTGGAGGAGAGCTGCAGTTTTTTTAGCAGTTGGAACAGTTTTTACTAGGCTGGATCCAGACTTAGTCATGCTTAGCAGTAGACCTATCAAAGCCAATGGGAGTTGTGCTAGTCAAGTAACTTAGGGAAATAGTATTGATTTCAATGTGTCTGGTGGTGTTGTTTTTTAATGGACTGTTGTTGTGAGTTTATGTTACTAAGGAATGGTAGGTACCGTTTTTTAAAAAATAAATAAGAAGGAAGAGCTGTACAAATTAATACACATGTAAAGCAAAAGAACCTCATAGCAGTATTCCAGGCATCCCCTGTAGAGGCAGCAGGAAATGTTTGGGGATGCGCAGAAAACAGAACAAATGTAGAGAAGAGCAGCTTGCCTTTGTAGCAAGAATCAATTTGTTACAGAGTCAATTGTGCATATCAAACACTGTTATGGAGTATAAGCAAATTGCACCATAGCAATATTTCACACAGACAGGCTCTTGGTCTTGCAAGGTGAAAACTAGGCTAGCCAGTTTCGGTCTCTGGTGGGTTGCATCATTTTATGGCAGTTTGGCTTACTCAGAATCATAGAATTGTAGAGTTGGCCGTGACCCCGAAGGTCATCTAATCCAGCTCCCCACAATGCAGGAATATGAAGGTGGTCCGTATGGGAACCGAACCCATGACCTTGGCGTTATCAGCACCACACTCTAACCAACTGAGCTAACTGTCGCTTCAATCAATCAATCAATCAATCAATCAGTGCTGCTTGATTTGATGGGAATCACGGCACTGGCACAGAGCTGAATCCCACAGAGAATCAGGCCCTTTGTCCTTCCACAATGGCTTTTATGCAATAACAGTGCAATATTGACCAGAAAATATCTCAAGATTTTGTCCGTCCGTCCCCAGTCCATCATTCTGTTCAGCCAGGACTTGAAAGACAAATAACCTGTTCACTTTCACTCTGCTTTCAAAATCAACTATCTATTCATCATATAATGAATAGATCACGTTATTGATTTATATTCCACTCTCTTTGCAAACAGCTCGGAGCACTATTTCTTTTTACCCTGTCCATTTTATCCTTACAGCAACCATGTGAGGTAGGTTAACCTGAAAGACAGTGGCCAGGTTCACCTGTCACTCTAAGCTGAACAATGACTTAGCATGGATGCTGGGACTCCAGGAGAGGTGACTGTGGTTGCTTTGGTCTTCCCCATCTATTCCACGGTTGGCCGTGCTAAGATAAGCCATGACTTTGTGCAGCATGTCATCTGAACCTGGGCTCAGGGATTAGATCTCTCCAGACTCCCCATAGACTGTAACCCAAGGTTTGTCCTGTGTTTGTTGACTCATGGTTTGTCCTGGAGAGACCGAGTTCAGGTGACACACTAAGCCAACAGCAAAATGGCCAGGGAGGAGCAAAGTGGCTGTGTTCTCCTCTCTGGGAACCTGCATACTCATGAATTGATGCTAAGCCATGGTTTGACCTAGCATGACATGCATGCTAGGTCGGTGACAGGCCCAAGGTCATCCAGTGACCTTCACTGGCTGATTGGGAATTTGAACTCCTGTCTCCCCAGTCCTAGTGTGATGCTCTCACTACATGCCTGTTTTCCAGTTTTAGCCCATGTGTACTTCAGGAATATCATATTCTTTAAGGAACAAAGTCCCTGCAACCATCATTCTTGCTACATCCTTCCTTCAAAATGTCTCCTAGGGGGCTTTTCTTGCTCTGCAGTAATATCTTTTTAGTATGAGTGATCCAAAGGTTTCCCCAAGCCCTTGCTTCCCCGTTATGGATGCTCCCTGCATTTCTTACACATTACCCACTTAAAACAATCATTTCCCCACAGCTGTGTTTCAAATTGCACTTGCATGTCATTTATTTATTTAGCCTTTATATTTTATTGCATTTATATCCCACCTTTTCTCCAAGCAGCTCAAGGTGGTCTACATTTAATCCCCACAACAACCCTGTGAGGTAGGTTAGGCTAAGAAGCAGTGACTGGCCCAAGGTCATCCAGTGTGCTTCATTCATGACTTTGAAGGGATTTGAACTTTGCTTTCCCAGGTCTTAGTTCAGTACTCTAACCACTACACTGCACTACACTGGGCTTGTTGTACACATCAGTATGGATGAATGTTTTTCCAAGCTGCCCTCCGCCTGACCACAGCAGAGGGTGTGCGGCTGTCTTCACATGGCTTACGTTTTCAAGTTGGATCAAAGCTGATTTGGGAGAAAACAATGTCAAAACACAGTATTTCTCAAGTAGCTGCAGGACTGAGGTGGGTTGTGGCTGATGTCATGTGTGCACAGCTTCACAAACCAGTGGTGGGAGCACACTGGATGCTGAGTAAATGGGACAGTCTGTGTATCTAGCAAATATCTAGTAGGTATCTGCTGAAACTCAGCCTAGGTAAGGTGCCTGTTTAGCAGATGTAAGAAAAGCACATCTTCCATTTGTCAGAAACTGGAAAGTCGGGTGGCTTCAGAAATCATGAAGAAGCAGTGAGCATGGATGTACTAGTGATTCCAAACACTTCTTCATTGTAATGCCTGCACACAAAAACACGCTCATCTCTTAAACAGTAAGATACATCTGCTTCCCTCGCTCCCCACATTCACATCAGCGCTTGCCACTCTATTGTAGCAAACGTAGCAGGAACAAGTAGCACAAACAGAGCAAGAGGTTCCCATTGCACTACACTGAGGGTTTTTAACACTGCCCATGCAGCGTTCTTCTGCTGATTTCCCATGCTTCAGAAGGGGAATGCCCTCATCTTCTGTCATGACAATTTTCACTCACTTTTTACAGGGCAAAGAGAGGGCATTCCACATGGAAACCTCCGGTGGATGCACCCAGTGATAATTATTTTCCCTTTGTAAGCCAACTGGGTTATTGCATTGTTTGCTTCTTTAAAATGCCACCTCTCCTTAGGGCTTCTTCCTTAGAAATTAGTTGGTTAAGAGCCTCTGTCAATCACTGATCTGTCTTCAGTGATGGATTGGGAAATCCTTTAATGAGTTTTCAAAGCACCTGTCAAAGCTACTGTCTAGATAGTAGCTCAGTGGTAACACAACAGGGAGCAGAAGAGACAGTTGTAGTCTTTAATTATATTCCCTCCATAGCTTTGTACAGCTTTATATCCCAGTCATTTGCTATATGCGTTGGACTGTGCCTACACAGTTTTAGTGTTAGGCTCTTTTAATGTTAGTTGGGTGGGTTTTCTAAAGTGCATTTGAAACGTACAGTGGAGGTAATGACTGTTACTCAACTGGACTTAGTCTTTTAAGTCTCGCCACATTATCACTTCCCTTCTTTCAGGCATCTGGTTCAAGGGTTTCAAAAAATTGTTGATATCAAATATATCTTTTCCCTTTCCTGCTATTTAAGAGCTATTTCGTGGTCTCATCTTTGTGGAATGTAAGATGATGAAGCAAAAAAGACTTGGCATATTTGGAGTATGTTTGGACAGGCTGTGCTCCTCAATGTATCAGGGGCAGATTCAGACACTTTGGGGCTTACTTGGTCTCTGGTCTTCCCCATCAACATAGAAGCATGTTTGCAAAGCAGGATACCATGTCTGATTTCACCAGTGCCCTTTACAGAAGGATGATGATAAAAATTTGACATCCCACACTCCATGAATCTCTCTGTGTACTGGACACCTGAACATGCATATATGAATTGCACAAAGACTTGGGTGTTTTGTAAAAAATACAGGGGAGATAATTTCACACTGCCTCTACCTGTGAAACTAGTTTTTTGTGTGTGTTTTAAAGATGGATTTACCTAGTGTGTTCTGTAATTGCTGTTGTGATTATTATGTCAAAGAGGTATTTATACCACAAGTCCTTTATTATAGGACAAAGCTTCAGAAATCTGGAGAGATTTCAGGGAGCTTTAAATGCATAATTGCTTTGAAAACGCTAATTGGGATAGCTATCCTGAAGTTACAATTCTGTAAGCCCAGTATTGGCTGAATGCGGATTTATTTAGTAGGTCTTCAGTTTTAGATCCTTTTTTTCCCCCCAAGCCCAGATGGGCTTTTCTAGTTTCACTTTTCATTACTAAAATGTAAATTTATAAAAGAAGAATAGTCAAAATTACATAAACATTATTATATGCTACTGTTGAAAAGCCAATAGGAAATCCAGCTGTTTTTGTACGGTAACAATTTTATACATTGTTGCTTGAATCAAGCAGCTGCTACTCCTCTGCTTCAGAAGTCTTGCGGGCAAAATATAGGAAGAAGTATGTACCGGTATCTAAAAAGCCATGGACTTAGATGCAAGACAGCCTTAAAAAATTAACAGTAACACAATTTGCTCACAGAAGACATTTCTGTGTGCAATGGATGTGTGTAGTATCATACATTGATCTTCCAGGAAAGCCTGCTTTGTATTCCATCAACGTCTGAGGTATGGTTGGTGGCATAAGGGACAATCGCTCTTTGGTTGTGGTACCCAGAGTTTGGAATTCCACACTTTGGGTGATCCAGTTGCCTTCCTTTCTCTGTGTGTTTTGGCACTGGATAAAAGCAAAATTGCTTAATCATGCATCAAGAGGATACTCTGTGATAATTTGGTATTGGTTTGCCAGCCTGTTAATGCACTTTTTTCTGTTCTTGCTTTTATTTCCCCATGGGTTTTATTGGTATTGTTTTCGTTATGATTTTTAATTTCCTCGAGAGCCGAAAGAAATGTGGGCCATTAAGTATTGCAATAAAGAAATAAACCTGCACATGCATCGTTGTGAGTTTTTTCACCATATATACACTTGCCAGGAAGTTACAAGTGGTTTCAGTTTCCTAGCATTTGTATACATGTAGAAAAACTAGAGATTGCACATTCCTTTCATGGAAGTACTTCCCTTGATGTTATTTCATAGCATTTGAACCAGGCATGAGACTGCAGAAGATGGAGAACAAACAGAACAGAGCAATGGGGAATTCTAGAGAAGTAGATTGAAAGGCAAAGCAATCCAGGGGAGGAACTGTCCTTAACGGGAAGACTGTTTTAAAGTTGAGGAGACGTAGCAAGCCTTGCCCAACCGGTTGTGTTCTCATAAGGCTCCTGAGATGCTGCAGACAAAGAGCTGAGGCTGAGGTGGTTGCTTACCCAAGATCTATCCACTGAGCAATCCAGGACACTGGCTTGGGGAAGGGTTTGAGGGAACAGAAACACACGCAGTTAAGAATACACGAAAGAGGAACAAGTGACCACAGCTCAGGGGTATGACACTACACTTTGCACGTAGAAGATCCCAGATATTTCCCACTCAAAAGACCAGCGAGGAGAGGAAAGGCCACTCAGTGCCTTGGACCATGAGAGCTTCTTCCAATTAGAATAGGCAGTACTTGGCTCAATACAAGGCATCTTCTCTTATTTAAGATCAGATTGTAGGAGCTAAGTTGGAATTTTGGGGGTGTGAGAATTTGGCTTTAACATTCTTTTCTTATTTCAGGTGAGCAGGAGCCAGCCGTCAGTAGCGATTCAGATATTTCGTTGATCATGGCAATGGAGGTTGGACTCTCTGATGTAGAGCTTTCTACTGACCAAGACTGCGAAGAGGTGAAATCCTGAAAAAGCAGATCAAAAGACCCTTCCACTAAACTAAAGGGCAGTAGTGGGGAGGGGAAGGAAAAGAATTGCGTTCTGTCAGATTTGGACCACTGGTGTACACATGCATTCTCATTCACACATGTACACACACAAGCGCGCGTAACCATACACACGTCCAGAACGTTTTGTGAACTCCAGTACACTCCATTCTAGGATGGTCATGAAAAGCAATAGCAACAGACGTGTCTGCTTGGATGCAATTTCATCATTAACTCGGTGTGTCCATTTCACTGACACTGGAAGGTGATCAGAAGAGTTATTCACCTTCTTGGTGGTTCGTAACGATGTAACTGAAATGACAGCTGGTGTGTTTTCTACCTTTCTTCAGTCCCTGGTTGTTGTTGTTTTTTTAAGCAGAAGAAAGCACTCCAAGGTGATTATTTATAGCTTGTTTCGGATGGACATGTCTTTCTTCCTCGCCCCCTCGCTTTTTCAAAAGTTCAGCCCAGAAATCTGAATCATTTTATGTGTCACCAAGTTTGTGAATGAGGCTTTGGAAAGAAATGGTGCTTCAGTCTTGGTCTGAAGCGTCTTTTCATTGTGGTTTTAGTGGGACTTTGAGATCTGTGCTTCCAGGTCTCCCAGCCAGATGATAGGTGACTGGATTTACTGAAGCTGGTGACTTGCTACTTAATGTTATTAGTTCCCATTCAGAGTTTCATGGCTTGCACATATGATACCAAGTGAGAGAAGATGAAGATGAAGATGATAATAATAATGGGATTAAAAGTCAGCCTGTTCTTGCAGCCTATTTGCTATATTTTCTGTCATCACAAATCTCTCATTCCTTAAAGGCCTTCCCTATGATTGGTATGTAATGAGATTCACTTTTTTCCTTCTTCTTCTGAGGTATTTCACTCAGATTTCCTTCTGGCTATCAAAGCACTGAAGTTCATTGAAACTGTTTGTGGTAAGGGGAAAAGAGAACAGAAAATACTGGAAGTGTGGGGGAAGGAGCTAGGTGATGTTGGCCATAATAGGAAAGTTACAAATGGACTGAGGCTATTTTTTTGCATAACCACCTTTACCACCACCAAGACTCTAGTTCACTCTTGCTTCCTCTGTTCATAGGTGAAAATTCTTCCTATTTCCAAGGTCCCTTTCTGTCAATAGGGTTAAGAATGTGCACACACGCCATCAAATGTACAGCTCTGTGCTCATTCTGCTAGATGACGGGCCAACCCTCCAATTTAGGTAGAGGACATGTGTTCATGGGTGACAGCAAAAGCACACGAGGACTGAGATTATTCCCTGCATAACCTTTAGTCAAATGAAAAACTAGGACGTTCAGACCTGCATTGAAGCAATTCACTAGTGTGCGCAAACAGTGGGAAAGAGGCTCAGAGGCACTGAGGCACTTTTACTGGCATGTGTGAAAAGATACTCTCACAAAGTGTTCTGTTGTTGTTCCTGGTATGGAAGTCAACTCTTGCTCCCTGGCTTCTGAACTCACTTGGATGTAGATCCTCAGTGGGCTAAAGAAAATAATGAGGCTCTTCTTCCCATGTCATATTTTTGAATTGTAATAGAAACCTGTAACATTCCAAAACGAATTAACTGTCAGTTTCAACTGCAGATGTTGAAAAGGGTTGCCATTAAACCGCTGGGACTCAAGAGATCTTGCATTGTGCTGTAGTTTCAGGGGATTTGCTATTGATGCAGAGGGCAATTGTATATTTCAATCAAAATACTTAAGTGTTAAGGAGGACTTTTCAGCTTGTTGTCTTTCATAAAAGGGTATGCTATTACTCCTGACAATATGAACAGTGATTTAAATTGCGGTAGGTAAATAGGCTTAGCACTGTAGCCTGTGCTAAAAAAAATACAATAGAAACAGAATCTATTAGAATTCCTGCATTAGCTGTGGGTTAAACCACAGACCCTAGGGCTTGCCGATCAGAAGGTCGGCGGTTCGAATCCCCGTGACGGGATGAGCTCCCGTTGCTTGGTCCCTGCTCCTGCCAACCTAGCAGTTTGAAAGCACGTCAAAGTGCAAGTAGATAAATAGGTACCGCTGCAGCGGGAAGGTAAACGGCGTTTCCGTGCGCTGCTCTGTTTCGCCAGAAGCGGCTTAGTCATGCTGGCCACATGACCTGGAAGCTGTACGCAGGCTCCCTCGGCCAATAATGCGAGATGAGCGCCGCAACCCCAGAGTCGGTCACAACTGGACCTAATGGTCAGGGGTCCCTTTACCTTTATAAGGATTGTTCAGATATAACTCCATCAGCCCATAGTTTGGCACTTTGCGAACAGGTCCTGTGCTCACATGCTCCCACCTACTCAGTGGCTAGATTTTGCAGGGCCTGGCAAAATGGCTACAGCAGCTACCTCCCTCTTCATTTCCTGAGGGGAATCTTGCTGTGGGTTATAGGAGCTGAATGTCTATCCTGAGGAGAGGGGAATACACCCCTAAGGGGCTTATTCATGTAGCACCATGAATTTGGTTTGGTGTTCCATCTGAAGCAACCCTAAGTGTTACTATGGAGCTGTCATAATTCCCCTATATAGAGCATTGCTTTCAGTGAGCTTTAAATCACTTTGAAAGATCATGCTTGCCTCATCATGTTGAAGGCTTATATGTGGGAAGGTGGGCACCTTCAAAAAAAAGAAAGCTGCCATCTTCTACTTATTCTTTCATAATCTCATTTAAATTAAGCCAAAATAAATGTGTGAGGACAAATTGAGACCTATGTTTATTGCTGTTTCAGGCCAACTTCAGACTGAGAGGATCAAGCTTTCAAATTAGGCTTTTCATACCTTCAGTAGTTACGGAGAAGAGAGAATTTTGGCAGGTGTAACTTACATCGCTGCTCTACCAGGTTTTGTAAAGCTGCACCTGTGAGAACATACTCAATTATCCCAACTGTTAAAAATGTAGGAGCCTTAAGATGGAAGCATTTGCCATCTCTGCTCTGGGATTCACATTTCCCTGTGCTCCAGTGTGGTTGGGCATGGGTTTTGGGGGCAGGTCCATCTTCAATTTCAATTTATTATTTCTGAGGCATGTCAGGAATATCATATTCAGTTAGAAAGAAGCAAAGGGCAGTCCTAATCTAGTGGAACCACCTTTTAAAGTGGGTTTTCCACACAGCCCCTATCGAGCCTATATTGCTATGTGGCTCACATGAATATAGCAAGATTGCAAATAGTATGTATCCATCTAGCTGTGCTGTAAGTTGTACTCCTTTTATAACCTCTTACCATGCATCCAGAGTTGCACTGGCAAAAGCTGGATTCGTCGCGGTGAATCTTCCTACCTCTGTTCCTCCCCTGTCTCTTCTGTAATTTCTGTGCTATCTGATAGCTTTCAGCACCACTTTTATGTCACTTCAAGTATTGGAGGTTGTTACTGGTGCATCCACTAATGCTCGGTTGACGGAACAGCATGAGTTGTGTCACCTCACCAAAGCTACCACCCTTTCAGCTTATTCTGCCTAGTTGCCCATGTAGAAGTGACAGGGAGGAAAAGGCTAATGGCCAACTCCCAATTAACAACATATTCATCCATCTCATTTCCCACTGCCAAAAAAAAATGTAGAACCCACAAAGAATACAAACCATAATTCTGGAAACATTGGTTCTTTTGACATGACATGCATCTTCTGCTTTAGGAAGCTGCCTTGTAGCAGGTCAGATTGTCTGTCTGGCCCATTATAGACTACTCTTGACTGGCAGTGGCTATCCAGGGTCTCAGGCAAAGTTGATTTCAGTTATCTGCTACCTGGTCTTCCTAGGAATTGAACCTGGAAACTTCTGCATGCAAAGGATGTGCTCTGCACCCTTTCTTTGAGAGATCCTTCAGGGATAATTTGTTATTAAAGTACAGGGACCAGGCCTTTATTTACTGGAGGATGGAAGCCTTTAAACTGATATGGAAATAGCAAAAACGAAACAAAATAGTCCTGGAAAATCAGTTAAATGTCACCTATACGTCAGAGGTTTTTTTCAGACCCTTTTATCCAAAGAAGTTTCTTTTGGAAAATGGATTTATGTCAAGTTTCAGAGAGAGATTCCAGCCTTGTAAGTGACTGAACTATGGCATGGGTCAATTAGGACTGAAAATAGAAAGCCGGGAGGAAGCTCAAAGGTGCTTGGGTGCCTCCACCTTCCAGACATACTCTAGTCTCCGAATGCCTAGGAGGAGGCAGCAACCATCATGTGAACAGGGGAGTATGATTTGCATTGAATCTCTTCGCTGTATGGCAGGTATGGGGAACCTTTGGCAGAACTACAACTCCCATCAGCCCTAGCAAGCATAGTCAATGGCCAAGGATGATGGGAGTTGTGATTCAGCGATATCTGGAGGGCCAAAGTTTCCCCAGATCTGCTGTACAGGAATAACTTTATCATTAGTCAGAGTGAGACAGCTGCTGAGGAACAGGGAGCTGTGGCAAGCTGTTGTGCCTGTTCCACATGGCCTGCCCTTCCCCTCCTAAGCCAACCTGCTGCTCTCAGGTGCAGTGGAAGCTTCTGTCCCGCTCCCAGCACTGAGGTCAGATTCAGCTGCCAGTGTAATCAGCTTTTGTGCATGGATTGAGGAGAAGTGCCATCTTTTCCTTCAGCTGTTGCTGCATCAACATTTGAGAGTGAGAACTCTCCCCCAAAGTCATATGATCTTTGTACATTTGATCAAATGCCCCGAGCCCAGGATCGTGGTTCTCTACCAATGCATAGCTCCGTTGTCTTCACCAGTGTTAAGAATAGGTACAATTTTAACTTTGACCTTCCAGTATTCCAGTATTCCCTCCCAGACCTTGCTATATGAATGACCTATATGAAGACCTTGCTACAGGTGTTTGCATTGCACAGTATAAAGGCAGCGAACAACCTGAAGTTTTGCCCAGGAGTTCAATTAGAATTCAAGCCCTCAACTTTCTTCCTCCAGTATTTCTACGCTGCCATCAATAGAAACCACCTCACAGACATTAACAGCAGTGTCACTGCCATGGTCAGTCACCTAGAGTGTGCCTTTACCAAGAAACACATGGGGTGGCCTGAGAACAGGCACCTTCTACGGCAGCCTGCCTGGGCTATTCCTGTACCATCCTGAGGCAGCTGGAGAAGAAGCCCCATTTTTGATCAGCTGTGGGACGGCTTCTCTTGGCAACAAGAGGAACCAGCCTAAAAGATACAAAAGGATCAGGCAGTTCAGGAAATGTAATGCACACCAAGGATACCTTCCTAAGCAGATATGATTGATGGCTGTACTTCATGAGTGTGCCGTCTAGCCCTAAGCATTTCTCCTGGCAAAGAAAGACCTGCTGCATTCAGCAGGGCTTATTCTCAAGAATGCATGCATCTACAAGTGGGCCTCTTATAAGTACAGTAGGCAGAAGGCAATGCATTAAAGCAAGAGTTTATTTAAGGAAAGTTGATACAAAGCAACTTAGGTTGGAACAGTTGATACAAAGCAACTTAGGTTCTTTGTTTTGACAAACAGTTGCATAAACTAACTGATAGTTCTGCAGTAGTAACAACGTGAGAGAATTTCTAGTCTAGAAGGGTCTTGGCATACTAGATGGTGTTTGTTAATGCATTGTATAACAAAGTAGAAGAGCGCCCTCTGCTGTCTGACTTCCAGTTGCCAGAAGCCCACTTTTAATTCTCTCATAGATCCAGCAGCTGGAAATCTGTCACTGGTAGAAATGTTAATTCTTTAGTGGCCGGGATGTGGAGTGGGGAAAGGATGTACCCACTTGGCTATAACAATAATGAGACGGGATTGAGTATGCTGAAAGTGTAATATAGCATCATCTTATGCTCATTTCTCTTCAAAAATATTTTGCTTTCTGGTCAAAACGTTATCTAGGTTAGAAGGAATTCAAAGAAGAAAGGGCAAAAGAGGAAAGAGGATGCTGTCATCACCCCTTCCCCCTTATTTACTAATTTTAAAATACTGCCTATTTTTAAAGGCATCAGATGATACACATGTCTTTGCCATGAATGTATATGTATATGGTTATTACAGATGTGAAATATCGAAAGTGTTTTTTAACATGTACATAGTATCACCTTTTCTTCCTGTTTTCATGTTAAGCAACCTGAGGCTATATACCATTTTATAAATAGAATGAAATGTAAACTAGGGGTTGGGGTGGGAAGGGCTGTTATTTTTATAGCAAGATGTTCCTTGTACCTCGTGAGCATTTTAAAATGATTTTGTACTTGTCAAAATATACATTCCATCCATTTCCTGAAAATATTTATTTTTATTTAAAGTAGTTTTTAAACTAAAGCAAGACGTCCATTTGGTATAACGTTCATCCATAACGCTAAAAGTATTTGGTTTACAGTAATTGCTCCAAAGTTCTCTCCTGCCGTGTCATGTAGCAGAATGCACACCATACCAGCAAATGCCAATAATTTTTTTAAAGGTAGATAAATGAATAAAAATACTCCTTTTATGCAGTTATGTTGAAATTATTTCTAGTTACCAAAACAGTGTTTTACAGTAGAACACTCTTAAAACAGTTCATTCTCCTGTTATTTCCCCCCTGAATTTAGAATGTGTCAGACAAAAATAGTTTGAACAATCAGCCTGCTGTGAAAAGCAGTTGTGTTCACACATGCAAGCTACACTGCTGTTTATAGCAGAAGTTGGCTGTGTACAGCACTGATTGGCTGGCTCCCTGTGTTATCACAAGGCCATTTCCTCCATTTGCCAAGCTGTTTATCTCTTTTTTATTATTATTTCAATAAATGATGTTCCTTTAAAATAAGTAATGCAACCAATTGGATGCTCAATTCAATTGGATGCTCAATTCAATTAACGTTCACAGTGTTCATTAAACACTATAATGTTCACATACATAACAAAACATCCCTGCTTTGACAGTGGAAACAATTCATCACCTTCTAAATCTCACCTTGAACCGGCTTATAAAGGAGGGGTATGTGTGTGGCAGAAATCATCAAGATTACCCAATAACAATTGCATAGGCATTTTTTTTTAACTTAACATATTTTGGCAGCTGTGAATTGTCTGCCTATGCGACGCTGAAATAGTTCTGTGAAGAATTCATTTTACGACACATTCTGTACAGTATTGCAAATGTATTTCAACTGCTAGTGAAGTTGCTGTTACTTTATTATGCATCCTTATATATCCCACCCTCCCTTCCAATGCACTTTATATCATTTGGAAAATGTGGGAGTCTGACAACTATCATATATAAAGGGATTTGCCTGAAATCAAGTGGCACAAATATTGATTTTTTTTATTATTTTTAAAAAAACATTACTTTGGTTAATTGTGTCCTCACTGTCCTTTACAGCTTAGACAGTGACTCAGCTGTGGGAGGAAATAGGGAGATGTTAAGGTTAATATTGGAGAAACATTATTCAGTAGTACAACATGGCTATTTTTGTTATATAGAGGACTATAGTGTAAATATGTGAGACTGTGTTATTCTGTATTAGTAAAATATTGCAACTGTAAAAGTTAAAGGATTGTGAAATTGGAGGAATTTTATTGCAAGCTTTCTTTTTTTAAATAAAAAACGATCTGATTTGTGTCCTACATTTTCCCTAACAAACGTATTAGGCAAGTGCACAAAGGCTTCTTTTCCAAATGATCTCCAGGTTGAATTCTGAAGAGAAACAAAATAATCTGAAGGCACCCACCTCACAAATGCTCACTCCAGCTGCTGGTGCAAATGCAATCTCAAAAGTGTCCACATGAGGTAGGAGCTTATTCCTCAGCAAATGAAAAATTGAACTGAACGAGGCCCGTTCAACTCAGTTTTCATATTTTTCCTGCTTCTTCTTACCTATTTGGATGGAGTGGTACAATCAAATCTGGTGCAGCAGCAGCCGAATTGTGTTGCCACTTTCATCCCAGAATGTAATGGGAGTTGTGGAATTCTAGAGCATTCTGGCCCAAAAAAGAGTGATGGCTGCCGTCACAATTCCCCCCAGTGCTGTGCCGAACATTTCTGCATTTTAAATAACCGTTCTCTGTGAGAAAAGAAATTGTATCTGTCAAAGAAGTGAGACAATTTCAGCAAAAGTCTGTTGCATAGGCTGCAATGTTTTTGTTGTGCTAAAATTACTCTGAAGGTTGCCAAGGTGTTTGCTTGTTGAGTGTTCTTTCATTTTACAAATGGTATCTCTGGTTGTCTGCACACTTCAGCCTTCCTAGGTGCCCACACTTCCTGAAAAGCCCTTGGTGTCCTCAGCTAGACTTTCAACTAAGTGCAGAAGAGAAGGACTGTGTAAAGTACTTTTGTTTTTTGAAGAAATATATATTTCTTTTTAAGAAATAGATAGATAGATAGATAGATAGATAGATAGATAGATAGATAGATAGATAGATAGAATTAATCAATTAAAATCCAGGGGAAGAAATAATGATGTAAACTTCACCCAATGGCCTTTTTCAGATCAGAAAGAACAAGCAGCCGGGAAGGCTGGAGAGAGCACTGGAGAAATATTTGATAGGCATGTGTGTGTGTTTTCTTCCTATCACACACACAAGTGCATCAGTATCCAAATTGCACACCCATCAAAATCATAAAGAAATTTTCAAGAGCCTTGTGTAAGGTAGAAAAACAGAAGCCTCTTTCACAGGTAAAGAAAAAATAGGAATTAGAGGGCAGGTTTCAACGCGACCCTAGCTTGCCTCTTAGAAATGCCCTGGAGAAAGGCAGCCCCCAAAGTTATCTGTTCCATTGTCAATATCCCTCGTGGTAGCACTATAGAAAGAAAGAAAATTTAATGAATGCTGCTGTAATAGCAAAATGAGCACAATTTCTTGCATACCTTGCATTTCCATTACTGGAATCTCAAAATTCTTTGGCTCAGTAGCTACAAGCAGTGCCATTTGGTGCTTATTACTCCTCGGTCTCTTTTATTTAACACAGATTGCAAGATTTCAGCCTTTTTTTAGAAATACATGTTCAAAATTATTTTTCCCCCACATAGAAAATATATATATTATTCACAGGGAAAGATGGGTTCCAACCTGACATGATTCAATCGCAAGCCTTTTAGTTGAATTTTCAAGCGTAGGTGCTTTCATTCACCCACGTGCAGGAACATTTGATGTTCCTCTGTCTCAAATTAGAGTATCTATGAATCTGCCGGAAGAGGCATTAATGTGGTAACAAGGAAAGGAGATTAAACAATTATATTTTCTACATTTGTTATTGTATTAGAGCTCAGCAACTTGATTTCCTCCCTGGGACAATGCAAATGGACAGTCACTTCTGTGCCATGAAATTCCTCCACAGGTTGGCCATTGTGAGAACAGGATGTGCGACTAGAAGGGCCATTGGCCTGATCCAGCAGGTCCTTGTTATGTTCTTAAGTCTGCATCAAGTGAAAAGGCCACAAGATGAATGTTTGCCTTTCCTTAGAACAGTGGTGGGAACAGGCAGTGCTCTAGATGTTGTGGGCATCTTGATCTCCAGAGTGGGCCCACAATATCTGGGGATCACATCCTCTTCTGCATCATGTGAACGGTAGAAAACTGGGTAGACTACGTAGAACAAACTCAGTCTCCTGGAGTTTATGGGGGGCCTCAATAGGAAAAAGGTTCCTCACTCCTAGTCAAAGTCAGGACCAAGCTAAGTCTTGTGAGCCAGTGTGGTGCCAGTGTGGTTAAGAGCGGTAGACTCATAATCTGGGGAACCGGGTTCGTGTCTCCGCTCCTCCACATGCAGCTGCTGGGTGACCTTGGGCTAGTCACACTTCTTTGAAGTCTCTCAGCCCCACTCACCTCACAGAGTGTTTGTTGTGGGAGAGGAAGGGAAAGGAGAATGTTGGCCGCTTTGAGACTCCTTCGGGTAGTGATAAAGCGGGATATCAAATCCAAACTCCTCTTCTTCTTGTGACCAGCCACAGCCTGATGTTAAAAGCAATTCAGCTACAGTTATTCATGTGACTGGGAAGCACACAGTGAATCAGAAACAGGAAACACACATTTCCAGATGTTTCTGCCAGTGATGCTGGGACGTCTCCCAATAGCCCTAAAAACGTGTTGGCCACTTGGTGATACAAGAGGCTTCCCCTCCTTAGCTGGGCTTAGCATTTTGGTTCCAAGAATGGAAGCAAGTCACCACGGAAATAAACCCTAGAGTTGTCTGGCTTTTTCAAAAGAAATAAGTCACTTGAGTATTATAAGCCATGCCCTGTTCTTGCAGTTGTTCCTCCAGCTTCCCTTTCCTCTCTCCTTATTGCCTTTTGTTCTTCACATACATTTAAAATACGGTCATGGGAGAAGCCAGCGCCAGTGTTTCTGGCAGGCAGCTGGACCAAGTTGCTATGTGATCTGCACACACAACACAGCTGTCATTGATATTATAGATCTTAAGGGAGGGAATGGTCTCAAATATCTGAAGAGTACATTTTGAAGCTGGGGGGGCAGCGTTGAGAGGGGGCGAAAGAGAATGGCATTAGTATCTATAACTAAATACAAACGGAGGAGCTGCCAAGTCCAGAATGAAGGAACAGCTTTTTGAGAATTAAACTACCCCTGCTTGGCTTCTACCGGAAAGCTCTGGCAGTTTTGGGGTAGAGACTCAATGTGGGGAAATGACACAATCCTTACTTTAATTTTATTGAAGCTCAGCTCTGTACATGTCAATATGAGTGTCTCATTTTGATGTAAAGAGCCTGACACTAACTTATTAAAATATCTGCTGCTGACTGCAGAGAGAGATTCTGGTTCAGGACTTAAAGAAGTTCTCCCACTCACTGATTCATGCTAGCTGTATTTTTAAAACTGTTCAGATGGTGAAAGCACATTGGCACTGCTATCTGGGGTTGAGAAACCAAGAGTGAGAGCCCCCAATTGGCTGGGAAACTCAGCTCCAGGAACAATATAGCTTATTGCAAGTGTGTAAAAATGTTATGTAAGCAGAGTTTTGCTCTTCGTGTCTGCACTTTCCATACACAGGGCCATGTATACAGAGAGACCTTTGAACAGCTGCAACCCTAAGCAAAAGGGTTGGTCAGGTGAAAAAAGAAGGCAGGGCTGCTCCTATACCTTTAATAGTTGCGTAGAATGGGGATTTTCAGCAGGTGTAGTTTGCATTGCAACCTGCATCTGTTGAAATGTCCTCATCTAGCAACTATCCAAGGAACAGAAGCAGCATTGAAGTTTTTCTCAGCTGGCCTCCCCATCCTTTAAACACACTTGAACAGTCTCTTTGTAAACATGCATATACTTTAACGTAAGCCTAGTCTGGTGCACTTTGCTCAGTTAGGTTTTTTAATCCTGAACCAACACTAGCAAATGAAACAGAACCTAGTACACAGGTTGTTTTTGTAAGCAACTGATATGCCCTCCAACAGTTCAATAGATGAAAACAGCCCAGCACCAAGGCCTGGTGGAATATGGTGAAGCAAACACCATTCTAGTTAAAAATGCATGAAACCAGATGGTTCTAAATGCAAAAGCAGCCAAGCAAGTCAAATACACAAAACACTGTGATGCCTGAATAGGAATTTCTCCTGGACGTTGTCTCTGAATAAACATCTAAAAGTTACACTCTTTTTCACAATGCTGCATCTAGATTTTGCTTTCCCAAACTGTGGTCCACAGACCATCAGTGGTCAATTAACTTCATTCAAGTGGTCCACCGTGTGCCTGCATTACATACTAATATTGATTCTTAATTGCATTTTAATTGTTTCTTTTATTTCTTATATTGTACTTTATTGCATTGCAATTTGAATTCCATAAAATTTAAATACTTCATTTCCCTAAAATATATTATCCATTGGTCAACAGGAATACTTATCTACACAACATTCATACAGGTTTCAAGTTTAAATTGGCCCCTTTCATGCTATGCAGGCCTAATAATCATCAGAAAAGAGCAGGTATCTACCCCAGAATCGGAAGGAGGAAGAGGGTGGGAGGAGACAGGCCAAGAAGCAGAGAGGAGTCAGGCTGGGGGAGAGTCACAGGTTTCTCCCCCTCCTGCTGCAACAAGATCCCCCCCAGCTTCCCAGAACCAGAAGAGGCATGAAAAGAGCAGAGGAGAGGGTGGCTTCATGCAGGTGCTGTCTACAATTTCTTGGGGAAAGCCCTGGAAATGAGGGAACTTTAGACAGCTGTGGGAAGGCGGGGACTGTTGGTCCCTGCAACTAATTCATAAGGCAAGTTCTACCAGGGATGAGCTGCTGGGCTCGTTAGGCATGACACCCCACCAAGTCTGTGCAGATAATCATCTTGCTAATAAAGTTAACTCCAATTTGAACAGTGTGAATTACTGCCAGCTCGCTCCTGACAATCTATTTCTTATTATTTGGGGATGGAATTTGATGAAATTTACAGGGAAATTTACCTCTTCTGAGAGGAATCCTGCCAAATTTCAGAAAGATGGCAGCAGTTGTTTTCCCACACAGGGAAATAAAAGGAATTACTTAATCTCCCCTAGTATTTTGCCTGAAATTAGTCTGATATTTGTATTTATGAGAGAGGTGCCCCTGAGTAACAACCCTGGCAAACTGCAAACAAATTTGTTCAGAGACTTTTGTGCTAGTCACCCTTAAATTTTATTTTGGGAAGGTAAGAACTAAAAAGGGATGCAGGTGACGCTGTGGGTTAAACCATAGAGCCTAGGGCTTGCTGATCAGAAGGTCGGCGGTTCGAATCCCCGCGACGGGGTGAGCTCCCATTGCTCGGTCCCTGCTCCTGCCAACCTAGCAGTTCGAAAGCATGTCAAAGTGCAAGTAGATCAATAGGTACCGCTGCAGCAGGAAGGTAATCAGCGTTTCCGTGCACTGCTCTGGTTCACCAGAAGCAGCTTAGTCATGCTGGCCACATGACCTGGAAGCTGTACGCCGGCTCTCTCGGCCAATAATGCGAGATGAGCACCGCAACCCCAGAGTTGGTCACGACTGGACCTAATGGTCAGGGGTCCCTTTACCTTTAAGAACTAAAAAAGGATTCACTCTGTAGATAAAATTGTCCTATCTGACTACAAGTTTGACCTGTCAGTCCCAAGAGAATATTCCTGGCTCTAGTGTTTGTTCTTCCTTCCCCCCATGAGCCACTCCTGGTATTATGGTAAACTTCGAGACATTTATTTTACTTTTAGCAGATGCTTGTCTATAGTATTTTTCATGTATTGGTTGCCAACATGCCACAAAGCATTTTGATTTGTGTGGCCTGATTTGCAGAGAGCCCACTTCACCTTTGTCAAGCCCCAAGTCTCTCAAAGATGCCCCAATTTGCCTTGAGAATTGGGATTCATTTGAATTCAATGGACAGGGTATAGGTTTGCAATCCAGCTGTATTATTAAAATTACCAGTAGGGGGCATTCATACCTTTCAGATAATGATAGGATTTTCCTGAAATGTATGTTAAATAGTCAAGCTACACTCAAAAGGAAAGCAGATTCATGTGGATTTCAAATTGATACAAGGAATATAGACAAAGAAGAAGTTAATCTCAGTCAAGCGTGATCACTGCAGCACAAAGTATGGCCCAGGGGAACAAAGCTTATAGTAGAGATTCAAAATTGCTTTAGTGAACACAGACACACAATGATTTATATTCCACTGAGAGCCTTTTCCATCATTATTAAGAAAGATGAGCAAGAAATATGCAGAACTAGAAGAAAATACAGTATGGTAAACCAAATTCTATTGCCTTTCCAATCTATCCCCACCATCATCATTCTGAGTTACGAAGCATCCAGTTTAAATTATTTAGGCAATATCCTAAACATTTTCCTTTCCACCTAAACAGATTCAATTAATTAGCTGATTAAAGCCAGGATTAGATGCTTGTTTATTAGAAGGCAAACACAAAGAAAGGACTCGCTAAGATAAGAGCGTTAATTATCTTAGCGAGTCCTTTTAGGAGATTCTTCTTATATTTTGGAGTTGTGTTTAGCTTAAGTTAATTACTCTCAAATCACTCATACCCTGTTTCAGGGAATTGTCACGGCAGAGCAGTTTTGGCTCTTCTTTCTTTGTGTTATAGTATACCGTGATTGTCTCTTTTTTTGTTTGTTTAGTAGAAGGAGCTTGCCTCAAGCACAGAATAAATCAGCTTGGTAGAAGCATAGAGTACTTTTCAACTAAGATTTACTCAGAGTAGACCCATTGGCATTAATGGACATGACTAAATTAGGTCCATTAATTTAGATGCAACTACTCTGAGTAAAACTTAGTTGAATACCTAGTGTATACCTAACCAGTCACACAAATTACATCTTCTCTAATGAGGGTGTATTATCCAGTTTCAGACCAGGTCTCTTTATTTGCTGTCCACTGCAGTCAGGGGTACCTTTACCTTTACCTTTACAGTGGTACCTCAGGTTACATACGCTTCAGGTTAAGAACTCCGCTAACCCAGAAATAATGCTTCAGGTTAAGAACTTTGCTTCAGGATAAGAACAGAAATTGTGCTCTGGCGGTGCAGCGGCAGCGGGAGGTCCCATTAGCTAAAGTGGTGCTTCAGGTTAAGAACAGTTTCAGGTTAAGAACGGACCTCCGGAACGAATTAAGTACGTAACCAGAGGTACCACTGTACTGTACTATAGTTCTGTACTAGAGTTGATAAGCATCATGAGTAAGACATTGCCTAAAAAATACACCTAGGAGTCTTATTACCAAGGTTAGTGACCAGCCACTTTTCACTTGGGCCTATGATGCACTGTACCCAAGGTCAATTGGCTGTACAAACCAAGTATGGTGTAGTGTTAGCCCAGGGAGACCCTAATTCAAATCTCCACCTGGCCCAGAAGCCCACTGGGTGACCTTGAACAAGTTGCTGTTACTTATCTCACAAGAAGTCACAATTCGGCATTGTACTGGTACCACTTTGAGTTTTGACACTTTGAGTTTATTCAGGTTTGCTAGTGCCATCTAGTGGCTGATGCAAATCATTTATCAAATCTGTTTTATTCCTTGCATCTCAAAATAGAGTGGCTGGGGCAACTCAGTCAGATGGGCAGACTACTATTAATTAATATTATTAACTATATCATAGGTGCTCTATAAACAATTGCTCCCCATGCATCACAATAGTGTGCATGTTCACTCTCAGGTAAGTGTCTCTATGTTTAGAGGTGCTTATCAAGTTCAGTACTGTCTTTCAATTACTCAGCAGTCGCTCTCCAGGATTTGGGGCAAGGGTCTTTCACAACCCTACCTAGAGATGTCATGGAAGGAACCCTGGACCTACTGTATGCAAAAGAGATGCTCTACCACTGAGCTCTGGTGCTTGCCCTGCTGGGAAAAGATCCATCAATTGTGAATCAAACCAAATCCCTCTCTGAAGTTTAGCCCATCTTTATCATCTCATTGTATTCCTGGTGGCAAAATAGCGGCTTCTGGGCATGCTTGGAATGGAATGGGAACTACTGTCCTTGCCACTGGTCGCTCTGCATCCCCTTCGGAGGACCTGTTCATTGAGCATTCATCCTGCTGTGCTTGGGCAAAGCTTATTCCGTTTTTAGGCTACGCCTGGCCATGATTGAGAGCATCTTTTCTCATTTGCTTACAGGGTGGTTTATATGACAATGAGCATTCATCCTGATTTGCTTGCAGAGCGTTTACATGCTTCCTCGTTAATCATTCCTTTATCTCACAGTTTTCAATGCATTTCCCTGTCACATTCCAAATTTCTCAAGGAGCAGTGGCAGAGCAAGCTGCTGGGGTGGCTGGGGGCAGGGCTAGCTGCCCATGGGGCAGGGGGCGCTGCTGAAACTATGTCCCTCTCAGTACATCACCTTGGGCTCTGCCAGGACACCCCAAGGTAAGTGCCACCCAGGGTACTATGCCTCCCTAGCAACACCACTGTCCAGGAGGTCTTAGAACATGGGTAGGCAAACTAAGGCTGGGGGGACGGATCCAGCCCAATCGCCTTCTAAATCCGGCCCACAGGAATCAGCATGTTTTTACATGAGTAGAATGTGTCCTTTTATTTAAAATGCATCTCTGGGTTATTTGTGGGGCCTGCCTGGTGTTTTTACATGAGTAGAATATGTGATTTTATTTAAAATGAATCTCTGGATTATTTGTGGGGCATAGGAATTTGTTCATATTTTTTTCCCAAAATATAGTCCGGCCCCCCCTCAAGGTCTGAGGGACAGTGGACCGGCCCCCCTGCTGAAAAACTTTGCTGACCCCTGGGCTTAATAAGGTAGTGGCAGGCCTTTTCCCTCTGAATCATTCTGATTTGTCTGTGGGGGTGTAAGAAAACATTGCATCAACCAATTGTTATCCCACTTTTCCAGTGCATTTTTTTGTCACTTCCCTTACAGCAAAAAAAGTGTGGAGTGAGTGGGGTGTTGAGCAAGAGCTCCAAATCAACTTTAATTGCACAACCTGAATTTGCAGGTATGTAATTGAATCCCACTCGAAGATAGCAACAGTCAGGGTAGCGCTTTACATCTCAACAGGGAGATTGTGGACTGATTCAATTAGTCTTTGCAGTTAGGAGCTGCAGCTATCAGGTTACAGCTAGGATTCCGGGGCAAAGCAGCAATGGCCAGACACAGGTCTGCCCCCAGTATAAGCAAAACATACAACTTCCTTGCTAAGCGGAGTTATTTTTGCAGTGTTGCTCCAGTAATTATGGTAATATGTATTCTTTTGGAAAGAAAGATGGTAAGAGAGGTGGAGAGGAAGCAGTCAAGGTAAGCAATCTTCCTCATGCCAACCCCACAAAAGCATTTCAGAGTGAGATCACAGTTCCTGAAACCGGGCACTGGATTGGCCACCCCCAAATAGGGTGCCGGATTGGGGGCAGTGATTTTTAGTTCAGACCTAGCACAAATGCAATGTCCCTTCAACTATGTTTTCGCTTATTAGCATTTATTGGTCTCTACCTCTTTCTTCCCATCTCCCCTATAAGTAGATGGCCCTGCCCTGGACCTCACTGATAATCTAGCTAGCACATTGCATTGTGTTAATCTGTTCTCATTCCATGACCGTGAAACTTTATTCAGCTGCTACATTTCTTGTTCTCTTTCATACCACCAGCCCAGCAAATGTGTGGCGGGAAGGGAACTCTTTACAAGAAATCAGAACTTGAAATCCATTTTCTACAACAATTCCTAGATCACCCTTCAGTAAAAACCCAGATGAACAGAGAAATTTTAAGCAGGCAGCTAAAAACAAATGGTTTCATTGGAAGTGCATTCCAAAGGGCCAGGTGCCACCACACTAAAGGCCCTGCCTGGACTTAGTGGGCACCAGATGGCCCTTGGGAGCACATGACACCACTAAGTGTGAAATGTCTGAACACAAGAGATCACAGGAGAGGAGGCAGAACTGGTGTGAGAAGTCACCTCTGCTCCATAAGAACTGGCTCTAGTCAAGCCACATTGGAGAGAAAGGTGAAAGGACAGAGAAATCAGAGCCTCATACAGAAAGAGCAGGAATGAATGTGCCACAATACAGTGGAAGAAGTTGGGCAAGGCAGCATTATTTGCCAACTGGTGCGAGTAATAAAGCTAATTTAAAACAAATAAAAGACCTGGAATGTTATACTTTTTTCCTGTCTGAAAGCAAAATGACATTCAAATACATGTCTGTCTGTATTTGGTATTAAGAAGCCCCTAGTGAAATGCCACTGGCTCTGCCTTTATTCTCTTCATCATAAGGGTTTTATTCCTGTTTGATATTCCCTTTGCCTATTTGAGCTCTTTCTCTGGGAAAAGAAAGGCAAACAAAGTCTCTGTGTCTTCCTAGCAACAGTGCCAATTGGTTTTATCTACGTGCTCCAGTATTCTGCTGGGCTTTAGCAGCACTTGGCATAAAGCTTTTGCTATCAGTCTACAGAGATTCTCAGTGGCTGTAATACAGAGCGACTGAGTCATCCCCTAAAAATAGCAAGGAAGACGTCAGGTGAGCCAGAGGCACAAGCCGGTTACTAATGATGGTTCTAGCTTCTTAACACATCTGGGGAAATCACATGACCCGAAACTGTGTATGTAAATTGCAAAACACCAGCATAGCAAAGCATGCAACTTGTTTGTTTCCAAAGAGAGGACAAACCGTTCCCTTTTGCATGAATAACACTGACTACATGCCAGAATACATCACAGAAATGTCTGTGGTCAGATCCACACACCAGACTTAAATCAGATTATCTATTAATCCCACTCCTGAAGTGACCTGTGGGAACTGTTATTATGTGAGAAGGGACAGGGAGCTGTATTACCTCGCCTACCTACAAATCCCTGGATTCCTTGTGAGAAGCTTTGATCCTTAAGCCGTCTGATACCTGAGTCTGACCACTGGTCCATCTGGCTCAATGCCAGACCAGCAACAGCTCTTCAGGGTTTCAGGCAGCAGTCCTCCCAGCCTTACCTGCAGACATCCAAGATGGAATCTGCGACTTTTGGTGCGCAAGCGCCGAGCTACATCCCTTGCCCCAATATGTTGGTGCTGTAGATTGTTAAGGGTGCTGTGAATTGAAGCTCCATGAAGGGGAACGACAGTTCCCAGGATTCTTTGGGGGGAACTCGTGTGTTTTAAATGTCCATTGGATAGGCTTTGTATGTATGATGTGGATCTGCCCAAGGGGGCAGCAAAACATTGAAAACAACTTGACTAATTTGATGGAAGAAAGGACTAAACAAATCTGGAAAGTCACCTTAATGGAGTAACTAACCCAACAAATAAGACAAAGCAAAAAGACCCAACAAATAAAAACACATTCTATGTAAATGGATATTTTTTATAGCCCATGTGGCCCAAAAGGAACATGGATGGAGCTTATCACTGACTCATGCTTCATTATGGAAAGATGTTTTAGGACGATTTTCTCTCTTGACAGGTTCAGAATTGTATAAACCACTAGAAAAACTGTACTAACAACCCAGTCTTGAAAATGTGGATTTCCCTCCCTTTACTGTGAATTTATATGCTCCTTCTTGTATTAAATGATTTACTTCTTTTTCACCTTATTTTTTTATATGCATGTGTATGAATACTTTCCTTTCCATTACACTGTATGACATTGCCATAAAAGAATTAAAACAAAATTGGTTTCTTGTTTTTCCTTTGCTTTCCTGTTTTTCCTTTGCTTTCCTTACAGCAACCCTTCACAAGAACAGTTTTACCTTCTTTGCCTATTCTTTCCTCATCCACCCCAGGCTTACGGTAATTTGTAATGACGCCTGCACCTGAATCCTGAAACATGAGAAGAAAAATACCTCAGACTCTGCAGGGGGGCTTCTCCTGAACATCTGCACCCTTTCCCATCTCCCCTGCCACTTAGAATTCAGAAGCAGGTTAACTTCTAGAAAATCCTGCCCCCTTTCGTCATTCTAGAAACTAAATAAATGTATCTTTAAATAACAAGGAGGGGAACAGCTAAAGTTAACATATATTGGGTCCAGGTTTGGGAGGCCTAGGGCAGGTTGCTGGCAGTTGACACCCTCCCACCCCCACCCCCGTTGTCTCCCTGCTGCATCCGCTGGCTCCCTGAGCAATCCGCTCCCTGAGCAATCCGCTCTTACATTACTCTGGCTGCAAGCACACAGGCTTACCTGTGGGCAACAGCCAGAGTAATGGGCCAGGAGCCATGTGACGCCTGCTGCATCTTACAGCACTGTGGAAGATAAGGTGGCTGCCAGGTGCTGATTGGAGCCAAGTATCTGCTCCCTACAGTACTGCCCCAGGTAAGCTCCTTTGTGAGCCAGAGGAGGAGGCTGGTGGCTGCTGCTGCTGCAACTGCTGCTTGGAGGCAAGTGGGGCAGAATGTCAAGGCAAAATCCCAGTAGGCCCTGCCAGAACACATAGGCCCTGGCAAATGTCCCAATATACCAGGTCCTGATGCCATCCATCATCACACTTAGTTGCAGCTCAGGCTAGCTTTTCCCCCAGACTCAGTGGGCTGGGAGAAGCAGAGTTTTTTAGCCAACAGAACAGACACCCCAGGGTGTGGTCCAAAGGCACCACCTTGCTGAAGCCAAGCAGTTCTGGGTCCGGTCAGTGCCTTGATAGGATGGTCCCATGACAGAAGAAAGTTGGCATATAAATGTAAGAAACTAATTAAGTGCATACAATTATTTGCATTTAGAGTCAAGGTTTTGAAGGAGGGAAATACTTCATTGCATCTATCCTTCTGAAACTGGACTTGAAAGATTCCAATGCATTTTATGCCCATTTTCACTCAGTACGTCAGGAATGCTTTGCTGATGTAGAACCTAAATCCAGGCTATAGTTTGCATTGTTAACATTCAAATGGCAGGTCAGTTTCTGGTTTAAGCGTGTATCTTTTCACTGTCTGCAAGATTAGCCATTGCAGGCCCAAAGAAAACAAGTCCAAAAGATTTTGCAAATGTAGTCACGAGGGTTTGACGCAATCAGAAGTATGTTTTAAAATGCTACATTTATCAGGATAAATTTGGAAACACACCTGATCAACAACTAGAGTTCAGAGAGACTATGCTAACATACTCACTACTTGATAACTCACAGATATGCTGTTTGATATTTCCTTAGATGTGATATTTCTCCACAAACAGATATCCTCACATTGTAAATACCACTGATAACTATGTCTACAAAGTTAACAGTCTGGTTTTGCTGTGTTATTTGCCTTTCCATTCTGGTAAACAGTCAACGATGAGGAAGCAAAAGCTGTTGGTTTGTTGCCTCCAACATCCTTCCTCATTTCTTTAAGGATGTGAAAACTACCTGGGTTTTGTATCTTTTTATAAGTTAACTATTTTGGAACTACTTCATAGCCTTCTTCATTCCAGGGTTGAACTTTAAGGGAAGCTGCCTTAGCTGAGTAACAAAGTACTACTCTCTCAAGAAGGGTCCTGTGCTAGTTGTGGTTCTCTTATACCTAGCAGAGAGACATCAGCAAACACTATTAATCCCAATGTTTGTCAGCTTCTTCATGCTGGGAAAACAGATGTCAACAGCTTATTAAAAGGTCTAAGGGTTATTACTAGAGGTCGTCTAGCTGCCTGTGTAGTTGCAGCTTCAACTTCTGGAGTAGATGGGATGTGCCTGTTGTGGTGCTGTGCTGTGTGTCGCACTGTAATTTTTCTTAAAGAAGGAAAATCAAGGACACCGCTGTAGGAATGGAATAATAGGTAGCATTGTTCCCAATTGCTTTGGTCACATTTAAAGTGGACACTTTTGTTGCTGCTGGAGTCCTAGGGTAACTGTATGGCTGTGTTGAGCTGTTTCTTTAGCTTTCCAACAGGGCTACCACAGTTATAACAGGTTGATAATTGTTGTTGTTCAGTCGTTCAGTCGTGTCCGACTCTTCGTGACCCCATGGACCAGAGCACACCAGGCACGCCTATCCTTCACTGCCTCTCGCAGTTTGGCCAAACTCATGTTAGTAGCTTCGAGAACACTGTCCAACCATCTCGTCCTCTGTCGTCCCCTTCTCCTTGTGCCCTCAACCTTTCCCAACATCAGGGTCTTTTCTAGGGAGTCTTCTCTTCTCATGAGGTGGCCAAAGTACTGGAGCCTTAACCTCAGGATCTGTCCTTCTAGTGAGCACTCAGGGCTGATTTCTTTAAGAATGGATAGGTTTGATCTTCTTGCAGTCCATGGGACTCTCAAGAGTCTCCTCCAGCACCATAATTCAAAAGCATCAATTCTTCGGCGATCAGCCTTCTTTATGGTCCAGCTCTCACTTCCGTACATTACTACTGGGAAAACCATAGATTTAACTATACGGACCTTTGTTGGCAAGGTGATGTCTTTGCTTTTTAAGATGCTGTCTAGGTTGATAATTACTGCAGATCAAACTGCTGCTAAAGACTAGTTCAAACAGTTGGCAAGCCCCCTGAACTGCAAAACCTGAATTCACCAGCATGTGACCGATTCCCACCTAAAAATAGGGAAAGTCTGGAAGTGCCTATAGTGTGCCTAGTAATGCCTAGAACTTGGTTGTGTGAGTGTTTAAGGATAATCAGCTTCTTTATGGCTCCGATTTGCTCCTGTGCCTAATCTGCAGGTAGTAGGAGGGAATTAAGTGTTTCTTCTATGCCAGGAAAAGTTTCCCCTGCTGGTTTCTTCTTATCAAGCTGCCATGAAAAGATTAAGAGCAGGCCGCATTTTTCTGGTCCATTTGCAACCCAGAACATAAGCCCCCTCTGGGATATTTGTATAATGATTCTGTTGTTAGCAACTGCACTTTCCCTCGCTTCCTACCCTCTGCCAACCTCCCATTGTGTTATGAGCTATGATTTTCCTTCAGTAGGAGAGTAGGGGAGGGGGGAAAGGCCAATCATGTTTAAGCTGCTTTGGTAGCCCAAAGGATTGTCTTGCAATATAGGAAGTCCCCTGAGTGGGCCTTTGGTTCAACAATATGCTGAGCCTTTAAGACAAGGAAAATATCACTTCTAACTGGCAGGGTATGTCTTGACACCTGCAAATTTATATGCTATGCTTGGTTGTTGCTTTTTTAATCCCTGTTGCTTGGATTCCTCTGTAGAAGCCTTATGATTTCCCTTTTACCCCTCTACTATACTGAATTCTCTTTTCTTTTTTCCTGTATTTTACCATTTTCTATAATTAGATCATCCCTATTTGAGTTTTCTTTAAAAATATTTCTGGTAAAAAACAGTATAAATCTAACTAAAGGCCACATTCACACCATGCATTTAAAGCACTTTGATACCACTTTAAATAGTCATGGCTTCTCCCAAAGAGTTCCTGGAGCTGTTTTGTTAAGGGCCCTGAGAGTTATTAGGAGATCCCTAACAGCTACAATTCCCAGCATGGTATAACAGTCAATCCTTTTGCACAGGGAACCCTGGGAGCTGAAACTTTGGGAGAACGGAGACAGTCTAAGAACTCTTACCACCCTTAGTAAATTACAGTTCCCAGAATGTTCTCCTTTTTTGGGGGGGGGAGCCATGAATGTTTAAAGTGCTAAAGTGTTTGATGAGTGGAAAGGAGGCAGCCCAGCTCATCTACACAAATCAGCTGAAGGCTTGCCAACTGTTTGAACTAGTCTTTAGCAGCAGTTTGATCTGCAGTAATTATCAACCTGTTACAACTGTGGTAGCCCTGTTGGAAAGCTAAAGAAACAGCTCAACACAGCCATACAGTTACCCTAGGACTCCAGCAGCAGACATATTTTCAGGTCAAAATTGTCTTGTGGGCGGTCACTCTACTAGCCCCTAAACTGAAGGCTAGCCACCCCTGCCATAATTAGATTGCCATAGTCTACTAAAAGGGGCATTGGTTCTTGAAAAGCAAATCTTATGACATCTATTATGGAATAATCTTTTAAGGACCAGAGACTATTTTGTCAAATATATGTGGTGTTCTAAATTGACAGATATAGAGGAGGAAAAAGCGAAGTGAGGCAAAAAGTCCATAAAATTACATGAAGGAATGGAGGTAATTCTGTGTGTAGGTTTGCGCCAAATTTGGGGGGGGGGGGGTTTGCACCATTTCTGGGAGATAAAATGATGTCTAACACAACAGTAGTAATCACGGCTGATAATTTAATCTTTCTAGCTATGCTAATGTAATCCCTTCATCCATTCGAACCGAATGGATTGGAATTTGCTGATCCTATTTCACAAGAAAATCAATAAAAATCCTTAACTGAGGTTCTGCCGCCCGAACCCACCCCACCCCCCAACACACACACACACAAATCCTGGCTACTCCCATGTCCTTTTTAGTTCGGCAACATTTGCTGGAGCCTTAGGAATTCTGACTTGGGAGATCAGGTGAGATAGGACAGGAGCAAGGACAGACAGGACGCGTGACTGGCTCCTGGAAGTGCAGGAAGGAGGAAACCAAACAACGTTGCGCAGGTTGTGCTGCTGGCGCCGGCCACGCCTTTTTCGGAACCTGGCGGCGCGCTGTTCGTAAGGTCGCGCGCTTGCGCATAGAAAGCGTTCGGCGGAACGGGAGCTGGTGACGTTCCATGCCCCCCTCCCGTTCCCCTTTTCATTGAGCAGGAATGGACAGTACGAGCAACAAGCCATCTGTAGCTGCCGAGTGATGGCACGGTGGTTAGGTTTATTCGCTCTGTGCATCATGCTCCGAGCGGTGGCAGTCACTGGCAGGTGATCGCCCTGCAGATGCCCATCTCCTTAAGCTGCCATAAGCGACCACTTGTCAGACCGTGATGCGGACGATTTTGCAGTGATCTCTGATATATCGGGGTTGCTCCCCGGCAGGCTTTTTAGACCCATGTGCGCGCTCGTTGAGCTCTTGTTAGGCTGTGCGCGTGTTTTAAACCTAGCGGGGGTGGACCAGCTAGGTAGGTGATCTTCAATGATCCGTGGTGCGCTGGGCGGCTCTCGGCAGTACCAATCCGGAGGTGTGTGTGTATGCGCGCGGGCGCGTCCTCGCCAGGGTTACCTGTTGTGATTTCCCCGTAGTCATATCACAGATGCCGAACGGTGGATCTAGCTCCCTGCAATCGCTCCCTACTGATAGATAGGCTTGGCCTTTATTCGTTAGCATTGCGAGGTTTTGGGGGTGGTTTTTTTGCATTTTTCGTCTGTGCAGCAGAGCGGACCTCCCGAGCTCTTGTGCCGGAAGGAGAGCAGCTGCTAACCTCGCGTTTTTCCGAGTGGGGGCGCCGTTCCGCAACCGGCTCATTCCCGGAGCTTGAATGCAGTGAGGAGGCTGGGAGGCGGCGAGGCTGCTGGGCGGGCCCAGCCGTCGCAGCTGATGCTCTCTGAGGTCACCCGCGTCCGCCACCGAGCGAGTCTTCTCGCCTAGCTGCTGCTGCTGTTCTCGGCTTGGAGAAGGGGCTGATCCGGGGCTGGAGAGTCGCGGTGGGGATGGTGCTGCTTTTTCTTCCCCTTTCTAACCCCGATGTTCCTTCCTCTGGCCGGGGCGTTGCGGGCTCCTACCTGGGCTGGGCAGGGCGCTTGAAGCGAACCGGGGCTCGCAGCATCGTCCCGGGCTCCGCATGATTTCAAAGCGAAATTAGACGTCTGAAGCGAATCCCGTCCAGGCTGCCTTTGTCTTTGGCCGGGAGCATGTGGGTGAACCCGGAGGAGGTGCTGCTGGCAAACGCCCTGTGGATCACGGAGAGGGCCAACCCTTACTTCATCCTGCAGAGAAGAAAGGGGCACGGAGGAGATGGAGGCAGCGGAGGGCTAGCTGGTAAGGGGGCGAAGAGGGCTCCGAGGCAGGAGGGGGAGAAAGAAGGGGCAAAACTGCTCAGTTTGGATCTTCTTCTTTAGCCTTTGGGGTGGGGGGTGCTGCTACTGCTATTCTTTGGTGCGTTTATTCACATGCCATGTCCACGCCTGGTGTCTTGATGCAGGGTCTGCATTTGCAACAGGTGTGTGCATTTCACTTGAAGGTATACAATTTGTGTGTTTGGTAAATCCAGGATGCCAGTTTTTCTTTATTCATATATCTATATTGGCTTGCTTAGACTTTTATTATGGTATATGGATGGCTATATCACCTGCATGTCAGTACTGCTGGGGTTGACAGAGTCTCTACTGATTTTTCCCCCCTACATCCTTGTGCAGAAGATTTAGAGTGGCATCCCAGAGTCCTTTGAAAATTGCACGAAGGAAGATTACTAATAGCACACACAGAGAAGTTTTAGCTGCAGTCGTTGCACAATTTCTTGCAAGTAAGTCCCATTGGACTCTGTGAGATTTACTTCTAATCAGCCATGCATAGAGTGGAGGTAGATTGATAGAGTGCTTTTGTAACTTACCTTCAAAGAAATTCTGTGAAGGCCACTCAATTGTTATTTTAGATATGCCATACTGGGAGTGAGATACAGTGAGGTCTCACAGTGAGTTTGGGACTTAACAGGAATGCAGGAATCCCAAGTGAAATAGTAATTTATTCACAGGAGCACATTGCTTCTGTCTTGTATCAAGAAAAAAATAAATTCTGAGCCATCTGGCTCAAAAGATCTAGAATGGTTTACAGCAGAGTGTCACAAACTATAGTCTGTGGACCGCAAGCTTCATTCAGATGGAATATATGAAATACAAAAGAAGCAATAAATATACAATTTAAAAACCAGCATCTATCGCATCATATTAGAATTGCTGCAATAGGAAGTACAGTAAACTCATTAAGTGATCTGCCGAGACTCAGTGGTCTGTGGGACAGAAAGTTTGGGAAGCACTGATTTAGGGCATGTCAGTTTCTGTGGCCTACACCAGTAAATGTGTAACATGATGAGTCCCATTTCCTCATCTCCATTTGCACTTCACTATTTCAATGAATCAGTTCCTCACCTAAACCTAGCTTGGTTAGAGCCAGCCAGCCAGTCCAAAGCTGAAATTGAATTGGACTGGACTTGCCATTCTAGAGAACTCCTTACAATTTAATATGACAGTTTGAATGTTTTGAGTGTAGTAGTTGTAGTTGTGAGGTCTATTAGCCATGTATGTTTTTTGTTGCTAGCATTGATCATCTGGAAATAGTGAAGATCAGGCAAGAAAACCAGGATTCAGCTTTTAATTTTTTTGTTTTACATGTGCATTGTCACTGTGCTTTATATGGCTATGCTTGGTTGTAATTTGGGTTGAATTACAATACTGGCTGCAAGGCTCTGATGGCAACTGCAAAATGTAATGTCTTAATTGGCACTAAAGGAATATAAAACCAGGATGAGGGTGGGGAAGATCCTAAAGGAATTTTAATCCTGTAGCACTACAGTGTTGACAATTCAATCGTTCCCAAAAATGGTTGTGCATCTCTCTCTCTCTCCTAGTCTAAGGTTATTTTTAGGATATTTTGATTCAAGTGTCCTAGAAAGCTTTTGCAGCAAGGCTCTTCCATTAGCCACTATTGTGCATGTTATATACTTCATTCACTTAAATGGATTACTCCCCCATCCCTTTGGTCATAGCGATTTGTCAGTTGTGCTGTACTTCCCAAGGACAGTTACCTAAATCGAAATCACAGAAATGAGTCAAAAATACATTCACAACTTCGGCTTGTTTTCAGCTTGCTTTCTTCTGCTTCCTAATCTGTATTGATATTTGATTGTATAAAGTCGACTGACATTGGTGAAATGGCACACTTTTTTTAAAAAAAAAACATCACTTGCCTCATTGTAACATTGGGCTACTGTAAAGTAGGGTCTGGCAAATCTGAGTCACTGTAAGCATGTCTTGATTCAGGTAGCTGCTTGAGTTTATCCTGTATATAACTTGGAAAAACTGCAACACCTCAATCACTTCTTTATTGGCCACCTAGAAAATTCACAGATGATAAATGGTTCAGATATAAGCTTCCTAAGTCAAAGCACTTCAGCCACCAAATCATGCTGGATCCGTATACTAATTTTATGATTTTGTTGAAAGCAATATATTTTATGCATGCCAAGAATTCATTCCATTGGTAGCTGTTACTACATGAAATAAAGGCTTAGAAAAATGTGACCTTGCCTACATGCAACAAAAAATGGTAACAGAATACATTTATTGTTGAAGGTATTTGCCTGGAGGCTCAAAGGCAGCCTTTTAGAGCAGGCATATACCTAGTCTGTGTGGCCTTTTGTGCATTGGCTATCTATGCAAATCATGGCAATTTGCAAGAAGAAGTACAAACAAAAATAGATCTAAAGGAAGACTCAGTTTGCCAGAAAGAGATTATTTGGCCTTGGTTGTCGGCAGTATTTCAGATTAACAGATTTTGCAAATGTAAAGGGTTTGGCTAGAGCACATTCAGCTACATGTAATTTCCTATTAAAATATGAAAGCAGTTGATTAGATTGGGAGGAGGAATCGCAGAGTACATGCTTTGCATGTAAAAGGTCCCAGGTCCAGTCTCTGACATTTCTAGTTACTGGGTAACAAAATAGAGAAAAATCCATAACTAGGTGAGGAATGAGAAACCTTCAGATGTTTCTCACATTATCCCTGATCATGGACCATGCTGGTTGTGCCCAATTGGAACTGGAGTCCAACAACATTTGGAAGGCTTCCTGTTGGCTGCCTCTGCTGCACAGCACAATTTGCTTTTAAGTCATTCAGTGCTGAAACCCATCTTGAAAGTTTAAAATTAATCGCTGTGTGCTCCATTAGCATGGAATTGGTTTTCCAAATTTATGGGTGTCTGTCCATGATGTGCATGGATGCTTTAAGTGTGCTCTGCTGTATTGTGCATTTCCTTCTTGCGATGCACACTTCAGATCATGTACGGCAGCAATTGGCTTTCAGAGAAGCAGCTATGAGAGTCCTTGCAGATTAGCATTAGAACTTGACATGCATTCCTACTTCCCAGGCCTTACTCTCTGCTATCGTTTATGGTTCTATAACTGCTTTCAGGTGCAGTTTGCAGAATACCTACATACAGGTGAAACTCGAAAAATTAGAATATTGTGGAAAAGTCCATTTATGTAAGCAATTGTTTTCATTAGTTACTGGAGTTTAATATATGAGATAGACTCATGACATGCAAAGTGAGATATGCCAAGCCTTTATTTGTTATAATTGTGATGATTATGGCGTGCAGTTGATGAAAACCCCAAAGCTGAAATTGTTACTTTGGGGTTCTCATCAGCTGTACGCCATAATCATCACAATTATAACAAATAAAGGCTTGACATATCTCGCTTGGCATGTCATGAGTCTATCTCATATATTCGTTTCACCTTTTAAGTTGAATTACTGAAAGAAATGAAGCTTTCCACAATATTCTAATTTTTCGAGTTTCACCTGTAAATGTGTTTTTAGTGGCGCCTTCCATTTGGACTTCTCAGGGAAACAATAGATGCTCTCTCTGTGTTTACAAGTTACATTTCTACAGAATGAGTATTTTTATAAATACAGTTTTTATGGTAGCAGTTGGATCACAGCAGTGTGGACTGTGGAGCTGTTGATTGCAGCCTGGGCATGTAACAGTAGTTTTAAGTTCATGAAATGGTGCCAAACATCTTTCTAACACATTTGTTTAGGTGGCTGGTAGATGGCTATCTGCTGACTACCGGGGGAATAAAGTGCTCACAGAAACTGTGGTGGGATTTGTCTTCTCTCACCATTATATAGAAACAATTTATCTAACTGACACTAGTTTAGTGTGATAGGTTGGCATTAATAGGTCACCAGTACTATTTTTTAAAATAATGTCCTTTCACATATAGTATGAAATATTTGGTATACAAGGAGCTTACAGCTTAATCCTGTGCATATCTACTTCTAAGGCTCACAAAGTTCTTTGGGACTTGGACTGCAATCCTCTGTACTGTTAACTGGGGGGGGGGGGAGGGAAGCTTCATTGAACTCAAAGGGGCTTACTTCTGAGAAGGCATGCATAAGATTATGCTGTTAAATTCTTTAATGAAATGATTATTTTCCCCTTCAGTGCACCTAAATATTTCTTGCTGAGTTGAGACATTTTCTCAGTAAACTCTTAAGGGATTGACAAAGCATTTCATAATTCATTAAAACTACAAATTCTCTGTGCTGATCCTAAACTAAGTCTTTAAGGTGCCTACCTCTTTGTTATAGCAGCTAATAAGGGTTGGTAAGAAACTGGGCCCTGGGGATATTACATCAATGCAGTTCAGTCATATACATGTCTTTTAAAAAGATGTAGCAATAAAAATATTTTAATTGATTTGTGTGTATATTTTATATATGTATTCATTGTTAAATCACTTCAAGATGTTTCATTGGAAGCAATTAACAAATGGGATGAAATAATTAATACTGTTTTCTCTGAAGTAGAGAAGAGTTCATGAGACTTACTCCCACATAAGTACATATAGAATTGTGGATGTAGTCTGCACACCTATATCTAGTTTCCATCGAGTAAACCCCATTAAACTCAATGGGACATAGTTTTGAGTAGACATTATAGAATTGTGCTGTATATCAGGGAAATTAAAATCTGCAAAAGATGAACCAGAATTTGGGGCTCCATAAATATTTTCATCCACAAGTGGACTCTAAGAAAGAAAGAAAAATTCACGAAACTTCCATAATTTCATTTATGTTTTTGCACTCTTTCAGTTATTTTGAACCTTCTTGTGCCCATATTAGGCAAAACGTATATACCCACACACTCTTAAGTTGGCAATGTGCAAAAATGGTCTGCTCCTTTAAATGCATCCTGCCCTCATCCTCAGATCAGAAAATGTTGTGAAGTACTTTCATCCCAAGATCACTGAAGCTACTGGCTTCATAAATCTACTGAAATGGGGGGAAACCGTTTTCTGAGTACATTCTTGCCTTTTCTCCCAATAGCCTAATGACTGTTTTGTGAAGTTTAAAATAAAGTAGTGCATCCTTCATGGTAACATAATTTCATATATTTTACCACAAATTATTTTTTTCATATGATTTTGTAAACACCTGAAACTCAATCTCTATCATTTGTGAAATTTTACAAAACTTTTCTTGTAAGTTATTGAAGTTACCTTTTCTTGAATCTTTAAAAAATTGTGTAGCAAAAGTAAAGGGAAACTCATTAAATCTTCAGGAAAATTGGTACTATATTTAGCAATTCTAAGGGCATGTTTGGAACAACAAACCAACTAAATTAGAGAAAATAGGCACTATGGTATCTACTTTATAGGGTTATTAGGAACCAAACTGACGAAGATTAAAACTTGGTTTAATGTTTCAAGAGTAGCCTAACAAAATCATGAACAGAAGCTATAGTAATGGCATGTTCAATTTTAGTCCCATAAGGCTTGAATTATTTGCTTATGTTCTAGGTTAAATGAATGGCTAAAAGACGATTAATCATGGTATTTTGAAAATGTTTTGAATTCATTGCACTTTGCAATCTCCTTGTTTTTAATTGACTTTTAATTTGTTGTTGTGCAGTACAGCAGTATCTTTGTAGAAGCAGGGTTTACTGCTTTTGATCCTTGCTGCAAAGAAGGAACTTTTCATCAGCATCTTTGCAGGATTCACATACCGGTATATAGAAATGTTACTGTGGCCTTCATAGTAACATTTACTATGGGAAGATTTTAATGTGTCATGTTCTGATGTGTTTTGGTATATTCTGTTGGAAGCCACTCACGAGTGGCTGGGGTAAACCCAGTCAGATAGGCGGGGTACAAAAACAAATTATTATTATTATTATTATTATTATTATTATTATTATTTGCCTAGATGACCTTGAACAAGTTACTCTTTCTTGGCTTCAGTTGTCTAACTAGGCATAATGGTATTGTAAGGATGCTTGTGCTAAAAATATTATGCAGAAAATGTTAAATAAGACATAGTGCAGCATTGCTTTCAAACATCAGATAGTGTTGGCTTTCACATCCATGAAACACCAACATTTTATCCTGCATTTAGGTACCCGGTAATAAATTATATGTTTTTCAGCAGTGGGATATTTCAGGAGAGTTATCCATTTTACAAAGTAGTTATTACTTATCTCTTTTTTTTTTAGACCAAATGTGTGGTCTTTTATGCTAAAGGAAGAGGGAAGTTTTGGAACTCATAAGGGCATATTTAAAAAATCTAACAGCCTATATTTCTGTGTTTTACTTTGCTGCATATTTTTTGATTTTATATCTCTGTTGATGTTTTCTCACCAAAGAGTACTTGCCCCAAACTCGGATCTTGGTGTTGAGGAATTTCCTTGTTATACCTATTTTTTCCTAGTGCCATCAACAATTGTAGATTTTTTGACACTAAGTCATATGGATGACTCTTCCTGTTGTTATTATTATTACTATTTAAATTAGTAAGCCTATTGACCATATGACTTGTCTTGTGAAATGAAGGGAAAATTAGCAACCATAATACAGCCAAAAAGAAACGGCTGTTGTGATTTGTCTATTTCTTTTTAGTTTTCTTGTTGAATAAGATTCCTTGGTGTAGAATAGATTTCAATCTCCCTGTGCTAAAATAAAGTCGGTGAAAAGTTTGAAAATGCAATAATAGCGTATCTGATGGGCTCAGAAAATTCCTAAATCCCACTGCTTTAAAAGGAGAGCAGGAGGGATGTGTCAAGTCTTTGCTTATGTCTAGCCATGTATCCTAGCCCTTGTCAATGTACATTTTGAGCTATGTAACCTGTACTCTGAGTTGATGCTGAGTCCATGTGCTAATTTCATTAACAATTTGGGGATTTCCAAAGCATAGAGTCTGAGTTCTTCATCCAAGGGTGAAAGCCAGGACAATGTACTGGTTCTGTATAAGACAAAGAAGAAGAGCTCATGTATATCATTGAATATCCCATGGTCCTTTGTTATTTTCCCTTGATGGAATACTTGGCGAACTTGCCAATCTGTCAGGAACAAATTGCTGAAATGAAAAATGAAAAAATATGTTGATAGGCAAGTGAAGACATGTTTAGCAGCAGCAGGCATGACCTGGCACCAGAAATGATTCATGCAAATATAGTTAATTATGTGCATATAAAATATGCAGATTGAATGGAGCCACAGAGTTTTGAAAGTGCTCCAAAAATAACCTTTGGTGCTGAACAGAATTGCCTAATCGTTTGATTTCAGCAAGATATTCCTGTAATATGGGACTTGTTAGGTTCAGAACTGACTGGTTTTCTACCTGGAGGTTGGGACTGGTTTTCTACCTGGAGGTTGCTGTACTGTTGGGGCAACTCTTAAGGCATGAGAAACTGCTGTTTTCAGTATACAGTACATAAGTAAATATTTGCTGTTGTTAAGTCTCCTCTTAGTCATCCTGTTTAAATGTGTCAAATGTCAGAGGTGTGGACTTCAGCTACATTGCAACATGCAAGCAGCACCAGCTTGGATGAGCATTTAATGCATTTTTGTATTGATTGTTTTACATTTTCTGGTTTTAATTGTTTTTTATTTGTGGTATTTTTCTCTCGTTAAGTCACTTAGTACAAAGAGACTAACGAATTAATATTAACAAATGGCAGCAACACCTTTACTTTCAGAATTTCCCCTTATGAATAAGTGAAACTCCTTCGGACTCTTCTTCTCCTTGTCCACCCCCAAATCCATTGTTTGGAGCAACTTCACTGGTTTCCTAGGTGTTGCCTTTCCTGCTTGCAGGCATGAGCATGAATAAAAAAGCCTGGGGAGTACCGGTACTTAAGAGTGTGTAAGTGAACATAATTAACTAGAAGATTCCATTTGGGACAGTGTGTTAGGGGATTCAAATGGGGATGGTGCTGTTATGCTCATGTCCTGCTTGCGAGCATCCCTCAAACCTCTGATTGAACACTGGGGGTACAGGATGCTAGACTAAACAGGCCTTTGGTCTGATCCAGCAGAGCTCTTTCTGGTGTTGTTATTTTCACTTTTTCCCAACCACATCGAAAATAACCAGTCCATGATGCTGCTGAGTAATTCTTTCTTCCCTCCTGCATTTATAACTTCCAGTGTTATTAAGGACACCTGTCCTTTCCTCCCAGTAGATAGAAATCTATAGAACTATGGAGTTGGAAGGGACCCAAAGGGTTATCTTGTCCAAACAGCAGGAATCAATAGGTGAAGAACACTTGGCAACTTTTTTGGCAGTCATTTGCAGCTATTTTTGGGCTTAGCTCTGTACTGCCATTTCCTGGCTGTGCTCCTTTCCAGTGAATATCCTGCAGTTGTAAGAAGTGCCAGCATGCTGAATAGTCTTGAGTCAGGCCCTAATTTCCCTGCTGATTACTTCTTGTTCAAATGTACTAACATGGGAGATGGGGAGAAGATTCACATAAACTCCACAATTTTTCTAGAGTTCTTGACAGAGATTATATCTTAATTGCAGCAAAGGTAAGTGGTGGGTTAGAGGAAAAAAAGAAGACAGTGTTAAAATTCTAAAGCCTGCAGGGTCTTTTGTTTGTTTTTGTTTGTTTGCATCCTGGAGTATTTGCAAACTTGTTCAAGCTGCCCTGCTGTGGCTTTTGAATTCTCTACCCCAATGGACCAACACAACTGCTTGTGATTTTCATATGCAGTATGACATACTTCCCAGTCTGCTTTTCATATGCAGTATGACATACTTCCCAGTCTGCTTCCAGGTTGTTGATTCATACTTGGGAACCTGAAATCTTGAAACACCCATAGCTGCTTCTTGGCATGTTTTGCTTCTTTGATAGAGGATCATTCAAGTATAAGAGAGTTTGCTGAGCTCTTGCTTCCTGATGAGTGAATGTGCTTAGCCAGTGATGTGATTACTCACTTGTATTAAGCACACACACACAGCAAAGAATCCTGGGAACTGTAGCTTGTTAAGGGTGCTGGGAATTGTATGTCTGTGAAAGGTAAACTACAGTTTCTAGGATTCTTTGGGTGAGGGGAAATGTGCTTTAAATGTATGGGATGTGTACTTAGCCTTGGTCTTGACCCAGGCTCCCCCTCCCCTATGGCTGATTGAGGCACTTAAAAAAAATCTTATGCACTGGGATTTTACATTCCTGGGCAGATAGCCAAGTTCACCACAATGTTGCTTTGCCTTCCCACGAAGCCCTATATCAGTGGACATGTTCACTAAGCATGTTTCTATAAGACAGGGTGGGCAACTTATCAAATATAGTGAATTACATCAGATTCCCTCCCCACCCCCATTATGTACCGAGATCAGATTGCAACCACAAAAGCTAGAAAATTACTTTTTACAATGAAAGCTGATATTCTCAGAATGCTAAATGAGTGCATTAGGTGCATAGGGCTCACTTGCAGACCACATGATGCAAAGCACTCAGAGGACCATCTCAGAATGCTGGGTATGCATATTTTTTTGTTCTGTGCTTTCATGTTTGAAAACCTATCTGTCAGGACTTTCTGGTTCTCTGAGGCTCATCATAGTTTGTGTGCATTGCACCGAGTCTCTCTCTTCTAAAAGTTTGAAGCAGTTGACCCTGAGGGAAACACCTTGCCAAACACAGCAGAGTTCAGCTAAAAAGGCTTTTCAACCCCCAGGGAACTTTATAAGATGACTAGCGCTGGAGGATTCTTAGTGACAAAATCAGTCATGATTTTATTTCCTTTTACCCCCTATGTGGGCATCGCAAGACACACAGAGGAGCCTTGAGAGAGCAAAATGTTGGCACCTCAGTTAGACAGGAGGGAGTCAACCCAGATTTCCCTTCTGCATCTCCAGCTAGCTCTGCATGCCCAACCCCAACCCCCCAGCCACCACCTCTTCCTTCTGCTGGTCCTGCTCCCCTCCTTCCTTTCCACAGGGAGTCTGTACCCAATGGCAACAGCTGGGGAACTATCTGCACAGCTTTCTATTATCTGTCTTGCGATGGGGTGTGTGTGTGTATCGAACACTACTTAGATGTATTTAGAAAGCCATTTATTTAGAAATAGAAGCTGGGTTGCTTAAGGCCTACTGCTCTCTTCATTTCTTTCACGAGTGGTCTATGGTAAAACCTTGCCAGCTTCTGACAACTGTGAAAGGCACAAACACAGTGAGAGGGATGGCTACTATCCAGCAGCATCACCCAGACACCTCCACTAGCTTTTGCCAATTTAATCCCTGACTTCAGCCACCCAACTTCCACTGGCTTCCACCCATGAATGTTGACTGGTTAATGCTGTAGGAATGTTTATATATATATAGCAGGGTTAAAAGTTTCCTTATTTAAATTTGCACAGCAGCAAGCAGATCGCTGACTCGTTTGAGTCCTTTTTAATACCGGTAATTACCGGTATGTCTTCTCCCTTCCTGCCGCCTTGGTTGTTAATTCCTTTTGTCCCTCCTAAAAGAAAAATACACATGAATCTGAATGATAACAAAATAAGCTAGTTTACTGTCAGATTGATTGAGTACATACTTAGGTTACAAAAGATATAAACTATATATAAAATATTAGTGAGTCCTAAAAAGACTCCATCAGAGCATTTACTACTTAACACTTCTATCAGCAGCAGCCTAATCTTCTTTCTTGTAGTTTGAATCCATTGCTCCGTGTCCTCTTTTCAGGAGCAGCAGAAAACAACTTTTCTCCCTCCTCCTATCTGCCTATAGCAAAAAGCAATCTACTCCCCAAAATGTGTGTGGAGTCATTTCTGTTCATATTTGCTTAGGAATGAGGCCTACCTTGTTCAGTGGGACTTACTTCCTTAAACGTTTACACAGAATTGCATCCCAGGACTTCATTCTCTTTTTCTTTTCTTTTTTAGGTTGGCCTTTGTATTCCATTTTATACCAGTGTGTTTTTAATGTCATTCTAGTAATGATTTTGCTTTAGTTTGAGATTTTATGGTGTTTGTATTTGGGCAATTTTATTTGTTGTTTGTTTGTACCATTCACCCAAAAAAACCACAACCCCGCATTAAAATAAAAATCACAAAATGAAACAAAAAAGCAACAACAAAACCACAGCACAGAGCAGCAGTGCACAGCAATACAGGATTATTGTATTTACCTGTACATTTTATTGACTATAAAAACTGCCTGAGGACTTTGGCTGATGGGAGATCTAAATATAGCATAAAATAAATAGAAATCAAAGGTGGGGATGAAAATTGTGCTTCTTTTTATAGCTGAATGTATGTGCAGATGAGAGATGAGTCTCCTTTCCCTTAGCTGTATCACTGTGGCTACTTTACTACCTAATACAAATTGGGCTGGGGGGGGGGGATCATCTGGAACACAGAACTTTGAGTTTAATTAGATCCACTCACCTGTGTCCTGTGTTCTGTTGAACAAAATAATAGACCCCTTCAGTTTTGTATCTAAACAGGGCAGATAGAATAAGCATAGCTTTCCTGGCTTTTGGGGAGGCAGAGCAAAGCAAAATGTTGCCAAGGGCTGCTAAAAAGGGTCTTGGGGGTTACATGTGGCTCTTGGGCCATGTATTGGACCACCCTGCCCTAAAAGCTGGAAATAATGGTTCTAGCCCCCCCCCCACTGCAAGCTAGGTTCTATGTGCAGGGATTTGTCTTCTGATTATTGATAATTATTTATGGAAGAGCATTTTAAAATGTGGTACAGTCCACAAATAGGTTTTCCACTGATATTTCTTATTAAATGACATTTTAAGTAGAGAAAGAGATGCATTGGGTTTTGTTGTTCTCTCACAGCCTCCAGATGGCCAAGCTATAAAAGGGGATTAATTATCCTGCATATGTGAACACAGAGTCTTTGTCTTAGCTCACTTCTTTTATTTTATTTTTTCTGTTTTGCATATGCCATGAGTTCTCTCTCTCCCATTGACTCATTGATGACCCCTGGGATAGTCTCATCTGTAAAATGGGCATTTTTCTTGGGATGGGAAGGAAAATTTACTATACATTTCCTATGATTTCTAGTTGTATTTTGATAGGGATCATATTGCATGATGGCGTGGAACTTGAGAGCATTTACAGTGCTTTTTGCAGATTAAGATTTCGCTTACAAGGAATAGTATTATGCTTCAGGAGTTTTGTGAAAGAAAGCTGTATTCAGTCTCTTCAAAGCTTTCACTCTTTGCTATTTTGGGGTGGGGAACTAGCACTGAGAGGAGTGGATGGATCTGCTGCAGATGTTTTCTTTCTTCAAAAGTTAAATGAGACAGTTGGGGAACAATTTTACCTTTAGAGTATAGAGAATAAAACTCAAGCCAAGCTGTATTAATCAAGTATCTTTTTTTTTTTTTTTTAATTGTATTCCTGACAAACCTACAAACAGGTTAAAAACTGAGAGAGCTGATCTTTTTAATCAATTGCTGGGGAGGGGGTTAGTTTCTGGAAGATTTTCTCATTTCCCAGAGCCTTGATGACAGCTGAAGGCAAATGCCTGCTACTATTTCAGCAATAAGGGACGCGGGTGGCGCTGTGGGATAAACAACAGAGCCTAGGGCTTGCCGATCAGAAGGTCGGCGGTTCGAATCCCCGCAACGGGGTGAGCTCCCGTGGCTCGGTCCCAGCTCCTGCCAACCTAGCAGTTCGAAAACACGTCAAAGTGCAAGTAGATAAATAGGTACCGCTCTGGCGGGAAGGTAAATGGCGTTTCCGTGCGCTGCTCTGGTTCGTCAGAAGCGGCTTAGTCATGCTGGCCACATGACCTGGAAGCTGTACACCGGCTCCCTCGGCCAATAATGCAAGATGAGCGCCGCAACCCCAGAGTCGGTCACGACTGGACCTAATGGTCAGGGGTCCCTTTACCTTTACCTTTTATTTCAGCAATAAACGGGGGGAGGGGAACAGGTTTAGTAACTAAATGACATGATTGTGTAGTAAACTACAGTGGTACCTCGGGTTAAGAACTTAATAATGTCCCATATTTGCATCTCAGCATGCATCAGGCATATTTAGATATATTATGGCTATTCTATGCAGTATTTTATTAAAAGCATTTCCTTGAATGCTTATCTGAATAACAGCAGCAACAACAACAACAACATTCTTCTGTCCGTCTGCTAATCTGTTATCTAACATATGAACCATATGTTCTCTAAATATTGAGCTGTGTTGCAACTGCAGTAAGCCTGTAGTCTTTAGAATGGTAATATGAGGTTTAGTGTCTCTCAAGGTGATGAGACCCCATATCCCCATTGGGCTGCAAAGGGATCTATGCATCACTAGCACATAACTGTACACGTGCTTTTGGTTTGCCAGGCTACAGTAGCCTTGGTTGAAAGAAATAGGGAACCCCTAGATTAAAGTCATTTGAGTAAAAGTCATAAGAACCACATCACAAACCATTGTGGATTTTGTTGTTGCTCTTCTTGTACTAATGACCTCCTATGAATTATCAGCAAGTCTCTGACAGAGACTTGACTCCAAAGCTGACACATGATGGTGGCATGTATGACCAGTTTTCCAGGAAGCATAATACTGTATATGATTGGATTTGACTCTTGAATGTAGCCATATATGTAGCTGAATAGTTCTTCTTCAAAAAATGAGGGAATATCAAACTTCTGTGATCCACAACCAGTTTTCCTCAAAATGAGAAAGTTTGCAAACTATTGTACTCAAATCATGAAATAATGCTGTTTTAAAAATCTCAGTTTTGAACTTTCATCAGTTCCACTGTAATAATGATAATAATAATAATAATAATAATAATAATAATTTATTATTTATTATTTATACCCCACCCATCTGGCTGGGTCTCCCCAGCCACTCTGGGCGGCTTCCAAAAGAACATTAAAATACAATGTTATGTAAGTTATGCATTGCCCTATGCCAAGAATTCCATGTTGACTGTGATGCCTTGCAATGGTACCATATGATGAATAGAAAAACCTGACTGTTCCTAGCATGCAACTGCATGTGGTATGGTTTTCAAAACTTTAAATGTGTTTCCCTAAGCAACAGTAAAGTAGTGTTTGGAGTAAATTGTGTATTTCCAGTTGAAGCTAGTATATTAAATCTCTGATGTTGTACGTTTACATGTGTTGGATCCATGTAATCAGACATATTTCATGGTAAGGTATGTTTCATTCATAAAGGTTAACCAGGAATCACTGGGGGTGGGGATGAAATATTTAGGGAGATGTAAAAGATTTTTGTATTATCCAAGTAAAGCAGGGTGCTGGAAATAGGTGGTGGAGGCCTTGAAACAGAGGCAGATTTGAATTTCTCACACCAAAAGAAACCCACATTTTAAAGACCCCCCTCGTGGAATAAATTTGCAATAATTGTTTCGTGCCCTAAAATGGTATTCCTTGCTGTGGCGTGTCAGATAGTTGCCGCACCTGCTGTTCCTTCCTCTTCCTCTTCCAGGACAATGTCTACAAAGGCACATTGCAAAGGTCTCAGACAGTCCTGAGTTGAAACGTCCCTCCCTTGTCATGTGCCCAACTGTGCTAAGGCTGCCTCTGATGCCAATTGCTCTGCAGAGAATATGCATCAGAGGAAGAGCTGGTTCTTGAATACATTTTCAGCTTGACAAGAAAATGTTTGGGAAAGTGCTCACTGAAGCGTTTTCTTCATGCACAACAAAGGCCAAAGACGGGACAAGCAAGGTCAATGTCTCAAATTATGCTCAATTATTTATTACACTGTGCTCTTATACGAACAGAGTGTAGTTCAATATGTTAACGCCGCACAGGCTACACCTCCCTCTTATTGACTGAGACTAAAACAAAAGGGTGGGTAGAGGGCTAATGGGTATGAATAGAGGAGTGGAGAGATTACTTACTGCTGGCCAAAGGACTATGAACAGATGCATTTCCAGAGGAGAGAGATCAACCAAGTGCCTACTAAATGTTTCATTTTAATTACGTGGAGAAATTTCTAATGCTGGTTTGCACTCTGTAGTAACTGGAATGTGCCTATGTCTCTGTGTTGGTGGCAGTGTTTAAAAACATTATTTTGAGCTATGTCTCTGTGTTGGTGGCAGTGTTTAAAAACATTATTTTGAGCTATAAGGAAAATCCCAAATGTGAACCAGGATATGGCGAGGCATGGATATATCCCAAATTAGACGGCTGAGAAATGACCTGTGACTAGTTAACCGTTCAGATTGTGCATGGCCCGAAACGTTTTGTGATGACTGGATGAAATTATGACAGATCAAAGAGCCAAGCAGTAAAAATGAGAAGAACTCATTTTTAGTCAGTAGGGTAGATCTAAGAATGGTGAATAGAAGAAGTAAGTTAGCTACCACTGCTGTTAAGCACTTGTTTAAGCACTAGGACTAGGAGAAGAGTTCATTCAGTCAGTGACCTGGTTACCTATTTAAAGTTGCCTTTCATGCTGATTCACTTGTTACTTTTGTCTCTTCCAAATTGCTCAGATTAGCACTTTAGTTTCACATCACCCAATCTACGACAATCTAGTCACTGTATCTTCAGGCTCTCAGATATTAAATATATCTATCTAATCTGTTGTTGTTTTTTAAATCTGGGCTGGAATGTTCTGTTAAGTTCATGGATCCATGTCTACCTCAAGACAGCAGTACTGTTCACCACTGAATTACTTTTCCCCTCCTAGGTCTTCTTGTGGGAACTCTTGATGTTGTGCTGGATTCAAGTGCAAGGGTAGCACCATATCGAATTCTATACCAGGCTCCAGACTCTATGATATATTGGACTATTGCCTGTGGTAAGTATTTTAACAATGGCTAAAATTACCAGTTTCTTAGAGGACTGGATGTTTGTTCGATGTAGCTCATAGGAGTACTGAATTGTATACTGTCTTGATGGCCGACATCCCCTCACTTACATGGGGTCCCCACATGAATAAGTGAAATGACATAAAGTGGGGAGCACCCCACTTTAATAGGGAGGGTCCGCAGGGGAGAGAGAGAGAGACTGACTCATGTGTGCCACTGGGGCTGCTGCCTGGAAGTTGCTAAGGGCCGCTACCAGGCCTGTCCCAAGCCTTCTCTAGATCGGAGCCCTGAATGGTACGCTTTCCCTCCTTTCCAGGAAGGAAGGCCATTTTATTTATTTATTTTGCGGTGACCCACATAAACGTCTTGTGTGAGTGGAAGGCGTGTAAATGAGGGGGGGGGGTTGCCTGTACTGTGTGATGACATCGTACTTGAGTAGCAGGTCATTTATGAGATCCAGGTTCTGAAATGCTAAAAAGTTATTCTCCATTTAATCTTCTGTAACTATCAGACTGGCCAATTAACCTCACCAAGCATTTGTTTATAATATGACATTGCTGTTACTGGATTTTATCCAGATTTACTTAGATTAGACCAATTGAAAGCAGTGGGTATAAATTAGTTGTGACTAAACCCCATTGATTTGTATGAGTGTACTCAAAGCACGACTGAGTCTGGATCCAACTCATTGTGTTGTGTTGTAGCCTTTTGTAATGTAGTGAGATTATATTGAGCAATGGTTGTGGTCTATTGTAGATGTAATACTGTCAAACTCTTAAGAACAGGATACCAAGCTGTGTACAGATACCGTTCCCACATTTCCTCTCTTATGTGGATTTTTTTGCTCCCTTTCCTTGTAAGCATTAACTATGACAAGGGTAATAAACTGTGGCTAGTATTAGCTATTTTGACATTGTTGCAGTTTCATGTAACAATCGGTGCCCATTGGGGGCCATTGGCATGGCGATCATCGCCCGGGGGGGGCGGCGGCGATCCACCCAGGGGGATTTTGTCACACACACACACCCGGGATGACACCTGGGGCGGGCCGCCCCCACCCCTTCCTACATCCCTGTGTGTAGGTACAGGTGGGCCACACTTTTCATTAGATAATGTGTCTCTTACATTCCTTTTATGAAAATATATTTGAGTGCCCCAATTGTCTTTCCCGTAACAGAATTGCTAGTGGAAAGAAGGGAACAAAGCTGAGAAATAGTAGTGTTTTTCTTTTTTGGAAAAAAAAATACATCCCTGTTTCAGAATAAATTAAATTCCTGAGAATAACAAGCAGGAACAACAACAGCAACAACAAAAAGTTTTGAAGTGTGATGGCAGTTGTAACCATATTTAGAAAAAGTGAATAGTAACCTCAGCTATAATAATCCATATAAAAAAAAAAAACAATTCAGACGATGACTGCAGAACAGATACTGTGATGGTAATGGCATGGTAACTGTGCATTTTATTGCTCCACAGGAGGCAAGACATCATCATTTTGCGTCTCTCTGGCGATTTTAAGTGCATTGCCTATATGTTGTGTTATGGCTCTTTTGTAGGTGTGTAAAAAGCTATGGAAAGAATAACTCGGTCTTTAAAGCCACATCCGGAGTTATAACAATACATTTTCATGCAGTAATTGCAAACAAAGCCCAACATGATGATCACATATGGGCCTTTGCTGCCGCTGTTTAAATTATGTAGGCTCTCAGAAATGATTTGTGTTGAAGAGGCAGAGCAGAAATGCCAGGCCTCCCTGGAAGCTGCAGAGAATGATCTCATTCCTCATCAGCCGAGCTGTGTTGGAGATAAGCTTATGCTTGCAATTCCCAAGAAATCATTTCACTACTGTGTTAGCTTTCTAATTTTGTGGCTAGGAAATAATTGATTTGCACATACCTATGCCTTCCTGGCACTGTTGTAGCAAGCTCTTGAGTGATTTATATAATATGTACGGTATAACTTTTATTCATTCAGGAGTTCAGTGTAATCTATGGGCATAATTCTGCTGATGTGAATCACTTAAATCCCATTGATTAGGAGGGAGTTAAGCCCACCTTCTTAGTAAGTCCACAAATTATTTTAGCCTTTGGGGGGCAAGCAGAGGATGGCCTGTGAGCTTTCTCCCTCTGTACACTGTATTTTACCTTGGACACAGAGGATGGGGATTCTGTTTTCTGGCATGCCCCTTGGTTTCTATGCTGGGTTTAAACGAGGGATGGAGCACTCACCTGCATGAAATTCATTGTCTGCTAGACCTACCAGGCAAGTACTTAAATGCAAGACTGAGTGAAGTACACACTTAAATGTATCTGATTGAATTGTTCCCTATTTACAGAAAGTATTTGCAGGGCAATTATTTCCAAAACTAGAAGAGAGAACTTAGAGGTCTGTCCTTGTTTCTACTTTTGGGTCAAGGGGAAGAGACAGTGCTGCCAAGTTACTTCAACAATAATGTTCTAACTTTCTATAATTCCATTTAGAAGTGACTCTAAATTGTTACCATTCTAGGAGAAAATCAAGGGCTCAAGGATAAGCAGAAAAATTAGTTTGCAGAAAGCTGCCAGTCTAGTAAAGTCTGTTCAGTCCACAGATTATGTAGGCCTAGTTGTTAAGATCATTTCGCCCCTGAATGCCGCTCTCATCTCTCCTACACTTTCATGCCCCTAGAAGGAAACTCACAAGCTTTCACTTCCTGTTTCAAACAAACCACAGTTTCCCATGTTATCCAAGTTCATATAACTCTGGTTTGTTTTAAACTAGGTTGGCAGGAGCTGGGGCAGAGCAACGGGAGCTCACCCTGTTGTGGGGATTCGAACCGCCAACCTTCTGATCAGCAAACCCAAGAGGCTCAGTGGTTTAGACCACAGTGCTACCCGCTCCCCTAAGAACTATGTCATGTACACATGGCAGGATACCATGGCTTCTTGTTAGAGCTGAAGTGGGCTATGGTGTTCTGTTGAATTAAATTACTCTTCTGTGCTGGTTTGCTTTAAAATGCACAGTATTCTCTTTGTCAGATTTGTTTTGTTTTGTTTTGTTATCCAATAAACATACTGTTGCACACCTATCCGTAAATATATTTATTTATTTATTTTTGCTTTATGATGAACAAATTACAGACATAATCTAGCAATTTATCCTGTTCTTGTCTTAGGTTGTTCAAGGAAAGAAATAACTGAGCACTGGGAATGGCTTGAACAGAATTTACTACAAACTCTTTCGATCTTTGAAAATGAAAATGACATAAACACATTTGTCAAAGGAAAAATACAGGTAGTGTATATATATTGTCAGCACAGTTAATTATCCTCATGACCAGGAAAAAACTATTATGCAAGTTTGTCCTTTGTACTTGATTTGCTGGTTTGTGTACTTCTCTGTCTTGGTAAGCGCAGATTCCAGTGAGCTTCATTATCTAGTTTGAGGAAGCAGGCACCAGTGTAAACAAACACATTGGTATTATCAAGTTGCATAGATAAGGGTGAGATCACATAACCATCTTCAGATTTGGCAAGGGACTTATGCTAGCCATGTGGAATTTCAGAGTTTTCATCTTGTAACAGCAGAACACATCATTAAAAAAACAAAAACTTTTGCAATCAGTTTACAAAAACAGGTTTACCATGCAGCTTGGGATGCTATTGTTTGAGAGAGTTTGGGAGAGTATTGTTTGGGAGTAAGGCCAGGTCCTTTTTGGCAGAGAATATCTAGTTTGTTTGGTAGTTTGGGAAATCCATATGGCCAAGATCTAATCTCTTGAGATGCCCTGTGTAGGTTAGATTTAACAATTAAGGCTTTGTCTTGCAGCACTCTCCTCTATGTTGCTTTGGTAACTTAGAATAGCAAAGAGTCTTGTGATATCTTAAAGGCTAAAATCGACAACACGTCAACACAGCTGAAATGACAAAAGCTTTTGTTTGTCTTTAATATGCCACAAGAGTTTCTGTTTTTGTTGCAACAAACTAGCATGGCCACGCCTCTGGAAATTGTTAGTGTGATTTATGTGCATCCTGTGGTTTCTGAAGACAATAGAACAACCTTTCCCAACCTGGGGCGCCCAGACTTTCTTGGACTGCCTTCACCCCTCACCACTGGCCTGATGAGAGTTGTAGTCCAACAACAGCTGGACCAGAGGTGTGGCCTTGCAGAAATTGCTGAACTACAGCAGTGGCAGACTTTGGGCTTTCAAATTTCAGCAGCACCCTGTGCAATGCCAAAATTTGGTGCCCCCCACCTCTTGCTTAATGTTTTACACCATTGTTGTGGTGTCCTCTCGGCTCAGCGCCCATAGTGGGCAAACTGGTCACCCTTTCCTAAATCCACCTCTGACTACCGCTCTCATTATCCCTGACCATTAGCCATGCTGGCTGGGGCCGATGGGATTTCCAGCCCAACAATATCTGAATGGCTATGGATTCCCCAACCCTGATGCAGGCTCATCTTGTCATTCTGCTAATTTGACTACAGCCCCATGTCACTGCGGTATGCCAGTTGGGCTGCGTACTGAAACTGTGTTCTCTTCTTCTCCCCAAACCTTTTATTTATTTTTTTAAATGCTGGAATTTTGAACTCCATAGCATGCATATATTTTTTTGGGAAGCCAAACTGTCCTGTGTGATCTTCTGCTTCAGGGCATCATTGCAGAATATAACAAAATTAATGGTATCAAGGAAGATGACGACACTGAAAAATTTAAGGAAGCCATAGTGAAATTCCACAAACTGTTTGGGATGCCGGAGGAAGAGAAGCTGGTGAATTACTACTCCTGCAGCTACTGGAAAGGGAAGGTCCCTCGTCAGGGCTGGATGTATCTCAGCATTAACCACCTCTGCTTTTATTCCTTCCTCATGGGACGGGAAGGTATGAATGAGAGACTTCTGTTTCTATTAATTTTGGTGTGTGTTTTGAAGTTGGTGGTTTAGTTAGAACAATACACATAGTCATTGTTGGTGGACTTCATGTAGTGCAGGAACTGGCAACAGCGCATGGACCACTAAACTATGTTTTATCCTTCTAGTTACAGTTGCCCATTCATTTTAAGTGTCACTTATGTGGAGACCTGGGACATTCTGGCTTTAGGCTTGGTGTTACGGTGGCAATATACTGTATGATGCCCAAGAAGTATGGCGAGGGGGCAAAGTGTCCCTTCCAAAAGCTGATCATGTTGAAGAAAGCCTGCAGTCACATCTTCATGGATGTCGAGCAGAGGGGAAAGTGGCCTGCTGGTCTGAAGAGGCTGTGCTTAATCCTTATTTGAATGAGTTTTCATTGCTCGGGTTTAAGAAACAGACACTGGGTGATGTATTTATCAAGGTGTGGAATCAATATATTATCAGTGATTATGGACAAAAGAGCTAAATCATATACAATTGAGTTTGTTCATAAACAATTTTAGTTTCTGCCTCAGGGCAGTTGATGATAACTCAGGCACACACACATGTGCAGAACCTTCATCATTTGTGTGGCCACTCTCTATAAGATGTTTACAGCTTTAAACTTCAGAGCTATCTGATTAATGGCACCTTGCCTGACGAGCAGTCGGCTCATCAACACCCTACTGCCAGGATAATTACAGACATTCTTAGTTCCTGAATCCATCATGAGATTCACAGCAGTGGGGAACCTGTGGACTTAACATGTTGTTCGATTCAAAATTCCCAGCCACAGGCAGCATGCCCAGTGGTCAGGGATGATGGGAGTTGGAGTCCATACACATCTGGAGGGACACAGGTTCCCCATTCCTGTCCTATAGTGTGTTGTGGTGTTTTTGCCTATAGTGGATTAAGTTACTGCATGGAGCCCTAGTATGTATGTCTCATACTTGTTTTTCCTGTTACAACACTCTGGGCTGATTAGAAGGAGGTTTCATTCTAGTGTACATTGTGTGTAGGGACAGCTGGCTGATATGAGAACATAAGCACATATTGATCTTTCTGTAGTCCAGACAGATGCCTCCAGGAAGCTTACAAGCAAGGCATGAATGGGATAGCCAGTTCCTGTTGCTTGTGCACAGCAACCTGGCATTCGGTGGTTATAATGCTTTTGTACTTGGTTCCATTTAACTATATTGGCTATTAATTGTAGAGAGCCTGGTCTTCTTTGAGTTTGGTCTAGTTCACTTTTATATGGGGGTGAAGCACAGCAAGCCCAAACAAAGCAGCAGGCTCTTGTTCTCTCCCTCTTATCCTCCCTGGAAGGAGGAATAGCTAAGTTGACTTCCATTTTCAAAGGATCTCAACTTAGAATAATGTGTGAACCAACCAAAGCTGGTTAGTTGTACAAGCTAGTCGAACAATCCTGTTTGATCATCCATAGCTTGAAGTTGGCTTGTTTGCAAACTAAACATTGGTTGTGTAGAATTTTGCTAAAAAAACCAGATATGAGATTATTTGAAACTGAAAAGTATGCATGGCAGAATTCTTAATTATGTGTTGTGTTTCTGACAAAACGGACCCACTAGCGCCAAGTGCAGCACTGTACTGAGGCTACAGTCCTAAACACAATTAAAATGGAAAAAAAAAACCACTGAATGTAGTGAAACTTACTTCTGCATAAGCATGCACTGTAGAGCCCTGAAACAAGATAATGGTATAAGTCCATAGTGTTGTTAAAATGTTGCTGTTTTATCACCAGTGGTTTTTGGATTTGAAAATGTTGAGTGGTCTTGTTCTCTGCTTACTCTTGATTCCTTTTCATTAGCCAAGCTAGTTATCCGGTGGGTTGACATCACCCAGCTTGAGAAGAATGCGACTCTGCTTTTACCTGATGTGATCAAAGTTAGCACAAGGTCCAGTCAGCATTTCTTTTCAGTCTTCCTCAACATCAATGAAACTTTTAAGCTGATGGAACAACTTGCCAACATAGCCATGAGACAGCTCTTGGACAACGAAGGCTTTGAGCAAGACAGGTCATTGCCCAGACTTAAAAAGAAGTCCCCCAAAAAAGTATCTGCACTAAAACGGTAGGTTTCAAAGTCACTATATTCACGTATATCCCTGTATTTCAAAGCTCCGTATACAATAATAGCCCTGTAAAAATAACAACATTCTACAATGGACTGTTGACCTTAGTAGAATGTAGTTAGAATTAAGCATGTAAAGACTGAAGCTGTTGGAAATGGAGACTAAGGACTGGTGCACAAGGTAAGGGCCTTTGTCTATGGTGGCACCCTAACTTAGGAATGCTCTCCCCAGAAAGAGGCATATCAGGTGCTGACAGCTTTTTGTTACCAGGTGAAAACCTTCCAGGTGTTTTAAACACCTCCTGAACTTGCTTGAAGCTGGGGAAAGCCCTCCTCACCCAGCAAAGAAAACCAGTGGGCTTCTGGAGGAAGAATGGAAGGCTTCATCCTTCATCCAGTGGCTTCTTACATTTCCATGCTGGCCTCTTCCTGTGCATCCAGTATAGAAAAGGAAAGGGCTTGTGGTGGAGAGAAGGAGCAGGCCTTCCATCCAATGGCAGTCCTCTTTGTTTATATGCACAGGAGGCAAAGCTTCATCCTGCATGGAAATGCATTGGTATAATAAATAAGGAGGAGGAGTAGAAGGAATGCAGGGAATGCTCTGTGCTTCTGCCACCAACCTGCTGTGTTGCAACATTTTTTATTAGCCTGCTTTTTACTCATAAGGGTAAATAAAGAGTGCCAGCTGTCCTCTTACAAGTAAAAAGCAGACAAATATTGCAGGCTAGTGACTTTTGTGGCGTAATTGATAAGGCTGCCAGAAAGCATGAATATAAATGAAGCATACAAACATCAGCACTGCTATGACAGATTTCTCCCATAGAATATCATTTCCTGGTGTTTTATTTGTGCTTGTGCAGAATAAATTTACAGTGTACATTTATCTAATCTGTTGAAAACATACGCATGCACATTGAATTTTAACATGAACAACGAAACTTTGAACTGCTCACTTCAGGGATCTTGATGCCAGAGCAAAGAGTGAAAGGTACCGTGCCTTGTTCCGGCTTCCGAAGGACGAAAAGTTAGATGGACATACCGATTGCACCCTCTGGACTCCATTTAACAAAATGCACATCTTGGGTCAGATGTTTGTGTCTACAAATTACATCTGTTTCACTAGCAAGGAAGAAAACCTGTGCAGCCTCATCATCCCTCTACGAGAGGTGGGTATCAAGTCCGGCCATTTTTATTATACCATGTAAGTCAAATTCATGGGACATGGGTGGCGCTGTGGGTTAAACCACAGAGCCTAGGGCTTGCCGATCCAAAGGTCGGTGGTTCGAATTCCCACGGCGGGGTGAGCTCCCGTTGCTTGGTCCCTGCTCATGCCAACCTAGCAGTTCGAAAGCACGTCAAAATGCAAGTAGATAAAAAGGTACCGCTGCAGCGGGAAGGTAAACGGCGTTTCCGTGTGCTGCTCTGGTTCACCAGAAGCGGCTTTGTCATGCTGGCCACATGACCCGGAAGCTGTACGCTGGCTCCCTCGGCCAATAATGCGAGATGAGCGCCGCAACCCCAGAGTCGGTCACAACTGGACCTAATGGTCAGGGGTCCCTTTACCTTTAAGTCAAGTTCACGGGCTCCTTAGCTTCCAGGTAGCATCTCAGCAATGAACTCCATTGCTGGCTTAGTATAATTAACAACAAACTGGCATTGTCTCTGCATTAGGATCTATCCATTTCTGGTCCTGTTAATGTTATTATTATTATTAGTAGTAGTAGTAGTAGTAGTGTAAGTCATACATAAAAAGGACCTGTTGGGAAGTTTGCTGGGAATTGCAAGTGGGGAGAGTGTTGTTGTGTTCAGTTCTTGTTTGTGAACTTCCCATAGACACCTGGCTGGCCACAGGATACTGGACTAGATGGGCCATTGGCCTGGTCAAGGGCTACTTTCATGTTCTTAGGAAGGACTATTAAAACACTTTCCCTTTTAATTGGAAACATGCATTGTTAATGTGGCTCTCTTGCATTATGAACAGATCTATAGCTTATATAAAGGAAGTAAGAACCTGGTTGGGAGAAGTATTAAGACAATATCATTTAAGTAACTGAGACATAGCTGCTGATATTTCAATACAATTTAATAGGATATGTTAAATGAAAGGGAGGATGGCAACAAATTACCCTTTCTGCTAATGAAACATTAAAACTCTGTAATAATGCTTGACCATAGATCATTAAAATAAAAAACCCTGCAAACTGAAACTAAAGCCTCTGTACATTGAAACTCCTATTATCCTGAAGTGCCTAATGCAATTTTTATTGCTTCTGATAAGCTATCTGGAAGCAGTGGTTTAAAGATTTTTAAAACTTTTCTTCATGGTCTTCAGAAGGGTCTTTGACCATACTGTTTTCATTTCTAACTAATGCACTGTTCCTGAAACGAGAACCTCACAACTACACACACACACACACACACACACACACAGAGAGAGAGAGAGAGAGAGAGAGAGAGAGAGAGAGAGAGAGAGAAAATTACACAGTTAATTGTATATGAGCCAATGTTAAGACTTAGAAGCAGGACCATATCTCAGAAATAGAACCATATTTCACATACAGGAGGTCTTTGGTTCAGTCCCTCACATCTCTAGTTTAAAGTGTTCAAGCAGCAGATGATAATGAGAGACCGTGTAGAATCATTGCCATTCAGGATAGGCAATATTGGTTTAGAGAGAGAAATTCTCTGACCTGGTATTAGGCAGTTTCCTATATTCCTGGCATTAGCACAGTTTGGGGCAAGAGACTGTCACTAAATGAGACAACCTGTTTCCATACTACTCTTAGATTTCTGCTACCACCTTGTACCTTTTTGCTCTGGCTAGTTTTCATCTGAAATGTAGATTTCCTAAATGTCTGAAACGTCATCATTGCAAGGGCTGAATTGCTAAATCGCAGTAGTGCTCCTTTCGGGGGATATTTACTCACTTCTTTGCTGCATAACAAAATGGTATAGCTCTGAGTTCCTGGAAGAAAATTGTACCTCTTCCCTTAAGGCCTCACCCTTAGGTGCCTCTGGTAGACCTGCTCAGACTGATAGATCTCATAAGACTGTGATCCTTGTGCAGCTCCAGAAATGTGCAGAAATTGGTACATGGAAAGGCCATAAGATATTCAGCTTCACTGCTGTGAGGGTGTCTTAGAAAATGATTAGCAAATCCAATTGTATTTAAGATTGTGCCATTGCCAGATGTTGTTGGAATATGACCAATTGTATGTGTGTATTTCCTTTTGCTCTCCTCTCCCTTAGGTGACTATTGTAGAAAAGGCTGACAGCTCTAGTGTATTACCTAGCCCATTGTCTATCAGCACCAAAAATCGAATGACATTTCTCTTTGCCAATTTAAAAGACAGAGACTTTCTGGTGCAGAGAATTTCTGATTTTCTCCAGCAAACTACTTCCAAAATATACTCTGAAAAAGATATTTCTGGCAGTTACAACAGCTCAGATGATGAGGTGAGTAGATGACATCAATGTCAGGAAGTATTCAGTTAATTTCAGATAAGTAAAATTATATAATTTCAAGTAACTGCTCCCAAGTAATAAATTCAGTGTAAAGATTCCTATTTGCAGAACTCCATTGACATGAGGCTGTTTTGATCTTCTTAATGAATTGCTGAGCCAAACATTTAGGTAGGCATATGGTTAAACCCTCTCATGCCCACCTTCCATCTAAGAATGCGCATCAACCATTGACTGTTTGGAAATGCTTTCATATCAGTCTTTTCCTGGACGTAAAAATTGCACATTGGGCAGAAGACTGCTCCTATATTCTGATAGTGTAGGGTATAAAATTCGGTATCATGTACTTCCCTGAAAATCTTACGTTGGCTTTTAAGAACATGTATGATCAAGGTTTTGTGGGAAAGAAAGCTGCTTGGACATAATAAATGCCCTCTGATGGCATAATGGCACCTCTGATAGCTGCATCCACAAAGCAATTATGGGGATATCTATGGAAATATATGCTACCGGTAGTCCATATGACAGACTGGAGGAATTGTCAGATTGGCACAGTTGACATAGTCTACACAGAAAAAATGGCCTTTACACCATGTTATCTACCTGCCACACAGTTGCCCTGTGACTTGTATGTATCAGAGGTGCCAGTTCACCGCATCAAAAGCCTTTTCCATACCACAAAACTTATAAATGAGTGGTGTCAGGACTCCTAAAGTTATGCTTTGACTCAGAACCCCTGTTCCCTAATACAAGAGGGTTTGGAGAGGAGCTGTCACTACATTCAAGTAATGAAAAAATGATCTTTGCCCATAATTAGAGGCACTATCCTGTTGTTTCACATTTTCTTGAAATCTGAAACAGATATCAGGATTGAGTTCAAATCAACCGGGGTTGAATATTTGTTTCTGCATTTCTCATGTAGTGCTGCAGGGCTATGTCAGCAATATGGGGACAGACTGTTTTAGCATGTCTTAATACCCCCCCGCAAAAAAAGACTGCTTAGCTGATCACATTGGCCCAATTTCGCCAAATCATGGAGCTTCAAGTTCACAGCAGTGGTGGTGGGAGTAGTCTCACTATAGCTTACCTGGACAGGGCTAGGGGCAGGATGATGGCTTGCTCAGGTTTGTGCAGATGCAACAGTGCAACTAATTCAGCACTCCTTGTGCTGCATCTGAACAGCTCCAACCTTACCTAGCCCTGCCAAGGTAAGCTGTAGCAAGGCCAGTGTTGGGAGGGTGGCTCTGTGGCTCTGCCATATTTTGGTTCCCTCCATTATAAGTTTGCTTGGGTGTGTGGGAACCAAAAAACACACGGGCCAAATACTCGGGTGCATAACTACAACCTGTGGCTTGGTGTTGCATCATAAACCATGTCTATGTGTATATTTGAATTGGACAAAGACACAGTCTGGCGCATGGAGACTGAGTAATCTCATCAGCAACTGTTAACGCCGCATCCCAGAACCTGGGTTTCAAAAAACAACAAGTATCCTCTATTAAAAGAGGTTATCTCCTTTTAAGGTTAAATGTTGGGAAGGGGAGAGGAAATATTTACCCATATTCAGAAGATATCTACTTTGTCTGGAAAGCTGCCTAATGCTGGTGTCAGCAAAATGCCAGCTATTGACTGCTGAATGTATGCCAACTTAGAAATGAAATACAAGGCAGTAAAAACCCAGCAGAAAGTAGCATGATGGAGTGCACATAAAATTGCAGTAATTAATTATAAAAGTAATTTGTTTATATTACAAATGGATTCTAATGAGCTTGGAGAAATGACCAAGACTGAAGATTTTAAGTCATAGTGTCTATAGTTTGTCAAATCATAAAATTATGGTCAGATTTATAAAAAAAACAATTGTGGCAACAAGCCATTTAAAAGTTCACCTCTTTGAATCAGATGATTTAGTTAACTGCATTTGTTTTTTGACATGTGCTATTTTTGAGCATGACTGATTTAATAACGGCTGGAAGTATAAATACTTTCGCAGTCTTGGAAAGGTCAGTAAGCTGTCAATGGTTCCTCAGTTCCTGCTTTCGGCTCAGTATGGTCATGGGGCTTCTTTCAGCTGTGGTTCCAAACAACTTGTTGTACACCAAGCCAAGTTCCCAAAGGGGTAGTCGTGTTAGGTTGTTGCAGCCAAAACAGCAGAATTTTGTGGCACCTTAAAGACTAACACATGTATCATGGTAAAGGCTTTTCCTACAAACTTTGGCAGACAGGGAAAAGCAACTAAGACAGTGATGATTTGTGTTAATGCTCAAGTGCATGCAAAAGAATTACTTAGATATTCATGAAGCACTGTTGATAACAGAAGCATCCTGACATTGGTAAATCAATTCAACACCTGTAGTGGGATTAAAACCTGTTATTTCAATTCAAGCCACAGGTGATAGATTGAATGTCTTGAAAGTGCTAATTCAGCAGCTTTTACCCTACCCTGAAATTTCCCATTGAAGTTCCATTGTTTGGTTTATGCTATAATAAATGAGCTAGTCTCTAAGATACCACATGCGGTTTGTTGTTTTCCCCACATTAAACACAATCCTCCAGGCATGGATGGCAGTAGACTTCATGCACAGTAAGCTTCCGCCTGGAACTAGGAAGTCAGAGGGAACACATAAGGGCATTGAAAAGCTAGAGACTTCTCTGTCTGTTTAAACGCTTTAAAAAAAAAGTAATTAAAATCAATTCACCTTAAAACAAAATAAAAACAAATTCCTTCCAGTAGCACCTAAGGGACCAACTAAGTTTGTTATTGGTATGAGCTTTCGTGTGCATGCAATGTGTGTATCTGAAGAAGTGTGCATGCACATGAAAGCTCATACCAATAACAAACTTAGTTGGTCTCTAAGGTGCTACTGGAAGGAATTTTTTTATTTTGTTTCGACTATGGCAGACCAACCTACCTGTAACTCAACTTAAAATGGCAGTGTTGAAAAGCTGTTCACCATTCTTGATTGGAGATCTTTTCTCCGGCTTCTGTTTCCCCTTTATTACCTCCCAGACGAATCTGGTTGCAGTTTGACTTCCATCTTTCATTTTATTAAGGTGATCACTCTCACACTGTCCACAATTGCTAGTAGCACAGAACCATGGTTTACCACTACCTGGATGAGACCCAGCATGCTCCCCTTCCAAGGGATTCTGGTTTAAAACAAACCTTCATAGGCTTTGTTACAAGCAAACTTCAAACCATGGGTTATTAAGCTGGCCCATTAAACTAGCCAGAGGTTTGTTGCCTTTGATTTTTGTTTCATTTTTTAAAACCAGGGTCCCAGTTTCACTCAGACTCATTCTGGCTCATCTACATAGAGCTAAACCACAGATTAGTGTAGCATATGAATACGGCTACTGTCCCAGGGACAGAATCTGACAGACATGCATGGCGGTGCATCCATTGAATTGCCAGACTGGTAGCAGGAGGATATGATTACAGGAGGGCCACAAGAGGCCCACTGCAATATTGCTTTCCCTATCAAGCTGAGCATCTCTGATAAGAGAGCTGTTGTACATTTAGTTTGCCCAGTGCTTTTACCAATTAAGTTTCTGGGAGCTGCTATTTATACAAAGCTCCTCTTTAATAATAATAAAAAACCCCGAAGGTGCAAATGTCTTCTGGCAAACAGCTGCTCTGACTTTGTGGACCACAATATCCTTCAGAACTAGCATAATTTTATTGCCCTTCTAAATCAGCTCTTAGATTGCTCCTAGGTACATATTTTTAATAACCTTGCAGGTGGAAGTTCACAAACATATTATGTTGCTCATTGAAAACCTTCCACGTCCATTCAAATAATGTGGTGCGGCATTGGGGTGTGGGATACTATAGAAAATGTTTAAAAAATATTTTATGGAAGGCTTGAATGATTTACTGGTTGGATGCATTTGTGCTCCTTGGAGCTTCTTTCTGTTGTCCGAATGTCAGTCCTGAAATCCACTGCAGTTTCTTTATGATTTTCACAGGAATCCAGCATTGCAAACAACCATGGTGCAGGCTTCTAATTTGAAGGGGTTCAGGCTTCTGACTCGAGTGCCGTGGGTGAGGGGGGGCCATGCCTTTGAGGCTTCATGGCAGAATGCATTTGGCCAAAGTGGATTGTCTGCTGCAGTGCTGCAGTCTGGCTGCCCTTTCCTTTCCCACCCTCTGTAGTTCCAATTACTCGAGCTCAGCACAAAGGCTGGCAGCGGAGAAGGGTAAGCAGTGTGACAGGAGAAGAGGCGCAGGCCAAACTGCTTCCTGACATGTAGCTATTTAAAAACTCAGAAAGCCCTTGTGTGCGTCTGCAATTCGCAACTCGGTGGGTACCACTATTCTAGCGCCGTGGAAACAAACTGATCCTTGCCCTTTTCCTTCCCGCACCTGAACAGTTCATAAAATTGTGGGGATTTCCCCCCTCCTCCATTCAGGTATATTCAAGGACAAGCAGCATCCTCTCCTCAAGCCCTCAAAGAAGCCTTAGTTCCGAAGCAGATGGAGAGCGGCAGTTCAACCTGAATAGCAACAGCGTCCCAACTGTAACCCAGGCACTAATGACCATGTACCGGAGGCGTTCACCTGAAGAATTCAACCCTAAATTAGTAGGTCACGGTGTCTTTTTTTAAAAAAAACCTCTCATCTAGATTACTACATTAATTGTTAACAGATGTGAACTATACCTTCCTCATACCAGCAGTGGGTGGGAGCAGATGCAGGAGTGGGCAGAGCAAGGTGACTCTTGTCTTGGCACAGCAGGTTACACTCCAGCCATGCCAAAGTGTCACAGGTTCCTACACACACCAGTCACCTCCCATCCAGGCAGGCGAAAGGCATCATAGCAGCTCAAGGGCACATTGTACCCAGGCGAAAGCACTCATGTGGTGTTTGGGACGGAGTGGGGCCAAAAAGAGATGCCTGAAAGGCTGCATTTGGCCGCTGGGCCTGAGGTTCCTCCCCACTGACTTAGACCCATTAATTTTCCTTATGGATTCTATTGTCAACAAGGTGGAGGGAGAGATTGATGTTGTCCAGGGGTGGGGAGCTTCAGACCCAGAGACCAAATGCAGCCCTCCAGGCCTCTCGCTGGCCCTTGGTCTTTCCACAGGTCCCCGTCCCCCCCGCAGCAACATTCTCCATGAGTGTTTTTGCCTGGCTGAAATGTGTCCTTGAACTCTGATCATTCTCCATCCACGAAAACAAAAAGGGCTGAGAAATGGATGTGTGTTTGTGTAGGAAACTCGTCTGCTACTGTACAAAGGTGATTTGCACTCCTTGCTGTACCCACTCTTGCCACTAGCCATGCCCACCATGGGTATGCAGCCTACAGAAGTTTTCCCAGAAGGGAATGTGGGCCTTTGGGTGGAAAATGTTCCTTGCCTGCATGTCATTTTAGTGCATTTTGAAATCATCATGTCATAATAGTTAGTGCTTATAGCTTTTTTACATGGGGACATACATAAATACTTAGGAGGCGACATCAAGATGAGAAAATGTCATGTTAAAAATGAGTATACTGAGAAAGCTTTGCTGAAAGAGTAGTCTGAACACCACGCCTGATAATAAAATTAAGGATTAAATGACATTTTGGGGGGTGGCTTCTTCTTTTGCATTACAGGATTGTGTTACACAGCGTTTTTAGTTCTGTATATTGTACTTTCCATTATTTTTAAGGCAAAAGAATTTTTGAAAGAACAAGCTTGGAAGATTCATTTTGCAGAATATGGCCAAGGCATCTGTATGTATCGGACTGAGAAAACAAGAGACCTTGTGCTGAAAGGTATTCCGGAAAGCATGAGAGGGGAACTCTGGCTACTCCTGTCAGGTGGGTATCAGTAGATAACATTGTTTTATTAATGGTAAGTCAAAGGTTTCCCATATGATCTTTTTCCTTCTGTGAAGTTCATTATGTCAGTGCCCTAGTGGACATGTTGGCTGCAGATAAATGGAGATTGACAATTGAAGTCCTAAGTGTGTTTTCTTAGAAGAAAGTCTCTCTGTGGAATTTACTTGCTGGTAATTGTGTTTAGGATTGTGACCTAAATTGGTGAGGTATCTTTTAGCAACCAGTGAAAGTGAAATAAGATATTTGGAAGTTCAGCTTCTTGGTGGGAAGGCTGGCTTGCTATTCACTGCAGGAAAATGTTTTTCTTTTGGGTCAATCAGTAGTGTCTGCCTGGCAGCCCAAAATAATTCTGCTTCAGAAGAAGTGTACAGCAAAGCATATAAAAGCTCTTCACGCTTCTCCTCTGTGACGTAGGCATAGGTGTCAAGCTCCACAAGGAATTGAGTTGACAGCAGGCAGGTGGACTAATTTGTACTTCATTAAATTGCTAGGGATTGACAGATACTTTTTTTAAAATTAGAGGTAGGTGAAAACACACAGAGAAATGAACTTACCAATTAAATCTGTTCTCCTGGGTTGAAAAAAGAAGCAGTGAGAGCTTTGTCCATGCACCTGAACAGAGACCCTTAAGACACTTCCAATGCCCTACCGTTTTTGCTTTATATGCAGCACCAAGAGAGAGACTGAACGATGGAATTCTCAGTTTGTGTAGCCAATCTGGGGTCAATTGAGGATGCCTTGCTGAAGTGCCCCAAGATCATGGAGCCAGCAGTGGGACTTAATAACTCAAAGCAGGCTTTTTGTGGGCTTACATAATAGGCGTGAGAAACTATTAAGGGGATTGCAAATTTCTTATGACCTATTTATAAGTAGCTTACCACAGAACATAAAACTGCATTCTATCTTATCTGAATGAGCATTTCTCTCTCTCTCTCTCTTTCTCTCTCCCTCTCTCTCTCTCTCTCTCTCTCTCTCTGTGTGTGTGTGTGTGTGTGTGTGTGTGTATGTGCACACACTTACTTTTGTTAGCATGGCTGTATTTGGGGTTGTATACAGAATATATTGTATCTCTCACAGTAGGCTTGCCACTAAGTCTGCAAACCTTTTCATAGAAGAGGAGGCAGGTGTGTTAACTCATTGTGGTAAACCAAAGGTCTATGACAGTTAACTTGAGCATGGGAGGTTTTGTAAGAATAGGACCTGATTATTGTAGTCAGTGGCTGAAATCCAAAGAATCACTTCAGGCACATTTGAATAGTGAAGAGAGTTTTTTAATTATTTTAACAGCAAACCCTTATGCCGTATCACAAACTTTATGAAAACCTTCTCAGCTTCAAAAAGGATTTGCCAGTTAGCATTGCGGGTGGGGGGGCATGTCCCCTTGGGCATGCAGAACTCACTGTGCAGTTGTTTTGGATCCTGGCCTATATCTGTAACCTACTTTCTCTTTTGTCAATTTTGCTCTCTTGCATTGTTAGGAGCTATTAATGAAATGGCCACCCACGCTGGCTATTATGAAGACTTGGTGGAGAAGTCTATGGGGAAATACAATCTTGCCACAGAAGAGATTGAGAGGGATTTGCACCGCTCTCTCCCAGAGCATCCTGCATTCCAGAATGAGATGGGTATTGCTGCTCTGAGGAGAGTACTAACTGCTTATGCATTTAGAAATCCAAACATAGGATACTGCCAGGTAATTGAAACGCATTTCATTTTGAAGAACCCAAATTCCTTCACTCATCCCTCTATTTATTGTTGCACACAGAGGCCAAACCTTCCATGCACTTATGGTAAATTTTGATCTAGTAGAGTAGGTTGGAGAATTTAAACCTTCCTGGAATTTAACAAGTGGGACCTGCAGCAAAATGTTGCAATATGTGATCCCTTATAACAGGAATTCTCCTTTTCAAGGTCCAGCCAAGTAGGACATTCGACTCTTCTCTTGCCTCCTCCCACACTTGGGTCTTTTCTGGTTTTCATTTCCAACTGACACTGCTGAATATACTCAGATGGTCATTGGGCTTGTGTGCATCTGGATGTTTAAGATTTTGTCTTTAAGATTTTGGGGGGCGGGGTAGAACTTCTGCAAACCTCAGGGATCCCTTAGCATGCTGATACATCCATCTTGTGGCTACTACAGAACCACCAGCATCCACCACCTGGTTTGCCATTAAAGGGAGTGACTTTGGAATAGGTGACTGGCTTAAAACTGCTGTTATGTAGTAACACAGTAGACTACTTCTCCATTTCTAGTCACATGACTTTGAAAAGCATGGCTTTTGCCTCTGCACATTTCCAAGGGAGTGGGACATGAGGGAGAAAGAGAGAGAGACAGTGTGTGATAACTTGTTGAAGTTGGCCAGGCTGTATGGTTCAACGTCTTTGAAAAATACTTTGTTGAATCACTTGCTACTTTCTGAAACTAGGCCCAAACTAGGGCTGTTGTTGATTGACTCTGTTATCTAGACCATTTAACATCTAGTATATGTACTTTTGAATGTACTTTTTTCTAGGCCATGAATATTGTTACATCGGTACTGCTTTTGTACGCAAAGGAAGAGGAAGCATTCTGGCTGCTTGTGGCTTTGTGTGAGCGCATGCTGCCAGATTACTACAACACAAGAGTTGTTGGTATGTCAAAGGAGACTTGTAAGAGCATAATCACTGGGAATTTCAGACCTAATTCTTAAGCTACCGGAAAGTGAGGTTTGGTCTGCCAATGGGGGAGGGATGCTTGAATTCATAGATGCTGAATGACATTTGAGTGGCTGGGCTTCTGCCTTGTGTTTTGGAGAACTGCCTTTTATATCTTGCTTCACATCACGTCCAAACATAGCCATTCCGTATTTTGTTTCTAGTCTGTAAAATATATAAATGATTTTTGATGGGCTGCAAAAGTCAAAATCAATAAATACCTTATGTTATTATGATGATCCAATTAGAGCAATAGGACCCAGAGTAATGGATTTTTATAATGTTTGTCAGTTGCATGAACTAGATTCTTTTCAATACATAAACACAAAATTAATGATGAAAGGATGAATCCTGAGTGGCAAGATATTGTAATGTAGTTCAGTATAAGCTAACTTAAAAACGATTCCACACTGCTTTTCTAGATAGGCTTAAATGCACGTTCTATGAATCAACATTTCATATACGTCAAATACTGATTATGTCTTGCAGGAGCTCTGGTGGATCAAGGTGTCTTTGAAGAGTTAGCTCGAGATTATGTTCCACAATTATATGACTGTATGCAGGACTTGGGGGTCATCTCCACTATATCCCTTTCCTGGTTCCTCACACTCTTCCTCAGTGTAATGCCCTTTGAAAGTGCCGTGGTTGTTGTGGACTGTTTCTTCTATGAAGGCATAAAGGTGATATTCCAGTTGGCACTGGCTGTGCTGGATGCAAATGTGGACAAGTTGCTGAATTGTAAAGATGACGGGGAAGCGATGACAGTGCTTGGAAGGTAAGTTTTGCCTTTGGGAATCTCATCTAGTCCAACTCCCTGCAATGCAGGAATCTCAACACACAGGCCCCCCCCCCAAAAAAAAATCCAATTTGAAACCATACACGACCCTGCTTAGCTTTTTGCAAATGTGCTAGCAGTTTTATTGTTAACCAGGATGGTTAAATATTTAAATATTTCCCCACAGCTTCTTCCCAGCAGTGTAATTATTATGCAATAAGTCTAGACTATTTCATTGTAATGTTGAATTTATAAGATACGTATTAAACTGTTTTTTTGCTTTGTTTGAATTTATAATGTCCTATAACAATTTTGTTTTTATGTATTCCAATTGTTATATATGTTGACAGTAAGTAGGTGTTTGGTGTGAGCTACCTTCAACACAGTTCCCTATGGGAAAGCAGCATGTACATAAACTAAGCTTAAAATATCTTGCAGTTGTGACCGTCCTACGTAATACTCTTGCAACACACCACTCCCCCTTTTAAATCAGTAACTTCGCATTGCCAAAAGGGCTTTCCATATAATAAAGGGAAAGCATAGCCATTAAATGGATAACTTTGACTCATCATGTTCTGTCTCCCTAATTAGCCAATCGCTAGCACTGGAGCAGCTTTGCTCGAGTCTATCCCCCCCCCCCCCCCGTCTCTGGCACTATGATTTGATTTCATTAGAAAGAGCTGCCTTAGAGGAGCCACTAACATGATTCAGTGTCACATAGTACTGACAATGCTGAACTGGCAACAGCACTCAAAGCAAAGTCTTTCCCAGCTCTGTTACTAAGGGCTCATACTGAGAAATCACCCAGGGATCTCATGCATGCAGAGGATATGCATTTCAATTCAGTTATATAGCGCAGTCTCTTGCTACAGACTCTACAAGCCCATAGAATTTACTAGCCTCAAAAGATTTTACTAGCCTGTTGGGCCTCCTGGCAGGGGAAGGACTGGCAGCTGCATTTCTATGCTGGGTGCAGAAAATGGGACTTTCCTCCTCTAGCAGCCCATTTGGTTTTCATGCTGGGTTGAGAGGAGGGATGTCGCACTCTGTCCATCCTCCACTAGCCCACAACATTCACCCTGCATGGCATTCCTGGTAGCCTATGGCAGGCATAGGCAAACTCAGCCCTCCAGATGTTTTGGGACTACAGTTCCCATCATCCCTGACCACTGGTCCTGTTACTAGGGATCATGGGAGTTGTAGTCCCAAAACATCTGGAGGGCCTAGTTTGCTATGCCTGGCCTATTGCTACTAGGCTGGTGCTTAAATTCAGGTCTGTCTTATTCAGAGTTTCCTTCCACATGGTTTTCTGTGACCATCCAAAAGCCAAAACAAAATAAAAAATAAAAAAATTCCTTCCAGTAGCACCTTACAGACCAACTAAGTTTGTTCTTGGTATGAGCTTTCGTGTGCATGCACACTTCTTCAGATACCACATCCAAAAGCCAGACATCCTACCGCTTCACTTCTATCAACAAGCTCTGCCAACATTATTATTTTCATTTGGCTAACTGGAAGGGAGCAGCTGAATAGCCTTAGCTGAGCCATTATCTCCCAGTCTCCATCACAAACACAAGGTTGTTTACTAATTGTCTCCTTTACAGGGTTGATGCTATAATCTGCGATCATTTGGAGCTCATTCTGAGCTGTTTAGGAACATTGGAAGCTGCTTTTATACCCTCAGACCATTGGTTCATGTAGCTCAGTATGGTCTACCCTGACTCGCAGTGGTTTTTGAGGGCTTCAGGCAGGGGGCATTTCCAGCCCTACCTGGAGATGCCCATGCCAAGCACTGTTACAAATCCAAACTTGGTGGGTGTTAGTGTTTTAAATAAATTTCGGGGGAGAAATGGAACGTACGGTGCTTTTAAGCTTGCTTCCATTTGATTTCTTTTCCCACCTGTAGGTATTTGGACAGCGTGACCAATAAGGACAGCACTCTGCCACCAATTCCTCACCTTCACTCACTGCTCAGTGATGCTGTAGGGCCTTATCCTGAGGTGGATATCTTCAGGCTCATCAGAACTTCCTATGAGGTGATTTGACAAAAAATACCAGCGATTGAATGTAAAAACACGAGGAAAGAAACAAAAACAAGCAACATGTTAGGCTCCACACTGCTCTAACTCCAGGTCATGTATGAGCATATTACAAAGCGCAGGTCCCAATATTGATGCTTCGGGGATCCCACTTTTCCCGTCCCTCCATTTTGAGAACTGTCCCATTTATTCCTGCTCTTTGCTTCCTATTCTTTAACCATTTACAGATCTGACTGTCTAGGTTTACAGCAAAGCTGAGTGATAATTTTTCCCTTTAGAAATTTGGAAGCATACGGGCAGATTTGATTGAACAAATGAGATTCAAACAGAGATTGAAGGTGATCCAGACTCTAGAAGACACGACCAAACGCAATGTGGTAGGTTCTTGGAATGCTATTTTAATCAATTGTCTCTTGAGTTTTGATTTCTAATGCCTTACATGCACCTAAACTCTTTCTGCTTACACATTTTGAAAGGTGCGAACCATAGTGACAGAAACTTCTTTCACAATAGATGAGCTGGAGGAACTCTATGCCCTTTTCAAGGTAAATTTGAAATAGCTGTCTAGTTCATTCATTGTTTAGTAGTATTATGTAGGTTGCCTGTGTAACCTTTCCATATATATATTCTCACTGATTTCAGTAAACTTTCAGTTGATTGTCAAAACAGTTTGAAGAAGGAAAAAACTATAAGCTGTGTTTGAGTTCAACCCATAATGCAGAAGCAACTATTTCACTTCCACTTTAATGGTAAATATGTGGATGGAATATTTTAATTAAAGTAAGTGTAGATTGGGAAATGAAACCAACCATATAATTGTCATGTAGATGCTCTTTCAGTGATCACATTGGTAATCACAAGTAATTGTTCTTGTTGTTGTTGTTTTAAAAATCCAGTAACTTTTTGCAAAAACACCATTGCAGTATATGTTGAAAAAGGAACTCAGTAGCAACCCAGAGAACTCAGATCCATGACACTAACTTTGGAGAGGCAACCCTCCTTTGGTTGTTATTGTTGTTGTTGTTGTTGTTGTTGTTGTTGTTGTTGTTGTTGTTGTTTTATACATTCATACATACTCTGCCCATCTGGCTGGGTTTCCCCAGCCACTCTGGGCAGCTCCCAACAGAATACTAAAAACACGATAAAAGATCAAACATTAAAAACTTCCCTAAACAGGGCTGCTTTCAGATGTCTTCTGAAAGTCAGATAGTTGTTTATTTCCTTGACATCTGATGGGAGGGCGTTCCACAGGGCGGGTGCCACTACTGAGAAGGCCCTCTGCCTGGTTCCCTGTAACCTCACTTCTTGCAGTGAGGGAACTGCCAGAAGGCCCTTGGAGCTGGACCTCAGTGTCCGGGCTGAATGAAGGAGGGTGGAAACGCTCCTTCAGGTATACTGGGCCAAGGCCGTTTATGTCAATTACTAGAGCAAGGTCCCTACAGCCCTGGTATAATGGAAGCTGAGATGTATATCAGTACATTTGGCTGAATCTGGACTTCACTCCAATGGGCAGGAGCATCATCTGTGTGGAGTTCAACTTGAGGGACAGCCCCACTGGCAGAGGGTGGAAGAAACTGACTGAAACCCTCAACATCACCTCCCATACTGTTATTGAGGGTTAGGGGTCCTCTGGAACTGTGTAAGAGGAGAGGTGGCACTCCTTCTGTCGCCACCACATTACTAGTGGGATCCCTGCACTTGATCAAAAGCCTTCCATGAATGGAAAGAGCCTTTCTGTCCTCAGAAGGCAAAGTCTGGATAGTATCCTTTTCTGCCTGCACAGGTTAATAAATCTTGAGTTCCAGACAAGAAAAGCAGGTTATAAATGTAATGAAATCAGTCGATCAATAAAATGCTTTTGCATAGATGCAAGATTTGAACAGGGCAAGCTGGACTCTTCTTTTCCATGGTTGACAGTCGTGTCCCTGATCGTTACTCACATGTGTGGAGAGGGGAGAGTATAACCAGTGTTTCCATAGCATCTGTGAACTTTTCATAATAGAAAAGATTCTGTGACTACAAAATGTAGGTGGCGTAACCTTATTTAGGTTCTGTGTTACGGTTGTGCTCTGTGGAGAATGGGTCATCCTGGTACATAGGCACCAACTGCTAGGGGCTGAGATTCCTTCAGGCACCCCAGTAAACTACTTGAGGGGGCCATTCCTCCCCCTCCCAGTTGATGGGCATTGCCATTCAAATAGTGTCCCGTGTCATGTGATCGATTATGCAGGGTGGGGCTTACCTGGGTCCCCTCCCAATATTTTACTCAAGTTGGCACCTCTGTCCTGGTATAGCAGGAATAGTCCTGTAATGTTAAACACTCTGTGTGCCAACTCTAGGTCAGGTGAAATTTGTCAACAGTTGCATTTGTTCAAAAGTAGCATAAATTGTGATGGCAGATGCTGCTGCCAGAAGAGATATGAATATTGTCCTAATAATGGCAATGTCGTGTGCCTTGCTTTTCTTCAGGCAGAGCATCTCACTAGCTGCTACTGGGGAGGCACCAGCAATGCCACTGACCGCCATGACCCAAGCTTGCCTTATTTAGAACAGTACCGCATTGACTTTGAGCAATTCAAGGGCATGTTTGCTCTCCTCTTTCCTTGGGCCTGTGGTACTCACTCTGATGTTTTGGCGGCACGCTTGTTCAGATTGTTGGATGAAAACGGAGATTCCTTAATCAACTTTCGGGAATTTGTCTCTGGACTAAGTAAGAAGAATGCATGTATTTAACTGCTTTACTAAACCTGAGGCCTGCCTCTCCCAATTGCATTAACTGTGAAATCATTGGCTTGGTATGCAGCCTTATATGAGACAATTGCATTTTAAAAGGCTATATACACATGTGTTCTCATAGCCTGGGCATGTTTATATCATTGGCAGTCATTTTAAAGCAATAGGTTAATAGGAGCAATTACTATTCTCTCCCCCCCCCAAAAAAACCCCATTCAATTATATATTTTTGAATGTAATAGAAGAAATATCAGAGCTTATACCTGTTAATCTGCAGTTTTTATTTGGATTTGGATTCTGCCATTAAATAAAATAGATATCTATTTATTGTGTAGTAATTACATAATAAGCCACAATCTAAACACATTGGAACACTTGAAGTATGTAAAGAATTTGTCATCCCAAAAGCCAAGCAACATCTGAATTGCGCTCAGCACATTAATGCCTCAATATCTTGTGGTTAAGAATTTTAAAGAGGTACATTGTGTGCTAGTAAAGTTTGCTTGTGGCATATTGTATTTTCTAACAAAAGTCCAGTTTATCTGATGCATGTGAAATTCTCATATAGTCAAAGTTTTCCCCAGCATGTACTTTGCTGTGAGATAATATGGCAACATTTTTTTTCAGATTAAGGCAATGGTGGTGGGTGGATTCAAACAAAGAAACAGTAAACTGCAATTATGCAAATATATTCCTAAGCAATTGAAATGCATATTGGATGTGCACACAGTTTACAATCCCCAAAATAAAGCTAAAGTCCAGTATTTAACTGTTTGATCCCTCTTCAGTAGTTAATTTGCAATACATGAGTTTATTTCTTCAGACATGGAGTCTAAATTGTATCTATGTGGCCACATTAGATGCATCACTACATTATAACCATTGTTTTCTCTATATATAGTATCTAAAGAAACCAGTAAATCCTTCCCCCCGCCCACTGCACTTGCTATGTATGTTTATGGAGGTTACATATGAATAAGGTATAATTCCTTATTTAAGATAGATAACTAATTTATAAATGTCTGGGAGATTGTGTGTGCCGCATTAAAATATAATTAGTAATTCTGATACAGCAAATCTGACTTCTTCTAGGTGCAGCATGCCATGGAGATCTTACAGAGAAGCTGAAGCTACTGTATAAAATGCATGTTTTGCCTGGTAAGTAAGTAGAGGGCCATTCCGGATACCTAAAGATTCCGCTAACGGTGCCATTCTTGACCTCCTTAACGTGAGAGTAAGACCCACTGAACTCGGTGGGCCTTACTTCTGAGTAGACATGCATAGGATTGCATCTGTTGATGGGACATTTGCTGTAACTTCATCCACCAACCAGTATTGGGATTTCTATTTGCGCATACTAAATGGGAGGGGCAGCTGTGCTCTGAGGCATAGCCATAACTCTGTTTGTCATCAAAAAGATATGCACTGCAGTGCTAAATGGAATAAGCATATAAACCAAAAATAAATACCTAACATCTAGTTACTATAAATAGAAGGTGGGGACTGTGCGGCCATCTAGATCTTTTTTGGACTCCCCAGTCCCATCAGCCCCAGCCAGCATGGCCAATGGTTCGGGATGATGGGAGTTGTAGCCCAGCAGGAGCTGGAAGCTACAGGTGTGCAATAATTTGTTTGCATTATTATTAAAACATGTGCCATTAATGTCTAGGGCCTATCCACAAATTGCCCTGAAATTTATGTGTTTTTCTTGTGATGTCCAGCACTGGGCTTCTGAAAACCTGCACGTTTCAACAAAGACCATAATTAAGCCTTTGTTCATCTAAATTGGCACATATAAGGACATCTGTGCCCAAGACTTTTATATCAGACATCTAAGAAGCATTTCTATATAGGAAATGCTGTTTCATAAACCTATCCATTAGTAATTTATTATTGCCCTGAAATAGATTGCTTTAAAAAAAATAATCTGCAATATATATTGGTAGTGGGGTGGTGGATGGCATTTTTGATATGTACAAGTGGGTTGGTTGATCTGTCCAAGTATGCTGATGCTTGATGCTTCTATGCACAGACCCATCCTCTGATCAAGAAGAGCCGGATTCTGCTTTTGAAGCAACACAGTACTTCTTTGAAGACATCACACCGGAGTGTACACATGGTACAGGACTTTACCTCAGATCTCTCCTCTTTTCTCTTTCATGTCCACATCAATTTCCCAATTTCCCCTTCACATATAAACTCAAAGGTTCTTGCACCCAAAATAAAACAGAAGACAGCTGCAGTTTTCTCTGAATATCAGGACTGTGGATGTAATAAATCATCCTCTTCCCTCTGGCCTTCTGGAAGGAAAAAAACCCACATCAGCTTCATGGTTGGAGTAGTTTAAGTTTCTGGGGTAGAGGGGAGTTTCAGGAGACCAGAAAGCTGTTGGATCCTTTTGGTGTACCCCCTCTGTCAACAAAGGTCACAGAAATTTCCGATCACCTTCTCTGAGGTTGTGGCTCAGTCTGGGTTCCCAGTTGAGGGTGAGTTGGCACAGAGTGGCATATAGAGGCAGCAGAAATTAGCTTGCTTTTTTTTTTTTTTTTAATATAAGAGACGCTTTTTAAAAAAGATGGTACTCAGATGAATTGTGCCATCGTCTATGGTATGTCATGCCCTTGTGTGGAGAGATCGCAGCAGGATGCCCACATACCAAAAGTGTGATACTCATCAGCTGTGTTGGGGGAAAAAGAGAGCGATGGATTGCTGCATGTCTGGAAACACCCTGAGAAGGCCTGGCTGATACCAGCTTTCCTGGGCTTGTGCTTAACTCATGTAACCAAATGTGTAAATACAGAGGTGTCTCAAAGTGCATTAATTTTGTTCTTTCTGTGCATTAGTTGTTGGCGTAGATGGCAGGAACAAACATGGAGCAGATGAGGGTTTTGTTAATGTGAGTGTGAAAACTGAAAAAGGTATGAAGTTTCTCCTGTTTGTTAAATTGGAGGGGATGGGGAAATAATTTTTCGTTATCCAACTTCTTCCAAAAAAATAATAATCTTGCTTTTTGGAAAAACATTTGTGTTAGGTAAGAAGAACTCTCAAGATAATAGAAACTACCTTAGAATGTGGAGCCAAGAGAATAAAGCCAAAGCAAAGAGTGCAAAGGACTTGCCCAAACTCAATCAGGTAATCTTTGTTAACACACAAAAAGGTGCGTAAGGTCTCAGTCCCTGTATCCAGCAACTAAGCATAGTGTAGGTTGTTGAGTCTGCAAGTAGTGCATTCTGTAACATAGGTGGTATGTTAGTCCCTAACACTTCTAAATGCAAATAAAGGAGCCCCTTTCCCACTTCCCCCCAGCTGGTGTGAAAGCTGGCAGCATAAGCCATTTTTTTTCAACAGGTGAATGCATGCAGCAACCCATACAATGATCTGTGGATCAAATCCTTTAGTCATTTTTGAACAAAAATGTAAGACTAAACAGTGAATCACCTTTATTTTATTAGCAATATTTGAAGAGGGATGTTGATAGAATATTGTTGGTGCATTTGAAGTTCATAGAGAAGAGAAAAATGCACAATTTGTTTGCATGCATAATCCTTTGGAAAAAGTTGTTTAAATTTCAGGTGCATAATGAAATTAAGATTGGCAGAGGTTTGTGTGTGAGAGAGAGAGCTAAGAGAGGGAAGGGAGAGCATATGAATATAAAGTCAAGACACCACCAAATCCAAAGCCTTGCTTGTGTTGAGGGTGTTTCTCTAGGTTTCTTCTTCTTTTTGGACCAGTGGTTTTCTTTCTTTCAGAATTTCCACCCCCATTAGTCCCAGTAGCTTTCAAAATCAGTAACGCCAGCTCCAGGGCTGGTGCACTTTCTAATCTGTTCTGGGGACATGTCAGGGAACAGGAGAGTTGTTTAGATCTAGCACAGGCTTCCTCAACCTCAGCCCTCCAGATGTTTTTGGCCTACAACTCCCATGATCCCTAGCTAGCAAGACCAGTGGTCAGGGATGATGGGAGGGCTGAGGTTGAGGAAGCCTGATCTAGCAGATCCAAAGACTCCTGTGATCTCACTGACACCTCCTTTTCTTCTGCTGTTACTGCTATCGGAGATGGCAAAGTGGTGGTGGTTTATGTGCCCACAACAGGGAAGTTTGCAAGGTTGGATCTCCTCCTCATAGATTGTTTAATTAGTCACCCAGAGTTGTCCTACACAGTTAGGGGATCAGGGTGACCACTCTGGGCCCTGCACTTCCAGGGGTTCCACACCTTTATGTGGAGGCAGCCTCATTTGGGAACAGGCCCCAAATGCTAAGTAACACTGGCCAGTGATTGGGCAGGACCCCCGTGTTCACCTGAATCCCCTTTTACAGCCCCCAGAAAAGCAGGCATGGGAAGAGGGGTGTGCCTGCATTCAAAAGTCAGCTGGTGGCATAGCTTAATTTCCCCCCTCCCCTATTTCAAACAGCAAAGTCCCTCCCTCTGAAAAAAGGCACATGCATGTGTATGAGAGAGAGATTGGTAGTGTTGTGTTCTCAACACATTCACATTCAACTGCAGGAATGTGGGGCAAATCCTGAAGTCCGTTAGTTCACTTAATGCTTAATTGCTTAAAGCCAAAGAATGTTGTAAGTAACCCTAAAGAAAAAGCCTGCACTCTGAATTTAGTTTACAATGAAAGTAATTTCTAGAGCGTACTCTGCTCTTTTCTGTTTCTTTTAGCAGGATGGGAATCCTAAGTAAAAGGTGCATGTCCTTGAAACAACTGGTATAATTGAATCCCAAATGTCTTAAAGTTTTTTGCTGGCCTAGGCAAGTTCAAGAGGCACTTGCAGGGGGTTAGAAGCATGTTTTGTACGTATATAGTTTCAGAGTCAATCCTTGTCACCTGTTAAAAGCATTCAGAGTTCTTCTAAACATTTTCTTCAAAGACCTGGGAGTCTAGGCTCTCTGCCTTCTGGTTCAAATTTCAGAGGCAGATTTTCCCTGTGTAATACCAGTGCACCCAAAGAACATGATTTGCACCCCCCTAGGGATGGCTCTGTTGTCACCTATAGTTACACAGAGTTTCCCCTCGTTTACACATACTTTTTTGAGATTAATCCCTGTGACTTAATAAATGCCTCACTTTTAATCTTTTTCTACATAGCTTAAGGAGGGCAGCTTAGGTTGGCGCATGCATTCTTTTGGGTAAGAATCTGCAGGAATCTCTGTTGCCAATAGAGAGAAAACATGGAGTACTAATTCTCCTCCATAATCTGCCTCAGAAAAGTTTGCTTGACTGGGGTAAGCACTAGATGCTAGTAACACTCATATGATTTTTTTTAATGAACTGGTTTTTGTCAAGTGCAAGTGTAGTTTAGTAATTGTTAATTTGGTATTACATGTCCAGGAATACACAGAGAACAATTGTGCCTTTCTCCTTTTCCTTTTCCCATTAATTCTCTTGCATCTCAGTCAATTAACTGGGAGCACCTAATACATGTTACTGCTGATGCTAAGCAAGTGTGGACATGGTCACGATCTAGAATGGGAGACAGCTTGGAGCCCCATACAAAAGTAGGAGTATAATAGATATTTAAGAAACAAAACCTTGTTCCTCTCTCTTGCATCTAGGGCCAGTTTATTGAATTGTGCAAGACAATGTATAGCATGTTTAGTGAAGACCCCAATGAGCAGGATCTTTACCACGCTACTGCAGCTGTGACAAGTTTGCTTTTGGAGATTGGGGAAGTTGGTAAGTTATTTAGTGTGCAGCCTCTTAAGGAGGCGGAGAGTAGCAGCAAAGCCATTCAGAACGCACTGCTTCAGAAGAAGGGAAGCCAGCAGTATCACCTTGGACAGCGTGACCCTTTTCAAGATGGCTTCCTTGCGGATGAGGAAGAGAATATATGTGGTGATGGCACACAGATGGAGGACATCAAGCTGGAAGATTCTTCTCCTAGAGACAATGGAGCTGGTTCTTCCATGCTTATTTCAGATGACGATACTAAAGATGACAGCTCCATGTCTTCCTATTCCGTCCTAAGTGCAGGCTCTCATGAGGAAGACAAGTTGCATTGTGAAGACATCGGCGAGGACACGGTTTTAGTGCGAAGCAGCAACCCCTCTCTACCTAGAAGCATGAGCATCGACAGAGACTGGGCTATCACCTTTGAGCAGTTTCTGGCTTCCCTCTTGACTGAACCTGCCCTGGTGCGGTATTTCGACAAGCCAGTCTGTATGATGGCAAGGATTACAAATGCCAAGAATGTGCGGATGATGGGCAAACCCATAATATCTGCGAGTGACTACGAAATCTCTGCTATGTCAGGCTAAGTGGGCCCAGGTAGGGAGGGTTTTTAAAAAAATATTTTTTGGTTTTTATTACATATTTATTACTGCCTGGCACAGGTCCTGGTGTTTTCAAAAGGTGGTAGTTCTTGCTTATGTGAACATGTTATATTGAACTTTCTCTCTCTGTGGGAAACATTATCAGAATGCTTGTCTTATCGTCAATATATAGGGGGGAGGGGATCATTGTCAGTGGTGGGTATGTTATTAGTATTGCTATCCATGGATAAATGGTGACAATTAGTACAATTTTAAGTCTAGAAAAGAACAAAGTTTGTGTATGTTTTAAAAACGGACCTGAAATCCTGGTAAGGAAGAAACTGAAAGAACTTAAAAGTGGCACAAGCATTGTGTGCTGCAGCGTGCACATGGAGTTCCTTTGTCTTTGCCATTCCCCTTGAGGGAGGTAGCACAATGTTCACATGCCTTTGGCTCACGCAGAGCTGCTTCCCTCACTGCCGTGAATGGGGAAGCAGAAGCCGCTGCAGGCAGGGAGCGCCATGTGTGCACTGGAACCCGATGCCTGTTACAAGATTACTAGGCTGCGCTAAAAATAGAAAGGGATGCTGTCAACTTGTTTAGGACTCGAAAGTAAGTTCTGTGCAGCATCCCTGGTGGATGTCTCTTGATATAATTTTTTTTCTTTAAGAGAGGCTAGTGATTCCGAATACTTTTTAAAATACATTCTTCAGGGATACCGCCATGGACTTGCCTTGACACATGCCAACATCCTGACCTAAACAATTCATAGTACCCCTTTTAAAAATGAGAGGGTTTTTAATAAAATTCTGTAGATAATTGTATGTTGTTGAACATTTTAAACCTAGTGTATGGTAGATTAAGAATTCATAGCTTAAGTCTTCATTTTAAAACAGTTATTAGCAGGAATGTAATGGGGGGGATTTGCAGGGAAATGTAACTGAATGTTTGAAAGTCTTAATGAAAACACTGTCACTTTATTATAGATGAATAATGTATAATGTAATTTACTGAATGATACGTTGAATGACAAATGGAGCACCTGCACTTTGAATCTTTGCTTCTTTTTCCAAAACATTAAATGGCGGCACAACTCACTTCCATGGTGCACATATTTCCTTTGCTCAGAGGGTTCCAAGAGGCTCAAAGAGACCCATCTCTCTCCCCTGCCAACCTCAAACACACTATCTGTACGCATGCCTGTGTCCGGGGGTGGGGCAAGGCTCTGTTGATACTACGGGAATCCTCTGGATGTGCCTGTGATAGGACTGGATTGTGCCTAATATTTTTTAAATTTGTTAGATGATTAGGTCCAAATCATTCTTAAATGCCTGAACTATATTTGCTGCCTTCAAAAAATGTTTCCACCTCCTTTTTGTTTTTTTATATATTGTATATTATGATCATGTAACTTTTCCAGGTGTTTTTTTTTTAGCCAAAGCTATTGCTTTAATTCTTATTTAAGATACTGAACTGTCTGACGTGGTTTTAGCCACAGTAGGTAAATGTAAACAAGGCTCTTTTTTGTTTTTTGAAAAAGACATTAAACTATTATCAGATGGAAAATTGCAACTGTCTTTCATGGTGTAACTCTTCTAGCTTGACTTCTACTGAATTAAGTAGCAGAGAAATCAGAATTATTGCAGGGGAGTGAGACTTTCTCCACAACAGGGGTAGCCAACAAAACTCCCCGCATCCCTGTGTTCCACAAACAGACTTAGCAAGTGTTGTTGTTGTTCAGTCGTTCAGTCGTGTCCGACTCTTCGTGACCCCATGGACCAGAGCACGCCAGGCACGCCTATCCTTCACTGCCTCTCGCAGTGAAGGATAGGCAGTGAAGTGACTTAGCAAGTAGTACACACAATTACTCTTGTAGCAACATTGGAACCTACAAAGGGGACTGTGAAAACAATAAATACAACATACCTGAGCGAAACAAAGCTTCTGATCAACTTGATCTTTATTTGCTAGCAGTCATTCCACACCCAAACAAGAACCACATTTTATTGCTTCCAAACTACACACAATTAGTAATGGGCAATGCTCTTGCTCCACAAAGGTTTACAAGTCACTGTCCACATGTGTTCCTCACAGTGGAAAAGAGCAGCAACAGAAAAAACTGTCACCAGCCTGAGCACCACAGAAGTAACCAGTACAAGTGCACATAAGGACAAGAAACAGTAAGTTATCAGTACAGGCTACAGAACCTTACTAATGCAACTGTAATTATGACACTTTTGACATACATTTGGAAAGCTAAAAAGCAGGTTATAGAAGAGGATTCTGTGGTCTCTATTTCTGCCTCTTGGATATTTTTTACATGATCTTTTAGTGCATCTGTAGCTATGGTAAATAATCCAATGAACCCGGACACCTAAATACAGCACAACCAATAATATGGCGCCTCTATAGTTTATGAATAGTTTCTGTGGTAGTTGTCAATTCCAGATTGAAGCTCCACTACAAGTCTAAAAGTATACCCTTTTTCCTAGAGTTTTTTCATTTGCAGGCATTCAACAAATACTGATTTTTGTAATTTGCTCCCATTAAGGAAGCTGTTTACTACTTGTTTGTCTTATTAAGATATTTTAATGCTTGCTTCATTTCCTAGTTGAGTCCAGTAATATGCACTCAAGTGCCCAATATTTTTATGAAATCCATTTTTTCCATAAGCCAAACTTTAAGTGTTATTCAGTTGTGCCATAGAGCTTAATTTGGAGATCAATATTTTTTCCAGCTAGTAGCAATTTTTGTGAGAATGCAATTTGAAACGTCGTGAGTTAGATCCAGATAGATGAGCAGAACTCTGCTCTCATAATGGTTCTCTGCTGGCTCATCCCCCAGCACTGCTTCCCAAAAGCAACTACAGAGGTCAAGGAACCATCTGGAATGGATAGGGCAGGGAAAGCAGTGATTAAAATGAGAAAGTGAGAGAATTCAGTAGGGCTGCCTTGAGCAAGTGGAAATGCAAGCTGCCTCTGGTTTCAAGTCTATAAAAGGAACTTTTATGCGAGCAGCCGGATCTGCCTTCCCACAATGTATCATACAGTCACAGGTTCAAAAGCTTTTGGAGAAACGTTAATAATGAAGGGGATACACATAGATGTCTACATGGTTTTCCATGTAGCCCTCTCACCTCACACCACAGAGAAAAACAATGTGAACAGCTGTGTGAAAAAATAAATGGCTGCTTGTGTGTATTTCAATGTGTATTTGTTTCTTTCTAAAGAAACAGTGCAGATATACTAGTATATTGTCTTACGATTGTCACAATGCAATATTTAATGAAAAACCCTGTTTTACAACATATTTCTATCTACCACCAGTCTCTTTAGGTTTTCACAGCTCAAAACTAGATTAAGTGGTTCAACTACAAGTCTAGAAGGAATTATTCTCAAAAAGAAATGGGCAAATATATATACAAGCTACACAGCTACTGGAATACATTGGCCCAGTTCAGTTGTAGCCATTTGTCTGATAAATCATATCAGGAGCTACTGGCTCATGCAGTTTCCCCTTCCCCCTAGTAGCCTTCTTCAATAAAGCTTGCCTACTTTCTTTAAATGTTTCCCAGAATGTCTGCACATGCAAACTGTGGCTTAAGGGCTACCTTCCAAATTAGCTTCAAATTCTTTTTGGAGGTAAGCTGAATGTCCGAGAAGGCTGTAGTTTAAGAAATCAAGAAAACTTTGCCAAACTGAACACGAGGGGCAGGGCAAGAGGGAAGATTGTTTGTTTCTGGTCCAATAAACTATACTTTACCAGACCAGGATCATTACAGCTAAATGAGACCAATGCATTTAAAAACTAATGAAGAATGGACTTACTAAGTTTAGTTATTATACCTAAACATTACATCCATATAGGATAGCTACATCACTATCTGTAATTAAGGAACACAGCTTTACAAAAAAATCAACAATACCTTTAAAGAAGGAAGATACAAAATTGTTCCAGTAAGGAATGAGAATTTCAAAATATTTACAATACAACAGGTGGCTTCAAAACTTTAGAAACCTCTTTCCTAAAAATTGTCAACTATGATTGTTAGCACCATTGAAAAGAATATTTATACTGCCTGAAACTGGGTATGTTAGCATTATATCACTTTGTGCTCTTGTTGATCATCATTTTCATTTGTTAGTTTTTACAAAAATAAAATAAAACCCTAAAACTAGTTGGTTTGCTGGTTTATTTTTTAATTGTTGCATAATCTAGCCCAGAGTTTTGGTAGAACGACAACCCAAACATTCCTGGAGTGGAACTATGGTCCCTCTCATCACTAGCATTGGGGAGTTGACAAAGTTTATAATCTATCAGTCTTCCTTAGGTTTATCATCTGACAGGAAAATATGAACTCATTAAAAAGAAAAAAATACAGACTGTATTGGAAAGGCTCAGATAGACTCAGCCTACCAAATCCCTACAGGTCCAAATTGATGAAATCACAGGAACAATGTAGATGCTACTGTTCACATGCACAATGTTGCATCAGCTTTATTTCTTGCAGAGCCATTGATTCTTATTTAATACTACAGTAGTAAACAAGTAATGTGACAACTATATATAAATACATACCTTAAAATCTTTTCTGGTATTTTTTCTAGAATTTTCTATTGCCACTATATTTAAAGCATTTAGTATAGAAGATCAAGGTTTCTTTTAAGTAAAATAAATGAAATTTCTTAAATTAAAAAAGGTGGTCAATTAAGCCATTTCAAAGAAAAAACTCAAATGGAATCAAGTGTGCAATAAATGTACCTTATAGCATACAGAATAGGAAAATACATTTACAACAGTTTCAGCCAGGAATGATTTTTGTATACATTCTGATACCATGAACCACTAGATCCAGTGCTCATATATAACCAGGTACACACTTCTCTGTGAAGACAAATCTCCAGCTAATGGGAGAAAATAGGGTTGTCCCTATACAGAGAGAGCTCATATGGACTTTTTCGATTGTGCCCCAATGCATTTCACAGATATCAAATTTCTCTTGAAAGATTTCTTGTATTGCACAAAAGTGATCAAACATCTCTAAAAATAGATGTAGATATTGAAAAGAAGCCTTCTGTGATCCACTCCATCTCTCTGTCAGGGCTCTACTGCTCTGGTAGAAAGGAACTTTAATAAGCATTTTATTTCCCATAAGTTAGATATCATCAATTTTGCTTTGTCCTTTTTTTTACTGTTATAGATAAATTATTACTTTTAGATGTCACAGGTTTTAGATAATACTTCCAGCATATGTAATGCCTACAATGTTGCCATGTGGCATCATATGTTCTTCCCATGGCTTCCTGCTGCGCACTCACTTTTTCCTTATCAGCAGTCTAATTAGTCGACTATCAGTTAGTAAGATGAAAAAGGAATTTGCTCAATTCCAATATCAATTCTTACAACAAAGCCAGCATGTTTTAGGAACTGACCAGCAACGGCTCAGTCTCAGCTTCAGATTTGAAGCGCACATGAAGTAAGTACAAGGCACTTTAAAAAGATTAATCTTTGAACTGATCACCCTATCCATAAAGCAAGGCTACCTGCAACTAAAGTTTGATTAGAAGCATTTTAAACATGCTTATTCAATAGTTGAAGAATCTTTAGATTGTCTCGGAATATGCCATCTGAGTTGCCTTCTTCAATACAAAATAGCAGTGTATTAAAGAAAATTTACTTAATTGCCTAATTATCTTCTACTGAATATTTGGAGCTCTAGTATTCTTAAGCTTTAGCTGTGAGCTTAAGTGACAAAAGAAAGGGAAAAATAGAGCAATGGTTGATATGTAAAGGCAGTTACAACATCTTAAATAAAAATTATCTAGTACAGGAAAATATATTTAACTTAATATATTTATGATAACATGCAAAGACTTATTTAAAAGCAAAAGTTTTAACTCTGGCAACGTTTAAGCATGCTGTCATGAGAAAAATCAAACAAATAGTCTTCAATAAGCAGAAGTGAAGCTTTTTTCTCATACACCCAAATCATTTAACCTATTAGTGGGTCCCCGTCCCCCCGCGCAGCAGTGTAATAATAAAAGACCATGTGTTACAGGTTAGAAGAGAGAGAAAATGCAACCTAATACATTTAAAACAAAAGCTATTTCTGTTCAAGAAGTATTGCAACATTTCTGGTTGTAAGCTAAACACCAGTCAAATATGGAAAAGAAGCTATTGCTAGACAAAATGACATAGCACAACAAGAACCTGTTTCATCTTCTGCTAGGTATACAAAAGTTATGAGGATCTGTGGTATATAGAAAAAGTTCTTACCTTCAGCAAATAGTATAAAGACCTAAGTAAGTGTTGATTGTCCAAGCTCTCTCAACCACTTTTTTAATAAAAAAAATAGATGTATAAAACTTTGTGATCATTAAGTGAAGATTTTGGTTAAATATGAGAATCCCAGTCAAGTGCATAATTTTTATGGACAGAATCCAAAGGAATGCACATTACTATATTTTGTTTCTTAAGGCAAGGACTACATCGTAATCCAGAAGATGTTTTTTGACTTTTTCATGAAACTTCTCTCTATACTGGTTGAAGTACATAATACTTTCAGGCTTTTCTTCAAACCAAAATTTGTCAAATTCATAAGCCAAATAACCTGTAAAAACCAAAACATAGAAAGTGTATTGAGACAACACATGTGTTTGCCTCTAAGCAGCTTTTCAAAAATGACTAGAAAACCCATCAAAATTAATGAACATGACTAAGTAAGAGCCATTAATTTCAGTATATCTACTTGAGTAAATCTTAGCTGAATACCACCAAAGAGAGCAACTTCAAGCACACACAACCAAAAGCTTGGACACTGGCACTATTTTTGAAATGTAGAAGAGTAGATAGAAGCTATATCAAATTACTTTTGAAATTACAGTTTCAATTTTAGTATGCTTTGCATAAAATATGCACTTATAAGGAAAATCAATAATCTTGTATTTCCATATACTGTACGTATGCAACAAAGAAGAGGACACATACAACAGCATACTAAGCTTCGGGGAACACTACAAAAGAATTTAGCAGCCATTTGTTTCATTTCCCATTGTTATTATTATTATTAGTATAACATTCTATACCCGTAGATTATGGAATCTACATTTGTTCATATGACCATCTCTCTCAGCTTAATAACCTGTTATGAAGCGGTTAACCATAGATTCCCAAAACAGACAAAATGGGGGACTATAGTTAACTGAAGACTTCCTGGTTAGTTTGCTCACTTGAAAGGGCTAAATACAAAGCCAGAGGGTTCACTCCTATCTTGGGTTATTAAGCAAATATATTATTGGAACACATGCAATATATGTAATCAACCCTACCCTATATTAATTTGCAGAAGTGAATAGGTTAATACAAGGAGTCGCAGCCAGACGTTTTTCTCCAGCTTTTCTCTATCTTGTCTGTTCAGGGAAGAGCACCTTCAGCCAGAATGTGGAGGCTGCTTTTGCCAAAAAAAGTCAAAGTTTCCAGTGGTGCATATGGCTCCACTCTTCTGGAGACGAATACACGTGATAGATGCTTTATTACATTAATTTCTTCTCCAGCAGTGCAGTGCAGGGATGTCCAACAGGTCAATCGCGATCTACTGGTTGATCACGGGGGGTCCGTAGTTGATCATGGGTCGATCGCGGGACCACGCCCCCCCTTTCCTAAAAAAAACTCAACAACTTCGGTAGATCACTGCCAGTTTTTTTAAAGTGGGAGTAGATCGCAGTCTCTTGAAAGTTGGACATGCCTAGTGTAGTGTGTGTATAAGGCCTTTGAAATTTCATTTAAATATAGAGAAGCATTATTTTTCCTGAAAGTATGTTGATACCCCACCCTTGCGCCTTCAAGATACAATAGCATTGGCAGGATCATGGTAGGATTCAAAATACTTTCCAGAAAACATAGCAGATTCTTTAAAAAAAAACACCATATCTGCAAACGTTATGGTTGAACATGTTAACAAAATAGTGAGAACATTCTGCCTGTAACTAAGTTCAGAAACAGCAGCTTCCAAAGCACTGAAGTTATTATTATCCATATATAAAAGATAGTTGAAGATACTCACAATAAAACTGATGGAAGTCTTTCATTTGTGGTTCACCAGGAACCAAGTTGTAGAAGTGAGTTCTTAAATATCCATTCTTCAATAAATTGAAAGCCATTTCTGTCAAATTGATCCCAACTATTGCATAAGAATATCTGCAATACACGCATTATAATCACTATACTTATTGATTTCTGCATTTTAAGCACTATAAATGTCAAGGATAACCAAAGGCAAATTATTACCTTTATGATTATTTTAGGAGTCTTGAGACATCTTCAGTGTTAACAATTTTTAAAAATATATAAATGTATTCATTCTATGCATAACCTCCTAAGTTCAGCAATACTGCCATGTCTGCCTACTGTTCCAAGACCATTCACTGGGCCCTAGTGTTACCAAAGTTAAACACGACTCCCATGTCCAAACATAATCTATTACAATTTTCAAATTACTAAGAGGAGTGAACATAAGATACTTAAAAACACCACTAAAAATACACTAAGGTAATTCAAATTCTGTAATGTGTTCATATTATACAAATTAAGCAATTTGCCTTTATTTGACCATTTTGCAGCATGTTATCATTTTCTGCAAGGACCCAGGTGGCGCTGTGGGTTAAACCACTGAGCCTGGGGCTTGCTGATCACAAGGTCGGCGGTTCGAATCCCTGCGACGGGGTGAGCTCCCGTTGCTCGGTCCCAGCTCCTGCCCACCTAGCAGTTCGAAAGCACATCAAAGTGCAAGTAGATAAATAGGAACTGCTCCGGCGGGAAGGTAAACGGCGTTTCCGTGCACTGCTCTGGTTCGCCAGAAGCGGCTTAGTCATGCTGGCCACATGACCCGGAAGCTGTATGCCGGTTCTCGGCCAATAAAGCGAGATGAGCGCCGCAACCCCAGAGTCGGACACAACTGGACCTAATGGTCAGGGGTCCCTTTACCTTTATCATTTTCTGCTAATGATAGGATGGGGCAAGAAGCTATTTGTATCTACGGGGTGTGTGGTGTAGAATGACAGCCATTTAAAAATGTGTGTTATTATCCCTCACCTAAAACAGGCTTCCCCAACTTGGCAGTCTCCAGATGTTTTGAACTACAACCCCCAATATTTCCAGCTAGAATGGTCAACAGTCAGAGATAATGGGAGTTGTAGTTCAAACATTTGGAAGGCACCTGGTTGGGGAACATCCTTATGACATGGAAAAAATAAATTAAAAATTAAAAAACATTTATGAAATAGGGTTTATTTAATGATAGTGAGTGAAACAGTATCTTAAGCTTCAAGTACCAATTCACACTGCAGCAAATATTTTAAAATTAAGTTTAAGAGGCAGTATTGTTGAGGACAGCATTGCTATTTCATTTGACTTTACTTTTAGGATTTTATGTGGGTAGAGCACTATTAAGGACTGCAACCTGGCAATCTGCTATGCTTACTGATCCTGAAAAACAGGAACAAGATCTTTATAGACAGCCTCCAACTTGACATGCTTCCCACTTGCTCACATGCCTACATCATGTGGATGGAAGACACTGATTGTGTTTGTTCAAAACTACAAAGCAACATTTAATGCAGTTCCTTTAATGGACGTGTCTAGTCCAATTTTACTGGATGAGTTTCAGTGATTAACGCCCAAGAATGTTGATAAGATGCTTGGACAGGTTCAACCTAATGGAAAAATCCTTAAGGTTATACATATACGGTGGAGGAGTAAGAGAGAGAAAGTTACTAGGGTCTTTTGTGTGAAGACATCAACAGGACAATCTAACCACACACAACAGAGGTACAGAGGAAAAGTGAGATAGGACAGGCATAAGGCTAACATGCAGTGAAAAAATATTTTCGCTTATGGGATCCCTAGAAATTACTGGATTACTCTCACAAGTATTATAGAAGAGGAGGCACAGAAGATAAATATACTTTCAGATTATTTATTATAAACTAAAGTAAGGACAGATTTGCTTTTTCAGGTTTAAGAGTCAATTATGACAGCAGTTTCATTAAAAAGTAGCTTACCCCAGTTTTGGATTATTTGAGCGAGAAAGGATTTGACGAGCTTCACGGGGATAGTGTTTACTAAAATATCTGAAAATATATGAACACACAAAGTAATTATGTTTGCAAGAGACTGTTTATACTAGCAGTGATTAAAAATTACTTTTCTAAACATTCACATTATAACCACTGCCTTGCAAAGTCAATTGTTCTATAGTGTAATTAATGGTGTTAATACATTCATGAAAACTAGGACAATAGCTTTTGAAATAAGATAGATTAATAACTAGATTGGCAGGTTGTTGAAGACTGAATCCAATACCCTCTTTTTAATACCCATTTATATCAGCAAAAGAATACCCACGGTTACATAATATATTTGACTTACAGAAGATTAGTTAATCCCAGCATGCCCATTCCTCTGAAGTCTGTTTTAGGGTCATCACCTTGGAAACCAATGTCACACCACTGCTTCGTGATTCTAGCCTTCAGTTTTTCATGGGGCATCAACAAATTCCAAAGCTGTATAAATATGCTACTGTTAACAGAATTATCAGTATTTCCCCCAACTCATTCTAAATACAAATAGGTATCATTAATCAAATAGGATGCCATACAAAATGGCAAAATGGCATAAGCATCCCAAAACACAGGATGCAAAGAAATGTATTAACAAGGGAGCTTTTTCTTTTTGAGTGTGGCAAGCGATAAAGAGCTTTCATGGCAATCTGCTTCAGGCATGAAGCTCTCCTGCTCACATAGGACTCCCTGCTCATTTCAGTGGATCTATAAACACAGTTTCCCTCTTCCTATTGAATTCAATGTAGCAGTTAGTCCAGAACTCCACATAGGCACCAGACTGAATGAACTTGTACTAAAGCATAGGGACTCACAATCAACTGTTTTATAAGATTGTCCCAACAAATATAAAACTGCAACCCACCAAAGTCACGCTTGCTTTGCAGGTGTTGTCTAGCACCTCACTAAAGAATGTCTGTTAAATTATACCCTCCAGTCCAGCATTTTGTATCTGACAGATTAACTCTGAAAGCTCAAAAGGAGGCATTGGATCAAGGCTATCCCATGTGTTCTAGGCCTCAGTAACTAGAGTCATGCTACTACTGAAAATCAGACTGCAATTTTTAACAAACCTGGAAAAACACCAATTATTTTTCTACCCACCTCTCCTAATCTGTTTAATTCCTTTTTAAAGCAATTTAAACTAGTAGCTATCACTGTATCCTGCCTGTGGCAATGAATTCCATAAATTATGCTGTGCGAAATACTTCCTTTTGCCTTTTCAAAACAATGCTAAATCAATTTCATAGGACGGCCCTGTGTTTTAGTATTATTATGAGACACAACTTTCTCTAATCCCTTTCTTCACATCACTCATAACTGCATGAACTTCTATTGCAGACAAGAGTTGCTGATCTAGTGGCCTTACTACATTAGCCTGGCCAACTGTAACTTCAGTAGACTGTGATCATAATTGATGCTTGTTTTTAACATCACAAATTGGACATTAAATATGCCATAAAAGGCACAAAACCTAACATTTTTACCTCAATTAGTTGCTCTTCATGTTCTTTATTATCAGAGTTATATGGCTGTTTTCTCAGCTCTTCTACAGCCAAATAAAGTTTCTTACATCCTGATATCTGGAGCAAACTTAATTGCAGCTTTGAAGCAAACCTGTAATATAGGAAAACACAGAGAGAATTATAATTAACAGGTGATAAACAGCTTTCATCTGCAATACAAATGGAGCACAGCTGTTAGTACCAGTTGAAAATCATACAACCTTAATTTCCCAGACCACCTTGCTTCCCATTCTAAACTATAACAAATATTGTTTAGAGCAGCCCAGTTCTGTACCCACTACCATGAGCTCCCCAATAACACAAAACAATGGGGGAGCAAGGAGAATTTTGCACATCATTAATCAAAGCAAAACACTACTAACCGTACTCATGGTGACCAGTTAATCCTACATTACTGGTAGTTAAGGGGGTTGCTGTTTTGACTCACACTAAGGCACGGGGAGCTGAAAACACCTATAACAGTGCTCCACATGCATCTCCACACTATTGGATGGATCTCTCTGGCACAGCTCCTGCCACACTTTGTGCTGAATTCAGGAAAGGGGTGAGAGCAAAGCCACCAAGCCACAATTCCTCCATCAGTGAAGTGAGGGAAGCGATATTCCTTACATAATTGTACCCTTTGTTAAACACTACTCCTTTTTGTCTAAACTTCTTAATATTTTGGAAGCCTCAAGATATTTGAATAATTTGAGATTGCACTGCACTAGACACTGATCAGTGTCTAGAAAATAGGCTAGTTCTGAGAGCACATTAGTTACTATCTAGGTTAGAATATTGTGTCATGAGCCATGAAAACATAAGTACTAGCAACTATAACAAGTGTCGGGACAAGAACTGTGATGTTTAGAAATTATCCTATAAAGCCTTTACAAGTTGTAAGAGTGTGGTACTCACTTCTTCAGATGTATTAGATCACTTCATATTATTATTATTTATTCTATTTATACACCACCTTTCATCAGAAGATCCCAGGGTGGTGTACAACATTACGAACATATTTTATGGAGCATAATAATAAAAGCATAATATTAGACAGCATAATAATAAAATAACAATAACAGCCCCCCCCCAGCTTTGACAGGCCATAGATTATTTAATGGCCAAGATGAATATATTTGCCTGGCACCTAGAGACATGTAATGATGGCACCAAGAGAGCCTCTCTGGGAAGAGCATTCCACAAATGGGAAGCCAACACAATGAAACCCCAATGTTGCCAAAAAACACTTTCCAAGCATCACTCGCTAAAGATGACCAAGTAGGACCAGAACCACTGCAAAGCAGTGCTGCCCACCACCAATTCAAATAGCCTCTACAGGAGTATACAATGGTCAATGGCAGGGGTAGGCAACCTAAGGCCCGTGGGCCGGATGCGGCCCAATCGGCTTCTAAATCCGGCCCGCGGATGGTCCGGGAATCAGCGTGTTTTTACATTAGTCGAATGTGTCCTTTTATTTAAAATGCATCTCTGGGTTATTTGTGGGGCCTGCCTGGTGCTTTTACATGAGTAGAATGTGTGCTTTTATTTAAAATGCATCTCTGGGTTATTTGTGGGGCATAGGAATTCATTCTTTTTTCTTTTCTTTTTTTCAAAATATAGTCCGGCCCACCACATGGTCTGAGGGATGGTGGACCGGCCCACGGCTGAAAAAGGTTGTTGACCCCTGGTCAACGGTATCAAAAGCTGGGCATATTGCCAAAGTCTTTCTCCCGACAGAGGTCATTATGAGGTAATCAGGGCAGTTTCTGTGCCAAAGCCAAGGCAAAATCCCAATTGAAATGGATCTAGAAAATCAGACTCCTCCAAGAGCACCTGGATCTGCTCAGTGACCACCTGCTCAAGAACCTTGCCCTCAAATGGGAAATTGGCAACTGGCCGCTATTTACTTAGGTTCTCAGAATCATGTGTTTTAGATAATGAATGTTACTGTGTATCATTCTATCTTCACTCAAGTCTACAGCAAAATTGCTGATTTCAATGAAGTCAGACTCTACTCAGATCATTGCTTATTAACACTTTTAAAAATAGTTTTAAGCAAATCTCTTAACAATCACATTACTATGTATGAATTACAATATACACTAAATGCATTTTATGAATACTAATTTGAATGAATTACTAATTCTCAGTGTCTATTTGAACAAAACACATTTTTAATGACCTCAAAGATAAAGTTCCAAACAAGGTATCTTTAGAACAATAATAGGCTTACACTGTATCCTTTTGTGTATTAATTTTCTTTTGTTCTATGATGAGTGCCACACATTTTTCCACGTCATCTTTAGAAGAATACACAGCCCTTTGTAAAGCCTGATAAATACAAGTAAAACATCAAACAATCTTCTGACACAAAATATCATCTGTTTTAATAGCAATTACTTTAAGTTTCAGGAGAAGATTACTATGAGTAGGGACTCCACAACCTGTTCTGGATGGAGTCATACTCCCTCAAAAGGATCAAGTTCACAGTTTGGTAGTGTGGGAATGAGCTGACTGGTGGGGCTTGTGAGGTTCAGTGCACAGCGCTTTAAAGACACCACCGAACAGCTGACGGCAATGTCTGCAAACTTCTTCTGACTCTGCCACATCTTTACCCTGCCTCACACCTTACATGTTAGGCATAGGACAGGTGGGTGTGGCTTGGCCATAGGGGTCTGGTGGGCCGGATGGGAAGGCCAAGCACGTTTAATTAGACCTAAAGACCAAAGGTTCCTCAGCAGTGGTGTATGAATACACAGTTTCACTAACAGCAAGCCAAAAACTGTGTCACAGCAGTGTTGTTATAATGTAACAACAATGTTGTTATAATGTAAACTAAACTGGCTCCTAAATCAGACTTGATCTAGTTTGCATCCAATCTAGTTCTTGACTAGCTTCGGTTGGCATATCATTGCTAAAGCAATGATAAAGCCAAACTTGTGCACATTTACTCAGAAGAAGCCCAACCAGGCGCAAATTATAATATTGGGCCTCAACTACACAAAGTATATAAACAATTTAATAATGTTTAACGGTGATGAATGTTAGATGTGTGAAACAAGAGTGCATATTTTGATATAAAATATTGTTTAGATGTATGAAATTCTTATTGTACTCTAAGTCGATATAATGTTTGTTATACAATATGTTGGTGGGGTGATTTGTATGTGTGTAGAAAAATTGATACACAAAAATTAAAAAAATATATATAATATTGGGCCTCTTTATTTTAGAAAAATGATGAGGATTCAAAGATCAGAAAACTTAGTTCCATGTGCTTTAGAGCTGTGTTTCTTACATAGTGCCTTTCAAGAATGTAAATATGGAGGTTTTCTACTCAAAGGAGGGGAGGGAATCGGGCTTGACTTTAGATGCTGGGCATAATATAAAGTTAACCTACCTTACACTTCGATGATTCCAACGAATGTTCTGCAATAAGATAAAAACATGCATGAGTTTTAAAGAAACTCAAAGACCCTAGATTCTGATTTCTAAAATTACACAAGACAAATGAATAAGCATGATTGTAACAGTGGTTTAATACCTCTAATTTATTTATTTCATGTATTAATTGCTTCCCATAAGACATACAGAAGCGATTTAACAATAAAAACAACTATATATAAAATTTCTAATCTAAGAGAGTTAAAAACTAGAATAAAAATCTCAGTGTATAAGGCTTGTTGGTGTTGGTTTTCAACAGACACCAAAAATACAGTAAAGACAATGCCAGTCTGATATGGAGCAGAAGGGAGTTCAAATTGGAAGGTGCCATCACAATGAAGGTCCAATTCCTACAATGTAAGGAACAGACCTCCCAATGTACTATTGAAGCATGCTAACCATTGATGCGGTAATATAATCAACAGCTAGCATGCAAGTGCAGATGACTCCAGAAGCACTTATGACAGTAAAATGAATAGGAGTTCCAGGAGGATTACAGGGGCAGGGAAACAAAAATGTGGCACACATAAGGTGAAAGCATCCCTATCCCCTCTCTGATTTGAACATCTCTGTGCAAATAAGGCATGAAATGCAGCAGGGGAAAATGACCTGGCTGTGTTTCAAGTCACTAGTGTAAATACACCCTTAGCCTTTTGCAGCAAAAAAGGGAGATTCATGTGGAGTTACTAATCTCCAAGAGAGATGCGGGAAAGACAACAATGACTAGAAGAACCAGGAGGCTATAAATGCAGGCGCCAGGATTTCAAGAGGCAGCAGACCAAGGGAATGAATCAGATTAGAAAATTAAGCTTGAGAATGAAAGATGTGAGGTCCAAAGGAATGAAAAGAAAAAGCCTGAAGAAAGAAGCAGGGAAAGAGAATGGCTGGAGCAACTGAAAAGGCGAGGAATCAGTATTTTAATTTGAAATAACTATTTGTATATAGGACTTTATTTTACAGCTACTGTACCAGCTTACATACTGAACAGGGAACACACTGCAAAAGACAAAACCACAATACACTACATTGTGTATAGTGTCAGCTGTCTCCTCTGTTGAATCAATAGCCTTATCTACATGAATCTTAGTCATCCAAAATTAAGGACATAGAAGGAAGGTAAATATTTATGGAAGGTGAAAAACTTGAAATTCTCTCTTGTTCTGTGGTTGTCAAACTAACTTTGGAGACTGAACATAATCTATGTATAAACTTGTATATTTCAAATATATTACCTATCCGTAGTGTCCTTTCTGCTCTTTTCTTTGAACCATCACAGATACGCTGCAGTTCACATTTTCCAGTCAACTGTCTCAAGATCCATTTTAGCCAAAATCGAAAGATACTTCTATACAAATACCTCCATAAGTCTACAAGCATTTTCTACAACACCAAAAAAATGACAAATTGTGACTGAGTATAACAAATACTCAAAAATTCTGTACTATGTTAATTTAGAAGTCCCATTGAGTCTAATGGAACATACTCCCAAGTAAGTCACATAAGTGTGCACAGAATTAAATGCAAACCTTAAATTCCAGTACTAGCTGCTTCAAGCTATTAAACTATTGGGGAATTTCACCAAAAACTAAATAATGCTGGAATCCTAAATACAATTACTTGGTAGTTTGACAGGAGTGCCTGGCATGCTCTGGTCCATGGGGTCACGAAGAGTCGGACACGACTAAAAGACTAAACAACAACAAAAATCTAATTGAATTCAGTGGATCTTACTTCTGATTAGAGATATAGAGCCTGCACTGTACTTATGCATTTGAAACCAACAAAATTAGGGTTGCATTTGTATCACAGTTACTTGGGAGCATGCCCCATTGATGTCCCAATAGAATGTCTAAAACTGGGCTTTGCTTGCTTTTTTAAAACTGCTCATGCTCTCATTTTCTTGCAGACTGGAGACATGAAGGCGGGGGGGGGGGGAGAGAACATTTAGGGAGAGGGATACAGTTTCCCCCATTTTTCCGCCCCCCCTTTTGTCTTCACATCTGTATTGCAGACAAAGTCTTTATTTTCCCAGACTTTCTAAGTTTTGAGTTTTAGTTGCTGGGCTTACTGTCCATTCAGCACTTGGTTTGACTTCATGCTGGGCTTACTGTCCATTCAGTGCTTGGTTTGACTTCATGCTGATTTTACAGCCGTTTACCATTCTAGAAAACGTGGTTAAACTCTTAACCATTAAAGGGTAACATATAAACACACTTTATAAACATTTAAGAACATCCTAATCCCTTCACCTCCGCTAGCAGCAAAGGTATCAGCAGCGATGATTGCAGAAATCATAACAGAACGGTAGTTTTAAAAGGCAATTTTATTGCACGTGAGTTACTCTCATGAATGTGAGCTCATTGCTGTATTGCTGCTTCCCGAGCTCATAGAAAAAGGAATACTCAAGTGCAAGCTTTTACTAGCTTGATTCTGGCCAGCATCTTCTCTAGGGTATCTCCATAGGACCTAAACATTTGCAAATATGTTTGCCTAAACATACTGTAAAATCTGCAGGGATTCATTCATATACGTTCTGTTTCAAGAGGCCACTGCAGCATACAAAAAGATCACGTCTTAAGTGTACGCAGTCACAAACAAGTCCTCCCGCCCACCGGCTCCCTAATGAACCTGATCCCGGAAGCGAATATCGGGCCAGCGAAGAGCTGCTGGTTTGCAAGGGGACGAGCCTATAGGCGGCATTGTCCCCGCCGCCCCCATTTTCCAGGGTCCTCTCGCCGTCCCCTCCCCTGCACGTTCCAACAGATGCTCTACCCCCGCCCCCCACCTCCCCGCCCTTAAACGGTACCAAACTCTGGTCACAAGCGAGAGCGCAGCAGACCGGGCAGCGGCCTCACTTCACCTTCACGCCAGCAGCTCCCTCCCACGGCCCCACCATAAAAGGAAGTCGCCTCCCCCACAGACCCGGAAGTGAGTGATGTGGCCCGAGACGGGGGAGGGGTTGGGTTGGCTGTTTATAACTGTCCTGTCAGAGAAACACGTCCCTTAACAAACCATTCCCAACCCCTTTCCCCACCTCCTTAGAAATGACATGAACGTCCGTGTCCGCGGGGGCTTCCATGGTGCCCACCCGGCGAACGCAGACCGGCCCGTGAGGGCCGAAAGGGGCGGAGCGGGGAAATAGGCGGGTCTTCCGTTTTGTCCGTTTAACGACGCCGAACGGGTGGGCGGGGCTTCCCACATCGCCTGGCCCGGCGTCGAAAGCGTGCGTGCGCTCGCCGCCGTTACCGGGGCAACAGACGCTCGCGACGGCGAAAGAGGGCGAGGCGTCGCTGCCTTGTCTCCCGCGCGCCTAGGCGCCGCTCTGGCAGTTGGGAGGCGGACGCCGGTTGGGCGGCGGCTGGTTTCTAAGCCTTAAAGAGGGTTGCGGGGAGGGTGTGGGCGGCGCGGTCGCTTGCTGACCCTTCCTCAGGCATCCTATAAAGCGTGAGGGCTCCTGAGGGAAGGCAGGGACAGGGAAGGAAGCGGCTTGCTTTCTTCTGAGGAGAAGCCGCTTGAGGGGCGGGGGAGGGGTTTGTTTTGGCAATGAAGAAGTATAAAAATGATGCCAAATGAAAATTGGGCCGTGGGGTCCCGAAGATTTTATTTTTATTTTTTGAAAGCGGTGGGGTTAATATGAAGCAAGAGGAGGAGAATTTAGAGACACAACGGTCGCTGCGCATGCGCCGAAAGGAGCCAGAAAAGACTCTCTCACGTACACATTTGCCGGTCCCCAATTAATAATAAATAATTTTACTAGGACTTTAGGAAAGCAAATGGAACACAGTCATCATCATTATCATAATACAAGTCAGTTAATATATATATAAAATTTAATTAGTGTCAGTAAACGAGCACGGAAATGAGACACATTGGCCAGTTCTTATGAATAATATATTATCCCATAATAATCAATAAGTTGGGTTCGAAATAGGGGGAAACGAGGCCGCCAGCTGGAGCTCGCGGGCGCAGAGAAGAAGCGGAGGCGTCTCCTGCTGGCTTTGCGTCTTGTGGCCACTAGGTCGCTCCGTCGCTGCTTCTCCTTCGCTCAGGTGTCGCAAGGTTTGTACAGGCCGAAGGTAGATCCGAAAGGGAGAGGAGGAAAAAGGAGATGGTGCAGGTTGGGTCTCGGGCGTCAGGTACCGCTTCCGGCGGCACGTCCTGCTTGGTTTATGTTCCGTGTTATTTTAACACTATTTCTATTTACTTCAAACAATCGGAATCCCAGGACTTTCCACAACAAAATATCCATAGCTCAGCTGCCTGTCTGTTCAGACTATAATAATAATAATAATAATAATAATAATTTATTATTTTTACCCCGCCCATCTGGCCGGGTCTCCCCAGCCACTCTAGGCGGCTTCCAACAAATATTAAATACATATACATGTCACAGATTAAAAACTTCCCTGAACAGGGCTGTCTTCAGGCACCTTCTAAATGTCAGATAGTTGTTAGTACCTTTGACTTCTGATGGGAGGGCGTTCCACAGGGCGGGCGCCACTACCGAGAAGGCCCTCTGCCTGGTTCCCTGTAGCTTTGCTTCTCGCAGTGAGGGAACCGCCAGAAGGCCCTCGGCGCTGGATCTCAGTGTCCGGGCTGAATGGTGGGGGTGGAGACGCTCCTTCAGGTATACTGGACCGAGGCCGTTTAGGGCTTTAAAGGTCAGCACCAACACTTTGAATTGTGCTCGGAAACGTACTGGGAGCCAATGTAGACTAGCCCAGTGTTGTCTGTAACGACTGTAAATGGGTCTCAGGCAGAGGTCTTTCCTCGTCACCTGCTATAATATCCTCTCTCTTTTTTAATAAGCCGAAAATGCCGGGGAGTGCAGCTGGAACTTTTCCATGTAAGATACCTGTCGTGCTGTACCAACAGCACTGTGTTCTCAGCCTAAAATACAGTTATACAGTAGTCCCTTTCTAAAATAAAAAACATGATGATGAAATAACTAACCCATGCACTGCTCTATCTTACAGAAAACATTTGTCGCTGTAGATACTTGGCGGCTGCTATAATAGATTTCAGCTCTATTACTTGACAGAAAAGCCCACTAACTTCCAAGTTAGCAGTACTTATTTCCAAGTAGGATTGTAATCCTTTGTACTATTGTTTCTGAGTAACAGTGCATAGGATACAGCGGCACATTTCGGGGTGTCTTTATAAGGGTTTGTTTGGTTTGCTTTTTGTGGTTTTCTGACATTTGTGTAAAGAGAGTTGTTGCAGTTCACATAGGTGAGTATCCTGTCAGATACAGTACTGATAACCATGTGATTGGTTTTCAAGTGAACTTTTGTTGATTAATAGCTGAATTTGACATTGGTTCCAGTGCTAGGGCAGGGGGGAAGTTGGCTGTTTTCTACTGTAATACAGCTTAGCTTACTTCAGTTGGAGACTATTTATCACTTGTAATACCTACTTACACATCATATTTTCCTATATACATAAAAATGGAATGTTATAATCATGTAGCCTCCATTGGAGGTTTGTAGTGCCGCATCACAATCCTGGATTTGCATGAAGTCAGGGCAAGATAGGAGAGCAAAAGTGTAGGCAGGTTTGCATAACAGCCATGGCATGGGAATGAGGAAGGAGCAGCACTGATGGGAAAAATTGTAGTTTAAAATAGCAGAAGTTTGAGTAGGGCAGAAAAGGAGATAACTGAGAGGGAAATTGTGCTTTTAAATTATGGTGGAGGTTTGAGCAAAGTACCTTCACACAATGGAGTCCTTGCACTGGGAATAATACTTCACCACATGTCCCACTTCAGAAGCCTGCTTGCAATTGATCACTGTAACAACTACCAAGCCAGTTGTGATACCTCTTTCCTGCACTGCCCCCTACTAAAGAAGAAACCATACAGAAAGAGCATTAACTCCTGTGTACTATGCTCCACTGGAAGTTGGACCATGCTGAAGAGAGGCATTCTTTCCTGTCTCCCCTCCATCTCCACTTTTCACAAACTGTTTATGTTTTCTTTTCCACATTTTTCTCAAACTGTGCTTCTTTCCCCCCACCAAAGCTCACATCTGCATTTCCTGCAGTCTCCCCCAATTAATTGTTCTATCACAGGATCTTTACAACTTCCTTACCCTTTGCAGCACAGCAGTGAGTCAAAGCCGGAAAGCACTTCCTGTACATAATTTCAGGGGTAAGAAAATAGACTGTTGCCAGGCAGAGTTAAAAGCATTTGTATGATCAGCCAAGACTTGAGAAAAGTTTGGATTTTGGATAATAAACCATGGCTTAGTGTTAAGTGTGAACCAGGCCAGTGGAAACATGCTTCCAAAAATACATGCATAGGATTGTATTATTGACTTAGTTTTGGCTGGTAAGCCAGCTGTGAGGTTATTTTGGTCATTATCCATACCCTGATAATATCTAGGTAGGATTACTGTAATATGCTTTATATACATTTGCGTCTAAAGAGTGTCCAGATATTTTAGTTGGCTCACATAGATGCAAGGTTGTTAAGTGAGGACATCTATCCAACAACCATGCAAGGTGGGATGCTTGTCACGCACCTTAACTAAAATAGGAAGGTGAATGGCAAAGAACAGAGGGAGGACAACCCCATTTTATCTCCAGAAAATCAGGAGGGGGGGGGAATCATAGGTGGAGAAGCACCCAGCAATCAAAAGGCATAACAAAGTTTGGAGCAAACATCACATAGGCACTGGAATCACCAAGTGAGAGAATGTTTTCTCATCCATTCTTATTAGGCAGAACCTGATGGATACTTTAGACGTTTCCAGTCTGCAATCTTACTTATTTATGGAACTCCTTCCCTTTGGAAGCATAAATGGTGACAACGTTAATGGCTTTTTCTTGGCTGGTGAAAACCCATTTGTTCTCACAAACCCTTTGGAGACTATCTTTCCCCCCTCCCTCTTGGCTGTTTGGTACTGCTTATAAATGGAATTGCTTTGAATTATCATGTGTGTTTTAATTGTAAAGGTAAAGGGACCCATTTATAAGCAGTTTTAATTATATTTTTAATATTTTATGTCATTATTATTTGTTGTAGAAACTTAAAGATGTTCAGCACACTAAATGATGAGACAGATTGCCTAATGTTGGGCACATTGAGTTGGGTCAACATCCTGCTTCTATTACAATGGCATAATTTCTGATTGATTCATTGCCATTTGTGGTGTCTCTGCTCTCTGTCTATTCACCAGCTTCTAATATTAGTACCAACTGTTGTTGCAAGAAAAAGATTAAACCAAACCACCACAAACTGGCTGATGAATATAAAAGGGGATTTACTAGAATAATAGTTGAGTAAGGATTGACTCATAACAATTCAAACAATCAAAAACATATTACGAGGCCATGTGCAAAACAATATTAGTTCTGTCAAGAACATGGAATAAATTATATGCACGGGGAACATTTCAATGTCTGAATAACTGAACCATTCAACAAGTGGCTAAGCATGGAACAATATTCTGGTGCCAACAAAAGGTTCAAGACAGTTTGTTAAAGATGAACCAAGTGGGGAGTTCTTCAGTAGGTTTGAAGTAGACACCACCCTGATGAAATGAATGTGGGTGGATGAAGGAAGGAATAGGATGGACTGTTCTCCAGTAGGTCCTATATAGCCACTCCTATATAGTCCTATATAGAGCAGGGTATGACTTGGAGCGCAAATACTACTGCTCTGGTAAAGAAGGCCCAGCAGAGAATTTATTTCCTCAGACTTTTAAAGAAGAACAATCTGAGTGAGAGACTGCTGGTGTCCTTCTACCGAGGCTCCATAGAGAGCATTCTTATATACTGTATTTGTGCTTGGTTCTCCAGCTGCACAGCCAGGGAGAAGAAGATACTTCAGAAGGTCATAACCACAGCCCAAAATATTTGTCATCCTCTCCCATCTCTGGAAGAACTATACAGTTCCCGTTGCCTTAAAAAGGTTAACAATATTTTAAAGGATCCATCTCATCCAGGATATAGTCTCTTTGCACCACTGCCTTCGGTTAGAAGATATAGAACAATTCGATCAAGAACAAATAGATTGAAGAACAGTTTCTACCCAAGAGCTATAACCATCTTAAATGCTGTAACCAGATAATATGACCTTGGAGAGCTGTGATGGGTGTATGTGTGGCTTTTTTGGTGTGTGTGTGTGTGTTTTGTGCTGTTTTTTGTTTCTTTCTGTTTTTTTAACGGGATGGCATGTAAATTCGTTGCACTTGTATAGCGTTGTGCTTTTACTTGTGCAATGACAATAAATTATCTTATCTTATCACTCCCATGACGGAATAAACACAGGTGGGCAAATAAAGGAAGACCTGTCCTCCGGATTTGCAACAGGTTTCGCCACAAAGCTTCATCAGTTTGAGGCTGTATAATGCAATCTTGGGGAGGGTGTAAAAGATGGGCACACGGCTATGTTCTGGCACTAAAAATTCAGCCAGCTGATCTGTTATAGTACCAAGCGCCACTGCCTCTTGAACTATCAACGAAAGCTTATGTCTGACCTCATGAGTGGGATTATCAACAGGTTGATAATAATTACAATTGCTCAATTGTTGAGAGGCCTCTTGCTCATATATTACTTTATCTAAAACCACAACGGCCCCTCCCTTGTCAGCCTGTTTGATAATAAGATGTTTGAATGGTTATGAGTCAATCCTTATTCAGCTATTATAGTAATTCCCCTTTAAATTCATCGGCCAGTTTGTGGTGGTTTGGTTTGGTTTATTGTCATATTATTATCACCACTGTGATAATTAAGGAATTACAGCTCAGATCCGGAAGACATTATCCGTGTTTTCACAAGGGCCAGATGAAATGTCCTTACAGGAGGAAAGGATTCCAGCAGAATCATTAGTTGTTAATCTGTCCTCCCAGGATTTAACTAGAGTGGAATTAAACATACTTGAGATAGGTTTGGGTTTTGTACCAACACCTAGTTACTCAGCTTTTCAAACTCGTGTTGACATTCATAAAATCATTCGCCAAATAAAACTCAGAGAATGTTTTGCAGGAAAAGTATATCAGCCTACCCCTTTTAGAACTAAGTTGCATTTCAATCCTGTAACTCATAATCATTTCATACACACTTTTCAGTCCTTAGTGTTAAGGGATATAGAGAAGATTGAAAGAAAGAAGCATTATAAATCCTACAATTTATCTAAAGAAGACTATACTATCCTTCAAAAGATAGTTGAGAAAAAAACATCTTATTCAATCCTTATTCAGCTATTATTCTACTAAATCTCCTTTTATATTCATCAGCCAGTTTGTGGTGGTTTGGTTTGATTTATTGTCATATTATTATCACCACTGTGATACTTTGTGTAGTTTGCAAGAAAAATATTGTCATCTATGTTGGGCACCTCATTCATTTTGATACTTATGCTACTCATCATGCTATCTACAATTGTGTTTACACCAATGCCTGTTTTTCCACCTAGTTCACCTCCACTACCATCATTGGTACTGATCATCCCTCTCTTGCTGCCTTTCACACTATCAGTAGTGTAAATCCCTGCTTTCTTCATGGTACAGGTAGCATTTCCTTTTGGGGGAAAGATTTTTCCTTCTTCATCACCTGCTGGATGACAAGAGAGAGCTGCCATAAGTTTTCCATCACAAAGTCTGTTGATTAGTTAAGCAGCAAATCCACATTTCCCACTACATGGTGGACTGTACCACAAAGGCTATGGAAGGCTTACATCACCCTCCATATCTGTGCCTGGCTGGAATCAGTGGGTCTCCCACAAGCAGAGCCGTCTTTCCCATAGGGTTTAGTGGTGCGTCACCCCAGGGCGCCAGCCTCTCAGGGGCACCCCAGCAAGTGGGGGAGCTGCAAGGCTTTGCCGGTGGCCTCCCCTTTCCCTGCATGGCCATCAGCTGCGCCCCACCAACCATAAGGCTGGCGGGCATGCAGCTTCCCTCCCAAGCCTCCTCGGGAGGAGAGCGATCCCCACAGAGGCTTAGGATGGAAGCTGCGCCCCACCAACCATATGGCTGGCGGGTGCGCAGCTTCCCTCCCAAGACTCCCAAGACTCTGCGGGGATCGCTCTCCTCCCGAGGAGGCTTGTGAGGGGCGCAACTTCACTCCCAAGCCTCTGCGGGGATTGCTCTCCTGCAGTGACATGGGGAAGAGTTGCGCCACTCGATGGCTGGCAGTGCGCAGCTACGGCCACCCCAACACTATCCGTGGTAACCTGGGGGCACTGGGTGGATATTTGCACCCCAGCACCGCATCTGCTAAAGACGGCCCTGCCTGCAAGAGGCCCATTCAAGTATAAAATACATTCCTCTTTACTGTGAGGGTCTCTTTAATTAAGGTGTCTTGCACACTGCCACTGCCACAGGAGAAGTGGCTGCAGCTTCCAGGTTCTGCCAAAATATTGCAGACCTCTCACAAGATCTCACCAGAACCAGGAAGCCAAAGCCGCACAACCCCAGTAAGCAAGGCTTCAGTGGAGGGGCAGCCATGGGAGGCAGGTGGCACCTTCCTGTTTTGCCTCGTGACAAAATGGGACAGGCTTCCCCTAGGTTATCCACACCTTTTCTTTCCTGCACATGCTCCAGTGAATGAAGAAGGAAGTTGTGATTGTGTGTACACATACCCACGACGGCATTTGGCAGCTGTGGATACAACTCACATTGCCACAACTGCTTTAATCTGCTTACTCGGTACATTTGTTTTCAAATGAACACACTTTAGGATAATGCAGAATCAATTTGCAATAAGCCTTTATTTTTGGTATTGAAACTAGATACTCTAAATCTAAATAAGCTGGTGTCAGTGGTTTCAGAGAACTTCATTTATACTAATCAATCCTTCATCCTGACCTTTGACCACCATGCTTTCTTCACGGATTATTCTACAAGGATAATGACATCTATTTGCATCATACTTGCTTGTGATCCTTAGCAACTAAATGTACATAGTAAAATGTACATTCAAATACACAGCTCTGGGGTCCAATACCAGTCTGATTTGTCATGGATCAGTAAATTTTTTATCTATACTTAGATGTTGCCTAGCACTCATTCATCTGAAAGAAAGAGGCACAACATATATAGGATATACTTTAATATACTTGTCTTTTGTCAAATATTACCATTGCCTTTACTTCAGGAGCCTGCCTAAAATTTGAAAACTGAATCACCTTGCTTTAGTCATTCAGAAAAAAGACACATTATACAATATGCAGTTGTGTAATTAGTTTATAAAACTGAACCACACCTGGCTTACAATAATGTTCTACAATGTGAATAATGCACAGCTTAAATACTTAATTGGCTACAATGATAATCATGTGCTAATAATAAAGAAATGAGTCTTACTATATATGCCAGAGGCATCAAATAACTGATTAGAATTCCTTTGTTCCCATTCTCTCTATACCTTCAGTGGGGTTTTTTTTATTCCAGAAATCACACTGCAAGCTCTATAGGGCAGACTATCTATTTATGTTGCTCATTACAGACTCTAGTACACTCATGGGTACCATGAACAAATAATAATCATTTATGATTTATAATGACTATTAAGAGGGGCAGTAAAACTGTCCTTGTAAACTGCTAAATAAAGGGAGGTCACACTGATGAAAGTTAAGTAGCTTAATGTATAGCTTAAAAGTGCTCCTGCTACAAAGTACCTTTTGCAGAAGATACTTTCGCCAGAATCTAAAATATCTAGGAAACAGTTTCCTCCTCTGTATCCTGTTACAATCTCAGTTGTCTAAGAATGACACATTTATTTATTGCATTCCTGCCACCATGCGGGAAGAACACATAAGCATTTTTAGTTGCTGCTCTACAACGTTCCCTGGAGTTTTGCCAATGCATCAGCCTGAGAGCATATTGAACTTTCAAGATGGAAATGCAATTAATGTGTGTATTTAGGATAAATTTGAAACACTACATGTTTTGGCTAGAACTGGAATGAATGATTAAAAAGAAACTGAAAGTGCAATTGACACAGTGAGAACTTATGTGAAAATCAAAGAAAAAGAATATTGACTTTTAAACCTCAAAATGCTCATTTCATCAAGCAAATGGAGCACTCTGTTTCTTAGGCTTTGCAGAACTCTGGGTCCTTCACCGAGACTGAAAGGTCACAATGCTGATTTTAATTTCCCTATGACTTCTGTACCTTGACTTTGCCGTGAAGAAGGACTTGCTCAATTTTCATAAAGCAATATTCAAAATACTTAAGATATAGAAACCACATTTAAATACCAGTACAGATATCTGAAAAAGTTGCATCAGTAAACAATGGATACTTTTCCATTCATATTTGTAAAGAGTCGCTTAAAAAAACAACAACACTGACACAAGAAGGTATGCTTTACTGGGCCAAAGAACCAGTTACAGGTAGGTAGCCGTGTTGGTCTGCCGTGGTCGAAACAAAATAAAAAAATTCCTTCCAGTAGCACCTTAGAGACCAACTAAGTTTGTTCTTGGTATGAGATTTCACGCGCATGCACAGTTGCACACTTAAGTGAGTGCTATAGCTAGAGCTGCAGCAGGTTCGATGGCAAGTTTCAGTTGCCCGGGTCAGCATGCAAACCCCTTGAATTGCTACGTCACAATACTCTGCGCGTTCGAACAGAAATGTGCCAAAGTTCTAGCGACTGCACCTAAGAATGAGGGCGGATTTTGCTGCCTTTTAAACCTTGCTTTTAAAATCCAGGCGCCAGACCTATCCCTCTCCAACCTCTCACTTTGGCCACTTGCCCACAGGGTCCGCAATTCAAATGTTTCCGAGGAAGCGAAGCAGGTTGCACAGGTTGTTGACTTATACATTAAAGCGGGAGGGAGGGGCGGCGGCGGCGGCGACTCTTCCCTGATTGGCCTCGCGGCTCGTTCTCACCGAGTGGCTCCAGCGATTCCCTCCGGGGAAGCGCCAGAAACATTTCAGTAGCTCTTGGGTGAGAGAGAGATGGTCGATGCCTTGTGCCACAAGTTCCTGCAAGCGCGAGAAAGAGCTGAGGAGGAGCTGGGCCCGCGTTGCTGGAGCAGCAGCCAAGGCTGAGAGAGATAAGTGCGGAATCGGATTCCCGCACCTGTGAGCTTGGCCAGGCGCCTATCTGCAGATAATAACTCTTCCCAGAGGGGCAACGAGGCGTGAGGGGAACAAACAAACACCACACACACACAAAAGTCTCCGCCGTCTCAGGGCGTCAAGCAAAACGCCGCGGGCGAGCGGGACAGCGAGACGCAGCTATACGCAGGCGGCGACGCGACGGGCAGAGCAGCGCTTCGAGGCACCGTCGCTGCTGAGCACCTCGGGGGGCCGAGAGATGAGGCTCCGTCTGAGCAGGGCCTTGACGTTTGTGTGCCTCAGCGCGGTCTTATCCTTCGCCTGGTACGCCGCCCGGAGCGGCAGCGGAGGTGAGAAGCGGGAAAAGGCAGGCGGAGGATAGTCTGCTCCTGGCGCGCCCTCCAGCTCGGCCCGGGGCGGGAGGAGGAGGGCTTGGCTGGTTGGCGGGAAAGAGAAGAGGGAAGCGGGGCCCCCGTGGAGGAGACGGGCGGCGCTGCTGCGCCTCGCTTCTCCGAGGGAAAGGTGTCGAGGAGGCGCGCCTGGAGGCTCCCCGCGGGACCGCGCGCTCCACAGCCTCCAGGCCACGGCTCCCAACTCCCGCTAACCGCCACCTGCGCGGGCAGCGGTTGTGCGCGCTCGTCGCTAGCAGCAACCCAGGTCCCGGTTGGCTCTGATCGGCCGGGGGCGGCTCTCCGGGCTCCAGGCGCTCGCCTGGACGGCGTTTGCATCTTATGGGTCCTGAACTCCTTTCCTGCTTTGAGACTGCAAATAGCAAAGCAACAGAAGGAAATGCAACTTAGGCCGGGGAGCTGTCTCTCGCCGGGGGGAAAGAAACGAAAGCGGGGCTTTCTTTCCCTTTTGCAGAAGGACCACGTGTTATTTCAAGCGCGGCAGGCGCACAAAACTCTCATTCATTCTCTGCTCGCTGTCTGTTCCACCGTGGATAGAAATCCCTTTGAATTCCGTACACTTCTGAGTCCTTACACAAGATCTGCTCCTGGTGCTCCTTACCGGTAGAGTTTGTGTGGGGAAAGTCCGTAGTCAAAACCGGGATCACCGCGTTGCTCTGGATTTTGTGCGGGCGCGGTATTTCTTTTGTGGGTTGTGCCACCTACGGGGTCCCAGCGATTTTCTCTGGCGTATGGACGAAGTAAGATTAGCATGGAGAGCTGCATAACTTTGCTGCATGGTTTGTGGGTTTTGATATCCTGAACTGATGTCTTCAGCTAAACACCCAGTGTGGACAACCCGTTCGTTGAATGCTGTGACAACAACGCAGCTATTTAAATGTGTGTCAGTCACTAATCACACTTGATGCAATGTGTGGGTGTGTTTTTTACTCCTTACCCAAATTCAGAAAGTTGCAGTGGCCCAGAATAATGAATGTATCGCAGACACAAAAATGACTAGCATGCCACTGAAGGCACCCTAATGGGGCTGAACAGTGATGTGCCAAATAGCTTTTCCTGCTAATTACTCATTGTTGAGACATTGCATTGGCTACATGCACAGTGATGGTTGATGCCCAAAATAATCACTCAAACTGGTTCTTCTATAGAAATATTTTAAAATTAGAGTGCTTGTGGGATTTGAGGATATTTACTTCTCGCATCTGTGCCACTGCCACTTGGTGGTAAAAGAATAGTAATAGATTTCTCTTATTACCATTCACTCCATGAACTTCAGTAGAATTATTTATTTATTGCACTTGTACTTGGGGTGTATGGGGTGTTAGGGAAGAGGTAGTACCTCTGGTGGGGGACATGTTGTGCTGCTTCTGGGGTACTTTGTGCACCTTTGATCCCCACCCTGCACTCAGCACTCACCTGTGGCTCCTAGAAGCTGTCAACATGCAACAGCATCTGCACACCAGGAAATGGCTTTGACTGGTGGGCTAAACCAGGTGAGGGTAGCTGATGGGTCTCAAACCCTTGGTGAGTTAAACACTTCTCCTGCATGCGAAGACAGGCTTTAAAGGATTGAGAGCACAAGACCAATAGTGGGTCCAATGGTTAAGTAGAAGGCGGTTTTTGCATGTGCTATAGAGGGAAGTGAGGGGCAGATGGGGCTCAGCATTCTGGGAAGGTAGCCCATCTCTGATCCTAAACCTCTGCTGCCTTGTGGGTTATCTTTGGGAGAAGAAATGCCTAAGAAGTAAGCCCTACACAAATCTGCGGTGGAATCTCTCAGACAGTTGGATGGTGCCTTTTATGCACCATCTGATGCATAATATTCTGATAACTGATATTCTAGATAACTGATATTCTAGACCATATCAGCAAGGCCGTCTTGTCATCTGGGCAGCCTGGGATCTCCATACACACTGCCCAGGCTTGCGCCCCAAGGAGGTCACTTCGGTGCTGCTAACACAGCAGTCACCCCAGATGTGCATTCCATTGTCCCTTGAGACAGATGGATGCCAACAACAAGCACTTGTACCCCACTCTTCAGCCAAAAAGGCTCTCAGAGCAGCTTGCATGCTATCAATTAAAACAAGATGGTGTCTGCAGGCTTACAATCTAGGAGACAGAACACAAACAGAAAAGAGGACGGGGGAAGCCTCCTGGAATGGTTGCCACTAGGTAAAAGTTGAGTGTGTGTGTGTGAGAGAGAGAGAGAGGGAGAGGAAGGAAGGAAGAATATGATATCTATAGTACTAGCTGACCCAGCCACGCCTTGCTGTGGCTAATTTGGTGAAATGCAAAAGCTGGGAATCTGTGTATAGACTAAACCAATTTACTTTAATACTCTTTCCAACCCAGAAGTGGGGAGCTTTGTCTTCATCACACAGGGGAGGCACTCTTTGCCCATGTTGGCTCATGTAGGTAAGTTCTCTGCTGCCAAAAGCCAGGCTATCCATTGCACCCATTGCCACTGCTGGCTAAACACTTACGAGTGCTTCTGCCTTGCAATATCACAGCTTGGATGCATGGAGCAAATTAAAGAGCTGTTACAAACAGTGTTTCACTACAACCATAAAAAAGGAAGTACATACAGGTATATAATCACTACAGTGTCTCCCTCCACAGGAAGCAACCCACTGGCTAAGCACCCAGGTGGCACCATTCCACCTTCTCTCTCACTGCCTCACAAACATCCACTGTGAATCTAGATCAGTGATGGCTAACCTTGACACTCCAGATGTTTTGGGACTACAACTCCCATCATCCCTGACCACTGATCCTGTTAGCTAGGGATGATGGGAGTTGTAGTTCCAAAACATCTGGAGTGTCAAGGTTAGCCATCACTGATCTAGATTCAAGGACTGTGTGTTCCAGCTGCTGACAATTGCTCATTATTCTTTCCCTGTGTTCCCCTGTCACTCTCCCACAAGTACAGGATCCATCCCACACCATGTTCTGTATTAATCCCATGACAAGCAAGATCCAGGATGCTCCTTGCTGTTCCTTTACAGGGTCGAGTAGGGGTATCTCCTGCCTGCCAATCCTATGCCCTGTAGGTGGGGCACTGAAGGCTGCTGCTCTCAGTGTTTCTGTGGCTGCACTTGAATGCCCTGGCCGCTCCCCTTGACTGCTTTTGAAAAAAGTATTTTCTTCCCATGGTGGGTCTTGAACCCTTATCTCAGGAGCTCTGTATGCAATCTCTCCAGGCTCTCTGCCCAGAGGGGGCTATGTGTGTATTATGTTGTATAGGCTCTCCTTTCTCCTCTCTGTTGTGCTTATAAAACAGTGGTTATCAGGAGCCTAAGGGAGGTTGCCAGTAGGGATTTCTGGGACTTGCAGTAGTGGGGTCTTGGCTGGCTGTGTAAATGGCACTGGTAGAGCAGAGGCACTGTGGCATTATCATGTGTGTTATTTATGTGGTAATGCAGGGGTGCATGTGCTAGCAGTATGTGGCTTTCATTGTGCATTCATTGGGTACCTCTGTATGTGGGCAGTATGCTCTGTATGTGGGCATAGTCACTGCTTGATTGTCATTGGCAGGGCTTCCAGCACCATTTTTATTTTGTTCTTCTGGTTGTGTGTTCCCCTCCCCTTTCCTTCCAGTCCAAGGATGTGTTGGAGATGGTTGCTGTTCCACTGACAGAATGGTGGCATCTCTCTGGTCCCAGTGTAATGCAAAGCTGTTCCATTATTGTAGGATTTCTTGGAAATTGGGGCATCCAATCCTTAGATTATGAACAAGAGGCAGTTCTGTCATACACAAAATTCAGGTGAAAAGTAGGAGGGTGCCAGGCAGATAGAAGGCAGAACGAATGGAGATATAAATACAAATACTTAACTCTGGAGCACTAGCCAACATGCCTGCTTGGGTATGACATATTGGGTCAAGTTGACATAGGCATTTTAAACAAATACGAGACAAGAAGAATGCATGTACTTTCTTTGTGTGTTGCTTTTTGTTCCCGCTTGCCTTCCTGACTTCTTAAGAAATATAATCCCCATCTGTACATACCAGTCAAACCACAGTTTGCAGTGTGTCTCAAGTAGATGTACAAGCAAATAGGACTGATAAGATTAAAACATACTAGCTTTTCTACCACATAAATGTGCTTAGAATTGGGGTAGTATTGAAAAGTGGTACACAAGAATGCCTAACAAGACAGACAGCTAAAGCATTGGGTAGCAGTCTCTTATCTAGCCACCCTCACGTCAAGTTTAGGTTGATGTTCCAAGTGGTGAATCTGTCCCCATAGAATGGCAGTGAGCCAGTATGGAAACTAAACTAATTCATGAATCTCCCAAATAAATCTGTAATAATTGACAAGTGCTACATGAGGCATTCACAAAACACAATAGATGTTTTATTACGGCTTTTCTCCTTGTGAAAGTAGATCTTCTACAAACATAATCTTGAGCTACTCTTAAGAGTCTTATGTGAAACTGAATAGGGTGATTTGAGAGGGGGGAAACAAAATGAAATTGCATGTTGAAGAACTAATTATCTAGAAAGGCAGTCTTCTAATATGGTATCATTACAGGATATTTACTTAGAAAAGGATTGACTATACTACAGATAATTTGCCAAGAAGGATGCAAGATTTTTATATTAAAGATAAATACATATCAGGGTAATGATATGAACTTGGAGAAATTGAACTTGCAATAGATATATTCCGGTTACTTTCTTCTAAGTAGACATTAGTAAACTGCAGTGCAAGTTAACCATTTATAGGCAATTAAATGTTGCATTCATTAATTCAGTTGAATCAGTAAAATGAATAAGTTCACCTTAAAATTATACATTTGAAATAATATCAATGCTTTTTAAAAAAACGTATTTACACCTAAGTCTGAGAATTGATTAATTCAACTAAGATTGGGGGATTTTGCTGTCTTTCAGTTACTTCTCCCTTAGTCAAGGCATCTGTAGAGTTTATAACCAGAGTCCTACAGGCTCTCTCCATTCTACCAGGTTTCTATTATATCAATGTGGTCCTCTAAGGCCAAGCACTCCAGTTCACCCATCTTGACTCAGAGGCTTCTAGTATTAGTGTATAAATGTTTATATACTCTGTCTTTTACACTTGCATTTTGGACTGTGATGCTCTGGCCTTTCTCAACTGCTGTCTGGTGCCCCTGACTAGATGTACACCTCTCACATTTAAATTGTCATCAATTTTTTCATCACAGCCAGGAGATTTGTTTTGAACAGGGACCTCCTCAGCCCCTGAGGAGAAAAGCACTGTGTAGAACACAGTTGTAGAAGGTTATCCATGCTGACTGTTCTGCAGCACTTCTCATGCTTCCATGTGTGCAGGGGTGATTTTTTCTCTACACTGAGTGGTTTTATTATTTTGTGTGTGTGTGTGTGTGTGTGTGTGTGTGTGTGTGTAATAAAACATCTTTTTGACATAAATGCTCAGGAAGATTGTCCAAAACACTAAGATTTTTCTTTCGAAATATGTCTGGTTATACTCTTCCTTAAAACTGCATTCCTCCAACAGAGAATTGCTGTTAGCCATTAGCAGATCTATATATAGAACATAGGTGCATATTTCTCTCTCTCTCGGTATATACAAGAACAATTAACACAACAACAATATTCCCACAGCTGCAGGAGTTTCACATAATGATGTTGTTGCCCAAAGGTCTCACCTAGTATTTTTATGTACAGCCTCCACCTTCAGATTTGATAATAAGATCAAAGGCCACACACCTGTTAACAATATTTTAAAGGATCCATCTCATCCAGGATATAGCCTCTTTGCACCACTGCCTTCGGGTAGAAGATATAGAACAATTAGATCAAGAACAAATAGATTGAAGAACAGTTTCTACCCAAGAGCTATAACCATCTTAAATGCTGTAACCAGATAATATGACCTTGGAGAGCTGTGATGGGTGTATGTGTGGCTTTTTTTGGTGTGTGTGTGTTTTGTGCTGTTTTTTGTTTTGTTTTTTTTCTTTCTGTTTTTTACGGGGTGGCATGCAATTTCGTTGCACTTGTATAGCATTGTGCTTGTACTTGTGCAATGACAATAAATTATCTTATCTTATCTTATCTGTACACTTTGCAAATGTCAAATTTCCATCTGAACAGGGAAACAACTGGAGGTATAGTCTTTAACAAGATTTTATTATATAAGGTGATGCAGATAGTAACTTTGCACACATGAGCAATAATAAATGGAAGTGGACCTGTTGCTCATTGTAAATGCACACAAGATTGTATAATGGTTGCGTAAGCAGAAATCAAGTGCCACTGAGCTGGGTAGCTCACCTGTTTTACATAGTTCAATGCCAGCTCGGTAGAAGGAAGTACTTTCGTTGACACTGTTTGAGTTGGAACAAGACGCTATGTGAGATATCCCCCCCCCTTTTAAAAAAATCAGTTCTCCCAAGTTCCTTTCTCATTTGGATAATAACTCTTGCTCACTTGCGGCAAGTGCAACAGCTGCTTCTTATTCTTATCCCTCTTGTTGACATGGGGGCGTCAGATGTGGGAAAGAAACAGGAAGTGTCATTACAGTGGTACCTTGGGTTAAGTACGCTTCAGGTTAAGAACTCCGCTAAGAACAGAAATCGTGCTCTGGCGGCGCAGTGGCAGCAGGAGGTCCCATTAGCTAAAGTGGTGCTTCAGGTTAAGTACGCTTCAGGTTAAGAACGGACCTCCGGAACGAATTAAGTACTTAACCCGAGGTACCACTGTATTGCCAAAGAGCTATGTAAAATATATTGTTGACTGAGGGTGTTCAGTCACTGGGGCTGAAGAAGCAACAATGCGCACCCTAAAAGTAGTGCCCTGTCACTATTTTCTACTTACTTGATGGCTCCAGAAACCATGGGGACATGGGCAGATCAAGGACTTGCTTCGATTAGTAAACACTTATACAGCTCATTAATTATACATTAATTCAGTAAGTGCTATACAATATTTAAAAGCCACCCCTGGAAGACAGGCTGTTTTGGATGTGTGTATGCTGTTCCGTTAGCGCTACTGAAAAACAGGCTCTGAATTCGGCCTCATTCTACTGTTGTAAATTAGAAATTCCACTACCAGTTAGTTACCATAAGTTTCCTCAGGTCAAAACCTGCATGGGATTCAGCTACATGTTGTTCAATGATCAGCAGGCTTTTGTAATAGCAGCGTGAGTGTTTAAGAGGTTCATTGTAAGGCACCTGTGGGAGGCATAAATCACAATAGACTCATCAATCTATAGTCTGACTATGTGTTGTTGAGGAAAGGCATGGCCGATAATCCAGATTTATGGGAGGTTGGAGAGGAGGAGTGAACTTTGTGGAGATTATTTTATGTTTACACATTGCTTAAAATAATAAGTGCATTTATGTATAAATCCATAAATACACAAAGGATTAAAAAAATGGGTGTATTTTCCACTCTTCCTTCTGTGAATGAATGATCAGTCTGAAAGGGTTTAACCCTTCTTTTACTTAAGGAAATGAATTACTTCCTTCCGAAGAAGATAATTTGCCTTTACAATTGCAGGAAGTGTTTTAGATTTGAACCAAAGACAGCTTTTGGAACTTCGCCAAAGACTCTTCTACGCGGAAAAAGAAAACAAAAAGAGATCCCAAGAGCTGAACAGCATCCTAATTGAAATCAAGCAATTCATTGGTGAGCTAGGCAACAGTTCCGGAAATCTAACAGGTTTGTGCTGAATTTTTTTTTGGGGGGTGTGGTTTAACGACTTGTCAAGTCATTACTTTCTCAGAAAGGAAACATGGATCTTAATGGAGGTCTGTGGATTTTAATGAGAGCATGTGATGCGATGCTGGGCAGTGGGAAGTCAGAAAGACACACAGGTGGGGAACAGAAGGCATAAGGGAAATCCAAAAAAGCAGGGAATAAGACTGTGTACACACCAGCTGAAAACACAGCTCAATAATTGCGGAGGAGACACATAAAAATGCAGTATTTTATAAGAAACTACAAGATATATATTATTTATTAAATTTGTATGCCACCCTTCATCCATAGAACTCAAGGCGGTTCACAACATAAAAATACAAGATTAAAAGAACACAATATATATAAGGTATAAAAAAAGAAACTAATAATCCCACCTCACTCCCTCCCATAGCACATTTAAAAGGGTGTTGGATGTTAACCTGGTTGAAGAACAACATTTTCGCCTGGTGCCCAAACGTGCATAATGAAGGTGCCGGCTGAACCTCTCTGGGGAGAGCATTCCACAAACAGGGAGCCACTGCAGAAAAGGCCCCCTCTCGTGTTGCCACACTCCAGAACTCTTGTGGAGGAGGCACACAAAGAAGGGCCCCAGAGGGTGATCTCAGGGTCTCAGGGTAGGTTCATATGGAGAGAAGTGGTCCTTGAGGTACTGCGGTCTTGAGCTGCTTAAGGCATTATAGGTCAAAACCAGTGCTCTAATTTTCAATTAAATGATAGCCTCTTATAAATTATTTGGGTATGATTGGGAAAGAGAACGCAGTGATCTACCCCCACCCCACCCAGCAAAGTGTCCCCCCCCCAAAGTCTGAAAAAAATTGTTGCGTTCACAAAGTTTTATACAAGGGAAAGGTTGTATATACTGTAATGCTTGCCTGAATTTTTCAGAGTCACGAGACATTCTAGAGTGCAGCGCTTACCAGTTTACTTTGGAAAGAAGTTTCTAGAGGCTTACGGTGTTTTAAAACTAGGAGTTTATTTACAAATATACAGGTTGAGAATAAGTGAAGTCTCCAGAAGACAGCCAGATCCACTGCCCCAGATCAGATCAGCTCTCAGTGTTTCTCTGTGTCTCGCCAATCTGTCTCACTTTCCCATTTCAGCCACACAGACAGAACCAGATCATACATCACCCTTAGTTGAGGTGGTGGAAGCTCTACTTTTGCCCCATTCAGTAGTCTTAAGGAAGATCCAGCTCCCTCCCTAAGGGAGGTACCTGTTAACTTTGCCATCAGCTATATTAGGGGGGTTTCCAGCAGTACTTCTGGCTCTATTAGTCCTCTTCTGACCTAACCCTTATCTTAAAAAATATTAAGTGTTCCAGGCAGACCCATGCAGACGCGGGCGCAGCCAGGTACACTTGCCCCAGGACTCGGGGAGCTAAGCTGGCCGGGAGGTCCTGCCAGGGACTGGCTGCTTTTTTGTTTGAGTTTATAACTTCATTCTAACAAGACTCCCACCCCAGGCCTCAGAGAAGCTCTGCACAGGCCTGGTTCCAGGCTTTCTGTCTTTAAAATGGCACAACCTCCAGTAGCTGGGTTGTCACAATGAACCCACGTGCAATAAATAATCAGCCTTAGGTCAATGCATACCGTTGGTCAATTCTGTCCTGTGTTTTAACCGGCAATGAATCACCAGAACTCAATAAGGGAATTTTACTAGATTTCTTGCCGGTGAGTCCTTTCCTAACTTTAATAGGCAGTACTGTTTGTTTGTTTGTTTGTTTGTTTTTATTTGATTACATCAGTTATTATTACATCGGTTAAGTTGAGAAGAGGCAGTGACTGCCCCAAAGTCACTCAGTGAGCTTCATGGCTGAGTGCGGATTTTAACTCTGGTCTCCCTTGTTCAATCATTCAGCTACTATACCACACTGGCTATCTCACAGAAAATTGCCAAAATGACATAAAAATGATTTTGGGGCAGAGAAGTCTGAATTAAGCTGCAAAAGCAGGAATGAGGACCCAGGAGCATGGAACCTTCTTGCCACCTATAACTTACATTGTGCAAAGCTCCCTTGATGTGCTTCCCCTTTAGCCAATCTTTGATACTAGAATTTATCTCAAGAAGAACCTAGGGAGAGACACTATGTATTTTGTGCACTGTTTTGCAATGACTGGATGAAAGGCAACACTCACTGACCCATGGATGTAGCCAGGATTTATGTTAGGGGGCAGGCTTCATGTTGTGGGGGGCAGAACCTCAGCTAGTTAAGTATTTTTATTGATTTGCTTGATTTAGGTGGGGGCAGTTGCCCCCTGCCCCCTGGCCATGCCCATGGTCTGACTTTAAAAATAAATGTCATATCTAACTCATGAAATAATTTACAAAGCAATCCTACGCCCTTAGAAGTAAACCTCCCAGAGTTCAATGATATTTACTCTGTGTCCCTGGTAAGATCTTTATCATACTGCAAAATGAGTTGTTTCACAGTATGAGTAATATGTATATGTAAAGAACAGCAAAGCGATAAATTGTAAAGGACTTCTCCTAAGCAGGTAGGCTGGGAGACCCAATTGTAAGCTCCAGTCGATAGCCAATGCATGAGATGTGAGCAGAAGGTGCATGACATTAAGCTTAACATTGGAGGGGGTGGGTGGGAGAGGCCAGCTTCAGAACAGTGGCCTTATGCCATAATGCTGCACCATAAAGCTGCATGCTGTTAAAGCGTGCAGTTTGGACCTATTGATATGCTATCAGCTATGATGTTATCTCAGTACTCTGAGCATGTTGGCATTTTAGGCAACTATTTAAGTGTTTCGATTTTGAGTTCCAAAGCTCTTTTTTCCTTTCGTTTTAAGACTCTACGAAGTTGAACGTTTTGAGTCTCGCCAACAAGCTCCCTATACATTTTTCAAATATCCATTACTATCTGCCTCATCTCCAGGAGCATGAAGATGGTGTTTATCCAAATGTTGTAATTGGACAAGGAAGGACTGGGGGTGAGAATATGTTTGTTTGTTTGTTTGTTTGTTTGTTTGTATTTAGAGAGCAACCCTAAACTCCACATTAGAACTGCCTTCTGGAAAGAGTTAAGATATGGTGGGTGTGCCTATCTGCCTCCCTCTGCCAGTGAAGGCTGGTCCATATAGGCAAATGGGGCTCTGCCCCACCATAGCGAATTCCTCCACTACTGCTTTCAATGGTGGGGGGATGAAACTGTAGTGATCTGCTGGGCTGCAACCCTCAGCAAAACTACACACACACACACACACACACACTTTTTGCCCTGCTAATGCAAACTTGCAGAGCTTTATGTGTGGTGTAAGATCTGCCACATAGCCAACTGTATGCCTATCACATAGCTTTCTTTGCTGTGCTGTTGCATAGTGACTAGCATTTGTGGGAAATAGTGGGCTGTATCCAGATTTCTACTGAGCAGAAAACTCTGCACACATGATACACCAAGTGGAAGAAGGGGTGCGCACGATTTTTGCCAAATCCTCCCTCCTGTAGCTGCTCCTGAACTTCATAAGAGGTGATACTGGGGGTGCAGGGAGACAGGGGTATCGCCTTTCCCCTTCCTCTAGCAGGAGCCTTCACTGGACTATCTGCAAACAGAAGAAATGCTTCTGTTCATGAAAGGATGAGGTTGGAACCAGTGGTTATAATTTACATTTATATCACGTCCTTTCACCAGGGAAGTCAGGGTGTATACAATTTTTGTAATATATTCCTAGAATCATCTTTGTTATGAGTTTGCGGGCGCCTCATTGCTCCTAAATTCCTGGGTGCCAGATCCTCCCTTGAATTCCTGAGTCTAGTGGGTGTTGGAGTTTAACCAATGCTTGGAGAATTAAAATGGGCCGCCAGATGTCAATTTTGCCAGTGTCAATCAATACAAGCCAAACCAGTTTTCTGGGCTCAGGAAAATAGGACAAAGGGAAAGGGAAGTGCCATTAAGAAAGCCATAAATAAGGCATAAGCTGTGCCAGACAGCAAAGGTGTGGAGCCTCTCCTTCCACAGAGAGATGGTGAGCATAGAAAAAGCAGCATTAAATTTAGGATTTCAGTGGCGGTGATGTGACCTAGGAAAAAGAGGTTGCAGTCTGTTAAACACAGCAAGCTGGAGAGCAGGGGCAGAGCACAATGTGGGCTGCCTGTTTTGAATCGGAGGCTGCAGTAGTGGGAGAGACCAGAGGCGGATTTAGGGCAGCATGATTGGTTCTGTTGCTCTGGGAGCTGGGCCTAGGGGGCACCGCAGAGCATCACAACTATGAAGTAGTGACTTGAGCAGAACAGAAGGTGAGAGGTTGGGGGGGGGGGACCATATGTTGGCCTCACACAGGGCGCTGCTGAAATTTTAAAAACCAACAATCTGCCCCTGGAGAGGTGGAACCTTCTTGGAGTGTAATGCTTTGAACCCCTCCATCATAGTTGTATATACGTGTAAATAAACCACATATCATAAAGAACTCCACATTCTCTGCTGGGCCTCATTTCTAAAGGAAACAGGAACCCTGGGTAAGTGCCTGGACACCTAGACCATCACACTGCTTGGAGATTGGGGTGGAAAGAGAATGAGAAGAGAGACAATGTAAAAGTGCCACTTTTTTAAAGTTATACAAGGGGTAGTTGCGGAATTTCCCAGATGAAGAGCTTTGTAAAACCTTTGCAGGAGGAGGAAAGCATAATAGGCAACATTTTTGACTATTGCATTTTTCTCCTGCTGCTTCTGTTTAGTATACAAAAGATAGGCCCCTCTTTTGGTCTATCTTCTCAGGCTTCAAGTCTCTCTCACACACACACCCCTTTTGTGCACTGCTATCTCATTTTGCCCTCACAATAGTTCTACTGCTCTGTGCTATTCTTTGTAAAAGGCTTGTATTTGACAGCTCTGCACAAAGCTGCTTTAAAATTCTGCCCAGATGTTAGTGGAGTAGTAGGTGAAGGGCCGTATCCCAGTGTTAGAACATCTGCCTTGCATGCAGAAGAACCCATGTTCAATTCCCAGCATCTCCAGGTAGGACTTGGGAGAGATTTCTGCCTGAAACCCTGGAGTGCCACTGCCGCTCAGTATAGAAATACTGAGCTAGATTGGATGAATGGCCTGACTCGGCATAAGGCAGCTTCCTGTGTTCCTAACATTAGTCAGAGGCTGTATGCTTCTAAATACCACTTGCAGGGAGCCACAGGAGGGCACAGTGCTCTTGTGCTCAGTTTCTGCTTGTGGGTTTCCCACGGGTATTTGGGTGGTCACTGTGAGAACTGGACGCTGGACTAGATGGGCCATTGGCCTGATATAGCAGGCTGTTCTTGCTGTGATGCTTCCGCCGCCAGCATATGAGTTACCGCTGCTATCTATAAAATATGACAGATCCTCCTTATCAAGGGGGTTAATTTGTCCGTATTAAAGGGAAGTCAAAAATTAAGGGAACTAGCTTAATAAAATGGACAGCTAGTGGAGAATGCAAAACATTCCAAAAATAAGGAGGACCTGGATTTAAAACTTAAAACCCACACTCTAACACACGGTTAGAAAATCGAACTTAGTGTTGGATTATGACCAATGTAGAATATGCATTTCTATTATTACTGGTTTAAACTCACTGCTGATTTCTGCACCTAAGGACGATAATAGTATCACGTTAGTAATATCTGTAGTTGTGTCAAGTATGAAAATGAAAATGATTTTTTACTGTACTGATTTTAAAAATTGTCCAACTAAGTCCCCCCTTTTTTTTTTACATTAGTGACCTTGATAATAGGTGTTCCAACAGTGCGAAGAGAAAAGGAAAGCTATTTGATGGAGACACTGCAATCCCTTTTAAGTGGAATGTCTGAAGATCAGAAGAACCATTGTATGATAATTATCTTTGTAGCAGAGGTAAGTTAGCTTGAAATGATTTGTGTTTATGGAAAGACAATGCAGCAGTCTGTGTTTGTCTATAATACAGAGGTGGGGAATCTGTGGCCCTGCAGATGTCATGGGGCACCAACTCTCATCAGCCCTGCCCCACATATGTTGGGATCCATGGTCCAGAATCCCTTCTACCACTTTGCTACATTAGAGAATGATATTTATTTATTTAAATATTTTCAACTCACACTCTGCCAGGTGATCTCCAGGGGTGGATACATTCAATGTAAACTGACAATTTGTCAGATATATATTGAACTACAATGAATAGCAGCAATAAAAGTGCTAGCACATTTGGAAAGCTAAGCAGGGACTGGTATGGTTTCAAATTGGATGGGGGAACCGCATGTCGAGATTCTATTATTCTAAGCAATGGCAAACTAAAGTCAGCAAGCAGATCACTATATTGAGCATTACCCATAAAGACCAGAGTAAACAGCTAGGTCTTGACTCAACGAGGAAACAAAGCCACTACTTTGATTAATTCAGGAGCCAGTCATGGGGCTGCAACACTCTTCTTCATGTGGAGACCTATGGGCACGTTAGAAGCAATCAGGGTGAATCCACCCATTAGTCAACGTGAGTCCCTTGTGGCATGGTGGTGGATCAGGACCCTCTGACCTGCCTTCTGAGACTTCTGGTCTCTACCCACCCACCAATGTTTGGCTGGTTACTGCTGCTTCCCTGCCGCCGTCCCCACCACCACCCAACCAGCCATGACCGCTGGCTCAGCAGCCGTTCCCTAGGAAGCTAGAAGCCACATACCGTAGGTGCTCCTAATAAAGATGATGTGAACACAAGCACTTGTTTAAAGTTTTACAGTTTACTACACAGAAGGCCAAAGGACCACCCTTGCTGCTATTGTGGCAGCAAATAAGTAAAGCAGCAGCAACAGGAGATCAGTGCACGGGGAAGCAGTGACAGCTCGTCCACCTTGGCTCAGGTGGGAAAATGCCTTGCACTACTAGCCCTGAATGAAATTCTGTTGATGGGCAAGTTGATGCAAAGGAGCACTTCACAGTGGAAAACAATAAAGAACCAAGGATAAAGGCAGTTGGAAGTTTCTATGACGCCTGTACTCTCTCAGAGCAGGGGTGCTGAGTATAGGGGGTGCAAGGGGCTTCAGCCCCCTTAATACTTTGAAGCAGGGGCCCCAGCCCCCAAGTATTGAAGGGGTTGACATCCCCCGCTGCCGCTAGGTGCCCTCTGCGTGCCCCTGCCCAGGAACTGAGGAGCTGGGAGGGGGCTGGGACGAGCGAGGGGCAGGGGCTGGGGCATGCAGAGGGCACCCAGCGATGAGGGATGTCAGCCCCCTCAATACTGAGGGGGACTGGGGCCCCTGCTTCAAAATATTGAGGGGGGTTGAAGCCCCTTGCACCCCTGTACTCGGCACCCCTGTTCTTTAACATAAGTAAACATTCAAAAATTCCATTCAGAGACCCATGACGCAGTCATAAGACCTAGTCCACCCTATCTTTGCAATGTAAACAATGCAAGCCTTCACCATGTGTTCACACATTTTTCACAGCAACTTAAAATGCAACACCATTACAATTATACACCATTTTATGTAACATTTAAAAACTTCAACACTTGGGTCTGCTGAACCTGGACTGTTGCACTGAGATGAGGCTCCACATTGGGAGGGATTTCTGGATATGATGCATGGGTAAAGGCATGTGTCATGGTCCAGGCAATATTAAATGACCCATCATGAGCCTGTCTTCAAGGAGCTGTGTGGTTTGGGTGCTGCTTTCTGGAGTGAGAGAGTTCAAATCCTGCCTGCTCCACATTTACCATCTAAATCTATTGTTTACATAGGTCACATCAGAAGTCATTTGTGGTAGACCAAAGATGTAGAATCTGTGGTTCTCCAGATAACTGGAAAACTGTCTGTGGACAAACGCCGGCTCCCTTGGCCTGAAAGTGAGATGAGCGCCGCAACCCCATAGTCGCCTTTGACTAGACTTAAGCATCTGGGGTCCTTTACCTTTACCTTTTTACTGTGGACATATTGTGTGATTGCCCTAAAAGATCAAATACTGCATACAAGAGTTCAATATTTCTCACAATAGTGCATTATCATGACTTTAATATTTGAATATTTTATGGGTATTCCTGATGGCATTAACAGGGGTCAGCAAACTTTTCCAGCAGGGGGCCAGTCCACTGTCCCTCGGACCTTGTGGGGGGCTGGACTATATTTCTGGGGGGAAATGAACGAATTCCTATGCCCCAGAAATAACCCAGAGATGCATTATAATTAAAAGGACACATTCTACTTATGTAAAAACACCAGGCAGGCCCCACAAATAACCCAGAGATGCATTTTAAATAAAAGGTCACATTCTACTCATGTAAAAACACGCTGATTCCCGGACCATCTGCAGGCCGGATTTAGAAGGCGATTGGGCTGGATCTGGCCCCCAGGCCTTAGTTTGCCTACCCATGCATTAATGCATAAATGTACCAGAGATATAGAATGTGTTCATAGCAAGCTTTAGAACTCCTAGAGCAATGCCATCAAAAAAGCCCTGTCTGGTTATGTTGTGGGAATGTGCTGTAACTTGGTTGCTACAATTTCACATATAAATGCAACAGTTTGGAAACACTTGGAATAAACTGTTGGAAGTTCTCTGTAATGGATGTCCTGAGGCAAGGAAACTGCTTGGGTGAATTTCCACACCAAAGGTTGGGGGGGGGGGCGAGTTTGTGATTAACTCAGCTGCATTTCCATTATTGAGAACAAATCAGAAGGGTATAGTTCATTGCTGCAAGGTAAGAGTGATAGATTTTTCTAAAAACAATACTTCTGCCTATAATTATGAGGAAAAGTACATACATCTTAACCCTTCTGTGTAATATAAACAAGTGTGCAGCAACTTCTTTCTATTTAATTTTTAACATTCATATAATAAAATTAATCCTGCTGTGTCCATTGTTAAGCGATGGTGACCGTAAAATAGAATAAAATGAATGCACATATGGTTTCCTGTATTAGCACAACTTCTGTTTTCAGAAAATAGCAGAAATGTTGATTTATTTATTTTTTAATTTTTAGGTGGATTTAGACTATGTTAAGAGCATTGCAGAAAGCATCAGAAGCCGGTAAGTTTTTTTATAATATGTCAGCTTATGGCTACTAAAAATAAGTATGGGTAATATTATGCCATTAAAAATACCGCATCAATAAATGTTTACTTATGGTATCAGTAAAATGGATTACTGTAGCATATACTAAACTAGATATTAACATTTACAGCACTAAGGAAGACAGAAAAATAATAGTATTGCAAAGTTTAGCTAAATCCTTTAGTTCTCTCTCTCTCTCTGACACTACTTTGCATTTACAGGTATAATCTTTAAATAAGTGAACTTGAGACTACTTTCCACATAATTTAACTATGCCAGCCCAAAGCACCCTTGTGTGTATAAAGTAAAGGTAAAGGTACCCCTGACCGTTAGGTCCAGTTGCGAAAGACTCTGGGGTTGCGGCACACATCTCGCTCTATAGGCTGAGGGAGCTGGCGTTTGTCCACAGACAGCTTCTGGGTCATGTGGCCAGCATGACTAAGCCACTTCTGGCGAACCAGAGCAGTGCACAGAAACACCGTTTACCTTCCCGCAGGAGCGGTTCCTATTTATCTACTTGCACTTTTGATGTGCTTTCGAACTGCTAGGTGGGCAGGAGCTGGGATCGAACAACGGGAGCTCACCCCATTGCGGGGATTCAAACCGCCGACCTTCTGATCGGCAAGCCCTAGGCTCTGTGGTTTAGACCACAGCACCACCCACTTCCCATGTGTGTATACAGTACTGAATTCAATTACTTATATTCTATGAAGTAATCAGAAATCTTTACTAGTGTCTAGACATTTGGAGTAGCAATTCTTCTACCCTGTTCTAGGTGTTTGGTTTTTTCTGTCTGCTTTCAAAATAATATCCTACTTTAATGTAATAAGATGTAAAGAGTGCCTTTGTGATGCCAAAGGTATGGAAAATATGACTTTTAGAAGTTGGTCCCATAGGTTTCCAAGGTGAGATTGGTTGGTTCCTGAAGCTGAAGCATTCATGTGCAGATGCATATTTGAGGTGTCTCATCCCTTCCTCCAGGGCTGCCTAAAGTTTGGTGAACTATATGTTTTCTGCCTGTGCTAATAGGGCTCTCATGCTAGGGGTACTGTGCTGTTCTGTGGGTTGGGGAGGGAGTTATTGCCTCCAGACTTGCTGGAATGGGTTGGCTCCCTCTGTTTCCCTGCAGTGTCTGCCTCAGGCGGTGCAAGTGCAAGAGGCAGCACTCTGCCTGCCCCCTTGCTTCCACCAACAAGAAGGAGGCATTGTGGCATATGGCACTGCTGTTTGTCTTCCCTGGTCCCAGGCGGAGAAGCCAAGCAGCAACGCTTTGAAGAGTGCTCCATCTCCCACCAAGTTGAGAGGCGAGAGTCAGAGAGGGGCAGGGGGCAGGAGGCAAAACAGGACAGGCCACCCCTGAATGTAGCGGTGGCATATCTCAAGCCACAGAGTAATTGCAACAGAGGATCGCTTTGCCCAAGTCTGCAATACACATACATAGGAAAAATAAATGTTTTTTGCTAATAAAATGTACAAATGTCCTCCCACAAGCATAAACAAACATGAATAAGACATTGATCCTGTACAGTTTGTACCTCTGAACAGAAGTTCACCGGAAGAGAACACTGTTTTTCTTTTTTTCTTTTCTTAGCTTCCCAAAGGAGGCACTTTCTGGAGTTCTGGAGGTTGTATCTCCCCCTGCTTCCTATTATCCCAAGCTCTCCGATTTCAAGGCAACATTAGGGGATTCAAATGAGAGAGCAAGGTATGAAAGGCGGCGTGTGAGGATTTCAGACTGCATGTTATTAAGTGTTTTTAAAAGAGGGTTGTTTTATTTATTTTAAAGTGAATATCTTGGTTTTAAAGCTTCGTTCCCAAAGCAGCTCTCAGTATCTTAAAACAATGAGGCATGGTTCAGTAAACAAATGCCACAACTGCAAAGATAAGATAAATAGTTCACCCCAGGGTGGAGCAGAGTCGGCAGCTGCAGCTTAGAGGAGGCCCCGGAGACCTGCTTGGCCTCTAAGCTCTGGTCGGTCTCTGGAGCATGGGGGCCGCACCCTTCCCCACCAACAGCCCTAGCCAACTGACTCCCAAGTAAACCTGAGGGCAGCCAGGTGCATCCGTTTCCAGCGGAGACTCATGGAAGGACACCCTCACCACTCTTGCTGGGGAATCAGTGCAGCCTCCCCACCTGTGGTGGAGTGTAGACTGGCAGGGGTGCTTCTGTCAGCACCATTGAGCATGCTCAGATGCTTCCACCCCCCAATATCTGTCAATGTTGGCAGCATCCAGCTCCCATGGTGACCCCTCCCTCCCCCAGCTGCCGCCACAGGACCTTCTTGCCCTGGGGGGAGTAGAGAAGAAGAGAAGAAGAAGAAGAAGAAGAGTTTGGATTTGATATCCCGCTTTATCACTACCCGAAGGAGTCTCAAAGTGGCTAACATTCTCCTTTCCCTTCCTCCCCCACAACAAACACTCTGTGAGGTGAGTGGGGCTGAGAGACTTCCAAGAAGTGGGACTAGCCCAAGGTCACCCAGCAGCTGCATGTGGAGGAGCGGAGACGCGAACCTGGTCCCCCAGATTAGAGTCTGCCACTCTTAACCACTACACCACACTGGCTCAAGACAGAAGCTTGAGGAATTATCAACATCCAGCCCCCATTGTGGCCCCTGCCTCCCTCAACTGTCACCACAGGGGCTTCTTGCCCTAAGGGAAGTGAGAACATATTCTTCCAAGCAAATAATTTGCATTTTTTCATTTTAATGTAATATTATTATTATTATTTTTAAAAATGATAGTTATACTCACAAAAATCTTATGCAAACTGCTTTTTGAGGTCCGTCTAAAAAGAGGTATATCAATTACTTAAATAAATAAATAAATTTAAAATGCCTATGAGCCATTACTACTATTAGTACGGTAAGAGGTAGTCCTGGGAAACAACTGATCAATAAGGCCTAGATCCAGGAGCACAACAGTTTCTTTCTGGGGAATATGACCCCACCCAGGCGAAGTACTGTATATCCATAAACTTCTTGTCTGCACTGAGTGTTTATTTGTTATTAAACAGTCCGTTGCTGATTTCAGGCAAATGTTTTAAGCTGACATCTTCACACATTGTTGAAATGGAAAGGAGAAATAAGAGCTGGATGTCACTTGTGTATTGTTGGCAACTCTCTCCAAACCTCCAGACAATTTCTCCTAAAGTTTGATGCAGAAGTTTAAAATCATGGTAGAAACAATACATTTCTGCAGAACCCCGCACAGGAAAATTACTTATGGTTATTATTCTGTTTGTTTAAAAATGTAAAGCAATTAGTTTGGATTTCTTATAAACAAACAAACAAACAAACAAACAAACAAACAAACAAACAGAAGTCTTCTAACACCACCTTTCAAAACTTCCCTGTAAGGTAGGAGCAGAGTCAGAGTAACTCAGGGCTTCCAACTTGCAGCCTATGTAGATAGTGCAGAAAAAACTGTGGTTGATATACTGAAAGTTGCTGATAAATCCAAGGGAAACAACAAAGTTACAGTCCCTGTTGTCACTCTGCCAGTGTAGAATATTAGCCAGGGTCACCAAGGCAGTTTCCATCCTCACTACCATCCAGAAAACTAGATTGAAAAACTGTAGGTATAGATAAGAGTTTGCATGTGTCTGTCTAAAATGAAAGTATAGTATAAAAGTAAGCTCCTCTTAAAAAAAACAAAAACATAATTTGTTGCCTCCGTTTAGATGGAGAACAAAACAGAATTTGGATTATAGCTTCTTAATGATGTATGCCCAACCAAGGGGAACATTCTATTTACAGGTAAGTTCACATGCTACATAAATTGCTGCACTGATTAAATTAGGTTTTTCTTCTGTCCTTTGTAGTTGTGCTACCATTAGCAACATTTTCAAGGCAGTTTAAGGAAATAAACCCTCTTATCTGCATCTTCTTTTTTTCCTTATGTAAGCTATAAATTTCTTTTCTTTTTTTAAGGCCAGTGTCTCTGTAAATCAATAAAAGGTTGAGGGAGGTTTAGATAAAATTGTGTCAATATTTTCAGTGCAATCGTTCACAATTTCTGAAGTCCATGAGGGTCCCTTGAGAGACTTTTAGCCATGCCTGGGAACAGATAATGGCTGTACAGGAGCCATAAGAACAGGCGGCCAAATCCCTCTTCACCTGGGGTGAATTGTAATTATTCTCTGTGTCCATTTAGGTCCGCTTCATCCTGAGATAATTAGGCATTTCCAAAGCTGAAAGCATCTTTGAGAAGCTCTGTTTCAGGAGTCATTAGAAAGTGCTTTTTATTAACACCCAAGGGAGATGAAATGAAAACATTAAGAACTGCAGCAGCTTTTAGCAGCTTGATTCAGAACTCATGCCAAAAGAAGAAGAAGAAAAAGTCAGGAACATTTATTGGGAGTACTGTTTCACTTCAGCAGCACTCTTGGCACCCACAGCTTTTCACAAGATGATGTTCTTATTTGTAGCAATTAAACATATATATATATGTTAGTGGAAAGCAAGCAGGTTATTAATTGAAGAGACAGATCAAATTGTTACACGTAAAAGTGAAGTAGTTCCAGTGAGAAAACTATGCAATAAGGCATATCAATTTACCTACCGTTTGATGAGGGAAAATGCTAATGTTTAAACAACCTTTGGCTTTGATTATCTGGTTTCCACATTTGAATCTGATCAGAAGACACCTTATTATTTCTACTGTGCCAAATTTAAACTTCTCAATTCAAGTCATTAAACAGCACTGTTCATATGTAGTTAATATGGTGTTTTTTTTACAATCTTTGCTACTTTTTAATCAGCCTACTACGGTAGTGATTCTGACTCTCCGCCTTCTCTCTCTACTGCTGTGATGCTTATATACAGTGATTTTTTTCTTTTAAAAAAATGTTTAGGAGTACTCTCATTTTCCTACTCATATTGAAATACTGCCCCTCAAACTTAGATTCACAACATGTTTAAGGGTATGCATACCCCTGCGTCCCCCCAGAAAAAAGCACTGCTTATATGCCACCCAAAGGATTATCCAATTTTATGTTCATCCTGCAAACCCATCTCCCAGGATATAGCAATGCCTCTTCTATGTCTCCATTTCTGCTAATCTACTATGGAGTACAGAAGTGACTTATATTTATATTGATACCTTGTTGCCATTTCTTTTCCCTTTGCTTATTTCATTTATTTTTCTGAAAGCAACAAAATTATCTGTAAAGGGTCTCCAGATCTATGGCTGCAATTGAAAAAAAAGTTGATTTCTTTTCCAGCTAGAAGATGATATTATAGCCAAACCATCATATGTAAAAACAATCAGTGAGTTTGTTGTGCTACAGGACTCAAAGGATTGGATGGTTCTTGAATTTTCTCAGCTTGGGCTTATTGGTAAGTAAAGCAACATTATCCAAGACTGCAAAGGAGCAGCCTAAGCAAGAGAGGAAGTGTGTGCCTATTATCAGCAACAACTTTGCTCCTGAATTAGGAATGAATTTTTCATTCATTCATGTTAGTAGGCTGAACTGAAGGAGGGGTGTGCTGAAATCTGACACCAGTTTCTCAAAAGTTTTATTTCTCTGCTAAAGAGGCTTTTGTTTTTCTGACACATTCATAGGGTGCATTAGACTTCCTTTATAATTTCTGTGGATGGGTTTGAGCTTACTTTATGGTAGCAAGATGGCCAAGAGTGGTATGCTTGTGTTTCTCCCATTAAACATTTCTCCACTGCTTTGCAGCCTCCCTGGTTGTCCATGCTTCCTGATCAGAAAAAGCCCCATGGGAAGATATATCTTGTGACATCTTTCATGGGCTTTAACTGAAGCATGGAAAATTGAGGAAGCTGGTTACCAAGTGCCCAACAGCAGTGCACTTGCTGATTTTTAAGCAAAGTCCTTCCTTTCATCTTTCCAAAAAAATTTCCACACAGATTTATTTAACAGTGAATAGACTTTATTTTCAAAAAGGCTAGTGTGACAAACAACTATCTGGCACATGCTAGGCAGTGTCCCTGCCTTCTCGCACAGTCTATGACATCATGGATTTTTCAGGAATCACAGGCATCTGGGTAGGCTTCAGAATGCAGACCAACAGAGCTATAACTTGCAGAATGAAAAGATGCTCACAAAAACCCTTAAGCTACTTCTAAAATAATATAGGTGGAACAAAAGCCTCACTTGATAATTTAACCAAACTTCCCCTCCCCTTGGACAATCATTGGATAAATTATTAATTTATGGGAAATGGTTGATGGGTTGGAACAAGGAAATGTTGAACTCAACATTATGATGGTACTGTATAATGTTTTCTAAACCTACCGGTATGAGGCAGATCCAAGGAACAATGAGTGGAATTAACCTGCAACGGAACCAAAATAGAGTATCTGTAGGTCTGTGCAGGTTTTTAAAGTTCTTCCATTAATAAATCACCTTGATCAAACAAAGAAAGCAAAACATGACCCAAGTAAATTAGCAGGTACTTAGATTACATATAATCTCCAGAACATGAACTTAGAAACAATGCAAAATACTGCATAAGCAACTGTTGGAACAATATTAACTAGTTCTGCATGTTTTGTTCTTCCTTCGGGGTTCATCCTATATGGTTAAGGCAGTATTACAGGTTGTAAGGGGCATTGTGTTTAACTGCGTATGCTGTTCATTCATAGTTGAATGCTTTCATGCCCCACTTTGATTTTGTTTGAATGCTAAGCATTGAAATCAATGGGACTCAGAAGAGCTTGACTTGGGCTGGATTGTGCCCTAAATCTGGCTGCGCTTCATGAAACAATATGAGAACTGAAATACAGACACCTTCAAAATTTGCACTTATCTGAATTTTGTGATGCTATTCTCCAACCAGCCAACATTTACAAAAAAAGCATATATTAGGTGGAAGTGTGCATAAAATTCCATACGGTAGAAAATATAACATATAAATATGCATTATGTTAGGAGAAAGTGCTTGTAAAAATGTGTGAATTAGCCACAGCTGTATGCAAAAATGTGTACATTAGAAGAAATTTGCACCAAAATTCTGATGAATTTTCATGAGGATTCTTTTTAAAAAAAACACACAAATTGCAGCAGATATATGAAGAACATAATTTAAGATGGGAAAAATGAGAAACTGAGAGAACTAAAATGAACAGATCTTTCCATCCCTACTTGTATCCACTCTGAACTTGAGGCCAGTTGTTGCAGGTCCTGTGGAGCACAATCTGGTTAGATTTATAGGATCATTTGCAGTTTTTGAAGCCCATGAATGTAGATAGAATGTAGATAGAATACTCACAGAATTAAAAACTGGCAGTGATCTACCCCCATTTTGGGGGTTCAGATCAAAGTTGTTTAGCAAGGAAAGCCCTGTTTTTTTGGGTGCAGGTCAAAGGCAGGAGGAGGAAGGCCTGTTTTTTAGGGGTACAGGGCAAAAATGTTGAGCTTTTTTTAGGGGAGCCAAAGTTGTCCAGCTTCTTTGGGGGGAGCCACTGATCTACCAGTGATCTACCACAGATGACCAGTGATCTACCAGTAGATCACGATCTACCTGTTGGACGTGCCTGATGTTTGTCCTCTCAACCTTGCCTGCCTTGTTAAAATCTGGCAGGAATGGATTGACTGGATGGGTCCAGGAAATGGTACATGCCTTGCTGTGAGAGGGAAAGATGCTCACTACCTTGAGAAAGTATGTAGTGCCACCCCTACTGAAGAGGTCATCACTGGACCATGAAGTACTACCATCTAGGGATAGGTGATAAATTCAATTCAGTTAGCATTTAAAGGCGAACATGCCCAATTCGTACAATATACAAACTGAAACAAAACCATCCTTCAAAATTTGCACATCTCTAAATTTTGCAGTGTAGTTCTCCGGTCAAATGATATGTACAAAAAATGCATACACTAGCGTAAAGTGTGCATAAAACTGCGTATAATCATGGAAACAACATGCACAAATGCATTCTTTTGTGCTTTACTGTGCAGTATGGAAAGTTGTGATTTACTTCTCCCTTTTTGAAAACATCATTTTCAGGAAAATTATTCCGATGCAGAGACTTGCCACTGGTAGTTGAATTTTTGTTAATGTTCTACAAAGATAAGCCAATTGACTGGCTTCTAGACCACTTGCTTTGGGTTAAAGTTTGCAGTCCAGATAAAGATACAGTAAGTACTACAATTATTAACAAAAGTAAGTTGCATGGGGGTGGGGCAGATGGGCAAACACTGACAATGCAATTACATTTTAGAATAAAAAGAGAAGGAAATTGTTGCTGATTGCTTACACAACTGGAATTTCCAAACGACCATTGGGCAAATGGACAGCATGAGTTCACAATAATTAACTCAACCAAATTCTATAAATTTCCATGTGAATCATGTCGCCCCACTATGAAAAAATGCATATTCCATTATTCTGTAAGTTTGAATGTAATATACTGTAACATGACAGAAACAGAAATGATGAACACAATTAAAATACAAAAAACTGCTGTTATGTACAAAATTATTTAATAAATCCAATTTAAGCTGTTGATCATTTGCATTTTATCTGTTGATATTATTGTGGTTTTTAAATTGGTTTTGATTATGGTTAGTCACCTTAGATATGTTGTGGGTATTTTATTTTAAAACCAATTTAATAAGTAAGTTGATACAAGCTAGATTTGTGCACAAATATTTGCATGTGATATTCCATTAGAATTATACATCTGAGTTTATATATTATTCTTTCATTTTCAAGACTGGTATTGCTTTATATATTTTAATAAGATGTGGTTTGTTTGTTTGTTTGTTTGTTTATTGCTTACGTGTAGATCTAAGCTTTTCCTTCATTAAACTCAAGGTATAATACTCTTATTTCCCCCCTCATTTAATCCCCACAACAACCTCTGAAGCTGGTTAGATTGAGAGGCAGTGACTGGCCCAATATTGCCCAGAGAGCTTCATAGCAGAGTGGGAATCTGAACTCTGGTTTCCCAGGTCTTAGTCCAACACTTAAAGTACTATGCCACACTGAATCCTACTAAAACCATATCTGCTGGAATATTGGACCTAATTTTTGAAGTTGATCAGTTGAGTTGATCTGAAATTAAACAGTTAATCCTACATTTTTAAAAATATTACTCTTTCCCTTATTCTCTGTTGGCACATAAATACTAAATTTGAATTGAGTTTGTGCGTAGTCTTTTTCAACAAATATCTTTAAAGTTAACTAGAAGCCTACAACCAAAAATTGGGTGGTTAGTTTAAATTGATATATGAGATTTATTTAACGTTTATCCCATCCCACCCCTGGCTACTGTGTCTTAGCTCTCCTTGCTTTCTTAGGGTTGCAGCACTTCCAGTAAAACAGGCTTGAGGCACTGTGACATTTCTTTAGAGCCCCTCTCTCACTAGTCTCTGCTTGCTTCAGTTCCTTTTCTCATCTACATGTTGACTGAAGACATCCCTGTCCCCCTCTTAAGTGTGAACGCTGTGCAAACGCAGCAAGCAACACAAGCAGAGGGACAATGGCCTTGCTGAGTTGGTAATGTGAGAACAACCCCCCCCCCCAAGATAAGCAGTGTCCACAGTCAGTTCAGCACCACAAGCATAACAAAGTATAGGTGGTTTGTTCACCTGTGACGGAATATAGTTTGCAATAGAAAGTTATAAATATGTAGAGAAACTGAAATGCAGCTGAATGTGGTTGCCTGTTGTTGTTTTACGTGAAATGGTTTCATTTTCAGAAACACTGTCAACGGCAAAAGGCCGATTTGCGCATCCGTTTTAGGCCCTCTCTCTTTCAGCATGTGGGAATTCATTCTTCTTTGGCTGGGAAAATACAGAAATTGAAAGTAAGTTCTATTAGTCATTTGCTTCTTTCTCAACATCACGGTGTCGATAGTGTAGAAATACAACCGTCACCGAGTTCAAAGGGAAGGCAAAGAAAGTGCTAGAGACTTTGTGGAAGCAATGCACAGGTGCCAAAACTAGTCCCCTGCCCTGCATGGTGTCTGCTAGCAAAACAAATCACAGTCCCCAATTGCCGTTCGTGATTGGGTGATTATTCATAGTGGGAGTGCTCAAGAATGCAAGAATGCTTGGATGAGAGCTACCTCCCCCCTCTTTAGCTTACAGCTGAAGAATGTGGGGCATGTCAGCTCCATGCCCCCCAGCTGCAAGTGACAGCTCCATGCAGCCAAGAAGTAGCCCTACAGGGTATTTTCAGAGCTACTCAGAGCTGACATTTTCAGCAGGAGACTATGGGTCTGGCCCAACAATCAATAGCTGCATGTGTTTTATAGTTTGAGAGTTTGCTCTGAACTGGCTGCCCTAGCCTTCTGTCTCTCCCACCCATTGTCCTGCCTTGCCCAAAGTAAGAATTATTTTCCTGAGGAAGTGGGGTAGATGAAATTGGTAGGGAGGGTAAGGGAGGAATTTCGCTACTCAAGTGTTCAAGATTTTGACTTTTCTGTGGTAGCACCACGACCGTGGGACACCCTCCCTATAGGGTGTTGTACACTACCCTGGAATCCATCTAGATGAAAGGTGGTTTGGAAATTTTAAATATACATATAATTGAATGGTTGATTGTTCAACCTGAGAAGCTCAATTAATCTTAGGGCTAAGCAGCTGAGTGCAGTTTGCCCATCCCTAATGGTCATAGAACTATGGGTCACTGTTTTCTTTCTTCTTTAGAGATAAATGAATACCTCTTGTTTTTATACCCCACCCTGCAAAGTGGCTGAAATTTTGGGCTAGTTTGCACGCAGGCAAAGTTTCTTTCCAAAAATGGTGCATAAAATGTAAATATTTGTTTAGATGATCTATGTATGTGTGACATGCACGGAATGGGAGCGAGATCATAGCAGGTTTCATTCTCAGGGCTGGCCCAAAACATTTTGCTTCCTGAGTTGGAGCACCGCATTTGTCCAAAGTCAAGGTGCATAATAACCAAGAGTGGCTATGTTATTTTGGAACTGGAGGCAAAAAAAAATCTCACATGCACCTCCTCTTTTGGAATAAAATTACAACAATAAATTAAGTAACTTGGAATTAGCTGCTCTTTCATACTCCCCAAATCAGCTGCCCAAGGTAGCCATCTCACTCTGCCAGATGGTAGGGCTGGCTCTGCAACACTCAGCCTAACTTTTTTCAGTTAGGCTGTGGTAGCACATTCCATTCCACTGTGAGAGCCATCCAGAGCTGCATGCTTGTATACCTGCTCAGTCTGCTAACTGTAGATGGGCAACTCTAAGACTTCTGCTCTCTCTTCTTATGGTTCTATATTTTTATATCAGATTTGCACCAGGTGTTCATTCAAATAGAAAACTATCCAGACAGCCTTTCAAATAAAGGACTGTCTCATTTGAAATAGGACGTGTGGCTTTCTTTCTGCGCCTGAGGTTCACCACCGCAGTCTAGTAAATGCATGTATGCTGATACCAGGATCTTACTCCTCTCCTACATAAATACCCTGTTCTTGCACTGGTTGTTTGAAAAGAGTTAAAGTTTACACCTCATCAATGACTGCCTGATTTCATTTGCAAAATGTTCAGTGATGCATCCATGACTATAATTTACAGCACATTTAAAGTATAAAGATTATGGTTTGTCTTTGCCATTCATTTTGTTGATAACTTTGTATTTCACTCTCTTTATATAAAAATATACATTTATGTCTTACAGGATAGAGATTTCGGCAAAAATCCATTAATTTTAGCACATGTCAACCCAGCTGCAGAATTGACTACAAGTCTAAAAGCATTCAGGCACTTCACCCTAGAAAAAGCTTATAAAGGAACAGAATATTTCTGGGCTGTTGCTCCTGTGGCTGGAGATTATATTCTGTTCAGCTTTTTGCTGCCAATAAAAATAGAAAGGTAAGTATTATGATGCAGGAACATTTCCTCTAATTTGTTTCTCATCCAAATTGCCCTCCCCAAGCTCTTTAATCTCTCCCATAGGTGAAAAAGCTGGACATTGGGATGGGGGAGAAATTCTGCTCAGTTTGCATTTACAGTCTAATCTACCTATTCTGCATTTCCTGAAACAATATGCAAACCAAGACACACTCATCCTTTGAAATTTGCATTTTTCTGAATTTTGCAATGAATTTATCAAACCAAATAATGAGTAAAAAAAATACATATTGTAGGCAAAATGTGCATAATGATGCATATACTAGTTAAAACCAGATAGTGAAAGCCAGATTTGGGGGGGGGGGTTATAAATAACAATAAAAAAGAAAAGAAGATAATATACAAAAAATCATTGTATTAGTTGGAGTTGCTTGCAAAATGTGTATATTATGCAAAATTGCATTGAAACGTGTCTATTAGGAGAAATTTGCACTCCAATGTTGATACACTTTCATGAGGATTAAAACAAAATTTGCAAGCTGATGTGGAAATGTGGAGAACTGAACTTAAGTTTGAGAACCTGAAATTGACTCATTCAACCATCCCTATTTGAGAAGATCACTGCAGATGGTGACAGCAGATGATCACTGCAGCTGGTGACAGTAGTCACGAAATTAGAAGATGCCTGCTTCTTGGGAGAAAAGCAATGACAAACCTAGACAGCATCTTAAAAAGCAGAGACATCACCTTGCCGACAAAGGTCCGTATAGTTAAAGCTATGGTTTTCCCAGTAGTAATGTACGGAAGTGAGAGCTGGACCATAAAGAAGGCTGATCGTCGAAGAATTGATGCTTTTGAATTATGGTGCTGGAGGAGACTCTTGAGAGTCCCATGGACTGCAAGAAGATCAAACCTATCAATTCTTAAGGAAATCAGCCCTGAGTGCTCACTGGAAGGACAGATCCTGAAGCTGAGGCTCCAATACTTTGGCCACCTCATGAGAAGAGAAGACTCCCTGGAAAAGACCCTGATGTTGGGAAAGATGGAGGGCACAAGGAGAAGGGGACGACAGAGGATGAGATGGTTGGGCAGTGTTCTCGAAGCTACCAACATGAGTCTGACCAAACTGCGGGAGGCAGTGGAAGACAGGAGTGCCTGGCGTGCTCTGGTCCATGGGGTCACAAAGAGTCGGACATGACTAAACGACAAAACAAATTTGAGAAGAACATCTTTGATGGAGAAAGAAGTAAGCACTGTATCCCATCATTCCTCTGATTGAATTTACAGCTCTCTGTACCTTATTTGTACAGTATTTTTAAAGAAGAATACAATGCATCGGCAGAGTGTTATCTGCTATGTAATGTCCACTTCCACTCTCAGACTGTTTATGCTCTTTCTTCCATCTGTAAAATATTCCCAGAGAACATTAAATGGAAGACCTATCATAAAATAACTATAAGTTAAATATTTAATGCATTATTAAATTTGCCCCAATAATGTGTTTTGCAGCTACCATTTTAGAAGCGGAAATGTGGAACACCCAGGAGATATAATAGCTGATGCTACTGTAGACGTTTTACCCGATGCTGTAAGTATCTCAGCTCTCACATAAATATAAAGCATTTCAAATCTTATTATTAATATTAGGGAGAAGTCTTGCTCTTTGCTTAATATTCCTGGCCAGCAGTCATAACCTGTCAGGATGTTACCATCTCAACCTCATATGGGACAGTTTTGTCAAAATTCTGCTCAGAGATAAGCATCTCTCCTGTTTTATCTCATCCTGGCACTACTTCTGATTTGACTTCAGCATGTGGTGGTAGAACGTGTTTGACTGCCATGGCAGCACTGCAGAAGTCAACTTTGACTGAAAACTATGGCTGCCATAGTGCAAAAAAAAAAAAGTCAATCTGTTATTGGAGCAGAGAGCAGGCTTTGAAGATTGGTAGTGAATGTCTTACAGGCACTTATATTTTAATAAATTCTCTTCTATATATTGGTATATTGCTCTGATAACACCTTGTGTGTTTGATCAGCTAAAAAAAGGGGGGGGGGAGAAATGGAAGTTGGGCCTGCCTTGTAAATTTTCCTCCTGCAGATCTTTTGACTAGCAATCTTTTATTTGTTGTAGCCCAGTGATGGGGGACCTGTGACCCTGCAGGTGCTGTTGGACTCCAACTTGGGGAAGAGTCATAGTTCAGTGATAAAGCGCCTGCCTTGCAAGCAGAAGGTTCCTGGTTCAATCCCTGATGGCATCTCCAGGCAGGGTTGGGAGAGACTCCTGCCTGAAATCCTGGAGAGGCAATGACAGTCAGTATGGACCAATTGCTGCTTCCTACATCCCTAACTCCTGTCAGCCTCAAGTAGCATGACCAATGCTCAGGGATGATGGGAGTGGTGGCCCAGAAACATTTGGAAGACCAAAGTAATTGACTACTGTTGTAGTAATTGACTACTGTTGTAGTCAGTTGACTACAACAGTAGTCAATTACTACAACAGTAGTCAATTACTACAACAGTAGTAATTGGCCCATGAAGTGTACACAACTGAGAACCCAGCTTATGCAACATATTGCAAATTGATAGGCAATTTACTGACAGTTGCCAGAAATGTACTCACCAGAGCTTGGAAGAAAAGCAAATCTCTGGGTTTAATACATTGTGCTTTGAAACAATAGTGAACATAAAAAGGTAAAAGGTAAAGGGTCCCCTGACCATTAGGTCCAGTCGTGTCCGACTCTGGGGTTGCGGCACTCATCTCGCGTTACTGGCCGTGGGAGCCGGCGTACAGCTTCCGGGTCATGTGGCCAGCATGACAAAGCCGTTTCTGGCGAACCAGAGCAGCGCACGGAAACGCCGTTTACCTTCCCGCTGCAGCGGTTCCTATTTATCTACTTGCACTTTGACGTGCTTTCGAACTGCTAGGTTGGCAGGAGCTGGGACCGAGCAACGGGCGCTCACCGCGTCGCAGGGATTCGAACCACCGACCTTGTGATCAGCAAGCCCTAGACTCTGTGGTTTAACCCACAGCGCCACCTGGGTCCCTAATAGTGAACATACTTGTATAGTATAAATGAATATAGGAAGGCAGGCTGTCAGCCAAAACTTTTATGCAACTTAGGATCCCTTGATTAATTATTGGAATACCATCAATTTCTCTGATTTGAAAATTGTTCTTAAACATGTAAAAACTGAGAGAAGGAAAACACTGAAAAGAGTATATGACGGTATATAGTGAATAACTTTGCCCACTGGGAAAGTTAAAATATGTTAACAGAATACATAGTTGTTACAAACTAATTTAAAACTGGAATTGATTAGTTGGCTATCATGGGTTATCACATGGTTAGCACTATTGGCTGGGGAGATTTGCAAAAGGGAAATGTGCACAATAAGGCTCGGCTTTCCTTTTGGAAAACTAGTTAGGGTTTTCTTTCTTTTTATTTGTTACAGGAGATAGACATACAGTCTGCAGGAGGCAATTCAGGGAATTTTAAAATCGTAAAACTTCAGGATGGATATTTTCAAATAGGTAAAAAAAAAATATTCTAAGATGGTTTCAGCTTGCTTTTTTATATTCTTCTAAACTGCAGCACAGCTTAAAGTTTTGCAATAATTTAGGGGGTGGGATCCAAATGTTGTACTCCTTTCACGACAATGTTGCATGAGAAAGTTGAAATCATTTATTTTAATACCAATTAGAATGTGATTGTGCTTATGTAGCCAAAACCACATTACCCCATTCAAGAAAGGTATTAGCAGCTGGGGGGTAGGGCTAAGGGTGGACACCAAAAACAGCCCATCAACGCAGGAAGACAGGAAGAAGAAATGGGGGAAAGACATGGAGATAAGAAAGAAGAGAAGGAAGGAAGGAAGGAAGGAAGGAAGGAAGGAAGGGAGGGAGGGAGGGAGGGAGGGAGGGAGGGAGGGAAAGGGGATATAAAAGGTTGGATGTCTCAAGAAAGCAACACAACACAAGAGAGAAGAAAGGGGTAGCAAGATTGTGTTTAGTGTTGGAACGTTAGAAGGGCCTGATGTGTGAATGCTGCTGCCGTGCCACCCAGTGACTGCATGGCAGAGACAGCTCACTTATTGCATAGCCAACTCTGGTCTGCATGACAAAGTCATGTCAAGTGTGCATTACTGTGCAAGTGTGCACATCGCTTCAGTCTGACTTAATGGTCTGTTCTCCTATAAGTGTCCTTAGCATGTTTGGCTGTAGGCTGCACCTATGGCAGTGATGGCTAACCTTGACACTCCAGATGTTTTGGGACTACAACTCCCATCATCCCTGACCACTGATCCTGTTAGCTAGGGATGATGGGAGTTGTAGTTCCAAAACATCTGGGGTGTCAAAGTTAGCCATCACTGACCTATGGTAAAGAACATTGCCTTATCAAAGAAAGGGTGTGGCCTCATCCCAGCCTGTAAAAGGCTGTCTTTGGGGGACTGAAAATTGCATCTAGTAGTGACTTTGCCTTAGTTGAAAGAGATTGTGACAGCATAAATTAGGGGCATCTGATTTTCTTTGATACCTGCTCCACCCTGTAACCTTCCGTTCTGTGTCATATATCATTCTGTTCTGGAAGGTCCCTCCACCCTCAAGAGTAGCTTTGCTGAGGAGCAGGGATGCAAAGAGTCCATTTGGGTTGAGGAGATTGTTGAAACTTGAATGTCCCAATTGTTGAAAATTGCACCAAAGCACTTTCCACAAAGGCAAAGCCACCACTGGCTTCAACCTAGAGCAAGGAGATAACACCTTTTTTCAAACTGCTATGCAGGATCATGAATTGGAAACAAAAGTCACAAGTTTGCATTGCACAGTTTTAACATTACAAAGATATGCACCAAGGTTCTATTTTAATATGATAGTATACACACTTCAGTGATGTCTCATTAAGACGTAAAAAGTGCAACATTCATTTATTTAACTTTGTACATTATCTGGTGTAATATAAAATAAGATTTATTTATTTTTATTTTTTACTATTCTGGGAAAATAATTTTATTACAGCATATACCAAAAACAATGTTTTCATTCACATATAGGCACATTCAAAAATGGAATAGCAGAGGACATCGTCAACCCAAACTTAGGAAAGATAATAGCTCTTCGTTTATCTATCCATTCTAGTTCTGCTACGTGGTTGTTACTGAGTGAGGTAAGCATGTAGGGATAAAGAACTAGTCAAAAGATAATTAACAGAGCACTCCTAACCTCAGATCTGTTGGTTGGAAGGGGTTAAGATGGAGCAGAAATACCCCTCTGCCAGGGGAGAGGAGCTCTGATGACGAGGCTTCTGTGCCTGCAAACCCTCAGTACAACTACAGATAATTCAGCAGTTATAATTTACTGTCAGTGGTGTTTCCACAGTTGGTAGGCTCTGAAATGGGGCATTCTAGGGACAATGTTGTGTCAGAGGCAGCCTAGGAATCATGAGATCCAAAGACCCTCAGTTCCCCCAAGAAACCCAGGATTGCGCCCATTAACTGTGCAAACATGGAGGTGGCATAGATTTCTTTGAACTGCTCATATCGAGCAGGGATTGAAGAGACAAAAGTAAAGTCCCTGTTGCTGGGTACATAGAAGGGAGGAGCGGCTGGGACCCTGCAGGTAGGCTGTATCACCCCACCTGCTGAAGGCCTTGAAAACCCAGCTATTCAGCAAGCAACAGCACCGGGCAGCCCATTGACAGGAACTGAAAGAGTCTGAAGCTACCACAGCAGCCATCCATGGGCATAGCCAAGGGGTGGCATGGAGAGGCAGCTGCCCCCCCAAATCAATAAAACAACATAGCAAACTTAGGTTCTGCGCCCCCTAACAAAAGGCCTGCCCCCTGAAAAAATCCTGGCTACACCCATAACTGAGCATAGTTCATTCCCCCACCCCCCACCGATCAAAACCATTGGGGTGAATTTAGCAAACGAAAAAACTGGTATGAAGAAAAGAAAAAATATCACCACCAGTTTCTCTAACCAGCATAAGCCATCAGAGCTTTGAAAAATAGCATAACATCTGCCGGTTCAGTTCCCTCCCATCTAACCCTACTTAGAATTGCTCTTTAAGCACTCTCATATGTCCAAGTCCAAGTGCAATGGTTTGCAAGAAGGCCTTTTATGTCATGTGTAGGGGAAGAGCCTTTGCAATGAATGAGTTTAGAAGTGTGGAGACATTTTAGAATTTTCCTGTTTTCCCATTCTGAATTTGTAAATGAAAGATTGCATAAAAGGGAGATGGTTGTGCGCTTTCCATTTTTTAAAATTCCGTATGCCATTTAGCTGGGAAATGACTTCCAAAGTACTTCCAAAGCTTTGGCTTTACTGTTAAGTCTTCTGGGGTGTGTGTGTGTGTGTGTGTGTGTGTGTGTGTGTGTGCTTTGCAACATCTTCAGACAGAATTGTTGATACTGTTTGGCCTGTAAAATTTGACATTTTTCTACTTACAGAATATATTACTGAGAAATTTGGAGAAAACAACTGCAAATTATGTAAAGATGTTATAAGCAAACAAACCAAGATAAATGTTCTAAGTATTCCATAAATGTTGACAAATAAATTCTCATCTCTTTTTATGTAGATAATAATAATAATGAAGTCGGAAGAGGATAAGAAGCCGTCCATATTCTCATCTTCTTTGAGAATATGAAAATCTTGAATGCTACATGGAAACAAGGCCATCTAGTGGTAGCAGGAAAACTGTCAACTATAAAATGTAATCTTCCTAATACAGCGTATTAGGAGAGAGGATAATGTTACATTAAATCTCATTAATTATTTTTTTAAATACTGATAATATATTACCAACAGCCCTTTGTAAATAAAAATACTTTCAATAGCTTAAACAAATAAGGATGCAGTCCTATCCACACATTCTAGGGTATAAAACCCGTAGGATTCCACTGTAAATACCACATGTTAATTTATTGTACAGTAGATTAGCAATACACCTTTTTTTAAAAAAAAACCCATAGGGCATGATATTGCCAAAACTACATACCTTTAAAAGTCCTATTACAGCTGAAGGGTTTTTTTAAAAAAATCTTTATTTATTTGATCCCTTTTTTCCCTAGCAAGTTGCTTAGGTAACAGAACTGGAATTCTTAAATTTTATCTTCACAGCAGCCCTTTGAGGTAAGAGATGCAGTGACCCAAAGCAACCCAGTTTCCTCATAACTGAAGCCCTCCCAAATGGACTGTATATGATGTGGAAGTTTCATAATCAAATCTCCCCCCCCCAATTTTTTTTTCATAACAGCAGTCACATCTGGAGAGGGAGGCACTCAAAGACAGATTGAAGCAGCAGTCCTGGGGGAGGGCTTTTCAGCTTTTTGCTCTCTGCTGTTTTCCTAATCTGAATTGCCTGAAAGGAGCTACTGTTTACCCCACAAAGGGCTCAGGTGGGGGGAAGTAAATTATCACATTATTATGTGAAGTGCTCCTTTTTCCATGCAAAATGCCCTTTCCCCTTGTTTTCCATCACCAAGCATTTCCCTCATGAGCTCTGTGCATGCACAACCTAAGGCAATGTAGCCCCATGCTATATCATCTGAGTAACAATTTACTTGTTGGTGTGGTGTGATAGGGTGCTGATTTACATCTATCTTATGTTCTATCAGGGCGATAGAGGTGTGGCTGCTGTCAACATGGGATAGCTTTTTCCAATATATTTTCCACACCAAATGCAAGTCAGTGGGAGGGAAATTTCCTGTGCCCAATCAGGGGCTGGGGTGTGGCTTTGCTTGGGGGTGGGTGGGGGTGGGGCATAGGATTTGCCCAGGGGCGGAGGAAGCCTCCTTCCCACCTGGGACTGCGAACGGAGGCTTCCCCTGGGGGCGGGCCATCGTGACGTTGCCTTCTTCTTTTGGTGCGGCGCTTCCAAAGGGCGCCGCGGGAGCAGCGGTGCCGATTTGGATGGAGTGCGCACCTGCATGCGCACTCCATCCAAACCGGCACCGCTGCTCCCTTAGGAAGCGCCGCGCCAAAAGCAGCGGCGGCGGCACCCCCCCAGCCGCCGATCGCGTGCGGCGGCTGGGGGGGTGCCCCGCCGCTGCTGTTTTGGCACGGTGGCTTGCAAGGGTGCCGGGGGAGCAGCAGCGGCGCCGGCGGGCGGGCCCCGCGCAGGGCGGGGCCAGCCCAACTGTCACCCCCTCCCCTGCGTGGAACCCAGGGCGTACCACCCCCCGCCCCCCCTTGCGACGCCAGTGGATTTGCCATCAGTGTGCACTTCTCCTATATCCCATCCACATCTTAACCCTGTTTAGTGTTGCTCAATGCCAGGGCTTCCCGGAATAAAACATTGAAGATCTGCAATTTGATGGTGAATGAGGGAGCAGGTTTGACATGTATAACTGAGACCTTGGGATGATAGGCTAGGCCCTATGCTAGCCCAGCTGTGTCCGCCTGGGTTCTTGGCGCAGCACCATTCCAGATGAGAGAGGGTGAGGCAGCACATGGCAGTTTTAATTGTCCATAAGAATTCAATCACCTTCACCAGAAGACCGATCCACAGGATGGTTTGTGGTGTTGGCCAGAAACATGCTGATCTACAACCTCCCTAACCAAGTTGGCATCAGAAGCCTCAGGTGCAGCGTTGGAGAACCCCTTCACAATAGTGTTTGGGGATTTCAGTATCCATGCCTCATATGGGCTGGCTTGGGGCTTTGTTGTCTCCATGTCAACCATGGAGCTGTCTCAGTACATCAACGCCCCAACCTATGTGGCTGGACATGCCCTCGGCCTTGTCATTACCATAGAACGGATTAGTAGTTGTTCTAAATATTCTTTAATATTGTGTTTTAATTGCTGTAACCCACCCTGCGACCTTAGGGTGGGTAATAAATTTACTATGATTATTAAGATCATTACTGGTAGAACAGCTCTACTGGCCAAGTGTTCCACCAGTGTAGTTGTCATGCCAGCAATGCACCTGGTATTGCACTGGTGCCCTGGTTCTTCTGCCAAATCCTAAAGCTCCTCAGCCAATATAATTCCAGTGTAAGATTGCCCTCTTTGAAGTTTTTTTTTTAAAGTTTAAATACCTTGATGTTTTTATTTCAAATGAAGATTCACTAGAACTTTTGTATTTTCACTATGGTTGCATACAATATGGCAAAAGACGAAATCATTCACTCTTGTGCCTTGCATCTATGCTGAATCATATGTCCACGACTCAGAAGTTTTAAAATAAAATGAAAAACTGAAGAAATTCTGTAAAAAAACACACACACACCACAACCAAGTGCCTTTATAGTCTGCAATGTGTTTAATTCAGCTCTGAATATATTACTCAGGAATAACATTTTATACAGTACATATGCAAAACTTAGCATAGTTATCACCTCATAACTGGTCCTTTGTGTGGAATTGGTGGGCAGGATTTTCCAAGGCATCTAATCAATTTTTAAAAAAAAACCAAAACAAAACACAGTCGCTTAACACTGAATCAACAAGAGATTAATAAAATATTAAAATCAGATAGCAACAAATCAAGACTAAACAAGACACACAGCAAAAATAATCAGGAAAATTGTCCATTAAATTTCAGGGACAACCTCCCACCCCCCTGCCACCGCTAAATCCACAGATTATGGCAGTGGTGACAAAAGAAAAAGTGGATAGAATAATGGGGCTGGCACCTTGATTGGGATACAAATTCTCCCCTCCTTGGTCATCAAATGATCATTTGATTAGTAGAGGATGCAGTTACCCCCCTTGACTGTTCTTCACTGATCAGTTAATTGGCAGCTTCAGTATTGGATTATTGCAATGTATCTGGGACTTGCATTTGCTGCAGAAATGGTAGTTAGTGAAAAATGCTGCAGCCTGATTGCTGACAGGAGATGCTACCCGCATATTACCTGTATACCTCGGCTCAAAAGATATGCCCAGCCTGCCAATTGGCTACCAGATCAAATTCAGGGTTTCACTATTAGTATTTAAAACCCTTAACAGCTTAGAATCTGTTGCCTAAAAGGATTGCCTTGCCCCATTATGCGTCACTTCAACAGCTTTGATCTACAGAGCTTTCACTTTTTACAAATGCCGTATGATAATTGTTCCACATTTGTTAGGAGCTGGTCGTTCAGTATGGCAACAGCTATACTTTGGAATCCCCTGAATGCTAACATTAGGCAGATACCCTGATTAGACTATTATTTATTTATTTGAATGACCCTATCCAGATCTGTGTTAAATATTTGATTTCAAATTTTGCTGATTTTTATCTGTGTATTGTTTATAATTATTTTATAGTGTTGATATGCAGAACAGATTAGAGATATTTTGATTGAGCGGTTTATGGTGTTTCTAAATAAAACAAATTTGCACACTTATGTGTAGGATAAGTTCTAAGCTTTGTTGGAGAGTTACGTTCAGTGGAACATCACACCTTCCTTTCCCTCTTTATCACAAGGCCTGCATGGTGGAAGTGTTGTTGTTTTGTAAGAGGAAATCCAAAATGGAAATATTGTAAGCAAGTAATGCAAAAGGAACTACTTCATGACATATAATCTGGCACAGCGCAAACAAATGGTCATTAAACACATGGAGTGGAGGCAAGGAAGGAGCATGTAAAGCTCTGGAGACCATGAAGCTAACTCTCTGTGGTGTGTAGATGGGGAGATATAGATTCCTGCTATTGAGGTTGCACAAGGACATTCCTTTCTCTACCCACAGTGGCAAGTGAGTAGTTTTTCCATAGCAACTTACTCCATGGTTACACTGTAGTGCCATATGGACGAAGCTGTTGAATGGAACGATACACTAGCTAAAAATAAGGGAAGGCAATTTTACTGGTGCTCCATGTGCAGCAGGGAAAGTCCTTATTCCCTCTGAGCTCATTTGGAGTGCATTATTATGCACACCACACTTCTGATGATAAGCTTAAGGCACAGAAATACAGGATTTAATTTCTTTTGGATGGGAGAGCACTAGAGACATATGGTGTTTTTAAAAAAACATTTTATCAAAAAAATACACAAGCAGAAGTTAGTAGAGGCAAATGCGCTCTTTAGGCAGATAGCACAGCTACTAATACTGCATCAGGTTCCCAAATAAAGCAACTGCAGTAGTCAACTTACAAAGCCTGCTCCAAACTGTAGTTGTCTCTTTGGTTCTCCTCAAAATGTACCTCACATCACAAAGCCTATAATTTCAAAGAAACATTAAGGTTCTTTAACAAAACAAAAGAACCTTCAGGTGACATTTTAGGGTGAAAAAGCGTATCATATGATGAACCCATTTGCTATAATAATGACAGTCGAAATTGAAAACATAGGAGGAAGTATGCACAGCAGCCTGCAAATTTGATTAAGGCAATTCATGTTAAAATCTTGCGTTTTAAATACTACATTCTTGTTCTTCATTTCACAATGCAGGTATAATAATATAACAATGTGAACTAAAAGATTACAAAATCAAAATCCAGGAGCAAATATTTTTTTCCCATACAGCAATTTTAGATGCCACTAGTTTAATAAATTGGTTTGAATACACTTTTATTTACATTTTGGTATATAAAACACACTCATAACAAAACATTTATGGGCGTGGGGGTATCAGGAAGCAGTTTTATATAAGTATGCATGTGGTTCTGATAAATTATCATATGATATTCTATAATATATTCTTACTAATGCCCTTTTGAGTATTGACCACTATTTTATTGAGTTTATTAAAAGAAACTGAGGCTTTGGTTAGAAAAAGTGCAAAGATAGATTAATATTGCAGAATTGCCACAACATATTAAAGCATAAGCCAAAATTGTAATTTATTTCAAACACAAACACAGTCTAATTTATAACTGCAAGAATACAAGCTCCAAATTACTTTTTATAGAGGCTATTTCTCCATACACATATAGGATGTACGGTAATTATCTCTGTAATACTGTAAAACGTAGTGGGTTTCTCCCCGAAAATCAAGTCTATATTACTACCGGTATTTTGTTAGCAATATAAACTGTTATATTCTACTTAAAGCAGTCCAATACTGTATAACAGTGATGGCGAACCTATGACACGCGTCAGCACTGACACGCATAACCATTTTCGATGACACACGGCGGCATGCAGCCGCATACAGAGAAGTATGGGGCTGCATGCTGAGAAGGACGTTTCATCCTCGGCTACTGCACGGCCAGGTGCAGTAGCCGAGGATGAAACATTTGCTGTAGTGTAGACACTCTGTGCCGGAGGTCTGTAGGCCAAAACAACAGAGCTCTGGCACAGTGTGTCTAGTTCTGGGACTTCCGGTTAGGCCGTTAGATCTTTGACTTCACTTCCGGCCGGCAGAGCAGGGAGCAGCAGAATGCCGCAGGGAACACATCTCTGGGGGCCTTGTGATTGCCATTACCAGCAACCACATAACCACAGCAACCATCATCCAATCTACTGTTTTGGGGTGTCGATGATTTCTAATTTTTGGTTTATTAAATACAGTTATATATTACAATTATACATTTTTTATTATTTAAACTATAAATATTGTGAAATTATGTTTTTTTTCTCGAAGTGACACACCACCCAAGTTATGCTCAGTTTTTTGGCGAATTTTGACACACCAAGCTCAAAAGGTTGCCCATCACTGCTGTATAATCTCCATTGCTACCATCATTTTTATCATTCTCACATTAACCTTCTTGAGTATTGTTTGCATTTGAAAACTCATTTTTATTATATTCATCACAAACAAAGGTACAAAATGGTCATGATTTTCTGCAGTAATGCAGTTCATACATTGTTTTACATTTGCATTTCTAAAAGTGCTGGAGAATAAGTGCCCCTCCAGAATTGTGGCCTTTTGCAGGTGTGTTCTGCAGCATGTCATTAGTACAATAACAGTCCATTAGTGGTAGATTTATATTGGATGGTCTACACCTCATTCCGATTTATTCTGTGATTCTTTGCGAACTTTATACCATTATTGTTGTCTGGAGAGGCACCCTTGCTCAATACCTTAACAAAAGTGGGGCAAAACAACAACAACCCGGGTTATTTATGGTATGATTTCAGCAGGAAGCTTCAGGGCATGCACTGACTGGAACCAAAGCAGTAAGTCCGCCCCAAATCTTTTGCAGGCAGAAACAGGATGGAAAGTGAGATCACTACCCCAATACTATCTTGAACACAAATAATAATAGATACAAAATAAAAGGGACATCTAGAGGGACTTAAAAGTGCAAAGTAAACCATGGGAAAATAAGGCCACCTATGGCTACTAGCTATGATGGCTACATACTGTATTATATCAAGTAGTAGAGGGGGGGGTGCCTCAAAATGCCTGTTGCTGTGATCAACTGTAGAAGATTACTATTGTATTCATGTCCTGCTTATGGATTTCCTAAAGACGTAAGATTGGTCACTGTTGCAACAGAATGCTGGACTAGATGGGCTGTTGGTCTGTCTGATCCAGTAGGGGTCGTCTTAGGTTTTTGAGTTCTTGTTTCTGATTCATAGGTTTCCCAGTTGGGAGATCCTTAAGCAATCTCTGCTGACAAAAGGCCTTGTGTTGGTACAGTTCACTTTAAGGTGTGACAACAGGCCACACACATGATTAAAGAACTAAGGCTTGATCAGTGCAAAATAAGCTACTGGTAGGTAACTAGAAACCAATTTCAGTCTTTTGTTCTAATTTATCCCACTAAAAAGGATTAATGCAGACTGCAGCAGCAAGCAAAAACAATGAAAAGGCTTTTGGCACATTAAAACACCAAGGCTGCACTCTCAATCCCAGTTACCTGGTAGCAAGTCTCACTGAATTAAATTGGGCTGGCTTTGAGGATAGATGTGCCACATCCACACCATATATTTAAAGCACATGGCTTCCCCCCAGAGAAACCTGAGAACTATAATTTTCCCCTCACAAAGTCACAATTCACAACACCCATAACAAAATACAGTTCCCATTATTCTTTCAGGGAAGCCATGTGCTTTAAATGGCTGTAACATGCTACTAGTAGGCCTACATCAACTTTTATAGGTCAGAATCCATCAGATGCATGAAGTATATACTTACAGTTTAGGGCAGGGAAGGGAGGACAAGGAGTAGAGAGAATATGCAAAAAACAAGTAGGCAATAGTTATATAAAAGCAAAAGACAGTGACAATTGACAAGGATGTGTTGGCAGTACCAGTGTTAACATAGGTAGGCTGACAGAACAGATGAACAGTCCACGTATGTCATAATATATGATAGCCTTTAAGGTGTCCCAAAATTCTTTGTTGTTTTGCTACAATAAAGGTAAAGGTAAAGGGACCCGGACCATTAGGTCCAGTCACATACGACTCTGGGGTTGCGGCGCTCATCTCGCTTTATTGGCCAAGGGAGCCGGCGTACAGCTTCAGGTAATGTGGCCAGCATAACTAAGCCGCTTCTGACGAACCAGAGCAGCACACGGAAACGCCATTTACCTTCCCTATTTATCTACTTGCACGTTGACGTGAACTGCTAGATTGGCAGGAGCAGGGAGCTCACCCCATCGCAGGGATTCGAACCGCCGACCTTCTGATCAGCAAGCCCTAGGCCAGGCATCCCCAAACTGTGCCCCCCCCGATGTTTTGGCCTACAACTCCCATGATCCCTAGCTAACAGGACCAGTGGTCAGGGATGATGGGAATTGTAGTCCAAAACATCTGGAGGGCCGAAGTTTGGGGATGCCTGCCCTAGGCTCTGTGATTTAGCCCACAGCGCCACCCGGTACAACAGACATACTGTATAATAATAGGCAGATATTAATAGGCATATAATAATAAGACTCACTCTGAAAATTTCCCTAGCATGATTTGTTCCCACGCTGATCTATCACTACATCGCACGTGTCAAGAGACACCAGCTCTTTCTAGCAAGAGCTGCGATTGGCACAGAGCAGGCGCTTCATCAGGACCCTTCACTGAACAAGGGGAATGACGAGAGCTGTGATTGGAGGAGGCCGCACGTGTTGCGTTCTCTAAGCAAAGAGCGGCGAGCTGATCCGCTCTCGGGTTAGCGCTGCCGGGAATGAAACTCTCCGCCGCGATTGGCTTCGAACCATCCGAGCGCCGGCTCGCGATTGGTCGCGGCAGCGGTGCGGCGCGCGTCGAAGCACCTGCTTCTTCGATGCCTTCTGGTTCGGGGCGAGCGGCGCATGCGCGCGCGGCAGTTGAGGTGATGCGCTCTGGCAGGCGGCCGGGCTTTTCGCTGGGGAGAGATTCTGACGGGAGGACCGTGCTTCGCGGACGGTAACGGCTGCGTGGCCTTTCCAGGGGGGTCGTAGGTGGGCGGAGGGCGCGCCCTGCCCACGTTTCCGCGCGTTGCCGAGGGCCCCGAAGCCGCGAGCGACGGGAGGGCGGGTGCGGGTTTCCTCAGAAAGCCCTTCGCAGAAGCGGCTTCCTCCATCCTTCTCTCCCCCCCACCTTCCCTCCGCCTTCGGGCTCAGCCGTTATTCTGCCGTTGGCGTTGGAAGGCTGCGAGGCTTCGGCGCGAGCCGGCTGTGCTCTCTTTCGCGGGGAGAGAGGCGGGAGGAGGAGGCATCTTTCCGCTCGGCCTCGTCTCGCACCCCCGTCAGCCCCACGGCCGCAGGGCGGTGCGGAGTCGCCCCTTCTCCCGGCGGCAGCGCTGCCTCCGTTGGGGACGAGCCCTCTGGGGGGGAGACGCAGAGATCAACACCAATTAAGCCTTCGGTAGCCGAGGAGAAGGACGCCCGGGTGGCGGCGGAGGCAGCTGCTTGCTGCTGCTGCTGCAATAGCAGCATCAGCGGAGGCTTCGCAGCCAGGACGACCCGAGGTCTCCATAATTACCTGTCTGAAGCGGGTAAAATTGTTGCTAATTGTAGCTTCAGCGCCTCATTTCTACTTGTTTGTTTGGTATCATCAAGCAGCCAAGAAGTACTAAACAAATGGTGGATCCTAAACAAATGGTGGCAGCAGGTCCCACAGATGACAGACCTGCTTTGGGGCACTAGAGAGATGCACTGTGACGATTTAGCCTGTGGGTCAGTGTTGGTTTGGAGCCAGAATGTTGCATTGTTCTTTGTGTTGGACTGGGACCAAGGTTTAAATGACTGCTCTGCAAGAAGCTCACACTATGACCTTGGCCCAGTCACACGCTGCTAGCCTAACCTATATATCTCAGAAATATTGTGATGTGTTTTCCTAAGTGCCTTTCTGGAAGGGTAGGAACACACACACACACCCCATATATTTACTGATGGCGAACTCTGTTCTTTGGACAGTCTGTCCTTGTGTAGCCAGAGTGTGCCTCTCAACTGTCAATATTTTGCAGGAGGAATTCAAGCACATCCCATATTTTTAGGTTGGTGCAATTGAAGTGGATTAAAATGCTGTCACAATACTGCAGCAAATCCACTGAAAAAAAAGAAAAGTTTTTACAGTTAGGAACGTAAAGTGTGAGATGAATGAATTATTTATTTATTGGGGAAATGTGTCAACAGCACCCTGCAAGCAAATTGGGATGAATGCTCATTGTCTTATGGCAAGCCCTGTAAACAAATAAGAATGAATGCTCAATAATACCAAATGTAGACAAAACATGTATAAGCTTTGTACAATCAAATTGTGGTGAATAGTGATTAAACAGGTCATCTGGAGGAGCCCAAAGAGCATCACTTGTACAATGAATTATTGGCAGACTTGGGGAAGCCCCAAGATTTGCATAAGTACAAAAAGCCTTACGGAAAAGACTTAAGAGAAATCCAAAAATGAGCCCATTGAGGACCAAGCATGCTCAGTGAGCATGAAATGCTTGCCAACCATAGAAGAGGGGAAACAGAATATAGTATATGGGAAGAAGGCATGGCTGGCTAGCTGGAATTGTGAACAGGAATGTTCCACGCTGCTATTTTGTTGCAGGCTACACTTTTCATTTATAAAGATTGGCATACTGATCAGGTATCACTACAGTAGTTATCTTTAGTTTTTGTAAAATTACAGCATAGAGCCACACAAAAATAGCAGTTATAAAAAATATCAGGGAATTCTGAAAAATTGATCTTGGAGTATGAATTTGGGTTTAAATATTGATTAGGACTGACCCAAGGCATTCTGATGCTTGAGTTAGACAGAAGTCCAAATGGTATTCTAAGGCATGCTATTCATATATACTACCTCCAGGATCAGAAGCACCATTCTTCTGAATATCAGTCCTGGGTAAGGACAGTGGGAGGGGGCCATTGCATGCCTATCCTCCTTGTGGGCTTCCTTTGGTATCAGGTTGGCCACTGTGGGAGACCTAATTGTGTGCAAGATAGGCCTTTTGTCTGATCCAGTGGGGTTCTTGTGAAAAGTGGGTCCAATCCTTTGGGAAACTCTCCTGGCAAGCCCCACTGAAAATGAACAGGGAGGCTTCTCTCTTGTCAGTGCCATGTTGGTTTCAGATAAGTTTTGAGTAAGATTTCCCCCCAGTTGATTGCATCCCATTTCTTTCATTTGGCACTTTGGCACTTCTGTCATCCTTAATGGGAAAGCAAAATCTGACAGTTGAAGTAGTCTCAACTGCCCTCGTGCTGGGTTAATCTTACCCAAGCAATTAAGGGTAATAATAATCAACACTAGTCCTGCTTGGAGTATAGAATAATGGAATCCTAGAATCCTAGAGTTGGAAGGGACCCGAAGGGTCATCTAGTCCAACCCCCTACAATGCAGAAATTCTCCCCACAGCCATCCCTGGGTGGGCTCGACCCACCAACCTTCTGGTTAACAGCCAGCTGCACTGACACATTGAGCCACAGGAGGGCTGTAGATTTACTGAAGTTAATGGACATGACTAACTTAAGTACGGTCCACTAATTTCATTGGATCTACTTACTTGAATACCCCCCCCAAGTATCCAATTTCATTGTACTTGTACAATGACAATAAAGAAATCTTATCTTAAGTCATGTTCATCCTGAATTCAGCCCATGCTGGCACCTCCATTAACAATTCAGTAATAATAATAATAATAATATTAATAGCAGTTAATAATACAGTAGTAATAATAATAATAATAATAGCAGGCCAATGTGGGCAGTGAAGGATAGGCGTGCCTGGCGTGCTCTGGTCCATGGGGTCACGAAGAGTCGGACACGACTGAACGACTGAACAACAACAACAACAACAATGTGGGTAACACATTGAGGAATGGATGCCTTCTTCAGTGTGAACTGTTGCACACATATCTTAGGTGGCATTTCTTTATATGTCCCCGTTCTCACAAGTGAGGCCATTGAATGGTTAGGGGGAGTTCTTTTTTGTGGTGGTGCTTGACTCTTGAATGCCTTGTCCTAGAATGTTTTTTCATCACTGTGCAAATACATACCCTGCTTCCTGCAGGCCTTTGAAAAATGTGACTTAGCTTTTAGCTTTTATTCTGCTACTTTTGATTTTTCTTCTACTCCCTTGCTGATTTTTTATTGTTGGTTTAATTATGGTTTATTTATCTTACTTGATTATTGTTTGCCAACCTGGGAGCAATAATATTGAAGGGTGGATTGGAGTATAAAACTTTTTCATACATAAATAAAATGTTCCATGGTTCACAGTTATGACAACTTAAGAGTTCTTCTCCTGAGCTACTAGACTATTTTTAGTGGTCTTTGCATATTTTTAGCTTGCAATTGCTAACCAGTTCATCAATCATACATAGATACTTCCTAAGGCTGCTATAAGCCTTGCTTTGCTTTAATCTTCCCAGTTATGTCTTTACCAGACCAAAATTTTGAAGTTTTTTTTCTAAAATGCCAGGAAGTAATTAGCAAGCAAATCTATTTCTGCCAATGTCTGAATTAAAAGCTACAAAAAAAGTTATTTGTTGCATCTAGCTCTTTCTTTGGCTTCTGTGTTTTTGTGCAAGTGATGCATGTCAGTGGTTACACTGTTCTGGTATGTATGGGCTGGGCTTGATACGCATTTGTGGCCTATGCATGTAACATGTATCTTTGAAGGATACAATTGGTATGCTATGTCCAAAGATAAGAGAGAAACTTTTTTTTCCAAGCAAAGAAAGAGGCAGCACCAGAGAGATTAAAAACCAAAAAAGTAGAAGAAGGTGCTCAAATAGAAAGTTACCTGTAGTATATTAGTATGCCGTATGTTGTATCATTTTGATGGATTGTGTGCTAAATGAAGTGCTCCAGTAAGTAAGTGAAATAAGCTTGTAAAATGGCCTTGTTTCTGAAGAAGAAATGTAAGCCAATATACTGGGAATGCTACAACAAACATTGGGCTGGATCCAGACTAAGAAGGTTGTGTTTGTTGTTGTTGTTGTGTAGTCGCTTGGTCGTGTCTGACTCTTCGTGACACCATGGACCAGAGCACGCCAGGCACTCCTGTCTTCCACTGCCTCCCGCAGTTTGGTCAGACTCATGTTGTTAGCTTCGAGAACACTGCCCAACCATCTCATCCTCTGTCGTCCCCTTCTCATTGTGCTCTCCATCTTTCCCAACATCAGGGTCTTTTCCAGGGAGTCTTCTCTTCTCATGATGTGGCCAAAGTGTTGGAGCCTCAGTTTCAGGATCTGTCCTTCCAGTGAGCACTCAGGGCTGATTTCCTTAAGAATTGATAGGTTTGATCTTCTTGCAGTCCATGGGACTCTCAAGAGTCTCCTCCAGCACCATAATTCAAAAGCATCAATTCTTCGGCAATCAGCCTTCTTTATGGTCCAGCTCTCATTTCCATACATCACTACTGGGAAAACCATAGCTTTAAGTTGTGTTTGTAGCATAATTCTATTCATGACTACTCCACTGAATGAGCTTTAAGATCCTGCTTCTTGCATATAAAGGTAAAGGTAAAGGGACCCCTGACCATTAGGTCCAGTCGTGTCCGACTCTGGGGTTGCGGTGCTCATCTCGCTTTATTGGCCGAGAGCCGGCGTATAGCTTCCGGGTCATGTGGCCAGCATGACAAAGCCGTTTCTGGCGAACCAGAGCAGCGCACGGAAACGCCGTTTACCTTCCCGCCAGAGCAGTTCCTATTTATCTACTTGCACTTTGACGTGCTTTCGAACTGCTAGGTGGGCAGGAGCTGGGACTGAGCAACAGGACCTCACCCCGTCGCAGGGATTCGAACCGCCGACCTTCTGATCAGCAAGCCCTAGGCTCTGTGGTTTAACCCACAGCGCCACCTGGGTCCCTTCTTGCATATAAAGCCTTAAACAACTCTAGACTAGGTGAGCTGAAAAAAAACCCTCCCTTCTATTGCCTAGAGAGGAAATAAAATCCAGTTAGTTTTGCCATGAGATGATAATTATTGGCTAGTGGTAACAAGGAAATGGGCTTTTTCACTGTTGGCCCCAGTTTTTGAACACCTTCCTTGCAGAATCAAGACACACCTGTTTGGAGAAGCATTCTCCTGAACTTGAACTTCTCGGTGTCATCATTGATTTTTAATTGCACTAATTGTTATTTTTGCAAGACTACACAAGAATGATGCTACAGAAAAAATATGCATGCCATCCTTTGAAAAGTAATCAGTCAGCAGCATGAAGGCTGTCAAAATGGTGTGTCTATCAGTGCTGGCTAACCTTGACACTTCAGATGTTTTGGAACTACAACTCCCATCATCCCTGACCACTGGTCCTGTTAGCTAGGGATGATGGGAGTTGTAGTTCCAAAACATCTGGAGTGTCAAGGTTAGCCACCACTGGTAGATGCTAGCAAGTTAAGCTTTTTAGCTACAGGCAGCTTCCTGTTTGTGCAGTGGTTGTGTTTCGGGATATCACACATATTGGTGGGGCGTACATAAGCCCGCCCTGTTCCACCCTGTTCCAGGGCTGAAAATGGCATGTGTGTCGGCAGTTGCACACGTACCAAACACACACAAACAGAGAGTTGCCTGTAGTTTGTTTACTTGTATCTTTTAATTATAGTTGTTTTTGATGTTTGGATAGAACTGTTTTATTGTGTATTTTAACTATGTGTATATATTTTATAAGTGATTTTATACTTTTAACGTGCTTAGAAGCCATTTTGGGATGTAAGCAGTATATCTGTATACATCAAATAATAAGAAGTAAGTCCTGTTGAATTCAATGGCTCTTACTCCTATGACAAGTGTTAGAATTGCAACCTTAGTTCTTCTGGAATGGGTGTGATTCAAATTATCATTACTAAAGTGCAACTGCCTTAGTCTGTTTTTAACACCAGCTTGTGGCTTTGATTTCTTTTTCTTCCATATTTGCAGTTCTATTCCAGCTGTTATGAGCAAGCTGCCTTCCAATTTAACATTTACCGGTATATTAATTTCATTTAGTAGATAGTTGACAAGTAGAAATGACAGAATGAATGTCTTTGCAATTTTGTACTCTGACTTTCAGATCGTAGAAATCTTTCGCCATTTGCATTTCTCTTTTACAGGTAGCCAGGATGCAATTCCAGTGGGATTGGCTGTGCTTCAGTGTCTTGCTGTTAAGTTCAGTAAGTGCAGAATCTGAAGATTCAGAAGTTGAAGTAGAAGGTTTTGACAAGAAATCAGAATATACTAATGTTGACGAAGGCAGCTCATCTCTAGAGGTAAGATTCCATCTTAAAGAAGACAATATCTATCATTTTTTGCTTCTTTTGTTGAGAATCAAAAAAGCTCTTGGTGAGTTTTGGAGATCTGAAATGGAAAACCTGCTCATTCACACTGATATAAATTGCACCATGTGGGCAAGGCTTGCTGACAAAAGTGATGAAGCTCATAAAGTCATTCCCACTTTTGAGGAGAAGCCACATCCAACCTGTCATTTTTTGGAATTGAGCATGAGTTCTGGAGAAAATCAATGCTCATGCATTGCATAATCCATAGTGTGGTGTGGTGCCTTTTACATAGGGGTGGGGGAGCTTTCTCTAAAAACTTCCTCTTTGTTTATGCTCTCTCTGGCTCTTAATTTCCAATAGTCATAGTTCATAATATTTATAGTATTCAGAAACTTGGTTATTGTTGGGGTTTGGGGTGTATGTGCTGTGGAAACTTAGTTAAGTGATTAAGCTCACCACAGAAAACACGTTTAGCAGAGCTGTCTTTACTAGGCCAACACCAGCATACACCACTATACATACACAAACTATTTACAGATGTTACAAGTAGTCTTCTCTCTCTGAGCCCAGAGAGGGTTCTTTGCTTCAAAGTGCTTGCTGTGTTACAGTCCACAGCCAAGTCCATGCAAAGTTCTGCAACCAATAGAGTTCTATGAGTTCAGAAGTCTGGCAGTTTTACAGATAAGAAAGTCACAAGGTGCATTGTGGGGAATGAGTAATCTCTGCTGACTCATGGAGAATTAACCCATTAACTGCATTTCTTAATCATTCTGAGTGAAGAATCCAGAAGCTCATTGATGCATTTGAAGAAAGTTTAATGTAAAATGTACTTATATCTATTGTATAATGCTGCCTTGTTTTTAACCACTGATGTGGTCTCCAAAGACAAATAGGAATTGTACTTAAGTGAATGAGCAGACTGCCAGAAGAGGGACAAAACTCTTGGGCCTTTCTCTTGCGCTTCACTGCATTGCTGGGCTGTACATGGAGGAAGGCACTTTTTTCCTACCAAGCATAGAAGCCAAGTGAGCTTCTGGCAGAGGCATGGAGCATTTTATCCCTCTTCTGATACCCCACTGTGGGTTCCTTGCAGGATGTGGATCCTACTCATCTAGCATAAAAACCCTGCAGACTGGTGGGGAATCCACTCCTTTGATGCCAATCTGCTGTATTTTCTAGCCTGAAATTTTTTGCCAGTCTGCTTTTTTATTATTCATAAGCCCATTTGGGGATGCGGGTGGCGCAGTGGTCTATACCACTGAGCCTAGGGCTTGCCGATTGGAAGGTCGGCTGTTCGAATCCCCGCGACAGGGTGAGCTCCTGTTGCTCTGTCCCAGCTCCTGCCAACCTAGCAGTTTGAAAGCATGTCAAAGTGCAAGTAGATAAATAGTTACCGCTCCGGCAGAAAGGTAAATGGCGTTTCCATACACTGCTCTGGTTTCACCAGAAGCAGCTTAGTCATGCTGGCCACATGACCCGGAAAAATAATAATAATAATAATTTTATTATTTACACCCTGGCCATCTGGCTGGGTTTCCCCAGCCACTCTGGGCGGCTTCCAACAAAACACTAAAATACAATAATGAATCAAACATTAAAAGCTTCCCTAAACAGGGCTGCCTTCAGATGTCTTCTAAAAGTCTGGTAGTTATTGTTCTCTTTGACATCTGGTGGGAGGGCATTCCACAGGGCGGGTGCTACTACCGAGAAGGCCCTCTGCCTGGTTCCCTGTAACTTGGCTTCTCACAGTGAGGGAACCGCCAGAAGGCGGACAAACGTCGGCTCCCTTGGCCAGTAAAGCGAGATGAGCGCCGCAACCCCAGAGTCGTCCGCAACTGGACTTAACTGTCAGGGGTCCTTTACCTTTGCTTTTAAGCCCATTTTGCAAGCTAAATATAGGTGAGTAAAACAGTTTATTAGGTAGTAACTTTTGGATGCAAATTTGCAGAACAATTTTTCAGATTGACATATTATTAGCACACACCTGCTTTTGAAAGACTTAATTCCACAAGCTATTGTACATCAGAAGTTTTGCTTCTGCAGATCAGAATTTAGCAACTCTTGAACACTCAAAACCTTCTTGTTTGTTTTGTGCATCTTATGGATTTGGCTGATGATGAAAACTCAATCTATAATACATGGATTAGTTATTTTCAATTAATGCAATAAATATAAAAATATTTAATTGATTTAAAACTCAGTGCATTTTACTTGAATGTGACTATTCAGATTTTGAATGTATTTTTATAAATATTTGATAGGTTGAATACAAGACGCCAGAGCCTACTGGAGAAGTGTATTTTACTGAAACTTTTGATGATGCAGTGCTGTCTGGGTAAGAATATTTCAAAGGAAGCATTAAGTCCATGCAGTATGATTAATTAAAGACAAAAGCTGGAAAGCTTAGCTTGTAATTGGTTGCACCTAGGAATACCTATTCAGATTTCATTATTTGGGCTGGTGTTTTAATCTGTTGGGAGGTGATGCTAAATATTACTTATAGAAATATGATAAACTCCTTAGTATAGTATGTCATATTTGATTTAAATTGTTAAGTGTTATTACTTCCTGAAAAGAGAAATAAATGTTTAATTTTAGTAAATACTTTTACTTAAAGATAAAACTTTTCAAAGGGTAAATTAGGATTGCAGTATTAGTAGATAAATTTATTAGATTAGTAAATCCATTTGCAATCTAATAAAAAAGTGTCCCAAATTGGATTTTAAAAATTAACTATTTTAATCCAAACATTTACAAATAAGTGGAAAGAGGGAGCCTTCTTAGATGCATTCTGTCTTTGCACAAAATGAGACTGTCCTTCCCCCAGCAGAAGAAGTGACATAAAATATGGGTGTTAAGAAGAAAACTAGAAATTCAGTTCTTGAGGTTACATAGTTACTATAATGTCTAGCTCAAATGGAAATAGTTCAGGGAGAAGCCAAAAGGCAGCTGGTCTCTCATCTGTGCCAGTTGAATGGGCCCTGCTTCCTCATCTCTCTGCTCCAACCAGATGCAATGGCTGCTAGTAGAGATCAGTTGAGGGAGAGGAATAGACAAAGGTAGCTGGAAGGTTCGTCCCTCTCTGACAAGCTAGTTTTCTTACTCGCAAGCAATCTTTTACATGAAGGAGCATTCAGAAATGGAATCCTCCCCCACCTGCAGTCTGAAGTGATACGAAGCTTTTATTGCCTTAGGATCCTATCGCCTCATTCTGCTGAATTATGATTGGATTACATGTTAATTGGCTGTTTTTATTGGAAAATTAATAAAGATGATTTAAAAAAAACAATTAAGCAAACCTATTGCACTACAGAAACTTGGTATGATCTGGTCATACTTCTATCTTAACAGGTGGGTTCTGTCTCAAACCAAAAAAGAGGATACAGATGAAGATATTGCTAAATACGATGGTAAGATTAAAGCTTTGTGTTTTGATACGTGAGTGACTGGTATAAATTCTCTTCGGTTTTCTCATTTCTGCTTTCAGAGTTTTCTATTTTTATTAAATATATTATCTTTTCCATTTAATATTTCAATTTTGCTAGTATTATAATTGAATGACCACCAAAAAACTCTCAACTCTCAGACTGAAAAAGCGCACAGATGCTTTTCAGTATATCTCATTTCATGTAGCTATTAGCATCTATATATTTTTAGATGACACTTACTTTTGACCAGAAGCATAAACCATTTTTTTCCATTGCTGTAAGCTAGAGATGGGAAACCTAGGGCCCTTCAGATTTTGTCAGACTCCAGTCAGTATAGCCAGTGGTGGGGGATCGTGGGTGTTGTAGTCCAACAGTATTTAGAGGGCCACAAGTTCCTCACCCGATCTAAGCATTAGAACATAGAACACATAGTGACATTTTAGGTGTACATTAATTTCTTACCTCAATATTTAAAGGTAAAGGGACCCCTGACCATTAGGTCCAGTTGTGACCGACTCTAGGGTTGCGGTGCTCATCTTGCTTTATTGGCCGAGGGAGCCGGCGTACATCTTCCAGGTCATGTGGCCAGCATGACTAAGCCGCTTCTGGAGAACCAGAGCAGCGCACGAAAACGCCATTTACCTTCCCGCTGCAGCGGTACCTATTTATCTACTTGCACTTTGACATGCTTTCGAACTGCTAGGTTGGCAGGAGCAGGAACCAAGCAACGGGAGCTCACCCCGTTGTGGGGATTCGAACCGCCGACCTTCTGATTTGCAAGCTCTAGGCTCTGTGGTTTAACCCACAGCGCCACCTCAATATTAACATAGCTCATATGGCAGACCAGGGCTTAGATTGAAAACAAAAAAAGGAGATAGTTTTTCTATTGGTAGCTTAATAAATGTTTTGCAAGACTACACAAGAATGATGCTACAGAAAAAATATGCATGCCATCCTTTGAAAAGTAATCGGTCAGCAGCATGAAGGCTGTCAAAACTGTGTGTCTAGATGCTAGCAAGTGGAAGAAAGGATTAGAAATTTCTAAAATATCCGTAATCCTCATTTCTTCCTCTTCTTCTTTTAATGACTTTGAGCAATCCTGTATATGGAGCATTCATCATGGTGAATCAATTGCCATGGTTTGAGTTACTATCATAGTTCCAAACTGTATATTTATTTCCTTTTATTAAGAGCTTTTAATGATAGATATGATGTAGGGAAGGGATAGTAATGGTGGTTGACTGTGTAATGGGAAGAAATACAGGAATCACCTTATATTGAGTCAGATCATTGGTCCAACTAGCTCAGTATTATCTATGCTAAGAGTTTAAGACAAGAGTCTTTTCGAGCCCTACTTGGAGGTGCCAGGGAATGAACCTAGAATCTCATATGCAAAGCATGTGATCTTTCACTGAACTCTTCCCTCAGATATTCCGGTGCAGTTTGTACAGTTAATCCCAAGCCAATGTTTTTCTAATAATCCACGCTACAGAGCACTAAGTATATCTAGTAAGAATTAGTTGGACTAAATTCATAGGAATACCTTGTACCACACCATAATTGTGGTTTTGCTTGTACTTCTCTTGCTGTATTTCTTTTAGGAAGATGGGAAATAGAACCTTTAAAGGAAAACACAGTGCCTGGTGACAGAGGACTGGTGCTGAAATCAATAGCAAAGCATCATGCAATATCGGCTATGCTAACACAGCCATTTATTTTTGATAGTAAACCACTGATTATTCAGTAAGTATATCCACACTTGGATGGTTTGCAAAGTGATTTTTTTTTAAAAAAAATCAGGATTCTGATTTGTAGAAAAAGGGAATGGGGAATCTGTGCCCCTCCAGAGGCTGCCTTTCTAACTCCTATCAAACCCAGCCAGCATGGTCAGTGGTTGGGGACGATAAGAGTTGTAGTCCAACAACATCTGGAAGTCCATGGGTTCCCAGTTCCTAGTATTTAAGCATAATAGCAATTGCTTCTTAAACTTTCAAAACTAAAATTACTAAGAATTCTGCACACAGTGGCTGAAGTATCTGAAAGCCAGTAGCTAAGTGAACTTTTAATTAGTACTTGTCTCCAGAAGACTATTCTTGTGTTTCTGTTGTGCAGGTATGAAGTGAATTTTCAAGATGGCATTGATTGTGGTGGTGCATATGTTAAGCTTCTTTCCAAAAGTGATGACTTGAATCTGGTATGTAGTAATTGGGAGAGAGAGGTATGATCAGACATGTTTCAGTGTTGGGAAGGAGAGTGCCTAAATCTTTGTGTTCTTATACCAGCTGTAGCTTGGATATGTCCCAAGGAAACAGGCGACATCAGTACCTAGTGCCAGATTATTTGTCTGAGAAAAAAGTATTGTTCATGTAAAAAAAAAAAAAGTGACAGCAAGACAGCAAGTGACTGTTCAGCAGTGGAACAAATTCCCACAAGAAGTGTTGGACTCTCCTTCCTTGGAGATTTTAAGCAGAAGTTGGATGGCCATCTGTTATGTATGATCTAGTTGAGATTCCTGCATTGCAGGGAGTTGGACATAGATGACCCTCGGGGTCCCTTCCAACTATACAATTGTATTCTATGATTTTCTAAGCTTTAAGATACCCAGCTCATAAATAATAGGTTAGGTATATTTTAATCTTTGTAAGTAACGTGCCTAATACAGTGGTACCTCGTGTTACGTACCATCCCCCTTGCGAATGCTTTGGGTTACACACTCTGCTAACCCGGAAGTAGGTGCTCCTTGTTGTGAACTTTGCCCTGAGATGCGAGCGGAAGTCGCACTCTGGTGGTGCGCATGCAGCAGGAGGCACCATTAGCGAAAGTGCGCCTCATGTTATGAGCGGTTTCCAGTTACGAATGGACCTCCAGAACCAATTACCTGTAAGTTTGTAACTGGAGATACCACTGTATTCAGTAGTTTACACATATATGTGCACTCAGCGAATTAACCTGGTTTGCTATTAATGGGACCTCTTCATAAATTTATTTTGTTGGAATATTGACTATATATCAGTATTTTTATACTGCTCAACAACCCTATTCCTAGAACAAATTACAATTTGGACTCATCCACACGTCCTTTTGTGCTGCTTTTCCTGGGCGCAGGTCCAGGATTTCTAGGTCCGTCCATGGGGATTGTTTTGCTACATGGCCTTCACCAGGAAACTCATTGTTTACCACTGAATCGAAACAAATGACAGTTGGGATTTCTCTGGGTTGCTGTTTGTTCTGATTCAGCAGTAAACAGCAGGTTTTTCCATGAAAGCAGTGGGACCAAAACAAAATACCACTCAGAGATGGACCTAGAAATCCCAGACCTGTGCCTAGAAAGCATGGCACAAAAGGAAGTGTGGATGAGGCCTGAACTGAAATACATACCAAACTGCATACCAAGTGCCAGAGTAATGGAGTGTTAAACTTTTTTGCTATATAAACTAAGAACAGTGTTCATTTTCATCCTACAGGAATACTTCCATGATAGAACATCTTACACAATTATGTTTGGGCCAGATAAATGTGGTGAAGATTACAAACTACATTTTATATTCAGACATAAACATCCTAAAACTGGAGACTATGAAGAAAAACATGCTAAACGCCCTGATGTAGACTTGAAAAAAATCTTCACTGACAGGAAGACTCATCTATATACTCTTGGTATTCTTAAATTTTTAAGTTGTTTAGAAAAATAAGAACTGAAAACATTTTACAAAGCCAGTTATGTATATCCATATTTTAAAGATGCTTTTAAGCTGTCATTTCTGGGAACCCCATATGGCGTAAGTAGGGGGTGTCACATGGCATACTGGGGCAGATTTGGATAATAAATGGAACTGGTCTTATAGTAGTTCAAATCAGGGAACTTCTATAACTTCTTTGCATCATTTCTAACTGCTGAAATTGGAAGATATTTCTAAAACTATTATACTAACAGTAGTTTTGTTTAGTCATGAAAGCAGTGAGGTTTATTTTGCTATTAAAGCAGGATTGATAACTTAACTCTAACCATGTAAAAAATATTTTTAAGTATGGATAGGACATTAATCAGTTGAACTGTCATATCTTATCAATTAAGTACCTATTTCAGACTTGTAAATGAGATCCACATACAACCAAGAATGCTCTTGTTTAAGTGGCAGCCTCCATATTTTTTATTTTAATTCTAAACTTGTATCAAGGTATCAACCACAAAGGAAGTCCTGCATGTTCTAGCGTCCAACACATTCATTTTCATTTAGAATGAATCAACTTCTTACCCACTCCTACAGAAGGCTTTAGCCCTCTCCCACAATTAAGCCACATGGCCATGTCCTGTAACTAGTTTGTACTTCCGTAGGGTATGGAAAAGAAGCATGAAGCAAATGCATATGAACAGTAATCCGGGTGGCAGTTAAGGTTGCTAATTAGCCAGAATTTTACTCTTGACAAGTTGCTAGAATTACTGCATGTTAAATAGGCAAAACTAGTTCAGCTACTTGCATGTACATTCAAGCTGTCAACGGCATAATTGTGGTATGGTGACCTGTTGTAACATTAGTTCCTGTGCATGTGTTATAAAAGCTGTGTCCTTTTAATGTGTTTTTATATTTGTTGGAGGCCGCCCAGAGTGGCTGGGGAGACCTGGCCAGATGGGCGGGGTACAAATAATAAATTATTATTATTATTATTTCCAACACACAGTGCTGCTCCATGCAGAACTGCCCTATAGAAATTGATCCATGTAGGTGGCTGGCATGGTGCATTTGTTTTGAGACTCCATATGTGCCATCCCCCTGTTCCCGACATAAAGAGCAAAAGGGGCATCTAGGCATGGCGTATTGAATCCTGCCTACTGCTTACCTTCACACAGCCATCCCATTTTCTCTAGTTCTTCTAGTCAGTTTCACTTCTACTTTTGGGGAAAACTTTTAGCTATATCCTATATTAAAACATCAGAAGAACTCTCTATGTTGTTCACTTCAAATATGATGACAGTTTTGTTTAGAGTGACTGAAATTCCTTTTAAAATGAAGTTCATTTTGTGAGATGTTCCAGCAGTACACAGATGAGAAACATATGTCTCTTCAGATGTTACCTTCATTATATGTGTATTTTATTATATTTTAGTGCTGAAACCTGATGACACTTTTGAAGTGCTAATTGACCAGGCAGTGGTTGGCAAGGGAAATCTCCTGGAGGATATGGTTCCACCTGTGAATCCCCCAAAAGAAATAGAAGATCCCAATGATAAGAAGCCTGAGGACTGGGATGAGAGGGCTAAAATTCCTGATCCTGAGGCTGTCAAGCCAGATGACTGGTAAAGAAAACCTACACTGTTCTCTTGCCTTTTCCCTCCTATTACCAAGTATATGGTGTGCAAATTTTCTTGGGTTTGATTTTGACTTTATGTAATTGATCTTTGAGCTGCTAAGTTTGTAGCTGAAATACTAATTCTGATGGGGAGTCATTCATAAAGTAGAAGGGAAAGCTCCAAAATATTTCTGTATTGTAAATATGAATTAGTTTTGTCACTTTGCACCTAACTACCTTTTTATTTTGAAGTTTTCAAAAGCATAGACAGGTTTTGTCTCTGAAATAATGTACCCTTTAGTTAATGCTTGGGAAGAACTTTACTAGGCTTTATCTATCTACTGTATTTTGTCCATCTCCTGGTAAAGTTGGTCTGTACTTTAAAGGAATGAAGATGAGCCTCCCAAAATAGAAGATCATGATGCTGTTAAACCTGAAGGTTGGCTTGATGATGAACCAGAATACATTCCTGATCCTAATGGAGAAAAACCAGAAGATTGGTAAGATTTCTCTGCCTGTGGCAAAACTTTAGACAGGCTCTGATTTCTGTAGCAAATTAAACTGACAGGTCTAGATATTCTTATTCACGACTTGATTAGCTGTTTTTTTTTCTCCTGTGCTTTGGTTTATGAAGTAGTTTTATTTTATATCTTTGCACTGTTTTTATATTTTCAAAATTAAATAATAATATGTAAGCTGGCTTGAAGACTAAACAAAGGTGGGATAGAATTTATTAAACATTGAATGTGTTAAAATGTTAATATTGATACATCAAACAGTTGTCCCTAACCCAGGGGTGGGCAACCTAAGGCCCAGGGGACAGGTGTGGCCCAATCACCTTCTCAATCCAGCCCACGGACGGTCCAGGAATCAGCGTGTTTTTACATGAGTAGAATGTGTCCTTTTATTTAAAATGCATCTCTGGGTTATTTGTGGGGCATAGGAATTCGTTCACCCCCCCCCCAAATATAGTCCAGCCCACCACATGGTTCATTTCCCCCCTGCCCCCGAAAATATAGTCTGGCCCATCATATTGTCTGAGGGACGGTGGACCGGCCCACGGCTGAAAAAGGTTGCTGACCCCTGCCCTAACCAGTGTGTGCTATTTCACTAGATTGTGTGTTAATTAGAGGCTAATTCTAGTCTGCAACTTCAAGGCCTGGATCTCAAAAGTACGGTATGTTTGCAACATCTGGTTTGAGTGTTCAGAAGCCATAGAATTGTAGAGTTGGAAGGGACCCTGAGGGTCATCTAGTCCACCCCCATGCAATGCAGGAATCTCAACTAAAACATATGTGACAGATGGCCATCCAACCTCTTCTTAAAAACCTTCACCTCTCGTGGGAATCTGTTCCACTCTCAAACAGCTCTTACTGTCACTTATTTTCACATGGACCACAGTTTTTTCTCAGACAGATAATCTGGGACTAGGTATAGATTTCACCTGTTTCCACTGTTGAACAGCTCTTACCATCAGAACTTTCATTCTGATGTTTAATTGGAATTTCCTTTCTTGTAACTTTAATCCACTGGTTTGGGTCCTACCCTCCATATGTAATTGGGGAGGTTAATAAATGTGTTGATGAGTGTCTTAAAAGCTGAAGCTTTTGGCAGTTAGGAAATGACATTTGATTTTCAGGACCTAGACTGGTGCAAGATGTAGATCCACAAGAAAGGAGCACATTTTCTTTGGCACTGTACTTGGAACCACATTTCAAGCTATCTGAAAATATAAGGGATTGTTTTGCTATTCTGTAGCCACATTTTTCAAATAATGTTTGTTATGTTGAAATCTAGGAGATGCTTTTTCTTCTAAGCTACTAGAAGTAGATTGGTGATAGGAATAAAATACACTAATTTACAGGAGGAGTTTGAACAGACATGTTGATCATTTATACAGGGATGAAGAGATGGATGGTGAATGGGAAGCTCCACAGATTCCTAATCCAAAGTGTGAGACTGCACCAGGCTGTGGAGCATGGGTACGCCCCATGATGAGCAATCCAAATTATAAAGGAAAATGGAAACCACCTATGATAGAGAATCCTAATTATCAGGTAATAATTATTAGGTAGTTCCAGATACTTCAGAATGACGTGCATTAATAAAATACTTCATTTTCATCTTACTGATTTTTGCTGGATAAGTATAAATAGGGTTTAGTTTAGTTTTTTCTCTATCCATTAATCAGATTTAACAGGGTTGTTAAGAGATGCTGGAAATACTTTCCTTTCTTAAACTGTAAACTAAAGTCAGTGACTCAAATGACCAATGACAGTGGAAGCAAGCGTGCTGTAGAAGTGTCCTATGCTCTTAGAAGACCACAGTCTTTTAATTGTGTTATCTGTTTTTAACAGATGTGGTATATTTAATAAATTTCAATTATTTTTCAGAACTGAATCAACCTGCCTTGCTGGCCTATTTAATATTAAATGTCTGTTTTAATGTGGCATGTTTTTATTTTATCTCTTACAGGGGATATGGAGTCCACAAAAAATCCCTAATCCTGATTATTTTGAAGATTCTCATCCTTTTCATATGAGTGCTGTTGGTGCTGTTGGCTTAGAGCTTTGGTCTATGACATCTGATATTTACTTTGATAACTTCATCATCTGTTCAGAAAAGGAAGTTGCTGATCGATGGGCAGCAGATGGATGGGGCTTTAAAAAATTGGTTGCAAGTGCTAATGAAGTAAGAACTTACTATATTTTGTTGTGCCCAAATACATAATGTTGCAAAAAAAAATTGTCTTAACCTTCCTATATTAGGATTGTTGTGAACCTGAAGGTGTTTGAAATACTTGTAAATATTTTTAACAAACCAGAATGACCTCATACGTAATGAAATTATTAACGGTTATGGGTTCAGTTGTCCCAGGGTGTTTCATCTCTTTACCTCCTCAATTCGTTAAATTATATTTAACTTATTAAAATATTAGTGGTGCAATTCACTCCTATTGAAAGTAAAGGAAAAATAAATTCCCAAACTAACCATTCTGTCCCCAGGAACTTACCCAAATAGAGTAGGGAAAACACTACCATGTTGCTTATATCATCATTCCATGTCATTGTATCAATTACAAGAGCATATTGTGTGGTTATACCACTTCTGTTTTTCCTCTGGTACAAAATATAACCTACAAAGGATTGCAGGGAACCATTGGACCCTGGATGTAAATGTTACCTTCATTCTTTTCCAGTTTGATTTTATGTTGACACAGGAGCTGACACTCATAATGCAAACTTGCAACTCTGATTTCAGGCAAGAGAGGACTGTGCCCCCCCATGTTGTTGGACTCTATTCCCATCAAGTCCAACAAGAATGGGCAGTGGTCAGGAATGATGGGAGTTGCAGTCCCAAAATCTGGAGGGTCATGGGTTCCCCATCCCTGACAATATAGGCATTTGGTATTTTTTTTTCTTTTTTTTATCTTATGGTAATATACTACAATGTTTGTGATAGGCCACATTTTTAGAACAATATCAATAAAACAAACACACACACACACACCAGTTAAACTAAATTAATTTTGCAGTCAATCAATATTTCTATTTCCAGCCAGAACTTTAAAGGGGTCTTTTGAACCATCATAGTGGATTTTGGTAGGGTCAAAAATAGAAAAGAAAGCCCTAAAACTCTAATTTTCTAAAGTCGAGTCATAATGTCATAGCTTAACACTTAATGGTTGTGAATATTTTGTGGTTCAATTTACTGTTTGTATGAAAAATGTAAATTCCCCAATAACGTAATAAAAGTACATGATAGAACTGTGAAGATGCCCATGCTAGAAACCTGCTCACATGCTCCATTATTTGCCTTATGTGATGTTCCCTCTGTTCGCTCCCTTGACTGTGTTTGCGGGTATGTTTTATGGCAGTCACATGACATTTAGTTTGGCTACTTCCAGCTAAGGCTCTTAGTGCAGTGTAGTTACCCAGGGCTGTTAGCAGATCTTCAGGGCCCTGAACAGCTTCTTTTCTCTATGTCCCTTCACCTGTTAGTTTCCTTCATTGGTTGCTGTTTCCTTCATGCTGTTAAAGAAAAATACCTTATGGCAAGACTATATGGCAAGCTCTATAATGTGTGTTTTCTTTTCTTCCATCCAGCCTGGTATGTTTAGTCAGCTGGTGACTGCTGCGGAAGAACGTCCATGGCTTTGGATTATTTACATCTTGACATTAGCACTACCTATAGGTTTGGTGGTACTATTCTGCTGGCCATCCAAGGTACAGGAGAAACTAAGCTGATATCCTCATTTTTTGCATGATAATGTTTTTTTTTTTCACTCAAAAAATCCATTGGGGTGAGAGGGAAGATGAATAAAAGTTGGCAGACATGCCTCAATGGCGGGTGGGTGTTAAAAAAAAGGGGGCTATCAGCTTTTTTTCATGATTGTCCTATTTTAGAAAATAGATGAAGATATGGACTACAAAAAAACTGATATAGCCAAGCCACTTACAAAAGGAGGACTAGAACAAGAGGTACAAAGGAATGACGAAGACCTAGAAAAACCAAATGAAAATGGTGGTGAAGATGGTAAGGGATTTTAGCCATACCTATTTAAAAAACTGTAGTGATCAATCCTGAAAAATGGTAGCTAAATGAAAAAACAAATACAATGTAGTTCATAGCACTTTGTTTTGCTGCCTGAATTCTTTACTTTACAGCACTCGTCAAGATAAGTATATTTTTGTTTCAGCAAGATCATAATTGTGTAGTTGTGTCTTGTAGCTTGCTGCTTTCTGTTAGTTCTTTCCTGCATTCCAGACTCTTGGAATTGAATATTCTGTGTTTTTTCTCCCTAATTATAGGACACAATTTATTTTCATATTTGGGAGTATTTTAGCTCTTTGCTTGATTTTTTTTAATTTTTAATTTTTTGCTTATCAAAGCTCCTAGTTCTGAATAATCTGGGTACCAATATTTTGGACTTACTTATGAATTGCAGAATGATAGCTTGTTCTCTTAATAGCAATTTGTCATACCAATATTTAAATTGGTCAGCTAAAGCATATGTCTTAACAACTACATTGGGGTAGGGAATTGCCAGTCAGCCAGGTGTTGCTGGACTGCCGCTCCCATCATCCCTGAACATTGGCCATGCTGGCTGGGGCTGATGGGAGCGGTACTCCAACAATCTCTTCTTTTTGTCTTTGTTACATTTTTACCCTAGCTTCCCATTTTGAGAAATGCCTAATACAACCAACTTTAGAATCCTCAGTAAAAAATAAATGTTGATTTTCATCTTAAGTGACTAAATATTTCTCAAAACAAAATAAAATAAAAAAATTCCTTCCAGTAGCACCTTAGAGACCAACTAAGTTTGTTCTTGGTATGAGCTTTCGTGTGCATGCACACTTCTTCAGATACACTGAAACAGAAGTCACCAGACCCTGATATATAGTATATATATATATAGTATATATAGTATATATATAGTATATATATATAGTATATATAGTATATATATATATATATATAGTATATATCAGGGTCTGGTGACTTCTGTTTCAGTGTATCTGAAGAAGTGTGCATGCACACGAAAGCTCATACCAAGAACAAACTTAGTTGGTCTCTAAGGTGCTACTGGAAGGATTTTTTTTATTTTATTTTGTTTTGACTATGACAGACCAACACGGCTATCTACCTTTAACTAAATATTTCTCAACATCTAAGACACTAATGGAGTTTTTCCACTGAGGGCTTTGCAATGAATCACAGGTACCTACCCCTGGTTCTAAGCAAAGGAGAACCTGCTGCTGAAGCAGAACCTCAAATATTCTTTGTTTGCTTTCCTGTGACCTCTTTGCAATCCCACGTATGGAATTGTGAATGCACAGATCATGGTGTTGGGAACATGGAGTGGAACTCTTAGAGGAGAATACAGATTATTTGGTCTGTCTTCTGTCTCCCTTTTAATGATTGGATCACTTTGTAAGTTTTATGCTGGAATTTCTAGCATCTTATATAAAGAAATTGAGATGTTGAACTTCTACATATTTTGGAGATACTCTTTTCCTTTCACTGCATTAAATTGTGATTAAAAACATTTTTCTACTTGCTATAGGTGGAAATGGTGGTGGATAGAAATAGTAAGACATTTCAGCAAGAACAACTTGAGAGAACTGGAGTATTTTCAACCCACAACAATACAAAGATTTATCCCTAAATGTTTACTAAAGGGTGATATCCGACCTCAGTCATACTCAGAGTAGACCCATTGAAATCAATGTCTATTTCAGTGGGTATGGGTGTGTTCTGAATATATGCTACTAACATTGGATGTTGCTGGCAAGGTGTTTGTAGGCTTTTCTGAACGTTACTGTTAGTATTTTGTTAATTCAGAATGTTACCCAATAACATTCTTAATTTGAAAATGTATTGTAATTTAAACTCAACATTTTTCCTACATCTTCATGAAAATGAGAGAGATACTTGTTAAGAATTCACATTGATCTATTCCAATAATTTGCCCATTATGGATACACAATTTGCAGCACTGTGCAGCTCCATTGTTGACATGCTTCACCAACACAGGCACTGTGGTTTCTTCTTATTGTTAAGAGTTTATCCAACCAGCATGCTCTTCTGTGCCATTGCTGTATTTTAGCCTTTAGAGAGCTAAACTGAATAACTGACTTGTGTCTTAGAATATGAAGGTGGTGAAGATGAAGAAGATTATGAGGAAGAAAATGAAGGTGGTGAAGGAAGTCTGGAGGAAGAAGTTAATAAATCAAACAAATCTGGCTCTGAAGAAGATGAGGTGAGATAATATACAAAGATTATTCCATATAATATACAAAGATTATTCCATAGGAATGTGAAATGTTGCAGCTGTGTCAAAACATGGGGTATAACGACAACTTTTCCCCATGGTACTAATACAGGGCATTATATTTCCAGTCCTGTGGAACTCCTTCCCAACTGAGATCACAAGCCCCTTCCCTGTTGAACTTCAGGCACTAGGTGAAGACTTTGAATTTATTTAAGCAGGCATTTAAATTAGACTTTTCTGATTTCATTGATAATTTTAATTGGGTTTTTTAAACTGTTAAGCAGTATATAAATTGTTGAAATAAACATAAAACAATAATACAATGGAATATAGAATTGTTCTGGCTTGTGAGATTTTAATTGTCACTTCAGTGCTGAAATTCAAATATTTTCCCTTATATTTAAGGCATCCTAAATTGTTTTGCTGGGTATTTGTATAATTGTCATAGTCTCGTAATTTTGATTTTTTAAAAAAAAAAATACAAGCGGTTTGCTATTGATCTTATTTGGAGGTCACCATCTCTATATGGCATATTCTATCAGAAATTGGGTTGAGGCAGTGGCTTCAAACATGAACTCCAGCATCCATAGCTAGCCTCACAAGACATTTGTGTGCAAGCATTCTAGGATAGTCATGTAGGAATTCCTCAGCAGATAAATCAATTTGGAAAGGTTTTCATGCAGATACATAGTATTGAGTTTGGGAGGCAAGCTTCAACTCCCCCACCCCACCCCAATCTGGTTGATTTCAAGAAACTGAGGTTCAGGAATATAGGTGTTAAGTTGTAAGAGAAACTGCATCCATAAACTCAAGTGTTCGTATTCCCATTTTATTGTGTTAAGAAAGAACAAACATTAAAGCTAAAAACTGAATACTTTCAAGAAGCAAATATGGGCCTGAATCTGAGCAAAATTAAGTTCCATTAAGCCACTGAAATCAGTCAGCTTAATTGTGCTTAACTCTAGTGGATTCAATAGTTTAGACATTGTTTGGGTAGAGAATATGAACTATATCATATTTTAGAAAGATGATTGCATCTCTCTCCCCATCCCCACCCCTGCAGATGAAAGAAGCAGATGAAAGCACAGGATCTGGTGATGGGCCAGCAAAATCAGTGCGTAAAAGAAGAGTACGAAAGGACTAACTTGTTTCCACCTAGTATTGACAGGTCCAGGTTACAGAACATAGGCATGCAGTTTTCACCTGCCTAACAGCATGCAAGTTGTTGAGTCTTAAACCAAAAGACTGAACTCAGCTTAGACTCCTCTGTTTCCATTCTCCAGACCATCTTAATCTTGTCAGACTTTTCCTTTATTTTGAAGAAACCCTCCGACTTGTGAAGTTACCTGTTTTACTTCATAGAATAAAAAATGGTGATATGTCTGATTTATTGTAAATATTATTTGACGTTGTTTAGATAATAAATATTTGGAAATGATTTGGCTTCAAAATATTACCTTTTTAAAAGCTCATGTAAATGGGATTTTCCAGCTTTAGCACAAATTACACTTTAGATAAAAGGCATGAACAGTAGATGCAACATCCACTTGGATGCCTTGAAAGAAGAGATGACTGCCAACTCTTTGCTGAGCTGAATGCAAGAACTGTTTTGGCTCTTTTTTGTATCAACCTTTTTTTCCTTTACTGCAATGTCAACCTACAGTTTGTGTGTCACATCTTAGTTTGTGTTAGCAGTTGCTGCTGTTTTTGTTTTACAGAGAACTGCATTGTCATAATAGCATGCTTTACATTTAAATGCAAAAAAATGTTAACTCTATTCAAGTACAATGGTGTACAAGAGAATTTTTCACATTTTTATAGTTTCATGTTTCAAGCCAGAATGGCATAACCCGTTTACAAAATATTTGCTAAGTGTATATTGCCTCCTGAATAAAACTTTTAATATAATCTGTTCTGCTTAAGTAAAACTCATTAATCCCTGTATTTCTTGGAATGACTGAAATGACTCTCCTTAGAAGTAAACTAGTAAAAATATATACTGTAACCATAACATTCTATATTCAGCATAGCCCTCAAATGTTACTTTTTAAAAGAAGCTATATGTACACTTCAATGCAGGCAAATTCAGAAAGGATTGATTTAAATCCTATTTTCCATTGATACTATATTTCCTAAGAAGTGCAGATGTGACCACTAAATCACCTGAATACACCATTAATTCTTACTGTAGTTCAAAAATAGTTGGATGTTTGCATGCTTTACTTTTACCTGCTAGAGGGACAATCCTATACATAAATCCCATTACATTCAATGAAGCTTGCAAATGGGTATTAGGATTACAGTCTAAGTATGGGAATATAGGAATATGGATTATTGCAATGTTGCTACAATGTTGTTTCATTATCCTAACCATTGAGACCAACTATTGCTGAGAAACAACTTCTTTTCCCTGTTAAGAGCCTATTCTCATAGTGCTATGATAGTGGTGGGTTACTGACAAGCTGCAGACTTCCTGTTCAGATAGGGGACACAAATGCAAGGCATCTTGAGGACTAGTCTGTTTTCCATTAGACAAGATGGTGAGAATAATACTTAACTGCTTGACTGGGCTCAGTAAATACACATCTGATGCTGCAACATTACTGAAACCAATAAGATATAGGTGGAAGACCAACTGAAGCTTCATGCAAGACTGGAATATCAGGAGGAGAATGCATGTTAATGAGCCATTTAGGGATCAGGTGGGCAGAGGGCATTCAATGAGTATATATCCCCAACAGCAAGAGCCCCCAGTTTAGCAAAATTGCTGTATCAGGTAAGTATACTACTACTTGGGGGAAGATACTCATTCCTATAATTAAATGGCAGCAATGGTCACTATCATTTCCAATGAGACATTCCATATTAAACCTAATAATATGGACTAGCTATATGCATTATAGCGCTAAGCTGTTAAAACAGTTAAAAGTGGTCCCTTGTGTCTAAAATACAAAGCAGACTGAAAGCGGCAAAGGTAGGCACAAAGGACAGAAGGGCAGCTCTGATTTCTTATAGGAGCCTATTTTTTGCCTACTTAATGCAAACTACTAATGGTACAAAGAAAGGACAATGCTTCTAGCGTACTTCTACTTTACAACTATGGAACATGCTATAACTAATAAAACTTTCAAAAAGATTCTAGTAACAGACCAAATGAGAGAAACTTGAAAGCTTTTATTTCATACAAGTTCCAAAATACAGCACAACTGTTAGTTTAACAAAGGCCACAGTAGTAAGGTTCTTCACAGTTACAACTATCTAGGACACCAAAATTCAGCATTACATTAACAATTTTCTACCCGATCATATCAAGATGGCACCTTCCCACACACTAGTGTGGGAAGAAGTTCCTACAAAAAGACTAGGTGGTGTATTCCTTGCTTGTGTACTACTTAGTAGTTCCTGCTAATCCTCAATTGCCTCTAGAAATGTAGATAGATAACTGATGTCTAAAGCTCACTCGTGGGGAAGTCCTGAAAAAGCCTGGTCCCACACCAACCCAAAAGTTATCCAAAGCTCTGAAAAATCAGATCTCTAATCACTACACCAAGTTACAGATTTCCTGACCTTCATGGGAGCAATCTTCTCCAAATCCCTTCTCCTTTCCAAATTTAACTACTGAGTTGAAAGAAATGGGTAGGGAAAATAACTCTTTCCAATGTTCTTTTGCTTATTCAAATTGCAAGAAAAAATGCACACTTTCTAGAATACCTATTTGCAACAGAGGCTTGAATAAAGCCTTTATTGCTGAGAGTAAGGAAATAATCCTCAGCTTCTCACCATCTTCTGTAGTCCATCTCCACCCCCCTCCAACTCAGTAAGGAGTTGGGGGGAAAGAGGAAATAAATTCTGAGCTGAAATTAGGGAGATCTGCATTAGTTGAGTTGGTTTACAACCCACCCTAATTCTAAAACCACCAGCCTTGGCACTCCTCAAGGCTAAATGGTTGTAACAGGCACATGCCACCTAAAGAGTTCACAATTTAGGTAGGGCTGTAGAACGGTATGTTCCAAACTATGTTCTAACAGCCACAGATTCCTCAGTGAGAAAAGCCGTAATGTGGGCAAGTTTCTTTAAAAGACAGTTTACCAGTTCTACAATGCACAGCTAGAGGTGTGTCACAGGTCGCTTATATGGAGTGCTTGACTCAAGCACAAGCTAGGCTTGGTTATGCACCATGAAACATGTCCTATAATGCTCTCCAAAACAATTTCTATGTCAGATGCACAAAGGTTATTTGGCAAACAAGTCAATGTGTAAATTCCAAGTTGGAAAGCCACTTCCCTAGAGTGGTCATCACATTCATCTGTTTAAATTTATCTTGCCTTGATTTTGCACTACACTCGTTTTAGGAATGTTTTTACAGTATCTAGATTCTAAACCCTTGTTATGCCAGAAAAAGCTTTAATTTACTTTTGTCTATTAAAGTATGTCTAGTGATGGGGATGTTTTAGTTAAAATCTAATGCCTCAAATTAGGTTCCATGTTTATAATACTGACAGCTGGAACACAACGACACTACTAGCTTGTGCTATATAACAGTGAATCCTGGAGGTAAGAATTATTTTGTGATGAGCTCTGACTTCTACTGGACATATAATCTCAGACAAATATGCCAGCCTGCCCACAAAGAGGAAAGTGACCTGTTGCTTAGGTAAGAAATGAACTCTTCCCTTAAACCAGTAGTAAGGAAGCAGCAATAAGATTCCAAACAAAGCTAGAACTGACCCAAGTAGAAACTGTTTTATTCCACATACCAGCTTAACTACCTAATCTGTCAACATGTGATGTCTGGCAACAGCAACATTTTATCAAAAGTATGAAGCTGTCATAATTTACATTATCCACTTCATGTAATGTGTATTCACAGACATGAGACTGCTGCTATGCATACATGATAGTGATTAATTCGCTTGTTCATCCCACTACGTCGGCATATCCAAGTAAGCCTTGTTGAGCCTATGCAGAGTGAATGGCTATGTCATAGGTTGAGAGTAACTTGGTGCCTTCTCCAACAACTGCTAATATTTCTTTAATATTTCAAAGGCACACTTCATGCTTTGAAAACCCCAAGTATTCTAATCCTGAAAGGCTGAACATTCTGTGTCAGCTAAAGGCTAGCAGCAGTTAATAAGGATTATGCAGAAAAAGAACTATAGACTGCATCCATGTTTAGTGAAAACTCTTAAATACCTACTAATTGTTCACAAAGATACTTCCGTTGATCTTGTACCACCATTTAGCTGGCAGATAAATTACTATGCTACTCGCTATTTTGTAAATAGGGGAGGACACTCTTAAGAGATTGCAAAACAATGAAGGCCAAGATGTGACTCCCTTTCCTTGCAATATAATTTAAAGCAGAGTGTGGTTTTTTAATGTTAACTTATCAGTTCTTAAGAGTTATGCAGGTATTGCAGTGGTTTTTCAACCCTTTACAATTTTGCAAGCAATTATATAATAATATTAAATCCTTCAGTTGCTTTCAAAGTATTATTTAAAAGCTAAGCTTTTTATGTTCTTATCTAGAAGAATGCAGAACGTCATTGAGGAGATGAAGGATGAGGAGTGTTACAACTTTTTTGGAGCCCAGGGAAAGTCATGCAAATAACTCATTCCAAATAAGGATTTTCACATCACTCTACACAACACTGTATTATTCTGCTAGTGAACAGTAGTACCACTGTAAAAATTAAGATATCTAAAGTACTTGGCAGCTTATGACATGTTTTGACTAACATAAAAGCTGAGTTGAAAACTCTTGCCTTCAAACTGTGTAATAAATATTTCCTCTACGCTACCTCTGCACATTGTTGAAAGCTAACACGATAGACTTGCACTGCCCAGTTGTTCATTTAAAACTTTAAAATTGTCTAGCACTGCCAATAAATCTTCAAATATTCAATGATGCTACAAACTAACTTAAGTCATGTAGCCATATGCAATTTAAAAATTAAACAAAAGCAGCAGCAATACAATGTTACAGTTTGGTTACCAATGCCTTACTTTCGTTTGCTTTTTGTGTCAGTAGTCTGAAAAACACTAGAGGCAGACATGAGATTTTCTATATATTGTCCAAGAACTTGATTTTCTGATTTCAGTTTCAGGTTTTCTTCTTTAACAGCATCTACTCTTGCAGACAGATCTGGAAGGACAAAGTGAGGCAGTTGAATTTTAGAAGCAAATCACATCTGCTCTACTCTGAGTTTTAACTAAATGGTAGAAATAGTCACATGAAAAGAAAAGCCCATTAAGAAGACATCTGTTTAGTGAAAGTTTATCCAATGCTTTCCAATAAAATGTTCTTAAAACACACAGTAACCCAGTGTCAAAAAAGATATTAGTCCCTGCCCCAAGCAAGCCTCCTAGGAAAAGCATTCCAGAGTTAGGGTGCCACATGCATTGCAGTTATTTAAATGGAACATTATTAGAGTGTGAATAACTGTGGTCAATCTATCTCTGTCCAGGAAAGGCTGTAGCCAGCGTATCAGTGCCAGTAGATAAATATCAGTGTTAGTAGACGAAAAGCACTTTCGTCTCAAGAGGCCATTCAGGCCTTGAAAAGGGGGTTGGGTCTAATAACATCCCTAGGCTATAAACCCGGTCCAAAACCTGCCCTGACACAGTTGAACCCTCTAACCAACAGCATCGGCAACTTCTCAGGAATTACCATCATAGACCATTCACACTTCCACAGCTTCATCTGAATTTAATGAAAACAAGAAATAGAGCTGAGAGACATCAGCCTACTGATGATACTGTGTTCCAAAACCCCAGATGACCTTACTCAACAGTTTTGTGTACATGCTGAACAAAATATAGAATGCTAAAGCACACTATAGTATAAATGGCAAAATGCACTTTCTGGACTGCACCCATAGTCACAGTGTGAAACTCCTTGCTGGCTTCTATGCCCCACCAGATTTAACAGAATTTGCAGGCGCATCTTCTTAGCTCGAGCAGAACTGCAGTCTGTATTAATGATAAGTTTCTATCCTTAAAGTAATTTTGCATGTAGATAGGTTAACCTTCTGAATTAAGAAACTAACCTTCAAGTGTATGCTGGAGTTCCAAAACTTGATTAATAAGTCGTGTTTTTTCTTCCAATTCCACTTGATTTTCAGCCTCAACAGCTGTAAAAAAAGAGAAACTCTTTAGTGCAGCCAAGTATTACAATGCACAAGAGGGAAAACATTAAGTTGAAAAATGGTATTATACCATCCATATCCGCATTCATCATCGTTGAACAGATCCAATCCACTGGTGAATCTTGTACTTCAGAAATGTACTCTGCATAAAGAAGATAAAATTTTGTCAAATGCTGAACCAGGTTTTTTAGTTGAATGTTTTAGAAAGGTAGCATTTGTTATCTAAACTTCAATATGAACAGGAACCAACAAAACATTGTTGTGAAAATAGGCAAATTTGCTTGTCTGCTTTAAAAACAATAGTAGTAAAATTGAAATTTTCCAGAAAAAGGAAGCAAAACAATATTCCTAAGGAAGAAACCACGGTTATTTTTCCAGCAGTAGCCAAATCTGACACATTTTGAAGCGGCTTTGTCATGCTGGCCACATGACCTGGAAGCTGTCTGCGGACAAACGGCTGCTCCCTCGGCCAGTAAAGCGAGATGAGCGCTGCAACCCCAGAGTCGTCCGCGACTGGACCTAGCGGTCAGGGGTCCCTTTACCTTTATCAACTGCACCAACCTATTTCAACATTCTTGGGACACACTTTGCAAGGTAATATATGCTTTGAGCATCTTTGTTAATAACTTGATCAGGTGGGCATCTGTTGAGTGACTGTTGGCTGCTTCTACCAGCAATTCAAAACATACCTCTCCATCCAAGTTTTCTCTGACTATTAATACTGGCTCTTGGCATCTCAGGTTCCTATAAGTGAAAGGATGTTTCACTGACTTTCATTGACTCAAGCCAATTTATGTTTTTATACTGTTTGATTCCAATAAAGCTTCTAAATGTTTACCAAAAAATTAAAAAAATAAATAAAACATTGAAATTATCCATATAACATGTGGCTCTTATTGTTATATGTTGTTGGTGTTTAACTGTTCTGAAAGCCATCTTGGTGTTTCCCTGAAATGAAAGGCAGTATGCAATTTGTTTTATTAATAATATTTAAATTATGAATATTGATTTAGCTTCTATTAATTTACTATTTTAACCAAATTATATTACAGCCAACAGCAGGAACAGTTGAAACAGCTGGATGAAAACAAGAATGATTTATGTCCAATTTCAAGTTTGTTGTGTGTGGTGGTCTGGGGTCCCACACTATTGGGTGCAATGTAATTTTGTATGTTGTCTATAAGCTCACTCACAACATCCGTATAGTACCATAACATTTCACATGCACATCTTCGAAGAAACTCGTAGTTTTAATGCTGTATATTTCTGCTCTACAGGGGTGCATTCCCTACTGCCAGGCAGGTGAGAGGAGAGAGAGCCATCCTTAAACAGGAAATGGATGGCGGTTATTAACGTCAGGGGATGTTGGGTCCCTCATAAGCAAGGCTGGCGTGTGAGAGAGGCTCGGTCATTTTCATTCCACCCACAACGCCTCGCTCGGAGGCAACGTCGCTGCTACCGGAAAGGCGGGGAACCCAGCGCTCCAGAGCTTTCTCTTGCGAAGAAAAAGCACCACCCAGCAATCCCAAAAAAACCAGATTAGATGCTGCATCCTGAAAACGGAGCCAGGGAGGAGGAAACCCTCACCCTGCCAGCACATCCTCTCCACACACCGGTCGCCTCGCCCTCCCAACCCGCAAGCAGGGAGCCCCGCCTCCCGCTCAGGTCCCCAGGCAAAGGAAGCGCGCGCCTACTCACCTCTCCCCCACCTGCCCAGGTTGCCCTCGGACCCCAACCCTCGCCTAGTTCAACAGCGGCCAACTGCGACTGCGCAGCTTCTGCTTCGCCCGGCCGGCAGCGCACGCGCTTTGCTCCATGAAAACAACCGGCGGGGGGGTGGGAGGCGGGAGGGAGGCGGCGGGCTTAAGGGGAAAGAGACGGCCCAGCCAGCCATCGAATCACAGCAAACGAAAGCGGGCGGCCCTTCGCGAGGCAGCCAATAAGCGGAGGGAGACATCGGCAGACGCTTGCATCGGCTGTGGGGGCGGAGTTTCTTCGCCTTTGCCGGCCTGCTTCCGCAGGGCGGAGTAGTAAACAGGGCTGACAGGGGCAGACTCCTCCCATCGCTAGTCCCTTCTCTCTCTCTCTCTCTCTCTCTCTCTCTCTCTCTCTCTCTCTCTCTCTCTCTCTCTCTCTCCTGTCCCTCAAGTCGTGGGCCTGAATGAAGGCTTTAATTCATAAGAGAGCAGAGCAACACCGGCTGCAAAAAAACACGTCCCAAACGGCGCTGCTTTCCCCGGGCTGCGTCATAAGCACCTCCCGCTCCAGTTACAAGACATCTTTCCGCAACCGACAGAACGACGTATGTCAGAGGCTGTTCACCGACAAAGGAAACGAAGGAACCACCCACTGCCATGCTCTGAAGCGAAAAATGCTTGTTCCTATTTTGTAACTGCATTTATCTCCTACATTTCCTGTAGTGAGGTCGATGTGGCGGACGTGGTTTTCCCCTCCTTTTTTTCATGGTATCTTCACTACTACAACCTGGTTAGGTGAAAGAGATAGTGAGTGACTGACCTAAGGTCACCCAAGGAGCTTCGTGGCTGAGGGGAGATTTGAAACCTAGTCTGGGTCCTAGTCCGAGCTGTAATCACATTTATTTCCCACTCTTCTCCCAGAGGGCTTTGCCTCACCTTTAATCGTCACAACAACATGGTGAGAAGGACCAACGCTGCAACCATTTTGCTGAGTCGCTCATATTTATTTCCTACTCTCCAGAGTGCTTTGCCTCACCTTTAATTGTTGCAGCAACATGGCAAGGTTGGTTAACATCATGACCAAGGGCTGCAACCCTACAGACAGTTGGGTCAGAATGAATGCTGTGGCACTTTTGAGGAAGCATTGCAAGAAACTAGCTAGAGGAGACTAGAGAACAAATGCAAAGTTTGTTCCTTACGCAGATTTTATTCATAGGATAAGAAGAATAAACAAAGCAAAACAGGTAAGCCTAAGGCCCTCTTCAGTTGCCTGAGTTGCCTCTATGTGGCAGCAGGGTTAGACTCCTGACAGCTGAGATGCAACACTTAGACTGGTTCAAGCGCTGTGATGGGATTCTCTTTCCAGAAATAGGTCACGTCTTTCCTTTATGTACTGCCTTACTATGCTGCTCGAGTAAATTGATGCTCAAGTAATTAGCCTGCTCTTTGGTTTACATTCACATGGCCTTGAGGATGTTCTTGCAAGACCAGGAGAGTACCCCAAATAATCATGTGGTCACCTGAATGAACTAGGACCAGATGGACTTCAATGGTTGGCATGCAGCTACTACCCAGTACTTAAGTGGGTTCCAGTGACACTCTCAGGCTGTACACTCGCTTGGCATAACTTCAAACATGGCAATGCTGCCTACAAGAGATGGAATTAACTCCTTGGATGATTCAGGCCCATACCTAGGCATGAATTTGGCATGGGTGGAGCAATTGTTAGGCACCACCTAAACCCTTATTGAAATCACAGTGGTCTTCCATGATGTTGCAATACAAGGGATGGGTACCTTTTTCTGACTAAGGGCCACCCATCTGGGTCTCCTTCCAAGGGCCACATGCCAGTGGTGGCTAGGGCCAGAGGTAAAAGCGTACAAAGCAGTAAATGCTAATTTTACCTTTTTTTCAGTAGGCTAGTTTCTACACACACTCACACACCCCCTCCCATTTGCCCCCAAGCCTGAGGTTCCCCACTCCATTATACCACCATGGAGTACCAGAGGGAAGATTTCTAGGGCAGTACAGCTGGACAATCCTGTGCTTCAATAGGTTAGTAAAGGGTTGGGAAAAGATGCTGAGTTCTCAGTTACAGTGCTAGTGAGGCTTAATGGGTGGAGAGAATAAAAAAGCTATTTGGTTAAAGGGTTTTAATAGAGTAATTAACTGCTTCCTTGAAGGTGTCTTAGTTTAACATTAATAGTTGAATACAGTATAAGCTTTTGATATTTAAAGTGTCAGGAACAAGTTAACATAGTATGTTCTCATTTAAACCTAACAATATGATTTTAAAGTAACCAGAGAAGTGTGTGCACTTAAATCATGTAATGTGGTATATAAATGTAAATGTCTTTGTTACATTCATCTGCGTTTGTACTATGCCTGCACCCCACAGTTTCTGGGTCAGTGGTAAGTTAAGGGTTCAGAGCGAATAAGAGAGATTGAATGGTGAAAGTGACACAGGTGTAGGTCACCCTGTGCTGTGGGAGCTGAATTTTCATATTATTGTGTGAGTTATGAAATACCCTCTCTTCCGTCCACAGTGCTCAACCTCAGTATATCTATAGAACCTTCTACACTCTAATGTACAAAAATGGCTGTTGTAAGGTGTGGTGGTGTAAGGCATGGGGCTTATCTTAGAGGTGTGGAGCTTGTGTCCCTCAAGGTGTTGTTGGACCAGTCACCAGAACATGCATCATCCCTGACTATTGACTGTGCTGGCTGGGGTTGATGGGAGTTCAAGTCCAAAAACATCTGCATGGTCACAGGTTTTTCAGCCCTGTTTTTTCAGCAAACTAGCTAATTTTCAACACTCCTCTCTGCAAACTCACAACTTAGCAAATGTATAAATTCTTATACCGGAAACACTTGCAAAATACATGTCAATAAATACTGGTGGTTATACTGGTGCTTATCAGGATAAAAACAATATGAATATACCAATATATTTATTTTTTAAAAGAGTATATTGTTTTCCCATAGGCATGTTTCATTGAGGAACAAAATTTCAGACGGAATGAAAAGAGAAATGTTGAAAATATACCGAGGAACTAATAAAAAGGGCAGAGTTAGGGAGACCTCTGCTGTCTAGAGAGGGGAGTTGCAAATGCATTTTTTTCTGGTAAATAATTTCAGTTGTTTCCAGTACTGTATGTAGAAATGTATTTGTGGCCCCAGTTCTATAAATCCCATAGTCGTATGACAACTTACACCCCTGTCCTAAATTAACACATATCATGCCAAATGATTATTATTAGGTGGACCTAAAACAGTTTTCTCCACTGCTACACCGCAAACCGCTTTTGAAACTGAGGTGTCAGTGGTGCAGTGAGATTACTTTAGACTCTGGACTCTTATGATGTCTCTCTCTTTAGTTGACCATGTGTATTGATTTACTTACTTTAAAATGTGGTCAGCCAGCCGTGCTGCATTTGGAGAGCCTCCTGGTCATTCTGCTGGACCAGTAGGGCCCTGATGGCACCATAATGAGGTGCAATGGAACTATGGCATAGTGGTTTGCTAGTGAAATTTTAAAAGAAGTTCTTTGACTCCTAGCCATTGCTTGGGAATAGGTTTGCACTGATTTCAGTGGAACTTAGATCCAGATTAAGATGTCTAAGATTGCAACCTTGTACAGCTGAACATTTTTATCAGCCTCTTTGTGAAGGCTGTTTGTGTGTACTAGCCTCTGGAGAATTTAATGTACAGGGTAAGTGATGTAACTTTCTTCAACCCTTCTTTTAACTGTAAGACCTGTGTTTTCTTTCAGGTAGAGTTTTTATGCACTTTTAGTTATCAGCAGTTTCCTTACTCCCGTTTATCTAGAACAGGGATGGGGTGCTAGAGCTGATTTGCAGGCCAGATTATTATCCCCCCGACTCCTCACGATCCAGGTTTGGCAGGTGGGCAGAGTGATACCCACCTGTCAGTTACCTGATATCAAAATGACACCAAGCTATCTTTTTTGCCCATAGGCATCTTCAGAAGCCCCTTTCAAAGTGCAAGTGAGGAGGGAGGCTACGTCTTGGCTGAGCCCAGTTAGCATGACTTTTCAGAAGCATTTGCTATTACGTATGTCTGTCAATCTCAGTCCTGATGTAAAGTGCAGTGCAATAAATGGCTCAAGCTGGATAAGGAAGATTGGTTAAGGACACCACAATACTCCACAGCACTCCTGTCAAACTAGTAGGCAGTTACCTAGTAGAAAATATATGGCCCACTTAATATTACACAATAAGTAGTGCAGCAGAAAAGCTATGTAGATGGAAATTCGCTTTGGGGTTTTTGTTTTACCCCACTTCCAACAGTTTATAAATATATAAGTAATTCAATATATGAAAGGATTTACAGTTGATCCTCACCCTTTCTGTCATACAGATAATATAATTAGAGCTGCTTCAAGCTGTTTGCCTTCAGAAAAGGCCCTTTTAAAACCTACATAATCCTTTAAAATCCCTGCAAACAGGCATCCAGTTCTGTAGCTGTGACTTTGGAACTTGTCTGTGACACTCTCCCATTGGCTAGTGAAATGTTGCTAGAATGAAGGAAATCTATGTTTCCCCCTATGAGATGGCTTGCTTCACCAGTTGCTAAACCAACTTAGCAACCAAGAGGTCATTTTAGGCTTCTAGCCATTGAGCTACTTCTATGATATTGTCACAGCACACCAATTCCCCTGTTTCCAGTTCATTTCATTTCATTAAGGACTCAAGGAAAAGACAATAGTTGCACTGAATATTGCTGGACCACATGTCAGTGGTGGGTTGGGCAAGAGGCAAAAGTGGGTAGAGCAACAAATGTAAATTTTACCTTTGTACAGAAGGCTATTTTGTGTATACACTCATACACTCCTTGGTGTCCTGCACCCAGGTAACCAAGATACATTATTAGAGTTGAAGGAAGCATTCCAGCCAGGCAAAAACATTCATGGAGGGTGTAAAGCAGGGCTAGCGAGGACTGTGGCTGAAGAGAGCCCCAAGAGTCACATGATGGGGGAAAGGAAGGGCTGCATTTGACCCCCAGGCCTGAGACTCTCTACCCTTGTTCTAAAGGACAGAAGCACGCTGACAGTCTTCTAAGTTGCTACCTTAGGTAGAACCAGCTTCTCTACTAAATCCAGTAGAAAAGAACATGAGATCAGCATACTAGGTTTATGCCAACATTCTGTGTTACCATTGCACTGCTGTAACTGCTTTGCTAGTGGTAAATGGCCAGTGCAAAAGGAGAATCAACAAAACTGGGGAGGGCAGATGCAAAGTTTAATCAAAATTGTATGCTCACTCCGAGCTCTGTCTCCCCAGAACAGAGTGAGGCTATACCAACAAAAGGTACAGGATAAGCAAAAACACCAGAAGCAGAGTCAGTGGAGAGTCCAAGCAACTGCATGTGTCTCCAAGTCTCCCGGCACCACCCTGACCACATCAGAAGATGAGATTTTAACTAGTTCAGCAGCCAGCCATGCCGCAGCACTAGAAATATGCACATCATTGAGGTAGTAGCCAATCATGACACAACACAAGAATTTCAAGTACACTGTGGGGAAACCAAGATGGTGGCATCAATGGACTCTGAGTTTCCTGTTGTCTCTAAACAATGGGAAGGATTAAAATAAATGGGGGAAAGGTGAAATGCTACCCAGCCTGTGGATAAGTCTATTGCCATTGTCATAAGATGATGGACGACTGAAAAAACATAAGCATAAACAGGTAGGAAAGGGGGACCTGGGAGGTCACTGGCTGCTGGGATACCAGAGTTGGCCCATGGAAAGAAAGAAGTAAAGGTGTAGACTTCACCACTGCTTTTTCCCATGCCCTTTAAAGTCTTCACTTACTTCATTGCTGCATTAGGTTGCTATTAAAGGCACAGATACAAGGCCAGTTGAAAATATGGTAATCCTACTCTATCATTTTATTCATAGAGAAGATCAATATAATATAGTTATAATTGTATGAGCAGTACACTGAATGTAATATTTTATAAAGCAGCTCATCAAGAGATTAATGCCCTGTCAGTGATGCTTAAAGAAAATTAAGAGAACTCACTCTGTTTCTGGAATGACTTAAAAATTGCCATTAGTAATGTACTGCTCATTTACGTGTTCATTAAGACATTATACAGTTAGCTCTTTCACTTGAGCTATATGGATTTTCATATTACAATCTTACAAAGAGATTTTTTTTTTAAAGCAAGGCACCATAGCCCAGAAGTCAAAACTGACTGAAGTGTAAATATGAAACAGTGAACATTTACCGGTATTTTCATCTTGATTCTTTTCTTATTTTTCTCTGATAGTGCAATCCTATATATGAAAGAAGTAAGTCTCACTGAGTTCAGTGGGGCTTGTTCCCAGGTATTAGATTGCTTTTGGCAGAGCAATTTTAATCTCTGGCTGGGAGCAGTGGGACAAGGCAGGGCAGAACTCCCACATTCAAAGCCCAGACACTCCACGTGTCCCTATTTTCCAGGGATGCCCCTGATTTAGAGAAGGTGCCCTGGTTTCTGATTTGATCCCAGAATGTCCTACTTTTCCTAACCTTGACACTCCAGATGTTTTGGAACTATAACTCCCATCATCCCTAGCTAACAGGACCAGTGGTCAGGGATGATGGGAGTTGTAGTCCCAAAACATCTGGAGTGTCAAGGTTAGCCATCACTGCCTTAGGATGTCCCTATTTTCATTTGAGGAATGTTGGAGGGTATGGAGTTATCTGACCCCTAAGCCATCTGAAGGCAATCCTGTATAGGGAAGGTTTTTATGTTTAGTGTTTTATTATGTTTTTATATGTGTTGGAAGCTGCCCAGAGTGACTGGGGCAACCCAGTAAGATGTGTGAGGTATAAATAGTAAAATTATCATTATGGAATGGTACGTCCCTATTTTCATCAGAGAAATGTTGGAGGGTATGAAAGCCCTGCCAGCTTCTACTGGCCAGGGTGTAAGGCAACTTCTTAGTGCCAAAAGAGCTGAGGAGGCCCCTTAGCAGCTGACGTGGCTGGAGGAAGCAGCTTGGATTCAAAGCACTTGCTCCAGTGATTTAAATCCAATCCACTTTCTCAGGAGAATGAAAAAATACACCTTTAAAAAATTGATAATTGTTTTCTTTATAGAAGAAGATGAATTTATTCAAAGTGCTTCCTCCAATGCATTGAATACAATCATCTTTTTTCTGGGAATAAAGCAGTGCTCCATTTTTTTAAAAGAGCATTTTCTCTCTCTCGAGAAACCACTCTGTATTCAACAGCTTTCTCTGAAAAGGGGGAAATGCTCCATTTTTAAGAGAATTCCCCCCTCTGCAGAGGCTCCCGAGTTCCATGTAACTGATAATCTGCTGACTGTTGGTTACAGGGAGTTTACTTGTGGGCACACTTCTAGTGCCGATTAGATGATTGGTACTGAAAACTTGTTTTATGGCATCAGGTGACTGACAGATGAGTGGTCTCATCCACCTGTCAATGTTGACCCTAGCAGGTGGGTGGGGGAAAGATTTGTCCCACCAGGCAGATCCAGTTACCCACTCTAGGTGTAGATAGTACTGTACTGAGCTAGATGGTCCAATGTTTGAGTCAGTGTAAGGCAGCTTCCTGTGCCTAATCCTGTGCTCAGCTTGGCTCCGCTGCACCCCACCTCATCCCTATAATGTTCCAGTTTGGGACACTACACTAGCAGAAACGTTATCAGTAGTAGCATATCATCCACCACACTTTCTGCAGCCACAGTGGAGACCTCTGCAGTGGCCAGCATGTGAACATATCCACTATATCCTTCCCCCTCCAGCAGCAACAGTCAGTGGTTAAGGACTACACTCTAGCCAGGTATTAATGGTATCATAACCTGATATTATCTTCTGCCTATGAGAACAGCACGTTTTCATAGCACAGCGATAATTAGCCATAGTTAAATGTATTCCAGGTTCTAATTAAAATTTCCTAAAGCCAGCTGTCATTGCTTTCAGTAGAAATGAGAGGCATAATCAGGACTGGTAAAGACTTTCTGGCACTTTTGCATGAATATCTGCAATATACCACAGTTGCATCGACAGAAGCTCTGTGTGATGTTGCCCGTCATATAGCAGGCAAATTGTATAACCTATCACTTCCGGGAGGGGGGGCACTTTTAGAGCTTTTATTGCAGATACATTTTCTGCATTGGGAAGCTTTCCACCATGTGCATCCTGAGAGACAGTCATTTATTGAACCATAGTACAGGCTCAAGAGGAGTCAGAATGCAGAGGCAGATCTAGGGGAGTGCAATGGGTTTGCCCACACTGGTCACTGAGACAAGAGGGTGCCTCAATGATGTAGAAGTGAAGGTGAGAGGCTGGGGTGGGCACTGAATTTTGGTGTCACAAAGGGCACCACTGAAGTTTGAAAGCCCAAGTCTGCCACTGTGGAATGAAAACTGTATGCATTATGCATACATTTTGCTTTTTTTGGGGGGTGCAAAAGTGTCTAATTGCCTTGCTGAGGAACTTCCTATGAATCATTGGTATTTAGGCTATAGTATCTCTAAATTCAAAGTGCCTGACATTTCTATAGTCTGCTTTTTATATTCAGAACTATCAGGTGACCATTGAGAACAGTGATGCTCTACTGCACATCCACAAGCAAGAATAGTCTGGAATTGGTATACCACTGGAAGCATTTGGGCCTGCCCCTACCATGTCTTAATGTGGATTTTGAACCCCTTGTGCCTCTTTTAATTCTTCCTCATCCATGCAGCATTCTCCTCCAACTACTGTTGTCCCTTACTTTCTCCTCCCTAAACCTAGAGAGTCCCTGTACTTTGAAAATCCAGATAGGAGAGCTAGGGAATGTCTGGATTTAGGAAGTGTGGGACAGCAGTAATTGAAGGAGAACGCCACAAGGGCGGGGAAGAATTAAGAGAGGCACAAGGGATTCAAAATCCACTTTGAGCCAAGACATGGATTAATTTGTCAGGGGCAACAGGGGGCGGAATTTTTAATTCAACAATAGCAACTGAGTTTTCTAAAACAGTATTATCATTCTTTTAGAACACTCTCCCTTTAATACATACCACATATGCCTATTTTGAAGCTCAGTTGCAAACCACTCTGAGAACTTCATAGTCAAAAGTATGGCATATCTCAGTGCCATAATAAATAAATAAATGCCTGTGACAATCCCACGCCTTTACAAAGCCATCATCAAAGTTTACTCAAAGTGCTTTATAAAAATGCTAGTCCAGAGATTAATGATTAACAAGAGATGTGCATTGTTATGTGTGAACACACATTCATGTAACAGAATGGATATCCTGTAAGGCTAAATATATTTTTAGCCCTTAGGTCGTACATGTTTATAACAAGCCACCTATGTTCCCTTACCTGAGTCATCAGCCAAGGAAATGTTAGTGAAGCTGTCATCTGCCTCTTCCAGAGAACCTTCCATTTTGTTTCAGTGAGTTTTTTAAAATTTCAGGAGTGTGTTAAAGAGAAAGCAGCATATCCTATTTTCCTCTTGTTAAATCTTTAATGATTTCACCCACCCACCAGAGGCTACTTGATCCTTCCACTAAAAACGAAACACTTCTTGTTCTTCCTAACAACAGCAAGCTTGTGCACGGAAGGATCGCTGCAACCCTGAGCTGCCTCCCGGAAACGGTTATGGTACGAAAGTTAAATAGTTACAAGTTGCAACGCCTTACGCCAATAGGTGCTGAGTAATCACCATTGTTTCAGTTTTGTACTGTCTTTTCTGTATGAGGGAAGAATGGAAGAACCAGATACAGTATACATTGGCCACTTGCTGTTCAGCTCAGGAAACAGGCAGATGTGCCTGCCATTCAGAATCTGAAAATTAGAAGCCCCATCCAAAACACACTTAGAAAGGTGTATGATTTTATTTAGTGACACAACAAATTTAGTGTGATTCTATGCACATTAACTTGGAAATAAATCTGACTGAGAACTTGTGAGAAGACATTTTCTTAGGTGTATACCGGTAGATGAGCTTGCAAGAAAGAGGGCCTGTGATTCGTGTAGTGCTTGATTTGTGATGGCTCAAGTCTGATCTAGACATTTCACTTACCTCTGTTTTCATATAGTATTCATGTTGTATCATGTGCACTTGGCATGTTGGGTTCCTGGCTTTCCACCTTAGGAATCAGGGCCACCTTAGCAAAGTACCATCTGATGCCCCCTCCCCACATTAGTTCCCTGCCCACCTACCTCGCTAGCTACGGGCTTACCTGGAAGCACTGGTAGGTAGCTGCGAAGTCATTTCAAGTTCCATCACAGTTCCTGGATAGCCAGGACGTTTTTCATATTGGGATTCATCTGAATCCAGAGCACACCCCTACCAATTACCCTCCCCAGCTGCATCCTCTTGTGATCATCAAATTTTGCTTGGCCATTCCCCTGAGCATTAGCATCAATTTTTCAAGGTGTGTATGTGTTTGCAATGGGCAGGTATGCCAGAAAAGTTCCAAAGTTGCCCTTTGGCTCACATACAATGCATTTAATTTTGTTCTGAACTCCTAACCCTAAGTAAAAAATCATGTAAGATTTAATTAACAGTTGTCAATACCTCTTAAAATAAGTATTCAGCCTCATAAAATAGAGCACAGTCTGCATGTAATTTTGTGTGCTTCATTCTGCAGGGCCAACACAAGCATAAAACCTTAATATCCATTGGGCTAAAGCGTCTAAATAATCCTGTTGACATATACAGTACAGGTAAATACATTTGTCTTTGGTTAAACTATATGCCTGTAGAACTACAGGATACGCACTGTTTGAACTCTATAGATCTTATCTAAAATGTTTAATTAATATCCACTATCAATAGTTTTCTATTATTTGTGCCATCTGGCTTCTCTCTGGTAGGTACCAATTGACGTGAATGAAATGTATTGGCTCCGTATAAACTAGATTAAATTTTGCCGAGTGAACACAGGGCCTCTTAGCCTTCCTCGCTTTATCAGCAATGTGGCAATGGATACTATAAAATAAATGCAAATATACACTTGTACATATAATGGGTTGTATCCAACTAACAGCACTAACCAAGCCCAAGATCTCACCAGGATGAGATAATTTGGATTCAACAGAACTTGATCTTTGTTGTCTGAGCCTCAGATATCCTGGGGTAAGGTTGACCCTCACCCTGCATCAACCAGGGGTCAGCCAGTGGAATTTAAACTGGTGGAATTTACATCAGCATCATACCTTTCAACGTTTCCAGACCCAAAACCAGGACATGTGTCTTCCAGGACATGCTCCCGGGTGAGTCATGTGACCTGCACCTCGCTCTCACTCCAGAAAGGCACTTTTTCAGGGCAAGAGAGCAACATGAGAGATTGCTGCAACAAAAATGATCGCTGTGATATTGCGCATAAAAATGGGGATATCCCATTTTTTTCAAATCCTAGAAAGGGGCCATTCTGTGTGAGGGGTGGGGGTAGCACAGGGTAAAGAGAGACTTATACCTACCTATTCCAAACCCTGTTCATCTCAGTCATGTGACCTAGAGACCAATCCTCAAAACTCAAGCCCATGCACACCTGCCAGAGCTGCCAACAGCGTCCCCTCCCAGAAGCTCTTGAGCAGAGTTTAGAACAGGAATAATTTATGCCAGAATACATTACACTGGTTTCCTATAGTTAGGATTGTTCTGTAGATTATACTCAGAGAAGAACCATAGAAATCAATTAACATTACTAACTTAAGGTGCAATCTTAATCTTAGGTCTGCTGGGATAAGTGAACTAGGATCCAGTGGATCTCTGGATCAGCCAGCTGGTTCCCAGCTCAGCTGTGATCTGCCAGTATAATTCCCCCATCCCAGCTCAGCCAGGACTCAGCTTTCAGTAGGGTGCTTTCAATAAAACTGTCCTTTGGCATCTCCCCATGTATGCTGCATGTTCTTTGGGGTGTCTGCAGGCATATCTTTAGGGTACTTGTGAGTTGTGTGAAGTGGGACACAGGGTGTGCTGGTGTGCTTCATGTGCACTTGTTTACCCAATCATCTGTTGTTGCATGTGGCTGTGGGATTGGTGGAGCTTGTGGTGGGCATGCCTGGAGTATGTGGCGTGCAATGTGTGCTGATTGACTGCCTCTGTGAGCATTGCTAGGGGGACCATTTGTGTGCTCTATCCCCTATTTGTTTGTGCTGGCAATTTCAAGCCACTTCGGATAAGCTGTCTCTGAGAAGTCTCTCCATTCATACACAACTGATAAGGGCCCTTAATTCTGTGTGTGTCAACAGGTGGGCTTGTCCCCATAGTAATACTGCCTGAGCTGGCTCTCTGAGTTTTGCTGCCTTCTTTTCTCTCTGCTGGGCTGGGGCCAGCTTACCCAGCCTTTACCCTTCCCAGGAGTTCCTGAACAGCATACTTTACGCCAGATTACCTTAAGATGGCTTCTGTTAGGATTGCTCCCTGTCCATTAACTTCAGTGGGCCTACTCTGAATATGACTTAGTTGGATACATTATTGTACTTATTCATTGGTTTCTTTCTGATGCATGATCTCATATTAGGGTAAGCCATCAGCAGTGAGGTAATCTTTCAGCACTTTAATGCTGGAATCCCCTTTTCATAATGAATAACGTTCAGTCTTATATGCTGAGAAAAACAAAGCAGTGCAGTAGCAATTCTCTTGGCACTTGAGAACTTGACACAATTCCTACTGTTCATTCAATTATATGATTACTCTCGTTTTTTTAATAAAATTGTGTATTAAGGAATTACATAAAATGAAATAGTAAAGTTCACACATGAAAATTAAAGGGTTTGTAGAACCGTGACATAAATTAATTGTCTCTCTGAAAGCGATGAAATCAACTTGTCTATTAGTCATTGCACTTCATTTTTGTTCATGTGTGAATGAAACAATTGCATAACCCGTCCTCATAGCTCACATGGTAGAGCATGAGACTCTTACTCCCAGGGTCGTGAGTTCAAGCCCCACATTGTGGGGGGGGGGGAAATCCTGCATTGCAGGGGGTTGGACTAGATGACCCTCATGGTCCCTTCCAACTTTACAATTATTTGAGTCTATGTTTCTATGATATATATCCAGGTACCCTGATATGTAATAAGTATGTTCTCCTGTTGGGGCTTACCGGTATATACTCCCAGTGCTGTGCCATTGCTGGCTACTTGAGCTATGGTATTTGGAACTGAGGAGCTGGATGGTGGGGGAAGAGGAGGTTATAGGGACAGTTATCTTGGGGTTTCCAATGACTCCAATAAGAGGATGAGATCCAGTTCCTTAATTCTTGTAGGTTTAACATACTCAGAGTAGAACCACTGAAATTAAGAAATTTAAGTCCATTGATTTAATTTGGTCTATGCTAAGAGTATGACATAGTTGGATGTCCCCCAGAATGTTTTACTTAACACCACCTGTTTTGTTGGTGCAATTTTGCACCATCACAGAGGGTGGGAATGAACTCTGAGCTGTCATGGGGTCCCACTTAAGCTCTGCTCCTCCCTTGCCATATCCCCACCTTGGCCATTTTGTGCCCAGTGAACTGTTGGCTTCATCACAGAGGCAAGGATATTGCTGCACTGGCACTTAGGAGCAATGCTATCATTTTTTGGCCTTAGGAGCAATCATATCTCACTCAGCAGACTTACCGGTAACTCAAGAATCGGATCACTCTGTAACTCTTCTATATCTGTGGGAGATTAATGCCTACCAGCCTCATTAAAGTAGGCATCAAAGTGACATTGAGACTCAAATCAGAGCGGAGTTTCTTGTTATGCGAGACAAGATATAATGTAGCCTTTAAAAAAAGAAGTGTTTTGCACACTTTTACATCCAAGGAAAAATTATGCTTTATCGCTATCATTATAATTAATTAATAAGAGTTCAGCTGTGATCTGAATGCACTTCTGTTAGCCTAGTTGGGATTATTTATTGAGGAGGTTTTGCTATGCTGCAAGTCAAGTTATTTTCACAGTAGTCAAGTCACATAAAAATTGTTCTGAGCAGAAAAATGGTCCTGTTAAGCCTTGCAGAATCATGCCCACGACATGCATCGAATATATATGTGTGTGTTTGTTATTCAGCATTTAATTAGTTCAACGCAAGTGACTATATTTACTTTTCTTCTACATAATTGAGTGAAGATTTTCTAAGTTCTTGGTCATGAACAGAATGCAAAATGCAGTGTTTCTGAAGAATGTGTTTTGTTAAAAAAGAAAAAGAAAGAGGCACCTGCCAGTGGATTTTTCTTATAATTAGCTCTGAAGAAAAGTATCTGCTTAGTGTATACTAATAAGGCAGTGATATTTCAGGTAAAATTCAACTTGTTAAAGATGGATGGCGAGTAGCAATAACCTACTTACAAGTGTGCAGTCTTGCAAAGGTTGAGACACAATAGCATCAGATGTGCCAGTTTTTGTTTCACCAATGAAATTGGGAGATGCTAAATGTTGTCAGTCTCTTATCTCCATTTTCCAATTCCTTTATCTATTTGTTTAATTTTTGTTGAATTCGTTTAATTATCTGTCATCCCTCATTTACTATGCTGCATTCTAAAAAAATCAAAAAATCAGAATTCAGTACATTTCCAGTATTTATAAGTACATGCAGGACATGGGATTACTTTTGAAAATTAAATGCAACATATGGATTATAAATGGGCATGGAGCCCGAGAACTCCAAAACTGTGTTATGCTACCACCAGGCTCCTTATCTCTTTGGCTTTCAGGGGAGGGCAATTCTCAAGGTTATGAGTAATTAGTATTAGGAATGGAGATAAGGGAGCACCCAGGAAGCAGAAACATGGGGAAGGTCAGAAGTCAGAGCTCTGCCCACTGAGGCTCTCATGTAGGAGGACCTACCAGGACTCACATGAGCTCGGAGACACCATGTTCCTTAATTCTGTGTTGCCCACCTCACCCTCCCAACCACTATCTTGATGGTCGAGCACAGGGTCGTAGATCTATGGAGAGGACTCAGGTGGACAGCCATGTTGAGCTATATTGTCTCCTTTAACATTAACAAATCTCTAGTTACTAGGAATACTGCCCCTGCTTTTTGGAACAGTATCCCTGTTAAGATTGAAAAAGTGCCCACAACCCGTATTTTCCAAAAACAATTCTGTTTCAACAAGCTGGATGTTTGCGTTAGGTGTCCATTTTGTATTGCTTTTAAATCTACCTTTAGCTGTTCTATGATATGTTTGTACATCGCCTTGAGACACATTTAAATGGATATATTATTAATAATAATGATAATAATGTGGCGTGGGTGTTTGCTCAGCTGTTTCTGTCTTGCTTTTTCCTTGAGACTTGTGTGTTTACGCTTCTTCAGCAGTCAGGCAGTCAGCTTTTCCCCGATGCAAAGATGTCTGAAAAGATGGTTGATGATAGCATCCATGTCTGAAGCTAACTCGTGCTTAGAGATTAATTATTCAAAATGACAGATGCTTTAAACTGGTGTGATCAATAGTGTTATCATAATACACAGTAAAGGACGAGTCATCGCTGAGCTAGAATGCGGGAATTGGTTTTTAATTTGTTATCAAGGAAATTAAAATAAGCCAAAAATGAACATAAAACACACCCAGTAGAGCCAGGAGACATCAATAGCTATTGCCTTCAGTTTCTCCTGCTTCATCCAGGTGATGTTTAGCTTTCTGCTCTTAATTACAATTTTTCATGTTATAAATGCAGTAGTGACCTGGGTATGACAGCAACATAAAGAACTCCAAGCTGATCCTCGCAGAAAGGGTATTTTGATCTTATTGCCCCCAGAGAGTTCACAAGGAAACTGCTGCCTTTTCCAATGAAGATTGATAACTATTAAAGAAAAGCAGAAGGGGCCACCTTTGTCATTACAGTCCCTGTAAGCAAAGCCAACTAACAGAATAGCTGTTCTGACTGTCACTGGCAGTGGTAGCCTTGGCAGAGCATGGGCAGAGGATGTCCCAAGCTATATTAATTCCTATTGGCAGCAATTTTGAAATGGTATACCTCCACCGACTACTCCCTGAAGAACAGTTCCCTGCAGACTTCAGAAATATTGCTTGCTGTCAAAACAAAGGGACAGAGGAGATGTTGTCATTATGCCTCAAGAAGCATTTCCCATTTACTTTAAGCACTTCTGCTGCTAGGAGAACCAAGCTAGCTATATATCAAAGGATAATGTAGACTTGAGGAGTATGGTCTGGCTGATCAGAAGTCACAGACCTGGTGCTCCAGTTTATATGGTAAAGAAGAAGAACTCCTGAATGTCAGTCACTGGGGAACAACAATGGAAGAGGGCTATTTCAGGCTTCCCCAGAGCAGATCCTACTATTAGACATGGTGAGGCAGCTGTCTCAGGTGGCAGATGAGGGGAGTGGCGGCAAGGTGTTGGAGAACAGAGCTCTGCTAATCCTGTCACCAGGGATGTCCAAATGTCTTCTGTACACGCATTGAGGAAGGGCACTATCTTGTCCTTCGCCTAAGGTAGCCCTGGGATTCCCATTGATACCTAGTTGGCCACTGTGGGAAACAGGATGCTAGACTGCATAGGCTTTTAGTCTGATCTGGCAAGGATCTTTTTATGTTCCTTATCTTCTCCCATCCATCCAACACACAGCATCACATGTGAGACAGACATTCCATGCAGAGTCCCAAATATGCAATGGACAGAACTGTGGAACCATTCTCTACCTTTTTTTATTTTTTAGGAGGAGGAGGAGGAGGAGGAGGAATTGCACAAGTATAACAGATCTGTGATGGAAACTAAAAACCACCTTGGATATGGTAAAAAGCCTAAACCATTTGACTACCTCATTTTGTTCTACATCACATCAATATTAATGTGTGATTTGACCAAAAAAAGGTGCTCTATTAATTAGTTTTCTTCACCTTCATTATTATAAGTGCATTTGTCATTTAGAGAACATTATTATGCTGTGTCTCATTCACAACGTTTATGTATACCAAATCACTCAGAAATAACGTGTTTTGGGGGGGAGGGGAGGCAAAATCGTATGACACAGCAGCAGTGAGGTTAATGGAACTCTCTGTTACAATTTCATTATCATCTGTCACTCTAAAAAAAAATCAAACTTTATCTTTGTAGTTTTGGCAAATCCCAAGGTAATCATCATTCAATGTTTTATTAATAAGACTGGCAATGGAGGTGATGAGAATTACCCAGCCACAATAGGCAGAGCTTAACATTCCTGCCTGCTATAAGAAAGTTGCAAAGGGAAAAGGAGAGCTTTGATAAGTGTCTGGACCACCACATTTCAAAGACGTACCTGAAGCCATACTTGCAAAGCCACTTACACAACACCTAACAGCACTTCAGTAGATGTGACCAGCTTAATACATTGGACGGGAAGAGGGGGGCTATTGTCCTATGATGGTGACACCCAGAATGCACCCAAAGCTTCATTTTTAGAAAGGAAGTTGGGAAGCAAAAAAACAAACAAACTTTCCTACAGGCAGTCCCTTAGTTCACAACTGAAGTTTGGAAGGAGCAAATTGAGCCATAGGCTGAAAAACACTGAAAATGCTTAGGGAGGGGAAATATATGGCCATCCAGATGTTGTTGGACTCCAACTCCCATCAGCCCCAGTCAGTGTGGCCAATGGCCAAGGATGATGGGAGGTGTAATCCAACAACATCTGGAGGGCACCAGGTTTGCCCATTGTTGCCGTCGGTAAAATAACTAGACAGAACATGTGCCTATAATACTTCAGTATACTTATTTTAAGAAAAATTTTGATTCTACTTACAAGCTGCCCTGTACTTTGTCATTCTGAAGAGTAGATAGCAGTCTTGAATTTAACATGCTGCATTGTCAGAAAATATACTGTTTTAATCAAATCTGAGCTCTAAAGTTTCTATAGGAGAAGACCTTAGTCACATTTGTACCCCACTCTTCCCCCAGTGAGCTTTGAGGCATGTATTAACAGCCCCCAGTATTAACAGCCCCGTGACACAGGCTAGATTTAGAAATAGTTATTACGTAGTTCAATGTCACGCAGTGAACTCCATGACTGAGAGGGGATTTGAACCCAGGCCTTATCCGTTCCTCACTAGTATTTAAGTCACTGTAGCAAAGTGGCTCTCCTCCAGCTGTTGTTCAACACATTTCTAAGAATTCCTACTGTTTTGTGCTTCTTTTAAAATGTGCAACATGTTTTCTTCCCTCTAACCTATTTGCAGATGTCACTTTAAACATTATTTTCCAAGGTTTTATTTTTCCATAGAAAACAGATGTCTGCAATTATCTCTGCTTTGACCTCTGAGACTTATCAAAGTCAAATAGGCAATCATCCAATCAGATGAGCTATCATTACCAGAAGAAAAGTAATTATAATCTGAATATGTTTGAACATGATTATTATAAGTCTAAACTGTTGTACTTCTGATTGGGATTGAACTGAAGAAATTATCATTTTATAATTCAAATGATATAACTTCATTTGTTTTTGTAATTTTGAAGAGTGGAGAGCAGAATGATTTAATAATGTAATCCTTTAACTAGGAACAAAGCATGCAGTGATATCTCTAAAGCCACAGAAAGATGTCTTAATTAAAGAAAAGAGCTAAAATCAGACAAACCACAAAATGATTGAATGGGGTTTCTGGAAACAATGGGAACACCAAGTACAGAACATTTCCCCCTTCTTCAGATTATCCAGGAACAGCTGAAGCGATGACACAGGCAAAGGTTTGGATAAACAGGAGTTCTAGTTTCATAGGTTCCATAAGTAGCAAAGATGGCCACTGAATCTGGTAGTCTATTCTATTTACATGCTTCTTTCCGGGCATCCGAACTAAACACCCAGTGGCATATGAAGGTCAGCCTTCGTCAACCTGGTATCACCAAGGTATTTTTTTTTAACTCTAGGCCAGTCTTTACCAATCTGATGCCTCCAAATGTTTTGGACTACAACTCCCATCAGCCCCAGTTGGCACACTCATGCTGATGGGAGTTGTAGTATAAAATATCTGGCAGGCATGTGTTTTGCAAAGGCTGCTCTACAGCATGTAGCTTGGGGGCTGAAAGGGAAAAAGAATTCAGTTTAGGAGTAAGCATCTTAGAGGCCACCAAGATCCACTTGTGTGAGATCACATTAATCACCTTGTCATCCCAGTAATGGTTGGATATGTTTCTAGAGCCTCATCATTTAGGAAGGGACTGTGGGGAGCCTTTTTCAGCTGAAGGGCTGCTGTTCCTTTTGCATAACCTTCCAGGGGCCACATGCCAGTGGTGGGTGGGGCCAGAGACAAAATGGATGAAACAATGAATATAAATTTTACCTCTGTGCAGTGGGTTACTTTTAAACATACTCCTACAATGCTCTCTATTCTCCTTCCAAGGAAGTTAGAAGCATGATCAAGGACACATTCCAGCCAGGCAGAAACACTGGATGAGGAAGGGCTCAGAAGGGTGCGTGGCCTATGGAGGGTCCCAAGAGTCAGATAAAGAGACCTGGAGACATTTGGCCCTTGGGCCTGGGGTATTAATGAGCATTTTCAGATGTTCCATCACTGTCACCACCAGTTCTCCTCAACTCTCTCACCAAAGCCTCTTAACATGGGTTGCAGTGCAGGCAAAGTAACAGTATTTTTAGGTCTGAATGATTTCAATGGGAGAATTAAGCATATCCTTAAATATTTTCCATTGAATTCAGTGTTGTTGAGAAGTGCCCTTTTGTATAGGTCTGAATTCTGTATCAGACCATCAGCATAGTGGAACCACAATTAAGTCTACCTTATAAACATATTATTCAGAGCTTTATTCCAGAGATCAAGCTATTGCCCATGCTCTTAATGATAGTTGTGAGCTTCAGATTTTACACACTCAAGCCTTCTCCAGGGACCATATGGAACAGATTTTGCAGCAGCATCCTTTTGACCACAGGGCTAAGAGGGCAGGGAATACAAAGGTGGCTGGCTCTACTGTCATATCCAATACAGGCTTGAGCTGACAAGGCAGAAGGGAAGATGGCGGGTGAAATAGTGAATAGCACCAGCATTTTTTCTCCACACTAAAGGCAGTGCTGTAGCCCCCACCACTGCCTGCATACCAGGGATATTCCAGCTATCCACCCTGAAGTCTCAGGTTTCATGTTTATTTTTAATTTTTAAGTAAGTTTTTCTTCTTTTTAAAAACTTGCGCTGATAAAAGCAAAAAGATGCAAACAGGATTCTGCCCAGTAGTTGACTAAGAAGCATCTCATCTTGCCTTCCAGAGTTCTGGGTGCAGAGACACCAGAACAACTGGCAAGCACTAAACTATCCTTATCATTCATGTTTATCCAAATGTAATTGGGTATGGTTAATATTTAGTGCAATTAAACGACTTTGAACATATTGACAGAGGCATGACTTAGGCTACCTTGTGCACTAGGCAAGGAGCCGTATCGGTGCTCCCACACACATAAGGAGCTGTATCAGTGCCCTCCCCATCACTTGCTCCCTTGACAATGAGATATATTGGTGCCCCCCCAAAAGCAGCAGTGGAGTTGCCCAGGGAGCATGTGGATGGGCGGGCAGTCTCCTAGCCACTCCAAACCAGAGTGGAGAGGTGCAATTTTTGCACACACACCCAGGCCTATGCCATTGGTGGGGGCCAACCTGGGCAACCGTCTCATGTACGAATATTGGTCAGGTCATGGAACACACACATCATTGGCTCCTGACAGAACCATCAGTGGTTCTGATATCATAGCTGTAAACCCTCCCTTTTTGGGTGGGAAACTCACTTATTCCAATGCTGTTTCCCGCTGCTATCCCGGATTGTTGATATCCCTTAAATTTCCTGGATTTCAAAGGAAGCAGCTCCTCTCCCTCCCTGCTGACCAGGGAGGCTCCTCAGCTGCATTGCTCGGCTGCCAATAAGGAGTCTGAGACCGACTGGGGGCGGAGCTTTCATGCCTTGTGCAGCCAGACCCTCACGCCCAACCAGACAGCCAGCCTGCCTGCCATCTATGTGCTTGCTCTTTTGCTCACCCATTCGTGCGCAGCCTCTGGAGCGCAGGGTGGTGAGGCTACTTGGTGCCATTGCACTGCCCTCGCGGCATCCCTTATTTTCAAATCCGAAAGTTTGAAAAAATCCCTTATTTTCAAATCCGAAAGTTGACAGCTATGTTCTGATTGGTTCTGGTTGAGGCGCCGCCCCCACCTTCTCTAGGACTCTGTATGACCAGAAGTGATAAATTCAGGCCACAGAGTTTGTGCTGTTAGCTGCCTCAGAGGGCTCCATCACTCTATATTAAGCAGTATCTCATTTGCTCGTTTTAGTATTTTCAAACTGCAAACTGCCTTGGGTGCCTTGGCAGAAAGGCGGTATATAAATGCAGCAAGTAAACAAACAAAGCCATGAAAGGTCACAATTCTTAAAGTTCCGACCATTCTGCATTCATTTCACACACACCAGACTCTTCCTGCCCTTAAAGCCCCTCCCCAGGTTTGACTAAAGGGATCCACCAAGTTATTGTGCTTGCATTACAGTAGTGTGGACAATATCATGTGCTATTGTAGCAGAAAAATTGAGAGTAATTAGAATGCAGTTGGGGAGCACTTCAGAGTAGATGAGCAGATAAGTCCTCAATTTCCTAATGCCTCCTAATTTGGCGGAGCTGCCTGCAAATTCTTACGCCAGAATGAAGACTTCTCACCCTCATCATCTTTGACAACTGATAACTCACCATTAATGATTTAACATGTAGTAAATAATAATTTTACAGTATTTGTTGATTCAGGTAATAAATTAAAAAATTGTCCAGTAGCACCTTAGAGACCAGCTATTGTGTATCTGAAGAAGTGTGCATGCACACGAAAGCTTATACCCAGAACAAACTTACCGGTAGTTGGTCTCAAAGGTGCTACTGGACAATTTTTGAATTTTGTTTAACAATTTTTTTTTAATTTTTTTTGTAGCGATGGACTGACCGCAACAACTTCTTGTTCAATGTGAAAGGTCAAAAAATGAGTCAGGTAATCTGCTTTTCAAAGCATGCTCATAAATCTCTTCCATTCCAACATATCTCATCATTTTCTGCTTAAGAAATTCAGCTTTATGATTTAATTAACCTTTGGTTATTAAAGAGACCCAGTATAGGATGCTTCATGTGGGCTGTGTGAAAAAATAAATTTAATATAACCAAGAGGTCAAGATTCAGACCACACTTTGGTCAGAAAAACAGCAATAGTGCTTCATTATTCACCTCAATTTGAAATTACTATGGCTTCGTTTTCACTGGGATGGTAAACTTATGTCTGGGCTGTGCCACTGTAGATTGCAAGAAGCGGGTTGTATCATTGAATACTCCAAACATACAAACAAACAAATCCCTCCATATAGAAAACTAGATTCTAGGCCAGCCTTTCCCTGACATACTAATTTATTTTTATTGATTGATTTATTATTTAATTTCTATACTGCTTAATATATTTAAAATATCTAAGCGGTGTAATTAAAAAAAAAGGAAGCAACAACAGACAACTTAAACAAAATATTTCAAAAATACACTGTTGTATTTTTGTATGAAGGAAGTAATGTGAGCCCCCTCCTGCTATGGTACTGTCCAGACACAAGTTTGGTACCTCAGTGAGAAACTGAGTGAGAAACTTGTTAGTGTAAATAATTCAATCAATTGTTTGGAGTCAATATAATTCACATCCTTGTATTTTCTGAGCTACAACGACATAAACATACTAATTCAAAGCCAGGGATTGCCAGTGTGGTGCCATATAGGCATTGTTAAGCTCCAGTTCCCAACTGTAGAGTTGGAAGGGACCACGAGGGTCATCTAGTCCAACCCCTTGCAATGCAGGAATTTTTTGCCCAATATGAGACTTGAACCCACAACCCTGAGATTAAGAGTCTCATGCTCTACCAACTGAGCTATGCCATACACATTGGCTACCCTTGATCTAAGCTCTTTGGCGTGTATCACATTAAGTCACACTCTGATTAGACTCATTGAGATCTATGGGCATAAGTTGGTCATTGCTAACTTATCCATAAATTTCTGTACATCTACTCTATGACTTAATGGGATACAGCCCCATGATTCTTGTTCCATTCCCTTATGCATTTATTCATTAAAATGGTATGTTCTTCTTTTTGAACAAACCGTCAAAGTAGCTGCTGAGTTGTGATATAATAACATTACAATCAATATAAAACAATCCTGCTTGAATCCTGCTTGAATCGGGTTTCTCACAGGCATCTGGTTGGCCAGATTCTGAGAACAGGATGCTGGACTAGATAATAATAATAATAATTCTTTTATTTATACCCCGCCCATCTGGCCGGGTCTCCCCAGCCACTCTGGGCGGCCTCCAACAGATATAAAAATACATTAAAATATCACAGGTTAAAAACTTCCCTAAGATGAGCCAGGGGCTTGATCCAGTAGGCTCTGCCCATGTTCATCAGTCAAATGCCATTTGCACTCTGAGTTTACGATCTGAAACTGCTTTACTTCAAGAGCTCCAGGACATTACAAATTTAGAGCATTACAATTATGTCATTTCAGTTTTCCTTAGCAACAAGAAGAAATTAACGATGCAAAGCAATGTAGGATCCCAGTTTGGGAAAGACCAGCTGGGAGATATGGAAACTTCTTTGATGTTTCCTGCAGCCAAAACTGCCATGGAAGTACTTTTAAGTTGAACAGGAACCTTGGTAAATTAAGGGATTGTCTAAGTTAGGGTTTGATAATGTTTATCCAGTTTGGGTTTGCTTTTTCTCCAATGGGAGTAATTTAGGTTTCTTTAATTTGGGGACATTGCATTTCTTTCTCTGTAACATTTACATGTCTTATACTCTTCCTTTTATCTTTGCAAACTTATTATTTCATAAAAATTTGTGTGATCTCAGATTATTTTAACACTCTCATGCCTATAGCTTTAACCTCCCACTACTTAAGGAGGTTTCAGAAAGACCCTAGCCAACTTCTAGAGGCTGTTTGATCTGGTATATAAAATTTAAATCTGATTTGCTTGTGCAGTTTTCTGATTTTGTGCAAATCTGAGGAATCAAAAGAAAAAAATGTATATAAGCATAGCTCCTCTGTTCAGGAGCATACCACAATTAGCGACGAGCAACCACAGAGCCTAGGGCTTGCTGATCAGAAGGTCGGCGGTTTGAATCCCCGTGACGGGGTGAGCTCCCGTTGTTCCATCCCAGCTCCTGCCCACCTAGCAGTTTGAAAGCATGTCAAAGTGCGAGTAGATCAATAGCTACCGCTGCAGCGGGAAGGTAAACAGCGTTTCCGTGCACTGCTCTGGTTCGCCAGAAGTGGCTTAGCCATGCTGGCCACATGACCTGGAAGCTGTACACCGGCTCTCGGCCAATAATGTGAGATGAGCGCCGCAACCCCAGAGTCGGTCACGACTGGACCTAATGGTCAGGGGTCCCTTTACCTTTACCTTTATAGCCAGAAAACAAATGAAAGCACTGAGGAAGTAGTGGGCATGGAATGGGGAGTTGCAGAAAGTGACAAGTTGTTCACCCACCCCAAAACACAGACAAATTTTCTGTGACTCCAACTGGAGCAATTTGGAGACTGATTGTCCACAATTTATCAGATTATTCAGGCCTGAATTTTACTGAAGATAAACATCAAGCTTGGTGTTTTCCAGGGGTGCCAACCTGAATAAAATATTGGGGGAGCCTAGGAAAGCCCCGCCCAAATAATCAATCACATGACACAGTACACGCACCATTTGAATGGCAATACCCATCAACTTGGGGGGGTCAGTCCCCTCAGATATTTTATTGGGGGAGCAAAAGACCCCTCAACCCCCTAGGAGTTGGTGCCTGTGGTGTTGTCTGAGGGTAACTGAGGGCGAAAACACAGTAAACTCTGGTGTGGACAAGATGTAAGCCCAGTGAGTAAAACCAGCCTCCCTACTTGTATGTCATCACATTGCATTCCATATTATTTTCCACATCAGAAAGGGATGGCATTATAATGATGAAAGATATATCTCTGTGTTTTAAATATGAACACAGTGTGAGTAGAAATTATATTTAATTCATTGGGGTGGGGTGTGGAATCAGGAATGTTTTAAGAAGCAGAATTCTGGAAAAGAAAAGAAGTTGAGTTTGGCATACTTTGCAAGTTAAGAGGTTTTGCTTTTACTTGGAATTCCGAAGTGAGCTTTCAGATGCCTAAGGGGAAAGCGGGGGTCTTTTGTCCGCTGGAGACCATGATCCACTTAAAATTCACCCAACATGACTACCGGTAGCTCCCGTAGCCTTGCAGTAATTGTGTTTGGCCAGTAGATGGAGCAGCTGCAGCAGGTAGCAGCAAATCTGTAGGGACACTCCTAAAGCATTCAAAACAACGGAGCAGCCCAGCTCCCTTGACTCCCCCTTTGCTTGTCAGCAGCTGGACGCCTGACAGGGACTGGGGAAAAGAGCAGCATGGGAAGAAGGAAGAGGAATGGCGCTGAGCCAGCGTTCAACACAAAGAACCAGCAGCAGGTTGAGACTTTTTCCTGCACAGTGTGTTTCCTGTTGCTGACAGCTCCAACTCAAGGTGGAGAATGGGGACCCCTCTGCCTCTTTCAGGGCATAGCTTCAGGATCCTAAAACCTACAGCAGTCAGGATGGTGTCAAAAAGGTGTAAACAAATACGGGCGCATGCTTGTAAGAACAAAGAAAGGCAGAAATTCCAGGGGACCTCCTCAGTCCTTCACTTTTGAGATGGAGGACATAATTCATGCCTGGGAGCAGACTTGGATCTGCTTTTTAATGCCCAGGTTCATGGCCCATAGCTCAGTGGTAGAGAGTATCTGCTTTGCATGACAAAGATCCTGGGAGAGAACCCAGTCTGGTACATTGGAGAGCCACTGCCAAACAGTGTTAGACAACCCTGATAATGCAGCTTCCTGTCTTCCTGAGAATGTTTTTAAATGTGTACAGAGTGCCTTCATGCAGCAGCAGACAGTGGCTACAGACATCTCCATCACTTACAGAATGAAGGAGAATGGCCTTTTGGAGGGGCTTGAACCTAGGGTTGCCATATTTCAAAAAGTAAAAACCAGGACACCCCTAGTTGAGCTTTTTTTAGACAACCCCCAAATTGTTGAGCTTTTTCTTCTTCTTCCAGAAACTACTTGTCTAAGATCCAGGAGAAAGTGCCACCTTTCAGAAATCCCTCCCGAACGTCAATTCTGCCTTTGAAATCCCGGTAATGTAATGCAGCCCTACTTGAACCTGACATCTTTGAAATTAAGCGCTGTCTGTCTCCACTTTAAATCTATCTATTCCCTGCCTTTTCAGAATAGACTGAGTATTCAGCAAAGTAACTTTGTGAGAATAGGCTATGGAGAAATGTGGGGAAGGGCTGTAGCTCAGTGGTGAACTCTGCCTTGCATGCAGAATGCCCCAAATTTTACCCCTGGCATCTTCAGGTAGGAGATGCCAGGAGAGCTGCTGCCAGTCAGTGTAGAGAACACAGAGCTGAATGGGCCAGTAGGACTGGCTTAATGTAAGTCAACTGCCTATTTTCCTATGTGCCAACATACTTAGAGTTGCCAACTATATTTCCATTCCATTAATATTTTTTTTATGGTTGTGTGTGACAGAACTCGGAAACACAGCTTCATCTGCCAAACTTCAGCTGGTCAACAGCACAGCGCAAGCTGCCTACCAGACAAAAGTAATAGCAACCTCAAGTGCAGTGACACAAAGGTGCTTTGCAAAATGTTTTTAAATTGCCTATATTGTACTGCAACCAGGAAACATTAAACAGAGATCAGAAACATGTAAGCTAAGTGCCCAGTACCTGGGAATGGGGCTGCAACTCGGCAGTAGAGCATCTGCTTAGTGTGAAGAAAGCCTCAGATTCAATCTCCAGCTTCTCAAGTTAGCGCTGGGCATGTCCCGTCTGAAACCCTCAGGAACCATACTGCCAGCCAGTGTAGGCAATACTGAGCTCAATGGGTTAATGACTCCTGTTCCTAACACACAGCAGAGGAATTATGTGCAGCAACTGTCACAGCACAATCCTAACCATGCTACTCAGAAGTCAGACCCATTGTATTCAGCGAGCCTTACTTCTAGGTAAGTGGGGATGGGATTACAACCTAACATCTGTTCTTAGATTATTCATTTACAGCAGCACATTGCAAATACTCTTTCAGTCTAGTTCACATGGGATGGGAAACATTAAAGGAAGAATCAAGTTGGGAAACTTTGCTATGAGCAGAAAAAGTCACAGGCCATAGCTGTGCGGAAAAGAACCATTATTAAATGTGAAACTCTGAATTAAGATTCCATCTCACATTTGACAGAACACGAATTCAATCTTACTCCTTTTTACAATGAATGTACATATTGCATCAGAATAAATACAGTGGCTTATGAGTCTCTTACAGACTCATTGCTACCAGGTATTCTTCCAAAAAAAGGGTGGGGGGGGGGAGACTTACTTTGTCTGACCTAGTTCAGTCCCCATCATCTCCACCCATTTATAATCCCTGGACTCCCAGTATCTTCAACATGGTACCTAATTTACAGTGTATAAAATTTACACAATCAAGCAAAATCCCAGTCTATATCTACAGGACCCTGAATCTCCTTTTAAATAAGACATTAGTAAGCATCACATCAGAAAAACCTTCCATTAATACTGCTTCGGATCTGCTGTTTTACAGAGCCAGTGATTGAATTCTCTACCCCTGCAGGAAAAATTAAAATATGGCAGATAATACTGTCTTCTCTCAGTGATTCTGTTTTCTGCTGGGACTATCATAAGGAGTGCTGTGTTACTTTTCTCTGAAAACAACACAGAGGAAAATAACACAACACTTCATATAATGTCTAGTTGCCCCAAAGTCCACTGCAGCCAAGAAACAGTTCATGACCTCAGGGCATTTTTTGTCAACAATTATCATGGCCATTACAGGTGTGGCATGGGAGGGGGGGTATTTTTTTTTGCTTCTGCTCACATCTAGAGGCTGGGAAGAAGTTAGGCAATTTTGTCCATGGTCAGGTTAATGGGTCCTACTGTCAAATTAGCACCAATTGTGGCCGCTCATAACTCTTGCAAAACCTGCAGTGTGCAGCTTGCACCAAGTAATGGTGGAACTGGTGGCCCTGCAGATGCAGTTTGTCTACCGCTCTCATCCTGTTCATTGGCCATGCAGGCTGGGGCTGATGGGAGTTGGGAGTCCAGGGCTCCGGGTTCCCTATAGCCACACTAACTCCTATTATCTATGGGTGCATGCATTTGCTGTCCCATAGGTCAATTACTAGGGCCAGAGGAAGGAAACCACAAACAGGAAAGAGTTAAACACCATCCCACTGGCCCTAAAACAGGACCCCCAGCACATGGGATCAATTCTCCAACTTCCTTGCCCTAGTTAATCATGTTAAGTGTTGCAGTGCAAGATATGATCCTGGCATGCTTGGGGGAGAAGGGGCTTTGCTCCTTGCTCTGAAAATTCTCCACCTCTGCTATGGAGAAATGCACCCACTCTATCATAGGACTGCTGTAAGAATTTCCGTGCGGAGTCAGGCTCCTAGTCCATCTCGCTCAGTCTTCTGCGCCTGCCCATAAAGAGCCAGGCAGGCAAGCCAACAAGCCGGAAGGGCATCGTCATAATATCTTCCACCTGCTGCTTATTCCCCAGTGCCTGGTAGTCCAAAGTATAATGCCACTGAACAGGAAGCTTGCAGAAATAGTGCCAACAACAAGGAGGCTGTTGGTTACAGCAGAGTCACCCTGACTTGGCAGCAAGTGCCGCAGAAGGAGCTTGCACTGCCTGTGTTTTAAGCAAGCCAGCAAAGCCAGGAGACCAAAGGCAGATTCCGGAGAGGTGGCAGAACCGCCTTGTCCACTTAACACCTCTGTTGGTACAGCAAACACTGGGAGTCACTGCTTTTGTTTACTGAAATATTGAGAGGGCTTCCTGCAGCTTATCCACTGTAGCAAAGCCTGGAATGGGGAGGAGGGACGGGTGGGGGGTGGCTTTCAGTCTCTGGGCATGAAGATTCTGTTTGGATTGCTCTCAGACAACCCTTAACAGCTGGTTATAATTATGTGCTGCAGCTTCAGAGGAAGTCGCTGGCTGTGGGGAGTGTGCAGCGCTTGGCTGCAGATCAGCTGCTCTTAAGGGTACAGCTGAGAGATGGAGACTTGGAACAGTGGCACTGAGTGGAGGGGAGGGGGGAAGCCTAATTATCTGCCACTTGAGAGCAGGGCTCCCTTGTCGAGTCATTACATGTTGGTGAGAGTCCCTCAGCATACATACCGGTATAGGATGTTCAAATGAAGGAAGGGCTGGGTTTGGCTGCCAGGAATCTGTACCATGGAGGATTGAAACTTTTAAAAAGAACAGAATCATCTGCTTCTATCTGAGAGTTTTGTTTTATTGTCCTAGCCTGTGATTTGATTTAAAGCTTTTGGAAGAAGGGAGAAAATATCCTAGTAGGGGGAGATGATGTTGGAATAGTGACTTCTGGCCTTAATGTTTCAAACTGCCCAGCAATGAACAGAGCTCATGAAAATGCAGCTCTTTTGATTCTCACCAAGGTTCCTAAATACTTTCCTGCACTTAATTTCTCCCCACCTCCCACTCCCTCACTATCCCACTCTGTGTTTCACACTGGATTGTTGGAAGGTGCAATCCTATACCCTTATGCCTGGGAATAAATTCTATTTAACATAATGGGACTTACTTCTGAGTAGAAGTGTATAGGATTGCACAATAAATCTCTGAAACAAGATTTTAAATAGTTTGGCCCTCTTGTCCAAGATCACTTTAAAACCAGGCATTATTGGTAACTCTTAAAATTCTATTGACACTCTGTTTTATATTGCAATTTGGATGGAAGATAAGAGTGTTACACACAGCTCTAGTTTCGAATGGCACAATCTATACGTGTCTACTGAAAAGAAAGCTTTGTTGAATTCTATAGGACTTACTCCCAGGTAAGTGTGCATAGAACTTCACACTAATTGCACAAGCCTAACTATGTCTACTCAGAAAGGGGTGTAGTGGGGTAAGTGGGGTTAGGACTGCAGCCTAAATCTCTGCAAATCAGTATATCCAGTGGAAGTGATTAGTGAATTATTTATGTAGTTCCTAGGGTTGATCATGCAACATGAATTCTGTTAATAAAGAATGTAACTAAACTGTACTACAGAGACATAATGTTTCTTAAATTGCTTTCTAAAAGTTTTATTGTAATAACAATGAAATACATTTTTGATTATGCAATAAATTAATAATGCTATATGTTAACATTCCAGGTAACATTGAACATTTTTTAACAGTTGCTTATAAAATAAAATGTAATATACATTTTCCTGTGGAATTACATGGTATTTCAGGAGTTTTATTCATGGAAGACAGCAGTTGTGCTTGCACATCATTGTAAACCATAGTTATTTATTTTCTGTGAATATGCAGGTAGCATCCACTTTGTTCCTTCCCAGCTTGACCAAGAGCAACAAACCACAATACCTGGCTTAGTTACAACATAAATGGAATCTGGAGCCCAGCTGTTTTCATATCATTGTCTGCTGCACTAAGTTATTTGCTTTTTAGCTACGTAGTTTGAGATGTTTTAATCACAGATTTGTAATGGGTGTATTTTACTGTGTTCTGAACTGCCAATAATAATTATGTAATTTAAGTGTTACTTCTGAATCAGGGGAGGGACCCAGGTGGCGCTGTGGGTTAAACCACAGAGCCTAGGGCTTGCTGATCACAAGGTCGGCGGTTCGAATCCCTGCGACGGGGTGAGCTCCCGTTGCTCGGTCCCAGCTCCTGCCAACCTAGCAGTTCGAAAGCACGTCAAAGTGCAAGTAGATAAATAGGTACCGCTTTGGCGGGAAGGTAAACGGCATTTCCGTGTGCGGCTCTGGTTCGCCAGAAGCGGCTTTGTCATGCTGGCCACATGACCTGGAAGCTGTACGCCGGCTCCCTCGGCCACTAAAGCGAGATGAGCGCCGCAACCCTAGAGTCGGACACGACTGGACCTAATGGTCAGGGGTCTCTTTACCTTTACCTCTGAATCAGGGATCATGGTTTGTTTCTCTCAAACAAACCATGATCGGTAAGCCCAATAACAAACCTTGTTTCCAAAGTGGCCTGGTTTGCATAACACAGCAAGTAAAAATATGGCTTCCCAGGACTGTGCAAAGGATGGACTCCTGGAGAGTAGCTTGCAGTCACTTTGTTCCTCCCCAGTCCTTTTTGCTCCCACATTGTACTGAACTAAGTCACATTTTTGCTGTGTTATCCGAACCAAGGCTCATGGTTAAGCACCGTCCTCACTGTCCATGTGATCATCTCATGCACGGTAAGTCATGCTATATGCTTTATTATTTACTGTTATGAGCAAATATGGCCATACTCTCAGGGGTGTAGGAAGTGGGGGGCGGGCCACCCCAGGTTCCATCATGGAGGGGGTGACAAATTATCAAGGAACAATTACTGCCCTACTAGGGTGGTTCATAAAAAACTTTTTTCTTTTTTGAAAATGCCTGCTCCAAAGGTCTTATCTTACTACACTAGGGATTATATAGCTATATATGAAATTTCATGCTTATCAGTTAATATCTTGACCCTCCACGAAAATAGCTGTTTACTTGGCTGTTTCCTATGTCGTGAAGGCTGAAATTTCAATTCAGTGGAGCACTTACTGTTCCCAACCCTAACCCTGCGGAAAGCCATCTAATTAGACTTTAATTTGATTTTGACATGTTTTTAGGAGGTAATTTAATTATTGTTTGATTTTATATCAATGTTATGTATCTGATGTTAACCGCCCTGAGCCCGACTTCGGCCGGGCAGGGCAGGATATAAATAAAAGTTTTTATTTATTTATTATTATTCCTTTGTAAGAAAATATGAAATAATGTAAAACCATTTTTGCAGGCAAAAACAAAACAAAACAAAACAAAACACAATGTGTGTGTGGGGGGGGGACAAGAAATTTTCCACACCGGGTACCACCTGACCTTCCTACACCTCTGCATACTCTCCATTGCAACCACTTACAAATCCAGTTATGATTTAATTTATTTAATAACCTAGTAATCTCTATTAACAAAGTGTTCAAAATGTAAGCTTGCAGGAGCAAATGAGATCGCTACATGCATAATAGGGAAAAGCAAAACACAATGACTAGTGATTTCTCTTTAAAAGTTCTCCTGAGCCTGAAATAAATCTTACCTCCTCATTGGCAAAGTACAGCATAGCTAAAAGCTCAGCTGGGTGCATGGCCAACCCAAGGCATTGCATGCTGCCTGTTAAGTACACAAGTTTGCAAGGAAAGCTAGCTTTTGTCCTGCTATTCTTCTTGGTGTCCTTCAACACAATTCTTTTCAGCATCTCCCAAAGCCTCACTGCTAGAGTATGTGTAGTGGTCAATAAATGTATTGTGGATGCCTCTGAAAAGGTTTACTCAACAAACAGTAACAGAACTGTTACATTGCACCAACAATTCACACAGAGTTGTTTTGAAGTTGGTTCTAGGTGGAACAGCTGGAGGCATCTTCTAATCTTCAACACAAAAGATAAAAGCAGCTACAAGGCTATAAACAAGCAGCTGAGAGCCTTTGTTATAAGGGCTAAGAGCATAAAATCAGCTGTGAGTAACACCTATGAACTACCCTGTGCAATACAGTGTGCATCCTTTACCAGCATTGAAGTAAGGCATCACCTTTGTGGAATTTCACTAGGTAAGTGTTGACTATCTTACACATTCCTCTGCAAATGGAAAAGATAAGAGCTTGGCAGACTCAGGTCACTGTTTATTTCTCACATTTACAATCCACCCTTTCCTCTCCAAAGGGTCCCATGATGGCATTACAGGAGGATTACTCCTCACAACTACCGCTCTGGTGGGAAGGTAAAGTTTCCGTGCGCTGCTCTGGTTCGCCAGAAGCAGTTTAGTCATGCTGGCCACATGACACAGAAGCTGTATGCCGGCTCCCTCAGCCAGTAAAGCGAGATGAGCACCGCAACCCCAGAGTCGTCCATGACTGGACTTAACGGTCAGGGGTCCCTTTACCTATGTGACTGAGTAAAGTGCATCCTATGAGCGACATGGGGATTGGAACTCAGGTCTCCCCAGTTCAAGTCCTTCACTCTCACTACCATGTTCATTGTTGATTAGAGTAGCACAGTAGAGCCAAAAGGTACTTTTTAAAAAGCAAGTTTCAGCATTTTCAAAGCTATGATTGGTTTCCACTCTCTCTGCTTTTAGAAAAACTATCAAGGCACATCTTCTTTAGTTTGGCCATTTAAAATTTCTTTTAGTAGTACTGTTGCTTATAATGTTTTTAATGGTGGCTATTGTTGGGTTTAAGATTAATTCTGCATTATTCCCCATGTGTCCATTTGAAAACAGATGTAGGCAGTCCCAGCAGTTGGGGTTGTTTGTGCATCCACAACTTCCCAATTATGTTGTCTGCGGACATATACAGTACCAAGATAATAATCACACCTTCTTCATTCACCTGGGGCATGTGCAGGAGAGAAAAGGCTTGTATTACCTAATCAAAGGGAGTTTTCAAATGTGTATCAAGCAACCACATCTACCCTTGTGGATGCAAGATCTAGAATAAATCTAGATTAAAAGCATGTAGATGACAAGCACAAACTATTCCAAATTTAGAAAAGCTACATTTTTGTCCAATTGGGTCAGTGTGTACACAGTCTCAGTCCTTAGGTTGCCACAAGACTGTTTTCTCTGTAAAAATGCCTCTCCTTAAACACAGACAATAAGTATTATGTTCACAAGTGTAGATTTAACAAAAAGACTGAATCAGATTGAGTGTTGTTTAATAATAAACACACACACAACTGATTAAGAGGTATGTGTTTTTTAATTCAGTTTCATGGGGTTCTGTTTTTTAACAGTTATTGGGTGAAAACAAATTCAGTGACCCCCCCCATTCTCTACCGAAATATTACTGTTATTTGCTATGATGACTGTCAGACAATAATTCTGTGTTGCCATGTGCCTAAGTATAGAGGCATTTATTTACTTAAGCTTCCAACTTTAGGAAATTCTAATAAATGTAAAATCACCTTGTTGCATTTGTTTTATTGTTACATGCTATGGGCAAGAAAAGGCTGTGCAAACAAAATTAAGTTAAAACAGAATTTCAGTCAATAAAAGCCACATAAACCCTCCCTTAACAGCTCATACTGTTAAACTGGAGGCAAGGCTTCTAAAGAATTCTGTTGTTCTCCCCATACCGCCCCCCTCCCCAACTAAATAAGTTTCACAGAATTTCAACAGATGTCTTTCATGTTTGTTGTTTAGTCGTTTAGTTGTGTCCGACTCTTCGTGACCCCATGGACCAGAGCACGCCAGGCACTCCTGTCTTCCACTGCCTCCCGCAGTTTGGTCAGACTCATGTTGGTAGCTTCGAGAACACTGTCCAACCATCTCGTCCCCTTCTCCTTGTGCCCTCCATCTTTCCCAACATCAGGGTCTTTTCCAGGGAGTCTTCTCTTCTCATGAGGTGGCCAAAGTATTGGAGCCTCAGTATTCAGGATCTGTCTTTCCAGTGAGCACTCGGGGCTAGTTTCCTTAAGAATGGATAGGTTTGATCTTCTTGTAGTCCATGGGACTCTCAAGAGTCTCCTCCAGCACTATAATTCAAAAGCATCTATTCTTTGGCGATCAGCCTTCTTTATGGTCCAGCACTCACTGGATGTTTTTCATAGACATTACGAAGAGCTGGATGTCTTTCATAGACATTACAATAGACCACTTTTCTACTACTAAGTGATCTTCTATCACTTTCTCCCCAAATCTACAAACACCCAGGTCATGCTCCTTACTGGCCCTGAATTGTGATAATATATCTTCCTTGCTTGGATGGGGAGAGGCGTTTGTTCATCTGAGTTTGCATAGCTCGAATGTAGCCTATTGTAAGGTTACCAGACGTCCCCGTTTCCTGGAGACAGTCCCCAGATTTACAAATCAGTCCCCTGACAAAATCCTTTCATTCCTACTGAAGTTGAAAAGTGTCCCTGGATTCATTGAAAAAAATCTGGTAACCTTAGCCTATTGTACAAAAGTAAGAATCACACCTGTTGCTCCACCCACTTTATCCTTTGACCACCCCCACCACTGGAATTCAGGTGCTGAGAGGTTGTGCATGTGGTATTTCATCAGCAGATTGATAACTAAAGCAGGGGTGAGGAAGCTTTGGCTCTCCATATATCACTGACCTACAGCTCTCATCAAGTATGGTCAATGGCTAGGGTTGCTGGGAGTTGTAGTTCAGTAACATCTGGAGGGCCAAAGATTTCCCACCCCTGAACTAAAGCTTTAGGTTGCAGTACTGCTCCTTTCACATATGTGCACACATGTAGGGAGCAGGTTGTGGTGGATTTTTTCTGAGGAGCAATGCTTACTTTGGTTAAAAATAAAAAAAATGGTGTTGGTATTTATCTCTTGATAAAAGTGCTGTACCGGTAGGTGCCAGCACAAAATAACTGCTGTAGGTAGCAAAAAATAGGTGACTGTACTCCTAAGTAGCCTGTGGGTAACTGTAATTCTAAGTGGCCAAGCAAAGCCATCCTCTTCCAATCCATGCTATGTGTGTGGCGAGGCCCTACCGCGCCATGCGCCCTACAGCAGGGGTTGTAAAGAAGAAGAAGCAAAGATCACCAGTGTGGAAGCAATGATTCTTCAACATCAACTTCGTTGGACTTGTCATGTTGTTCAGATGCCTGATTGTTGTCTTCCAAAGCAATTACTCTATCCCAGACTTAAAAATGGAAAGTGTAGTGCTGGTGGTCAACAAGAGGTTTAAAGACTCTCTCAAGGCAAGTCTAAAAAAAATGTAGTATAAACACAGGCAACTGGGAAACACTGGCCTGCGAGTCTCCAATTGGAGAACAGCCTTTACCAAAGGTGTCGTGGACTTTGAAGACACTCAAACTCAGGACGAAAGGGAGAAACATGCTAAGAGGAAGGCATGCTTGGCAAACCCTCACCATGATCAACTCCCACCCAGAAACCTATGTTCCCCTCTGTGGAAGGATGTGTGAATCCAGAATTGGCCTCCACAGTCACTTACGGACTCACTGTTAAAACCGTGTTTATGGAAGACAATCTTACTCAGCTACGAGTGATCGCCAAAGAAAGAAGACAGCAGGGGTTGCTAACCTGACAGCTGTGAACACTCATGTACCTGGAGAGGCCTCCCCTGGTGCCTGCAGGGTTTCCTCCCCTGACCCTGAAATTCAACTTGAATGAAGCATTATATTGTAGTCAATATAAGAGATTAGTCTGCACAACAGAGCCTTGAGAGGAAGGCCAATAGCTCAGTTTGATGGAGCATCCATTCTTCATGCAGAAGATCTCAGTTTCAATCCACAGCATCTCCAGGTAGGGCTAGGAAAGATCCCTGCCTGAAATCCTGGTGAGATACTGCCAGTCACTGTCAACAACACTGAGCTAGATGGACCAAGGCCTGATTTAGTATAAGGCAGTTTCCTATGTTCCTGTATTTGTAAGTGAGCTGCCATGTGGTTCTGGCAGAAAGGACTTCACTAACTTGCCTGACTGCAGTAGAGTGGACCTAGTACTAGGACCGTGCAGCAGTAGCATGTGTGGGGAGTGGGGAATGGGGGAAAGAGCTCTGATTGGCTCCTGTGAGAAGCCAATTGACAACATGCTCTGGAAGCACATCTATTCATGTGAGGCAGCAGGGCTAGGACAGAATAGTGTTCTTTTTAACACCTTAAATTAAAATCACAGCAAGAAAGGTCTTCTGAGCCTCTCCCCTTTACTGCTAAATAGCTACCGGCAACATCCCACATTTGCAGGATGGAAAGGATGCTTGCAGATAGGGTTAAGCTCCAGCATCTCTGTCTATCTGTCTCTCTGAAAGCAAACCCCCCCAAACACCTTTCGTGTGACAGCATGGGAAAAAATCAGTAACTGGCAGCAGGATGACATTAAATATATAATACCAAACTTCTACATGTACTACGAAATACCTGTTGTTACCTTATTAGGTAGTCCTGCCAAACAGTCATTTTCTTTCTGTCTTAATTGACTTAAAATATGGAGAATCTGCGCTCCCCTGGTGTTTTGCTAAGGCTTTTGAAAGCATAACTGAAGAGCTGCAGACTCATACACATTCTAATGGTCTGCTCATTTAATAACAGCATTGTGCGCAAGAAGACTCAAGGAAAATAATTAACTCTGACAGTTCAATTTTTATTTTTTTGTTATTCAAGGATGATGCACTCTATCTTTCTTGGCTTTTGCTTTACCATTCTCTTACTCACAGGGCATAGACGTATTGATAAGCATGCGCCTACTTGGCAAATGCTTAGGCTTCTGCTGCTGTATCCTGAGATAGAACAAGCCCCCTAGGAAAATAAGTTGTAGAAGTATTGGCAGCAGAGGTTGGTTCACACATGCATGAATCAAGGTGTCATGTGGTAACAATAGAGATGGGGAAAGTCTAGAGTGACACGCAGCATGAACTTTTGGTAAAACATTACATCTGCCTTTGCATTAGAAGTTGTTATGGGAAAGATGGTGTGACTCTAGTCTTTGTATACCCCTTTAGTGGTTACTTTATGGTTACCAGACATCCCCGTTTCCCAGGGACAGTCCCCAGATTTACAAATCTGTCCCCGGACAAAATCCGTCCCTGGAATGTCCCCAGATTTCATTTAATGTCCCCAGATTTATATTTTAAGTGTTGTAGATTTATTAGTAGGGAATGAATGTTGCGTGATTGGTTCAACGGCACAAGATACATCATATGGGGACTTCTGGCAAGGCAAAATGATGGGCGCCATGGCAGTGAGCAGCCCCAGAAGCCAGCCAGAGCCAACTGCGCTACCAGGCTGGCTATGGGCTGCTGAGACTGCCACTGCCACTGCCGAGGGGGAATCGGGGACGCCCAGCGTGTCAACTAGGGAAACCGCTGACACACACCCGTGACCCAAATGGAGAGCTCCTGGCCACCTGGCCGGCTGCCCAGCGGCGCTCGGGGGCCAGCAAAACCCTGTAGCCAACACAGGGAGAAGGAGACATCAACAGATCACACACACCGCAGAGGGGACTGCCATAACATTTTACATTACCTCTAGCGTGTTTTACATTTTACATTACCTCTAGCACAATGTTCACACATTTAGCTGTGACTCATCAAGTCTTTAGTGATCAAATGATGGGGTGCACAAATATTTATTTATTTGGAAGCATTTATAAACTGCTTAAGATTTTAAAAAATCTTCAAGAAGTGTACACTATAAAAAAGTAAAGGTAAAGGTACCCCTGACCGTTAGGTCCAGTCGCGGACGACTCGGGGGTTGCGCGCTCATCTTGCTCTACAGGCGGAGGGAGCCGGCGTTTGTCCACAGACAGTTTTTCCGGGTCATGTGGCCAGCATGACTAAGCCGCTTCTGGTGAACCAGAGCAGCGCATGGAAACGCCGTTTACCTTCCCGCCGGAGCGGTACCTATTTATCTACTTGCACTTTGACGTGTTTTCGAACTGCTGGGTTGGCAGGAATTTAAAAAAGAAAAGAAAAAGAAAAAAAGAAAGAATATTGTTAAAACAGAAGTACAACCTAAAACCAATTAAACAAAAGTATAAAAGCATTTAAAAAGCAAATAAAACAAGAATTCATGCATAAGTGAACTGGCCAACTAAATCTAAAATGAAAAAGTATGCAAAACAGGCTTAATAATAAAATTTCCAGAGAGCTTCAACCAGACTGCAAGAGTATTACTAGGAAAATGTTGTTATTATTTATTGATGTATATACTGTCCTATACCTGGAGGTCTCAGGGTGGTTCACAGAAAAGAAATAATAACTGACTTGCAGCTAGACCTATATCTTCCAAGTTTACCTAATAAATAAGTAGAACTCTGTAACGATCACCTTAGAGAGTAGATTGGTTAAGAAAGGGTTAACCATTTTGACAGTTTAGAACCCAAGGGGAGGGGCTGAGGCGAAGTATAAAAACCCACCCTGGGGGGAGTTGAGAGAGGGTGAGAGGAATTAGTTGAGTAGAGAGAGAGAGAGCTGGGAGTGTGGTGGTTTTGAGAGGTGGTGGTGATTTAGAGATTTGACAGTTTGGGAGTAGGCAGGATAGTGGTTTGAGAGAAACATTAGTTGTTCTTTAGAGGTAATAGGCCGGTAATATATTTAGAGGTAATAGGCCGGTATAGGACATCTGATTTAAGCATATGAAAGACAAGTTTTATTCTGTAACCACAAGCATCTGTACTTTCAATAAAGCAACTTGTTTTTAGTTCCAAACCATATCTGTGTCTATATTGACAAACAGGTACCAGTGAGAGTACTGGTTGGTGGCAGCGGGTTACCATTTGTCGTAGGTGCAGACATCAATAGACCGTGAGACGTCCGGGGGTGCTGCACAGGTCAGGGTGACCGTGACAAACTCCTTTTCTTCTTTTATAATAAATAAAAATGTAATAAATTATTGCTGATTGTGAGCTGCCTTGAGAAACCCATGGTCTTGAGGAAAACTGCATAAAAGTCACTTAAATAAATATAAAAACATTTTTTTCATGGTGTGTATTTGCTTCTGTAGAGGATTCTTGTAAAGCTGTGTGAGTAAAGATCATTTCATGTGATCCATTCTATTGCTAGAGCTCACTTCTACTTGTTTAATTTTTTTAAACAGTGAAAACAGGTGACCTCTGCATATTTGCCCAGCATGCCAGTCACCACTACACCAAGCCTATCCCACTTATTTTATTTTAAGTAGAGCTCTATTTTGTTATTATATAAGAGTAGTTTGTATTGGTTTTAACTGGCATGGGTTTTTTAAGTTGCTTTATACTTTAAAAAAAAAGAAAAGAAAATACAGTAGACAAATACTTTTTAAAAGTAAACATTCCCCACCCTATAAGAAAGTGCTATTTTAGGACAACAGAACAGATCTGGTTGTTGTTAGGGACTTTGGAGACAGGTTTTGTCTGAAAATATACTTGATCATGTATGCTTCTGAAAAGGATCAAATAATTATGTATGCTTGTGTATTCTCTCCCCCCACCCCACCCCCGCCACATCTAAGTAATGAACAGCAGTCATTCCCAAACTGGGGCAATTGTACCCTTGGGTGTACTGGAGCTTTCATTAGGAGATACTTGAGAAAAATCCAGTAATGGCTGCTATTATTTCTGCAATCTCATCTCTAAGATGCATGTCCAGAATTATTGAAAATGCACAAATAGCTCGGACATCAGCTAAAAACCAAGAAGGCACCACATTGTGTAGTTCTTGGTATATATTTGTCACGTGGATTTCATCTCTGTACTGGTCTTGGACTACCTGATGATTCCTTCAGTCTGCTGCAGGGGCTTCTGCCGGGATTAGTGTATAGGCCGTCTGTGGCTGTCATGTGTCTGGGATGAGATGCAGTGATTTAGTGCATCAGAAGAAATAACACAATGGTGTAGTTAGAAGATTCTGCCTCAGTACGGTGGCTCACTTGGCTGTCCTGTAAGCTTGGGCCTATGAGTCTTGGGTTCATATTTCGACTCGGCTTTGACTTCATTTCCCAATATAAAACTTAGGCTGCAATCCTTTAAGCACGTATATGGGAGTAAACCCCACTGAACTTAAAGAAACTTACTTCTGCACATGTCACTTGCATTATTTTGTTGTAATGCAAGAACCCTGAAAGTTAGATCAGTAATAGCCACATATTGCACACGTGGGGTTAAGAAGGCTTATTGGCTCAATCCACAAGCTGTATAATAATTAATATTAGCAGCTACAAACTTTAGTTAGATCATTAATCAACTACATTTTCCATTGATTAATTTAGGGCTCCATAATCAGCTAAATCTTTTGTTGATTAGTCAGAGTTCCAATCAGTGGAGCTGTGCATTAAAGGTCCATACCAGGGGTCAGCAAACTTTTTCAGCAGGGGGCCGGTCCACTGTCTCTCAGACCTTGTGGGGGGCCAGACTATATTTTGAAGGGGGGGGGGGAGAACGAATTCCTATGCCCCACAAATAACCGACAGATGCATTTTAAATAAAGGGATACATTCTACTCATGTAAAAACACGCTGATTCCCGGACCGTCCGCAGGCTGGTTTTAGAAGGCGATTGGGCCGGATCTGGCCCCCGGGCCTTAGTTTGCCTACACATAGTCCATACCCTTGTTTTATTTGAAGGAGGTATTTTGGTGCTATTACTATAACATAGAAAAAGAAAGTATTTATGATGCCCGTGTTTCCTTAACAATGAGTAAAATGAACTACCGTACATTGCCTTATAGATTCAGGTAGGTAGCCGTGTTGGTCTGACGCAGTCGAAATATATAAAGAAATAATTTAAAAAGTCAGGTAGCACCTTAGAGACCAACTAAGTTTGTTATTGGTATAAGCTTTCATTATTATTTTTTAAATATATTTTGACTACATTGCCTTATGTTTGAATTTCTCAAATGATAATCCATACTGAAGTTTTGCAAATAGAACCAATGAGTTAATTGATTGGGTAAAAGGCAGGTGATTAACCAAACTTTTTTTAAAAAAAGAAGAAAAGGAGTGACAGAAACCAGTAAAACTTGAAGCCCATTTTGCAGGAGTGTTGTGAGAGTAAAGGATTGTAAGAACCCATATTAATATTATTGCTGATAATGATCAATCACTTCTTCCAGGTCTTTAGCCCTACAATTTCATGAATCCTGACTTAAAGGAATATGCATAAAACAGATTTTAGTGGTTCCTGAAATGATCCTCATCAATTCAATTACATAGGCAAGAGGCCAAGGACTGTTATAGGGCAGCCGTTACAGAATATTTATCGGGATGTAGCAATGTGTCACCTCATTTTTAATCCACATGACTTTTTTTTGCCTCAGTGTTATCCTGAAGAGTTAACGCTAGATTTTAGGTGTCAAGTTAACCTTCCAGCTAGAACAGCCCAGGCTGTGTCATACAATGCCAGAGCCATAAGCCACTTAATTACTGCAGCCTTCTGCACAAGCAAGCACTCTGGAGGTTAATCTCTTGTTTGATGTGGACTGAAACTGTCTTAACCATAGCTATTTGCAACCTGTCTGGCAGCACCTGGATCTCTGGCATGCAGTAAATTGTATAGGTTAGCCACATAGTGACACTGTTAAAGTTGTTTAAGTAGATAAGATTTATATACAGAGAACAAGAACCTGGCCTAGTCTGCATGGATTTGTTTTGTTTTGTTGTTTAGTCGTGTCCGACTCTTCGTGACCCCATGGACCAGAGCACGCCAGGCACTCCTGTCTTCCACTGCCTCCCGCAGTTTGGTCAGACTCATGTTGGTAGCTTCGAGAACACTGTCCAACCATCTTGTCCTCTGTCATCCCCTTCTCCTTGTGCTTTCTTTCCCAACATCAGGGTCTTTTCCAGGGAGTCTTCTCTTCTCATGAGGTGGCCAAAGTATTGGAGCCTCAGCTTCAGGATCTGTCCTTCCAGTGAGGACTCAGGGCTGATTTCCTTAAGAATGGATAGGTTTGATCTTCTTGCAGTCCATGGGACTCTCAAGAGTCTCCTCCAGCACCATAATTCAAAAGCATCAATTCTTCGGCGATCAGCCTTCTTTATGGTCCAGCTCTCACTTCCGTACATTACTACAGTACTGGGAAAACCATAGCTTTAACTAAACGGACCTTTGTCAGCAAGGTGATGTCTCTGCTTTTTAAGATGCTGTCTAGGTTTGTCATTGCTTTTCTCCCAAGGTTGTGTGGTTGCTGACCTTGAGCCAGACATCCTGGAGAGTGAAGTCAAATGGGATCCCAGGGTTTGGTTTCCTTTGGAATGAGGTACATTGGAGACCATGGTGTCTTTAGGATATACTGTATATATGTGCTTGTTTACACATGTATACAACCTCAGCCTGCAATGGAAGGGTTCACAGCATTAACACCCCAAGTGGATTTCAACCAAAATCAGGCACAGCTCTGTCTCTCAGCTGCCCAGCCTACAGTTTACCAGCTTCTACATTCTAGCTCACATAACTCAATTCCCAACTCTGGCCTACCAATGAGTTCAGGGAAGGGGGCCACCCATTTGCACAGCGCCACTTCCTTTGTTGCCTTAATGACCCATCCTTAGAGGGCCATTACCCCTTATCTTGAAGCTAGCCTGGCTATTCCAGGAATAGAATCCATGTTGGATCCAGGAATTAGAAGGGATTTCAGGCATACAACCTACCTGCCCCCCAAACTAATAGCGCTATTATTTAGCAGCCAAGCTCTCCCCAATTGAATGTGTAAGAAACAGAGCTCCACAAAGTTCTCTTGAACTTACCGTAGTTGTTCTTTCTTTCAAATTACATGTTTAGAATTAGAGTGACAATAGATTACGATAGAAGAGGAACATGGCCGTTCCAAATGTTGTTCGAGTTGGGCTACAACTCTCATCATTGCTGATAGTGGGCCATGCTGGCTGGGCAGATGGGAATTGAAATCCAACAATTCTCTTCTCTGTGGTTACGGAACAGGCCCTCTGGAGTACTCTCCCTCCTGCCGTTCAGGCATCAACTTTTGGCAGGTTTTAAACACCCACTGAAAACTCATCTGTTCAGGCAGGCTTCCCTTGATCATTACCATTTTGTTTAGATCATGCTGCTCAGTATTTTGTTTTAATAATTTGTTTTAATATGCTACTGGGTTTTGATATTATATGTTCATTTGGTTTTTATCACATGGCTTTATAACTGTAATGCTCTGCATACCGCTTAGAAATTTTTATATTATGTTGCATATAAGTAAATAAAATGTGAAGAGCCACAGGTTCCCCATAGCTGCTGTAATTGAATAAGTTGATATATTTAAATCCAGTATTGATTAAATACAGAGACCCAGATGAAATCAGCGTGATTTCCTGAAAGAACGGCAGCATCTTAATTTTCAAATAACTGAACCTTGTTTCAGAAGATTCACACGCACAGACACTTCAAATCACTTGCAATACATTGATTCGCTCAGGCACAGAAAGATATTCTATCTTCATGTTTCAGTGACAAATATTTGTAATCTTTTTCTAATTTAAAAAGAAACCCCTGCATATTTGATATTGCTGTACAGGAGGATCCAGAATATTTACATTTCAGTTTTCTTCATAGCTTCAGTTATTTGAATTAATGCTTGACCCTTCCCTGCTTGGGTGCTAGTCTTGGGTGCTAGTCCCCCTAATTTCAGTGAGTCTACTCTGAGTAAAACTTAGTTGAAGATTGCCACTTACATTTTACTTTCCAACTCTATAGTGTGTCAGCCTTTCCCAACCTGGTGCCCTTCAGATGTTTTTGACTGCAAGCCACACCATCCCTGACCATTAGCTTTACAGTCTGGGGCTGATAGGAGATGTGTAGCCCAATGATATTTGGAAGCTCTTGGGTTGGGGGAGGCTGGTGTATTCCAAAAAAGGATGCCCAAAACTCCAGAGTGATGAGTTCTAGTGCTTTATTAAATAAGGTATAGACTTACAGCAAATCAGCCTGCCAGTTCTCCTAGGTTTTGTAGATGCAGGACGGACTCTGCAGCAAGGAGATGGCTTATCCGTGCCGAAGCAAATGTCCATACATTCTTTATATACAAAGCAACATACCTCACTTTGTCTTGGACCTCCCATCACTTCTCCTGCCCAGATGAGGTCGCAGGTGGCAAATACCCAAGCCTTACAAATAGTTCCACTTTCTGGGCTCAGAGCCCAGCACCCCAAGACCACAGATAAGGACAACATCAAAGCAAACCAATTAGCTTATATCTAAGCAAGTGACTATAAAACATATATAAGCTCATTGCTACAACAACTACCAATCAATTGTGGAGTTATCTTGACTACCAAATAGTGTAAGCAAAGCTTCTGGAACAGTTCATCTTTGGTTCAACACACCTAGATACATGTGTGTGTCATAGGGTATGCTTTCTCTAGAAACAGGGTGTAAATCTTCTTCAGCATCTCCACCCTACAGTGCTGCCTTTAACAAAAGGTAAAAAGTAAACAGCAGCAGAATCCTGTCCCTGAGGTATGTCCGCTCACTTGACAATAAGACGGTTGCTAAATCCTCTTTGCACCAGCGGAACACAAATGTATGCAGGAGTCAAAAGCCAGTGCAACATACTGCTGATAGAGCAACTTCTATACCAGTGTGACACCACTGACTCAGGTAAAGAAAATGAAAGGGTTTGGAGCATGATGGTGTTCCTGTGAACTTTGCTCATAATCCTAAACTTGCTGAGAGATCAGGCCTTCCCTGTAATGTCAGCATAACATGATGCCTGTAAAAGGGTGGTTCAAATTAAAAACGTTTATGCCAACAGAGTTCCAGATGATGATGATTTGCCGCCCATCTGACTGGGTTGCCCCTGCCACTCTGGGCGGCTCCCAACAAAATATTAAGAACACAACAAAACATCAAACTTTTTTTTAAAATCCTATACAGGCTGTCTTCAGATGTCTTCTAAAAGTCAAAGAGTTGTTTATTTTCTTGACATCTGATGGGAGGGTGGGCACCAATACCAAGAAGGCCCTCTGCCTGGTTCTCTGTAATTTCACTTCTTGCAATGAGGGAACTTCCAGAAGGCCCTCGGATCTGGATCTCAGTGTCCAGGCTGAAGGTTGGGGGTGGATATGTTCCTTCAGGGTCTAGGCTGTTTAGGGTTTTAAAAGGTCAGCACTAACACTTGACAATTATCACTTCTTTCCCAGCCCAAACTGGGAATAACAGGGCTGAGCATACCATCTACTCTCTGAACAGCTGTCTTCCAGCCAGGAAACACAGATCTCATATATCAAGGTACATGGCAGAGGGCCACATCTCTCTGTCCTGATGTTTTGAGAAATTAAGACAAGCACACATGGGAACTCTGGTCAAAGGGCACTTTCCACAAACAAGTAACCAAGGACAACAAGAGAAGCACAAGTAGGGCATATTACTAACATTCGTCTTCTCAGAAATAATAGGTACCATGCCTCAAGATTCTAGATGCCAACTCCAGGTAGGAACCCCAGTTCCAGATGCTGGAAGAACAAAGTAAGCCAGGAAAGGTAAGCTGGGACACCAACAGTATGGTCCATTAATCAATACAATTTATTTTATTCCAAATTCTATATTGTTTTTAGTCTGTGTTGTACACTACATTGGTAGGTGGGTGGGTGTTTTTTTTAAAAAAAGTTAAGCAGTATAGAAATTTATGTAAAAATAATTAAATTAAATTAAATTAACAAGGCAGCAATGAGGCTCACCATTTGAGAGTGTCTCAATGCAGGATCCCTGCATACCTTCCATTTCCCCAGTCCCAAGAAGAGAGGTGGCTGTGTAAAATGCAAACATGCTAACTCTTGTAATTACCTTCCTTCACTCAACCAATGGAAAATTCCCTTCATTCTCATAAAGAAGAGACAGGTTAAGTTTGCAGTAAGTGGGGGGGGGGTCCACCACATGTGGATTAAGGGGGGTGCGGGTGAGCAGGAGAGAACCCTTTGTTGGCGAATGCTGGGCATTCTGCTCTGCCTGCTGTTACTGCTGGCCATACACATGTGATGTGTTCTTACTTGCAAGGTGCTCTCAGGGCAAACAAACAAACAAACAAACAAAAAGCTACTAATAACTTTGCCCTAAATACTGCTAATGTACCGGTATGTCTTGGCTAGCAGTCTGACCTTAAATGTGTTTACTAGTCACAAGTAAGTTCTACTTACCGGTAAGTCAATGGCACTTACTATTACACAAGCATGCATAGGTTTGTAGCCCAAATCGCATGACAAAATAATGGGGAGCATACTTACAGTATGGTTTTATATTATGTTGTAAACCACTTGATTTTTTTTTAAATAAACAGTGGTATGCAAATGTTTTTTTTAAAATAAATAAATTTCAATGGGACTTTGGCCTAGTAGTCACTGGGGTGGTAAATTTGTGCCACTTGAGACTGCAGGTGAGGAGGGTATGTGGTTTAATGCTTCTTTATATTAAAAAAAATTCCTCACACATAGAAAATTAGCATCTTAGGGAGAAGGCTAGCATTCTTTCCCCTAGCATCTATTATTCTATGAGGATTTTTATTTTTATGGAGAAGCACTTCATAATGTGAGGCCCCTGCTTCAGTCTCAAGTGGTACAGTCCAGAGTTTGTATCATCCAGCACAACTAAATTTAATTGGATCAGGGCAATCATGCCTAGCATTCATATAACACATTTAAGTGTTCAAAGCCTCTACATGTATATTATATTTGTAATCCTTGCAACCAACCTGTAAGCGTAGGTCATTCTTATTATCCCCACACAAGAAATAGAGTGAAGGCTGAGTTCTTAAAGCCACTTCCTGTGCAATCCTATGAATCATGGTCAACCCAATACTTCTTGCTGGCTGATGCACAACACCCAATTGCAGTACCTCTCCCAAATCAAGATCCATAGTACCCAGTCTGACCAAATTATTTCAGCATCTGAGTCAGAAAATTCCACAATTACCTCTCCCCAGCCTAGGAATAACAGCAACAGCAATAATAATAACAAAACATTAAATCACAATTTGCTGTCCTTTTATGCCACCCAAATTCATCTGCCTGAAGCAGCCACCTTACTCTGCCTAATGGTGGGGCCACCCTGCAATCCACGATTACTAAGAAGGAAGTTCCACTGTGTTCAATGGAGCCTCCTCTATAGCAGGCACGTCCAACAGGTAGATGGTAGTCTACCGGTAGATCACTGGACGCCTGTGGTAGATCACTGGCTTCCCTCAAAGAAGCTTAACAACTTTGGTTCCCCTAAAAAAAGCTCATTGTTTTTGCCCTGCACCCCCCAAAAACAGGGCTTTCCTTCCCCCTAAAAAAAGCTCAACAACTTTGACCTGAACCCCCAAAAAGGGGGTAGAATGATCAGTGCTAGTTTTTAATTCTGTAAGTAGATCACAGTCTCTTGGGAGTTGGCCACCCCTGCTCTATAGGATTAGAATTGCAGCCTCAATGAGTTTGAAGATGAGGAAAGGTTTGACCTGAGGAATGTCTAGCTCATGGGTTACCAGCTCTCAGGTGGGCTTCTTAATGTGACTCAAGAATTGGGAACTAACTTGATAACATTTTAGAACAAAGTTGGGAAGCCTGTGGTCCTCCAAATGTTGCTGGTCTCCAATTCTCATCAACCCCAGCCAGCATGGCCAATGGTCGGGGATGATCGAGAGTTTTGGTCCAATAACATAGAGAGCCACAGGTTCCCCATCTCTGCTTTAGAAGGTATTTTAGGACAGTTAATAAATGCCAGCTTTATACCATCCCACATGAGCTGTACGTTGACTTATACACGTTGTTTTACCACTTTGGCAATAAACACCTAAAAAATTAACTCATATGCAAGTGATTAAATGGTGATTAGTTCCCCCGCCTCTATCTCCTTTTCAGAGGAGGTCACTGAAATACACTTAGGTGCTGTCAGAGGAGTGGTGGTGCTTTTTGGTAGTACTCTAAATGCCTTTTCCTCAACTGGCCCTTTTCACATTTCAGCATTAAAACAGAACTTTCTTAATCAGGCAGATTTCATTTATGACAACCACACTGAGAGCTTATGTAGTTATTTTTACATCATATGTCTTTTTCCAATGTTGGCCTGTACTCTCTAATGTTTCAAAATTGTACCTCACTGAACACATCCTTGAAAAGGCAATCACCTAGTGCAACTAGTAATTAGTGCTCTGTCAGCTTTAGCACCATTAGTTTCCAAATGCTAACATCAGCAAGCCTATTGTATATCACATATGAAACTGGAATGTGTGTTAGTGTCTACATGTAGGCGTTTGCAACAACTTTGCTTTAGAAGACTTTCTGTATAGGTAGGTATTTCATATGCATGCATATTCTGTAACCAATAGCATTTATATGTGCAGTAGATAGTTTCTTACACTGTAAATCTCTTTTTTTTTGTATGTCCCAGTGTGTCAAAGAAACAGGAGACAGACAGCTGGATTCAGGGCATAGGGTAGGCAACAATGTGTCGGGAATGTGTCCTCTCTTTTCCTAACCCTTGTATTCAGGCAGACTTTCCAGGAGGGAGAAGTGATGTATTGAGGGTGGGGGGAGATGACTAAGGAAGGGAAGAGCTGAAGACTGCACACACACACACACACACACACACACCCACGATATTCCATGGTCTCTCAACTAGTTTATCAATAAAATGCTGATAGGCTATTCCATTTGTTTTCAGGTTTACTTTCCACTCATCTCAGCATTTACAATTATTGATACATTTTCTTAATTTGGCCCCTCCACCAATGTTGCTTGAAGGACTCCACTGATTGCCATTCTATGGTTGTTATTTCCATGTTACACCACCACTAGAGATGACATGCTTTAGCTGTTTGTTATTGCTGCACACCACTCCAATCTCTGAATGGTGTGAGATCCCAGGGGTGATTACTAGGTGATTACTCAGTATTTCCTTTGGAATAGGATACATGGAGACAGTAGTGTCTTTGTTATATACAGTTCATTTACATAAATATACAACATGAGGCTATGATGGAGGGGTTCACAGCATCAACACCCCTAAAGCATCCTGCTTCTCCCAATAACCATAGTCTTGGAATTCTAGCGGAAATCAGGCATACTGTAGTTCTGACACTCTACCTTCCCGGCCAGCTGCCTTGCTTCCAGCTTCCAGCTCACATCATCCAACTCTCCACTGTGGCCTTCATCTTTCAAACTACAGTGGCACCTCGGGTTAAGTACGCTTCAGGTTAAGTAGGCTTCAGGTTAAGAACTCCGCTAAGAACAGAAATCGTGCTCTGGCGGCGCAGCGGCAGCAGGAGGTCCCATTAGCTAAAGTGGTGCTTCAGGTTAAGAACGGACCTCCGGAACGAATTAAGTACTTAACCCGAGGTACCACTGTACCAGTGAGTTGAGGGAGGGGGCCCTACCCATTTACCACCTGGCACAGATCCACTTCCTTTAATTACCTAGGCTATCACCTCACCAGGAATTTGCACCCTTATATTTTAACTTCCTGGATACAGGGATTAGAAGAGTCTCAGCACACAGCCTACTTCCCCCGCCTCCCACAAACTCACAACAATATGTTAATTGCTGCTGACTTTGGTTTTTCACTAGTTGTAGTGTGGACCAGTGACACTTCTCAAACATATGACATGGCTAGATGGTGTCACAATTCAGCTGCGGAACAGAACAAACTCACCTAAGGTTTCTCCATTCCTACTTTAAGATGTGGAGCCACTTCTAAGAAATCCACTCATTAAATGGCTTGTTTTTGACTTATTTTACTATTCATGTCCCACCTTCCCCCCCCCCCAGTGCAGGACCCAAGGAGGCTCACACACCATGCATTAAAAAAAATAGAGCTTTAAAACAAAACAAAACCACTGATCAGTTATAAATATTAATAAGAAGCAATTAAATAAGTTGTTATATCAAAACAGTGCTGAACCAAAACAACTTAAAACCATTCAAAAGCACCAGAAGAGGAAAAGATATGTGGCACCCACCATGAGAAGACCCTGCTGGCGGCCAGCTAGTGGCTAAAGACCTGCCAGAGAAAGGAAAACAGAGTATGGGTGATTCTCACATCTCCATTCCTCGCAATAACATTGTATAACATTGTATATAATGTCTGCATTATATACAGACACTAGGCTGTATTGCATCCACACATACTGAAACAAAATGAATAACCCAGAATCCTATGTTGCTTCTGACCTGCAGTACTAACCAGAAATAGAAAAACACACACAAATTACCAACATTACATATTTGCACTGGAGTTACGCTTATTCAAATGCATAAAACGAATAATTTCTTGCCTCAAACCCCTTTCCTTCCAATGGTATTTCTTTCTTTCTTTGAATTATGGAAATAAATAATGTCCTATTACACACCAGGAGCAAATTGCTGCAACACCCTGAGTAAAGCGAATGTATTCTTTTCGTCGCCACATGTTACAGCAACCATAGTTGCATTGTCAGGCTTTGTGACAGTCAGTGTGTAATCAATATTAATTTCTGCAGATTTCCCCCCACAAACTAGCTAGTCAGCTCTAGGGGGCACTGCGATTGAAGTGCACAAAATACTTGTCAAAGGCTAAGTGAAACCTATTCACACCTGGTCTCTGGCCTACTTAACTGTAATTTTGCTAAAAGTCTTATTAAATTAATGTCATCATCCAATTAGCTGTGCAATAAAAACATTCACAGTGGGCCTTAACTTGACTCCTGAAATCCTTTGTGTCCTAAAATCAATAGGATTACAGAGGAAGGGAATAGAGTGGAGCACCCACACAAATCTTTTCAGGAACACCTTGGATCATAAACTGTTTGGGCAGCGCCCTGTCTTCAAATTACCGCTAAAAGTCTGACAACAGGGGCTGCACCAGCTCATAAGCAGCAGACAATGAAAGGCAAACCACAAAGGGGCAAAGTCTTGAATGTGACATGGCGTAGCCATAGAGCAGGGGTGTCAAACTCAAATTCATCGGGGGCCGCATCAGCAGTTTGGTCACCCTCAAAGGGCCGGTTGTAGGACTATGTGTCCACTCTTTATTATCATAAATTATTGTCACTGCATTCAATTATTACTGTTTTTTGTAATAATGTAAGTACCGGTAATAACTAGCTCTGAAAGCAGAAACATAGTCAGAATAATGGCAAGTAGGTATTCAAATGTACAATTATTGTACAATTTATTGAAAAATGATTTTTGGTAACAGACAGTAATTTTTTTTTTAAACATACAAATATTGCCAAACACTGTTTATTACACATATGGCAAACACAAGGCATTAACTTTTTTATTTGGTGCATACATCAGGGAATCAAGACGGGCTCTTGTGTGTCCTCTTGTCCAAATGTCTACACAGCAGCAAAAACAAGCGTCAAACCAATGCGCAAAGTGACCCTACTACAAAGGGGAGCAAAGTGTGGGGCATCCCTACAACTGGGTGGGGGCAAATAAATCATCCCAGTATTGGGGGGGGGGAGGTACGTTGTAGTTCTGCAACAGCATCCTGAAATAGCCATTTGGCCTGCCTGTGGGCATCCCCACAAGACGACACCTTGCAGGTCAGCAAGGCAGAGATTTTGCCAAGGGCAATGCCCGCTCCGACGCCGGGAGGTCTCTAGGGCCACCTTTCCCATCTCCCTGCCCCTAAAGTGAGGAGACAGGACGCGACTGCACTCAGCTGTGGGGGAGAGAGAGGTGCACTGGCACCCTATTAGTATTCTGATCCCCCCCAAAAATAAAATGCAACTGGGGTGGGTTGCGAAAGTGGGGAGACGGCGGGGGGGAGCAAGGCGCAGACGTCTCGTCTGGACGTGCAAATCGGTGGGGTGGCGCACGGAGGCTGCCTGGGTCTGGCGCAGGCTGGTCCCGGGGGCGGGTTCCCGGTGATGGCGATGGGCAAGAGCCACGCTGCCCGTGGGTCTGCCCCATAGGGGAGGCTTCCCTCATCCCCGCAACCCAACGGAGAGCATGGCATGAACGGACCCTGCCTGGAGCCGCCGCAGCCGCCGGGGCGAAATGGGATTCTGGCTGCCCGGGGTCACTGCTCTCGCGCACCTGCCATGGGGCTCGGTCTGCCTGCCCGCCCGCTTCGCCTCCCTGCCTGCCTGCCTGTGCGCCGTCCCGAGGAGAGGGGCCTGCGCCAGCGAAGAGCCCGCGGCTGCGCTAAGCCAGGCGCCGAGGGAGGCGCCCCTTACCAGGCCCGGCCGCCAGTGCCCCGACCCGCTCGCCCCGCTGGCACTTACCGACCCCATCAGCTCCGCGGTGGGCTCTGCACAGGCCTCACCCAGCGCCGGGCAGCAGCTGCCTCAACATGGCGGCGGAGGGTGCGGGAGGGGCTGAGCACGGGGCGGGCCCTCGTCGGACGGGCCCACTCGCGCGCCGGAAACTGACGGGCAGTGCACAAGCTGTCTGCTCCTGGGGCGCCGGGCGCCCCAGGCGCTCTGCGCCGCTGCCATTTCTGCCTCTGGTTGGGGCGGCGGCGAGCGGGGGGCAGAGGCTGGCCAGCGCCGCCTCAATGGATGCTCCGGCCCTGGCTACACGGGCCGCATGACAAGGTCTGGCGGGCCGGATTTGGCCCCCGGGCCTTGTGTTTGACACCTGTGCCATAGAGGATTTATAAAGTGTCTCCTAGATGACATTGCCAACTTACTTGCCTTTATAGTTTGCCACTTGTTGTTTATTGCTTTCATATACCGGTAGTTGTTACACACCACCAGCACTCTGGACAGCAAATATGTAGTGTTGTGCTATCTGGTTCTGTCGAAGACCTGCAAGGCAGAGGTTCATTTTAAATATTGTATCTTGTTTCAGAATTGACACACAGGAATTGCTGTTCTCGGGAAGTGAATGAAATATAGCTACTCCACTGATTCCTTAACCTCAGGAAAGAAATCCTATATACTAATAGCAAACTCATTCTCCAAGTGTCGGTCCTTATATAGCCAAAAAGACACCACCTATGTAGAAAAGGGGGATACCTGCAATCTTGGAGGAACCCCGAAGTTTTGAAAAGCACTGAAACACACAGAGGGAGGGGAAATAGCCCAATGAAGACAGGTAGGTTTGGACTCCTGATTGACTGGTGTGGGGCAGGGGGTGGGATGGAAAGCCAAGGGAGGAGGAAGAGTAGAATGGAATATCCTGGAAAAGGATATGACTGGCTGGCTGACTGGAAACCTGAACAGAAGGACTTCATACTGCAGTGTTTTGTTGCAGGCCCCAATGGTATATAATAACTGCCAGTTTGATGGGCAGAGCAATCTGGCCAGGGAGCAAAAGGACCAAGGTAGAAAGTGTGAGTGTGGTGGTTAAATCCATATATGTAGTGCTTTCTTTCGGGGGGGGGGGAGCAGGGGTATGCATACCCCTAAACATTTTATGAATCTAAGTTTGGCCTCATTGAGGGGTAGCATTTCAATATGAGTAGGAAAATAAGAGTACCCCAAACTTTTTTTCTTTTCTTTTTTTAAGAAAAAAAGCACTGCATATATGAATATGCTTGGGGTGATTAGGAACAAACTGGGATCTGAATTTCCAAATAACAAACTAAACAACTTTGGTATTATGAAAGTATTTTATGTAGCTAATACAGACAATTATAAACAAACAAAATATGAAATCACCTGACACGGTAAAATGAAATGAAATATGACCAAATGTGTTTTGACCCTATGGTCTTCCTAAGTGGTCTACCCCCCCCCCAAATAGATAGATATAATGTCAAAAGCAACTACACCAAATGCACTACTAATAATACTTAATCTGGCCATAAAGTGCAGTGTATGCATATTTTTCATCCAAAACTGGCATTGAGAATCCAGAAGCTCCCCTTCCAGTTGGAACATGTGTCTAAAATGGGCCCAACTATTGAATAATCAAAAGGTGTTATTCCCATTGTGACTCAATGGGACCCCGCACTAGAAGGTGAACCAGTGCATCCTTGACCAGCCCAGCTCTCACCCACCACACCATGCCCCATTGGGGACCACCTCTGCCAGTGGTAGGATTGCCGGCACGGAACTTTCTCTGGCTGCAGCAGAGACTTCCGCAGTGGCAGAGGCCCACTCCAGTGGGCAGAGGCCAGAGACTGTCCACTCATTCTGAAGCCACTCCAGCAGGATGGATTGGGGTTAGGTTTGTGACCTAATACAGAAAAGCAGTCGCTGCTGGCTGGGGTAAATCACAACAGACTTTAGTCTCTTTTTAAGAATGATTCTGTAATGAGAATGAGGAAAATTAATACTTTTTAAATTATGTTGCCACTGCTACAGAAGGTCGTCTTTTCCAAGCATGAGACAGGGGGTTCAAAGCTTGTGCTTTGTCTGTCTGCAGTTCTAGAAACGGAAATGACTAAAACCGATTCAATAATTGGATAATATGAGAACAAAATAATATTCACTTTCAGCTACATTCTGGATTTGGGGCTTTTGTTCTCCAACACTAAATGAATCTACGTTGTTCGTTTTAAAATGGTTTGGAGCATTGTTTTAGCCATGCAGTTGAAAACAGAAGAGTCCTTCCTTCCAGATTTATTTCCTCTCTGTGTTCCGAGGAGCTCAGGATGTCATACATGTTTTGCCCCATTTAATCCTCACAACAACCAAGAGAGACATTTGCAGGGATTTGCACCTAGGTTTCCCTAGGTCTAGTTTGGCCCTCTAACCACCATGCCACACTGGATCCACTAAGTATTCTCTCACCCAGCACACTCAGATCAATATTTTAAGTCTTGCTCCATACCATACCCCCCCCAATGAATATGAGGAAGGGCCTTTTCAGTGGTGGCTCACTTCTAGCCTAGAGAAAGCTGTTTGGCTTACATCACTGTCTAGTTTTTACTGTCTGTTGAAAACAAGTGTGTTTAGAAGTACTTTTGGGGATTGGCTAACCCTACAGTTGGAATGCACTCCCTAGGCTGTGTTTTTGCATGTGGTTTTCAGTTTTCATTGTATTTCCTAATGTGCATGCATACACATACAAATAATTATTGTTAGCAGCCAAATATTATTATTTTTTTAAAGAAAGGTGGGATATAGATATTATAATTAATCAATACGATTTGGATTATTAGGTAACAGAAAAAATATATTTGTACATCTTACTCTGGTGAAGTCCAACTAACATACAGTTTTTGATCGCCACAGGGTTAAGCAGATGGTGTGCTGGAGCCAAAGCATGTCTACTCAAAAGTAAGTGCCACAGAGTTCAATAAGAATCATTCCCTAGTGCCTGTTTAAGATGACAGCCTTAAGGCACCTGAAACCCTCCCCTGGATTGCAACTACTATTGAGTGCAATGTTATCACGTTGCATTTTAATGTGTGTACCTATGAGATGGCCTAAATACCCTGCTTCCTCATTTATTTTCATCATGGCAATTCTCAGCAGCTCTGCATGGAAATACCCACTATTCTCTTGGAAAAAATGTTGAGCCTCACATTGTTTTCTTGTTAAAAATAGAAAGTTCTGGCCTGTTTTTGGATGCTGCCCATCAGCCCTTGTTTGAATCATTCTCATTTTGCAGTCTTTTAAGTAACCAATAAATACGAGTGGAAAAGGTGAATGAGAGACATATTTTGTGTTTTGCCTCCTAAAGAGCTGTGCAGCACTGGGTACCGGTACTTCTTCAGTCAGTTCCTAGTAGATAAAGCGAACAGTGCACCAGTTTTTCTTAACTACTTTTAATTAGCAGTCCAACCAGTGAACAGTCAAACACCACCCAACTTCATGCACTGTGTTTGTTACCTATAGTCATTCTTGGGAGATTAGGGAGCACTTTAATTCCCTCTTTGCTCTGATTTAGATTGTAGGTTCCCTTGCATAATGGATGGATCTCACTCTTGCTCTCTCCCTTTTTAAAGGTGTTACAAGGCAGTAAAGTACCTTGGGCTTGTCACTCCATGGCTGTGTCCACACTATTCATTTAACACACACCTCCCCTTGCAAAGAACCATGGGAACTATAGTTTGTTAAGGGTGCTGGGAATTGTAGCACAATTGTAGGTAAACAATTGTAGCACAATTGTAGGTAAACTTAACCTACCTCACAAAAGTGTTCTGTAGCCAGAAATGGGAGGAGACAGACTGTGTTCGGCACCCTGGGCTCCTTGGAAGAAAAAGTATTAATAAAATGGTATGCCTATCGATGTAACAATAATAGCAAGTTCGTGTAACTCAGTAGACGATACTGTGTCCGGCACCTACATTCTATCCAGGGCTGGGATTGTTTTAAATTCAATTTGTAAATAAGTTTAGTCGGAAACAAATTAATGAGATTTACTCTCCAGTGAGTGAGTCAAGGACTGTGCTTCTCCCGCATCTCTCACCCCCCCCCGCAAAAAAATAAATAAATACACCCCTCGGATATTTGAATTGAGGGTAGAGGGAGGCGTATCAGGGTTAATTTTAACACCAGCCTCTTTTCTTCCCCTTGACTTTTCCACGTGGTAAACGTCAGGCAAGGAGAGTTAGGAAGCTGCCGTTCCCTTGCTGTGGTCATCGTCATGCACAGGTTCTATACCATGCAATATGTAACAATTTAGGCCAGCATGATACAGAGCTTCAGCTCGCTCCGAAAAAGGAAACCGGACACACAGGGCAGGCGTATTACACACACACACACACACACACACACACACACACACACACACACACACACACACACACACACACACCACGCGACCAGGTCAAAAGTTGACTGCCTGCCTCTCCAGCTTCCCCCTCGGATCGCTCTCGCTCGGTCCTGGCAGTCTCTCATTTTCCGCCCAAGGTAACAAGTAGCGTGGCTAGGAGCCGGAGGGGGAATTAGGCGGGGAATCGCCGTGTCCGTTCCTGCTGGCGAAAGGTCCGGGCCGGATTTTGCACCTTGTCCCCGGGTCTGCCTCACGGCCTGGAGGAGCTGGAGCGGCTGCTGCTGCTGCTCTGTTTATTGAGCGCTCTTGTCCTGGTATCACTCCGCTGGCATGGAGGAGGAGGAGGAGGTGGAGGAGGACAGCACTTGATCATTGTGATGGTGGCAGGAGGAGAAGCAGCAAGCAGAGCAGAGCAGAGCAGTCTGCGTGTGTAGCAGCTCGGCGTACGTTCTGCAAATACTTCAGCGAGCTACTTTTGCAGATCGCCCCGGATTGTTCACGTGTTGACTTCCCCCCAGCTGGAGGATTTGCTTTTGCTGTTTTTCTCCCCCCTTTTCCCTTTTAGGTTCCTGTTGAAAAATACAACTGAGCAGCCAAAGTACTTTTGAGAACACGGTGCGGCATAAACACCCAAACTTTTTTTTTCTTTCCCCCTATTCCCCGGGAGAGAAAACACAATTAAGAAAGCGGCGCTGCCTCGTCGCCCGGTAGCGCGGGGAGCGATGTTGGGGTGCCTGTGTGCGCGTTGTCTGCCCGGTGTGTATGTCCGTAGGTGTCTTGTGCGTGTGTGTGTTGTGTGTGTGTAGAAGTGTTGAGCGTGGAGAGATTCCTGTCTGTTTTGCACGCATGTGGGTGCGTGTCTCTCTCTTCCTCCGTTTTCATACATGGGGGAGACCAAGGAGGTTTTCGGTCCGGGATTTGTTTTGGAAATGATGGATTATTTCAAAGGTGGACAGATCTGATCTTCCCTCCCTGGAGTTTGCCACCGAACAAGCTACCGATCAGTTTGTTGGGATTCCTCCTGTGTTTGTTGATTGTGTCTGGCGATAACCTCACAGCACCGCCTCCTGGGTCTCGGCTTTTAACATTTTCTTTAGGCAATTTCTTTCTTTTTTGTGGGGGGCGGGCAGGCGGGGGGAAGCTTTCTTCCTGCCGGAGAGGATCGACAAGGAAGTGAGATAGGCTTTAAATAATTTTTGGGGGGGTATTTTGTTTTAAACCAAACAACCCCAAAACATTTCGCTGGGGATCTGCTCTGCTGCCTCCCTCCCCCATGGTCCGTTAAAGAGTATCTTCCCCCGGAGGACCCCCGTGTTTGTGCCTGGCGTGTGGCGCCCGCTTCTCAAAGGGGGGAAAAGTTCTTCCAAAATAGTGTGCGCGGAGAAGAGGATGGGGGATTTTGCAACCCCCGCCGCTACCGCGAACGGCGGCAGCCTTTGCCTCAACAATAACCTGAGCAGCAGCCTCGGCGGGGCCGGGATCGGCGTGAACAACGCTCCCCACGGCCCTCCTCCCGGTAACAGCGCTACTCATAGCGGCGGCGGCGGCGGCGGCACTAACGGGAGCAGCGGCGTTCCCAAGCACAGCACCGTGGTGGAGAGGCTGAGGCAGCGCATCGAGGGCTGCAGGAGGCACCACGTCAACTGCGAGAACAGGTACCAGCAAGCCCAGGCCGAGCAGCTGGAGCTGGAGCGAAGGGACACGGTGAGCCTCTATCAGAGGACCCTGGAGCAAAGGGCCAAGAAATCGGGGGCCGGAGGCGGCGGCGGCAGCAAGCAGCAGCAGCACCCGAGCAGCAAGCAGCAACAAGATGCCGAGTGTGCCACGGCCGAGCAGAGGAACCACACGCTGATCATGGTAAGGGGGCGGGCGAGAGGGGGCTGGAGGGCGGCTGCGGAGCACTTGTGGGCTGGCGCTTTCTCATTTGGAGTTCTCCCTTCTCGCCGGAGCGGATGTAGGAGGTTGGGGAGGAGGGTGGGGGAAGAGAGAGCGAGAGAAAGCGAGGGATGCTTGGCTGAAGCCAGGGAATGGGCGGAGAGAGGAAACTTTGGTCCTATAACTAATATGGGAATCCAGGAAGCAAAATGGACTATTTGAAGAGGAGTTGTCGAAGCCTCTGCATTGGTCGGGGAGCGCACACGCTCTTTCTTTCTTTCTTTCTTTCTCTCTCTCTTGCTTGCCACTTGGATCGATCACTCAGGTAATGATTCTTCACCTGCCGGGATCACACACACACACACCCCACTTCCCCCAGTCGCTCACAGGTATCATTGCATCGATCACGGCGCAAAACAATGAAACAAATGAATTGTGCATTTGGCTGTTTCACGTGCCATTGGAAGAGCGGCGTAAAAACGCACACAGGAGAACCGACGCGCTTGGAGGGTCCCCCTTGTTGTGTAGGCAGTTGTCGAGTAGCGCTGGGAAGACCAGGGGGAAGCACGTGCGTGTGCCTGCGCGTGTATATCTCTCTGGCCAGCGTGGGTGCGTGTCTGCAAGGATGCTCGCTGCCTCTTTAAATCCAGCGGAGGGGGAGCTTTGGTGGGCTGGCTTTGCGGAGCGGGAGTGACAGCCCTCGGGAGGAAAAGTTGGGCAGGTTCCTCCCTCGGCTGGCGGCGGTGCGTGAGTGTGCGCGGCGTGCAGCGGACCAATCAAGTCTCTCCAAACTCGCCCCAGCCACTCAGCGGCCGCCTGGGCTGCATTTCTTTCTTGCCTTTTTTCCTCTTTTCGTAATTCTAAAGTTTCCTTGGCCTTTTAAGAGGCTTAGAAGAGAACAGCAAAGGGGCGGGAGCTAACCTGCCGGTGGCGTAAGAACTACTAGTAGGAAGTGGCGTTTCACACTCACCCAGATGGTTAAAAGAAATTAAACAAGAACTCGCCGGGTCACAGATCTTGTCTTAAAACAAAATAGCCAGTACGTGTCCCTATTAAAAGCGCCCCTCCCCTTGAAAATCGTCCGGGAAGGATCGTCCGCCGTGAGCTGCTCTGATCAAATCGATTAGGAAATCCCTTTCCCACACCCATTCTACCTTCCCGACTACCCTCCGACAGCTTTAGTGAAGGGAGCGGAGAAGCGGCCAGGGTTTTTTTTTTTAAACAGATCTGTTGTCAGTCCCTGCTTCCATCGTGCCTGGTTTCCAGTAGGTGTAGCCGAGTAAAGCTAATCGAGTTTATGGAGAGCTGTGAAATATTCTGCCTTTGGTGGCGCAGTGATTGTGTCGATGGGAGTTGCTTGCCGAAATCCAGGCAGATGGTCTCAGGGGCAGCTGGAGGGCAGGGCGAAGGCATTCCTTTATTATTATTATTTTACTTGGGCTGCTGTCGTTCTTTCGGATTTGCTAATTTTGTTGCAGCAGCTCGTAAACCAGGGTTGCGGCTCTAAGGCTGTTGACTACTGCGCCCTAGTCAATCAATTACTAAAATATGGTGTTCTTTTTAAATATGTATATTAAAAGAAAGCTCCCTCTCAATCCCCAGCCTCAAACAGGAACGATTTTACGCATGTGTGTTCAAAAATAAGTCCACTGCACTCAGTGGGACTTACTCCCAGGTAAACGCGTTTCGGATTGAAGCCTAAGGCACACGGACTGAGTTGTGACTCCCCCCCCCCTTAAGTGATTGCCTACTTTCGAGTAAACATGAACAAGGTCGCGCGGAGAATGTTTGCCCAAGTAAGACGTGGAGCTTAGATTCAGGCAACCGCTCGCAAGGTTCAGTTTTTATAAAGGTACGCTGCTCTAGCTAAGCTGGAGAGAAGCGGCTGCAAGGTCCCTATGCCTCCCTGCTGCCCTATGGCCGCCCTAAGCTAGGAGCGAGCCGGAAACTCCCCGCCACCCAGCTTTTCAGCAAGCCACCCCACCAGCTGGCGTCTGCCTGACAAAGCCGCCCTCCCCTCCCCTCCCCTGGCTGGAAGTTGGGTGGGAGGCCTGGAGGGCGCGGACTGACGGCGGGGTCAGCCGCAGTGGCAGCCCAGGAGGAGCTGGGGCGAGTGGTGCGGCGCAGGAGGCGGAGGGAGGGAGAGAAAGGAACGGGCGCGGACTCTGCGGGAGACAGCCGCCGCCGCCGCCGGCTCCTCCCCTGTCGAGAGAGGGACCATTTGTTGATGTGGGACTCTTCTCTCTCTCTCCCCCCCCCCCCGCCGGCGTCCGTGTGTGTGTGTGCGCGCGCGCGCCTCCTCAGTTCACCGGGGCCGCCTCGGCCCCTCCCACCGGCGCGCGAAAGGCCGGCTCATCCGCGACCCGCAGGCGGAGTCCGCTACACCTCCTTCTCCCCCGCCTGCCGCGGCGCTTTGTCTGCTCTATCGAGCGCTCAGCCGTGGGGGGCGGGGAAGAGCTTAAACGCAGCCCAAAGTGCGCCCTCCTGGAAGCGAACGCTGCTGCGCGGCGTGCCGCCTTCCTCCTCAGGCGTGGAGAAACCACCACTCCCTCCGAGGGTGGGGGGTTGGAGAAGGGAGCTGCTGCTGCTGCTGCTGCCGCCTCCCTGCTTTTCCAGGGAAAAGGCAGCCGGAGAGGGAACGCCCCTTGTTGGAGACAGCGGGGCAGTTCTCCAGTACAGCCGGGAGGAGGAGGAGGGGGTTTGAGATAGTCAGATAAGGCGCTCAGCCTCACCACACAGGCATAACCGCCTCCCCCCCCCTCCCGCCCGACCTGGAGCGCGAGCCTGTCTGCGGACACACACGCCACACACACACACACACACACAGAGGCAGGCAGGGAGAAAGCCGAGAGACGAGCGAGTCAGAGCAAAGCACAAAGGGAGGCACCTGACTCGCAAACAGGAAGCCGACGAGGCGCTGTTTGGCTGCCCGTCTGCTTGGCCCTTCCCGGCCCTCTAATAGGATTTGGGTTCAGTCCTCAAGCTGTTTCACGCTCTTTGCTCCCTAATGGAGCTTGCGCTTGCGACACAGTGGCGCACTCGGAGGACTTGGGCAGGGAGTTCATGCAAGCAAGCAAACAAAAGCCTTCTTCGCATTCCACCCCCGCCCCCACCCCTTTTGAGCTGCGGTACTGACTCACTAGTGAAACAATAGTTTCCTTCTCTGTCTCTAGCTTGCAGATGGGATTTGGGAAATGCTTGTAGTTGGAGAATCTCTTTGCCATGGGCAGAAGAGGGTGGGGTGTTCTTTTTTTAATGTGCTGGACAGGTCTAGATTCCCCCCCTGGAATGGCTGTCCACCCCCCCACCCCCAGTAATAATAATGAAGTGGATGTTGTAACATCTGTTTTGATAAGAAACCACCGATTTCCCTCGATATGACCTGTATTAACACCCTAATAATTTGATCATATTCTTCACTTGACAGTTAATAAACTTTGCTTTGCTTTTGGGGTCCAAAATACCTTTTTTAAAAAAAAGTTTTGGATTTGTTGCAGTTACAGGTAAGTAGCAAAATCCAGGAAATATTAGCTTATAGCACATCCTTTATAGTAGTAATAATAATAATAATAATAATGTCTTATTTAAAGCTGCAGTCCACACATACACACTTGGAAGTAGTATCTATTGGACTCGTTGGGTCTTGTGGTTTAATATACATGGATAGGATTGCAGTGAGTATCTTTAAAACTCTTGGTTAAAATTACTTGTAGTATGAAATCCACAGCTAGGGATATTTGCATTTGGCTTCCAGTATCATTGGAGCATGCCAGGTCAGTGTGTGCTTTGCTGTTTAAAAAATTAGAATGCAGTGTTATTTACAGCCATTTTTAATAAGGGAAAGAGTTTCATCAACAATATGCTTATAGAGAAAGGGTTTCACCAGCAATATAGTTACAATTTGTAGAAAGATTAAGAGCGATTTGTGGTTTTTCAACAGCGTGTAAGGGAGCTCCCTAAAGAAGAGAAGGAAGTTGCCAGGAAAGGTGTGAAGCTTTTTGCAGTACCTTTGAATCCAGTTTGTGAGACTTCATAATGAGAACTGTGTCCTCCTTCCAATCAGTGAAACATGAGCTGTGGTGAATACAGACCTCCCCAATTGTTGTACTGACTGACAATTGCTGGGGGAAATGTGAGGTGCTGGTGGTGCTCTGTCTTCAGAGAACACTGCAGCCCCATGTGTCTGATTCCTCTCTTTTCCTAACCCTCAATAGAGAGAACAATAAGTTGCCTTTACTGAGCTGTATTTTTGTTTGTTTGTTTAATCTGTGGAGGCCTAAACTGTTCTTCTACACTTCGTGTTTCTCAATGTATGCTGTACTCCGTAATGTGTGCTTTACTGAACAGCTGATCATCTTTTTATAAATAGACGTTTTCCTCAAAGGCATACATCTCAAACTTAAAAGTTGATGATCTCTCATAGAAAGTCAGTACAGCCTCATTTCCACACCCAGGGACCTGCACGCTCCATGCATGCTCAGTGCATTTTGGCAAGCCTAATCTTCTAAATTAAGGATGGGGATCTGTGTCATTCCAGATGCCAATCCTTGGTCTAACTGGATGTACCTAAGGCTTCCATCAGCCCAAAGGAGTCTAAGCATATGGTGATGGATTTGCTTTTCCTGGGGGCAGCTGCATTTATTGTTATTTAATATTTATTCATTAAATTTGTCAGGGCAACCCAAAGTGACGTGCAACTGTGAGTCATTCCATACTTTCCTTCAATTTACAAGATCTCCACCAGGAATGGTAATTTGGAGAGGGGGGTGGGGAACTTTCTCAGGCTTCCAGAGGGAAGCTGATTTCTCACCTTTCCAGTTAGTTTGTCTCACCCACCTTTAGCAGCATGAAGAAAGAACACATTTTTTAACATGTGTGTTCCACTGACAGTCAAACAGTTTAATTTTATGCCACTAATTTTGTAATAAACATCATCAGATGTTTGTCATTTTCTGTTGTCATATTTACTGTGCAATGCATCCCTTTGACACATCTTGTTTGTAAGGTGGAAACAGAAATAATGCATAGGATTGAACTGAAAGTCACTTGACAGCAGAAACTGCATGTCTACTTGGAAGTAAATTCCCATGTGTTCAAAGGGGCTAGCTCCCAAGTTCTTGTGTGCGAGCTTTTGTCTCAATTGAAGCGAGGCCAATGGTCCATCTTATTAAAGACCCTTCCCTCCCAAAAATAACCACAGGTAAAAATGTAAAATGCCATTATAGAATAGCCTACCTCAGAGAAAGTTATAACCATTTAATCCCAGTTTTGTGAGGTTTGAGTATAAGCACTTGATAGGGGATGTGTAGTTGATTTTGCTAAATCTTTGATTTGTTTATTAATAATAACATCACCAAACATTTTCTTCATTTGGCTATAGCAGTGAATAATGAAGTTAGGAAACACAATAAAACATGCATTTCTTTATTAAGTATTATACATTTTCAAGCCTATTCATTGTGAAAGCCAGTTTTAATTTCTCTGTTACATAACTAGAAGTGTTTTAATACTGTGTTAGTTAGGTTTGTTTAAAAGTTATTGATGGAAAACTTGCAATTCCTCCAAAATGTTCCTTTGCTCATTATCAGACTAGTTCCAAGAAACATCTACTCATTCCCATTCTTAGCTAATCTGCTTTCTCATTTTCTACTGTGTTGAGTGTATAATTTTTATCTTGCTGAATGCATCTTAGATATTTGGCAAATGTGCTTCAGTATTAGAAACCATCTTCAAAATTATTTAATGTTGTCAAGCCATGCCTGTGTGATGGCCTATTACAGTTCTGCTCTTCTGTACTGGTTTGTAATTTGTCAAATTCTAAAAGACTTTTCCTGTAACTGTATCTTTGACATCTTATACTGACAGCCTCATCATATGCTTGCTTACTCAGAAGTAACTCCCGCTGAGAGTCAAGGGGGATGTGGTTATCCGTGAGTTCCGCCTCACATCTGGTGTATATATGTAGAAACATGGGGTGGGTGCAGATTTAAGTGCAAAGGCTTGCATGGGAATCCCTCTGTCTGTCTGTCTTACTTTTCCACAGCTGGGCCCTGATATCACCTTTCAGTACCAGAAATAAGCCCAGCTAGGTGAAAGCAAAGTGTTCTGGGAGGGATTCTGCAGGAGTTAAGCCGCAAATAGGGGGACACTTCTGCACTACTTCTCTTTTGTTGCCAAAATTGAACCTCACTGTTTAGTTACATTAGTACAGCAAATGTGAATTTGAACTAATGGGTCAGGTAGATGGACTCGGTGGCCCTCAGGGTCCCTTCCAACTCTGCAGTTTATGATTCTATACTCTTGCATCTAGTTTGATCCTGAGTTTTGTGGCTCTTACTTTCAGGTCACTGTGCATAGGACTGTTGCCTTTGAACCAGATGCAATATATATTTACTCAGAAGTAACCAGTTGGGCTTCTTTCTGGCTAATTGTGCAGAAGATTGTAGCCTTTGGTGCTAAGGTATCCTTTGGTGGTGTTTCTGCTTGATAGTGAGAAGCACTGTGCTGAAGCAACACTCTTGGATTCCTGATTTGTTTTATAAGAGGCTAGAATTAGCTATGGAGTCTTCATTGGAAGTACTTACAGCAGCATTTATGCTTCCGAAAGAAGGTGGGTTTTTGCCTGCAGCCAGGAAGAGCACAGCATGGAATATGCAGAGAAAGGGAGGATGGGATGAAGGAAAAACTAGACACAAGGATTAGGCTAAAGTCATTGTAAAAGGCAACTGGGGGCCAACGTAGAGGCAGAGAGTAGAGGCAGAGAAGGGCGATGTGTTGAGAAAGAGAGATTATTTTAGCAGGAATATTCTGAGTTGACTGAAGAGGTGAGAGAGAACAGGAAGGAAGGCCAGAGTGGCAGTGGTCCAAGGAAAAAATAACTAGGGCATGAACAGTTTAGCAGTAGATGCAGATTTGGCCAATTTTGATGAAAAATCAGTGGTTGGAGTTGGCAGTAAAATAGAGAGGGAAATGAAGAGCCAGCAGTGGGCCTAGTTAGTTTTATGCTTAGAAGGCAAAAGAGAGAGACTTAGCTATATCTAATCAACAGGAGGCATGGGTGTCTGCAGAAATAATTTGGGGGGGAGGGGCAGAGGGATCCATGACTTTTAACCACAGGTATTTGACTTACCTCTGAATTTCACACAATATTACATGGTGCTGAAGAGCAGCAACAAGAAACAATAGTGATTTACTATAGTGTATGGGATTACCGTATATATTTCTGAACTAAGTTCTAACAAATTGCTGTATTTGTCCATTGAACAATAACAGAGTAAGGCACCAGAAAGACATAGAGCTATAATTTGTCCATTGAACAACAATACTTTAAGACTCTGAAAAACAAATTAAAAACCCCCAAGGCTGAATTTTTCACCTTTTACACAGAATCTTCCATGGCTGTGATGAGTGCCAGATATAAGATCAGAAAGTAGCCAGGCTTGTTGTTGTTGTAGCCAGGCTGCTTCTTCTTCTTCTTCTTCTTCTTCTTCTTCTTCTTCTTCTTCTTCTTCTTCTTGTTAATGCCTGTTCACACGTAACATAAAGGAAAATATACTACAAAGTGGATCACTATTGAAACAAAAATGGGAGACTTTGAGGCTCTTGGCCAAAACAGCCAATAACTACTACTATAAATTTCTCCTTGGGATGGGTCCTCAGCATTGCTCTCTGGATGCTCAACAAACAAGCCAGACAATTGCTTTTCATGCATTGTTGAATTTAGCCATGCCTGTGCAAAGTGCTGAAGGATTGTTCAGTTGGGCATGTTGTAACTGGGAGGGAAAGTGCTGTCAGGAGAGCCATTTTAATAGCAGGGAACCGTTTGGTGTGGTCCAGCAGTTCAGCAAGGTTCTCGGTAAATCCAGGTAAGAAATGGACCGCCAATAGTTCTCTTCTGTGGATTGGTTGGGATGATTGGCATGGTTTTGACTGTGAATCCTGGAAGACCTGTACCCTGCCTTTTAGGCCTTTTTCCAGCTGGCCTGGGAGGGTGGGGCCCTGACTGACTCCAGCTACAACAGCTGAGACTGCTGAACAGAATCTTGAACAGGGATATTGTTGAGGGGGGCTGTTAACAGCATCTTTGTATCTATATTTTGGATCTTATGATTTATGTAGCAATTTTTCAGTTCGATTGTGTACTTTTTATTATTGTTTATCACTACTTTTGCTTTCTTTGTGGTTATGTATTTTTTTATATGCTGTAAGCCACCTTGAGCATTGTTTTAACTTTGGAAAGGTGGCATGCCAATAAAACAATTGATTGAGTTTTCTGTTTAGTTGGTTTTATCTAGCTGCTTTAAATTTCAAATCCATTTCACCTTCCAGTTTCTTGCACTTTTCTACTTCTATTGTGCTCATTAGGTTTCCTGTGTTGTGTTATTCCTAGCAACTCTTGTATATATGTTCTTTCGTTTTCATGGCATCTAACTGCAGAACTTGTTCGACTGGTTCTAGCATCAAATAATATTTGCTTATAATCACAAGTCAAAATGATTATTATTTATTAAATTTGTATACTACCCTTCAATTGAATATCACTAGGCATTGGGTTGGCTAGAGTTCTTTGAGAGTGTCAACAAGCATATAGATGGTTCAGTTCACAAAGGGTACTCAGACTTTCAAAAAGCTTTTGACCAGGTACTTCACCAAAGACCCCTGAGAAAGCTTAGCAGTCATGGGATAAGAGGAGATCAAATAATATTTGCTTATAATCACAAGTCAAAATGATTATTATTTATTAAATTTGTATACTACCCTTCAATTGAATATCACTAGGCATTGGGTTGGCTAGAGTTCTTTGAGAGTGTCAACAAGCATATAGATGGTTCAGTTCACAAAGGGTACTCAGACTTTCAAAAAGCTTTTGACCAGGTACTTCACCAAAGACCCCTGAGAAAGCTTAGCAGTCATGGGATAAGAGGAGATGTTCTCTTATCGATCAGAACTGTTAAGTAGCGGGAAGCAGAGAGTAGGAATGAATGGACTGTTTTTTTTAATAGAGAGGTGCAGAAAGTGATCCACATTCGGGCCTGTGCTTTTTTATTTCTTCATAAACAATCTAGAGTTAGAGGTGAACAGTGAGGTGGCCAAGTTTGCTGAAGATACTAAATAGTTCAGTATCATTAAAACAAAAAGGGATTGTGAAGAGCGGCAAATGATATCTCCAAACTGAGTGAATGGGCAGTAAAATTGCAAATGCAATTCAAACATCACGGCCTTTTATGGTTGCTTTAAACTGTAAAAGTGCTACCCAGAATTTTGGAAGTGGATGGTGCAGCTATTGTAGGACTCGATTGGGTTAGGTCTTCCTAGGGAATGAGAACTGGAAATTAATATAGTTCAGTTCCACAGAAATACACACTTATATATATTTATTCAGTAATCAACACAATATTAGGTGGCTTGATCAAAGCATATATATGTCAATGGGGAAATATTCTTTTTGAGTTATATTGACTTAGTTCAGATGTACTGGCAAACTTTGTTCTCCTGAGAGCCTTGGTGAGCCTCAGTGTGCTGTGTTTTTCATGTGCCAGGAGAAGAGATTGGAAGCCTGCCCTTCAAATTTGTGGTAAATCATAGTTTGCCCTTTCCATCAAATCTGGCAAACAGTGGCTTGTCGTATACTAGAAGCTAACACTTCTAAATCCTTCTCCTAGTGTGCAAGAGTGCAAGTTTGAGGGTTGCACTTGCCTGCTCTTATAACAATATAACAACTCTGGAATGTTGTTATATATATGAATTACACCATGGTGTTCCTTGTATCTCAGAGTGGGTGTTCAAGGAACATAAGTGATTGAAATACGTATGAAAGGGATTTTATCTCTCGGGTCTCAACACTGACTTGTGAATGATGACAATTCCAGCTGAATTTTGAGCGAGAGATGTTTGTCTCCCCCAATTTTTCAGACATATGCCAGCAAATATTGTGGCAAATTAGTATATAGAATAATGATTCTCAACATGCATTGATGTTTTCAGATGTTCAGGGATTGGGTTTTTTTCTGGGACTGTCAACATAAACATGTCAGGCTAATATTGTATTTTATTAATTATTACGTTTCTACCCCACCTTTCTTCCAAGAAACTCAAGATGACATACATGGTTCTCCCTCCACTGCATTTAATTTTCATAGTACTGTGAGGGAGGTTAGGCTAAGAGATGGTTGATTGCCTTTGTGACTGGCCCTCCAAGGGCAGGGTGAGGTGAGGTGAGGTGACCACCTCAGGCATCATGATCCACAGGGGCAGCAGATCCCAATGTAGATCTTTATTCCATTCTTGTTCCTGATGTAGATCACCCTTTCTTCCCTTGTGGGGAGGAGGGGGTGCCATTTTGTGTTGCACCTCAAGTGCCGAAATGTCTTGTGCCGTCCTGATTTAATGACTATGTCACAGTGGCTGATTATGAAAACCAGCTGGTAGTGAAATGTAGATCCAATTAAAGGTGTGCAGTAGAAGGATCCTTAAACATGACTATCAAATAATAAAACAAATGTCTCTGCCTTGACCTTCCAAGGTTAAGCTCACACAATACTTTCCGACTACTGTTTTGCATCTAGGCCACATTAGGCAATTTCTGCAACTTGAAATAGAAAGTATTGTATGACCACCAATTTTTCCCCAGAGTAAATAACAATGACAATGGCAATGCTATTTGAGATGTGTTTCATATACTTTGTGTCATTGACTTGAGCATATTCTGATATCTTAGTTACTCGTTCATGGGCATATATTGTCTAATATGCTATTATTCATCTGCACTAAGCATTGTTTCTCTCTCTCTTTCATTGGAGCTCTCACTTTGATCTCTCCTACAGGCCCATATGCACACACATGTACTCAGTTACTGAGAACAGCAGAACAGATGCAGGCCTAAAAGAGTGCTTATTTATTAAAGTTCCCTAGTCTTCTTCCACCTTACTTATACAACCTGCCTGACAGGTACTCATGATTCATTTAGTGTGTTCATCATTACAAAAAAACATTCCTCCTCCTTGTTATTTATTATATAAAAATACAATCTCAGCCTGAAGATAATTGCTATCGAACAAATGTACTTTTTCTGTTTTGGATAAGAAAAATTAGTAACTACTTGTTCAGATAAATGCCCCCACAGAATTAGAGATATGAGGGTGCTTTGTGAACATGACAACAAAACAGCAAAAGTTTGGTACAACCTTTAGTGCTATCAATACAAAAGCAGAGGGGGGGAGGAATACCATGAAATCAACAAGGAATAACCGGCAAGGCTGACTTTTTGAGAAACAACAACTTGGAAGCACTCTCAGATATGATCCGAACATATCTCTTCAAAGCACTCTGAAGGTGTTAAGATATTGTCAGTTCAATTTGAAATCTATACTGTACACTAGTTTGTACCTCGGTAGAATCAGGTTGTTTTTCACTCAAACAAAACTAGTGTCTACTGTATTGCTAGAGATCTAAATGGAAGGCTGAACTGGCAAAGGCAGCAGGACAGATTCTCCCCCTCACAATAATATTTAACAGAAGTTTTCATTAGCATTATTCATTCAACTGCTGTGTGATTTGCTGCTTTCTATTGCATAACCTTGGAACATTATGTTACGTTCGGTCAGAGGCCTGCAAAACCTAATGAGCAAGCCTCGATTCCCGGATTAGTTGTTTGGCCACATGCCACATACCCTGATATTGCCACAGAGAAGGAAACGGGAGGCATTCAGAGCGAAGACCTTGAAGCCAAGGATCATGCTTGGTTAACAGTAGCTCAGCACCCGCTTAGATGACTAAAGCCACTTCTGAAGTGGTGGTTAGTATCCGAGGAGCAGTGGGGAGGGGGAGTGCCTTACCTTTTCCCTGCACATGGCTGCTCTTCTCCAGTGTCCAGTATAGAGTTGTTGTTGGGTTTTAAAAAAACCCAACAAAACCATTTCCCCACTTTTAATACTCCATTGGGAGAAAAAGCACTTGGGAAGGCAATCTGGAGTGGTTTGGGAGAGGGCATTCTCTGTGACAGTCCCTAGGGTGTGTAGTTCCCTCCTCACAGAGGTGTGTATGATGATTTTCTTGCATAGCTTTCATTGTTTGCTGAAGACTTGCCTCTTTACCCTGGCTTTTGACATCCGATACCCTTTAAAGGCCCATGCTCATGTAAATTGTTTTAACTGACTTTATTACTGTATTCTTATATTGTTGTAACCTGTCCTGGGACCTTATGAAGGGCAGGTAAGGAAAGCAAGAGAGAAGGAAGGACAGGAGTGGGAAAATGGAGAGGGGTGGTGGTGAAACAGAAGGATCAAAGCAGGAGGAAATAAAAGTCATCTGCAAGTGATCAGTTGAGACCTGGCAAGTGTGTTCTGTCCTTTTCCCAGAAACCTCCTTGGGATAGGGCAAGGGGAAGAGAAGGAGAATGGGGTGCACTCCACCCACTTTTGACTCTGGAACCACCGCACTTACTTTAGCCCCCTGCCCCAGCAGATGACACCCGAGACAGGAAAGAGGTTCCACACCACTGAGATGAAGGGGTGGGGTGGGGATTCTCAGATTAAAAACAGGCATTAAACAGTAAACAGTCTATCTTATTACGTACTTCTTCAACATCAGCACAGAAGTTAGCTAATTTGTTCCCAGTGTCGATTCCACCATGCTTCTTGCACATGAAAGAAGTTAAACTAAACTTTGAATATGAATTTTTATAGTGGGGTTTCACCCAGATTGTTTCCTTTCATCAATTACGTTTGGTAAGGTCCTTTGCCTGAGAGGTGAAATGTATTATATTTTTAGAAATAAATATGTGATGTCTACAAAACAAGGACGCATCACCATTTCCAAGAAAGCTGCATAAGATTTCCTTACTATTTAAGGAATCTAGACCATTGTTTTGCTTTCAAGGAACTGAAGCTGCCTTGGTTTTAAAATAACACCATCATCCCCCCTCCCCCAGGGGGATATATCTGAGGAAGACTGTGGAAACAATATGTGAAATTACATATCTGCATGGATTTGGCAGGAAATCAATGAAAGCTGGAAATAGATCCTTGCACATTCGGGTTTGTGGATTTTCCCTGCGTCACCTATGTAAAATTTGGAACCTTTTTTTCCACGGTGTAAGATGTCTGCTAAATCTTGCTGATTACAGTTTTGGCAAGTGTTAACTTTAGTGAAATAATGTAGTGAGTGTGAAATATTGCCATCAAGTTTTTTTATGTCAGGCAAATTACCCTTGTTTGTTTGTTTTCCCCCAAGAGAAAGTTAAACACCTGCTTGCTGAAAGTTAACAAATAGGGGTAGTCATTCATTATTGCCTGGGGCAAGGGGCAGTATGTGGGTTTTACTAAGGGGACCGTTTTCATATAACTCTGCAGCTTAGAAAGTATGAAACAAGTGCATACATTTTTAGACTGTGAGTAGACTTAAGTTATTCATGAATGAAACAGTCTGATTCAGGTCATGAGAGGCCAGCTGTATGCATTCCAGATGTAGCTGGCTTCAGAGGAACCATTTTTGTGCATGAAATGAATGTGCATGTTTAAATCTTAACACAACTAAGCTGCTATTACAGCCACTCCAACTTAAGTATGACACTGGAGAATGTTGTGAATGGAAGATATAAACTGTGGTGACAAGATAAAAATATTCTGCAGTACTAACACTACATGGTAATTTCAAGAATCTTCCTTCTTGCATGTCTGAAGAACTGAACAAATACAAATGCAATATGTTGTTAGAGCTGTGGAGGTAGGTATTTGTGATGGGATGCAACATCATTTCAACCTGGAGAAGTGATAACCTTGAGGGAGGCCCTGTTCCATGACCACTCAACAATTTTCTCTATTACAAATCCATTTTTGTCCAAGAACAGTGACTTTGAAAGAGCCTGCTCCTTTTCATTAATGCATTGGCACATCACACCTTCCTTGAAGGCTGAGAAGCAGTTTGACTTGCTTCAGATCCCTTTTCTTTCTTTTTAAAACAGTACCAAGGTCTCTCTTGTACCACTAATGGAGCTCTCATTCCTTTCTGGACAGCCGGGCTCCGTGTGTCTAGAATCTGCAAGGAAGAATTACATTTGGGGGAAATGTCCTCTGTCCTGATTTTGAAGGAGTGCAATGCACTCTCTCGTGATGGGTAATATGGTGCCAGTGGGAATGATGGAGTAATGCCACCTGCTTTACCATAAAGAATTGCCTACTTATTAGAATCAAGAAGAGCCCCATAACTTTAAACAAATTATTCAAACTGACTAGAAATAATTAAATACAAGCTTGAGAAGGGTGTGTAGTGTTTTGGGTTTGAAGGAATCAGGTGGAGATTGGTAAAATATTTGGTTTGTTTGTCCATTAGTATGAGAGTTCACCTTGCACGGAAGAACATTTTAAAAAAATGAGTTATTTATATAACAGCTTGTAATTTAATAAGCTCATTATTCATTAGCAGCTCTGTGATGTAGGCATTTCTTCTACATAGCTAATCAAGAATTGAGGTTGCAATGTGAAAAAAATCTGAATACAATTTGCAGTTCTTTTAAAGCAATAATTGTATATTAAAGCTGCTACATTTTGTTTCTTAGTTGGTGCTAAAAAAAATCCTTTGTTGTAGGAATTCTGATCAGATTTTTTTTTTAATGGTATTTTGGATTGTAGCTAGCTCACTGTATGATAATTCGGATATACTTCATTGTACTAAATTCCATTTTCACTTCAAACGAAGGGCCAAAAAGTCAGTGGAAATGTTCAAGGACTCTAGAGTAAGGATATCTCACCCTACAGTTAGAGCCGATAAATGGTTCAGTTAATCTTTTCGCCTCTTTTTCTGAACTACTTAGAAACAAATTGATTCTTGGCTGATAGGAGGGCACAAGTAGCGCTTCAGGAAGAACATAGTGCTTCTCTTTTTGTAGAGTGTACTGGCAGTGAATGGGTTTTCTTGCTTGTTCTGCAGGGAGACTGCATTTTGATTTAAAGTTATGAGTCACAGTATCTGAGGCTTGGATGCAAACACACTATCTGTAAACAGCAGCCAAAGGGCACACACTTCTGCTTTTGCAATTGGCAAAGTCTCCTCCTTACTGCTTTAAAAAGGAAGAGGGAGAAAAAACATCACCATGCCTCTTTTTATGTATCTTCTCATAAGAAAAGTTTTTGGTGGATCCTTAATGGTTAAGTTCCCTGAAATGAAATACTATGTTGCTGTCTTAAAAATAACTGTTTCTAAGCCACCAAGTCCCATATGAGCAGGCTAAAACAGACTGGGTTTTCTGTCTGTTCTGTACATTTTGCAGCTTCAGTAGTGCAGTTAGGACAGTTTGATCATATCACCATGTCTTCTGTCTCAAAAGAGATTAAAAACAAAAACCCAACAACACCATTTATTGTAGGTCAGTGATCACTTACATTGTACACATCTAAACAAGAATGAAATTGTAAGGGTGTACTTTTTTTGTGTGGATTGAAACTGGATTCAAACAACCACCACCTTTTATTCCAAAGCATGCATTAGTATAAGATTTTGTTTGTTTTTAATAAGTACTTTTGGATTCTTCTGCTGTTGCTTTCTGTTTTCCCCATGAAATTTCACCTAATTGGCACAGCAGTAACAAACTGCTTGCTGCTTTCCTGCATTGTTCTTTACAGTTATCTCACCGCAGAACACATTACAGCTGTTTCCTAGATTGCTCACAACTCTAGTGGTTGATTTTTTGTGTTTTCTTTACATATTCTTAAAAGATGTGTGGACAAGTTAACTCTGGAGATGGTTGTGCAGTGGCTTCCAGAAGTGCTATTTTTACAAAGCCAGCTAGAACTAATGACCCTTGTTTTCCTTATTTACTCTTCCCTGTACCATGTGACTAAGCTCTGTGTTCTGACATCAGAAGTTAGTGTTGCTGCTGCCAGAATTCCTTCTCCAGTTGTTCCTTTCCAGCTGACCTTTAGACAGTAAACGAGAGTGCAGAATCATGAACAGTCTTACATATGTGCCCTTCCCTAACGAAACGTAAAGCCTATCTGATCTGTTTGGCTGTTTGCTCTAATACAATTTTTGCAGAGAAATATTATGAGCTAGCAATTTGAAATGTAGGCATGTGGAATGAGCAAAGACTGGAAGGATGCAATGCAGTGTACCTCTCTACTTCAAAGCTCAAATCAGTGTTAGAAACTCAGATGTACAGTATAAGCTAATCGACAAATGGCACCTTAAACCTGGCTTACGGTCACCACAATGGACTGTCTAGGTGCCTGTTTGCCGTGGGGTTTATTATTATTTTTATTCATTTCTTTTCTATATTGCTTTATATTTTAAAGAAAAAAATCTCAAAGTGGTTTACAGCACATTAATACATTTCATGAAGCAATCCAGAATAAAACAAATTGAAACTTCAAGGAAAGTATTTCAGATCCTTCTCCAAGTGACATTTTGCTTTCCCCATATTTCTTTACTTCCTTAATTTTTAGAGCTGCCCCATAGCAGAAGTACTCCAGGAAGCCAATGTGGTGTAGCAGTTAGAATACGGGACTAGGACTGGGAGATCCAGGTTCGATTCCCCACTCAGTCATGAAGCTCACTAGGTGACCTTGAGCCAGTCTTAACCTACCCCACCGAGTTGTTGTGGGGATTAACCGAGAAAAAGGTGGGCCAACCAGATGGAGATGTCAGTTGCCAAACTGGCATCCAGAGGTCTCCACGTGGTCGCAATTGGACCCATGCCAGTAGCAAAATGCACCTGGTACCTGACTAATTTCTAACACTGGCTTAAATATGTTGGTATAACTCTCATATGTTGGACAGGGACTATTTACAGTGAGGATAATTGTTTAATACCGTACAGTGTTTCTCAAACTTGGGTCTCTGGCTGTTGTTGGACTACAACTCCCATTATCCTTGACTACTGGTCCTGAGTTCAAGTGTTAAGAGAGATGGAGAGAAACTGACATCTGTCCACTTTCTCCACACCAGGCATAATCTAGACCCCTCTGTCATGTCTCTCCCTCCCTCCCCTCATCACATGCAAATGAATTTGAATAGAGCAAGTATATTGTATGCTTTGTTAGTGAGTTATTGGTGACAGGCTTGCCCATCTCCTGAAGTGAATAACTTAAATTAGAACTGTTTCATTTCCATCCCTGTAATTTCAGTGTTATAAACAAGATGAATAATGAAAACTAAGGTGTGTTTCACAGATTATGTTTTTTTATAGGTATTCGCAATGTACACAAGAAAATTATGTTTAATTTGCAGTAGCTTAACGAGGCTAGCATTCCACTTTTAAAAACATTTTGGAAGATCAAATTATTACAAATACTGTATTTCCCAGTAGATGTTTTTACCTTTGTTCTTTGGCTAACTAGGGCTTTGCTTGCTTTCTTCACCTGTTGCTTATCTGCGATACTTGTAATTAAGAGCTGGTCTGCCACACAGGAAAACTCTCTTGTACAGCCCTTGTAAGACTTGATGAATTTGTGCTACATGTTTGAATACCCTCCCTAATAAAAACACACAAACACAAAACCACAAAACTTCTCTGTGCAAAGAAAGTAGCACTTTGGAGAAGACTTCTGTTTGGCCTCCACTGACCTGCATTCCACTTACCAGAAGCTGGGGTATGTTTTTTTAACATGGCAATATATTCAATCCTTCCCCTGAATTCTGAAAACTACACTCCTAGGAAAGCCGTGCCTCGTGGTTTTTCTAAATGTGTGGATTGGGCTACATTCCATTGAAATTTATTTATTTAGGGCATTTGCACCCCTATCTTCAGCCATAAACGCTCCCAGAGTGGCTAACATACAGTCACTTTAAACAAGGCAGTCCCTGCCTTCAGGCTTACAATCTAAAACAAAAAACACAACACATAAGGGGAAAGGAACAGAGAGGGGAACCAAATTGCTTTTGGGTTACCTCAAAATTAAAACATGTACATATATTCCTTGATTTTGCATAATTTATCATGCTCTTGCTAGCCATGAGTTGAAACAAGAAGCTACACGGAGCATCAAACCCAATTCTTTGCTCAGCGTGTTTTTGGATATCTCAGATTTTAGGAGGAACAAGATACAGTGGTACTTCAGGTTACAAAAACCTCGAGTTACACACACTTCGGGTTACAGACTCTGCTAACCCGGAAGTAGTACCTTGGGTTAAGAACTTTACCTCAGGATGAGAACACAAATGGTATGGCGGCAGCAGGAGGCCCCATTAGCTAAAGTCGTACCTCAGGTTAAGAACAGTTTCAGGTTAAGAATGGACCTCCAGAATGAATTAAGTACGTAACCAGAGGTACCACTGTATTTGTTTTGAGCAATGGCCTCAGCAGTATGGAGACAAGGCAAGACAATGTTTCAGTGTCACCCTGGACAGCTCCATGTAGGGCTTAGGCTGGAGACCCCAATGACATCCAGTGATGTTTGCCTTCTTACACAATGGAAATAAATTTGTGCATTGAGTCTTCTGGTTTCCCTTCTGTTAAACCTCCCCCCCCCCAATCCATCTTCCTGCATGCCTCCAGAGTCTGCTACAGGGAGTCCTCCAAGACTCTGAAGGATGAGAGGACACAGAAACCTCGCTAGATCTCACCCCAGAAGAGCGGACCTGGGATGTTGTTTCAGCAGCAGCCATCATCAGGCTACCTTGAATAGGAGCTGCAGCTCTGTCTCAGTAGCTAGCTCTGTTTTCTATGAGAGGAGCTCTTAATTTAAAGGGGTCCAGTCTACATTAGCAGTTGTTGACTGACTCCAATGGAGCCAAAGAGACTGTGATTCTATAGGGTTTCGGTGCTGGAGTCTTCAAGGTCAGAGAAGGGCAACACAACCAGAAAGGCCAGAGAGGCTCTGACACAATGGGCTGCCCTTGCATCAGAGTCTCTGGTTCAGTTGCTCTGAGGGCAATTCCATCTCCCACTCTGAATCCCCAATCTTTTCCTCTAAAGATCATAGACTCATGAAACCAGGTGAGGCAAGAACAGCAAGACACACATCTCATAGTCATTTAGAATTCATTATTAGCAAAACTTGCCCCTCTGGGATTGAAGAAGCATGCTGATATAACCACGTGGAATGGGGCTTCACAATGGGGAGAACTGAGATGAGAACTGTACCAGCAACTAAAAAATGTATGTTTGTATGGGCCCACATTGAGTTTACTTGCACAGAAGAGTGTTTAGACCTGAGATGTTACATCCTTTTTTATGAACTAGAGGGTTCTAGGCACATCTAGACTCATTAGCTCAGGCTACACTCAGGTGATATGCTTGCAGTGTTTTATGTTCTGTCTCTCAAACTGTTTGTACTATGTAAGAAGGGCTCCTGATTACCCAGGGCAGGGTCCAACTTTTCATCTCAAGTGGGCTGCAATAGTATGTTGACATGGAACCCGTGGGCCACACACTACCATGTCATGCGGGGGGAATGAGGCCAAAAATGTGATGCTCCCTGCAGCCATCATGCTGCCTTCCCAAAGCTGAATAAGTGAGTCACTGGGCTTTGGGAAGGAGGTGCTAGGCTGTGGCATAGTCCTAGAGCCCTCATATCTTCTTCCCAAAGCTGGAAAAGCACCAACTAGGCTTTGGGAAGGAGTCTTGAGGCCTCTACGACCCTGTCAGAGCCCTCATGTCTCCTTTCCCAAGCCCAGTACCTTGCTTACTTGGCTTTGGGAAGGCAGCATGAGGGCTGTGGGGTGGCGGAATCAAATGTTGCTGAGGGCCACCAAAAATGTCCTTAGGGCCGCATGCGGTCCTTGGACTGTGTGTTGGGCCGCCCTGATCTAGGGTCTCTCTTACCCGAGTACGCCCTGTGGGTTAACTGCTTGATCATGCAAACCTCCAGTAGAATGGTTTCCAGAGCCACAGTTCAGTTCATCTTACGCCACATGGGTACATTATCTGCAAGCCTGGCATATCATTTTGCATGAGCAAGTCCTTGCCATAAATCTTCTTCCATAGTTCATCAGAATGTGATGTCCTTGTCAAATTCTCATTTAGCTCATTTTGTCTGCCTACCCACCACTTTCAGTTAGCTATGTTGTCCCTTATTCCCTTGCGAATGCTTGCAGCATTACTGAGTCAATGGGGCTGAACCCTAATGAAGGCTTTTGTTGTTATATTGCAAATATTTGCAAATCTAATAATTCGGCAGCGTGATGGTTGTCATTATATAATCTTTCCTATATGATAGATTACAATATAATAAACACCACAGTGCAGAAATAAAGACCTTTGCGTCCTGAGGTTACTTCGCTACCTGTAAAAATGTTTTCAGAGAAAATGTTCTCTCATTCCTGCACTCCTTTTGCATCGTATGTAAAGGAGACGTTTTATGGATTCGAGTCACGTAGCTCACTGTGGATGAAGGAATTTGGGCATGGGAATTTTGACAGATAAATGATGTTGTGCTGTTTGGCGCAGGAGGAGGGAAGGGGGAAGTAATACTGTCAACAGCAGAGCAATCGCTTCTCGCTTATGCTGATTGAGGCCTCAGGTGGACCTTTGTTTCTGATGCATTAAGGTATTGGGCACGAGTCACACATCACAACATAGCCTAACTTAACAATTAATTGGGATTGTAAGAGAACCTTGTGTGCGGGTGCCTAATGTAGCTAAGTGTACAATTGTTTTTGTTTTATTCTCTATAAACATGGATGTTGCTTGAGGCTGGGGCAACCTAGACAGATGGGCAGCATATAAATAAATTATTATTATTATTATTATTATTGAGAGGGTTTGCCAGGCAAAATGTCAGTGAGCTGTTCCTTCTCCCTATCGGAACATCCTATCCACATAAACATTTTCTCACAATGCAGTCCAGTTCCCCAACTAGTGAAGTTTCTGAAATTTATTTATAGGGTGAGACAGGGAGATAAGAAGGTCCATATATTGCAGGGATAGAAATGCATTTACATCTTTACCCAGAGGGTCCACCAGGGAAACCTGGGCCTTCTAGATCAGGGGTGGGAGGTGGGCTTTGCTCACACCACAATTGTATCCCCAAGCCCAACACTGTGCTTTTCTCCATAAGACTGAATGGTAGCTATTCATCTACATGTGAGAAAGTAAAAGAACACCACTGGGAGGGAACAGCTATGCCTAGCCTTTTTACTGTGATCTAGATATATTTTATTCCTGTGACAAGTAATAATATAGGTGATCCAATGCTCAGTAGGAGGCTTTAGATTGGTGCATTAAGGCCCCTAGTCTTGCTGATTGGAGAGCATTACCTTTGTCTCAGTGGCAGGGGTGGCCCATCCCGTTTTGCTGCCTGAGGTAAAATGGGAAGTTGCCTCCCCCTGCCCCCCCCAGCCTTGCTTTCCAAGGTTGCACGGGGAAGCTGCCACACAAACCCAGTAGTGGCGGCAGGGGCATATGGGGGGTATCCAGAGGACACTGCCCCTTGAGGTTCTGCCACCCAAGATGGCTGCTTCAGTCCGCCTTATAGGCTGGCCAGCGCTGCTCAGTGGAAACACTTAACTGATATGTAAGTAGTGAGGATGAATTGGTGACATTGTGATAGGATGGGAAAATCCTGCTCTGTACCCATGTTCTGTGTCAGTTATAGTGTATTCTATTTTGATGTTTCCTTCCTAGCAGCTCCGTGAGCCAGCTTAGAAACAGCAGACTAGTTCAATAGTAATGCCAAACCATTGTTTGGTGCTGTGTGAAGGATCTGTCTGCTCGCCTCCTCCTTCTTCTTACACACCATAATTTCCCCCTCACCTTCCTTCTTGGATTGAGGTAAAACATAACTGGAAATTAGAGGAAAATACAAGTTAATTCTGGTTTGCATTCTGGTGAGCATAACCCATAGTGTGTTGGCGTGGATAAAATGACAAACTATGGTTTCCCTCAAACCAAGAAAGAAGAGGGAATTTCAGAGCATGCAGTGAGGAGCGGAAAGTGTGAGGATGAGGGTCCTTTGTAGCTTATTCATTTATGTGGCATCCAGCCATGATTTGGTGTAACATTGGAACCACCCAAGTGGCTGGCCTAAGGCTGCCCAATGAGTTCCATGGTTAACTAGGGATCTGAATCTGGGTCTTCCACATTCAAGAGCTTTATTGTAACACACAGGAGCCACCTTAGAAATGAATAATTATTCAAAATGAGATTTCATGGCTCACAGCAGAATTGCAGGCGCTCAGATTCTGGACCCCTTTGCTAATTGTCAGAGTGGACAGACCAGCCTGTTTACTCACTGTTGCTTTGCCTTCTGGGATTGTGGCTGCTCAGTTTGTAACGGCAGGAAGTTCACCAGGAATCCCTTTTCTTTTGAAATCAAAATATTACAAAGGGATGGTGTGTGAACAGGAGTAGGTAGGTGAAAATGTGATTGAGCCTTTCTGGTGGCTAGTACCACTTTCTGTTTCAGCTCAGTTCTTTACCACAGTAAAGGGACAGTTCGCTAATATTCTGCTTCAATTTATAGTTGCCACTTTCCCTTTCCTTCCTTCCTCCCCCCCCCATCCCTTACCACTCCCACTGAGGATTTCTTTTAGGGTTGTGTGTGTGTGTAAAGCAGCCATATGAGAGGAATAAAATAATTTTGAAGAGAATTATATGGCGAGAATTTTGACAATGAGTGGAAGATTGTAATTACTCTCTTCCATTAGACTCAGTGGCTTTGGACAGATAAGCTGTATTGAAACGTGTGACCAGGGCATGGGATCATGGATTGTCTTTCACTGTTGTCATGGCGACAGTGATGCAGGTGGCCTATAACTGCCTGGCTGTCAGATCTTATACATCAAACTGGTGCTAAGTGAAAATATGTTAGAGGCATTGAGGGGAGGGGGGGATTGCCAGCAGTGTTTGTCGGATCAGGTGGAAGAAAGCTAGCCTCTCTTAAGAAAAGTGTGTGTGTGTGTGTGTGTGTGTGTGTGTGTGTGTAAGAGAGCGAGCGCAAGCTTTAGGTGGCTTAGAAATAGTTCTTAAGAGAGATCTTTGTTCATAAGGGCAGAAATGGCTTTTAAAAAGAGGGTATAAGACACTACCAAATATATGCACTGTGTATATGTGTAATTATTAGACCCTTTCTAAAAGTTTGGATGATACAATTATATGGAACGCAGCATAGGAAAATACATTCCAGCTGCCAGCACTATCAATTCACCGACCCTCAAAGGTTCACGGCAGTTTTTTAAAATATAGTTCTGATTAACACTAGATGGTTGTTGGTAGACCTGGGCATGGAGACCCTGCTAAGGCTTAACTGGCAGGGGTGGGGAGGGAACCAGGTTGAATATAGATGATTAAAAGAAAATTTCAGAGACTCGTACTAGGTGGATAACCTCAGTTATGATTTTTAAATGTTTCTTAAAAGCAATACTTTTAGTTACTCATTAGCAGTAATCTTATAGAGGCACTTTTTAGCCTACAAAGTGCTGTACAGTAATTATAACATTCCTCCTCACGACAGTCTTGAGCTAAATGGTTGTAATCCCCATTTTAGTTTACTTATCTGTGCGAGAGAGACAATGGCTGAGTAGAAACTCAGACACACACATGCAGTCCAAGTACAGCATTTTGCCATTACTCATCCTTACCAGTTCAGCCAGCTAGAGGGTAATGTTTTGTTATCAAACATTTGCCTGGAAGGTCCATTCTTCCGATGGTAGCTCTCAGAGTTATGCTCATCATGCTGTGCATCATGCAGCTTACACAGATCAGTGATCATGGACTCAACTTATTATAAAATAATGCAGTACTACTCATTTAAGGCACCCTTATAGCTTACTAGCAGCCTTATACCCTGTGTTGCTTGGGGATTATAAGAAACCAAAAAAAACAGTGCAGTTTTGAAAGGTTCAGTCTGCCATCTTGATTCAAAATGGTGTCTAATCATGTCCAAACACAGACGAAACTTACTTTATCTCAGGAAACATCATGCAAAATTTGGTTACATTGTTTTTAGAGGTGTCCAAATGTATAGAGAACAGGCAACTTTCCAAAATACATAGAAAACTCCTCAACCAGTCTATAATTTTGAAATACTGAGGTGGCTGTTTCGGACAGTGAAAGTGTGATCAGTTCCTTCATATTCCACTGTCTCCCTATTGATTGGTACTGGGGGCATTGTGATTGCGCCTTAGTTTTTGTTTCAGGCTGGTAGCCCTTTGGGTTCTCCTTTTAGAACCTTAAAACATAATTTGGATTCATTCTGTTCTCTTCCTTTGATCTGCCTGTCCTTAGACCAAGGACATGAAACTTCCACTTGAACTGTAATTTTTGTTTTATCCTGCCCTAGTTCTCCTATGTAAATACTGCAGTGGAAGTGGGAGGCTACGAAAGCCTGCTACACCCTTCCTTGCACAACTGGCTTTCATGTTTCCCCACAAATACCACCCCCTGATTCTCACAATAGCTAATATAGGTTAACTATTAAATTTGGTGGCAAAGAGTCTACCTATAGACCAATCTTTATGTACCCTGTGAGGTAAGGATGACCAACTTGCCTCTTAAGATCTTCTAATGAACCCTAAGTTCTGCTTGCGGACCTGTTAACACTTTTACTTTTCTTGACAAAGGCTCATAATGAGAATATTAGGTAGCTTTAGTCTTCATAAGTGTTCCATCTCCATTGTGCATTTCTGAGATTTTCACTAAATGATTTGGTACAGACTTCTGTAATTTTGCTAAAATTGAGACTTCTTGGTTCACTTGTTTCAACCCTGACGTTTTGTGAACTATTACGATTTATAAAAATAATGATAGATAGAAATTTGTAACCATAACTGTAGCCTAGTGTAGGAAACATATATCCCTGGATATATACCATTTGGCCACCCCCACCCTGAATACCCTTTTCTGGTGGGTCTAATAGGCTCTGAAGAAGGAAAGCCACCTCTGCTTAACCATCAAAGCTAAAATGAGCATTTCCTTAGCCAAGTTAAACTGTCCAGTTCGGGAAGGTCTGTTCTCATCATGCCTTGCACTGCATTTTTAGGGAGCTCAGGAAATTGTTCCTGTTCTTCCATCAACTGATTGGGAAGAAGTGGTAATTGCAGAATTGCTTCTGGAAGCGTGCCAAAAGAAATGTGCAGAAGGGTATTCTTTAAATTCAACCCTTCATCTTTCTACAAATGCACATCTCACTAGTGGTTTACACTTGCTTGCTTTCAAGTTACTCCCCGTCCCCTTAAATTTAGTCAGTGGTGCAATTAGATAAATTTAGTCTGTACTCACTGGTCTTAAGGGAGACCCCTCTTTAGATGTTGCACATTACTTCAATTACATCAACATGTGGTAAGCCAGCCCTGCTGTGTTTAGGGACACCCCCACCCACCTGCTCTTTCTGCTGAGAGGGATCCTGGTGTTCTGTCCTGACATCCTGCTCCGACTGATGTTTAGTACCACAAGATGAGAGTATTCTGGAAACAGAGAGTTCACAGAGTACACAGTGCTCCTTTTGTGGTCTGGGTTCTGTGTCAGGCTTCTTCCCCGGAACATTCTGTGACTTCACAGAAGCAGGGAAAGAGCCGTCACCTGCTTTCTCTCTGGCCTCCTCTCATAATTCCCTTCTTTCCTTAGCCTATTCTCACATCATGCAGGGGCCTCTTGGTTCCTCGCTTTCCAACCATCTGCCAAGAACTGGCAGGATGACTGGGAGGAGGAAGGGGATCTTGGGGAGGGATGTTGCTGGGACTGGGAGACACTGGGTCAAGCAGGGTGGGGAAGGAAGTACTCGCAGGGTGATAGAGGATGGCGAGGGGGATGAAGGTCAGTGCACAGAAACCAGAGCAGCAGGACCCAACACAGCAGGCTCTGAGGTATAGCGAACGGTGGGAGTGGAGCTGTAGCAGGCAAGGGCCCACAGCCCAGCTTCCTAGCTGGCCAGGTGGGACTCGCTAGCTCTGGGAGGAAGGGTGTGATTCCTCAGCTGGATTAGGCTTGGAGCAGGTGAGGGTCATATGCCTCGTCAAGCCCAGATGCTGCAATCAGAATGCAGAGTACAGAAAGGAAACAGAGCTGAGGTGCTGTGTCTGCTCAACTGCCCATGTTGAGGGACATTGGTATCTATGTTCCTGGACTTCTAAAGGACTGTGCTTTGGGATTGACTATGGATTGTATTTTGACTGGCGGACTTCAGACTTGGCTACTTTGAGTGACCCTGGACTGCATTCCCTGACCTTTGGACTTTGCTTGGGTGGATTGACTCTCAAACTTTGAACTTTGGATTTGACCTACTGACTTGCTGCCAGGTAGGCCAGGGGTTCATCTTCTTCTTGTTTCTGTCTTGTCTCTTTTCAAGTGTGATGTTTTCTGGTTTTGTTTTCAAGTACCCCTTGTGAGGCAAATTGGCAATGGGAATACTCTTTGTTGCATTTGTAGACTGTGATTCTCATGCTTGTGTTTCGGTGCATATATTTGAGCTTTTTGTATTTCAAAGGTAAGATGGCTTGTGTCACTGTGATGCAGCGATCTATATGCTCAGCTTCTAAGCAGTTAAAATGGCACGGTTATTCAACTCTTAGAACCATTTTCTTACCAACAGGATGGTTTAGCTGGTGAAGACAGATTCTGTTTCTGGCATGTGGCAGATCGATGCTCTTTGGATGTTAATGGCTGTAGGAACCAGAGGGGCTGTTGCCTGAGCAAAGTTATTACCTCATTATCCATGGCACAGGGTTAGCTGTAAGGTTTGACCATCTGTGCTCATGCAGAGTGGGGGTGGGGGGAGGAGATGGACAATACCAATAACATATTTCAAAGTGATACGGCTTCCCAGCCAAGGTTGCAGTTCACAGCATAATCACAGACCTCCATAGTTTTGTGCATTTGCGTTGCTGGGGTCGGCCTCTGCCGCCTGCAGATCACGCTTCCAGCTTAGCCTTTTGTTAGTTTTCTCTTGTAGTGCTTTGTCAAGTAGGACCTACGGTATTCTGTGTTTGTAGGCTGCTAGGAGAGCATAAGGTGGTCTGTGTCTCATAAACATTTTTACCCATAAAAACAAAATAGCTACAAAGAATGGAAAGGAAAGGAGCTAAATTTGCACTGCCCTCTGCTTTTTTTTTTTTAGTGCAAAATGTTAGCTTATAAGTGCTAATTAATTGGTAAACATTCAGTTAAACATTAACACTGGTAAAGAGCTTTTGTAATGACAGATGCAGTTGCAGCACAATTGTTAACAAGCCATTTTAAAAAGCCAATATTGGAATTATTTTGTTTAAAAGCTGCATTTTAGGCTTGGGGGGGGGAACCTTGCGTGCTTTTATTATTTTGGGTAAGGTCTTGGTTCTTTTCAATCATTTGAATGAAAATATTTGTGTTGCTGCCAGAGGTTGATGCGTCCTCCAATTTTTTTTCATTGCATCAACTGTACATATTGTGTTCCTGTAATTGGCAGCCTGTAGCTCCTTGCAGGGGAGCAAAAGCTGCTGTTAGTGTCTGCCTCAGACAATCCAATAGTGCATAATGGGAAGGGGGAGGCTTCCTGTTACAATAAAGTCAGCTACCGTCAGGATGCATGTCTCCCTTGGAACAGTTGTCTGTATTTGCATGTGAGTGGTTTCCTGCCACACTAGAAATTGATTCAAGTACATGATGCTCTCTCCATATTTCCTTACTTTCCTCTTTCTGGCTTGTTTACAAATATTTAATTGTAAGGTTTATCACCATGTAATTTTTTTTTAAAAAATCAAGTTTTCTGTATCTATACCTGACACTTTATCCATGCATGACACTTTATAGGGACAAAGTGTATGTAGAACTTTTGTATATAACAGGTTAATAACTGATTACCTGTTAGCTATGGGTTACAGAGGGATGATGAAGGCTGGGAGGAGAGAACCTCGGAAAGGCTTGCTTGAGGGTTACAGCTGTATGCAAATGGCCTCTTGTAACTGTCCATCCTTGTTTGTGGGCAGCAGAACATTTCACCTAGTTTCTCAGGATGTGGAACTAGCAGTGGTAGTAGCACAGTTTATTTTTTCCTAAAGTTTTGTTATTTTGCTGCCACCGCAAATGGCGGCGGCAGTAACTGTGTTAGTAGCCTGGACGCCATTTTGCATTCTCCACAATGCAAATGAGAGAAAGTTTTGCAAATAGATCGTTTGGGGGGAGGGGTAAGCAGTGAGAGAAAGGAAAATCTCAGAAGAAAGTCTTCTGAAAAAAATTGGCTCAACTTTACTAGGGATGAGAGAGAGGATATTGGAGGAGCAGGGTGAGTAGAAGATTGTGAGTCAGGGAGCGTAAAGGGTTAGTAAAGGTAAAGGTAAAGGAACCCCTGACCATTATGTACCTATTTATCTACTTGCACTTTGACGTGCTTTCGAACTGCTAGGTTGGCAGGAGCAGGGACTGAGCAACGGGAGCTCACCCCGTTGCGGGGATTTGAACTGCCGATCAGGCAAGCCCTAGGCTCTGTGGTTTAACCCACAGCGCCACCCGCGTCCCTAAAGGGTTAGTAGACTCCCCAAATATTGGATGGTAAGTCATTGAATTTTCCATATTGGTTTTAATAGCCAGTTAGATTTTGGGATGTAGCTCTTTAGTCACTATATCATATGGGACACTTATTTGCTCCAAATTACCGTATGTAACATAAAATTAATAGACCTGTGGAGAGAGCAAGTTCTGTTTCCAAAACTTCAAAAATATAGCATCACAGGAGTTTATCAGAATTCTTCTCTTGATAGCCTTGGTGAGAGAATGCCATTAAACAAAAAAGCAGTTTCTTTCCCATTGATGCAACACCTCAATATTGGCAGAGGACCCTGAGGTTTTATAATACACACATACTATTTCTCTAACACTGGGGTTAGACTGCAACTCATCCATGACGGTTGGCCATGCTGGCTGGGGCTGATGGGAGTTGGCACAACACAATGTTGAGGGCCGCAGGCTTTCCACCACTGCTGTAGCGAGAATAGTGCGGGTTCTGTGTCAGTGAAATACTTGTATCTCTCTTCAGCTTGAGAAATTATTTTTTTATTTCCTAAAAATAGTCCAACTACATCTGAGGGCTCCAGATTGGGAAAGATGTCTGTAGCAAAACATTTTAACCTAATATCTATAAAAAGTTCCAAGCCCTTCACTATGCTTAGTGTATGCTCCCCATAGTACAGGTTAGCTGGGTTGTGTCTGTGATAAAATGGCTAATTGACACTTTCCATCTGACAAGCCCCCTCTTTCTGCAGAATTGCCAGATAGAGTTGAGCCATTGGATGCAGGTTCCCAGGTTTCTAGTTTTAAGGGCCTATATATTTAATTTGGTCACCTCTTGTATGTTCAGCTGAACTCCATTGCTAACATCTACTTAATTCATGGTCTCTGAGGCAGAGCAGAGTTCAGCGTGATCTTGCCAGCGTCAGTTCATTTTGTATGAAAGGCACTCCTGCAGTCTTTCCTCTGCCAAAGATGCCTCCTTGTGACTGTATCCTTTGGCATACTGCTTTTCATTATCAGCATGACATTCCTAGGTAAGAGCAGGGCTTAGATCCCAAGAGCCAGTGATCATTCAGCAAAATAACATTCAGCATGAAACAAAACAATGATATAATACTCCAAGCTGACTGGGAGATGGTGAAGACAGCTGTGCAGACTGCAAACTTGTACTTGCCTGTTCCACAACCATACTTTATGAATATAAAATGTTATCATATCTATCATATTGTAGGGGGCTCACACAATTGCCCCTCTTATCTCTATTCTGTTGTGACAAGGAAGAGGGTATGTGTGGCGGGATTCAGACAGTGCTAGAAACGAGCCAGGCATCACACGGGTTTTGTGACTGGTGTGGGTCCACTTGCGACCATGTGAAGATCTCTGGATGCCAGGTTGGTGACTGACATCTCCACTTGTCTGGCCCCTCCAGCTTTCTTAGCCAGTTAAGTGGGAAGCTTATTTATTGCATTTATATCCCATTGGGACCACAGTGATTCCTGTTAACAACATTTATCAATCACTCATTGGCTGAAAACACTGACAGGTGGGAGTAGCTAACCACTCATTTCACAGAAATCACTTAGATCAGAACCTGCACACTTTGCTTCATAATTTTCTTTCAGGAATGCCAAAGACATGCCTTGAACTTTCATTCTTTTTTTAAAAAGAAAGAGTGGGCCCACTGCCTGGGGGTTTCACTGTAGGCATCCGTTGGCAACGCTCTCATTTCTTGAGGGGGCATTGAGAGGGCAAGAAGGGCCATTTTTTTATTCTTCTTAGTATTCTTTCTGTGAATGAGCTTTCTCATTTTCCTTTATCCTCACAACTCTATAAGATAGGCTGTGGTGATTTGCCTCAGGACAACCATTGCCAGTGTCATGACCAAGTGAGGCATTTAAACCTTCATTTCCCATACCTAAACACACTACTGAACTAATTGTACTCCCTACAAAGTAGGACAATCCACCCGCCATTTTCTCTTCCTCCCACCACAACAACCCGCACAATCAAGAGGAATCTGAAGAAGTGTGCATCTGAAGTGGTATCTGAAGAAGTGTGCATGCACACGAAAGCTCATACCAATGACAAACTTGGTTGGTCTCTAAGGTGCTACTGGAAGGAATTTCTTTATTTTGAATCAAGAGGAAGTGGTACATGTGCCACAAAACAACCACCAGCAGAGTGAACAGCTCCAGATGATTTAAGCCAGTGAGTTACATAGCAGGGTCTTGCTGCCATTTTCTGTTTTGTTGCATTAGGAACCCAGCACCCTAGCTTGGCCTTATAGACCTAAATCCACACTGGTTATTCTGGCATATTCATGTATGAATCATGCCCATAAGTGTGTCTGTGACGTGTTCTATATGCTTGAACAGAAGCTAGCTTAGTATGGTGCACTTTGTGCTGCCTCTGCTCTGCTTTATGTGTTCTGGGAAAAGCGAAGCAGTGTGACCAGTTTGGACTGAGGCGTATTAACAAAAGCAGCATGATTGCTTGGAGTATTCTCAAGGCTGCCTGTGCTGTTTTTGGCTGCAGCCCATGTTATGTCACTCTGTTACTGTCATAACCTCTGAAGGTCAGCAAATTCACCTAGCATGATTCCTGCATTCTTTCTGCCTCCCATCTCCATTCCAGGCTCTTGTTCAAGCTGCTTAGGTCTTTTTTCTTTGTACTCCTCACTTAGTAGGTCACGTTTCTGCCTCATCTAGCTGTGCATTTCAGAGTAGCTGAGGTCAGGTTAGAAGTGAAATTGGGAAGTTTGTTTTTCAGGTTTTTGGTGTGTTTCTTTTAGAGAGACCGGCAGATCTGGATACACAGGCTCTGTGTCCTACTTGGAAGCATTAGTAATTTGCAGTTGCAAATATTATGGAAGCGGCTGTGGCTAACAATTGCTTGATGTTGCCATTCTCCTTCAGCTGGAATAGTCAGGGCAGCATGGTAAAGTCCAGTCTAGAGAGCTGTGGGTCTTGGAGCCATTTCTAATGGAAAGTGCCCTGAATATTGCTATTTTTGAATAGTACTAGGCCTGCAAGCAAGTAATAATTTTCTAGTGTTTGCTCTGCTCTACCCTCTCACACCCTACCACAGACAAACATGCTACTCAGAGAGAGAAGCAATTAGATGTGCACATATATAACTTGTAGAAGCAAGTTCATCTATTCTTACACCTCAGGCTCTCGGCATTTCTCTTCTGCCTGGTGGAGGCAGCCTGCTTTTTGCAGCAGTGCCAGTGATGACGGTGCACTGTGTTGTTAGATTCTGGACTTGAGAACCAGCTGCTTGCTGGGCCCAGATTTTGGAAAAGGTGGGTGGGTGGGGGAATCACCAGCAATTGGTGGCCAGGAGTGCTTTTACCCAGTTTGGGCTGGTGAGTCAGCTGTGCCTGGTTTTTTTAGCGAAGGCGGATCTGACTGTGGTCATGTCAAGACTGCATTACTGCAACACCCTGTATGTGGGGCTGTCTTTGAAGACCATTAGAAACTTAAGCAGGTTCACAATACAGTTCTAGGATTTTTGAGCAGAGCCATCGTTGTGGGCTTCCCATAGACATCTGGCTGTCCACTGTGGGCTATGGAATGCTGGACTAAATTGGCCTTTGGAGTGATCTAGTAGGGCTCTTTATATTCTATCCTTAAAAAAAGTATAAAGCTTCTATTTCTGCTTTTGGTATTCCTGGTGGAACAGCCCATTGGGTATGTTACCTTGGGACGGGAGTCTAGGACCATGAATTCATAGATTCTGTGCTTGAACAAGATTTGCACATGACCTTTTTCCCTGTTAACTGTGACACTCTCTAAGAGGTAGGACTAAAATAGAAACAGGGTGGTCTGGAGAGATGTGACTGAGTGACTCTGTAACTTCGCCTGTGGGCAATCCAGAGTTTTGCCTGGGTGTCCATGACTCTAAAACAATATACTTGGTTGGGGGGGAGGGGAAGCTGATGGCTTGAATCTACGTTTTCCAATCTTAATAAAAAGCTGCAGGAAAAGATTGCTGTTTTGTATTGGCCTTCAGTTAACCGATTTTTCACACACGAGCTGCTTGCTTTTTTAAGCGTTATTCTTTCTGGACACTTTGTGTCATGGTGTCAGGGTTAATTGGGTGGGATCCCTCAGTGGAATAGTACATACTTTGCATGCAGATGCAGGTTCAATCCCTGGTATTTCCAGTTTAAAATGTCCAGGTAACAAGTGATGAGAGACACTCGCTAATGCCCGGGGAGCTGCTGTCAGTCACAGTTGGAAGGGACCACAAGGGTTATCTAGTCCAGCCCCCCCTGTAGTGCAGGAATCTTTTGCCCAACATGGGACTTGAATCCACAACCCTGAGAGTCAGAGTCTCACGCTCTACCCACTGAGCTAGGTGGACAAATTGTGTGACCTAGAATAAGACAGCTTCCTTTTTTTCTTATTTAGGACAAGCGGATGTGGCATAAGGAAGGGAACTGTAGTCTTCCATGTTTTTCTATCAGGTTTTTCTTTTAGAGATTTTTTTTGTTGGATTTTGTATCTGCACAGTCAGTTGAGTGTAACGCTTTTCTGCGATTGCAATAAGCTGATGCAATACCAGTTTCCAGTCGTATTTTCTGTAGGGAAGGGTAGCATTTTATTTTGCTCTTCATCAGTGTTTTGCAAATACTCCACTCGTGCTTAATAGTACCTGTATCTCCGAATGAATTGTCCTAATCATTAATGAACCGAGCCAAAGAAATGGACCCGATACCATTAAATTGGATGGTTCTGTATAGCATCTGGTTCATGTTGACTGCAGAAATTGGATAGCCAATTTGTTTGTTTTTTGTAACAGAGAAATACATTGAAATGCCACTAGTATAGGTAGGTGCCTCCCTACCCTTTGGTTTGCTGCTGCTAGACCACATCGTGATGGAATGTCATTGTGAGCTTGCTGATAGATGCAGGAGAAGATTAATGTTCCTTCTGTCAACTAGGTAAAAGAAGAATCTGGTCCCTAAACACTAAATATTGTGAATCATCTGGGCTGTTTACAGAGATGTCTGGAATTTGGCAGTAAATTTTAGCTGTGTGCTACCTTGTGAATGCAGAAGCTTTAAGAGCAGTGCTCCAGGTTATATTTGTGCCTAGTGGGCTAGTGTGAATTTCAGCTTGCACATTTAAAAGTACAAAGCAAACAAAATATTACATTTAAATTACTTAAATAAAAAGAGAAATAGGCTCATGTAACTAAAAAATGGGCTATTGATACTATATTCATGTATGGTGGAAGCCAATTTAAATGTTGAATGACAATACACAAAGAGGAATGAAAGCACTGTCCTATCATAAATTGCTCCCCAAGTATGTGGGGTTTTCTATAATCAAGCAGCATACTGTATAAATTTTATGAAATAAATAAGCATGAGCCTGTGTAGAAGTTAGTTTTTTGGACTTGGGCAGAAAAGACACTTGGCCATGAAATTCATTGAGTGACCATGGCAGGTCACTCCCTCTCAGCCCAACATATTTCATGGGGTTGTTGAGACACGACATTGTCTTGTACACTACCCTGATCTCATTGTAAGGAAGATATGAGGATAATGTAATGTCAATATGCAGTCCATCATTTTATTTTTATTTGAGAACAGTTTTCAACTACTTCAGTCTTCCAAGGCAATCTTATGCATGACTAGGTAAAGGTAAAGGTACCCCTGACCATTAGGTCCAGTTGCGGATGACTCTAGGGTTGTGGCGCTCATCTCACTTTACTGGCCGAGGGATGCGGTGTACAGCTTCTGGGTCATGTGGCCAGCATGACTAAGCCGCTTCTGGTGAACCAGAGCAGCTCACAGAAATGCTGTTTACCTTCCCGCCAGAGTGGTACCTATTTATCTACTTGCACTTAGTGCTTTCGAACTGCTAGGTTGGCAGGAGCAGGGACTGAGCAATGGGAGCTCACCCCGTCGCAGGGATTCGAACTGACGACCTTCTGATCGGCAAGCCCTAGGCTCACAGCACCACCCGCATCCCACCCGCGTCCCTACTTTGAAGTAAATCCCACTGAGTTCAGTGGGTTTTACTAGCATGAAAATATGCCTTGGATTTGTAGCCTTAGATAATTTTCCATTGGCTTCAGCAGGTTTACAGCTAAACTTAACCTGTATTGCTTCATTCCGCCACAAATTTGACTGCCAGGTTTTGTCCGTCAACCCCAGAGACTGCCTGAAAGGAAGCTGGAGGCACAACAAAGGCAAATTCATTTCTAGAGAGCAAACCTCTGTCCCCCAATCACAAAATTGTTGTCTGAATCAAACCCAAATAACCAGTTGCTGCGCTTCCATTTCCTGTTCTGCTGTTGCCTCTGCCCTGGCTCCTGATGGTACACATTGAAATGCAAATGACAGCAGTAATTGGCTGAGAGATAAACCACAATGAGTGACTGAGCCATGCAGCAGGGAGTTAAGTGGCTAAGTGACAATTATTGCACTGCATCCTCCAGGATCATGAGCAGCAGCACCGTTTGTTCTGGGATTTAAAGGAACTGTAACACTTTAATTGGAGGGCTTTTTTTTAATTATTTGGTTAACGTGGCTCACATAGTTTCTCCTCTGGTTCAGCTTTAGCATGAAGTAGGGTTGGTGAAAGGGCTTTTGCTTTCCCTTGTTTTATTCCTAAGTCTTATACAGTACTTGTTTATCATATTTTTATTTTATTATTATTAGGTATTTCATGTCTGTAAAACACATTGCAGTGCTTCTGGGTGGGCAGAAGGGAAGTAGATGGAGAAAGTTGGTACTTCACACAGAAACTAAAGGTGACGTCCAATTAAGTCATATTTGGAGTAGGCCCACTGAAAGCAGTGGATTTTCTTGGTTTCGGTGGATGTACTCAAGAGTATGAGTAACATTAGACATCCCCCTAAGGCTGTATGTTTTGAATGACTGTTCAGCTGAAGGAACACTGGCAGTAGCAAGTTAAAATGGAATCTTGCTGTGGAGTTTTAAATGAACAGTTTTGGGCGATGCAGATTGCAGACGTGGCCCCATTTCCCCCACCCCTGGCCATTCCATCTGTGTTGGGGTCTGCAGCAGGATGTGTGTGTGTTGTTTGCTTTAAAAGTACTTATGCCCCACTCTTTAAGCAAAAAGAGTCCTGGGAGTTTGTCCATGGGGTCACCAAGAGTCGGACACAACTAAACAACAACAGTTTCCTGGTTGCCTGAAGATTACACACACTCCTTTCCCAACATTCCTTGAACTCTTGCCCACATTGGGGCTTGTTTGCCTCAATGGCAAGCTCTCTTATCATCTCCACAATATGCACAGAGCCCAGTCCATGTTCTTCTAGCCAGTCTAGCATACCAGAATCTGGAACCATTCCAAGCCCAGGTTTTGCTTAGGACTCAAGTTCTCACTTCCTGCCTGACAGCCGTGAAAGGTTTTGGCAGGCCTTGCTTTGAGTCCTGATGCCAAAGTTGTTTTAATAAAACCACACTCTGCTTAGACCTCATCTCTGCGTTTTTCTGGGTTCCTGGAGAACCTTTTATCTGCAGTAGTCTGGTCCATTAGGATGAATGGGGTCCTGCCCCACCAAAGTCCGTCTGCCCCCAGTGAGCTCCCATCTGTCTGCCTTCTCACTTACTATCAGTTCATGGGGTGGCACTGACTGTCGGCATCCTCCTCTTTAATCTAAGACCACATTCATACATTGAAAGTACTGTAGTATGATGCCACTTCAAATAGTTGTGGTTCCCCCCCCCCCAAGGTTTCTGGGAGCTGTAGTTTGTTAAGAGCGTTGAGAGTTGGTAGAAGACCCTTGTTCTTCTCACAGAGCTTCAATTCCCAGAGTTCCCTGTGAAGAGGGATTGTTAAACCACTCAGAGAATTGTAGCTCTGGAAGGGGAATAGAGGTGCCCTACCATCTTCCAGTGCCTTAACAAACGAGAGGTCCCAGAATTCTCTGGGGGAAGCCATTACGGTTTAGTAGAATCATAGCGCTTTAAAAGTATGGTGTGAATGTAACCTGAGCGTTGCCCATGTTGAACTCAATATGAAAAAGTATGGCAACAAAAGCAGAATTAGTTGGCTCGGCCTGTCATTGACTTTGGCTCCCCCTACTGTTAGTCTCCCTGCCTTCCTCCCTACCAGTCCCAGTGAGTGTCAGTCTCCACCGTATTTAGCACTCTCTGGTACCGGTACTGCTAAATCACTGCTTAGTAGTGACAGTGATGCCATAAAAGATTTGCTCTTGTAAACTGAGTAAAGCACCCAACTTGGTGGATGCTTCAGGAAATAAAACCAGTAATTTTTATGCTGATGCAGTGACGGTTTCAGAATGTAGGAGACAACTGAATGTTTGAATGCTCCTGGATGTTGGGGAGAAGGGTTCTGAAACTGTAACTTTGAGCTGGTGTGTCTCCGTCCCCTATCGCCATCCTTTTTTCCTTTTGTGTCATGAATGAAAGGGCTGTCTTATTATGGATATTGTAATCCACTCTAGGAGCCTTTTTTGGCTAAAGAGCAAGGTAAAATGTTTTAAACAAACAAATAAGTAATGGCTGTTCTTATTTGGGAGCTCTGTATACACAGGGAATACTTTATGCTGAGGAAAATTAAAACTTGTGAGGAGGTCTGAATGAGGCTTCCCATATGCTCAATTCAGAATGTGGAATCGGAGGCCATTGTATTAATTATTAAACACTAGCCTTTGGGGAGGAAACGTAGACCCAGATTCTGGCTGTGCATTTAACGCCACAGTGGCCGTGAAGTTCAGGAAGAAGAGCCTTTCAGGAGTCGGCAGGATTAGAGGGCTAGAATTGCTGTGTGGAACGGAGCAGTCAGAAAATTGATTGGGTGCAGCATAAAACAAAACATTAGGGCGTGATAATTCATAGCACTTGCACTGAGACAAGAAGAAGTTTATCTAGTTGATCCAGTAACCTGAAAGGGAGAAATGTTTATATATAAAATTTGAGGAGAGAGGCTGCTTGATCTGTGGGATTCATTGCTACGGTGGATTGGGGCAGGGGTGGGGAGAGAGGTTTAGTCAAAGAGCCACAACAATATTTTATTTATGTTGTTCCTTAAAATATTTATGGCCTGCCCTTCATTTATATAGATCCCAGATCAGGGTGTGCAATACATGATATAAACATAACAATAAAACAATCAGAATAAAAGGTAAAGGTACTCCTGACCGTTAGGTCCAGTCGCGGACGACTCTGGGGTTGCAGCACTCATCTCGCTCTATAGGCCGAGGGAGCCAGCGTTTGTCCGCAGACAGCTTCCGAGGAAATCTGCTAAAAACAAAACACACTGCAACAGAGCTGGTCAAAGAGTAAAGCTCTTAAAATGCCTGCACAAATAGACAAGTCTTGACCAGGTGCCAAAGTGATAGCAATGCCAGCACCTGGCATACTGCTAATGGGAGGGCACCGCCACCAAGAAGGCCCTCTCTTGTATCACCACATAATACACTTTCCCTAACAATGAGATGTGGAAAAGAATGAACTCCCTTAGAAGATTTCAAGTCATGGTCAGGCTGGTAAAGGGAGAGGTGTTCCTTCGAGTATTTGACTCCTAAGTTATCTCGGTCCGTAGAAGCAAGTCCCTAACACTGAATTTGGCTCAGGAAACAAATAGGCAACCATTTTACACAATTTAACCAAACCTGGATATTAATAATAAATAATAAAATAGTGGTCTTCCGGTTTTGAATGAATCTGACGGCTAATGTCTTAATATGTTTTAAATTAGTGGTTAAGGTTTTAACTTACGGTATATATTTTAGCTGTTTTATATCTGCATTATTTATTGTGTATCAGCTCATAGAGCTTAATTTTAATCTATTTATATCTGTATGCTCTCTGTTGTTGTATATGTTTGCACTCCGGTCAGTGACCAAAATAAATCGATTAATAAAATAGTGCACCTTTTTGTAAATGAGCTCACTAAAGTCACTAGCCTGCAGTATAAATGAATGCAGTCAGACAAGTCTGCTAGAGTTTGGCAGAAGGAGTTTGGCAGAAGGTGGGAATACAGTCTGTTGGGCACAGAGGTGGGGCTGAGTACTGCATCCCTCTTCTGCCAATCCCTTCAATTGCCTACATGGAATTTAATGCAGCCACCTGCATGATGGCTGCTGTGTTTTGCCTCCATTGTTGAAATCTGTATGTTTTGAATACCAGTTTCTGGGAATCACCAATGGAGAGAGGTGCTGTTGCACTCAGCTCCTGGCATCTGTCTGGCCACTGAGAACAAGATGTTCTTATGCAGCTTCTTTTCCCTTGTGGCTACCAGGCTAGTGCTTAAATCAGTGTTTCTCAACCACTGTTCCGCGGCACACTAGTGTGCCGCGAGATGTTGCCTGGTGTGCCGCGAGATGTTGCCGGGTTCCTATCGTATTGCCCGCTCTCCTAAACCGGCTCAGCGGATAATGCAGTGGATAATTTGGGCAGCGGGGCGGGGCCGCGCAGGCGCGCCGCGCGCCTGGGCAGCCTATAACTGCCGCGGGCCGCCGCGTTCGACCTTTCACCCTGACGGCTCAACGCGGAAGCGCGATGGTGGCGGCAGAAGGGCCGGCAGGCGGCAAGAGCGGCGCTTCCCCGTCGGCTGCGCACCGGAGGCTGCGGATCCTCTCGGGCCACCTGAGGAGCGGGCTGCCGGAGGCGCACCTATCTGCTGCCCAGTGCCGAGGGCGGGCAGTGCCGGCGCCGGCTCGCCCTCAGCCGAGCACCTTCCCCAAGAGGCGGTAAGCGGGTGTGGCGGCGGGGGAAGCCTGGGCGAGGGCGGTTCCTCCTCCTCTTCGCGCTCCCCGGTGGGACGCCAGCTTCCTGACACGGGGGGGAGCAATGCCTCGCCCCGCCGCCCCTCGCGGAAAGGGCCCGAAGTCGGTGCTTTCCTTGCAAGAAGAAGGGGACGAAGAGGCAGGGAAAAGCCGTTGCCGCTTTCCGCTATTCCCCCCTCCCCACCTTTTGGCCTCATTTAATTCGAAAAGAGACTTGGGGCAGCTTTTGCAGATCTTGTTTAGTGCTGCAGCTCCCAACGTCTTCAATCACCGTAGGTGATTTCCGTTGCCATGGCGACGTTGCCGCCGCCATTTTGTGGGTGCACAGCGTCTCGTGATTTTTTGACATTTTCTGGTGGTGGTGTGCCGCGAGATTTTTTTCATGAGACATGTGTGCCGTTGCCCAGAAAAGGTTGAGAAACACTGGCTTAAATACAAGCTGGGATAGTTGAACTCTGCTGTCTGCATTGTCTATTAAAAGGAGGAAGGGAAAATATTACCTCCAAAATGAAATAATCCTGTAAACATTAAAAATACTCTCCTAAAATGAAGCCACATCTTAAAGGACTAAAGGAAATTGGTGAACCACATTGACATTTGGGTCTTCAGCAAATCCTAATGCTCTACAAAAATATTTTATAGACTCGCTTTCTGTCTGTACCCATTTCTCAATCAGATCTGAATTCTCTGAACAGCACAGAATGTTTTAGAAACAGGTTTAGATGACCATGCACAGAAACATTTACAGCATAATAGTCAATAATAATTTCACAGCATAGCCTGCTGTCTAAGTATGGTTAAGTCTCTCTGTGTAACCAGCAGTTCCTCCCTGTACAATTGGGGAGGACTGAAGCAGGCATGATTTTACTCATACACAGTAAGACATAATACAGTAGAACCTCTACTCCCAACCGCCTCCACTCGCGGACGTTCCAAGTTGCGACCACGGCAAACCCAGAAGTAACGGACGGGTTTGCCACTGTTCGCGCATGTGCAGGAGCTCCGATCGCTGTTTGCACACACGCAGAAGCGGGCAATTGCCGCCCGTACCTGCGCACAACTGCGCCTCTCCCAGCGACCCGTTTCACCATAAGGACGGGCCTCCGGAACGGATTGTGGTCGTGAGTAGAGGTTCCACTGTGTATGACTTGCTGTGATGCGTGGACCTGGCCAATGCAACCCAAGAAATCAATATATTCTGTAGCTTTCCATTTTGTTTTGTATCTTCATTCAGCAAATTGTATTAGACAGTTACACTGTGTCTATAAAAAACAAAAGAAATTGTGCAAGTTAGCTGGGCCTGCACCATTGCCATTGATCTCACTTTTCACATTTAATGGTGCTGTTGATTTGGAGAAATGTTTGGAGTGGAATGTTCAGTTCTTCTGCCGACAGAAGCCTGGCTTGGGTGTGGGAAATGGAAGTAGCCGTATTTTGGCTCCATTGCAGAAGAACATTCAGTGATGATACACTTCAGTTATTAAGTTGGGGAGCGGGGAGTTCATAGATTCTTCCTGCTCCAGCTTCTGTACCTCAGTGTTTGGGTCTCATGAAGTGGAGCCTTGACTTCGAGTTTGCAAAAGAAAATAATAATAAACTGGAATGAAATAAGATGGGCTAGTGTTTGGTGTTTACTTAACCATTTCCAGGCAGAATAATTATTGACACTCTCGCCTTTCCTCATCTCCCTCTCCCCCCAGTGCCACATCTGCCTATCTTTAAAGGCAGTTGATTTGTTTTTAACTTACACAGAATGGGATAAGTAAGGAAGTGTGGTGTTGTGTGCACTGTATTTCAAAGCTGCAGTTTTGCCCTTGGAAAAGGAGCCGCTTGACTGAATCCCTCAATATTATGAGGTCAGTGTTTAGATTTGTAGGTTTATTTTTTTGTATGTGTGTGTGTGTGTGTGTTCAGTTACATCTTTCACCCTGGAGAACCTGGAGTCTTCCCAGTGGTTAAAGTTAATTGTATATAAGCACACAAACATGTTTCCTAGTGTTGGCTAAAAGAATTCTGAAAAGCACTGAAATTAGGAATGGGTATAGGCTGCAGACTTAAAGACATTTGCAAAGGTGGGTATTTCACTAAAATCAATTAGAGTTACTTCAATGTAATGTGTTTTGGATTTGATGGAATAGTTAAGTTGATAGGTTAAGATAACACAAAGCTGAAGCAGATTTTTTGGGGGGCTGGGGATAAGCTTTGTCAGATATTTCAGCCTTTGACTTGGGATGAAACAAGGAAAATTAACTGAAAATTCAACATCATATGTTGGGACTGGACAGAACTAAATGTCCCTGGGGGGCGCGGCATTTGAAGCATTTATATGCCTCTTCACTCATATTGTATTTCAAAGCAGTGTTGCTTTTCTTATGGCATTTCATATTGTGATGTGCATTGTGAAAATGGTGCATAAAGTCACCTGAAGGAAGCATTGGGACTAAGACCTTTTCATCACTAATTTTAAATTTACCCCCTGGCATTGCTGGATATTATTTTAGAGTTAAGCCAGTGTTATTGAAAGCAGAACCTACTCTGGAACCTTCCTGTCAAGCATCAGTTGAGTCGTCGTGTAACCATGTTGCCGCTTACTGCCCTGGAAACTAGTGAGTCCATTTATCAGCTTTCCCTAACCTGGCATCATACAGATGTTTTGGACTAGAGTTGTGTTGGCTGAGATTGATGGATGTTGTAGTCCAAAACATCCTGGAGAGCACCAGGTTTGGGAAGGCTGGTATAGATGGCATGTTTGCACACCCACAAACACCCACCTTGAGTCAAGTAGACTTGAATGATGATGATGCTTTAGTATATGTCAGAAAGCACCTTACATGCTGAAAAACATGTTTAGCGACTGCTCATAATAGATAGTTGCCAAGTCACTTATAAAAAGTTAGATACTGATCGACATAAAAGTGATAGGCTTTAAAACATAGCCCTGTATTTATATTGGCAGAAGGACTAGTTCCTTAGCTGTTAAACCCATTAGTAAGGAATATACACAGGACAGCTGAAGTGATGCAACAGTAGCTTTGACACAGTGTCAAATAATATAAGGAAAAGAAGGGCAACTGCTTCTCTCTATATCTCTCCCTCTTTCGCTTGGTGTATACTGGTGTCCAAATTATATGTTTGGATAAATTGTCCAGTCCAGTTCTTACCGGTAGCAGTTCAGAGAACTATAATGACAATAACTCTAGATGTTAAATTACTGTCTTAACTAACAGTATAATGGGGTAACTTGATTCACAGAAGCCATGAGAACAAACTATGTTGTTTTACATAAATATTCCCCTTTCCAAAACTTTGCTTTTGCTTTTGTTTTCTTTGTTTCTGTCAAGTTTATGTTCAGGCCCTACCTCTTCTGGACTTTGAGGACATTATCAGCCCTGCCCTGGCTGTAGACTCAGTTCAGAGGCTCTATTGCAGGGGTCAGCAAACTTTTTCAGCAGGGGGCTGGTCCACTGTCCCTCAGACCATGTGATGGGCTGGACTATATTTTGAATGGGAAAAAAAAGAACGAAATCCTATGCCCCACAAATAACCCAGAGATTCATTTTAAATAAAAGCACACATTCTACTCATGTAAAAACACCAGGCAGGCCCCACAAATAACCCAGAGATTCATTTTAAATAAAAGGACTCATTCTACTCATGTAAAAACACGCTGATTTCTGGACCGTCCGCAGGCCGGATTTAGAAGGCAATTGGGCCGGATCCGGCACCCAGGCCTTAGTTTGCCTACCCATGCTCTATTGGAAGCAAACAGTTACAGGTAGGTAGCTGTGTTGGTCTGCCATACTCAAAACAAAATAAAAAAATTGCTTCCAATAGCACCTTGGAGACCAGCTAAGTTTCTTATTGGTATGAGTTTTCGTGTGCATGCACACTTCTTCAGACACACTTCTGTTTCAGTGTATCTAAAGAAGTGTGCATGCACACTAAAGCTCATACCAATAACAAACTTAGTTGGTCTCTAAGGTGCTACTGGAATAAAAAAAATTTATTTGGTTGGAAGCAAACAGTTGGCTAGACCTGCTTTAAATTATGATTTAGAGGTTAGTGCTAACTATAGTTAGCCCAGTTCTGACATCACAGCAGACTTGGTTTCATGGAACTAGAAACACAGAATGAGATCCGTTGAGCCTGCAAGATGTTCCAAATGGATTAGAACATGACATTGGAAATGGGTCCTTGTCATTCTACAGATGCTGTAGCCTCAATCTCCGTGCTGTTGTTGAGATGGAGTGTTGGGTTTGTAGACAGATGAGATCATAGGAGGTAGTGTTTTCCATCCTTTCAAAAAATCCATTGGAGATTTATTTTAATGCACCACGTGAGTTGATTCCAGGAGGCTTATAGTCATACAATTGCTTAAGAGCCTACAAGGAATGTAGAAATTCCACCAGCTGCAGTTTCAGCAGTTACTGCAATTAATGTGCGCTTCAGGTTTTAGCTTGATCTGCCTTCCATGTCAGCCTCTTTTGACCATGCCAAAAGTTTGGCAAGTTATCCTGTTCTGTGTAAACATGAATGTACAATCCTTCAATGCATCTGCTGAGAAACTAAAAATATTGCTTGCTGTTGTGGTTTCCTCAGTCCCCTCAGCCTCTAGTTAACTTCTCCACACAGAGTAAAAGCAATGGGTTTGCTGCTGCTGCTGCTGCTGCTGCTGCTTGAATTTGTAACTGAAACTGCTGCTCCCCACCCTCCACAAGCTGCAACACTGCCCAAAACTTGTTCTATCCAGTTTTCCTCCTTGTCTTCCTAGAGATACATTCCTTTGGCTCCATGCAACCTTAAAGCATGTGGCCGGAGTGGTGGCGGCGGCGGCAGGGAATTCACAAGCTTCAGCTTTCTAATTTTCTATTTCTTAGCATGAAATGTTTTCCCCATTTTTGTCCACTGTCTGTTGCATTGCCTTCTCTCAGCATTTTATTTCCCACTGCACATCCTTCCCATAAAGATCCTGATTTCACAAAATTTTCCCAAGTTAACATAATTGCTGTGCTAAACATTGAAATGCCCTGGGCAGACCATTTAACTCCCTCCTTCAGTCTTGTACTAGCTGGATCTACGGCATTAAAGCTAAGTATATGTGTACTTTAATTGGGGTTGTGCATTATGTGTATTATAATTATAATTATTAAGCATTTATTTATTTTGATGGTGGGGGGCTTGCTCCTTTATCTACCTGCTGCAGTATCTTCAAAACAGTCACCATGCATAAATGCTACTGACCTCGGGCTTCTTGGACTGTAATCACACACACGTGTGTGCCTGTGTGTGCCTCTTTTGTGCAAATCTGGTATATCAAAAACTTGTATATCAAAAATAAAATAAAATCAATGTTAAAGGTGCACAAGGGTGGCACTGTGGTCTAAACCACAGAGCCTATGGCTTGCCGATCAGAAGATCGGCGGTTCGAATCCCCGTGACGGGGTGAGCTCCCGTTGCTCAGTCCCTGCTGCTGCCAACCTAGCAGTTTGAAAGCACGTCAAAGTGCAAGTAGATAAATAGGTACAGCTCCGGCGAAAAGGTAAACGGCGTTTCCGTGCGCTGCTCTGGTTCACCAGAAGCGGCTTAGTCATGCTGGCCAAATGACCTGGAAGCTGTATGCTGACTCCCTCAGCCAGTAAAGCGAGATGAGTGCCGCAACCCCAGAGACGTCCGTGACTGGACCTAACAGTCAGGGGTCCCTTTACCTTTTAAAGTTGCACACACACACAGGTTAAACAACTGCTTGCACAGGAGGTGTGATCTGTGGCTTTTTCCTGCTGAAGGAAGTTGACAGCAAGCATAATGCAAAGGGGGTTAGCCACTGGCAGTCCTAAAAAGTCCCACTGCAGCAGAATATATTATTCATTTGGAAGGGGGAGAATACTAGGGAAACAGGATTTTTATTACATAATTATGCCTCCCCCATAAAGCTTTGAATAAATGCTATAGCTGCAGATCATTAAACTGCCACCCCTCACATGCTGCTATGATCACAGAGTTCCGCACATGTTAAAGGCTGTACAATGTGGATGCACTGTCCGTGCCCTTGCAACGTTCATGAATTTTAAACTCCCCACTCCTAAGTACAATGGAAATGGCCTGATCAGAATGTGCAATGCACTCTGTGTCCTGGAACCTAAGATGCTTGTTCGGGGGTGGAAATGCAGACATCCACAACTTTTTGTTTTTGTTTCCTGAAAGATTTAATTAAAAGATTGAAAGGAAGGGAAATGAAAATGCAATTTCTGCCTAAATAAATAAAATACAAAGTCATGTGTACTCTGTCACTATCAGGTGGCTAGAGTCAAGGAATCCTGAAAAGGTTGCATATGAAAATAAAAAGACTATAGTGACCCTACTGGAGTTACTTTGATATGAGCCCCCAGGAAGATGGAATTATTGTTATGAATGTGTGAGGGAGGGCCCAGATCCCCCTAAATTCTTGATTTAGCAAATGGTAGGATGCAATTAATATTTGGAGTAATAAGGCAACATGGCATGTGCAGTGTAAGAATACAGGCTGAGCCTGTTCTCCTGTTCAGGAGATCAGCTGACAGGTGCCATGAAAGAACAAAGACGTGTGATGGCAGTCATTACCCTGAGAAAAGGTGGCACATTCAGTGTCAAACAAGGAGCAGAGTGGAGTTCCTCCCCTAGCTGTGTGTTGGTTAGCAAAAGACAATAGCAGAGTTGGGAGGGGAAAGTTGCCAGGGTTACAGAGGGGCATGATGTCACCATAGGAAAAAAGATGCCCTTTTACACCAGGCTTGAGTTGCTTTTGGAGCAAGGGTTTTTGAGAAGAAGGGAGGGGCAGGACATCATGTGGGGCTGGTTGGGAGAGGCAGCACTGAGAGACTGGACTCAAGCGGGCTGAAGCTATGAGGAGAGCAACAAAAGACACTATTGGGGTATAATGTTCTACCAGTTGCATAGCATCGGTTGCTGGTGCCTGGGGCAGGCATGCGCTAGGTGCACGGGTATGTGTGTGTCAGCCTAGCCAATGATGCTAGAACGACGCCACCAGAGCCACGTGGGCCTAAGCTGAGCCCCCTGCCTGCCTACACAGGGGGGACCCCACCAGCTGGCACGGCCCTCAGTGGGCAGAGGGACGCACCAGGCCATGCTGTGCTGGGGTGTCTGGTTCATGCTCAGGGCCACAGCCCTCCATACTATGCCCCTGTGGTCTACACTCCTTCCACCTAAACTCAGGTGTGAATATGTGTAAAAAAACCATATTAAAGACACTGCAGTCTCTGCCATGCCTCATTCCAAAGGAGCACAAACCCTGGTGGAGTGCAAAGACCCTGAAATCTTGTTCCCACTCGGCAGACGTTGGGGTGACCTGTAATACTATTATTCCTTACCAATTGGTAAGGAAGGACAAATGGCAAAGTTAGGACAACAAAAAACAATGAAGGAGAAACAATTGCGTTAACTGCAGGGAATGAAATAGGTAATTCATAGATACATTGTACATCTAGAGTCTTACTGACATATATTTGAGTTAAACTACAGTTATAAACACATTTGCAGTGAAACAGAGCTCCACTTCTGTGGAGCGTCTGTGTTGCAGCTTTGCGTTCCTTGAGCTGTGCAACTTCTCCACTAAAATAAGTGAGGAAGCTGGAAAGTGTCTTACGCATTGCAAATTATCTGGGGCAGCAGAAATTCAAGTGCTGTGTTGTGTTTAGACATCAACAATGTGCCTTATTTCCAAACGTTAAAGAGCAACTGGCTAAGGTGCCATCTTGTTTTACTGATGTCACCATCATCTATATTTAGTCCTGAAGAGCAAACTGGATTTATAGGGTGGAAGGCTTTGTGGGGAAGATACATTGCCCTACAGATTGTTGTTGTTGTTGCTGCTTCCTTGAAACCACAAGTGGACAGATGGACACACACCTGGGAAAGTTGGATCCAAATTGCACCTCTGACTGACTTACGGGCAAGCACACAGAGTTGGGCCCAACACCGGGGGGCTGTCGTGTGTGCATGACATCACACGTGCGGTGCCCCACCCCCTATCAGGCCACTCCTGCCAGGATGTGTGGGCACCTTTCGAGACACTCTGGAGATCGTGGCATGGGGTGCAGAAGGTGAAAATTGCTCTCCAAGCCTTCTGCCTGGTGCGCTGGTGTTCACCCGGGGTGGCAGGGGATGGGAGTTCCCTCAATATTGGGTGGGGTCTCAACACCCTGCTTCAAAATATTGAGAGGGCTGAAGCCCCTTCTGCCCTCTATAGCTGGTTCCCTTGCTTACTGAGCATCATTCTTCTTCCATTGTGGTTGTGAGATGAATGAAACAAGGTTGTTAAAGCCCATAGCACATTAAAAATGCTATATGAGTGATGATTTTTTTTTAAAAGCCCTCTTAATCAGAAGAATTAGGAAGTGATTGTCAAGTGGATATACATAAGGATGCTGAAGTGGTCCAGTCAGAGGGCCTGATGAAAGTACTTCATCAGGTGTTTGGTTTTGCCTATCATCCTCTTGTTTGACTTCAGGTTGTTCTACCCTAGGTGCTTGTAGCAGGGGAAACCCTGAGTGAGGACAAGAATGCTGTGTGATTACAGGTTCTTCTTTGGTGCTTTAAACCTCATAACAAACTTGTTCAGTGAGGTCAGAGAATCAACATACTTCAGTTTCATTTAGCATTGCTTTAAAATGAGTAGTTTATAGTAGTGCTTTCTGATGGTCACGGTGCATTGTGGTAGAGAAGTCGTTGAGTTTTGTGCTTCGCTCTTGAGCCAAATGGAACGAGTTGCCGTGCCTCACACAATTTTGCTTGTTCAAGCTACCAAACAACCAGAATGCAGGACTTAGGCTGATTATGAGTCTGTGAAATGAATGCATGGAAGGTGCCTGTAAAATGTATGAAGAGCATCTGAAGAGAATGAATCCTAACAAACCTTCAATTATTACATATGATATTAGCCAGTAATTTGATTTCATTGATGACTTGGCTCACCTCAGCTGCCTTGTTTATCGTGCTGATACACAGACATACCAGACATACAATAAAGACTGGATAAAGGGAAAGATCTTATGTTCATCTCCATAGGCAAGCTCAGCAAGCAAGCAAATAGACACCATGGTTTAAGGGGGTTTTGAGGGAAGGGTTTTGACAACAGGTGTGTACAACGTTCTGTAGTGAAAGTTGTGTATTGTAGTCTTCCTGTTCATTTTTGTTAGTCTGTATTTGAGACAAAATCTGTTAGAATTCCAAGGGAGTTTCTCAGTTTAAACCTCAAAGAAGTAAGGATATACCTTCTGCAGGTATTTTAGCTTAATTGTCTTTGATTTGACAGTTCTACTTTTGTCCCTCATTCACGGTATTCACTTCTGCTTTACCACAGTCGCTGTATGTATCCCTCTCTGGGTTTCCCCCAGTTTTATTTCTTGGAGGCAGTGAAGAATAAAATAAATACTCTTTAGATTAAAAAAAGTGAAAATGAGTAGTTTATTTGTAGATGCAAAGTTTTATTTCACTCACACACACCCTCAGGAGGATTGCATGAGGTTGATGCTTTGAATACTCTCCCAAAAGTCCAGATTGGTACAGTGAACAAGTAGCCTGGATAAGTGATCTCTTGAAAACAGTGAGTGTGGTAAGTGTAGACACAGGAAGGTCAGTGTTAAGTGCCCTGATGACAGTCCACTTTCAAACATCAGGGTTTTCTTTTCAAATGTGAAGATTAAGTGCTTTGCTTTCTGTGCTACAGTTAAATAACATTTTGAAAATATGCATATATTGCTTCCTGCATCGCATACAAGGAAAGACTGACACAAATAAAAAATCATATTCAAAGGTCCTCATTTGGCGACAAAAATGTAGTGATATATGTGTGTGCTGTTAAACATCATCATAAGATTATTGATGCATAATATTCACAGCTTTGAACGATAGAGAAGGTTTGTCAAAGACTGCATGCAAATAAATGCCAGGTTCTGTTTCTGGCACCTGCAATTAAAGGATTCTGGATCATGGGCATAGAAGGGCCCCTTTCCTGGAACCTTGGAGAGATGCTGATATACCAAAGTAGTCCTTCTCCAACTTGCTGCCCTTTTGAATTATCACTCCTATCAGCAAAGTTGTAGTCTAAGGGCAGCCTGTGTGGTGCCTTCCAGAAGTTGTTGAACTACTACTACTACTACTACTACTACTACTACTACTACTACTGGCCAATGATCATGTAATGGGAATTACTTTCTAGCAATAACTGGAGGGCAGCAGACTGGGAATCCCTGGTGTACATAGTACTTGGGCTTAGCTGGACCAGTAGTCTGACATAAGGTTGCATACCTATATATCCTAATCGTCAGATGATGGGCAAGGTTCCATCAGCACAACACTTTTGAAGGTGGAAATATGACTCCATTGTGCTTATTAACAAGTTACTCCATTTTGCACTGGTTCCCTGCCTCTCCCTGCCCACCCACATTCTGACTTTGGGTGTCACTTACACAGTTGGAACTGCATTATTGAAAAGGGGTTGGTTTTTATCAGACGTTTTATGAAATACAAGTTGACTCCCCCTCCCAATTGCTTTATAAAGAAGTCAAGCAAAATAGTAGCTGAATTTTACTTCAATGCTGGCAATAGGGCAGCGTCCTCCATCACACTGAATGGCAGCAGGCTCATTTAAATGGCTTAGGGCAGGCCATGTGGCACACACAGTTCTGTCCTCTTAACACCTCACCCCTACTCCCTGCCCTCAGCATTTCCTGTCTGAGGCAGCTGCCTCACTCTGCCTAATGGCAGGGCTGGCGCTGGCTTGCTTTGCCAGCTCCCTATCCTTCTGGTTTTGTGCAAGACAGCTGCTACCTATACTGTACATCACTCCAGGTACTACCACCACACCTAAATAATCACGACTGTGAGCAACGAGGACCTTAATTGTAACAAAGCTTCTCATTTGCTTCTCCACAACTGTTGATTCTCTCTCATGCTTGTAGAGATGTCCTGCTATGTTTTGCTGGTGGTCACTGCCTTGCTTAACAGCATGCTATTTACATGACCATAAAAGAATGAAACCCTTTCCTCCAATCTGAGGTTACTACTGTGGTGCTTTGCTTCACTAGCTCATTATTATGGGGCCTTGGGGGCTCTCTTGCATTCATGAATGTGCCTCTTATGGGAAACCCTCTTTCATTCCTAAGTTAAGATATCTTTGGGTCCTTTTATTATTTTCATTAATTATGAATCATTCATTAACTCCTCCCTCTTCTGGTACTTGTCTATGACACTCCAAGCCATCTGTCTCAGGATAAGATTTTGGAGCAGCTCCTAAGCTTTAGTATACATCTCTCTGGAAATATTTAGGTGGTATTTCCATCTTCTTGTCCTGTGTCTCGCTTCCCATTATTTTATATATCCCTCCCTCTTGAGAAGATGCTAAAAATGAACCAAGAAAGATCCAGACATTAGGAAATATGGAAAATGGTTTACATTGCCTTAGCTCAAGTTCTTAGCTGGTTCTGACATGTTTATTGTTACATGAACAGGGCTTAGAGTGGGACCTGCCAACTTGGTTAGGTTATTCTAAATCCCAGGGTAGAGTCTGCCATGTATTGAAAAGTTAGCATATAAAAATGCTAACTAAAGATGTTGTACCACTTTAAATGTGTAATTTTTCCTTGGACTAGCCTAGATGTTTTAGGTAGCAAGTGCTGACGTCAGCACTGTCCCTAAGAGCTAGGTCTTCAGTTTGACCCTGCATTGGTAACAAGAGTGTAGGCTTGAGTGCAGACTTCTTGGGGGAAAGAATGGACTTAAATCTATTATTACAGTGCTGGATGGTAGCTGCCTCATCTCATCTCTTCCCTACCTATTTAAAGGAAGTTGCCATTGGTGCTGCTTCATTGGAGAAATGGTCCTGTGGTGGCATAAGAGCACTGTATTAGAGGCTTTGTCGGGTGAAGATGGGATTAAGTGGGAGCAAGCTGTAGAAGTGAGTTTAAGGGTCTCAAGAAGGCAAATAGGTGGGTGCACACACACACACACACACAGGCATGTACGTATGCAGAGCTGTCTCCTGTGCCTCCCATAGCATGCTTCTCTAGTATTTTTCAGAGCAGAGGCTTGTATTGCAATAGCTGAAGCCCTGATTAGCATTAAGTTGCCCATGTGTTAGCTTGCTCTTGGTGAAAAATACTTTGTCGGCCAAGCAGGGCATGCCAAAGCAGGGTAATCTTTCTGCACAATCATGACTTCTGTGCTAACTAAAACATCTAATTTGGCTTGTGCTTGAAATAGCGCCTGGAGGGTACACTCCATGAAGTATCATAGTTGTGCAACACCCATACCTTCCAATTTGGGCTGTGCAGAGTCCTGACATGGACCCTACTGAAATGAAAAGAGGTTGTGCTGACTTTAGCAGTGCTTGGTGGGGTGTGTGCCTTTGATCAAGTTAACTCACTGAACTGTGGGACTTTCTCTGTTGTCTTGGAAGCTCTGACAATGTCAAAATAGCTTTGGATTTAAAAACCAGACACCTTGTCACCAATTGGCCTAACTGGCAGGTCATGCAGATTTTATTTTTTTTGTTCTAGCAGAAATATGGTTGGCTTTGCTGCACATAATCACTTAGAAAAGACATTTTGATTGGCATACGAGAGCTGCTTTGCTGTAGTTGTTTTTAAATACTATAGCTGAGGTTTTTCGGGGAGAGGGGGGAACAGTGCAATTTTTACAGTTAAATTCTTTTATGGAAAAATGCAGGTGCAATTGTGGGCTTTCTAGCTATTTGAGGAATTGAGATCTATTCTGTTTTTGTTTTTTCTTGTTTCTTTCCATTTCCTTCTTTTAAAGGAAACAGATGCATTCTTGTAACCGAGATCTGAGAGTGACATTTCTCCAATGAGAGGGACACAAGGGAGGGGGGGGAGAGAATTCAAGAACTACATGCCAAAGGCTTTTTACTCTGGATGACAGGCCAACATACAATTGTCTTTAATGACTTGATTACTGTTGTGCCACATAAACCTGTAGCATTGTTATTTAGCACTTTGTTCATGCTGCTGTATAGATTTACAGTCTTTGTCCTCCAAACAACAACCCTCTGTGATGACAGGGCACTGTTGTTCCCATTGTGTCAGGTGTGAAGGGTGACTTGCATAAGCGACTCCACCAACTAACTTGTTCATGTGCTTAGTTGAGGTGACACTCCAACCCTCTCAGGCTGGCAGAGTAAGCCTCTTGGTAATTCCACTATCCTTGGCTGTGCAGGGTATGGTGGCCCAGAAAAGGGCTTTTTCTGTGGTGGCCCCTAAGTTGTGGAACTTCCTTCCAACACAGGTGTATCTAGTATCTTGGTTGTATAGCTTCCACTGTACGCTGAAGATGCAACTCTTTACCATGACTTAACAGCTAAGGTATTTTGTGGGACCCAACTTATTTTGTTTCACTCTGTACTGTTCTGTTTCATTTGGAACAATTTTACTTGTATTTATAACTGCACACGCAGGTTCGCTTTTTGAACACAATGCATTCCCTGGAATTTGTTCATTAGGCAAGCGGTCGCATAAGAAGCTGACAATTTCCATTATTTCCTATGAGAATGTTTCTAGTCTGTGATTTGTCCAATCTCCTCCCACTTCTTCCATAGTTTCTTCCTGAAATGGCTGCAGCCAACCAGCAAAAAACAACAACCTGATTTGTCTGATCTCTCTCCCTGCACGGTTTCTGCCCCCAAATGCCCACCACCGACCAGCAAAGCATAAACAAGTAAGGAAGTGGGCCATAGCTATCAACTCTCCCTTTTTTTGCGGGAAACTCCCTTATTCCAATGCCGTTTCCCGCTGCTATCCCGGATTGTTGATATCCCTTAAATTTCCTGGATTTCAAAGGAAGCAGCTCCTCTCCCTCCCTGCCGGCCAGGGAGGCTCCTCAGCTGCGTTGCTCGGCTGCCAATAAGGAGTCTGAGACCGACTGGGGGCGGAGCTTGCATGCCTTGTGCAGCCAGACCCTCATGCCCAACCAGACAGCCAGCCTGCCATCTATGCGCTCACTCTTTCGCCCACCCGTTCGCGCGCAGCCTCTGGAGCGCAGGGTGGCGAGGCTACTTGGTGCCATTGCACCGCCCTCGCGGCATCCCTTATTTTCAAATCCGAAAGTTTGAAAAAATCCCTTATTTTCAAATCCAAAAGTTGACAGCTATGAAGTGGGCAAACGCAAGTTGTTCAGAATCTGCAGTGTGTATATTGAGGTTTGGGTACTAATTCCTAGTGTTAAGATAAGTGAATTTTCGCACAACAAGCATTTTGAAAATGGAACCTGCATGTATCTTATTATATTAGTATAACCTGCCCTGGAACCTTGTAGTGAAGGACATGTAATAAATCTTACAAAGATAGACAGACAGTGTTGTGGAAGAGGCGCACGAGTCTCTTGCGCTCAATTGTGCAGGTATCCAGCCAGTGTAAGCCAAGTGCTGTGCTTATGACTGCAGAGGGGCCTTGCTTGTGTGCTTTTTGCCCTCAGACAAAACAGTACAGGGGATGTTGGAGGGGGAGAGACATATGCCTCTTGTCCATAATGCTTTTGCAGTGCCATACTGCTATTGTTTTTAACTGGAAACTACCTTGGAAAGTCTTTGAAAAAGCCTTGATACACAGTGTTTCTCTGCAACAACTGCACCGTTTTGACAACTGAGCTATTGTGCAGACTCAAGATATCTTTCCTCAAGATAGGACTCATGTTGTGGGGGAACCCACACTTCCTATCACTTTTACAGCAGTATTTTGCTGCAGGAGTCACACGGCTCCCTTCCAGCTTCTCAAGGTCTACCTCGCATTCCCAGCCTAGCCCAAGATCCTCATATCTGTGTTTTCTCCCTTTCCTTGGCACAAACCAGAGAAAACAGAGATGGTGTTTCTGTTTGCATTTTGCAAACATTTCTGATCTTTTTTCCCCAAGGCCCCCTGGTTATTTTTTAGGTCCTCTAAGTGTCACCAGTCATTCCAGTGATTGAATTTTCCAGAGCTAAATATTGTGCTCTGAATTATGCAAGGGGAACCAGGTTGTGTCACTTGCTGCTGTTTAACAAGAGGGGGTGTTGCTTTCCTTTGCTTTATTAAAATTTCAGCGTGCAATAAGAAAACATAAGAGAACTGGACCTCTTACACGGGCACAAATGCTCCAAGGTTTCCTTGCACCAAGCCCCTTTGTTAAACCCTTTGCCTTAGTTTTGTAGCTTTTCAATCTACTGTAACACAAAATACAGTGATACCTCCGGTTGCGGACAGGATCCGTTCTGGAGGTCTGGCCGGATCACGAGGTTTTCGCAACCGGAGAGACCGCTTCTGTGCATGCGCGCACAGCAAAAACCCGGAAATATACTTCTGGGTTTGCTGCTTACGTATCCCGAAGTTTACGTAACCGGAGGGATACGTAAGCGGAGGTACGACTGTATGCAAAAGGGTGAAGAATTTGTTGAAATAGGAACCTTGTTCTCTGAGATTTATATGGGTCTGATGGTAGCCTTTGATTAGTCGCCGATGGTATGTGAGGCGTTCTGATAGAGCAGTGCTCCAGATGTTATTAACCCAAACAAAACTCCTGAAGGGTATGGTTGAGACTGTAGCATGGCTAGGTAAGACAGAGCTGTGCTAGTAATTCAGACAAAAGGCATCTCGGATGCCAGGGGGCTTAAAGTTCACAATCATCACATTCAGAGGAGTTAACAGTTCCTGTGTGTGTTGATCATCTCCGGCTTGGCAAAGACTATTTACAGTTCTCTGATTGCATCCCCAGTTCGGTGGCTATATAAACAGATAAATCTTCTTTATAAATGTATGCATATTGAAGGCATGTTTGTATATAATTGTCAACTGGCAAGGTACTTATAAATGCTTAACTATAAATCTATCTGTGGATGTACATATTCAAGACCTGCGTGCTGTTCCCAGTTTTATGTTGGTGTAACTTTGCTGTAGAAGTCGTTATAGATTTTGACTCCCGTCTGCAGTGCAGAATGCAAAAAAAAAAAAAATAGTTATGCATATCTTTGCATCTGCTACAAGTATATATCATGGCATCCAGTTATTTGTTAACCTTTTTCAAAAATGGGTGTTTTGAGTAAGAGTTAAATCGGACTGGAAAAGTTTAGCCAAAGTTTAGCCTTCAGTGAATCAAACCATTCTCTCTTGCTGCTCCTTGTGCATAGAATGTGACTGCAGAACACATTTTATGATGATAGATCCACCTTTCTTTCTTTCGTTCTTTCTTATCCTTTTGGGATAGCTCAGTCAGTAGAGCACGAGTCTCTTAATCTGTGGGTTGTGGGTTTAAGCCTCACTTTGGGCAAAAGATTCCTGCATTGCAGGGGGTTGAACTAGATGACCCTCAGGGTCCCTTCCAACTTTGTGATTCTAAACACACATTTTAAACCTTTAGTCCTCTTGACCCTCAGCTGAAGTGAGGGTTCTGTTATGTGCAGAACTTCATTTAATCACATCTGTCATTTGCTCCCCTTCCTTGCATCTACATCTTTTCTTCCTGATTTATCCCTATACAATCAAAACAAACACATCAAAAATAGTACAAAATTCAGAACTTTAAAAACTGCAAGCTAAAACATAAATTTAAAAAAATGGTAATTTAACAACACTTGATTCCACTTTTTTTTTAAACAGAACTAAAGAACATATTATTGAGTCAGACCATCACCCAAATAAGTTTTGTTAAGCAGAAAAGGAATGGCCAGTGAAATAATTGTTTTGATAAAGAATTTGATTGGTGAATAACATTGGGGTTCCAGTTTCTGTGCTGGATTTAAGATCCTTTAAAAAGTAATTCTTACTATTATATTATGAATTTATCTCTTGCAAGCTGCCCTGGGATCTTTAGATGAAAGGCAATATATAAATCAAATAAGCAACAAATATAAATATATATTTTTATTTAAAAAAACAGCATTTGTAGACTGCACATTTTAATACACAAGAGGGACCTAAAGCTGTTGAGTTCTGTAATCTCCATGATGGATCAAGAATAAACAAATGGTTAGAGAATGACAGTGATGGGAAATTGGCCAGATAGTACTAAGTTCCAGAAGTGTGAAGCAAAATAAATAAATAAATAAATAAATAAATAAATAAATAATTCACCTTCTAAATAAACACTTACTACTGTAAATGGAAGATCTTGAGCCTTGTGCTGAATACCATCTTACTTAGAACACAGTGTATTTCCATCAGCAATCTTTGCTTTTAATTGTGCGAGCGACTCCTATGTGGGCTGGGCTCATTCTTCAGTTCAAAGGTGAGTTATTGAAAGCTTACCTTTGTGAACAAAGAAGGTGGGGGGAAAGATCACATTCTAGAAAGGGAATCAGTTTTTTAATTAAACAGTACAATCAAAATATATCCAGTATCAACAACATTCAGTAACAAACCCTATATACTCTATAAAAGTATTACAGTCAGAGCAGGTCGAGAGAGTTATTGCCCAGAAACAAGCGCAGAATGAATGAATGCTTACATAATTCAAAAGATAAACATGATACTGAAAACTATTTTGAAGTGATAGCCTGACACGGTTGAACTAGATTCCTACAGGACGTTGGGGGGCCAATGCTCACATTACTTCTTTCATTGGTGCTGGGGTAAATTTTGAAGTGTGTGAGTTTTTCATGATGGCGAGCGGGACTCACCAGAAGGGACTCCTGTCATTTCTTTCTTTCTTTCCTGCCAATGGCAGTCATTGTGTACTCATGGCACTTTTATCAAGATTTTACCAGCATTTTATTTTATTATTTCTAATTTTTTATTATTATTTCTTTTTTAAAAAAAGCACTTAAAACAGCCACACACACTCTGCCTGTGCAGAGTGGAGAGGTCAGACAGGTACACTTTCCCCAGGCCTTGAAGGGTTAAGCTGGCTGTGGGGCCTCACCAGGGACCAGCTGCTTTTTTGTTCGAATTTATAACTAATCAGACTCCCACCTCTGGCCTCAGACAAGCTCTGCAGGGGCCTGATGCCCCCACAGTCATCATCCCCATAAATACATTCTTCCCCTCCAACCTCCCCCCCCCAAAAGCTGGTGGCCTAAATGTGTTTATTTGGGACTTACCTTTCACGTAAAGATAGTCAAATCTGAACTGCAAAAGTAGTAGTTACAATGATGTCATATTCTTTTCTTTCTCTGGTGTGTGTAACTGCATCTGTCTGCATGGGGGTGGGGTGGGGTGGGGGTGGAGCTGTGTACACACTGTACCTATTTGAAGCACATTCTTACCCTCAAGGAATTCTGGGCATTGTAGTTTCCCCCTCAGAGTTACAATTCCTAGCAACCCTTAGAAAACTACGGTGCTCAGAATTCTTGGGGGGGGGGGGTGATTCGAATGTGCTTTAAAGTTATGCTGTATGCAGCCTCTGTGGGGTGTGTGTGTGTGTGTGTGTGTGTGTGTGTGTGTGTGTGTGTGTGTGCCTGGGCTTATTTTCTACTTAACAGATTTTCTGTGAAAACAGTAACTCCAGATTAAATGAGAGAGTAATAGGGGATGGCATTGTGAAAAGGACAGCAGGTGGACACTCTGCAAAACTTCCATGCATGAACAGTACCAAGTTCGCAGTAAACTGCTGTGTGGAAGTGTCATACTTCTCAGATGCAGTTTTTCCCAAGCTGAGTCACTGAAAACTCTGCTGGTAGGGTCTGGAAAAGCAAATATGGGATTTGTTTATTTGTTTGTTTTCTTCACTTTCTTGTTTCCCTCTAGAGATTATTTTATTTCTATGTCTTTTTTTTTGTACTTGCTGTTAAATGTTGGAATTGTGTCTGCAAAAATGGTTCCAGATGGAAAGAGCTCTATTCTCATTTTCCCCAAGCCTTGTTGTTAAACTGGAATCTCTGCTTGCTCTCCTTGATTTGTATAGATAAGATAACCAGGCATGCATTGTCCTATGCTGAGTTTCCGGCTTGACTTATTCTTCCTCTATCTCCACACTTTTTGAATTTGAGCAGGTAATCACAATAAACTTAAAAGCCCCTCACCCTGCAAGCAACAATTACAGATGACATCATCTCTCCTGCTCTACAGATAGTGTCTGCACTCTGCCCCATTCTCTTTGAACTACATTTTTAGATGTCCACTGGGATGCTTTACTCATAGTGTGTACTTAAAAATGTAAAATATTATCATATGGGTATGATCAGCGACCCCCGGTTGTCTGTATCTTTCTGATTATAGCAGACAATCCTGGGCATGTCTACTTAGGAGTAAGCCACACTTTGTTCAATGGGACTTTCTGCCAGGTAAGCCTTCTTAGGATCACAGTTTCAATCCCATACTATTTACCTGAGAGTAGGCATAATTCATTACCCAGTGGGATTTACTACTGAGCATGCGCAGGATTGTGCTGTTAGTGTCTAAACTGGGTTTGCCTCTGCAAAATATGTGAAATAGAGTTCAGCTCTCAAGTGTTCAGCCCTTTTGGGTTAGAAAGCACAGACTGGTGTGAATATTTTTTTCAGTGACCAAGTTGCTAATAGAACCTTGCACAATCAAGACCTGGTTGAGCGTGGTTTATAGACTTCTGTTACATACACGTTGAGATGTCAACACCTTTATGTGCATAGAGGTATCATTGGGATATCCTACAAAAAATACATTTTACTAGGACTCATTCATTATTTTGGATTATGTTTGTTCTGTTCAACCTGCCTTGAATACAACAAGTTTATTAAGTCCTTCTGTAGAGTGCTTGGGGCTCCCATTTTCTTTGAGATCACAGAAGCATGCGTCTTTACTATGTGATGCAAAATGTATTTTGTGTGTCAATACTAAAGCTCAAGTATAAAGATACCATAAAAAGTCAGTAAAGCTTCATCAGTGGAATCGCACTGGCTCGCTCTTGCTCAGGGTGTAACCCTAAGCATGTCTTAGTTCACTGAAATCCACAATTCTTTGCTGGCCCAGAGGCAGTGATTTATAATAACCAGAGCATCTTTCCTTGATGTTTGGGCTGCCCATAAATTTTGACTTTCGAGGCACGACAGTAGCACTTCAGTTATGTCTCTCTGTTCCTTAAATTGTTCCATTTGGCACATAGTTCGCCATAATTCTCAAGAACACATTACGGTTTCTTGTGACGCCATCAATCTTCTTTTAATTTTGGTCATTTATTGCCCTCTTGCTCTTGGTTCAAATTTTCCTCCTGGTTCTCACTTCTTTTCCTCCATCATCTCAGATTTGTGGTTAAGCTGTCTTTGTTTCTTGACCCTCAGTGATTAGTGCATTCAGATGGGTATCTCTAATGATTCACTTACATGCTGCTGAAGGGATCTGTTACATGGGGCAGGTTTCATACGTCACCCTTTAAAGCTTTATCATTCAGTGGCCCTGCTTTTGCTCACACGACATTATATTTCCCCCTTAAGTCTTGCACGATTTTCTTACTATCTTTCTTCCACACAGGTTATTATAAATAACAGTGTCCTTTATGTCAACTGCTTGATTCAGCTGCATTTTCATAGCAAGTCAGGTTGGATAAATAATGTCAAGCTACAGTGCTTCTGGGCTCTTCCATGCAGCAATCACACTGGAAGCTTATTCTTTCTACATCTTGCCAAGTCTCAGTGCCGTATCCTGATTTCAAGTGAAGTGTAAAGGACCAAGCAAAGACATTCCTTGGGACATGTCTGGCTTGGTTGCTGCATCTTGTTAAGAGGATTCAGACTCCCCGAATCATGCATTAACATAAGAATTGCTTTTCCCCACATTATCATTAGATAAATGGCATAAGGCAAAAATAGACTATCAGATATGGCTGCAGGAAAATAATTTGAATCATCCTGAGATTGGAGGCTATTTAATGGCTGCTTTTGCCTGGAACATTAACAGTGGCAGCTTATTTGAGGTCTGTAGCTTGTGTATCTGCCTGTTCCATAATGCTTGTGGGGCCTTAGAGTTTTAAGTAGTCAGTCACTGCACTCTAGAACATATTGGACTTTGGCCATGAACTACAACTCCTGGGACTCCAATTCACACACCTTCCTATCTTGAGGAATGCTACATACCGGTATGAATGGTGTCCCCAATGCAAGCACATAGAGAAGGGAATGGATCAAGTTTGGGCTTCAAAGACCCTGCATGTGTGTTACAGAAGCATTGTGCTTTTAGAAGACACATGGCAGACAGAAATTAAATGGATCATTCCTTTCCCAGTCATGGCATCTTCATGCTGGAAAAGAAGCCGTACTTGCCAAATATTTGCAACATGCACACCAACGGCTAATTTAGAGGGTTGGGCAATTATGTGGAAGTAAGTTCTGTTGATTTCAGCTGTACAACTTGGTTGTATATACTGAACTTATGTTGAGTTCAAGCTGCTGGAATTTGAAAGGCAGAGGCAATTATTCCTTTACCTCTGGCCTGTAAGGCTTTTAATAGATATCTGAGCAATATATTATCTTCTAAATTCAATGTATATGCATGTGCTGCATTAAAGTTATGTGCTAATTCCTTTGTTTATACTGTAGAGGAGAACATTATGGCAGATGCTATCAGAACTCACTCACAGGAGTTCCCAGCCTTTGTCATCATGAGCTGCCTGAAAATATTGTTTCAGAGTCCTGAAGGTGCAGCTAAGCAATACGAGGCAGATGGTCCAGCTGGCAGTGCTTGTTCCTGTCCTAGGTCCAGAGCCAAACAGTTCAATGTAACTGTGAGAAAGGAAGGCCACGTAGCGGTCTGTAACCTGCAAAGTCCATTAAGGGAGAGCAAAAGCCTGGGCACTTAAGAGGCAGCTACTTTGTTGGCCTTCAGCTTTTCCATTAAACAGTTCTCCAAACAACATGCAACAGATCTTGGGTCACTGTTCTTGGGTGCAATGCTGGTTTTTGTTTTTGTTTTATTAATTCCTTTCAGTTTTTTGTGCACAAGCAAATTCAAGAAAACATAAAGCTGTAAGAATCTTATGTGGAACAGGTGAAGTCTCAATATTATTTGTTTAGCAGGGCATCAGCTGTAATCTCTTCATGCTGATTTATAAAGCCTTGAATGACATTCCACAATTGTGTTGATCTGATTTGATAACTTCCAACTGGTGTGTCTTAATGGGCCTATCTGCAGGACTGGATTCACTCTGCCACTCCTGGAGCCGTTTGCCATTCTTTGTCTACCTTGTGGGATTCTATTGCCAAGGTGATAAGCATGATCATGCTGTTGAAGCTTTAAAAAAGAAACTGAAGCATTTGGGTTCTCTGTGTTTCCCGCCCGCTTGACACTAGCAGTCACGCTTTCTCAGCTTCTGTTCTGTTACCACTGGTGTGACATGAAACAGCTATTACACCAAATGCTTTCTAGCAGCTTTTAATAGATTGCAATAGTGATTCTTACAGCACATGCCTATGCATGCTTACTCTGAAGTAAATCCCACTGTGTTCAGTGGGGGCTTGCTTCCAGGTAAGTGTCCATTTAATTACACCCACATGCTCTCCCCCCACTGCACCATATGCTAAGAATACATGTTCTTTTAAGTTATACTTTTGCACTACCTCCACTCCAGTATCATTAGCAATGATACCCAGTTCCTCTTCTCTCACTCAAAGGCTGGAATTGTCCCTTTAAAATGCAGCTTGCCATTTGCAGTATTTGTATTCAAAATAATATGTTTTTAAAGATCTGCTGATGGATTAATGGGTGGGGCACCTTTCAATAGGAAGGTTTTGAATCAACCTTGTAACTTTTTACTTTGTAGCTCTTTTAGTACTAAGCAAAACAGATCTCTGCTTCAGTTTCCCCAAATAGTTACTCATCAGTTGTTCCTTTTCAAATAGGAGTGCATAGCAAGCTATTTTATTTCCAACAAATTGTAAAATGACAAAGTTGCATTACGGTGCTTTGTTTACAAATATATTCCTGATAGCAGATGATTGCTTTGTGGATTGGTGCAAAAAGAACCCCATTTTAAAGGTAGGAAAAAACACGTGGCTGCTTTTTTACCATGATTTTTTGTTTTTTAAATCCAAGCTGTATGCACTGAGAAGGAGCAGCAGTTGCTTAGAACTCTGATTATTTATGATGGGAGGATCCACTTAACTCCTTTTCTTTGGCGCTTCTGAGCAAGGGTGTGAAATTGTGCTGCTGCAGAAAAAGATGTAGCCTGAGGCTGGTTGGCTTGTTGAGCTCATGCAGATGGGAGTGTCATATTACTAACATTGCAGGGGCATGTACTGAGCTGTCATTTGTAAAGAACGGCAGGGAAAAAAGCAGAGACTTATCTTGTTTTTAGTACAACATCCTGCTGCTAGATGTGTTGCCCGGTTGTTGTTGAAGTAAAAAACCAAAGATACATAGCTTCAGGGATGGGAGAGAACCAAGGTGAAATATATATGTCTTCTCTCTTTCTCTCTTTTAAAGCTGGCAACGTTACCTTCTACTTTTCTTCTTGATAGCTTAACGCAGTCTCATCCCACTTGGGAAACAACTGTGTCTGTGCCTGCCAAATGGTGCCACCAATAAAAAGGTTACATTTTTGTTTCTCTCATGAAGGTACTGTACAGTGTTTCAGATACTGCAAGAAAATGTCCCAGGATAATTTCCAATTCAACACTTTGTGATGTTCTGTTTTTAAAAACCTGTAAGCTAGGTGTCACGTCCAAGGGCAAAAGGCATTACAGTATTTGGTTATAGAAATTCACCCTTTTCTTTTTAAAATAATGCTATTTTGGCTCCCTCAATATCCAAAACAATGACTTATGCAGGCATAGCGGGGTGCAAGGCATGCAGCCTGTGATCATCCACAACATCGCCATGCTGCGGGATCCATGAATGCTGGCTTATGTTCCTAGTCAGCCATCATTTGTGGTCATCACCAGCCTGCTCGCTTGCATCCTCTGTTATACACAGGAGGCTTGAGAGAGACTCAGGGTCATACCTCATTTGTGCAAGATACAGAGAAGGGAAGAAACAGTGGGGGGTCTCTTACTGCTTCAAAAGAATTCCTGCTATTTCTTACCTACTTGAAAAATGTGGGAATGGGTTTTTTTGCAGAGCAGCAAGCAGTCTGTGTGCTGCCAGGTATCTTGCTTGCCAGAGCACTGGAAGCATTTTGTAGCTTGGCCAGAAGCTTCATGGATGCCTGGCCAGGCTGCTTCCACAAGGCAGCTCATTTGCAGGCTGGCTTTTCAAAACAAGCTTCTCTTTCTGGGAAAAGACCTTGGTGAACAGAATACAATGTTGTCGTCTTCCCTTGACTTAAAGATAAAAGCAGAAGAGAACTCTCAATTTTCCTGAGTCATTACTTTATCTTCACTTGCCAGCTCTTCTTTTACAGAGAGATGGGCTGGAATTGCTTATCCAAATTTAACATTTCCCCATTGGGTAGCAATGACTGCAGGCTTCTAAATGAAGGCAAGACTCCAACTAGTCTAGATTATGCTAAAACTAGCCAGCTGGCCACAGTGTTCATAGGAACATAGGGAGCTGCTTCATTCCGAATCAAACCATTGGTCCATCTAACTCAGCATTGTTTACACTGACTGGCAGTGGTTCTCCAAGGTTTTGGGCAGAGGTATTTCCACATCTCCAGCCTTACCTGAAGATGCCAAGGATTGAGCCAGGGACCAGGCAGATGCTTGTCATACATGCATCACACACATTGTCCTTTAGGGTATTTGCTATAAGATGCTACCAGTATTGTCTCACACTCCTTGGATCCTGTCAAGTGAGAGGTGGGGCAAGGTCCTCTGTGGAAAGCAAGAATGGGTGCAGGTGGAGACCTCTTGTTCAGGCCAAATGGTTATTGCATACTTGTGTCCACATTTTCTGAGCTACCACAAACCACACACTTACTTCTTGGGCTCCCACATACTACAGACCACATGGCTTTGGCTCCATGTAAGTGGGGCCTCCTAAGTGAGTTAACCCTTGGAGGAAGTCTTCACAGCTTTCTTATAATTCAAACACTGTGCCTATTGTGGAAGGCATTGCTGAGCCTGAATAAAAGAGCTTCAGCAAGCACCACATCTCTCTGTCTTTAGAAAATTACAGGGTTTACTTTTCCTACTGAATATATAATTGCATATGATTTATCTGAGGAAGTACTGTTTCCTCTCCTTCATAGTATGTCTATTGTATTTTTGAATGTGAGGAAAATCTAACAAAATACTTTCTCAAGGAGGGTTAAAAGGATAAAATAACACACCGTTGGTGGATTCTTACTTGGAGTGGGTGGGGGAGGACTTCCAGGTTGCTAATAGCCAAGTAGAGTCTTCTTGGTTTAGCAAACATACTGAAAATGGTAGAAACATCTGTAGCATGATATCATCAATATATTTAATTGTGGTCAAATGAGAGTTAATAAAGAGGACTTGTTGCTTACATGAGCAAATATGTATAGTATAAGCTAATATCTTGATCTACTGGTTTGTTTAGCCTTTAAGGCAAGGATGGGGAACTTGTGGTCCTCCAGATGTTCCTGGATCACAACTCCCATCATCCCTGACCATTGACCATGCTGGTTGAGGCTGATGGGAATCTAGCATAGGATGATAGAAAGCTGCCTTATACTGCCTTATAGACAATTGCACAATGTTATCTACGTTGACTTGCAGCGACTCTCAATAATTTCAGGCAGGGCCCTCTTTCAGCCATACCTGGAGGTGCTGAGGATTGAACCAGGAACCTTCTGCATAAAAAGCAGGTTCTCTGCTGACAAGCTACGACCCTTCCCCTAACAACATCTGGAGTGTCCCTAATTTAAAGCCCTTGGCAGGTTAGGACCTGGATACTAGAAGGGACCCTTCAAGTATTCATGTTAACATGGTTTATAAAAGGCATCCCTTGGGGAGCCAGTCACTGGGACTGCACATGATAAGGTGGGCTCTGCCAGTCCGCTGACAAAGACTAGTGTAGATCTGGCTGTGGGTAGATCTGGACCAGACTACCAGTGTCTCCTTGTTCAACTTCTTTGTTGTTTCGCTTTGCTGTCCATATATAATCTCTTTTTCCTAAAATGCTGCCTCCTGTCACTTTTAAAAAATAATAAAAATAGATTTACCATAAAGGATGAGGGTGTACATTTCTGCTACACCTGTTTAGACATCTGAAGGAATATTGTGGAAAAGTTAGTGCCTTTTTTTACAAGGGAGAGGATCATGATGAGCTGCAGCATGTTGAGGAACAGCAGGTGCAAACAGATTCTAAGTCACCTCATGTATTGAACTGTGTGGGGTTAACTGTTAAGTAAAGAGATAATTCGTTTATGAGAACTGATGTGTAGATGAGGATGATGGTGTCATTTTGAAAGCTAGATTTAGATGAGGGGAATCTCTTTGTGATCGGGTTATTTTTTCCTAGTGCATTTCAGAGTTCACCTTTCTCTGGTAAAACAAAACAATCCAGAAAACAAGGGACTAAAATATAATGTGATAAGAGATATGGCTTGGAATGTAGAGTTTGAAGTCTGATGAACTTTCCGTGTTGTTTCCTGGAGAAAAGCTGCTTTGGACAAGGAACATTGAAACAAACTGCCTGTGGGTAATTGTTTATGAAAACCTTTAGTAATAATTTTGTCCACATCTTTTTCTCTTAATACATCTGTTCCTCTTGATTTTATCTTTTTGGGCCAAGAGATTGTGCTTTTGCATCCTATGTTAAAATGTGCTCTACCAAGTTATTTTCCGTCAGCTTTAAGGCCTCCTGTTATTAACAGTGAATTGTGCTGTGTCAAGGCTCCTTTCTCTGGGCATGTTAACTCAAGGTGCTGGACACCACATCCCTCCCTGATGCCCCAGGAGATGCTGAATGTTTCTTGGAGCCGAGTTGTTTCTGTGCGGTAGAAGAGCAAATCTTTTAAACCACTCAGACGCTCACTGAACCAGGTGGTGTGGCTGTCTGCTTCTTCTGCTTGCTGTTGCTAAGTGAACAGCTCCATATCGCACACAAAGCTGAACCAATAGCATCCTGACCTCCAAAAGCTGTTAAAAGCTGAAGAAAGAGGAGCTGTCTGTTCTCTCCCCCCCCCTTTTTTTTGAGGGAGGTTGGTTAGGCAGGAGAGAGAAAATGGGTGCGGGAACTCCTAATAGCCATTGATTCTTTGGAAATAGACAGCATTTTCCCATGTGAAGAGGGGTGGATATACTGCTGCTTTGCATGTACGGAATAGAGAAAGGAGTACATTACTTCTCCCATGTGCTCTAAATTCAATGTTCTGATTAAGACTGTCATATTGTTTCTTTGCTTTGCCATTGTTATTAGTTGGGTTTAGGGACCCTTCTTGACCGGATAAGCACTTGATGTGTTCCATGCATTTCCAAGCCACTACCCACCCCCAGCTTATATATTTATTGCATGTGTATGTTCTTGATTATTCATATCCCCTCCCCACACACCTTTCATTGTGAAGGGTAAATGTCAGCACCGCAATTCGTGAATTACAAAAATCTGTACGGAATTTTATTTTTTTCAGGGCGTAAGAATTAGCTATCTTACTGCAACATGTCTAGAAACAGCCGGAGTTATGAGGTAGTTAAAAATAAGGTTTGGTAAACTTTTCATTACAGTGTGTAATGTAAAAATCAAATGCTGCTTTATAAAGTGTGGCACTAACATACAGTAAAAAGCTGTTCATGTGTGGGCTATATTAGAACTCTTTGGCAGGTGTTCCAAGCTTCATATTCCTATAAAAGTTCTTTTTAACACCACGTAGAGATTAATAAATAGAAACAGAGATAAAATAAGGCAACAAAGGCCTTTAAACTTCAGCCTTTCTATGAACAAAAATAAATCTTACCTTCCAAAACATAGCACCTTGTCATGCTCCCTTGACAGTCTCCACACCAGCAAAACAAAGCAGACAGTTCTGTCCGCTTCTTACAATCAGATGTTCCCCTTGATGTCTTAGCTGCAAAAGTTGAAGCTCTATCCAGAGGCCTTATGTATATGTCACACAAAGTAGTATATAAACCTCTGAAATCTTAAAATACCACCTTATGGTGATTCCAGAAAACTATACCAATCACATAAGTTAAATGTTATCACTTGAGTTCATACTTATGGAATTCACCCTAGATCCATGCCCCTTCTAGTAAAAGAATTGTATTATTTCCACTTTCTCTTCCCCATATTAAATGCAATGTACAAACGATAGTCACACACACATACAGACAGGATTTAGAAACTAAACAGCTCACGTTTAGAAAACAAAAGATAATCAGGTCTCCCAAGCTCAATCTGCAACTTCTTCAGCTTTTGACTCAAATATATAAAGATAATATGGCTACACTATAGTTAATAGCTATAACATTTAAGAGCTCAAACAGGATATATCATGCACCACACATGGGTGTGCAGTGTTGATTTCATATATGAAAAAATGTACTATATGGTACAATCCTTTGATATAAAATCCATATAGTGATACTGTTTTGAATCTATTTCTGTTTAGGGCAATCCAGCAGCAACAACCTACTTGCACATGCTTATTCAAGTAGTAGTTGTTGCATTATGAGGTATTGCACAACCTATTTTGGATCTCTTGTTCTATACTAGATATAAAGCAGGGCTAACAGTTCTGTCTTTTGTTTGTGTGATTTTTATGACCAGTGGGCTAGAGACAAACATACCGTACTTCCTTTCTGCACCGCCAGGGCATTATTTTCTCTTATAGCCTGGGAATCGAGTGGTGGTGGTGGATGCAACACCTCCCTCTTCTTATCCTGGCTATTTTCTGTTTTCAGCACTAAACTAGGTTCAGCCAAAAAACAAACAGAAAAAGAGAGAGAGTCAGGAGAGCAGAGTGTCAAGTCTTCACCTACATTTCCTCACTCACTTGCCACAGTCTTCATTTGTGTGCTACTGTGGGAGAAAAACAACAACCACACAACTTTCTAGTATTACAAAAACAAAAGGGGGGTGGATTTCAGCATTGAACTCTGAAATTTGAGCAGTTGGTCAACATGACATGATGACTTCATGAAATGTCCATGCATGATCACTTAATGCAGTGATGGCTAACCTTGACACTCCAGATGTTTTGGAACTACAACTCCCATCATCCCTAGCTAACAGGACCAGTGGTCAGGGATGATGAGAGTTGTAGTCCCAAAACATCTGGAGTGTCAAGGTTAGCCATCACTGACTTAATGTTTCTCTGGATTCTCAACAGTTTCAATCTGCCATTTGGGCAACATAGACTCTTTCATGTTATCATGTTTAGATGTTTCACAGCTGCTGCTGTGCCAGGGACACAATGCTATCCTTTTCAAGCAAACGGGTCTTCTGTTGGTAAACAAAAAAATGTGCTTAGCGCAGCACAATGTCACCATTGTGTTTTCTCCTGTTGTAAAAAAAGAGCTGAGTAGAGAACTGTAACATTTTTAGTAATATTGTCCTGTGCGGCAGATCTTGCAACACTACACCTGTTGGCCATCTTATGCTTCCAAAAAAGCAGGGTCTGCCCATCTCCCCAAGGCAAGCTATTTGTGCCAGTGGAACCTGGCAGGCCAAGCGGTAGAGCTTGGTGTGTCTAGAGTGCACAGGAGACCACAGAAAACACTACCAATCTAATGTGTTCCCCTGTTGCATGTGTTTGCAAGCCACCTGCCACCGAGCAATACTATCCACCCATGATGCCAGGCCATCACTGACCCAACACAACCCAGATTACAGCTGTGTCACAGTCAAAAAGCAGGACACCACCAAGTACAGTGCATATATTGCCAGCAAGCAAGCCAAGCCACAGAACACAACATAAGTGATATACTCTTCACCTTCTGCACCCTCTTGCTAGGATTGTTTTGCCCACCTGCAATCCTAAACACACTTGCCAGAGAGCCAGTGCCATATACTTAGCTTCTGCAGTTTGGTGGGTCTCATTGTTACAAATGATGAACAAGGCACAAGCAGAGAGAAAGAAACTGACCTGCTGAACCTTTCCAGCAAGCACATAACTAAACAAAGGATTTCTGATCTTTTTGTCAAATACTTAGTACTATGCAGGTCCTCAACTAGCTCCTTTCCACCAATTATTACTAGAGGAATCAATTGTATATTTAAATCTAGTATATGTCTACCAGTATATGTCATATCCACCCATTTCCGCCTCCTGCCCCCGATGAAACTTTCCCAACCTGATGTCATTCGCAACATTTGCTACCATGACGATAGTGGCACAGACGTCTTCCTCTCATATTAGTATCAGTGGGTGAGAGATATGAGAGAGAGAGAAAATTTCCTGTTTGCTTTGGAAGACTATGAGCCTTGCCCCTTTGCATTAAATAATATGAAACTTCCCCGTTAACATTCGGATCTTTGAGTCACTGCTTTTCTTTGCTAGACTCCAGCAAATGCACTAGAAATGTTGTATGGGGAGTGACTGCAGAAGCTGTCCAGAGATGTTAAGTTGAAGCCACTGGCAGGAGCTTGCACTGATCTCTCTGGAACCAATGCCTTTAACTGAATGGCTGAGTATATTGCAGAATATTCCTATAAATGGATTTTTATTTTTTTTACCTTTTAGCTTTATTTTAATATCTTTCATGTGGAATTCACTGTGTGCTTAAATCTGTCTATCTCATCTCCTCTATTCTATGGTATTTATAATGTGCCTATCACCATGGAATCTAAGCGCTTTTTAATACATTTCATCTGAAATTCATTGCATGTTTCAAATATAAGAGGGGCTGAATAAGAGGTGGGGTGGAGAAATGGAATAATATTTTTAAAGGACAGTTAGAGAAGAAAAATGGGTTTTAATCATCTGACTTGGTAGCATTCCTCCTACATCCCAATCTTACTTGGAGAGTTTATGCCAGTGAATGTATAGCATTCAGAGTGCAGCTGAATTTTGTCAGTTCCCTTCACCCTCTGAACCGGGGCCTATTGATTACCCTGCCACTTCCAATCATCACTCCACTCACTAATCTCTTCTGCCTCACCTCTCTCCTCTAGCACAGATCACTCAGGGCCTGTCTGTATTAAGAAAATTGGACCGTATGTAATTCAATTAAGGTATCTTAAGATGTTACAGGGAAATGATAGGAATTCCAAACTAGGGCTAAAATGGTGCTCATCTGAATTACAGGTAAAGCTCCCTATTTCAGGGAGCACAAGATTATTCAGAAAGCTTGGATATCCTAAGAGACATTCCTGGTTCAGATGAGGCCTTGTGCAACTCCGTAATTGTGGCAGCCATGTTTGTTTATTCATCTGGTCACAATATAGGACGGGATGGTCTGATTTGTTTACCTCAAAAGGGACTTGCAGGTGAAGAAAGCTGAGCCCTCCACTTTTCTCTGCCTTTCCTCTCTAAGGTCCATTCAGCAATAGACAGGGCATGCTGACCCATGGCAGAATCAGTTTTGTCATGAACACTTGGAGTTAATATATTATTACTAATTACACCTCTGTAATTAGTGGTGAGTGGGGATATACAGAGTGCATCAGTACATATTATAGCTGGCCTCCTTTTGTCTGTTTGGAATCCCAAGGAGGGAAGAAACTCCCCCGTCTTCACATTCCCTATAGGCAGAGATGGCCAGATTGCACTTGAAGTGGTTACCTGACCCTCACCCCTCTCCACACACTTGCAGTTGAGAGCTGTTGAGAGCTTCGCTCTTGCAGCCAGAGAAGATCCTTGCCACACGGAAAAATGAATTGCTGGCAGGGCCTGTTGCTTTATTGCCTAAGCATTCACTAACACCACACCTGAGACCAGGTCAGGCAGGGAGACGGATGGGTAGTGGGGTGGCAGGTATGCCAGCAGAATCCCTGACACATTCCGACCATCAATTGAAAGCTCCTGAAATTTTATTTTTTTGTGTGATACATTTTACCCTAAAAGTACAAAAACAGTAAAGTTAAGGCAGTAAAATATGCATCTTTGTATCAATCACTCTGGCAATTACCCGTATTTTCCGGCGTATAAGACGACTGGGCGTATAAGACGACCCCCAACTTTTCCAGTTAAAATAAAGAGTTTGGGATATACTCGCCATATAAGACTACTCCTCTTCCAATGCACACCAACGCACACTGGAGGCAGCCTTTTTCACCATGAGCGCCCGTCTCGTCTAGCGGCTGAGGCGGCGAAGGTGAGAGCGGCCGTGAGGGGACGGGAGAGCATCTCTCGCCTGCCTGCCTGTGTCTTGGGGGCAGTGTGTGCACGCCAGGAGCAGGCAGGCCAGGACTGGGCGAGAGGCGTCTGTTTGTGTGCCCCCCCACCCGTCTCTCGCTCGCTGGCTCCCTGTGAGGGGGTGCGAGAGGGGCTGAGGAGGCGGCGGGGCCGGGACGGGGACAATGGCGGCGTCTCCTCCGAGCCCGCGGCTTTTCAGCACCCGCCCTATAAGACGACCCCCGGTGTATAAGACGACCCCTGACTTTTGAGAAGATTTTCCTGGATTAAAAAGTAGTCTTATACTCCAGAAAATATGGTATCTACTTTGCATTTCCTGTTCCGAAAGTGCGCTTCTGTGATCTGTACTGCTAAATCCTGCATGTTGTTTATACACATGCACATAACACCCACACAAACCTGTGGTGGGAGGCAAAATGTAACGAAGCACAGGACAGGAGGAAGCTCCAAGCTGTCATGCTTCATAGCATTTAGGGTTCAGTTTTCGGAGGCTAAAATTGCACTCAGGAATATGACATTGACTTTGGGTAGAAGCAAGGCACTTCACAACCCAATTCAAAGCATATTTACTCAGGTGTAAGTCCCCATGAATACAGCAGAAATTACCTGGGACTAAATCAGTGGCGCCTTCTTGCTCACTAAATACGTGTGCAAGGCAAGAGACATTTTCTGCTGTGAAAAGCTACAGCTCCAACACACACAAAAGTCCACTGGCCTGCATACTTGCCACCTCCTTTGCAACCACCATGAAAATGCCGGCTCTTGCTTAGTAATAAATAAATTGCTATCTAAGAAGTGGGCTGGTGCAAAAGGATGGAGCAATCTGTTTCCACAACACAAGCCCACTGTGTTTCTGTGATGGTTGTGGAAGAAGAGACTTAACTTCCTTATGAACTTCAGTGATGGCTAACCTTGACACCCAAGATGTTTTGGAACTACAACTCCCATCATCCCTAGCTAACAGGATCAGTGGTCAGGGATGATGGGAGTTGTAGTCCCAAAACATCTGGAGTGTCAAGGTTAGCCATCACTGAACTAGATAGAAGCCAAGGAGGCTGGTAGTGGAGAGAGGAGCAATCTGTCGGCTTCTACCAGCCTGTTCACCCACCTGTACAGAATTCCTGGTCACTGATAGCTTACCAGGTGAGTTGTTAAATATAAGGCTGGCTGGCATGAAGGCAGGTTCAAGTGGCAAGTGTTTCAGTGTGGAGAAATAATTCCTTTCATGGTTCTGCTGATTTTTCCTCACATTGACACACTTATACACTCATTTTTTTTTTCTCTTGGGATAATGCTACAGCTCAGAAAGCTCATTTAGTTCAAGTTCAACATTTCCAAAAATAAACTAATTCCACTTCACATTCATTCATTTGCAGAACTAGTTTGGTTTACGTTGAAGTTCGCAGTTAATTCCAGTTCACATAAATGATCCTCGGAATTTTGTTTTCAACATTCAGAATGTTACAAGTACAGAATATACTTGTAAAAAAACATCAAAACACAAGCACACGGTGGAATGTGAATTGCCCAGTGCTGTTCATGCCAGCTGCCTGGGCCCTCCAGGCTTTAGGCAACTGAAGCTGACATTCCTGTAATGCAGGGTATGGGGACTATATGACCCTTTGGGTCCCTTTCAGCTCCACAGTTCTATGAGTCTATGATTTCCCCAACAATTATGACCTTAAGCCTAAAGGCCTGAAGTGTCTAAAGAGTAAAAAAACAAAACACCCAACAACAACAACCCCAAAATGAACTTAATTCACATTCACATTCAGCTCACTCGGCAACTATCTTACTTTCAGAGATTGTTGTACTAATTCAGTGAACTTTGGTAAACCAAACTATTTCATTCCAAGCACTGCATTATTTGCTGGGTGAAAAATTATGCACGGAGCCACTTTACATAAATAGCTTGGCACATGAAGCTGCCTCTGTGTGGTTGCATTCAAATAGCAATGTTGCCTCTGTTTTTGTGTTACCGATTTGGCCTCTACTACCATTGATTTTCTTAGAAAAATCGCATAATTCCTAAAAATTATGGGACATGAGTTGATATTATGTAACTCCTCTCATCTAGGAAAATTCTAATATAATTGGAATGCTGTTTTGGTACAAAGAGTACTAATCTCCAAGACACAGAAATAAGCAGGGACGAACATAAGATCATCAATGGCTTTTAAAATATTTAAGAGTGTGAAGTGTCTAATTCTTTTTGGATTTTTTTTAATATAACAGCATAAAATTCCTGTAGTATCATATGATCACTATTAATCACACAGATAGAACAATTGCTAAGGTGCCCTCTGCTGAAGATATTGTGGCTAATGTTCTCATTACCAGCTAATTGGCTAAAGAGACTTCTCTCACATTGCATTTAGCCTGATTGATAGTTTTCTATCACCTGATGGGTGGAATGGACAGCCAAACCAATTATCACAGCAAAGTGTGCTATATACCCGGAGACTGCAGGCAGAGACAAAGGATCCTTATCAAATTATATCCAGTGACAGTGCCAGCTGAGATTTTGCTAAGCTGTGAGAGAATTGTCTGAAAAGCATAGCCTGGCATTGCCTGAACCTCACTAGGTAGTGCAGATCCTAAATATTCTGGTCTCCCTAAAAAACACTGCTACCCAGATTGTAGTGGACGGCACTATTAAGATTCTATATGTGGTAATTTTTAAACAATGTTTTATACATTAATCTGTGAGGGTTTGTTTGCAGCTAGTGTATCCACTCCCCGCAACCTGGTGCCCTATAGATGTTTTGGACTGCAACTTCCATCAGCCCCAGTCACACATTGGTCAGGGGTGATGGAAGTTGTAGTCGAGATGGGTGTTTGAAAAGTAGATTTAGGAAGAAAAACTGAAATGCCCCATAAAGACAAATACAGATGCAATCATGTCAAGCACATCTGGAATAATGGTTGCGAATTGCCCCCCCCCCAAGTAGAGACAGTATTTTGAATGGTTTATATGCCTTCCAACTTCAACTGTAGCTCTCCCAGTAAACTGTTGAATTGTGCCAAAGAGTGGGCAGCACAACCCGTATGGCACAAATTATCTTAATCCCAGCTTTCTTGCCTGGCTGGCTTGTCTGGGTGTGGTACGCTTTTCACAACACTTGCATATTGCAAAATCAGTCAGCTGCAAGATTTTTTAGTTAGTGTGCATTCATAAAACTGTAAGTAAAATAAATGGAAGACTTTCCAATTCTGCCTATCTGCATGCAGCCCTAGGCAAGCTTAGATATCGGCAGGGGGTTGAAGCCGACAATTCTGAATGTCTTATTGGTGGTGATAATAGGCCTATAAATGGACAAGGCTCAGGGATTCCCAGTGTCTTGAGTGGTGACCTTGCTATGAATACTGATAGGAAGAAGTGCATCACACAAGTCCCTGACTTCCATAGCCCCTGTTGATGCCGCTGAGGAAGTAAGAAGGCATCATGTCCTTCCTGTTGCTGCCTCTTCATCTGCCCTCTCTGAGCAGGCATTCAGGGACAGGAGGAGTAAGAAGAAGGAGCAGGAGCCTTGTCTTGTGTTCTGTCCTTGGGGGCAATGGTGGGAAAGGGGCCCCTAGTGGAGAGAGTAAATGAATGGGTGGTGATATCAGGTGGGATTAGGAGGACCCACTGGGGGTGGGGGCACCTAAAGCATCTTGCCCAAAGGTCTTCCAAATCCTGGAGCCAGGGTCTAGCACATGACATCTGCGCCCCCTCCCCATGGCTGCTTGCCACATTACATTTCCCCTAAACTCAGTGCCGGATTTACGTACAAGCTAAACAAGCTATAGCTTAGGGTCCCACTCTCTTGGAGCCCCCCCAAAAAAATTAAAGGAAAAAAACAACTGGATATACATTTCCAAAATATAAGATAAAAAACAAATAAAATAAAACCTACATACAGCAACAGTGGCAAATGGCTTTAGATACCTATTAGGTCCATAAATGACCATATAGCATATATCAACACAAAAAACAGCGACAATTCGTTGTTGGCAAAGGACAGCTGAACATATAAAGGGCCTCATTACCTTTAGTAGCTTAGGGCCTTATCAAACCTAAATCCGGCCCTGCTTAAACTAGATGTGGGGAAACTTTTGGCCCTCTGGAAGTTGCCGAACTGCAACTCCCATCAGTCCCAGCAAGAATGGCCAATGGCTGTGGATTATGGAAGCTGTAATTCAGCAACATCTGGAGGGTCAAAGGCTCACAACACCTGCTCTAAACACAAGTATGTGGAAAACGACAAGAGCATTTTCTCTTCCTCCTCTCTCAAATATCATTTACTCCCTTATTCTCCTCAAAGAGCTACAATTCCTTGTGATGAGGGATTGGTTGTTAAACCACTCTGGGAACGATCTCTGTAAGGGGGTTGGGGTCTCCCAACAACTCTCAGCACCCTTAAGAAACTACAGTTCCCAGGATTCTTTGGCAGAAGCCATGACTGTTTAAAGTGGCATGATACTGCTTTAAATGTATAGTGCAGATGGAGTCTAAGTTTTAGGGCTTTGTTGTTATCCCAGAGTTCAAAGCAGACCACAGTAGTGTATAAAGTTTGTGGTACCAAGAGCACCAAATTGTCATATCATTACATTGGTACGAAGAAAAGTAGCAGGTCTCATCCCTTTGCACAATTGGGCTTTGTTCTGTGCTTCTAAGTTCATTTCAGTTCATTTTCCGATAATTGCCCTGTTTCTCGGAGGTTGTTGTGAAAGGAGCTGCACTAAGGCTTTTGCCTTTCTACTTCAGTGGGAAAATGTGAGGTGCTAAACTTCACAGTTCCATTATCATTTTAATGAAAACATTTTCCTTGCATTCCCCAGTCATGGCCTGTCTTTTACAGAGGCCATTTTATTAAAAGATATTATCTGCAGTATCATAATTTTGCTGGGATGGAAACTGTGGGTGCAATGCTAAAATTCTATCCTGTAACTATTTTATTATTTTTTTCGCACACGCAACCCCCAAACATTCCACAAGATACTCAACAAATTTTGCTACACCATATGGATGTTAACTTGCAATAATTATGTATCTACAAAAAAAAAATCCCCATCTAGTTAACTTAATTGCCTCGCCCAGCATTGTTGTCTCTCTAGCTTCTTCCAAAATAGGTACAGGGAAACTTTTTCAACCAGAGGGCTCCATACACTTCTGCACAACCTTCCAGTGGTTGCAAAGGTTGGGCAGGGCCAGAGGCAAAAGTGAGTGGAGTAGTGGACGTGACTCTTACCTTTGGTACATTTCAGCCATTCAAAAGTCAGAGGGCTCAAAGCCTCTCCATCCTCCATCCAGGCAAGCAAACAACAGTTTCATTGTTCAAGGACTTTTTCCACTTGAGAAGGGTGTGGAGCAGAGCCCAGGGAAAGGGAAGAGAGCCTGGATAGCTCAGTTGGTTAGAGCAGGCATTCCCAACCTGCAGCCCTCCAGATGTTTTGGCCTACAACTCCCATGATCCCTAGCTAACATCACCAGTGGTCAGGGATGGTGGGAATTGTAGTCCAAAACATCTGGAGGGCCGATGGTTGCTGGTGCCTGGGTTGGAGTGTGGTGCTGATAACGCCCAGGTTGCAGGTTCAATCCCCACATAGGAAAAGCTGCATATTCCTGCAGGGGGTTGGACTAGATCAGGCATAGGCATACTCGGCCCACCAGATGTTTTGGGACCACAACTACCATCATCCCTGACCACTGGTCCTGTTAGCTAGGGATGATGGGAGTTGTAGTCCCAAAACATCTGGAGGGCCGAGTTTGCCTATGCCTGGACTGGATGATCCTCAGGGTACCTTTCAACTCTACAATTCTATGATCTGGAAAGAATCCAAAGGACCAAACAGAGTGGCCTGGAGGGCTGCATTCAGGCGCCAGGCCTGAGGTTCCCCATTCAAGTTCTAAAGGGCTGTCACGTTCCTAATGCAAATATGGTGTTAACAGCTTTAAATGCACCAAAAAATAGAGCTTAGCAGAAGCCAACATGCCTCTCATCATGCAACTCCTTTAGCCCAAATGCAGTGGGGCGAAATCAGAAGTCTACAAGTACCAGGGGGAATGGTGGTGTTGCATCTTGCAGCATTGGTTTCTGCTTCATCATATGCAGTTGGCAGATATGCACATATGGGTGTAAAGCAAGGGTGTGGAACTTATTATCCTTCCAATGCCAATTGAACTACAACTCCCATCAGTCCCAGCCAGCATGCTATTTGTTAGGGACGATGGGAATTGTAGTCCAGCAACAACTGGATAGTAATTGGTTACCCACCCCTCTTTTGAGAAATGCCGAGTGTATTAAAATCTGTGTGGGATGGAACGGTGTAGATTAGGGGAACTGGTACTGAAGGGCACAGGAAGCAGAGTGATCGCTGCAGTTTCATACACTGTGTCAGAATATTTGAAAGTGTTGACACTGTCTTCAGGCAAGAGTCTGTTTGCAACCTGGCCTTAGCGATGTTTACTCAGAGGTAAGGCATTGATTTTGAGATTTGTTTCTAAGTACATCTGGTTTAGGACTGTTGCCTTTCCTGCGATACTAGCTATTATGATTCTACTATTTTATTTTATTTTATTTTATTTATTTATTTTATTGTTTGCAAAGAAGATAGGGCACCTTCTGTAACAGTATCTGTGTTTTGTACACTCTTCTTGGGAGTAGCCACCAGGGTCTTCTGGTATTTAGCAGGTGTTTTAAGACCCATCTGTTTCAATTGGCCTTCTGACTTCTGATGACTAAGGAACTGGATCTTTTAGCCAATATATTGGTGTTACTTATGAATGTGTTGTTGTGCTAGTTTTCTACATTTTAAAATTATGATTCTTACTGATTTGATAAAGGATCCATATACCTTTCTGATGTAGTGGTTGACCACTTTGAACAGAAATAGAAAATAAATATGAATGGAAGTGAATAGAAAACCAGTGTATAAATATATAAAAATAAACTAACAATCAGGAATCAGAGGCATTCTTTAAGATTTTAGCTGTGCTTTTCTTCCCTTAACCTGACTATTGTAGAAGATTGTAGTCAATATGGATATTACAAGTGAGCAGACAGAAATTAATTCAGGGCCTTGTATCATTTTGTGTTATCAAAATAAACAGAGATTCTGGGTTAAAAATGCAATCGGTGACAAAAGAAAGTAGCTAGATTGATTAATCTGTCTGCAATTTACAGAAAATAATAAATTGCCAGGTTGCTTATTGCATTTCACAAAGCTAAATGCACACAATTGCTTGGCTAATGTAAAAAAAACAACAACAACCCCAAAAAACATTTCAGTCATAATTATGGGCATCTTGCTTCCAGTCTTGTTTACAAACATAATTGAAGTGATAGATAGATGCTGTGTTTGTAAATGGTTTAGGATGACTAATCTAATAATGGGTGTTCTCCCTCTCCCAGTTTACAGTTCCTTTTGGTCCATGTTTTAGTTTCACTGGCCAACTCCATTGCCCAAACACCACTGTATCTGTAACTATCTGCTAAGATACTGTGTGGCTCTCCTATATTTCTGATTTATGCTTGCTGTTCTGGCATGGGCACTGTAAGCCTTGCAGGTGCTATCAAGAACGAGTAGCAGGAATACTAAGCTAGCAGTATTATTTAGGTTTAGGTGTGGTGACACAAGCAGGGCCTTCCCCCCCATTCACTAAAGTGGCATCCTACCTACAGTAATTGCAGTGACTAAGGTGACCTGATAAATCAGGTCAGTGCCATGGAGTCCTCTGCAGCTGTGCACATTGCTCTCAAATTTTTGCAGCTCTGTGCTACACACAGCCATTCCTCCCTCTGCACACTCCTTCTGCCACCTCTTGTATGGCAAGGCAGCAGAATTCATGGACTTCTTTAGAGCAGTGACGACAGCTGATGCTCCCCCCCCTTTATTTTGCCCCATTTTCTGAGCTTTTGACACCTAATGCCAAGGTATTGTCTAACCATTCTCTGCAACCATGAGAGCTAAAAACATCCCCCCAATAAAAGTTTCAAATCCAACAATCCCAACTATGAAAAGTTGCAAAAAATGTAGCTTAAAAAAAAAGGCAGGGGGGCTGCCATATGATTAAAGAAATCTCAGTCAATTACTCATACAAGTTTTAGCTGATTAATCAACCAATGTGTTAATAAATATATTTGCATAAATTAGCATAATTTGTAGTGAGAAACAGGTTTTCTGTATTTTTAAGATGATGCATGCATGCGTCATTACTGGCTTTATCTAAGAAGAGGCATTTCCCTTTTACTCACACACAGGAGGAAATGCTAAGATAGCACTTGTGATTTTCAGTTGTTAGTGTAAGTACTTATTTTAAAATAAGTATTATTATTAAAATATGTTGCTGATTAATTGGGGGCACCTTTTGTGAGTTGCATTTTGGAGCAATTAAACTGATTTATTAATGAAGTGTTTTGGTGTTAACACACATGAGATTTCAGTTTGGGGCAAATTTATAAACTGCTTAGTGAGATGAGTGCCTCTTCTTAAATGCAAAACATTATAGCTGCTCCTGCCCTCAGTCCTATCTTCAGATATGTAGCAGTCAGGCTATTCAGTTGTATCCTCAAATATGCAGCCACACTTGTTTTCAATCACCTGGTTTTAAGAGCAAGCCTTTCTAAAACATAATGACAAAGATGCTTACTGTGTCATGTTATGCTTTCTCATTCTGTTGGAATAGCTGGTAATTGCTTTACTGGACACTGAAATTGAATTGCCAAAAGCAGTTAAAACAAAACTCATTACTGTGTGTATAAGATATGGTTTGCTTAAAATCCGGGCAATGCACTCTAATAAACTTTCGGCAGCTTTCTCTCTCTACATCTAGAGATAACAAAATTTACATTTCTATGCTATATAAGAAACTGGAGGAAAGATACACACCAAAGAATTTATCTCAAAGAGAGGATGGTTTCATTTGCTTATCAAAAAGCCTTTATTTATGACAAATCTGGTACTCATCTGTGTAAAAGAAAATACTTTCACCTATATTTTACATAGACGTCTTGCATTGGCTGAATTTTCTGTGCATAGACAGTAATACTTTGTTTCGAAATGTGGCCTTTTAAAAACAACAACCTGGAACACATGTTTTTTAAAAGATAGCCAAACTTCAGTGAGTTTCTTTTCTCAAATGCAGAGCCTTTGTTAGCATAAGACCACTCATGTGCACACTTCTTGCAAGATAAAATCCTGTTGTGGATGAAATGGTGTGGGCCCTGTTAATACTTAACACTGAATAAACAAGGCAGTCCTTGTTCTTACCTACATCCAAATGCACGGATGTGCTAAAGTTAACCAACAAGCAAATGAAAAACCTCTCCTACATGGAAACTTCTTAAACCAGAAGTTCTATGTTCCTTGGACCACTGGTGGTTTGCTAGCTCCATTCAAATGGTTCCCACAAAGGTTGCAGAACAGTAAAAAATATCCGCGGTTGTATTTCCCCACCTCACGATGGAGATCAAAGCTGTTTTGTCCAGGACCAGATTGCTAAGCAGGCTATCAAGACCCTAGTCGAAGGCCTGTGATTTCATAATATGGCACAGGAGCAGTCTACTAATCCTCCCCCCACCCAAAAAAGGATCAGTTAAAAGCACCTTTCATCAACAGCCTGTGATTTTCATAATGCGGCGCTGATTTTCAGAATGATGCCGGTGCTAAAGGAGAAGAAAGGCTTCTATTTTAATAAGCTTTGATTTGTAGAATAGGTTTTTTTATTAAGTGGTTAACTGAGACTGCCAGCAATTTGTAAGTGGTCTGGTGGAGGGGTGTGTGTGTTGAAACAAACAAACAGGCAGGAGTAACTATAATTTTAGGTTTGGAAATTCATCGTTAACTTGAGGCCTAATATTCAAAGGTAGATGGCAGAGAACAGTTGTGGACAAACTTAGAAACTACAATATCAGCATTTAGTCAGGGTACCACCATAAAATTCATCTTGCCTTGGGATTTTTACTGGAGTACATATAACGTTGGCTTAGACTACCCGATCCCCCCCAGAGGCTTTGGAATTCAAGTCCTATCAGCCTCAGGCAAGCCAGCATGACCTGGGATAATGGGAGCTTGTGGTCCAAAACATTTGGAGGGCACCAGGGTGGGGGAAGCTAGCTGACTTAGGCCATTGCTCCACTGAGCTTATTAGGGTCTGGTGCAGCTGCAAGTGGCCCACTGAAATCTCAGGCAAAGATCTGTTCTGAGCCTTGAAACCAGAGATCTTTTTACCTAGAGATGAACTGGTGGTTTCAACATGAGAACTCCTGCCATGCAAAGCTGGTGCTCATTTTGACCAAAGCGATGAGCAGCCTTTCCAGATGTTATGGCATTAAATTAAACAAATTATTTGGGTGGATATAAATCAGGCATCCCCAAACTGTGGCAAAGGGCCCAGCTCCACATGATGGAACAGCAGAAGCAGCAGTTTCTACGAGAGCAGCGGCAACAGCAGCAGATCTTCGCAGAAACAGGTACTGCACCCTTTCACTCCATACCTTAAGTCAGGCATAGGCAAACTCGGCCCTCCAGATGTTTTGGCCTACAACTCCCATGATTCCTAGCTAACAGGACCAGTGGTCAGGGATGATGGGAATTGTAGTCCAAAACATCTGGAGGGCTGAAGTTTGGGGGGTGCCTGATATAAATTAACAACTTACAATGATGAAAGAGATTTAAGCTCACTTCCACTCTACCACCATGGATGCTGTTCTGTGTATCAATTTTTATTTTATTTTAAAAATCAATTTCATGCATTTTACTCTTCCTATTTTTAAAAAGATAAATCAATGTAGTGATTCCTGTTGGAATCTTCTGACAATTCCAAAATGAAGCCCTGCCAAAGACAGAAGTGATTTTTTGGAGTAATGAGATGTACAGATTTTGAACTTTAATTACAATTTATTACACACATTTTATATACTGCTTAATTGATGACAGCCGCCTCCAAGGGGTTTACACAGAATAATCTAAAATATACATTAAAAAACACAGATGAAAGCCAACATTAAAAACATGTTAGCATCAAAATATAACAATGGCAGCAGTTTTAAAACAAGTACAGGTATATGCAATAAAAATGCATGTTAAAAATTGCAAGTCTGGGTAGGCTTGCTCGAAAGAAAATTGAGCAAGAGCCAAAAACATTAAAGTGAGAGTGCCTGCCTAATAAAAATGGGCAGGGAGTTCCAAAGAGTAGGTGCTGCCAAACCAAAGGGTTGAATCCTTACAATTACAAATATTAAAATGTAAATATCGATAATGACAGGGTCCCCTTCATAGGGTCCTGACCCCCTTCATAGAGGTCAATGAGTGCAGGAAAGCCGTTTGTTTGATTTTGGTGGAAAGAATAACAGCAAGTGATGTATTTCTAATGCATTTTGCACCATCTTGGAACATAATAATGAAAACAAGCTATTAATAATTCCACATTTTTGGTTCAAATGGCCCAGCACCCTCTCTCCTTCCTGCATCCGTATCAGATGCTATATAGGTCAATACAGTCAGCAGTCATACTACAGCTATGGAAAGATTCTGCCACAGCTTTTCTGTGGAATTTCATCTCTGACACTGAAAAGTCATGACAGTCTAGTTAAGAATTATGACAGACATGTGCATCAATTCCCAGGATGGAGCTTAACATTTCTTAAGTTAGGCGAGGGTTGGGCTTTGAAATAGGTCCTGTTTTAATATACCATTGGTTGAACTTTGATGCATGATAGTTGAACCTGCACGAAGTATAACATTGTTGGATTCAAAAGTGCTGGTTTGTCATTTGGCCTAGTTGGCTACTTTGTGGCTGTAGACTCTTATTAAATGAGTACATACATTGGGATGCTCAAATGCTGGCCATATTGGGTGGGTGGGGTCTTCTAATAAGGGGGACTCATTTTGGCTGAGACTGGGTGCCATTATCATTGCAGTTCTCATCAGTTAATCCTTTTAGTTCACTGAGGGTTCAAGAACAATAAACACTGATGGTGCTCCTATCCCAATTATGCACCTTTTTTGGGTGGGGAAGAAGTACAGTACAAAGAAATGCAATCTATCACCTTTCTCTCCCTTTCAAATTGCTCCCTGCCTTGGGTGTTCAGTGCACTTGGCAGGCAGGAGACAGCTGGAGACAGTTCAGGCCCATGAGATAAGAGTTAAAGGAGGCAATGGGTTCACATCTCCTTCCCCCCAGTCACATTCAGACCTCATACACAAATGACAAGAAGTTAGTTGCACTATCAGTAAAAAGCAGATTTCAATCATTCCTATTGTTCAATAAGCCAAGATATAGATGTTAAGATGAGCAAGTTTGTTGCATGCCAGATTTTATCTTGCTGCATCATTTGGATGTTTTATGTGAGATGTTCTATAACCTAGCAACAAAATAATGTGCTCAATTTTCCTTGCTTCCTTTTAAAAAAATCTTCCTTGCCCTAAGGGGAATGTAAGAGCACACATGAGGTCTGTGATTTTCAACATTATTTAAACTTTTTAATTAAAGGGTGTGTTCGTGTAGAAGTTTCACATGCCAACTAATAACTCTGATGCTGTTTGTTGTATTGATTAGAGTTCTTGAAACATTCTTAAGCAGGGCTGCAGAGATCAGACCTTGGACAATATTCCAGAATGTATCTCCATAGTATTTGGAGAGCACACAGACCCCCTTCATTTTCAAGCCTGCTCAGACACCTGTGCAGGGGCCGAGCAAAGTGGGTGCGGGCCACCCCGGGTGTCAAGGGGGGTAGTGGCGCTGCTTTTTGCCACTTTGTTTTTGGTCAATCCTTCCCCCCAAAAAAGCTCAACAACTTCTGGCAATGTCAACCTGAAATATAGAACAACTGGCCCCAATTGGAATTTTTAGGGTGTGCAACTCCTTGTTTGATTGTTGCATTTGAAGGGAAGAACTCTCAACATTACTGGGCCAGTATATTTGTGGGGAATTGAAGTGCTAAGTGGAAGTGCTTCCGATTTTGAGTAGTGGCCGGTTTGCACGTAGCATATTAAAGTACAAATGTAACAAGTGACTGCAATGAAAACATGCACCATGCAGATGAGGTAAACTAACTAGAGACCCAGGTTGTAGCGCTGGGGTGTATGCTGGATTAAGAGTCAATTTGCCCATCTGCCCATTCCCCTGCCTCTGCTTTCTCCCTTTGCATTGGGCAGCTGTGAGGCACTGCCATTTTGAATTTCCCACAATGCTATATCAGGGCACCGTGGGGAATCTAAAATTGTGGGTGGTTTTGCTACACACTTCCATCACTGCTGGGAAGTGGGTGCTGATGTCTGCTGTTCTACCAGGGAGAGCTTTATAGCTAGACTTGCACCTCTGACCACAGTTTCCTGTGGAGCATATGCTTGGCAAACCCAGGTTTGCTCTGCATATGGTGCCAGATGTCCAGTAGCTTTGGTGGATCTTGGAACCTGCTGAGAACTCCTGTGATCACAATGTTACAAGCTGCTTTTGCCCATTTGAATAAGTTTTGCTTTGTTTCTGTTTTCTGCTAAGAAGAGTGTACTGCTTTTTAATGTTTTTATTTTTTTTTTGCTGGCTATGGGGTTGTGCTCATTAATCACAGTCAGCAAAGAAGCACCTGGGAGCAGGCATTACATTTTGCTGGACAAGGATCCAGTAAAACAATAATGATAATCATAATGGGGACGGGGGGGAAGAACAAGACACTGAAGTGAAAAGCCGGTTGCTTCCTATCAGCTTCCATATTACAGAGCAGAAAATTCACTGAATAGAACAAATTCTTCCTTTGTCTTGTGGCCAGCTCTTGCTTTGTTTGTTCAAAAGCTATGCACGGGGAAATTGTAGCTAGGAGTGTGCCAGTGTTTATTTGCTGGTTGGTTGGATATTTATGTCATTCTGCCAGGCAAATGCACATTCTGCCTGCTGTAAGCAAAGTCTTAGGGGGGGCTGGGGGGGTGGAACTGGGTTAAGTGTCTTGAAATCACCTAGCAATATGGGAAGAAATTAGAGGGGAAATGATGGATAAATGAAGCTATATCTGAAAACGGAAAGGCTTGCTTTTACTTTCCTGTTGAACTGATACAGGTTAGATGGGAGATGAAAAGAAAGCTCATGATTTACTTATATTTATTTATAAAAGTATTTATATACCATCAACTCCTGTAAAATATCAAGGCAGTGATTATACACATGGGCCATAAACTACGTCTTTGCACCTGTGCATAAGCCATAGGAAGCTACTGTGTGACAGCCCAGGCTATTTTGCTATCTAGGCTAGACTATTGTCTGCTCTGGCTAGAAGTGGCTCCCTAGACTCTTGGTAGAGAGAGATCAGCTGTATCTCTTGCCCTTTGATCCTTCTTCCTGGAGATGACAGGGATTGAACCTGGAGAGTTCTGGTTGCAAAGCATGCCTTCTCTCATTGAGCTGTTTCCCCCACACAAATAGTACGGCCAGCTTTCCCCACCTAGACAGAACTAGTCTGGGGCTTTGAACCTGGGACCTCTTGTCATCATGGTACCTGGATTGCAGTCTGGGGTATGATTTTCAAATTGGGTGCATGGGATCCCAGGTTCAAATCCCAGTGAAACCCTGCCCAGGTGGGGAGAATAGCTAAGGACTGAATTTCAGAAAACAAGCATATGTGTTGGTGGCCCAGTGCTCAAGGCAGAGAATGCATGTCTCTCGTGCATTTTTAAAATGTAAAAAGAAAAAGGTGGCAACTTTGGTTGGAAGTAAAACCCTTTGCATTGCACCTCTGTTTACATCCTAACCATGTTTTCTTAGGGGTTTCGTGGAGGTCACCCCCTGCTTTTTAACTGGTCTTTCTCCTTTGCCTTTTAACATGTGCCTGTCTACCTAGAGAATATTGTGAAGCAACCCCTTTCCCATCATTGTCACCTGATTAAAAGGAATCTGATTAAAGAAACTTTAGCTTGATCTTGTCAATGAACTGATTAACTAATTGATTAGATTCCACTCATTTGCATATTGAAAAAACACCAGTTGTGCTAAAGGAAAACAAATATACCCCTTCCTTCTCCTTTTTAGATAATATGCACAAGTATTGCAAAAGGGTCTGTCTCCAAAGAGGCGTCTCCCTGCCCTTGAGCTGAGATTGTTCAGAGAGGCTCTCCTGAATGTTCCTCTGATAAGGACAGTTTGTTTGATGAGAATGTGTAGGTGGGCTTTTTCTGTGAGGGAGCACCAGCTCTGAAATTCCCATTTCCCTGAAATTTGGCACCTACATTATTGGCATTCTGACACCAGATGAAAACCGTGCACTTCCTTCAGGGCAATGAAGCAGCTGGTTTTATGTCTTCACCAATGTTCTTTGTTTGTATTTTAGTTAATTTTAACAAATTTTGTTACTGTGATTTTAATTGAGATGGCTTGTTTTATTTTTGTTTTTTGGATTTTTTGTTGTTGTAAGATGTTATAGAAATAGATAAGCCATCTGCAAATTTTATAAATCAATAGTGAATAATATTTTGGGGCTGGGAGCTAGTAATAATAGTAGTAGTAGTAGTAGTAATAATATTTATTTATTTATTTATTTATTTATACATACATACATACATACATACATACATACCCCACCCATCTGGCTGGGACTCATCTATACAGCTGCAAATAAAAAGTTTTAAATGTGTTGTAAAGTACAATATACAAATGTGACACTAGGTGGCAAATTAAATATACAGTGGTACCTCAGGTTACATATGCTTCAGGTTAAGAACTCTGCTAACCCAGAAATAATGCTTCAGGTTAAGAACTTTGCTTCAGGATAAGAACAGAAATCGTGCTCTGGCGGCGCAGCGGCAGCGGGAGGCCCCATTAGCTAAAGTGGTGCTTCAGGTTAAGAACAGTTTCAGGTTAAGAACAGACCTCCGGAACGAATTAAGTACTTAACCAGAGGTACCACTGTACTGTATTTTTCAAAACATTTATTTAAAAAAGCATTTTTTATATGTGTGTAGATTCCACCCTAAATTAAGAAAGATGTAGGAGGCTGCATTCCAGTAGTAGGTGGGGCTAGACCCACACATAATCATACACCTCTGGTTATGCAAATCTAATCCTACTTAGCTAGGAGCAAGCTCCACAGAATTTAACAAAACATGCTCCTAAGTAGACATAGTTAGGCTTGTACTGTTAGTCTTTCAGCTTTTCTGGTTGGTGAAATCTCTTTTATTGTTGGTGAGATCTTTGTTGATTAGTGAAGCTGGCAACCACCATATTTGGAGTGAATTTGACATATGGAATGTAGACATCATAACAAATGGGGACCTATGATAAAATCAGAAGTGCGATGTGATTGCTACATGATTGTCACATGTCTGCATAATTATATGGAACTTAAAGCCGGTAGAAAAGTTACTCTAAAATTGGTGTGGTGTCACAGGCTTCTCAAGCTGGGGCAGGATTCTTCTCTTGCAAAGGTAGAGAGAATTGATATAGGAAGACGCTCTATCAAAATGCAAAGCTGCTTGGGTGCTTCCCCCCAGGCACAGAACAGGTGTGTCTTGCTGGTTTCCTTTCAACACAGATGAAAGCAGTGTAGAGGACGGCTGGAAGGACAGGCAGGTGGTCTTATCTAGAGGAACTCCAGAAACAACCAGCCAGTGCAATAAAGAGTTCTTCTTCTTTTGGGTGGGGGGCTTTCTTCATCTTTTTAAAGTGACCTGGGTTTAGTAGCATGCTATTTATGTATACAATCACCAGGGGATTAGATAAAGGAAATAACCAGAACTGGGGCGTACACGCTTTTCGTCAATGAATCTTATTCAGTCTATTTGTAAGTATTCAACAGGAACCCATTTCATATCTAGAGTGTCCTTGATTCATTTCTTATTTTCACCTTGGAGCATAGACCTAAATGAAACCGAGCTTCCTTTGATTACCATAGTGAGCAAAAATCAGTGTAGGGCTCTGCTGATGGACCCAAGGACTGTTGAGAGAGGTTACATGCCCTTGTGATCTTACACAGCGTAGTCCAACGCATGGCCGGAGGTGCGGCCCTCAAAAACATTTGATTCCCTTCCTTTGCACTGCCTTCCCAAAGCCGGGAAAGTGAGGGGATGGGCTTTGGTAAGGAGGTGGGAGGGCTTTAGGACCTTGCCAGAGCCTTGCACCTCCTTCCCAAAACCCGGTGCCTGCCCCTTGCCCCTACCCCCACAACAAGGCAGTGTGCTGCCCATGTGTTCTGTGTTGAAGTAGTCTTGCAGCACTCTAGGTATGAAAAGTTGAGCCATCCTGATCTAACATACAACATGACTATTATCTTACAGTGTGCGCTCCTTATTGATATTTATCTAAAATTCGTACCTGAATACTCCTGATTTTGGTTGGTAGAATGCTGGCTTTGCTGCTACTGGTGTAACTCTTGGTAGATTATAGTGTGCTTGGGAACTCTGAACATATGGAAGCTAAATTTGTATGGCATACTGCGAAACACACAGGTTTGTGGTATCTAAATGCACAAGTGTGTGTGTGTGTCGTAGGTGGTAGGCAGAAAGTTAAGGTTTCCAAAATTCGTTAAATGACAACAGATGCCAGACAACAGATGCCACTGAAGTGACTTGTTTTTTGTCATTTGCTCAACACTGAGCTACGAGAAACTACACTGCAGGGTGCAAAATTTTATCTACAGAAATCTTGTATGTAAATATATCTTCAGAAACATTGGAACAATTGTGAAATTATTTTAAATACTGTGCAGCCCACAAGAGCCTGAGCGAAGGTACAATGCTGCAGACCTAAGCAGGCATATGTAGAACTGAGTCCTGTTGAAGTCATGAGACTTCTTAGTAAATACGTTTAGGATCAGGATGGAAGTCTGAGACCCAAACACTGTGTAACAGGCAGACCTATGGATGCTGCTGGCCTGTGTTTTTCTCCATGTCTCTTTATGGAGCTGAAGACCATAAATTTTGCAATGGCATTGTGTGGTGAGGGGCTACAGCTCACCAGTGACATGCAGTGAAATTTTCGTAGGAGAACAGTTAGGGCCAGACCCACCAGCTTGTGAGGGCGATGGGGATGTCACACTTGTGAGTATCGTGCCTCTCTCCCTAAGCTGGGCAGAAGCTTCCCAGGCTTTGGGTGCCAGGCCTCTGACAGGACTCTTGAGCCCTCCTGCCTTCTTCCCAAAGCCCAAAGGGCTTGGGGAAGGTAGTGGGAGGGCTCTTGGACCCCCCAGAGCATTACACCTCCCTTCCTATGCTGGGCAGAAGCTTCCTAGCCTAGTCCCCCTAGTCCACAGACTGCATGCCACTGCAACTCACTACTAGAGCTTATGTTTTGCACACAGAAGACTCAGGATCAGATTCCGGGCATTCCAGTTAAAACGAACAGGTAGCCAGTGATGTTAGAAACCTGTATCCCAGGACTCTGGAGAGTCATTGCTGTTCTGAGTAGATGGACCAGATGTCTGAAGTGATAGTTTGCTCCTTAACATTCCCCACTTCCCACAAGTGACAGCCAATGAAGCAGATCAGGGGGTGAAGGAATGTTATCGTGACACAGAGATTTACTGGGGAGATGGGGTTGGTACTTGCCACATGTCTCCCTATAATGTTAAGTCTGGGCCACAGGCAGAATTGTAGCTATGGCAAGGTCTATTAGGCCTGGCTTGCCACCAGAAATTCTCCAGCCCTCCTGCAGGGGTTTGCAGGCTAAGCCCAAATGTCTCAGCATCTGTCTGGAAGCAGTAGATATTTCAAAAATACCACATAGTTCACATTGTTTGTGAAAGATGGCTTTTAACAAGAAGGATGCTGAATCTGCTGCACTCTCTGACCACATAGGTTTGAAATTTTGCCCTCAGGTGTTTGTTATGCTGTGGCCATCTGTGACAAACCTTACTCCCCATTTCTAAGTGAAACAAGAACCGAACAATAAAAGAATAGACAGAGTAGGAAATGTATGTAGAGCTGGATAAGAAACAACTGTGTCCTGTTAAAACTATTTCTGGAACAAATGGGACTCAATTAAAAATGTAATTTCAGTGGCTGAATCAACTTCTGCTATAAGATCAAAAGACAACATTTCTATGCAGTAAAACTCAAACTTGCTGGAATGTATGTTTATAGTTGCAAGATATTCAGCAAGCTAACAAGGCCAGGGGTGGAAGTAAAAAACCCTTACTTCCTAAAGCTTCTTCTGCTGGCTGTGCCAAACCCTGCCTATTGAGAATGCAAAATCTTTTTCCTGCATCCGTTTCATATAATTTTGAAGGAAGATCCATTCCCTTTAGTTCACTGAAAGATATATGTACACCCAACAGTGGTGCTCCTATGAATCAGGACCGACCCATCTCTGAAGCCAACAATCTGGGGTTTTCAAAGTATAATTATAATAACATATTTTTTCAAGCTTGTACCATTTCAAGTAACCAACAAGAAAACATTTCAAGTATAAAATGCAAATAAATAAATAAATAACAGAATCAGCTACAAAACAGTATAAAACAATTATTGTTAACTACATCTGCATATCTAAAATACAGTGACAGAACTGTAAAACCACAGCAAGATTGTTTAAGTCTGCCATGCTAAATACTTTCACCCCTGAGTATAAACAGCCTTATTTTTGAAAGGTCATTTGCAGCTTTGGGGCAACTACCTTGCTAAGAAGAAATATGGTACTCTCCAGATGTACAGCTCTCAGAAACTGCAATTTAAGTAGAGGCTCATCAACTACTTCTTGAAGATGGGGAAGCTCCCATGGGTGGAAGCACCCCCTAAGACAGGGGTCGGCAAGATTTACCTTGCCTGGGCTGGTTCACTCCAGCGGAGATCCCTTCGTGGGCTGGATCACGTGCACACGTGAGTGCGCCCACCCATGATTTCCAGCACCTGTGTCTGCGCAGATGCGATTTCTGGCGCTGCGAAAGCGAGTGTCCACGCTGCTCTGTGCCGGTTTAGCGCAGCGTGCAGGGACTCGATGAGCGGGTGGCTCGTGGGCCAGTTAAACGACCCCTGTGGGCCGCTCGTGGCCCATGTGCCTTAGGTTGCCGACCCCTGCCCTAAGATGTGGAGATACCAAAATATGCACATCTCCTTAAGGGTTTGCCATGTAAATTGAAAAGGTTTCACAGAAGGAAGCAGTTACTTGTCTATTAGAATTGGCCTTTGATTTTAGAATTGGCCCCTCTCCTCCTCCCCATTCTGTGAGTTCTGTCAATTAACTAGCAATTCCTGATTGGCTGGATTGCACCAAAGCTCACAAGCAGGTTGCTACAGGAACCGACTCTTCGTGCCCCCATGGACCAGAGCACACCAGGCACTCCTGTCTTCCACTGCCTCCTGCAGTTTGGTCAAACTCATTTTAGTAGTTTCAAGAACACTGTCCAACCATCTCGTCCTCTGTCGTCCCCTTCTCCTTGTGCCCTCCATCTTTCCCAACACCAGGGTTTTTTCCAAGGAGCCTTCTCTTCTCACGAGGTGGCCTCAGCTTCAGGATCTGTTCTTCCAGTGAGCACTCCAGGCTGATTTCCTTAAGAATGGATAGGTTTGATCATCTTGCAGTCTATGGGACTCTCAAGAGTCTCCTCCAGCACCATAATTCAAAAGCATCAATTCTTTGGCGATCAGCCTTTTTTATGGTCCAGCTCTCACTGGACAAAACTCCATGGACAAAAACATTCACAATATGTGACTGTAAATTGTTTTGTTTTACATCAAGGCACAATTTAAAGGACCCCTCTGGTTAGAGAACCAATATTCTGGGCCAGCTGCTGAAGCCTAAGCACACAGAATTTCAGGAGGGTCCACTACAGACCTGCCATAATTGAGGAGCAGGAACAGCCGCTGTCCCTGCTGCTTGCTTGCATTCTCTGATAACAGTTCTGATAATGGAAAATCCAACACTTGCAAAGAGTTCAAAAATATTCATATGCACTAGTGACTGCTGGGAGTCAAAGTTCCGTCTATTTCAATGTAACATATCAGAAGGGATGCACTTAACTCAGTTTTGAAATTTAGGCAGATAAATGCTTCACCTGCTTCATCTTTGTTATTTGTCCTATAGCCAACCCTTCAAAAGGAGTCCAACTTCCTGTGCTGACTTCTGTCACTGCCCACGCAAAGGAAGTGATGGATATTCTTAGAGCTTGCCATTTCTCCTGCCACATGCCTTTTGCCTAGAGAACATTGAGGCATTTCCTGTTTGGGACAGATTGTCTGCCTCTGTGCTCCCATTATATTTCCAAAGGCAAAGTGTAGTGAGAGCTGGTTGCCTGAATGCAGAATCCTGAACATTAAATAGTGAAGAAGAAGAACAACACCACATTTTTATGGCACGCTAGAGGGACTGAAATATCTATATCTTGAGTATGCCAATTATTACTGTGTGGCTAAGGCTGCAGTCCTGTGCATGCTTACTTGGAATAAGTGCAGTTGAAATGAATGGAATGTACTTACATGAATAGAATTGTGTTGCATTTGTAGCAAGTCATTAGCTGCATTTAGGCATTCAGTTTGAATGCACAAAGGGGCAAATGCGTGGAGCAGTTTCCTCCACTTTGTGATATTGTACAGGCCAAGCACACTCCTTAGTTAATGCATGATCAACATCATTCTGAAGGGGACTGCAGTAAGGCCTTCGTATGATCATGCGCTGGCAGAGGAGTGTGCCCCACACATGCAGCATTTATGTTTGTTCCTCCATATGGTCAAACTGAATGCCTGAAGAGGATTGTAGATGCACTACTAATTAATATTTCCTTTGCCTTTCTTTGATTTGGTGTCGAGGTACTATTTTTAGATTTGGGATACCATGCAGAGTCCCCCAGACTTTCAAAACTCATTTGTTTTCAATCCATTCTCAAGCATTTCAAAACAGTCAGCTCTATGGCGGGGACCAGGTGGAGAGGGTGGCTGTGTTCAAGTTTTTGGGAGTGCTTATAGAGCAGGGTATGACTTGGAGCGCAAATACTACTGCTGTGGTAAAGAAGGCCCAGCAGAGAATTTATTTCCTCAGACTTTTAAAGAAGAACAAGCTGTGTGAGAGACTGCTGGTGTCCTTCTACCAAGGCTCCATAGAGAGCATTCTTATGTACTGTATTTGTGCTTGGTTCTCCAGCTGCACAGCCAGGGAGAAGAAGATACTTCAGAAGGTCATAACCACAGCCCAAAATATTATTGGTCATCCTCTCCCATCTCTGGAAGAACTATACAGTTCCCGTTGCCTTAAAAAAGTTAACAATATTTTAAAGGATCCATCTCATCCAGGACATAGCCTCTTTGCACCACTGCCTTCGGGTAGAAGATATAGAACAATTCGATCAAGAACAAATAGATTGAAGAACAGTTTCTACCCAAGAGCTATAACCATCTTAAATGCTGTAACCAGATAATATGACCTTGGAGAGCTGTGATGGGTGTATGTGTGTGTATGTGTGGCTTTCTTTGGTGTGTGTGTGTGTTTTGTGCTGCTTTTTGTTTTGTTTTTTCTTTCTTTTGTTTTTATGGGGGGCGTGCAATTTCGTTGCACTTGTATAGCGTTGTGCTTGTACTTGTGCAATGACAATAAATTATCTTATCTTATCTTATCTATGTTACTTAAGTTTGAACTGGGCACTCGCAAGATATATACAGAACTGGGCTTGCCAAGGACCTCCTTTCCAGAGGAATTATTAACAAAGGACAATGACATCCCCTGCCACAAAAGCTCATAATGCCTCACAGAGGGTGCAGAAGGAATATAGTTTGGCCAAGGGGAATCGGAAAATGGTCAAGCAGTTGTGGAACCACATGCTGCCCATGGCCTGATTTCATGTTGCCCCCAGGGGTATCTGATATTCAGTATTCTTTTACTTCCCCATATTTGTATGCCTATTGAAAGAGGATGAGGAGGGTGGGAAGTGGAGGAGAAAGAAAGAAGGACCCTAGGTGTTGAACCCAAGGTGAACTATTCCGAAAGCTTTGCTAACGCCATCTTGGTAATCAAGATAACCCCGCAATTAATTGGTAATGTTGTAGCAATGAGCTTATATATGTTTATATTCACTTGCTTTGATATAAGCTAATTGGTTTGCTTTGATGTTGTTCTTATCTGTGGGCTTGGGGTGCTGGGCTCTGAGCCCAGAAAGAGGAGCTATCTGTAAAGTTTGGGTATTTGCCACCTATGCCCTCATCTAGTCAGGTGAAATGACGTATGCTACTTTGCTTGGAGGCAGACAAGCCATCTCCTTGCTGCGGTGTCCGTCCCATGTCTGCAAAGACAAGGAGACCTGGCAGGCTGCTGTGCTGTAAGTCTACACCTTCATTAATAAAGCACTAGAGCTGGCTGTTCTAAGGTTTTGATGTTCTTCTTTGGTATCCCTGCATCCAACCACTCCCACAAGCCCTCCATTGGGCCTTACGGTTCAGGAAAGTTGTGGCGTTAGGAAAGAGAGAGCAAGTGTGTAATATATAGTATCATAGCCACATCTGCACCTTACTTTTAAAGCATTCTAATACCACTTCAACGGTCCTGGGAACTGTGGTCTGACAAGGGTGTTGGTTGTTAGGATGCCCCTATTCCCCTTACAGAGCTTCAGTTCCCATAGTGCAGGGACGTCCAACTTCCAACAGACTGTGATCTACTTGCACGATTAAAATCCAGCAGTGTTCTACCCATTTTTTAGGGAAGAACGTCCCGTTTTTTGGGGGGTTCAGGTCAAAGTGCTTGAGCTTTTTTTAGAGAGGAAATATCAGTTAATTAAGGGGTTAAGATCAAATAAATAGAAAAATGAGCTCACCAAGAGATCGCTAATGATAGCAATTTGGAGGATGGGGTGAAGGGGCGTGGCTAGATGGAGGATCCAGCGATCTACCGCGATCTACCTAAACCTTCTGGTCGATCCCAATCGACCTGTTGGACATCCCTGCCATAGTGGATTAACAATCAAGAAAAGAAGAAGTAGGTTGTTGCCTCTGAAATTTCTTGTTGTAATTAACTAGTTGCTAGGGTACTTCTCTGCCTTTTGGCCAACTGGCAGCAACTTACACTGATTTTTTGGAGTTTTCCTGCTTAAAATGGTTACGGCTTTTGCAAAACTCCCATTGATTTCAGCGCTGTGTGCTAGTATGGGGACTAATGTTTGCCTCAAAGACATAGTTGTGTCCTGGTATATAGATATTCCCCTACAGCCAGTTACTCATTGGCAATAGGAAGCTTCTGTGCAAGCGTGAAGGCATTTTCTTAACACTTTACATGCTCAGGAGCTGAGTTTATAGAAGCACATTTAAGAGCTAGGAGCTCTTCTTTTAATATTAAGCCTGGCAAGCTTCTAATGGTTGTGTTCATATTCAGTGTGATATCTAGATAAACCTTTAAAAGGCAATTTGTAGTCCTTCATTTTTTATTTTCTTATCATTGTTCTTTCAGAGATACACGCTAACAAAAGAGTAAAGTGAGTGCAACAAATTGCTACCTAATCTCTTTCAATTATAATAATTTTAAATGGTAGTTATGAGTAAAGGACTGAATAAAATAGCTTGAAAATAAGTGAAGCTAAAAGCTTATTGTTATTTGAACATATTATTTGAATTGTGCTTTTAAAAACAAACTGGAGTTGAGTTTCTTTGGGGTCCAAAACCACAGTGGTTGTGGTTTAAGTTGTAACTAAGAAACAAGTATGAATGTCAGGATCATAATATAACTATATATACAGGGGTCTTTTAAAAAAGTTTCTATTTCATTTTGCAATGTACGATAAACAAGAACTGTTACAAACATCTTGACTGTTTTTGCATTATCCACCCATAAGAGCATTCAAGGTAACATGAATGAAATGAAAATACATTATAATATACAAGGGGCTTTAAACACCATTTCAACACCTTGGTATCTGGGCTCACAGCTAAAGATCCAGTTCCACAAACTTTTACAGAACTCAACAAGCAAAAGCCTAAAGCATTTCCTTTGTCAAAATTTACTCTTGGCCAAAATTATTCTCCATGGAATATCAGGAAATTACAAAGACAAGGTAAGGCTGGGCTGGACTAGGTATAAAATATTATGGTAACTGAATTAATGCAATTTCAAAAGTTTTCAGACTATTAAGAATTACATTTGATGGATTCCAGGGACTATGCCCTTTGGCTTTTCTAAATTGGCAGCTTTACATCTCCAGTAGGTGAACATTTTATCCTAATCAGTGAGTCAAAATTTTGAAAAGATTCCATGTAAACAAATGGCTAATAAGCATGAAATAACTAGCGACATAATTTTGCAACAGTAAATTCTGTCTCCATATCTAGCTGAAAACTGTAGCTAAGGCTTTGTTAATCAGCTGCATGCCACTGTGAGTTAACACTTCTATTGTTTCTATAACCAAATCTGCAGCTCTGAGCTTGAATGTCTGTTTATAGCAGCTAATCAGATTTCTGGACTTGCCTGTTGTTTGGTGGATGGGCAATATGGAGTAGGCAGGAGGAAAGGGAAGGCGGGTGATGAAAATAACAGCCACGTTGCACTTTATTTAAGAGTTTCGCAACTAAAAAAGATAAATCACTATAGTTATCATTCTTCGCCTCAAAACAGCCCAAGAATTTGAGCAGCTAAGAAAAACAAGAGCAAATTGTAAGGTAGCAGCAGTGGCAAGTTTCTCTGGAAGCAAGCAGTGTTTTGAGCATGTTCTCTAAAGAACCAGCTAACATATGGGGAAGAGCTCCCTTGGGAAGCACAGCAAGTTGCTCAGCGCATATGCTATCACTTAATTTTGTAGGAAAAGTAGCTTCCAGTGTTCTGTTTTCAGTCTTCAAGTGTAGGCTAATTGCTTTCCTTGATTTTTTAAAAACATAATTTTAAAAGTTTGCACTTACTTAAGAGATCAAAGTGCCAACTGAAGACCATGTTCAACTTTAGACATTTTAATCATGCCTTGATTCTGCATCAGTAAGTTTAGATTTCCACACAATGGTGAAACAAGGTCAGTAATTCCACTGCCCAAATGATTATGTCTCTGTGGAGACTATTTAGTAAGGCCATTCATTGGCCATTCTTGCTAGGGCTAATATGAGTTGAGTTCAACAACATATGGAGGGCTAAATGTTCCCCAAACCTGATGTACAGCTTCTGTGAAATAGCTTTGTTTATCATCTGATTGGATTGGATTTCTTTGTTTTACTTACACTCCCAATGTCTTTTATGGAAGTGAGGGCCCTGTTATAGTGTGCTTGGTGCTGTAGACACTAGCTTCCCTCTTCCTAACTCTGAATTTTATGTAAGGAAAATAAGGACTTAGGACTATGCTGCCAATATTCACTGGCAGCATGGGGTCATTGTACTACACTCTGAAGCTTGGGGAGGTCAAGTTATTTAAAAAGACCCCACATTATTTTCCAGCATACTACTGGGATCCAGCACTTTTTCCGATTTGGCACTGAGCATTTACACACAGAGAGAGTAGTGTTGTGGCCTATTGTAGAAGAAGCAAACTATCCTGGCCTCCTCTGATTTAGCAGCTGCAGCCTTTTCCCAAATAAAAGTTAGTCACTAAAGAGGATGAGTCAGAGATCAAGTTTATTCCTTAGCTGCTGAATCAACCTCCACAAGTCACCGCAAAGCAAGCTGGGAAGGCCCATCATCCTTCTGATACATGCTGCAAATCTCGGGCAGAAATGTTAAGTGCATTTGGTCAGTATCATTACTAGCCATTGATTATTGTGCATAGCAAAGTAGTTAGGGTGAGCTTACAGAAAATGGCACACAGTTTAGCAAGGTTCATATTATTGTTCTCTTTATCTGTCAGCTAGTTGGTATTTAACCTCACTAGGCAGATTGCAAATGGCCACTTTGTGTTTCAGCGCCTCTTGTCATGTGATCACCATGTGGATAATCTGTTCTTGAAATTGAAAGAGAAGATCTCTTTGGGGGCAACTCTAGGCCATTTAAGATTTTTGGACTTTTTTTATCATGCTGGTATTAATTACAACATTCAGGGTGTGTTGATTATAATAAAGCATCATTGAGGAGTTTGCAATTCAGATTTTTGCAACATGACTTATGAACAACATTCACAGCTAATCAATTTTCAAAAAAATAATAGTGATGAACAGAAAGGAGGGAAGAACCACAGGGCTTTCCTAATCCATTTTTCTGAGCATCTTGATAAACAGTAGCCAGATAGTTTCCACCAAAGTGAATATATGCATGCAGAAAAATAATAGAATCATAGAACTGTGGAGCTAAAGCAATCCCCAGGGTCATCTATTCCAACCCCCTGCAATGCAGGAATCTCAACACTCCGGGGGGGGGCATAACTAGTTAGCATGCCAGAGTCTCATTTGTTCCCAGAATTAACCAGACAAACTGCTTCACCAACTAAGAACGGCTATGCAGCAGCACCCACGGAATCAATAAAGACCTATCAATCTGTCAGTCCTTTCTGTGTCAGGGCTGGGTAAGCCCTTTGTAAAGATGGTATTACCAGTGACCAGATGCCACTTATGCTTTTTTCAAAGCTGCCCTTATTGTCGCTCAGGCTGAGTAGACACCATACAGTTAAAGCACATGACTTCCCCCAAATAATCCTAGGAACTGTAGTTTAAGGGTGCTGGGAATTTTAGATCTGTGAGAGGAAAACCACAGTAAACTACCTGGTAAATGGGGCTTTATTGATTAGACCAGGTATCTTAATGCATGTACATGGATGCTTTAAAGATGTGGATATGTTCGGCCTGTCCCATAAATTGTGAAGCTGTTCTCAGTCATATGTACTTGTCAGTGTCCCAGTACCATGGCTCATGCATCACATATCCTATGCAGGATTCCAGAACCATTGCGGTATCCCATGCAGCTGTATTATGATCAAGATGCTAGGAACCTGCAAAATCTTAGGTATGTTAAGGTTATTCAAGCTTGGAGAACAGAATAAGATCTACATTTGAAAAAGTCTGTAGAGTTTTGGCTTTGAAGCCCACATAGCAATGCAGGAAGAAGGAGAGTTAAATGTGAGAGTGCACTCGGTTGTTTCCATATACTTTTTGGTTCAGTATAAATGTCATTTCAGTGATATAATTTCTTTATAACTGAAAGTGACCTGAGACTGAAGGGGTGTGGGGACAATTTCACACCAGTATTCATTTTTAATTTGGGATTTCCACACCCAATCAGGTGTTTGCCCTCAAAAAAGGTACATTGATTTCTTCTACCCACCCCACCCCACCCCACCCCACCCCAGAGTCTTCTCCATATTGGCCAAGCAACAGAGTGTTACAATTTGCAGTTATATTCAGTCAGTAACTCCAGTTTTATGCCTGGGTGATTACTAGCAGATACTGTAATCTAATCCACATGGTAAAGGTCTAGAAGCATCAACTATAGTTTGGTAGCTCTCGAAAAAGCCTTTGACTGCATAGAATGGTGGTACATAAAAGTGTGTTTTTGTGTGTGTGTGTGTGTGTATGTATGTATATGTATAGGATTTGGACCTAATTTTTTTGTCGCAGCAAACTGCACAACTCCTGCTATAGTTTCTAATTTTCTACCTTGACTGTATGATCTCTATAAGATCACAAGGTAAGACTTCTCATCTCCTGTCTCACTTCAACCATTTCCCTTGGGAGCAACCTTGTTATTAAGAATTTTTATATTATTGACACTGGGCACAAGCTTGGTATTCACATGGATCTTGGTCTTGTATGTCATGAGAATTTTCTTTCTGCTATACTATACTGCTCATGAACAAGCTTGACAGTTTGGGATCAATATCTGGCTATAAGGCCAATTACTCCAAATCTGAGGTAATTAACATCAGTTTACTAGCCTATATTTAGCAGACATTGCAGTTTCCCTTTTAATTCCCTTGGGATAAAGTTTATCCAATAAACAAACATTTTAGGCACTTGGGAATCTATATTTAATTTGAATAACTTAAGGGGGGAAACGTCAGTTACTCTCCCCCTTTTTGCTACAAAGACCTGCAGCAGTGGTCTACAAAGAATTTTTGAGTGACTAACACAAATAGCTAGCATCCAGATAACAGTATTTGCCATAACTTCTTTTTCTGTTCTATTCATTATTTATTTATATTTGTAAACAAGAAGAACAAGTGGTAGTCATTACTCAGTGTTTTTATTAGGGACTTTATAGAAATCTGTTGGGCTTTATAGAAATCTGTTGGGCATTGTGGATTGACCCTTTCTAATTTAAAAATTTGTAAGGTTGTTTTTTGGTATTATTTCTCTCTAGCTCTTGCCATTGGAAACAGATGGAACAAAAAGTTGTTAAACTAGCTTCATTACATGTTCTGAGTTTTGTAGTTTTGCGTATTTGTATGCTTTTTAAACACTATAACCTACCCTGAAAACAATTTTGAGAAAGGGTGGTATAAAAATGTTTTATTATCATTATTATTTAAAATAGTTTTTCTCAGTTTCATATAACATCTTAGAAATTTAGTATTTAACAATAATCAATCTAATATCTAGAGCAGGAATGAGCAACTTGTGGTCCTTCAAATGGTCGAGAATGTTGGAAGTTGTGGTCAGCAGTGTCTGGAGAGCTGCAGATTCCCCACTTCTGCGCTACAGGCCTACTATCTTTATCAACTAATGCTTATCTTTTGTAGACAATATTTCCAAAGCTTTGCTCTGAAAAGAATTGAATTCATACCCATCAGAATTTGATAATCTGTGTACCCTTGCAATGTGAGAGTTTGATATATTCCCAAGAGATTTGTGGACTAACAGGGTTTTCTGATTAAATTCAAATAATTTAAATACACTGAGTAACTGATGGCAAGTCAGTTTTCCCCTTGGCCTCAGCCCCCACCTTTAAAATAGGAACCATGGAGGCTTCTTTCAGAGAGTAGCTGTGGGACTGCATGACCTTAAATATACACCAATCTTTGGTTGCCACCAAAAAGTCATTACCAGTGCTGGTGATGATCCAGTGACAAAGAGAATTGCATTTGAACTCTCCCTATGTGGTGGTCCAATCATATGCCGCTTTAGCACATCAGAAACACATGGCAACAGTGTCATTTATTTCCTGTTTATGCTAACAGGTGTTGGTATAAGATCCACTGTTTAGGGAAGCTGGCATTTAGTTGCAGCCACTATCTGAAGAAGTGTGCACACGGAAGCTCATACCAATAACAAACTTAGTTGGTCTCTAAGGTGCTACTGGAAGGTATATGTGGAGAACTTTACTATTACTTCCAAAAGTACATCTAGCAAGAAATTTGTTTGCCTATTGTTATTAATTTATGGAAGAGCATACAAATCTTTAAGGACACAAAGCATATACATAAAATAAAAAGAGGAGGCCACACAGTTAGAAGGCCCATTAAAACAATCTGCCCAACTCTGGAGTGCAGAAAAAGTCAAGAAACCTAAAGACTTTTGACATCTTATTGGTTGCCAAGCTTGGCAAAATTCTCCATGCCTGGAAAGGGTCACCGAAAGCCAATTGGGGCCTCTATCAGTTGTGCTTCTCTTGCACTGAGCACGTTAATGGATACCAGAGGGAGCAGGTTTATTCCTGCAGGAAAAGGCTGTCTTAAACACGCAGCTTTTTCTTCTCCTTCTTCCCACTCATCATGATGGCATGGATGTGTAAAAAGAGTCTTGAGCAGAGGGAGACCAGAGCCCGCATTGTCCTGCATCAAGCAGGGGGAGGGGGAGGGGAGAAGGCTTTGCAGATCATTACTCATTTATTCGCGCAGCAAGCTCCTTCCTCTGCCCATTCAGGCAGCTATTACTAGCTAGTGAAAAGTCACAAAGCCCTGTCATTAGCGGAATCAATCACGCCAGGGCCCAGGGAGAACCCTCCCGCAGCCTCTCATTTACTCAGCTAAAGAGCTCAGAGCCTGCTGTCTGCGGCTGACTCAGCTCCCGGGTCTCCAGCTCAGCCTCTTTTCAGCAGCTCTCTGGGCTCGCCTTCTCCCCTCCTCTTCTTTGTACTGTTTATTGGGAGATGCACTTTGTGGATTCTGCGCCAAAGAGAGGCTTTGGCCTAGTGTGCATTCTTCAGCTCCTGAGGATATTGCCATGGAGACATCACTGTTTTGAATGGTCTCCCTACCCCCACCAGTCTCCCAACAAAAAGTCCCTTTGGTTTTGGGTTGCTTTCTGACTTCATCTTGTTTTGCCTTTTCTCCTCCCTCACCCCCCCCCCCACTCCTTCAGAGACATTTTACAATCCAGGTGCTGGTCAGTTAAAGCTGATTGGCCCCTGTAAAAACAAAAAAACAAAACAAAAAGACATTTGTATAGGAAAAGGCAGCTGAAGAGAGGGCACAAGGCAGACACAAGTTGGTTGGACTATAACCATATTTGGGAAAGACCAAAAACAACAACAATCACAACCCAAACTATTTTTTAGATGTAGAACATTTGCTGACCACCCAATCACCACAGTTCTCTGGACAGTTCCTGTAGAGGTCAATATACAATTAAACCATTAATTTAAAAGAATCAAAATGTTAAAAACCATTTGACTGGTTTAAAACCACTACAACCAGCATAGCAGCAGTTAAAACCCAGCAGAAATAATCCGTTCCAAGGGCAAACCCCCCCCCCATCATTGTAAATAAATATGTATTCCATTGGTACTGAAAGTTTTAAAATGTGGGTGCCAGGTGACCCTCCTTGGGGATGGCGTTCCATAATCAGGCCACTATCTCCAAAAAGGCCCTCTCTGGGGAATTCCTGGAATGTAAGATCCAAGTTTGGATCACTACTTCTGGGAATAGCCATTTAATTGATGGTAGGCTGACATATCTTCATTGCCTAACACAGTGCTCCCATCCACAAAACATGCATACAAGAATCCTCCCATGATATGATTGTTATGCAAACAAAATAATAAGATGGGGTAAGATATAGCAGGCAAGTAGGAAGGTACTTAATCAGCACCTAAATGCTTGTTTCAAGGACAACTGAAAGTCAACCAAACAAACTGCATTCCCTCTTCAGTAGTCCTCCTACAGTAGGCCTATCAAGGAAATGCAGCTCCATCCTATATGCAGACCACCCTCCACTCTGCCACAGATTCAACAGAGAATATGGTGTTGCTTGTAGTTGAGAGTTGTCTGAAATTCTTGCCTATAGTATTGAGAAAAATGGTCAGGCCTTCTTCTTGCTTTCTTTCATTTGTTTTGTAGGTCACAACCAAAGGCAAAAGTGATGGAGCAGCTTTGCCTTAGTAACACACATATTTACCAACACAGCTTGATGGACACCCAGAATTATTTTGTTCTTGTGCTCTTGTTGCTAGGCTAATGTAATATATCAAGAAGGTGTGTCCTCTCAGACACATTTCTAGTTACTTTGAGGCTTCCTCTGCCTAAAGATGGTGATGTTAATTCATGTTGTGGAAAATAGGCATAAAAGCTTGGCTTCCTTCGCTTGTGTTCTTTCAGAAGCGACCAGAGGATCATTGCATTTTGTATTCTTCCCTGTTTTGCAAAGTTGTTGCACAAATTAATACTTTTGTTTGCAGGGTTGGGAAATGACTTGTCCAAGGGACAAGTGATTTATAGCCAAATGTATCATATCATGCACTAAATTAGGGGGAGCTGAGTGGTTGAGAACATGTTTTGCACATAGAAGGTCATGGGTTCAATCCTGACATCTCCAGGTAGGGCTGGGAAACCCTGAAGAGATACTGTTATTCAGTGCAGACGGCATTAAGCTAGATGGACCAATTGTCTGACTCATTATAAGACACCTTCCTATGTTCTCAAGTTGCCCTGCTCATTCTAACAAAAGCATCCGAATCATTGCAATTGGTGTGGGTTGTGGGGGTGGCTGAGATACAGCTCTGATCATCCATGGGTGGCAGTTGTGCTAGTGGTGGAATATACTTATTGAGTGGGCGAGTACAATTTTGCCAAGCTGTATTGAAAGTAATCTATCCCAACTTTCTACCCCTGCTTTGACTAAATCAATTACTATAATTTGTGGAAGAGGACATGGGGAGGTGGAGATGCCATTGTTTGTCCTTTGGTTTATTGTTTTTAGCTGATATTAGTGACAAAAAGATACTAGCAATGTCTTGATGCAGCCGGCATTGCTCAGGCTGATCACATTACTTTGCCAGACATATTTCACACACTGCTCCACCTCCTACCCTTTGAGCTGTAAGTTTTCCAGCTCTGACTCACATTTAGTGTACTTTAATAAGCAGGTGTGGTGACTGCTAAAGATCTGCTAACTGGCCTTAATGGCACTATGCTGGCTAAGTTAACTAATGTGGTGGGGGAAGGAAAGCTGTTTGTAAGTGCATGATTTCCCCGGAATAGAAATCCTGTTTCTTATGACACTTTCCCTTCTCTTTTCTTACCTCGCCATTCCCTAAGCACACTTCAGAGCAAAATTACCTCTAATTTTCATGGGGCCAGCCCTCCCATGAGGCAAGGTGAGGTGACTGCCTCAGGCAGCAGGATTCAAATGGGCAGTATTTCCAGCATCTAAGGAATGCATTGCCGGGCACATCTTTGGCAGCCGCATCTGCCATCTCCTCAACAGCCCCCCTCCCTCCGCCATGCCACATCTACAACGGCCTCTTGGTGAATAGAAGGTATAATGCTGCTCTCCGACCATTAGGTAGGAAATGGCAGGTGCTGCCCCCTCAGGTGTCCTGGGTTCTACACATGCCCAGCATGATTTAGAGCAGGCTCCTTTCCCCACACAGGACGTGGGTGGTGCCTAGGGCTTGCCGATCAGAAGGTCGGTGGTTTGAATCCCCGCAACGGGGTGAGTTCCCGTTGCTTGGTCCCTGCTCCTGCCAACCTAGCAGTTCGAAAACATGTCAAAGTGCAAGTAGATAAATAGGTACCGCTCTGGTGGGAAGGTGAACGGCGTTTCCGTGCGCTGCTCTGGTTCGCCAGAAGCGGCTTAGTCATGCTGGCCACATGACCCAGAAGCTGTATGCCGGCTCCCTCAGCCAATAAAGCGAGATGAGTGCCGCAACCCCAGAGTTGTCTGCGACTGGACCTAATGGTCAGGGGTCCCTTTACCTTTACCTTTCCCCTCACAGCAGCCTTTGATTCCCACTTCATCTGCCGAGTAAGGTTAATTTGGCTCTTCGCTCACCCCTTCTTCCCTGGTAGGGAGTGCAGGGACACACACACCATTTTGTGGTTCGCCTCAAATGCCAAAATATCTTGGGCTGGCCCTGGGAATTTGTGTTACAATTAAATAATATACTGGAACCAAGCCCCATATTTTCTAGCTAGTGGAAGCCCAGCCTTTGCAATATTCTCTCATTTCAAGGAACAGAGCAAAACATCTTTCGGCACTATCCATCTTTCACATCTCCAGGGTGTTCCATGAATTTCCTCTTGGAATTTGAATACTTTTGTTTCTATAGCAGAATTTACTGCTATTACTGATTTACTCCTGTCTCCTTCCTAATCACCAAGGAATCTGAAGTTAATATTTGTATTTGTATCTCTGTTTAGTTCCCTCTGCTTAGTTCCCAGTTGACACACTGATATCAAAACTGTTAAGGTACTTCCACAGTAGATAGAAAGTGGAAGCTTGGTAAAGATGTATTCCAACAGATTGATCCTGATTGCTAGAAAACACCTGAGAACCTGATACTTTACTCTCTCAAAACTCAAAAATAAGTCTGAATCATAACAGTGTCAGTGGTAAAAATGGAACAAGCCAAATAACAGATAGGATGACATGTTGCTCTGTGGCAGCAGTTCTCAAACTTCTTTTCCTTGAAAAATCCTGAGGGTCAGTTACACTTTTAAAACTATTTTTGTTCTATAAATCAACTCATATTCAACTCTTTAACTGAAGAACGGTTCTATTCTGAACTGCTTTGTTAAACATTTGCAGGAGTTTCATTTTTTAAAACACTGCTCTGCATGCATCTCCAGCTGTTGAAATAACCTCCAAAGTTGCTTGTGGAGCAGTGTGTTTGCAACATTATGGATATGGATATGAAAACCTGTGTCTCTCTCTCTCTGTGTGTGTGTGTGTGTGTGTGCGCGCGCGCAAGTGCATGCGCGCTCCCACAATACCCTACTTCAGATCCTGGAAAGAGGGTATATTTGCTTTTGTAGTATTCTGGAGTTAGTATTGTTCTCTCTGAGAGCTTTTTTCTGTTTGTATATAGTTTAAGAGTTTCATTAATAAAAAAAATAAAAATACCCTGATACAATTTATATGCAATTTTATGACTCCATAGCATAATCTCTGATAGAGGAAATTACCCTGGCTTTTCATTCAGAAGTGTATTTTTTTTATATGAGCTGTGCAGTACTGGACTCAATTATGAGAGTATCTATTTTAAAACCTGATCATTTGTAAATATTGCAAATTATAAACAATATTTTAGATCCACCCTCTTATTTACTGCAGCCTTAGATCTCCAAGTTTGTCTCCCAATTTCAGTTCTCAGTTAATAACACCTAGGCATTTTTCCTGATGGGATATGCTAAGAATCGCACACGAATACATTTTTGCTTTCTGTTGCCTTGTACTTTTCTCAATTCATCTCCATAGCATCCTTGGAAAGAATAGGAATGAGGGGGTGATAAAAGTTTCATATTGCATTAATTTAGCACTATTCAGAGAAATGTGCCAGGGACAAGATTTTGAAGGTGCACGAGCAGACATAGCTAGAGCCAAGAGTAGTTGTTAGTCTCTATTCCCTGTCAGCCAGGGGGGCCAACTTGAATAAAATATTGGGGGTGTGGGTAAGCTGCACAACTTATAATTGATCATATGATGCGGTGCATGCACACCATCTGAATGGCAATGCTTATCATCTTTGGGGGCAGCCCCCTCAAATATTTTATTGGGGCTGAAGACCCCTCAGCCCCTAGGAGTTGGCTCCTGTGCTCTCAGCTCACTTTTTTCACAATGCCTGGACCAAACAGACAGAGTAATAGAGGCAACCACCCTATTTGGATTAAGTAAGAGTACAGTGGTACCTCGGGTTACATACACTTCAGGTTACAGACTCTGCTAACCCAGAAATATTACCTCGGGTTAAGAACTTTGCTTCAGGATAAGAATAGAAATCGGGCAGCGGTGGCACAGCGGCAGGAGGCCCCATTAGCTAAAGTGGTGCTTCAGGTTAAGAACGGACCTCCGGAACCAATTAAGTACGTAACCAGAGGTACCACTGTAGTGGACTCAGTAGACATATTTCCTACTGTTGCAAGAGGGTATTTTTTTTTTCTTTCTTCCCAGGCGGCATTCCATTGGGCATCTGAAAAGAAGGCATGTGCTAATATGTGTGTGTTCTTGTAGCTGGCCCTTTGCCACAATTGAGTGATGGCAGCCAATTCAACTTTCTTAGGGGGCTCTGTTTGTTGGGGACTGGAAGTCTTATTCAGGCTAATTTTGAAAGGCCTTGTGCTGGAAGATGGAAAGACTCTACATACAGTACTTGCTGAGATGAGCTTCTACAGTTCAAATGCTTCCAGCAGTTCTAATTCCTTGATGTAATATTGTGAGGATGGGTGGAAGTTAGGTGGTTTTTGTTCAGGGAAGCATGCAGGCATGGAAATGCTGACTCTTAGTGATCTTCTATTCATTTAGGGTGAAATAAGAGTACTTTTGTATTAAATTATGCACAACTAGGCTGGATGCAGAAATAGTGATGGGATGAATCACCTAAGCATGTTTGTGCTAATTACTGCTTAGCCTTTATGGTGACAAAAAAACACAATAGTAGCCTTCTCAGTCTGCAGGAAACTCTTCAGACAAACCCTTTGCAACGTTGCAGAAGTCTTCCATGAATCAAATTAGCTTTGGTTTGTGAACGTTAAAAGAACCACTGTTTTAGTTTTAGCTGTCTCTCCTCCAAAACAGCCTAACCTGAAACAGACAAATTCCCATCCTCACTAGAAAAAGGACAGGAACTATTTCCATTAGAAAACGAACAGGAATTTTTACTACTACCTGTGGACTGTTTAAAGTTGATTGTTATGTCTTACAGGTCAACTGAAATACCACGGTATTAGTGCAGCACAATCAAAAGACCCTTGCTCCCAGATTTGAAGTCTTTGCTTGTCACATTATGACATAATATTTACAAAAAAGCAGAGTGGGCAAGTATCAGCTTGAAAGCTACACATTTTCCTTCAGATGCATTTTGTGTGTTTCTCATCAGGTTGTGTTTTTTTTAAACAGATCACATGGCCCACAGGTTACCCTGCTGTATTCTTGTCCATTTAACAGCTTACATTTTGATTATTTTTCTGAATGGTATGTTAAAGTAGTCATGTTGGATTTCTGTAAAAGTGATGGGGAAAGGAGATCTAGGACAAACTTGGTCTGGAATACTGTGTCCAATTCTGGGCACCACAGTTCAAGAAGGATACTGACAAGCTGGAACGTGTCCAGAAGAGGGCAACCAAAATGGTCAAAGGCTTGGAAACGATGCCTTATGAGGAACGGCTTAGGGAGCTGGGTATGTTTAGCCTGGAGAAGAGAAGGTTAAGGGGTGATATGATAGCCATGTTCAAATATATAAAAGGATGTCATATAGAGGAGGGAGAAAGGTTGTTTTCTGCTGCTCCAGAGAAGCGGACACGGAGCAATGGATTCAAACTACAAGAAAGAAGATTCCACCTAAACATTAGGAAGAACTTCCTGACAGTAAGAGCTGTTCAACAGTGGAATTTGCTGCCAAGGAGTGTGGTGGAGTCTCCTTCTTTGGAGGTCTTTAAGCAGAGGCTTGACAGCCACCTGTCAGGAATGCTTTGATGGTGTTCCTGCTTGGCAGGGGGTTGGACTGGATGGCCCTTGTGGTCTCTTCCAACTCTATGATTCTGTGGTCAACTTTTGTAAAGGCTGCCTACTTTTTGACAAGGTGAATTAGTGCAGCTTTCCTCCCTGCATGCTTGATTGCTACAAAGCCCTCCATTCACTGGACCCCTGGAGGCAATCTAGTGCCACCTTCATTTTCACTACTGCCAAAATCAATGCTTCTTGTGGGAGGAAAACTGTTGTCTGAATTCACCCTTCACACCAAGGGATCAGAGCCTGCTATAATAGGTAATTTGATCTTGATCATGAAACTTGCTGTGGTAAACAAGTGCTTAGAATGGAGTTTGTTAGCTACTTGAACATCATAAATGATAACATTTTCAATCCTTCCCTGAGGTTGCCACCTTAGCAGACCTTGGCAGTTATGGTTGCCAGCATTTAATTTCACTCTTGATTTGAGTTCAGGCTGTTTTGTTTTCACAAATGTATTGTCTGCCTGCTCTAAGACTGAAATATTAGGATGATTAGAAAAAACAAAATAAAAAATGAGACAATAAGGTACGTCTCTAAAAAGATCATGTTGCCATCTAATTGAAATGCTTTTCTAATACTCTTTAATGTGTTAAGACATCTTGAACTTGAAGAAATCTTTGCCAGGAGGACATAATATATCCTGAATATTTCAGACCAATAGCCTTAAGTTAACACCACTATGTATAAATTACATTTAACACACAGGTTTTTGGGCATTAACATATATGCATAATAATAGGGAATAAAAATTGCACTCACGTGTCATGGGGATCTTGAAAAATATTGATTATTATTTCCAAGTAAACATTGTTAGGAACAATAGCAACACTATAATCATCCAAATACACAAGTGTATTCTACCCAAGTCATTTACGATTTTAAAGGTGATAATTGCATTTCAAATTGCATATAGAAACAGACTGGAAGCCAATGAATTATTTTGTCACTAGCATCAGAAGGTTATGAATCTACTGTTTCCTAATACTACTTGCTACAGTTGATGTCTAGTTTTCATTTGAAAATGTTGTGCTCTAACTTTTGAATACTCTTCTGGTAACCCCCCCCCCACACACACACAAAGTGGCAGAAATCTTGAGCTAATTTCTCATAATACATTGGGTTTGAGTTGGACTGTGTGGTTTCTGCTGAAATATAGGATGCTGTCTTACACTGAGTCAGGTCCCTGGTCCATTTAGCTTGGTACTGTCTACACTGACTGGTAGCAACTGTCCACGATTTCAGATTGGAGTCTTTTCCAACCCTGCCCTTTAAAAAAAATGGTATTATGAATCTGTGTTGATGTTTTTAATCCAAGTTGCTCGGAGACCTTTGAGTAACAACCACTACGGTAACAACCCCCAAAAGGCACCACCACCACCATATACCTGTAGATGCTGGGATTTGAAACTGAGACGTTCTGCATGCAAAGCAGATACTACCACTAAGCTACCGGTATGAGCCCATGCTGGATTTAGCCTTAAACATTCACAATGACAGAAGGCTCTGCTTTGGGACACGAAAGGTCCCACTTAGCCCGGGCAGGAACAGCATTATTTCCATTCAACTTGCCTTGATGTTTTTCACTTTCACCCTGTAAAGTACATCTCACTCTGGCTGCAGTGGTAACACAGTGAATCCCTGGTTTTCTTGAAGAGTACATTTCCAGTACCACCTGGAATCAAGTTTTATTAATCCTTCCTCACCTACCATCCAATATGGTTATGAGAAGTAATTAGGTAATGTTTGTACAGCACTTTGAAGCTGTAATGCCCTATTAGGTTCTAGTCTGCTCCTGATGCATGAGCAGAGCTCCCATTAATGTTAATGGAGGTTACAGGCGCTTCTCAAGCGGAGAATATCTGTGTGGAGAATAATTATACTTATTAGCACATTTCACAATATTATTTGATCAGACTTTTGTAATTTAACTTAATTGTTTTTCCTTAAATATAACTTACCGAAATTAAACTTATGGTTAATTCTGAATCGTCTAACATGCAAGATGCAACCTGCCTGGTAAACTCGCAGCGAGGAAGGGAAAAAAAAACTCCAGCTTTCCCCTCCCCCTGAGTCTTCATGTTTTCATTGTGCTACTTTTCTGTCCAGAGAATTGTGCGTTTCCAGATTATGCAACCGGCAGGATACCTTTCTGGCTAAGAAAGCAGGCGTGCAACACCTAGTCCAAATCATATTTGATTACCGCTAATTATAGTGCTGTCATATAGAAGGGGAGAGTAAGACGGCTGGCTTTGTCAAATCACAATGAAATAACCTGCTGTCTGTCTGCTGACTTAATAGCTTTAATTGCCAGTGAATAATCAAGATCTGGTGGATGTGTTTGAACATATCAGCAGGCACCAAATATTTCAATTAAGACCAGGTTGTATAACTCCTTTTTCTGTGGTTGGAACAGTTCAGAAGAAGTTCTGAAGCTCATAAAGGAGGACTTGTGATAGCTGGCTGGGCCTTGAAGCTTTTTTCATCAAGGCAACCTTCTCTAGGTAAAGGTCAAGGTACCCCTGACCGTTAGGTCCAGTCACGGAGGACTCTGTGGTTGCGCGCTCATCTCGCTCTATAGGCCGAGGGAGCCGGCGTTCGTCCACAGACAGCTTCCAGATCATGTGGCCAGCATGACTAAGCCGCTTCTGGCTAACCAGAGCATCGCATGGAAACACCGTTTACCTTCCCGCCGGAGCGGTACCTATTTATCTACTTGCACATTGACATGCTTTAGAACTGCTAGGTGGGCAGGAGCTGGAACCGAACAACGGGAGTTCACCCCATCGCAGGGATTCGAACCGCCAACCTTCTGATCTGCAAGCCCTAGGCTCTGTGGTTTAGACAACAGCGCCACCCACGTCCCCAACCTTCTCTAGGCCAAGCAATATTCAGGTATATTTTTATGATCGACAAATATTGATGCCAGGACCCTTACCTTAGTCCTGTTAGCATTGCCCACCCCTACTAATTTGTATCTTCCACTTTATTTTACATATTCAGTTGCACAATTTCAACTCCCATTAGTCCCCCATGAAACAAAATGGTAGAGGATTAGGGATAATTACAACAAAAAAATGTTGACTGTCTCACCAGAGTTACTGAAAATTAAATGTGGATCTAAAGAGGAGGATGGTTGTCAGAAAGCACAGCCAACAATCTTGTCGGGCAACCTTGTTTCCATTAGGTAACCTCAATGCAATATATTTGTTTGGTGTGGTGGTAAGAGTGTTGGACCAGGCCTTGGAGAGCAGGATTCAGATCCCCATTGGGCCACGAAGCTCACTGAGTCACTTTGCGCTAGTCACTATCTCTCAGCCTAAACTACCTCACAGGGTTGTAAATAGCATGGAGGAGTGTGTGCACACCACCTTCAAATACAATAATAATATGGCGGGCACTGGGATGCACTTGTGTCCAGATTCAAATGCCTTTGAGAAACAACTGCCCCCCACCAAACCACTATTTCTTTTCTCCAGGCAGACTTGACGTTATGTTCCTTACACCACTGCTGAAAAGCAAGGATTTGTCCTTGAATATCTAAACTCTCTCCATCCTGATCAAAGCTTCTATCAAAGAACCTTATTTCATCTTTGAAGGCATTTTTTCTCAGGGGTTTAATGGCTATTTGATCAAGCCATTACCAGCTACAGAAGACGTAGAGCATATTCTTGTGACACAATCCCCTTGGCCTCCTGTTCTCTTTCTCTCCCATCCACTCAGGATAGATGCAGCAGCTCATTCAGATGCAACCCCCCCACTACCACCATAGGAATTTAAAGAACATCCTCTTTGTGCGATTCTTTTATATTATAATTACCTTTCTTCAAATAATAGAAAAATACACCCTTGAAGAACTTTCACAAAGCTTTTCTCCTGTTGGGGCGTATCAGTTCCCAATTAACCTTGCTCATTAAATCTCGACAACGATACTACAGAATGGTGCCTTCTCACACTTTATTATATTGCAGGTTCATCCAAGCACATGTTTTTTGGAAGTGAGTTCCATTGAAATCCATGAGACTTGCAGCAAAATCACATCCACAGCTCTAGCTGCCATGCCATGAGCATGCTGAGTGGGGAAAATTTGCCTCCTTTTGCTAAGGGCTCATCCAGACTCCCCTTTGTGCCACATTTCTAGCACATTTCTGTGCTTTAAAGTGCCTTGTCCAAGCGATCCATGGAAAACCTGAATTGCTGTTTGTTCATATAAAGCACTAAAGAGCGGGTTTTCATAGTGAAAGCGCTGGGGGTGGGGGAAGTACTTGGACATGGCGCTTTAAAGGTGGATAAGCCCTAAATGGCAAGAGGATCCACTCTCCTTCGCTATAGTTCCTGACCATCATAAGATCACAGGAGGCACCTTAGCTCAGCTTGTGTGTTGCATGCAGAAGTCACCAGGTTCAATCCTTGACATCTCCAGTTAAAAAGAGCAGGTAGCAGGTGGTGGGAAATACTTCAGATACATCTCAGTGTCCAGCCCTACTCAGATCTGTGGCCTGCTATCTCAGAGGAGGAAGAGGAACACAGGGAGAAGACCTCCACCACAGCACCATCCGATCCAGAGATCCCTGACCCAGGACTGGATGTCTCCACATCGGTTATCTGGGTTCCTAGCTGCCTCTCAAGCTACCTTCCCTCCCATTAGCACAGAGCCACAGGAGTAGAAGAAGTGACAAACCAGGCAGGAGTTTGTGGGCCATCAGCTATGCAGCCAACAGGTGCCTTTTCAGGATTCATCACTAAAATGCTGCATTTTGGAGTAATTACACCTTCAAGTTCATGCTGCACATCCATGCAACCACTTTTGGTGCATGAACAGACCCTACTGTTACCACAACTGCTGGACAAGCGTGGTTGTTTGCTCCCTGAGCGTTAGCAGCAGCTAGATTCTATCTCTATATCTCGAATAAATATTGGTATTTTTCTATGTAAAGCTGAGATACATGCTAACAATCACTGAAATTGCCAGCTCTGTTTTGTTGATCACGTTATTTCAACATTCCTGTTGCTGATTTCTGTCCCAACAAGGGAGCTATTATTCTTCACATGTTTTGTACATTTCCATAAATCTTTATTTTTTCTTAGCCTTCAGTGGCACAGCCTTTGAAGAGCCCTGCTCATTCTGTACACAAGGTTAAGTTGCCCTTATTTTAAACATAACTATTTCTATTCCTTATTATATTTTCTCAGGAAAGGCAAGTTTTCATCAGAATGTACCCAGGGCAAGCCATTTTCTATGCTGGTGTTAGGTGTGGGCTGTTCATACGGTAAATGCCCAATTCACAGACTCCTTTTTAAAACCTCAAATGCCCAACTGTATGCAACAAAAAAGTCCAGCAACTCTTGCAGTTAAATATATAATATAAAATTGGCCAGCTGAAGAACAAAAAGTTCTGTTAGTACTGAATGCTTATGAAATATGAAACATGTCAGAACATAGAGGCCATCCAACTTTAAAGAAAGACAGTTTTTTGCACAAAATGTTAATCATTTTGGGGTTAAATACTTTTTGGACCAGATTCATAAACCATACAATGGCATTAGAAGGTTGATTGTTGGCTAACAATGCTCTGGGGTAATACCTGGGATATTTATGGGTAGATTAGCCACACCTTAGTATCTCCTAATGCACAGGCAGGCAGTCCATAAGGACAGATCGACTGTTTGCACTACATTTCCTCTACAGCCCATTTCTCCATGCACTTAGCATGTGTGGAAGCTGACTGACGCTGCCAGTCCTCATGGGATTATTTTATTACTTGTGCACTGTGGGATCTTACGATGAGGGGTCCCATGTGGCCCTGGTTTGGTTTTAGGCAAAGTGTGAGATTCTGTCCAGATGTTCCTAACTAGAGCATCCTGGAGAAAAAGTATCCCAGGTACTTCCTCTGCTCCTTGAATGTGGACATTTGCCTGTATGTTATTAATTAGGAAGGACCAAGAGTCAAGTATAGTTCTCAGTTATTCTTAAACTTTTGATTACTGAAGGAGTAACTAGGATTTGATTAGTCTCCAGCTTGCCTTATTTTCTTGTGAAGATCTTTTTTTCGTTCTTGAAATTGGCCACTCTATGAGTTGCTTTTCAACACAACATTGATCTGTCCCATTCTGTCTTCTCCTTAAATTGATAGATTGTTCTGTCCTCTGTGTACCTGATGCAGTTGCAATGTGACAGTTGAATTATCAAGATTGGATTTCTAGGGCTAAATAAAACATGCCGCATGGTACTCATTCCGGTTTGCAGCCCAGCGGTCTCTTTGAATCCCCCTCTCTCCAGCCACTTTCCAGATCTGCCTTGCTTTCAGACAAGTATGTAGAGGCCTGAGAGACTGAGTATTCTCTATCAAGTTAAAATACTAATTGTGATTTGTTCTGCTCCTTAATGAGCAGGCATGAATGTCTGATATTTCTTATGCTTATCAGGAGATACAAAAGAGAGAGAATAGGAGCAACCTCTTCCAGCAAGCAAGGCTGTAGCAAATGGTATTAAACTATGGTGTTATGACAGCCACTTAGGTATGACATTTCAGTATTTAGATTTTTAAATTTCCCATTACTTTTGTGTTGCAGTTGCCTGATGCCTTCATCCACAAACCTTAGTAATCTCTTCACATAGTTAATATTCCGTTATGAAAAATCTATTGCAGTTTCAATGATGAATAGATGCTAATTTATACATATATACTTACACTCTGAATGCCTAATTAATGATTTTCTGTGCCACTCACAGAGATGCAAATCATTATCTTTCGTGACTCTATCATTACTGCATTGCCCTTATTTGTCTTAAATTTGGGGGGAATTTAAATTGTAGTTGTGAAAGAAAGGATGTTTAAAACCAACAACACACCTTACCTACTTGATGAAACATCTGAGGTTGTGTAACTTTGAAATTTGTGAAGTTGTATGACTACTAGAAGCTCCACTAATAAGCACTGGATTATCAATGTCTCTGAGAAGGGGTTACTATTTTCTGCTGGGAGATGCATTGGTTCAGGAGCGAGAGCTCTGGAGCTATGCTAGCGACTGGCAGGATATTCCAGTTTCGCCCTCCGAAGGTTTTATTAAGAGGGTGTCCTGGACTGATTTCAGCAGTTGTGGTGCGAAATAAGGATAGAGGTGATTCTTTGGCCAAAGCTTATAAGGGCCTGGGTAGAAGTGCTAAATGGTCTCTGGATAAGAACAACGCTTGGCTGAATGTTAGCTTGTTTCCCTGCTAGATTTCTCCCGGACAGAGGGAAACGTGTTTGTTGTGCCTACTATCAGTTCATTTCCACCATGTCGCCAATATTACAACTGCAGTAGCAGTAGGCATGCTTTGTGTGCAGAAGGTCTCAGATTCAATCATGGGCATCTACAGTGAAAGGGTGATATAGCAGGAAAGATTCTTTGCCTAAGACCATAGAGCAGGCATCCCCAAACTGCGGCCCTCCAGATGTTTTGGCCTACAACTCCCATGATCCCTAGCTAACAGGACCAGTGATCAGGGATGATGGGAATTGTAGTCCAAAACATCTGGAGGGCCGAAGTTTGGGGATGCCTGCCCTAGAGAGTCACTCCCAGTCATTTTAACCTTTGCTGATCTGTTTATTGGATGCTGCTTTTATGGAGTTTATGGAGCTTTAAATATGTATATATATATTCGTAAGCTGTCCATATAAATATAAATCTAAATAAATAAATAATATATTGTTTATTAAATTTGTATACCACCCTATACCTGTAGATTTCAGGGCGCTTCACCACATAAAAATCTACTGCCAATTATGCAGTGGTTTCTATCCACCATACTGCATATCCAACCCTCAGCCGTATTCACAATCACTATTGCAAGTTAGATGCCCCACACCAGAGAGAGAGAGAGAGAGAGAGAGAGAGAGAGAGTATACACACACACCAGTGTTTATTGTGGAGATCTGATAAAGAGGAAAAAGCAAGAGACCGTGGGGGTGGGGTGGAATGGTGGAGTATTCTGCTGTCTTGGGATGACCTATTAACATAGTTTTCAGAGTAGGGAGTTAGCCAGATCCTCATTTCTATGCTAATAAATATCATCACCATAATGTGAGAGCCAAATAGCCCAGCCCCAACTGAAGCATCATTAGGAGCCATATGAAGTTCACCTCCCTGCAAAGATAACATGGGTGATCATTTTAAGTGCAGCATGCAGCCAACATACAACCATACCCTGAAGCATGCATTGTAAAGCAGTGATTGTTAAACTGTAAAACAAACATTTGAGAGGAGTCAGAGTTTCAGTGTGACAGCACCTGCCTATTAGTATTAGGCAGGCAGCCTTGTTGTATAATTTCAGAAGCCTGCAAAACATGTTTCTCTTATAGCAAGTCTATCAGGATGTATAATCCTGCTATTCATGCTTGTTTTAAAATTTGGCTGGTGATATTTGGATGTTGCCGGTAACTGTTTTTATCTGTTGGGAAGCATATTGGGGTTATTTTGTTGGCAATCTGCTTTTTGCAACTAAACCCTGGCAACTATAGTAAAAAATATGGTTGCATTGCTGTTACCACCTACTTGGGAATAAATCCCATCTAAATTGGTGTGAATTACTTCTGCATAAATATGCATAGGATCATGCAGCAAAGCATGCAGTATTAATACAGGTGAATCTGGTTCTAGAAAGGAGTTGGGTGTCTTATGCCTGCATTTGAGGACTGTTGCCTACAGATGCCCATGCCTCAATAAATGCATCAGCCTTGAAGGTCCCATGGGTCTCTGTTGTTTTTGCTTCTTCTTTGCACATAGAGCTTAAGCGCAGATCCACACCATACATTTAAATCATACCCAATGCACCCAATGCATGACGTCCCCCAGAGAATCCTCAGAATGGTAGTTTCACATCACAGAGCTACAAGTCACGGTGCCCTTAAAAACTACAGTTCTCAGGATTCTTTGGGGAGAGTCATGTGCCCTTAACGTAATAGGATCTGTTCTCAGAATTAAAGCAGCACATTTATTCATTTTATGCCCCACCTTAGAACTGAGCTTTTGGGATAGCTCTTGGGATAGTTTGCAGTAAATTTTAAATACAAGAAATCTGACAATCAGGATAGCAGAGCAGCCCCTCAGAGGAAAGGGCTACTGTCTCTTGTGGCTCCTGGTAGAAGATGTAAGACGCATGGCCATCTGTCTCTCTCTCTGTGTGGGGGGGGGGACATATATGAGGGATGAGGAACATGTCACCCTCATATGTTGTTGGGCTCCAACTCCCACCAGCCCCAGCCAGCATGAGCCCAGTGGTCAAGGATGATGGGTATCATAGTCTGCAGCATCTGGAACGTCACAGGCAGTAATGTAGTGGCAAATCCAGAAGTTGCAGGGTCCCTTTATGATGCGCACAGCCACACACCCTTCTGAGAAGACACACTTTTATGAGATTATACAATAGCTTAATAATAATAATAATAATAATAATAATAATAATAATAATAATAATAGATGTAATGCATCCATCACTGCAGATGTTCATGTTTTGCCTTTCATCTAGATTTACTATTTTCTGTGCATACACATAGGCAAATGATTTGGAGTGCTCCAGTAGTTTTTTCAGTGTTGCTTAAGTTGTGCTTTCCTTGAAGTTCTATTGTATCTAGCAGAACTTGCACACCATTCTCTTGAAACTTAAGCAACTTGTGCTTCCTAAATGTTTAGCTTTTTAACATACAGAGCAACTTCTCCTGGGTGGTATTCTTGATTTTCCAGAGAGAGAGACCCTAGGAACCGATCCTCAGTGGCTGACTCCCCTCCTTTCATTCTGATTGGCTTCAGTCAGCACAAAGGGTGAGAATACTTCCTCTCAGTGGCTAAGAAACTCTCTTTCCATGCTGATTGTGGGACTCTAGGATGCTGGAAACAGGGCCCCTGTTGGGTCGCTCCTGCAGAAATAGTAATGGGTCTTCGACCACCCACGACCCCAGACTACTTCTGGTCTCAGGTTCTACATCCCTCATGTATGTAAACTGATAATGAAAACAAGGCAAAAGAGTAACACTTTCCATTTTGTAAAATGAACTTTCTTTTGCACTGTATGCCTTAGTAAACGATAAGGCCTGCTTTTTGAGTGTTTGAAACTGTAGAGTCGTTGAACAACACAAACCAAAAGGAGTTGGTTATGGATTTCTTTCTCATATGCCTTGTACAAACTTTAATACTTAAATTGCTAGTTACATTTAGAGGGGGGGCTTTTGTTGAAGGAATAGGTTTTATAAACATCACCCAGCTCGATACATTTAAACTATAAATCAGAAAATAATGATTTCTGATCAATATTTCTGAAATATTCAAAGCAATCCTATATGTCTATTTAAAACAAAGTCTCGCTGATTTCAGACGGGCTTGCTGGGGAGTAAGTGGATATAGGATTGCAGCCTTAATTGCTCTTTCTGTTTACAAGCAGTTTTCAGGTGACTTTAAGATACTGTTTTAAAACAATTTGGGGGAGGAATAGGACAGTGCCAGGATGCCATGTGCCATGAGAAGGTAGATTGTTGGGAAAGGAGAAGAAATCCCTTCTGCGAGCCCCAACAGCAGGGAAAGAAATATAACCTTTGTAGTGGGAATGGCTCCCTCCTCCAACAGCTTTGCATGCGTCAGCCACAAAAATAGCAACATCAGGAACAAAGCTCTGTTGGTTAATGAAAAAGAAGGCGAGAAGAGAGAGAGAGAGAGAGAGAGAGAGAGAGACTACTCCAAGTTGCACTAATCGAATCCTCTCCCATGATAACCAGGCCACCTTGTTAAGTTCCTGTCGAAAAAGTGCAAAGTTTGAGTCGAAAGATCATAGTGTTTCCGCTTGTGTTTCTCCTTCTAGCTTGCTTGCGTCGGCTCTGTGGTCACTTTTAGCCATGTCAGCATGTTGAAAATTGCTGATGGTAAACACCAGAGGTATGCATTCACAGTACTGGAGAAACCACAAAGAATATTGCCTGGGGGGCGGGGAGAGAAATGGTAAACTTTCTCATTGTGACATATTCATGCTATCCCTGCTTTTTTGTGAAGGCTTCTGGCAAATACGAGATGCGGGGTGGGGTGGGGGTGGCGTTGACAATATAATACAGAAGTTTCTAGTTTGCTTTTCTTTACTAGAAGTGTTAATTGGAATATAAGAAACTGGAGGACAGAGGAGCAGCATTAAGCAAGATACATTTTGAGCCTCTTGAATTACCGGCACATATATCTTTCTTCTTTATATTTCTGTTGTGAGTGACAGCCAAATCGGAATATATGTTACAAACGAGAAGGCTACAGATAGTATGAATACATTAGTAACATGTGGCTAATAGTCACACTGCAGCTGGTGGGCAGAGCATGGCAGCATGCATATATCAAAACTATAACCTTCGAACGTGAAGAATTTGATTCGATAGGTACGGTATGCTGATGAATGGACTAAAAAATGATGGGTTGTTTTATTTATTTTATTTTTATTACACTGGAGCCTGGTTAGCTCAGTTGGTTAGAACCTGGTGCTGATAACACCAAGGTTGCAGGTTTGATCCCTGTATGGGACAGCTGCATATTGCAGCACTGCGGGGGGTTGGACTAGATGAACCACAGTGTCCCGTCCAACTCTAGAACTCTATGATTCTATGATCCAGTATTTTGCTATTGATGTTTCAGAAAGAGAAAGAAAAGTATTTCACGGCAGTCATGAGGCCTAGAAGCTTAGTTTAATGGAATCTGGCATTCTCAGCAATACAAGAACCAGCAGCCTTCATAAAAGTGGTTTGTGAATTGTTTTAGATGCCTTCTGAAATATGGTTGTTGCTTTCCGGGCTGGGTTACTGTTACCAGGGTGAGCGGGGGGGGGGACTGGAGAAAAATGAATGAATAGCATTTATTGCTTTCTGCTAAGTATGCCACTCCCTGTTGTTTAATGCAGACACTAAAAAGCAAATAAATGTGGGTGAAGCTATGTAAAATCTGTTTAATTTTGACCCAGAATCGTGCGGTGGTCTGATGGTTTAAGGGTGTTGTGAGGGGTCTCCTATCAACTCTCATCATCCTTAACAAGCTACAGTTCCCAGGATTCTTTGGGGGTAAGCCATGGCTGTTAATGTGTTAAGAGTGCTTTAAATATATGGGGTTGCTATGACCCTACTCCAGAGGTCGGCAACGTAAGGCCCATGGGCCACAAGCAGCCCATAGGGGTTGTTTAACCAGCCCATGGACCCCCGCCACCCGCTCGGGGACCCCCGTCACCCACTCGGTTGGCTCCCGTGCGCTGCGCTAAACTGGTATGGAGCAGAGCGGGGACTGCCTTCTGCGACGCTGGCCGGCTTCCCATTGGCTGCAGGAAGCTCCTGGAGCCAATGGGAAGCTGTGCACGCCTCCTCCGCACCAGAAGGGGCGCCAAAAATAGTGTTTGTGCGTGCGTGCACACACTCCGGCCCACTGCAGTGTCTGCGGGACCGTGAACCGGCCCAAGCCACAAAAAGTTTGCCAACCCCTGCCCTAATCCTAGGCCATTTGGGGCTTTAAAGCCCAACACTTTGAACTTAACTCAGGCACAAACTAGAATCTAGTGAAGATGACACAATACTTATGCCAGTTGAGACTTGCCTTTTGTTCAGGTAGCACAGTAGCCTCACTTCACAAATTACTCTGCCTTTCTCCACAGAAACAAGATTGTTCTAGAATACCTGGCGCAATGTGATCTCTCATTTGACTGGAACCTTATATTTTGGAATTGATAAGAACCCACTGCGCTTTTGTGTGTGAAGATAGGCCAGGTTGAACAGACCCCTGCTGTTCCTTGAATGGAAGTACACATGATCATTTGTGTTTTAACGTTTTGTTGGAAGCCACCCAGAGTGGCTGGGGTAGTCCAGTCAGATGGGCAGTATATAATAATAATAATAATAATAATAATAATAATAATAATAATAATAATAATAATAATTACAGTCAAGCTAAAGGCTTAGGAGAGCAACATGGAGACAAATATGCCAAAGAGAGTTGGGGCGAGAACTCAGCCCTGTTTCACACCACTCTTTATAAGTAAGGCATCCGAGGATGGACAGTACAGCGCATGTTCTCATGGAAGGGCACAATCATCTTGTGGAGCTTAGGAGGGCACCCTATCTGGTTGAGGAGTGTAAAGAGTCCTTTTTGGCCGAGAAGGTCTAAGGTCTTCATTCAGTTTATGAAGACAATGTACAAGGGGTGTCTATGCTGTTGACATTTCTTCTGTAGCTGGTGCAGTGAGAAAATCATGTTGACTGTTGACCTCTGAGCTCTGAAGCTCAGACGCGGGATAGACCCTGTCAGTGAGTGACTGTAATCTGTTGAGAACTTCATGGGCAGAGGCTTTCCCCACAGCATGGAGAGTCCATGGCAGTTGTTACAATCATGGCAGTCGTCTTTGTTCTTTGAGGGTCACAATGCTGGGGAGATGCATGTCTTGTGGCACAGATCCTTTTTTCAACACGGCAAGAGAAAGCAATGGAGGTGTGTCATGAGGGGGGAATTGAAGTTGGCTTTTAGCACTTCTGTTGGGATTCTGTCCTGCCCCATCACTCCATCTGCTTAATGCAGCCTGTGATTATCTCTCCTGTCAAAGTTTACAGCAGTGCAGTTTTTCCTGACTGTTGGTCCAAAGGTTGTCTTCGTGCCATTGTACATTTTGCGAGTATTGCTACTGTTAGCAGTGAGTTGAATGCTCTGGTACATCGTCTAGCAACCAGCTAGGCATCGCTCCATGCCTTTCTCAGTGCAGCAAGCATCTTTTTGCAGGGCCCACCCTTGTGGTTCACAAGAACCTTGCACTTTGCAGCAATAACAGGCTCCATGTCCATAATTCTGCTCTCTTTAGTCACTTCCATTTTCTGTGCTTTCAGCCCACTAGTGCATATAGCCACCTTTCTAGAAAATGTATGCAGATCGTCACAGAGCAGCTCACCCCTTTGACAAGTTTCAGTCTTAGGAAATCCACATGGAAGATTTTACTGTATTAATGGTGAACATCTGAGCATCCACATAGAAAGTATATTGCAGCAAACAAAACAGCTGCTAAAAGTGTCAGTATTATAGCGCAAGATTAGTTGTCTGCCTAGGATAACATTTATTATTATTATTTATTTATTCTCAGCTATTTATATATGAGGGACCCAGGTGGCGCAGGGACCCAGGTGGCGCTGTGGGTTAAACCACAGAGCCTAGGGCTTGCTGATCAGAAGGTCGGCAGTTCGATTCCCCACGACGGGGTGAGTTCCCATTGCTCGGTCCCAGCTCCTGCCCACCTAGCAGTTCGAAAGCATGTCAAAGTGCAAGTAGATAAATAGGTACCGCTCCAGCGGGAAGGTAAACGGCATTTCCGTGCACTGCTCTGGTTCGCCAGAAGCGGCTTTGTCATGCTGGCCACATGACCTGGAAGCTGTACGCCGGCTCTCGGCCAATAAAGCGAGATGAGCGCCGCAACCCCAGAGTCGGACACGACTGGACCTAATGGTCAGGGGTCCCTTTACCTTTTACCTATTTATATATGGGGTTTGATCCACTGAGCACTGCGGCTGCATAATCTCTTATGTGCCTGTCCCTTTAAAAAACTCAAAATAACACTTTGCTAAAAAGAAAAGAGAGGAAACAAAAGCCTTCTGTTTTAGTTAGTATTTTTTCTTGATTTGTTTTGTAAATCTAAATGGTAAGGAGGCCACTGACAATATCAGTGACTCATTTTTTACATTTCACTTTAAAAGAGGGAGGAGGGGAGACTTGTGCAATAAAGAGGACTTCTGCTATATTTAGAATAAAACTTCATGCTCCCTCTATCAGGATGTGAGCTTAATTATAGCATGCTATAAACTTTGCTTTTGTAAAGGTTCTCTCTCTCTCTCTCTCTCTCTTCCCCCCCCCCCCTCTCTCCCTCTCTCACTTTGTTTAGCAGAATTTGGCTGCTATTTTTGCGATGGTTTTGTAACAGCAGCAAAGCTCCGACACACATGGATTTTGTGCAATTTGAAAAAGGATTCCTTCAAGGGCCAATGATAGCAGCCTTGTGGTTTTATAGTCTTCTCCCAGCCTTCCGCTCACTGAAATAAACATTGTGTGTGTAAACTGGTAATGTTGGTTTAAAGTGCTAGTTTGAAATTTAGTTCTCTGGCTGTAGTGCTCTGATAACTTCTGTTATCTACCCTGAATTTTAGTCACAAGCCTTTCGGAGGAAGCCTCCTTGAATGTGAGGAAGATTACCGGTAGCTAGCTGCAAGTCTGCTCTGCTTTGGCTCCCCCTGTGGTTTGGCCACAACTATCCTTTTAAATCATACAGGCTTTTCTGGACTGAGGCACTAGGGTTTATATAGCCATCTTCCAGTTGTGGCCTTCCATAATATGGATGATGTGTGTTAATCTGTAAGGGGCAGAGGTTACTCTGTGCATTGTCCTACTCAACTCAGGAGAAGGACTGTAGCTCAGTGGCAGAGCATCTGCTCTGGTTGCCAAAGGTCCTATGTTCAGCCCCAATGTCTCTAGGTAGAGCTGGGAGAGCAGGACCCTGCCTGAAACTCCGCAGAGCTTCTGCCAATGAGGCAATGGCATAGCTGTCAACTTTCGGATTTGAAAATAAGGGATTTTTTCAAACTTTTGGATTTGAAAATAAGGGATGCCGCGAGGGCGGTGCAATGGCACCAATTAGCCTCGCCACCCTGCGCTCCAGAGGCTGCGTGCGAACCGGTGAGCAAAAGAGCGAGCACATAGATGGCAGGCAGGCTGGCTGTCTGGTTGGGCATGAGGGTCTGGCTGCACAAGGCAGGCAAGCTCTGCCCCCAGTCGGTCTCAGACTCCTTATTGGCAGCCGAGCAATGCAGCTGAGGAGCCTCCCTGGCCGGCAGGGAGGGAGAGGAGCTGCTTCCTTTGAAATCCGGGAAATTTAAGGGATATCAACAATCCAGGATAGCAGCGGGAAATGGCATTGGAATAAGGGAGTTTCCCACCAAAAAAAGGGAGGGTTGACAGCTATGGGCAATGGGGTGACTTTGTGTAAGGCAACTTCCTGTGTTCTTTTGACTTGATTCAACTCTACAACGCTAACATGCCAATCCTTTTTAAAAAAGTATTTAGAAGTAAAGCTGATTTATTTCAAAGAACACTTTATGTCAGGGGTAGGCAACCTAAGGCCCAGGGGCCGGATGTGGCCCAATCACCTTCTCAATCTGGCCTCCCTATAAATACGAGGATGGTCTTGAGCTGGATGGGCTTCTGACACATGGTGAAGGCTTCCTTACTCTTCCAAGCTTGCAATTTATATCAAAGAGCGGTTTGTGTCAAAACCATACATTCCAATGGGAATTACGGAAACTGATTAAAGTACAATCAAATGAGCAATGGAATCATAACAATCTAACAGGAGGGCTAGATGGTAGAAGAAAGTTAAGTTGAACTAAATGTGGCCTCTGCAAGCTTGGAAAAGTAAGGAAGCCTTCGCCATGTGTCAGAAGCCCATCCAGGTCCAGACCATCCTCTCATTTATAGGGAAGCAGTTCCAGAACTGAGACAGAGCCCTGGTCTGCTTGCGCACTCAACAGGCTGCCCATAGTTTGCACTAAACGTGGTTCGCTTACATAGGCAGGCTTCATAAGCAGCTTCATGATGCTAACCACTTGGAAATAAAAGTAAAAGTATAAGCTTCTGAAGTTTTCCTCTTGGCTATGCAGGAGAAACTGTGCACATGCAAGCCTGGGGGCTTGCTGAAGCTTATTATTGTGATACCCATAGGAGAGTCAATGCCTTAAAGAGCAATCCAACTAAATCAAAATTATATCTATTTTATTTTTGCTTAAACCACACACACACACACACACACACACACACACACATGACAAAATTCAGCATGAGCTTATGTTAGTCAAGGACAATTGAAAATTAGGTAGGATGTCAAAATAGGAGCAATAATACTTCCCACAGTATAGATTTTAAACTTATTCTCTCACTAATTTTCCTGGTTATTGGCATAAAAAAGCAGCCAGATGTTTTCCTTTTTAATGATATATTATGTGGTAGGGCAGTCTGTCACCTGGTGAAAAACTCCCCTCCCCCCCCCAAAGTTCTCATAATAGAGCAACATAAATTCACATGTCTAAGCAGGTAAACCATTTAAACTGGCCCTATGGGATTGGAAGATTACTCCCATTAGCATGGTGCAGCGATCTTATCCAGGCTGTTTACCTTATGGGCAGAAGAGCTGCATAAGTGGCATTGGCCACAGTCCCTGCAGAATAAAATTTGAGCTGCAAACAATAATTTATAATGTGTTTTAAATGCAGAGGAGGCCATGGCCTGACACATGGACTATTAAGAACGGCTAAAATCTGTAATGCAATAATACTAATAATAAAGTGGCCATCTTAGCTTGCTGGGGGTGGGGTGGGGATGAACAATGTTTTAGTAGAGTATTCTAGTATATCCTTGGACTGCTCCTATTTAAAATATTTGTCTTCTGTTTTTGGGTTACGGACCATATTTTGAAACAGAATTTATGTTTCAGCTGTATGTATTTTGCTTGCATGGAGCTTGGGAAAAGGTGGCAAAAAAGAAGTGCAGATTCTAAGCCACCTGGACATGAAAAAATGATTTTAAAGGTAGTAGGATATAGATATACATATATGCATGCACATGCATCTTGGAATTAATATACCTTTGATAAGATGTAGCTAACAAATGTGGCTCAAAATCATTTGATCCACCCTCTACTGTACAATGAAGAGTGTGTGAGCTTAACATTAAGCTGTTCACCTGTGTCAAATATTGGATTTTACTTTATGCTAAAGCATTGACATGTTGTCAAAAGCACATTTGCTTTGGACAAGCTTATAAAACTAGTTCTTGAGTAAAAGCATGTCTTCATGCGCAAGCTTTATCATTCTGAATCAGCCAAGCCATTTGGCCCACTATCTAAAGACTGTTGTCTGTACTTACAGTTTACTGTAGGTCACGGTTGATTCCAGGTATCTCTGGCACATGTTCCACATGCTGCCCTTTTAACATTATAACATGCACATATCCTGCATCCACCTGGTATTACCCACAGTCTTGTCACCCCAGCTAGACCTGAGTTCAAATGCTCTGAATGTGGTTTGAGTGGTAAAATAAACCTTTGGCCTATCTCACAGTCATAGCTGTCAACCCTCCCTTTTTTTGCGGGAAACTCCCTTATTCCAATGCCGGTTGATATCCCTTAAATTTCCCGGATTTCAAAGGAAGCAGCTCCTCTCCCTCCCTGCCGGCCAGGGAGGCTCCTCAGCTGCGTTGCTCGGCTGCCCAAAAGGAGTCTGAGACCGACTGGGGGCGGAGCTTGCATGCCTTGTGCATCCAGACGCTCATGCCCAACCAGACAGACAGCCTGCCTGCCATCTACGCGCTCGCTCTTTCGCTCTCCCGTTCGCGCACAGCCCCTGGAGCGCAGGGTGGTGAGGCTACTTGGTGCCATTGCACCGCCCTCACGGCATCCCTTATTTTCAAATCCGAAAGTTGACAGCTATGCACAGAGTGGTCCCCCACCCTGCCCAGGAATACAGAAGGCCTTCCTTGGTGCAAGTCAGGAGTCTGGAACCTCAGGCCCACTGGAAAATGTAGCCCTCTGGCCCTTGGAGCTCTCCCTTCACCAATTCTCTGTGGCCTCCTAGAGTGTGTTTGCCTGGCAAAAATAAGACATTGGGTTGTGATGCTGCTGCTTGCTTGACTGGATATAGAAACTTTTGGCTTGTGTGTGGCTGGAATATGACCTACAGAGATAAGAGATCCATCGTTTCACCCACTTTTGCCTCTGGCTCTGTCCATTGCTGTGTGGTATGTGGCCTTTGGGAGGTTGCCCCTGAGGGAATCTGGCCCCTGGGCTGGAAAAGTTTTCTTCCTCTTGGTGCAAACAAAGCAAGATGGCGTTAAAAAGGGGCAAAACATTTTTCCCCCAGTGAACTTTGCATGGTTGCTTCCTTCTGTGCGTTTGCTTTGTTAAAGCATCCCCTTGCTTGGAGTCATTACTAATAAACTTCTGAGTATTCATAGGGCTTTGTCCAGAGAAAAGGGCTTGATTTGCTTTGGTTCATATGGCTGTGAATAGAGATGTGCTGTGTAGGGAAGGGCAATGGCTTGCTAAGGAGGATGGACATCAGTGAAAACGAATGATTAATAATGAAAATCAAACAGATGTTCACATTAATGTACAGCCCTGGGCCTTAAGTACTTAGCAAAGGCAAGAGATGCTTCTCTAAGCATTGGTTCAGTTGCATAATGGTAGCTCTCTTATACATCAGATGGTTGATGGTGAAAAGTGTGTCTTGAGAGAAGTTCTCTGAAGTTTGAAAATCAGAGCTGCTTCACACGTCACAATGCTTGTGGCCACATACCTACCTACTAATCGTACACTGTTTATACATGCGTTGTGGAGACCTTATAGTAGCATATATGTTGCATTTAAAAAGAGGGGAAAAGGTGTTGCACCTTTTAGGCACACATGGCATACGGCCATGACATGTGACATTTTGTAATGTGTGAAGACACCCCCCTTTAGTGCAGCTACTCCTATCAAGATAAGACAGGTGCCTTCTGTCTGAATATTCTTGAAACACCTGAAGACATTTTTGTTCTGACAGGCTTTCCCAGCTGGATAAACGAGTCTTTACCATGAATGTCTATTGGTTAGGTTTTTTGTCTTGTTTGAAATGTATTTGTCATTTTTGTGTTTTTAATGCTCTTATATAGAAGTTGCTTTGAGATGGTGGTTTTGAAGGTAGTTAATAAATCAAATATATGAATAATAATAATGTTCCAAATGCTGGGGGAGGGGGGAATTGTTGGGGAACATTTGGATGAACTTGAATTGAACCATGGACTGAACTGGTTTGTTCTGTGAAGGGGCGAACGTGAAGTGGACTTAGCTCCTTTTTTTGATGTGTTTTTTATGAAATGAATTTTCCACTCTTTGGTTGAGTATACAGTAGTGGTTGGGAGTAGACTACAACACATCATTCAGTTCTCTGATTTCTCTGATTCTTATTTCGGAAAGTGGTTCTTCAGTTTTGTTCTGAAGGGTTATTCTCCCTCTGCCCAGTCCATTTTACTTTACTTGCTATTTGGCTCTGTAATGTTATAACAGTGTTTGGATGACAAGGGGGGGGGGAGATACTACTGAAGTGTCCACTACTACTTGAGGAACATATGAATCTCTGGAGGAGGAACAGGGAGCAGAAGGATCAGTGAGTGATGTGCTGTCCTTCTGTGAGAAGGAGCTGTGGGAACCCAATGTTTGTTTGTTTTCTTGCAAAAGTATTTCCAGCAGGCACAGGAATTGTAAGCCTCTATGGGGAAAGGGACTCGGGTGTTCCATTTCTCTCTCTTTCTGTCTCTTTCTCTGAGCACCTTACAACACACATGCCTGAACTCCTTGTTTTCAAACAAAATCTGAGGCTGACCTCAGGAAGCTGAATAGCATTGAGTGTTAAGAGCTGCCTGTTATAATAATATTTATTATTATAAGACCCGAAGTATGAGTGGCCACATTGGATTAGGCAAATATTTAGCAGGCATGGGCTGCCCTGATGGGATCATGACAGTCTCAACCATCAGAATAGCTTGGCAAAAAGCCCACACGTTGCTGCTCCTGGGATCTTCCTTACTTGGCACAGCCCCAGCCTCGCAGGAGACTCGTGTATTTGTGCATATGTCTCATAATGTGTGGGAGGGAGGGAGGGAAAGAAAGAGGAGGGGGGAGAGAGAGAGAGAGAGAGAGAGAGAGAGAGAGAGAGAGAGAGAGAGAACCCATTGAATTCAAAGCATCTGCAAAATTGTAGGAAACCTGAAATGAAGAATAGAAGCTGCTTGAGTCCACATTCTGAGTCTTTAGGGCAGGGGTAGGCAACCTGAGGCCCATGGGCCGGATGCGGCCCAATCGCCTTCTCAATCCGACCCGCGGACGGTCCAGGAATCAGCGTGTTTTTACATGAGTAGAATGTGTCCTTTTATTTAAAATGCACCTCTGGGTTATTAATGGGGCATAGGAATTTGTTCATTTCCCCCTAAAAAAATATAGTCTGGCCCACCACATGGTCTGAGGGACGGTGGACCGGCCCACAGCTGAAAAAGGTTGCTGACCCCTGCTTTAGGGCTCTGGTTTTGTGTCCTAGGTAATGATAATCCAGTCTCTTGCTTAAATGAAAGGAGTGTCCACATTTTTTCTTCCTTGGCCTTGAGTGTTTGCTGATTAGCTGTCCCACTGTGTCATAAAGAGGCAGCCAAAGAGACAAGAGGGTGCTTTTTCCTATCATCTCCTCTTCTTTAAAGCCGACCACCGCAACTCTGTACCTCATCTTTTTGAGTCTACGTTTTTCCTAACTTCTAATTAGAGCACTGATAGGACAAAGTTTTCTTCCTAGTGTTTGTACTCTTTCTGGACAGGCACGCCCTTTCAACAGGAAATTTTAACTAATGGTGCAGAAACTAGCAAATGAATACTATTTAGAAGCCAAACCAGGTATGATAGCAGCAGACACATTTCTTCAAACGGAAGTGTTCCCAATCACATATTAAGTGCGAGGTTGGACCGGGGGAGGGGGGGCAATTTAAAAAGTAAGAAGGGCATTTCTCTGTTCAGTGTAGCCCTCAAGGTGATGTTCTCCCAGCTGGGCTCGTCTCTCTTGTTGTAACCTGGCTGGGTCTGAATATCTTTTTAACTTTCACGACAGACTTCAAAGGCATAAGCTATGAAAGGGAGGAAGATTCAAGAATCTCCATGAGCATACCCACTTTGCACCTCCTTCTGCCCTGCCACACATATCTTATACATGATTAGAACAAACCTGCATCAACAGAGGTGGGTCCGCCAAGGGCAGTTTCAGTGGAAGTCAGGCCATTTATGTGTTTCCAAATGTCTCATACTCTTTTAACAATGTAAGTGCTTGTCTCACCCACATGCCGGTGTGTTATATACACACCTGTAAAAGTGGCAAGACAAGCAATGCTTCCCATCTTCTTTTTAATGCCTTTGGCATGACTTTTGCATAACCCAACTTGGCAAACAGATGTTGAACACACACGAACACATGCAGTGAATGCAGATCAGAAAGCTAATACCTATCAGGAACATCTCATGATTTCCTTTCATTATCCGTACCTTTTCACAGGCAAAGGAGTAAGTCTAATTTACTGTATTACTTTTTGCTCAAAAAGTACCCTATCAGCAAAATTAAATAGGTGGGAAAATATCATCCGCCTTCCTTGACTTCAAACATCCATATGATACTTTTATTCCTTGAGAATTACACCTGTTCATGTGCATATTTCACGATGTATACATGTTGTAAAATAGGGAAATGTGTATTTCCCATGTACACAGGTTACACTGTGAGAATCATGAAGGAAAAGCAGGGAAGATGAGTTACTCCTTAAGAAATTACTCTGGCCATGAGACTGTAGCTCAAGGGAGTACCTTCCCTAATCAGAGTTGCCTGCCAAGGATTACTGCTACAGATCACCAATGCATTGAGTGGTTAATGTGTTAATGCTTAATAAGTCCCCTATTTCCCCAGCCTTTATATTAGAATGCATGGTGTGTGTGCGCGTGTGTGGGGAAATTCAGCACACTTTAATCAGCATGGATGGACAAGCACATCTGTGTTGGAAAATCTAACCCCTTGCAGAGTTGGGCCTCTGTGTTCCAGGCCTTTGCTTTGATCTGACATTGATATTTCATTTTGTTTTCTTGTCTTTCTCCTCTTGTTAGTACTTAAGCAGAAGTTTGTTCTGTCCCATCTGCTGTATACTTTGCTTGTGGGACACAGATACATTTTCTCTCTGTTCACTCTCCAATACATCTCAGCTGCTTCTCCATCTCCTTTGCAGCAGTAGCATCCCAAGTACATCATGTTCCATTGTATATTATTTTAATCTTCTTTTTTAAGTGCTAAACTTTTGGAAGTTGAGTGAGCCTAAGATGTGAAGTTAGGTATGACTTTCAGGCAGGCTTTTTCCTGTTACTTTACCAGGGATTCAGACTTCTGAAAATACACCAGTGTGTTGTAGTGGTTAAGAGCGGAAGACTCGTAATCTGGTGAACCGGGTTCGATTCCCCGCTCCTCCACATGCAACTGCTGGGTGACCTTGGGCTAGTCACACTTCTTTGAAGTCTCTCAGCCCCACTCACCTCGCAGAGTGTTTGTTGTGGGGGAGGAAGGGAAAGGAGAATGTTAGCTGCTTTGAGACTCCTTAGGGTAGTGATAAAGCGGGATATCAAATCCAAACTCTTCTTCTTCTATATGCACTTCTTGGCAATATTTTCAGAAAGGGCTGCTTCTTGCATTCCAGAAAGCTGCCCCATGCTTGAGTTCAATAGTTACTTGGCATCACCCTCTGCTCTGGAGCACACTGGATTTATGATGCTGTGAGAGGTACTTTACTTGGTTTAAGTCAAAGTTTGAACCCGCTAGCCAGGGTGCTGCTGGCCAGCACAGAAGTCTGCCAATTTCCACAGGGCAAAAATGAACTGCCATTGCCAGATGAGGCACATCCACTAATCACTACTGCAGTTTGAAAGCAGAAATCAACCAACACAGTAAAAACCAGCTGGCTGCATTTGAAGCAGGCGAGGGGATTTTGCCTTTTCCTTGCCAGTACCGGCGGAGGGATCTATTGCTGGAGGCAGGAAATCAAATTAGATGGACTGTTGGTTTGGTTCTGTGTGGCATGTCTTATGCTCCTAAATCCTTCATAATGAATGTATCCATGACAGGCACTTGGGGAAACTTTCCATCTCATCAGCAAAGGTGCAAGCCCTGGTTTAGAAGCTGTTAAAGTAAGTCGGAACTAAGAAGCAACATTTTCCCGCACTTTTCCATTATCTATTTCAAACAGAGGAAGTGGGGTCCCCCCCCACCCCGCATTGGAAATGTCTTTGTTTCTCAGCTAAAACGAATTGATATGCAGCTTCTCCCCCTTCCTGGATTTCTGGCCCTGCAAAGGTGGAGAGCTGATTCCTTCAAATATTGACTATCATTAGGGTGAGAGTCTTTGAAAAATAGGCCGGCGGAGATATAGATATAGATATATGTATTTATAACGAGTCCTTTGTCATTCTGGTTTTCATCTCTTTACCTCACCCCTTTGATATTACAATGATATTGCACTGGAAAAGGGACCTTTAACAGAAGAGAATTGTTTTAAAGATTGATGAGAGGCCTGCAGGGTATAAAATTTAAAAATAATAAAAGCCTCTGCATCTTTTAGGATTTCAAAGGAAAGAGAGAGAAGGGAGCCGATCTCTTGGTATATGCAGCAGATGGCATTTCTAACAGGCAAATGCTTAAAGCCCCTCTTAACAATGTGCATTTGCTCTCACTAGCTCTCCCATTGATTTCTCTCTGCCCTCCACAGACCTGGCTGCAGTTAAGCCTTGCGTCTTCCACGTGATGCTGAGCCGAATCAGATTTTCCTTTTAGTTGTTCGATCAAATTTTCCTTCCTAGAGCTTAGAAGGCTCGCTTGGGACCTTATAGTAATTGCCTCCCCACGCTGTACTGCTGATACCTTTATTGGATTGGCGTAGGGTTTCAGAGGACTGTGTTTAACATGCAGTGAGCTGCAGCAATGCAAACAGCCCCAGTGTTTAAACAAGCATCCATTAGGCCAGGAAACAAGACGGTGCCAGCCCATTTGGTGCTGTTTAGTGCTGGCAGCTTAAGGCAAACTGTGCAGCAGTGCTGGGAGGCAGGGAGGGCGGAGAATGGGGATGGGGAGAGAAAGGGGAGAGAAGCTGCAGTGTCAGAAAAAAAAAACAGGACGAGAATCTCTAGTTTTGTGGGAAAGAGGGGGGGAGGCTGTTGCGGGTTGGAACATGTGCAAAGCTCATTAATATCTCATTATGTTAGAATAGCAATCTCCCAGCAGAACGGCGTTAGCATGTACTGGATGAAGGGCTCCAAAAGAGCAGCCTGGATGTTTTTAAGTGAGATCCTTGATATCTCCCTTTGCTACCAAGTGGAGTGAGAGGAGGTGTTTTTCCTAAGCAGCAGAAATAATTATTTGCTCAGGCAAGAAGCCAAAAGGCCATAATGTTTCCTATATCAGCCTGATATAGTACTTTAAATTAAAAGGAAAACCCTGAAGAATGCCATGTTGGGTTTGTCAAAGCAGCACCAACTAGCACGTCCAACTTTCTAATAAATTTCCTTTAATCTTTCAGGAAGGTTATAAAATTTGGTTTGTTGTGAAATGATTTCATACCGAGATTTCTCTTCCTCTCCCCTTCCCCCAGTCCTGAAAAAAAATAGGAAGGCAGTTTAAGACTATATACAAAAGTGAAATTTATTTTAATGTATGAGAATGACAGATACCGAACATAAGGGAGATTTCACATTTTGTATATTCTTAAAGTAAGCTGCATTGCATTTAGTAAAGGGTATATATGGCTAATGATAACTTCAGAACTGTTGAAAATATGGATGGTTCTCCCACTTGCTTATTTGTCCAACCTAAAATTCTATGCTTTTATGATTTCTGCAGCAATTTGCAAATTCCTATTTTTTAAAATCCTCATGAAAATTCATTAGCGTTTTAGTTCTCTATTTTTGTATGCAGTTTTGACTAATGTTCATGTTTTTGCAAGCAATTTTCCCTAATAGAATGCCTTTTTCACTAATATATGCCTTTTTTGTGAACATTCATTGGTTATAGAACAAGTGGAAACACTTACCATGAATTCCAATTCTTAGTTCTTGCTGGAGGCCATAATGCAGCTGGGGATGGCACCTCCCACTTGCTCAACAGGCAAGGTCTAAACAGTCAGACCACCACACCCAGGAGCAAGGATCCTGTCCCTTCCAGATTGTCCCTCCTTGGCTGCCTTTTGGAAGAAAAGTGGGGAAAGGTGAGGCTTGAAAGGTAGTTGAAAGGTAACAAGAGGCAAGGTTGATCTGGGCAGACAGGATGGCCCTTTGCCCTGGAGGAGGTGGTTAAAAGGTTTAGACCCTGCCCATTGAGCCAAAGGAAGGCACCATCCGAGGCTGCAGAATGCCCTCCAGGATCCACTGAGGAACTGCATCGCAAAGTTCAGAAAAGTGTGAATTCCACTCTGCTGCACCATGCTTGGTGCAGTTTCTGGAACTGTTTGAAATATTTTTACATGGTTCTGTTGAAAATAATCAGCACACTCTGTATTGTAAAGGAATTGACACTTATCCACTGAACTGCATGAACGCTCATGTGACACTCTGAAAAAACGAACAGGCAAGGGCATTTTCCTGCAGCAAAGTCCTGACATGTTAAGATCCTTTTTTCACAAATTTGTGAACTTGTATCCCACTCGTTTCACCCCAGTACACTCCCTGTCCTGGCAAATGGAGGATGAAGCAGGCCTTTTCCCCCAGAGAAGGTGTTACTTTGCCCTAGTTACATTTCATGCTGTTACTGAGGCACCGATGGCAGGATTTGGGGACAGCAATTGCATGGTACTGGGAGAGGAAAGTGTTTCCTGTCAAGCCTTAGGGCACAGGAATTATTTGAATAATTGTATCCTGATGCTATATGCTGTTTGGAATAAGCCAGGGGCCACCCTGGAAGCCTCTGGGAGCTGTACCTCTCTCCCTCAGAAAATGCTGGAGTAACAACAAAACTTGCGGACAGGCCATGTGAAGGGTTGAAGTGCTTACTCGCTTAGTCCACCCTCCCTTCTCAAAGTGGCTGTTAAGGAAGAAGTTGCATGAACAGGGGAAAGGGCCTTAGCTCTGTGGTTCAGCATTTGCTTTGCATGCAAAAGATCCCTGGCAGCATCTCCACACAGATCCCTGTCTGAAACCCTGGAGAGCCATGGCCAGTCAGTGTAGAGGAGTGTTTCCCAAACTTGGGTCTCCAGCTGTTTTTGGACTACAGCTCGTATCATCCCTAGCTAGCAAGACCAGTGTCAGTCAGTGATGATGGGAATTGTAGTCCAAAAACAGCTGGAGACTCAAGTTTGGGAAACACTGATATAGACAATACTGAGCTGAATGGATAAATGGACCGCACTTGGTATAAGGCAGATCCCTATATTCCTGAATTTAGGCCTTGCGACTGGTTTCATGTGCCTGGAATGGAAGGAATGCTGTGATTATGATTATTCACATACAAGTTTGATTGAGGAGCCCATTTAGTGATCTAAAAGTAGTGCTGGTTTTATTTGTGAGTGTATTGTATTCTTTAGGGGTTTAGGAAAGTGTCCTGGGGAAAGGCAGATATTTTCCTGCATGTGCTCATTGCAGGGGGAAGTCTAGCCATGTGGATCACAAGCCAGTCTTGAGCAACTCTGTCAGCCATATAAACCGAGGTGGGTCACTAGGTTCACGAACACCTGGCACCTCTGAAAAATGAAACAGCAGACCTAAGCCTCAAGTTAAAATTGTGTACTGCTGCATAAATATTACAAAGAATTTATTTTAGTTTCTGTTACACTGGTGTGAACATTCTATGATAATGTGCAAAAGAAAAGTTAACAGGTGGATGCTTAATTAAGTTATTCATAAGAACTGGAAGAAAGAGAGAAACCATTCTTTTGTATTAGAAGTGCAAAACACAGTTAAATTACTTCTGACCTCCATTAAAATGTATGCATATCCATGGAGTTTGGTATATTGTACATATTTGAATGCTCTATTCCCATACATTGAAATAATTTCCGTTTCAACATTTTGATGTGTTTCTATGGTAGTTGAAACAATATTAGAGCCCTCCAGTGGGCAAACTCATTTTTCTAGGTTATGGAAATTCTGCTAGGGTAGTGTTTTTATTAACATTTCTTTTGCATTTCCCTTTGTCAGCAAAATGTGTTTTTAGCTTTTGTTCTAAAGAAAAGTAAGGATATTAGACTTCACAATAGTTGATAAGAGGTGTGCATCCTTGATGCTAGTGGAAAGAGGTCAAATGTTTGAATGAGAAAAATTAAAATTTACATTAGCAATGCTAACTTGGCTGCATATTCAGGGCTCCAGGTTCCTGCGTTAGAAGTTTGTCAACTTGTGGTGCCACATCAGTGGTATAATTTGGATTCTCTGCATATACTGCAAAGCCAGTACAATACTGAATAAGAAAGGGACGATATTCTGCTTCGCTCCTTCTGCAAACCTGTAAATGCAACATTCTGTGGTTTATAGGTGTGCAATAGTTCTATCTGGGGCTACATTCACATGTTTCCCTAACTGTTAATTTCCACATTATGTTTGAGCTTCCACACGATGTAGAAGCCACTTCAGAAAAGTGATGGAATATACAATAGTGTATGCTTAGTGCTCCTTTTTGATTCCAGAACAAAGACTATGTCCCTGTAATAGCAACGAGATCGAATCCATTGGGCATGTCATTCTACACTGCCCATTATATCGAGACTCAAGAAAAGAGCTGATCGAACCGATTCTGAGGAAACTACCCGGTAGTAGTACAGACGATACCTATATTAGACACCTCCTGGCTGATAAAGATCCCGAAATGATAAGGCCCGTGGCAAAATACAGTCACATCGCGACAAGAATAAGACGAGCAGTGATATCAGCAATGGGGTCCGAAATGTAACCCTGATGGTCCGATAATAGACAGCAGAGACTTATGAACTTAAATTTTAAACCTTAAGAGGCTGAAATATGGTTTTAAATGTAAGCATCAATTCTGTGAATTGGCCCGTATTTTTATCTCTATTTGTAAGATAATACAACTTACACTATTACATTTTATACAAATTGATTTCTGGTCATGGACCATAATAAAGATATTTGATTTGATTTGATTTGCTCCTTTTTGATTCCAGAAAAAAATGCCTTTGTGCACCCCTTAACCTTAATTGTGGGCATAAAATGCTGAAATTTGGGGTGGTATACCAGCCCTGCTGAATCATGGGGGAACAGAAGCATGCATGTGTGAAAAGAATGAGGACCTGCTGTGTCGCACAGATACAAATATTATTTATTTGTGCAGCTGAAGCCATTACAAAAAAAACCCCAAAAATGAAAATGTTACAAAGTTAAAGTAATTATTTAAACCAGGCAGTCAGAAAAGATTTTGCTCCCTGAAATAATGGAACTTCTCATCCCCACAAACTTTCCTCCTTAAAATTGCTGCTCTAAAGGCAAAACAGGCCACTTTTCCAGAGTTGTAGGGAGACCTCTCCTATAATAAAAAGTTACGACCTTGGCCAACTTGTTATTTCTGAGTCTAACCAACTTCACAGTCTTGTTGTGATGATAAAATGAGGGATAAAGTGAAGCATTGTAAGAAATTTAGAATTGTGGCTCATAACCTTCCACATTAACAGAACCGATTCTATGATCTTCATATTTAAGCTATTATATATTTGATAGTGGTGCAGTCATGCTGTCCTTTCCCTCCAGTTGTTTTATTGTACATATGGAATGCTTAGACCCAGATCTATTGTTCTGTGGTGTGGCAGTATACCAGATGAGATGTTCCATATGCTTGTCTCTTCCGCTCCTGTATTTGTGTCTTTTTTTTCCTCCTGTGGTGTAGTTTGACCTTCTGGTCCATGTTCTTGAAGCTATCCTCCTCGGAGCACACAGCTTCTGTTATACCCTCAGGAAAAAATGTCAAACATAAGCCCTTCCTCTTGGCATCCCCATCTCTTTCAAAGCCTGTCGGCTGTGATCCTCGACATGCTTTGTCAGCTTATTTGCTTCACTGGGGCTTGCTCTAAAACGGCACTTGGAAGACCAAGCAGCCAGTGGCCTTTGTAGCACAAAATAAGTTGTTTGCATTCAACAGTCACAATAGTTTCGATGTTAGCAACTGCAGATGCTGCTCTCGTCCTAATTTCAGTAGTAGTCTTATGGGCTTGATTCCCTTTCTATGAACGCAAGCTACTGCTGAAACAAATTAGCACTGTGGAGTGTTTTCAGGCCTCCATTGGAGGAATCTCATAAATCTAATACTGTGGAATTTTTGAAAGAGGTCTCTGGATTCTGCTAAAGTGCAAGGGTGTAAGACTTTCCACAAAGTGGCTTACATCATTTTTTTAAAAGCATATTTACAAAACATTGAAATCATCCTCAGAGCAACAGCCACAAATTCAAGGCTCTTCCCACTTCACTTGTCTCGTGCATAGAAAAAGCATGGATCTGACTGGTTTTTCACTAGTCCTGTGCTTTCTAGAAACAGGTTTGAGTGGTTTTCTGTTTGCTTCATCACTTCCTCAGGAAAATCCACTCTTTACAGCTGTATTGGAACAAATGTCAATCTGTGAAAAACCCAGTTGACATTTCCTCCAATTCCAAGGTAAGGAGCAGGTTTCCCCGGGGGGAAGCAGTGGGAGAAACATAAATGTGGATGAGCCCTCAGTAATGATATGATAACTTTAAAACATAAAAACAATGCAAGAAGTTGGGGAGGAGGGAACCAAACCTATCTATGTGCTGCAAAAGCTCTATGAAGCCTGATGCCCATGTCCTAACGAAGCAAAAGTCAGAAGAGCCTCAGGCAGGCATTTGGCAACCGAGTGACACCTGTGGCTGTTTTGGATGAAAGAGACTAGAATTGGTATCTCCCCCCCCCCTTTCCCCCCAACAAAATCTGGCACTAATGGCAGAGCTTCTTTTGGGTGTATGTGAAGTGCCTTTTCCATGAGGGGAGCTAGCCGCTGGTTTTAAAAATGGATCTAAGGACAAAGTGTTTCCCCCACCTCCTACAGAAGTCATTAAGTTAGCAGACCATCAAGTCCAGTCCTCAGCCGCCAGGCAGAATTATCCACAGATCCACTTAGGCTATAGAGAGTACAGTTTACAGAAGCAGAGAGCAGGTGCTCACTGGTAAGACCTCTCTGTAGAGCAAATTGTTACAGATTATTCAAGCAAGTAAACTAAGCTGCACACTGTACAGAAGGCAGAAACATGAAGGCGTTCACAATAGCAATGGAAAAATCAATGATAAAAACATACTTTGCCCCTAAACCCACCAACCAAAGCTCGGGTATTACACCATTCATTCTTTTCTTCTTTAGCCCTGAAAGAAAATAAGAAAGATTTCCGGAATGGCAGATGCTGTGGTCATAATTACAGTCTTAAACCCTGCTCAGGCGTTACTTAGTCCTTTGCAGTTATTCAATCAAAACATTACTGAAGCCATGATCTGAAGGCCACTCGTGGAAGGGGGCTCTTAAATGCATGGAATTGCCACCTGTGCACAGGGAATTGTAGTGTTTGTCTCCGTATGACTGGCCATCTCTAGAGCTGTAAGAAAGGAAGCTGTTGAGAAGCACACACATCTTTGCTACTATGAACAGACTGATCTTCTATTAATCACTGTCCCTTACAGCAGTAGACAAAGATAACTCTGGTTTGCCATGACGAAGTGTGTTTCCCTCCCTCAAAGGTAAAGAGGAAAGAGAGAAACTTAACTTGCCAACAAGCAGTGTACTTCTGTGTACCAAACATACTAAAGTACATATCTTCAAAAATTGATTTCTAAGCTTTTCCAAAGGAGTATGTGTTTGGGCCAAAGAAGTGTTGTTACAGGTCCTAGCCAATAGGTACTTGTGGCAGTTGTAGAGAACTCTAGCTCTGGCTCTAGCTCTGTTTAGGCCAGGCATAGGCAAACTCTGGCCCTTCAGATGTTTGGGACTACAATTCCCATCATCCCTGACAGCTGGTCCTGTTAGCTAGGGATGATGGGAATTGTAGTTCCAAACATCTGGAGGGCCAGAGTTTGCCTATGCCTGGTTTAGGCATTCCAAAGGCCTCACATGGTGATGAAGAACATCTGTGTTGCAGTCCTCATTGCCCTCCATGAGTTACAGCAGCTACCACCAACTTGGCAATGGGAACTGTGACCTGGGAAAGGGGTGAGACTCACCACTGCTCTCCTTTATGACACGAGTGAATACGGAAAGCTAATGTAGGGCTTATACCTTGGGAGCATGGGTGTATTTCTGTAGGTAGATTGTCAGTTTAAGCAGGTGTTTTGAGGTGCTTCCAAACCCCTGAAGAGCTAACTCAGATAGTGGTCAAGATGTAATGTGGGAGAGGGGCTTAACGTGGCTGTTGCATGCAGCAAGGACAAGAATCATAGAATCATAGAGTTGGAAGAGACCACAAGGGCCATCCAGTCCAACCCCCTGCCAAGCAGGAAATACCATCAAAGCATTCCTGACAGATGGCTGTCAAGCCTCTGCTTAAAGACCTCCAAAGAACGAGACTCCACCACACTCCTTGGCAGCAAATTCCACTGTCGAACAGCTCTTACTGTCAGGAAGTTCTTCCTAATGTTTAGGTGGAATCTTCTTTCTTGTAGTTTTTGAGTGAAAAAGACCCAATTGCCAACATAAATATAATCCTAAAATCTTTTGTCTTTGGACAGACAAAACCTATTCCGAGCAGTGTGTATTTTTTTTTTACCACAACAGGATGAAATGATACAAATGAAAGTCCATTAATGAGGAGAGTAAGGATTAACAGGAGCCCACTTTGTGGATGTGCTGTGGTACATTTCCGCAACACACCTGAAAACAACATACAAAGCAAGATTGTGCTCTGTACTTTTAGGAGCTTTTAGTGGTAAGCTGCTGAACTCTCACAGTGACTTTGCCTTGGATCTTGTTTACCCAGTGAAGATCTAGCTATAGAAAACACCATTGTGGGGTTGTTGTTGTTTTGCTCTTTTTAAGCAAAATAAAAACAAAAAATAGAAAACACTCCTAAGATTGTCAAAAAGCACAAGGCTGTTATGGGATGGGATGTAAAACTTCATTAGCCTCTTGAATATGTACAGAATGCTGGATATAGAACTGGCTTCTATAAATGGGGGATATTATTGTGTAAATTCTCCAGGTGGTTCAAATGGGTTAATGTGTATTCTTAACTCTGCTTTATTCAATTGTTTTGCTTTAAATTTTGCGCCCTGCACTGAGATCACCTGTAGCCAATATTTTAAATTGATAAAAGAAATAAAAAGGGGGTGTCATTTATGATAGCAACTAGTAATAAACCTAAAGGCTCTTTTATGTGCGTTTTAATGCACTTGCTTCAGTTTTAAAATACTTTCTTCTCGAAGTAAATATCAGATACAGTAGTTTTTATATGAAGTGCAGACAAGCTAGATGTGTATTAGTCACTGGTATAATTTGGAGACATGTGTGCTGTAGGTAAGCAGGGATATTTTTAGATTCATTAATTATAAGGAGATACCTTGAAGCTTCAAATGCACAAGGGTTCAGGGCAGCAGTGGTTAATCTTCAGATGTTGTTGGATTCCAACTCCCATCAGCTCCAAAGAGTATGGCCAACATTCAGAGTTGATGGTAGTTGTAATCCAACAACATGGAGGGTTTTAGGTTCCCTTCAACCAATCCAGTTTTGGGGTTTTGTTTAAACAACAAAACATTTTCCATTGCTGTTGATTCAGTCTTTCTTTTGTTAACACTGGTTCTTCTTTACTGTTCAAAAGAAGTAGAAATTATTTCCCTTCCAGTAGCAGGTGGTGAGGTGGGCGGTGGCATTCACCTGACCTCTGGCCACTTGTGCCACTCCTGCAAGCCAGGATGGAGAGGGGGAGGAGTGAGGAGGTAGTAAGGTCTGCATGGTGCAATTGCACCAGCAAGAGCACTGGATTGGCGCTGCCTATGTTATGCACCACACTGACCTCAGCCTACCAACTGCTGCTGTTCACTTCCACAGTGGCCAGTATGTTAGCTGTTAGCATCTTTCTAAGGGCCTCTATGGTCTATTTCCCAGTCAATAAGCAGACCTTCCTGCCCCTTTTTGCTGCTTTTTGGTGTACGAGCTGCATGTGTTCCCTCAAGGTTGCTGCACATTTTTTAGGTGTGAAAAATATGATACTTGGGGAGATACCAGGTTGAATCCAATGTAGCTCATTTTGTCAACGCAAGGATTTCTACCTACACAATGGAATGTTCTCCCCGTAACCTTCCCCTTGCAACCCCTAAATATCTTCTAGGCAATGGCGTAGCATGGGTGGGCTGCCCTGGGCAGTGATAGGAGACTCTATACCCCTGCTTCTAGGGGTATCTTGGGAGTCCCATACATTCACATGAACTACAGGGGCAAGTCTTCACATGGGGTAAAGTGAAGTCCGTGTACAGCTTGAGCTCTCACATAAATAAAGAGCCACTTAATTATGTGGCATATACATTAATCCAGCAGCTGTTCAAAGTATGCAAAGTTTACCTTGTAATCTTGAAACCCATTTAGTTAAAAGTAAGTCTTGTTATTGTAAATGGAATTTACTGCCAAGGAATTGTAGAGAGGATCATAAACTGCCAAGTCCCCATCTATTTTTGTGAAATAATCACTATCTAAATATTCTAGATATAAACATTGGGCATCCATAATAAAGACACCTCTATGAGCAGAAGTATATTTTAATAGGATGAGCAGGGAAATTGCTTCTTTAAGGTGACGTGACTATGGAAACTGAGTGTAAATAAAGAGCAAGGCAGCATTTCAGTCTGAAGTCAAAGACAGGAAGTGGGCAGAGCTCTCTGAAACCAATGACAAAACTTCATCCCTGACATAATCATTACGCTGGGGTCCAGTTGAGTTTGCAGATAATTTAGTATTGAAAAAATTAATTAGACCTGTGCCTGTAATTGCTGCAAACATTCCCAAGGGACTCTGTATTCTTGGTCTCTGCTTCAGAACCTATTATTTTGTGTGTTTACATTAATGTTGGCTTCTTTTCTGCATGTTAAGTAGACCAAAAATGAAGAAATGAAAATATTACCCTTTAATACAGATGGAAAACACCAGCACTGTTACGGGATGCTGACACATATATAGTCAAATATTGTCCACAGAATTCACACCCATATCATAATAAGTCTCAGCTGCAACATTTCAACCATGCAAAAGTGATAGGTTTCTGCACCCCAAGCGCTACATGCCTTCATCCAGGCAAGCAAGAGGCATTATTTCAGTTCAAGGATGTTCCAGCCATACAAAAGCACTTGAGGAACAGAGGGGTAAAATGGAGAGGTAAAATGGAGCGTTCTGGAAGAGGGCAGGGATTATCCACGGTGCAACATTATGTGGAGCTCCCACTTGTATGGATGCTAATGTAATGCTAAGTATGTTTGGTACTTTAGACTTTATGCTATGATATATATATGGGGCTACATTTTAAAGATCCTTTGAAAGATACAGCTGGTAAAAATACATCTACTAATAGGGCCAGAGGGTCGGCAAATATAGCACAAATTTTATCAGCTTCTTTGGTTATCAGTTCATTTCCAGGCTCAGTTCAAAGTTTACTTTTAAAACCCTAAATGGTCTGGGACCAAATTATTTGAAGGACTGCGTTCATCAAAATGAACCCAGCCAAGACCTGCTATTGACTTCAGGGGGCTTACTCTCTGGCCCACTACAAGCAGAAATAAGATGGGCAGATAAGACCCCATAACTTTGGAACCCTCTTTTGTGAAAACTCTACCAGTCTCCCTCTTGGGAGATCTTCATGCAAACCTTGAAGACTTTGTGAAGCCTTTTCTGAATGATTTTATTCTGACTTTAAAGGGATTTCATTGATGTGTTTGTCACACTTTGTTCATTGCGACTTATTGTGGTTGTAAATCTTACTTCGGTAAACTCTAGAGAGGGCTTTGTCCTAAAAGGTGGCACATAAATATCTGAAATAATTTACTACCCTTGTGGTCACTCGCTTTTTGCTTCCAATTGTAGGCATGGAGGCAAGGAACATTGTGATTTTTTTAGAGGTAGGTTTATGCAGCCAATTTCTGCTTTGCTGAAGCATTTTTAAAATATGACATAAGAAATGTTTAGCATATGAATTGGGTAGTTCATCCCCTTCCCCTTTATCACACATCCATGTGATTATGACTGAGAAAAGGCAAAAGCTGGCCCAGTAATCTGACATTCGGCAGTGCATTTCTCATCCTTTGTTAAGGTTAAGGACAAATTGCGTTTCATTGACTACGTGAAATGTGGAGTTAGTTAAGACAACCCAAAGTCCAGACACCTTCCTTGCTCCTTATTTCTGATTGTGGAGCAGTATAATCTGGACGCTGCCTGCTAATCTCTTTGGAGTGTGTTAGATGGAGGATATTTCCCCTGTGAAGAGGTTGAAGTATTTGACCTCAATACACATTCCAGACTCACAATTCTGTGATCCTAATACTCAATCATCGCTGCAGGAATGTAAGTTCATTTGAGCACAAATGACAGCGTAGCTCATCTGAAATGACACAGAGAATAAGAAACATCAATTTTAATAGAGATTTGAATCAAGGGATGATGAAGAATGTAGCACCCTTTGTTCTTTCTTCAAACCTGTGTCTTAGTGGAAGCATTTATGGATGTGTTTATTTATTCACGTATAAGATACAGGCACACCGGGGATCATTCCTATGCACCTTTTTACACCACCACCTACAATGCCACAATCTCGGTGCACTCGATTATTTCTGTCCTTGTCCAGGTTGTAAAACCAAAAATCCCATTATAGAAGATTCCTGGGAGCTCCAGTTCTGCAGATTCATGGGCTCCTTGGTACTGTGAAGTAATGGATGTTCTGTTGTGTTATTGGTCCCCTGTCAGCACTTGTTTGCGATTTTTTTCAGCTAGAAGAACCTGAAGTGGTTTAAAGACAGCAAAGTTGGTGGAAGCATGCCCATTATATGCCCAGTAGATTAAAGGCTCTGTGATAACAATTGGAGCCTCCCTGTCTATGGTCTTGCTGACCACTGAGCTTAGGGTGGGCGGAAATGGCACAAAATGCTATGAAGTCTGTTTGACTTTTATGGTCAGATGTGAAGCCGAAAGAGAATTCAGCCTCTGAGCTTGTTTTGAAGGAGCAATAAAAGCGCTAAACAGCAGCAGCCCTGGTCACTCCCTATACATAATTGAAATAGCTGCCCACTGAAGTCAGAATGAGATGGGGGGGAGAGAGCTGTGTAAGTGGCTCTGACTGTTGCTATAACAACAGCACCTTGGTCTAATTTCTTCTGAAAAATGACTTGCTGCTAGTGGGATGAAGTGGAGCAGCTTTTTGCAGCAGATGAAAGCTCTGTCGACAGCCTTAAGTGCTCCCTTGTTTATGTAGTGGATACTCTATGGTGTGCCCACTATAGTCCTGCTGAAAATTCCAAGATGAGCTAGTCCGCATATGGGTGTGTTTGTATGTGTGTTGTAGATATGTAGATACACTTTTTAGACTATTAATAAATAGCCCCATAAAGTTTAGCGGTCTCCTAGCCCAGGACCAGGTTCCTCCTCTTACAGCATATAAATAACCCAATACTCACTCATGTCCACCCAAGTCTACTGCTTTGGGATTAAAAATACATTTGCCCCCCCTTTTTTTGTAATGTTATTCCAGGGCACCCCACTTCATAGGGAACAATGGATATCAGTTATTTCCACATGTAACATATCAGTAGAAACTAATGGATGTTCATTAAATTAAGGCACCCCAATTCCCATGAGATTATGCAATTCCTGCAACTTTATCCATTGCCTGTGAACAAAGCTAAAGTCTTACCGCCATGCTCATCCTTTATACCAGTTTTAAGTAACTTGATTTGTGCAGCATCGGATGACATGCACAAGCAAGAATTTGGCTATGTTTATATGTCATGGTAAACTGTATTTTGAATAGTTTACTGTGAACGTGGAGATTGTACCTGTTTCACTCCTCCCCTAGCGTGAATGGGAGCAACAAATCACAACATTGGCTTAGTGTTATGTCCCGACTGTGGGGTGTGCTTTGTTTCACTCCAAAGAAATCACAGTTGGGAGGCAAAGAAGAAACCTTGGCTGCAGATCCCTGGTTTAGATGTAGCACAAAGCTAGGGGTTGTGTGTTGTTCCTGCTTGCACTAAGGAAAGGAGCAAAGTGAAAGCCAAACTGTGTTTTTATGGTAAACCATTAGCTGTGGTTTACCATGACACACAAATGGAGCCACTGGTTCATTTCAGGGAGGGGAAAATAACCCACCCACATTTATTTTCAACAGTTTTGTGGGAGTGTGGTAGGGCTTTTTTTCAGCCAGAACTCACTGGAACTGAGTTCCGGCACCTCTTATGGTGTGTTCTGGCACCTTTTTAGTGTTTCGGTGCCATTCCCTGGCATGCTGCTTGGGGCTGCACAACAGATGCGGTGGGTGGCCCGGCAACTGGGGCGGCACGGTGGAGGCAGAGGTTGGTTGCGTAAGGCGGCAGCTGATATTTCCTTGCAGCAGTGGGGTAAGTGGGCGAAGAAGAGAAGGTTCTCCCCCTAAAAAAATCTCAGCAACTATAGATTCTGTAGTGTGAAGCTGCATTTGGAGTAGTAGCTGTTTTCAGTTGAGGAGTATCCGCAATGTAAAAAAAGGTTGGGGAACCATTGGCCAGGTTCTGTGATGGATAGCCTTTAGGGTAGGGGTCAGCAACCTAAGGCCCATGGGCCACAAGCTGTCCACAGGGGTTGTTTAACCGGCCCACGAGCCACCCCCGAACGAGTCCCCGCGCGCTGTGCTAAACTGGATTCTTACCTTTATACAGTAGGTTATATTCCTGCCATGCCAAAGCCACACACACTACCCTACCTCTACTGAGGAAAGCAAGCAGCATTATCAGAGTGCAAGGGCACATTCTAGCCAGGCAAAAGCACCCAAGGAGGGCATGGAGCAGGACCAGCTTGAAGAAGAACCAGTTAGGAAGACCTGATGGGTCACATTTGGCCCCTGGGCACGTGGTAAAGGGACATGCAGTGAAGCTGTAGTGGGAGTTTTGGGGAATTTACTGGAGACCTTTGAAATCAGCAGCCTGGTCATCTCATTTCCTTAAAGTGTGGCAATGTAATTGACCACAGTTTAATCCTTGACATCACACCCACTTGTTCAGATGAGAAGTGATCATATCCCCCAATTCATTTTCAATGCTCAAATGCTCAGGGGATACTTAGGTTTTAAGTGGCAGGCGACCTGCTAGGTTACTGAGTCGAGGGTCTACAGAGGAGTGTGGGAAGCACACAAGAGCATCAGACTTCATTATGCACCATCCATTTAACAGGGGAAGAAACAATAAATGTAACCCATGCCCGAAGGATGTGTCACTCCCTTGGGAAGAAAGCAGCAACTCAGTCGACCTCATTCCACCTGCATTTCAGTGCTACGCAGCTGTCCCAGGCTAGATTTGAACTGGGGTTGTCGGCTGCACCTCTTTACCTGTAAGGAGGCTGGCTATTCAGTGCAGCAAGCAACTGTCTCAATTGCTTGCTGAATTACCTTTGACGATGCTCCACTATTTGTACATATCCTAACTGATGTAAAGTATGTATGTAGTAAGAAGCGTTTCTGGTGTTAGGAATGCATACTTTGTCCACAGGAAGAAGTTGCTGATTTGAGAAAAACACTGCACCAGGGAAAGGAGGGAATGGCAGTTATTTGCTTGTGGAAGCAGTGTGGGGATACAGGGCCAAATACCTCAGGCTAAGGAATGTTTGCTTAATTTTGTTTATTGATTTTGCATAGCAACCTATTACATAAATTGCAAAACTGAATATAAAAGGCAATTGGACATTGCCAGATCCAAGAGTAGTTTGAGGTAGCAAAGTGGAGCAACAGAATTTGGGGCTGTGCCACTTCAGACTGCAAGTGGGAGAATCATATTTTTTAATGTTCCCCCATGTAAAAGGAAAGAAAAAGAGCTATCAAATCAGTACAGCAGGGAGCTGGGTAGGTTAAACTTTTTTTTTTTTTACTAGAGGCAAGTGTTTAGCACATTATTTTACCTGCAGTCTGAAGTGGTACTGTCCATCATTCTGCCATGTCACTCTATCACCTCATTCTTGGTAATGCGTAGAAAAGCGCCAAACTGACTTATCACCTTTAACATATCTCATTGCTAAAGGATTATAATACTCCCTTGTAAGGAAAAGCAACAGGCACAAAAATATAGAAACAGGAAAGGGAAGGGCAGTAGCCAAGCTCAGCACATCAAAAAAAACAGGAGAAAAATGAAGCAGATCAGATAGCATCCACTTTTTCTCACAGAGAAACAGAAGAATTTTTATTAGTGGAGTGTATGAACATGCTTTGTAGAATAAGTAGCCAGCAGTATCTGAGGCATGAAACTTATTTGGAAGAGACTGCAGCTGCAAGTCATTTCTCCAGCGTTGTCTTAAAACGTTGTCCAATGTGTTTAAAGAGAGTTAAAAAGACAGACTGAAGTGACAGGCTTTTTGAAGCATCTTCCTTCCACATTAGAAGAGTTGTTTTTCATCCCAGTGTGCCATCACTTTCGTGGTAGTAAAAGGGCTTAAGTGGGATTGAAGTGGTGCCTAAGCCTTGCCTTGTGAATGTAACTCTCAGCAGAATGACACTAAACAGTGCAGGAAAACCAGTGAGTTGAGATAGTGGTATCTCACAATTAAGGCAACAGTGGCAATAAACTTCCTTATCTACCCCAGGCAAGGGAAGGAAGGCAAAATGTAGGTCCTTATTTCAAAATGGTTGCAAGCTGAGAAGTGGGATTTGCAGAACCAATTGGGTTCTGCAAATACAGGACATTTATTGGGTGCCACTTCCAAGAGGGTGATTGAGAAGAGGCCTGCCTTTGCTTTGCCACCAAGTATATAAAGGCTGGTATGTGTTGCTGTAGAAAACTAGGTGGGTAAAGGAATGTTGGGCCAAATTCATGGTATATTATTAATTTTTATTATTTAAATATTACGTTAGCCACCTTCTGCAAAAATCCCCCCGACGCCATTTTTACACCCGAAAACCAGGACATTTCCGGAATTTTTCCTGACGTATGGGAAGCCTAAAGATAAAGGGACCCCTGACCATTAGGTCCAGTCATGACCGACTCTGGGATTGTGGCACTCACCTCGCTTTATTGGCCGAGGGAGCCGGTGTACAGCTTCCAGGTCATGTGGCCAGCATGACTAAGCCGCTTCTGGCGAACCAGAGTCGCGCACAGAAATGCCGTTTACCTTCCCGCTGCAGTGGTACCTATTTATCTACTTGCACGTTGACGTGCTTTCGAACTGCTAGGTGGGCAGGAGCAGGGACCAAGCAACGGGAGCTCACCCCGTCGCGGGGATTCGAACTGCCGACCTTCTGATCGGCAAGCCCTAGGCTCTGTGGTTTAACCAAGCCTAGCTCATGACAAATGCTTTACATAAAAAGAGGAAAGGATGGTGCATTTCAGAACATCTGGCAGGATTTCTTACAACTTTGTGCAGAAAGCAGATCCCTTTCCCTTGTGCCACCCACCCATCTACACTGTGTTTGGTTGTTTTTTTTTAATCCCCTTCCCCCCTTCCTTCTGTTTTTAAAAAATATTACCAGAATAGGCAGAACGCAACACATGCCAATGTCCTAGGTGAGGGTAGGGACAGGGAATCATGGCCATTGGAGATTGTAACACCAACTCTGTAACTGGGAAATGAGGAGAGGAATTATTTTATAGTAGAAATATAAAAAAACTTTGAATAAAAAAAAAACCTTCTTTGGAGGCCTTGAGAGTACGCAGGGGGCTGAAAGGGACAGGGGAGGTCCATTGCATGCATGGAAGCCTTTTGTACCAGCAGAGCTGCAATGTTCAATACAACCGCTAGATTATAAATATAAGAATCCACTGGAAGGCAGTAGCAGTCCATACACATGTCAGTTATCAAAACTGAGAATTTATGTTAGCATTTATGATAGAGCCCGGGATGGGGAACCTTTGCAGCTGAAGGGGCCAATATTCTATCATGGAAAAGGTTCCTGAGCCGCCTACCAGTGATGGCCATGGCCAGATGTAAAAATTGGGTGGAGAAATAAATGCAACCCTTGACTTTATGTAATAGGCTGCATTCAAGCCATGCAGAATTCAGAGGTTTCTATACACACCTTTCTCCATCAATGAAAGTAGGAAACGCTACTGCAGTTCAGGGACACAATTCCACTCAAGCAAAACCACTCAAGGAGGGTGTAGAAACACACTTTGTGTGTCCCCTACCCCAACTGCTATCCCCTTTTTGCCCTTCTTGCGCCTGTCTTTCTCCCACATGGCTCTTTATCACCGGCAGAACATCTATCCAGCATGCTATGCAGCTGCAAATGCCGAGAATGCTATAATGCTGAAACCTTGCAGGCTCTACCTGTGTAGCTTAAGTATTGAAGTAGGTCTGTAGAACAGGGAGGACTCTGTGAGCACCATGAAACAAACATCTCCAGTACTGATGACAGAAGCAAGATGTATGAAAGAGCTGTTTTTGTTTTCCATTGCATACGCTACATTTCTTTTGCCCCATTAACATCTCTAGTGATACAGATTTTCCCCTGCTTTTGGAACAGTATAAACATTGGAAATGGCTCTTTGGCCACAAACATGGAAAAATATGAATTGTATACCCCATATACTCAGCACTTGATGAGGGAGTGTTGTGTGCCAATGAGGCACAGAGAGAAAACATACAGGTTATGAATTATAATAAATTTGCTGTGAGTATAGTTTATTGCATAGGGTGTTTTTTTGTTTTGTTTATGAAGGGCAGAAGTGTGTGCAAGGGTCTAATTAATGATTTTGTTATGTTTCTTCAAGCTTCAAGAGACGGTGAAGAGAAAGTTGGAAGGAGCACGCTCACCCCTCAATGGCGAACAGCAGAATGGCGTCTGTGACAGTAGCTTCTCCCCAACCAGCAAGCGGATACGGAAGGATGTACCTGGGATTGAGGGAATCAACAGCTTGCCCAATAATTTGCCTTTGCCTTCTATTTCCCCTCTTCACCAGCTTGACATAAAACCATCACTGCCCCTGCAGAACAGTGGAACTCATGCTGGTGGTCTGGATGACCTGGGTAAAAACGGTGGACTTCCAGAGATAAAACTCCCAATCAATGGATGCACAGAGCTTGAGGATAGTTTTAACATCCTGCACAACAACAGCAACAACAGCAAGGAGCTAAAACAAGAGCCCTTGGATGATCCTAGCTGCATGGACAATTCTGACACATCACTTTCAAATCAGGATAAACTTTTTCCAGACATTAACCTGAATGATCAAGAGTGGCAGGAGTTAATAGATGAGCTGGCTAACACTGTTCCAGAGGATGACATACAAGATTTGTTCAATGAAGACTTCGAAGAGAAAAAGGAGCCTGAATTTCCCAGAGCAGCCACTGAGATTCAGGAGAGTGCGAGTGTTAAAAGTGACCCATCTCACTCTCCGTTTGCCCATGTTCCACTTGGGTCTCCCCAGGTAAGGCCTTCTTCTTCAGGTCCTCCATTTTCAAATGTCCCTACAGCATCTAGCATACCTTCTGTCTCTAGTGCACCCCCAGCTCCACTCTCTGACAGCTCACCAGCAAATTGTGTGGTTCAGTCACCCCAGACTCCTAACCAAGCACATACCCCAAGCCAAACTCAGTCAAGACCGGGTAATGGTTATCTCATTAATCCAACAACAGTGACAACAGCTGCCCCGGGGCCTGGCCAAGTGGCTGTGCCCAGCACTGACTTATCTCCAGCTGAACAGCTTAAACAGATGGCAGCACAGCAGCAGCAACGAGCTAAGCTCATGCAGCAAAAGCAGCAGCAGCAGCAGCAGCAGCATCCAAATCAAGCATCTAGCTGGTCCCCAGTGGGGCCTCCATCTAGTCCTTATGGAGGACCCTTCAGTACAGACAAACCAAATAGCCCAATGATGTATCCCCAAGCCTTTAACAACCAAAATCCTGTAGTGCCTCCTACGGCAAGCAACCCACAAAAGACTACGATGAATAACTACCTCCCTCAAAACCACATGAATATGATCAGTCAGCAGCCAAATAATCTGGGTACAAACTCCTTGAGCAAACAAACCAATATGCTTTCTTATGGCAACACTAAACCTCTGACTCATTTCAATGCTGACTTGAGTCAAAGAATGACTCCACCGATGGCCAATCCCAGCAAGAATCCCATGATGCCATACATGCAGCAGCAGCAGCAGCAGCCCCAACAACCGCAGATGCAGGCTCAAATGACGCACTTGAGTGAGGAGCAGAAACGCATGCTTATCATGAAGCAGAAAGGAATGATGAACCAGACGATGGCTTATGGAACACTTCCCTCCCTTGGTCAGGTAAGTGTGAGCAGATGACGCTCTTTTAATGACTTAATTCATTACTTTGTTTCAAAATCCAAGAGGGAGTGTGTGTGCTTAAGTCAAGGGTCTGTAGGTACTTTTGGGATTTGAGAGTGTGCTGTGGGCGCCAGCCACAAACATGGCTGCCGTGGATGTATAGCGTGACACAAAATGGCTGCTGAGGTGAAACGGTATAAGACAAAATGGGCGTCATGCGCTGTGGTATAGAACAAAATGGATGCTACATCTTAAAGAGCAGGAAAATGCCACACTGATCATTAGTTGGTCGATCAGTGTGGCATTTACTTGTAGTTGTGGGGTGAGTCATGTTTGACTTGTTTGGCTTTGCTTTGGAGGGAAAGAGGGTTTTAAGGATATGAGCGATCTCTCAGGAGTGGAAAGTTGCTATGGACTTGCTAACGGATGGCCTCTTGATAATTCTAGCACAAACCACTTTTACAATATCAGAATAGTAAGTAATTTTCCTGAGCAAGCTGTGAGGCAAATGCTGGCAATTCATGTCTCCATGTGGCAATGGCAATGATGTGCAATGGCATGTGTTTACTAGGTGCCAGTAGGGTTGCCAAATGAAAAAGGGCGAAGGGCTCCTGCACCTTTAATATTTGGATTAATATTTAGCTTGAGCTACAAGCTACACCTGCTGAAATTTCCTCTCTCCACAACTATTAAAAGCAGGAGCTCTTGCCATCTCCTTTACCTGTCCACCTTATTTGCCAATAAAGGACAGCCACCATCCTCTGCTCATGGCAGATTCCAAAAGAAAAGCCACTAGTTGCTGTCTGTACAAGGTGGATTGTGAGGCTATTGGTGCTCCTGTCCTCATCTATGTACAAGTCCTCTTCCACGTCATTGTTCATAGTGCGGTCCATCACCTTAGAGACCACAGCTGTGGAAGTGAAGAAGCACCTGCCCCCACATTGTAGCTTCATTGTAGAATACTGTAGTCTCATCTGTGAAATAAGAACATAAGAGGGGTGCAGTTTGATCAGACCAATGGCCCACCAACATCAGCATCCAGTTCTCAAAGTGTCCAGCCCGATGCCTATGGGAAGCCACAAGCAGCACCTAAGGGCAACAGTACTCTTCTTGCTTGTGATTCTCAGCAGCTGGCATTCAGATGCACATTGGTGCTTCTGGCAGTGGACATAGAGCATAGCCATAGCTGTTAGCCTTATCCCCCATGGTTTTTGCCAAATCCTCTTTTAAAGTCATCCAAGTTGGTGGGCATTAATGCATATTGTGGAAGAAAATTCCATAGTTTAACTATGTGTTGAAGATTTGGAGCATTTTCTTTTGTCTGCCCCAAATCTTCCAACACATTTATTCAAACTATGGGTAGAGAACCTTTTTTTCCAGCCTGATAGCAATGTTACAGGGGCTGTATGCCGGCAGTGGGCAGGCCTGGAGAAGAAATTGGGCGGAGTAATGGATGTGACTTCTACCTTCGTACACTAGGCCACATTCCAACCACACTCCTCTCTCCATCCTCCACCCAAGTAAGCAAGAAGCATGAACACAGATCAAGGACACATTCCAGCCAGGCAAAAGCACTTGGGGAGTGCTCAGAGCAGGCCTGGTGAAGGGCGTGGCCAAGGGAGGAAGGAGAGTCTTGAGGGGCAGATAAAGAGCTGGGGGGGGCACATTAGGTCCCTGGGACTGAGATTCCCCGCCCTGACTTAAAACTTTTTTCTCTTTCTGAGTATGGCCAAACAGGGCAAGCTTCGTGTTCCTGACAAGTTAAAAGATAATATTTAAAAAACAACCCTTGATTTCAAGGTAAAATGTTGATACAAGCTCAAGAAAGAAACCATACTTGTACCTCATAACCCTCTGCCCCAACATCTCATTTAGCTCACCTTCAAATGACCTGAGCAGAAATAGAACCCTAATGTTTCCATATTGAAAGATCTTTCCAGTCCCAGTGGGCCAATTTAGAGGCACACAAGAGAAAAGATTGGCTGAGGTGGGAAAGGTAAAACAGTAGCCTTCCATCTGGAATGTATTTCCCCTTCTTTCTCTTACTGTTTTCCTGAAAAATGTTTGTTGATTGACCTCCCTATGCAGTCAGGAATAATTGTTCCTCACAATGATGGGAAAAGATCTGCTGATAACATAGAGCTAAAGTCACAAAGCACTTTCTGTCCTCTTCTCCCTACATCAGGAAACAAAGAGAATCAAGGATGGCTAGAATCTCTTACCTTACTTTTATTCTGTCCTTTATAGAAACAATAATAGGAAAAGAGGAAAAAATACCCTCCTTTCTTCTTTTTGAAACTGTCTCCAAAATGGGGGCATATCACTGCATGGTTAATATCTTTTATTGTGCTTTACTGCACATTTCTTCTAACCTGTACTCTCACAATAAACTTGTTGCTGTATGCATTTTAGAGCTGCCAGATTAAAAGCTACATAGAGGCCATTATTCCTATAGAGAAGCCTTCCCCAAACTGGTGCCCTCCAGATTTTTTTTTTTGGACAGCAGCTCCCATTAGCCCCAGCCAGCATGGCCAGGAGTTGTAGTCCAAAACATTTGGAGGATTGGAGAAGGGCTGCTACAGAGCAATGCAAGAGAGTTCATTCTTTAGCACTACGCCTGATCTAGAATCAATAGTTGCTTAGCTGTGCAGTTGTTTGTGGGGAAGGAAGGGAGCCTCTCTTTATGTGTCAAAAACCTGTTGCTCTTCATTTGGCTGATTGAAAATTGCATAATTGTTCCTACCAACAACACAGCCTGCGCTGCTTCTGTGGTATTGTGCAGGGCACACAGTCCACAAAGAAATGTGCAAGACTCCACACCATGTGCATTATTGAAAACTTCATTCTCTGATTCCTTGTTGTGCCCTACACATCTATGATACTAAAGTGGGAGGAGAGAGAGAGAGAGTCCTTAGTGGGCATGCCTAAAGGGACATACTACAATGCCACTGTGACTATTGTCAGAGTAATGGGATTTTATAAAAACGAATGCAGCCAGAATGAAGTAAAGCACCAGGAACAATGCTGTGATCATATACTGGGCAGATATTAGCAATCTTATATGGGCCATGCTGGTGTTCCAGGCCCATCTATGTTGATAGCTTATCAGAATATCTTAATGTGTGCCCCTCCTGCCGCATATGGCACTTGGCACTGTTTAGTATGCCATGTTAGCGACATGAACGCCCTGCAGAGAGATCAGTAGCACACAACCTTCATGTTAACATGTCAGTGAGTAGCTGGTGCTCTGGCTTGTTTTCTCGGCTTTGATGAGCTTCATTAATTATACTAAAAGAAAAGAAAGGTGTGTATGGCTGGAGAGAAACCCATTTAACTCACCGTGAATAGGAGTAATTGGACAGTTGGCAGGGTGTTAAATTGGTGGTCTAGTGAGAGAAACTATTTAAAAAAAGCTGCATTATTCCTGCATGCACAAAAGGTGGTAGAAGTTGTCTAATCTCCTACTGAATATTGTTTCTCTGGAGTGCAGTGGTCATGACTCATTTCTCAGCTGAAAGCCTGCAATAAGTATTATTTGCATTGCCAAACCTCTGCCACCAGTGCTGTAAAGAACATAATCCATAGAAAATACAGACTCTAATGCTTCAAGTGCAGTGTTTTATGCTAATCCCAGTTGTGTTATAATGAACACTAGACAGTTCCTTTGCCTGTGTTTTTTCAGCAGAGGTGTTGGGTATCAGGGGGCACCGTTGAAAGCAAGTCCTGCTTGGTGTACACAAGACCATCAATGCTCTTAAAGAGCTCTGTGTATATTGACTCATGCATGCGACCAAGCAATGCTGCTGTGTCTATGCACTCCTTGTGTTATGAATGGTCCCTTAACAAAGTCTTTACTATTAGCACTGCAACCACACCATAGGCATTAACTTCTGTGACTATACAGGTATACCTCTGTGTAACTAACAGTTTTGGATCATAGGTGTGCATCTTCTTCAGTAAAGGTGATGGAGATTCCCTGCTGTTTTACACCTGAGCTGCAAAAGGGTGTGGAAGTGGAGTGTATATCCATCTCCCTTTTCCTGTCACGTGCTGGACATACAGCTGTGCAAAGTCTCTACCTCCATTTTCTCCGCTCCCTTTGGCTTAGGGCAGTGGTGTCAAAACTTTTTTCAAAGAGGGCCAGATTTGATGAAGTGAAGGGCCGTAAAGGGCGACCAAAGTTGTTGACCTTTTTTTAAACTGCCACAGGGGCCGAATTAAACTGACCGGCGGGCCGCATTAGGCCCCCAAAACGGACTTTGGACATACCTGGCTTACGGGGGTATGCCCCCCCAAAAAGCAACCAAGTCCCATTTTGTTTCAATTGGGATTTGGCCAACAGTATTTTAGCAGCAAACATGTACAGACATCCCTCCTCTGGAACTGTAAGGCCAGAGTTTTTCGCTCCCCCACCCTTCCCCCTACTAGTATGTGCAGTTGCATTACTGTAGTGATAGGCATTGGATTTGATGTGATGTGTCAAAAAGAAGTTGGGAAGGGGAGAAGGAGAGCTTACAGACACCACTGAGAAGTCACAGGGTTCCAGGATTGAGAGTTTTAGTTTCATGTGAAGAAGCAGAAGAGTAGCAATATGGTAGATGGGTGCAATAAAGCAAATCTAGGGCCTAATGGTAAAATGAGGTTTAACAATAAAAGAGATGGAGCAGGCCAGCAGCTGCTAGTGGGAACAATGTGAGAATTCTATCCAAACCAGTCCTAGTTGGTTTGTATCTTTTTGCATAGAAAATTCAGAGCTGGACTGCTATGCAAGGGCATTAGGTAACAAGCCAGAGGATGCAGTGCAATTGTGCAAGCAGCTTCTGACACAGCAGGGGGAGAGAACTGCTGGTTTCTGAACACACTTATAAAATCAGGACCACTGGTGGATATGCGTACTCTGGAGCAGGGGTGTAGAAGGCGCATGGTACAGTGGTACACCTCTGGTTAAGAACTTAAATCGTTCTGGAGGTCCGTTCTTAACCTGAAACACCACTTTAGCTAATGGGGCCTCCCGCTGCCACCGCGCGATTTCTGTTCTCATCCTGAGTTCTTAACCCAAAGTACTGCTTCCGGGTTAGCAGAGTCTGTAACCCGAAGTGTTTGTAACTCGAGGTGTTTGTAACCCAAGGTACCACTGTACTCTGTTTCTTCCGGTGCCCAAGCCCACAAATCCAAAGTAGTGTCACACGTTATGACTGCTGTGTTAGTGGGGCTCTAGGTGACCTTGAGACATAGGACACAGCTGAAAAAGTGAAGCTGTTGTAAGAGATTTGTATAAGAGAAACCTTGTTCACACAGGCAGAGTATTTACATTTCTGGGCAGCCTGATTTGTGAGTGGCAAAGTTGCTGGCGATAAATACCGATGGGTTTTCTGTGACACCATATGTTAGATTCTTTTTTAATCCTAAAATAACTACAAGAAAGATGTCTGCTTAGAAGTCATTAAGCGTTCTCTTTTTGAGAGAGAGAGAAAATGGTAAAATGTTTGATTTCTTCAATATAAATGTGTAACTGTGGAAGAAAAATGGGTGCAGTGGAAGAGATCTTGTGTGCCTAAGAGAAAATCAAACATTTGGAATAGAGAATGCTGTCAGGAGTCGGTGAGTATGAGAAGAAGAGAGGCAGGAGCAAAATAGAATTCTCTATGGGTGAAGAGAAATATAATAAAACCATGAATCTACCCCCATGTGGCTATGAGGATGCTGCCACTATAAAGACTACAGAAAATGCAGCTGCCTTGTTTGAAATTAGAGGTATGTGAGAGAGTAGGAGAAATAACAAGAATCCCCTTGAGATTCTGTTTTTATAGTGTTTTTGTTCTACATCTCAAATATTTGTAGCTGATTTAGTGTCTTTGTTCTGCATATTTGGACACGAAATGGGGACTTACACACATATATTTTCTCTTATTTCCAACTGACAAGTGCATTAATTTTATTCCCAGGACTGGGAGAGAAATTCTTTTCTTTACCGTTCTGAAAACACAACCTCAAATATATAGTTATTAAAATTTCAGTTGGTTTACTATGATTCCAGACTTTTTAAAAGTCGTCCAACTTAATCATATCCTGTTGCAGTGAATTCCATCAATTAATTAGGCATTGTGTGAATACGTATTTCCTTTTCTCTATCCTTAACATGTTGCTAAACAATTCCTTTGGGTGACCTTGAGAGCTAGTATCATGAGCAATTGTTTCATTGTGTTACAAAGTGACAATTTTTTAAAAAAAGGGGGCAGCAAGAGGTCACGTACCCTCCCTGCCCAACCAGCATGCCAGTCCCATCTCTGACATTCTTGGGTGTCATTTTGAAGCTATAATGTTTGAATGTTAGCTGCATGCAGAGTCAATAACATGGAGAAAATCTGATCATTGACAATGCTATCTGAGTTCATGTATACTAGACGTTATGTGCATAGGCTGTATTAGTTGTCGCCCACTGTGACTCCTATGTTTGATCCACAACCAGATTCTTTCCCAGTCATGAAGATTTTCTAGTATAATTCACAGAAGGTTCAGACCTATACAGAAGAACACCCAACTTCCCATAACTTTTTGGCAGGCAGAGGAATAAGTATATATATGCCTCCAGATGAACTTGATCTGCAAGATGACCATGCTGCTTTTATGCCTAGTGATGTTTTCACATGCATGAAATGCCTCACGTTACTCACATCAGCCTGCTTGTACATACACTGCCTTTTGAGATGTCTTATTGTTAGCTTCAGTTTTCTGCATGGCGGTTGTCAGTGCATCCTTCTTTCTGTTGGTCCTTAAACTGCTCTTGTAATGAATCTGACATTCATGTTGGCGCGGCCTATTTCAGTGAGCTTATGGAACTAGGTTGTTATTTGTTGCTCTTTTTGGTGATGACTTTGGAACTGATCCGTCAGGTGCCAATGATTCCGCACCTCTGTGCTCCTTACGTATTGGTTGTATTCTCACGTAACAAATGTGCTAATGCCTAGGGAGGACACTGTAGCCTCCCTGGTCCTTTTAGAGCTCAGTGCAGCACAGCAGCTTAGCATGTTGTCTGAACCCAGGATTGTGGTTAAGCCCTTTCATCCACAATCACTGTCTGTAACCAAGGTTTGTTCTTGGCTGCAGATCTTGGTTAAGGAGGAGACCACAGTCCTGGGTTTGGACAGCATGAACGAATGGCTGGCTATAAATGCATATAAGCAAATAAATAAACAGAAGTGCATAACAAGACATCCTTGTGTATAGTTCCAAGTTCCTCTCTACTGCCAGCCTGCCAAATTGGAAGGGTTTTTTGTTGATTGCAAGATTCTGTGGATTCCTTTCCCATTTGCAAGCTTCTTAGGCTTGTCTGACTGTGACTGGGGACCAGAGCTTCCATGGTAAACTCGGATAGCCAACTTTGGAGAAACATGGAGGAAGCCTCCAAAAGAGGCACACTGGTGAACAGACTGAAGAGGTGAGCTGTGATGCATCCTGAAATACTGCACAGTCCTTACAGCAGGGCTGGGGGATTTGTGGCCCTCCAGATGTTGTTGGACCTAGAGAGGAAAGCCATTTTAATGTGGTCCATATTTTTAAGCAGATTGACCCAATTTGTACCTGGACTAATACACAGATCAGAAAGAAAGTTATCCTTCCAAGTTCACACTTCTCCAAACTTTGCAATAGAATCTCAGCTGAAAACACGTACCAAAATGCACAAAAAGAGAGAGAAAACACATTTTAGGACAAAATGCACTTAGAAATGCATACGCTAAGATAAAATACCCTTAAATGCTAGCTGGTGTTTGAATTACCTACCTTTTTTTTCTTTTTTTTTACTAGTTGGGAAGTAAAAGAGGAAAGGGTTGGTTCACTACGCAGCTGGGAATTATTCCTATGGGGTGGAAGAAAGAATCCTTTCTGTCACTGGACATTCAAAGTAGTTGTGATGTGGGCATTAGGCGCTTAGTCCCAATATGTATGAACTCCCATTCTTGTCTAAATTTTATTGTGTGAATCAGGACTAGATATACATGCATGTGTGCATGCAATCTCTGCATCACATGCTATTTTAACTTGCTTTTAACTGAAAATCCACAAAGCACAGGTCCATTAAACCCCAATATAAATTTTAAACAAAAATAAAGTAACAGCAAGATAAAATCCACAGCGAACTAGCAGCAATCAAGTTTCAACAGCCATAAAATAGTTACTGAGAACAGTCATAAGGCCACCCAAAGGCCTGCTGAAAAAGTACCACCTTTGCTAAATGCAGGAAGGATTAAGGAAATACTACCTTCTGTATGCCGTGCTAGGGCTGTTAGCACACTTTTCCACCTCATTGACAGGAACTCCAGTTGGGTGAGTTTGTGAACTGGTCCTGAAAGAGCATGGAAAGGCAAATAAATCACTGAGTTGCTCACTGCTGCCTTCTGCTGAAGACACTAAGGAAATCATTTGCCATACTTTCTGCTGGGAAAGCTGCAAAAATAGTTTGCTGGTGTTTTCTGATGAGAACATGCTTAGCCTTCTCTTGCCAGGTGCATTTCCAATAAAATCTTCTCCTTCCTGTGTTGTTCCAGATGTGTTTGAGAGGTCAGATCTAGATCTAGAATACCGGTGGAGGTAAAAGCAGGGCTTCTTTTCAGCGGGAACTCACGGGAACTGAGTTCTGACACCTCTCGGGTGGGCCCCATTGCCATTATAAGAGAACAAGGGAGAAGTTCACGGTGAGCTCCAGCACCCCTTTTTCTAGAAAAATGGCACTGGGTAAAAGCAATTGTGGAGAGATGTTCAGGGGGAAAGCAATTGGAGAGGAAATGTTAAGCACCCACTTCACCCTGCCCCTTTAAACTGCAAGGTGCTCTCTCCTTCCTAATTTCCTAATGGTGGGTTGCAGTGGTAAAAGGACCTTTGAACAAACATTACACATGGTTGCAGTGTGACATGTAGTTTGACCATCAGACTTGCCCAGTTTTAGATCCATTTCCTACAACCCTGGTGAGCAAAAAAGAAAACAATGACATATATATGACAACACTGGACACAGGTATAAGTTGATACTCTTGTTGGCATCCATCTGTCTTGAGAGACAATGGAGCTGACCTCTGAGGGTGAAGTCCAACCATGCATTAGCAGCACCAAAGTGACCTCCCCGGGGTACAAGCCTGGGCAGTCTCTATGCAGGTCCTGGGCTGCCCAGATGAGACCCCTGACTCGGCCTCACTTTTGTGGAAAGCAGAGCAATTTGTTTGGCATCAGCTTGGCTGCAGGAGTTGCCAGAAGCAGGCAGACAAGGTACCACCCAACTGTCTTAGGTGTTGTTGTTAGAATTTGTTAGTCACTTTATCTTGCACAGGGCAACCTAAAGCAACTTACAAACAAACAAACAAACAAACAGATGGACAGACAGACAATAATGTGGATGCATTAAAACCAAACAACCCACCCACTTCTAAAAGACAACAGATAGTTAAAAGGCCGAAGTCCTGGTTATAGAGAAAAGTTTTTACCTTGCACCTAAAGAAGGTGCTAGGTGAGCCTCCCTGGAGAGAGCATTCCACAAATTACATGCAAGATGCCTTGAATACAAGCATACTTTATTTCCAAATGCATCTGTCTCACCATCCATGTTCCATTTGAAGCATCTGTGGACCAAGAACAGCAGTACCAGCACAAACACGAACACATGTTTAACCCTGTTAACTCTCATTTCAGGCACTGGCATATGTATCTATTTTCTATAATTATGGAAGGGTTTTCTTAGATGAGTTGCCCAAGTTTCAGAGCTGGATATGCAATCCCTGACAAAATCCAATGTATCTTGCAGTTTTGCCATATTCCTGTTACAGCTTTGTGCTTTGTTGTGCTGAGTGCAGCATCCCCATTCATAATCAGTTCTTCGAAAAGACAGTGATTTCATTTAATTGAAATTAACACTTGGACTTGTTTCCATCTGCAGCTGACAGCAGTCCTAGCCCCACAGTAGTAATGTCTAGTAATGTTTGCGAGATGTGCTGGCCCTGAATATTAAGCCATCAGCATGATCACTGTGTAAGGGAGGAATCCTGCTTAGCATGAGGCATCGTCTATGATGGAATGCATCCAGTCCCACAATTCTTGAGGAACTGTGTCTCCCAGACTTTCAAGTCTCCTGTATTTTTGGAAATCCAGTTAAAACCTGGAAAACTCCTTCAGTGTCCTGAAGAATTTGCACTCTTTGTTGTCAGCTAGCAAGTCATTCAGTGTTAGCAACTGGAGACCTTGCCCCATGTCATGATTCCCTGGCTGTGTGATCTCTTCTGCGGTCAGTCCATGTAGCTGCTTGATGAGCTTTGTTCGGTCCAGATTGAATTTAGAGATGAGGTGCAGGTTTACTCAGAGCTAAGTCTCAAGCTATTCACTTATGTTTACTTGCTTGCTAAGTAAGGGCTCGTCCACACTTTCTTTCTTTCTTTCTTTCTTTCTTTCTTTCTTTCTTTCTTTCTTTTAGTTTAGTTTTAAGGAATGTAAATTGATTTTATTTTTTTCTTGTTCCATTTTGGAAAGATTGGAAGGAATTTGGTTTTATTTTAAAAGACAAGAAACCGAAAGGTCAAACTTCCTTTTTTGTGTGACATTATACTGCCTACAGGCATAAAGAAAAACTTTCTTTAAGGGATTTGCCTTCATAATTAATTTTTTATATTTAGCTTTGTCTGGAGCTGGGGGGTTTTAAGCTCCTGAGACTGTTGAATATTCTTCTGAGAATTATAGCTAAATGTTCTATCAAATTAACTATTTTTCCTCAAGGGGCAACTTCTTACTGCTGTGACAACCATAAGTCAATATTTAATTTATTGTACCCTTGCTTCTCCCTTTCTTATTTCCTATGTTTCCCCATTCTTCTCCTGCTCCATTATTTCTTTATATTATTCTTTGGTTTTCTACATGCATGTCTTCCCTCACAAATGTGCTATGTGTGTTTGTTTGGTTGGTTGGTTGTAGAGCACAAACCTCCTAGGAGACTTAGTTTGGTCAGAATTGAGTACACACTTCCAGAGTTAATGCTAAATACATTACTTCTGGTTAATGAGCCACCATAATCGCTAGAGGCCCATGAAAATTTGTGTCCTGGGTTTTTTGGACTCTTCTACCCATGTACTGTCTGAAACCAAAGGGGCACATTGGGTGCCAGATGTGAAATATATTAGCATTATTTTCAGCTTTCCTACCCCATTATCAATCAGTTCCTGTGCTTGGAGACATACCCACAAACACCCATCCCTTAATTCTCAGCTTGTGCTCAGAGGGGCCCCTCTCCCAGTTCCTTAATTCTTACTGTACGCTCATCCAGCTGAGCCACTAGTTTGCTCTGATTGATGGACCTCAGGGTTCTAGCAAAAAATAACAATGAAGTAGGCCTTGCAAGACCAAAGTCTGCTGAATGTATTGGTGATGGTTTGGAGGACGACCCGATGCAACAGCTATTCTTGTATTTCCTAAAATGCTTTTTTGAGCATTCATTTCTGGAGTAGAAGTGTTCCTTGTTTTAAATGTAGTGCAGAAAAAGGAAATTCAATGCATAATGGCTTCCTCCCCGAAATACACTTTCCTGTGTGAACTTCCATACTGGCCAGTTACCGTATTTTTCACTCCATAAGATGCACTTTTTTCCTCCTGAAAAGTAAGGGGAAATGTCTGTGCGTCTTATGGAGCGAATGTGTGGTCCCTGGAGCTGAACTGCCCTGGGGCAAAAGCAGATCCTGCTTTTTTTTAAAAGAGAGAGAGAGAAGGGGGTGTTGAAAGGAAGCCCGCTGAGCAGCTGCTCAGCAAACTATCGGGGAGAGAGATAAGGGAGAGAGATTCCAGCCCCGCCCCCTTGCAGAGGGAGGCTGTTTCCCCAGCAACATGTGACTGGCTGATTAGATTATCTGTCTGGAAACTGTAGAAATGGCTTCCTGAAGCTGCAGAACTGTGAGTTAAACCCCATAAAAAAGGGTTTTTCCCTTTGCAAAGTAAGCTCAACAACTTTAAGCTGATCCTTAAAAAATGGGGCTTTTCTCCTTTGCAAAAGAAGCTCCAGAAATTTGAGCTGATCCTCAAAAAAATGGGGCTTTTCCCCTCTAAAAACTAGGTGCGTCCTATGGTCAGGTGCGCCTTATAGAGTGAAAAATACGGTAACTTCTGTGACCTACCTTACAGGATTGCTCCAAGGATTGCAATGATAATGTATGTTAACTGTGCTGAGGACTCTTAAAGCTGCAATTCTCACCCCACTAACCTGGGAGCAAACCCCATTGAGTTCAGCAGGACTGAGGAGGCACACTGATAGGCACCACATACACGCCTCTTAGCTGGCTTTTGTATTATTATTCCTTCGGTAAGATGTTAGTTCTGGTTGATCATACTTTTCTCTCTGAAGCAGATACAATGAAGCTATCACATATCCCCTTGTGGATTGCTTCCTTTGGTAGCATTCAATGAAATAACACAAGGATGCTCTACTATGACAAAAGGAGGGTTTAGCTATGAATTTCTGAGTGGATAAAATAAATAAGACTCAATACTAGACCTCTTGGTGCAGGAGCATTCTGCAGCCTATTCAAGCACTGCCTTAAGACTACTTTAAGCATGCATTTCTGAAATGTAGCAAGTTCTGCAACGAAATGCTACCGTATATCCCTAATGGGTTACCTATGTCTGTAGCTGAGAGGGTTGAAAAATAAATGAAAGTAATGCTCAAAAGCAGGAGTCCCTACTCTATCTTGGGTCATTCCTCATATGCATTTTTTTTTAAAAAAGATTTGGAACTTTTAAAAATTGCAACCAGTTTGCATTCAAGTCAATATGACACGAGGCTTCTGTGTGCAACTGACTTGGCTGTTTGCACTGAGGAGGCAATTTAAGTAGATTTCTGTAACCTAAAAGGTATGGGGAAGGACTCCAAACCACTCTCAGTCCTACCTATGACCTGCATTATTAATAATGGACTACATTGCAGGGCTGCTACAACTTTATGTTCTTTCACCACAGTCCTACAACATGCAATATTGTATTGCTTTTAAATGTTTTTATGTTGCCATACACCACCATGATGCTTTGTGACAAGGCAGTATACAGTGGTACCTCAGGTTACAAACGCTTCGGGTTACGAACTCCGCTAACCTGGAAGTAGTACCTCAGGTTGCGAACTTTGCCCCAGGATGAGAACGGAAATCGCGTGGTGGCAGCGCAGCGGCAGCAGGAGGCCCCATTAGCGAAAGCGCGCCTCAGGTTAAGAACGGTTTCAGGTTAAGAACGGACCTCCGGAATGAATTAAGTTTGTAACTCGAGGTACCACTGTATACTTTTCTAAATACAGTGGATCCTCCGGATACGAACTTAATTCATTCCGGGGGTCCTTATGTACCCCAAAAAGTCCGCAACATGAGGTGTGCGCGCACCTGGTACGATACAGCGCTTCTGCGCATGCGCGCACGGCAGAACCAGGAAGTATAGGCTACATTTCCGGGTTTGCGACTTTCGCAACCCGAAAGTTACGTTACCCAAAGGTAACAATAACCTGAGGGTCCACTGTAAATCTAGGAAGAATGGACTCCATTTGATTTGGGATTTGCATTAGCACTAAAGTAAGAAATGAGTTAGGAAGGACAGGACCTCTTTTCTCCACTGTTGCCTCTGCGTGTGTGCATGCATGCACCCGGGTGGCCAATTCCAGCTACATTTAAATCTTGGATATCTTCATTGATTTTTATGGGCAACACTCTCTTTCAACCCTGGGGACATTTTAAAATACCTTCACAGTGAGACCCAGAAAATGACCTACCCAAACCCTAAGATTGTTTTTCTGTACCCTTATCTCTATGTGTCTCCTCCTTCTCACTCCTCTCTTTTCAGGTACTCCGTTTTATTTCTCCTACCACCTGTTTGTCAGGTTTTTGCCATCTCGGTTTATCGATATTCCATGCCATTCTTATGGGACTTCTTTGCCTCCATAGATTTCTCTTCCTCTCTGTCAAGATGGGTTGTACTCTTGCAAGCCGCTCCCACTTCTTATGCATGGGTGTTGCTGTTTTGTATGCATAATGGCAGACATAAAAACATAAATAGAGCCTGCTGGATCAGGCCAGTGGCCCATCTAGCAGAGCATCTTGTTCTCACAATGGTCAACCAGATATCTGGCTGTGAGAAACCTGCAAGACGATCTGCGCACAAGAGCTCTCTCCCCTTCTGCAGTTTCCAGCAACTGATACTCAGTCTAAAAACACTCTCTCCTACATATACTCCTTAGTTTTTACTCTAAACATACTTTTTTGTAAGTAAGTTCCACTGCTTTAAAAAAAAAAAAAGAACACTTCTAAAGTGTGTGCTTGGATTTCAGGCTAAAACTCAGAGTATTTCCTACTCTACACTATCTAACCCTTCAGGCAGAAAAGTAAAGAAAAGCTTTCAAATGCCTCAAAATACTTTTAATGGTTTATGTGTCCCATTTCATTTTGTAACTCTTCTGGGGATTGAATTAGAATGTGTCCATCAAGCTTTCGCAGACAGGAAAGCCATGCCCGCGCTTGCTTCTTGCAATCCACCAATCCCTTCTCTTGCACAGTGTGCAGCTTTTATCTGAGAGGCAGCAGTGACAAGAGTGCTGGATGTGGGAAATGCTGGTCAGATCTCTTCTCTCCTGTGAAGCGCATTGGCCACTCTGCCTGTGCACCTCGTCCTACCGGGCTATTGTGAGCCTCAAAGGGGGAAGGACTATAGCTCAGTGGATGGGGAGCCTCAGCCCTTCCGGATGCTATAACCTGTGCCATCCCTGACTACTGGCCGTGTTGGCTGGGGCTGATAGTAGTTGGAGCTCAGCAATATCTAGAGGGCCACTGGTTCCCCACCCCTGGCTTAAAGAGACGGTGCAAACATGCAGACTGTCAGAGAGCACTTTGCACCACTCTGCTCCTTTCCATTCCTTTTTACTGCCACACTTCACTGAGCTAAGCCAAGGCTTGGCTTAGTGCTAGGTTTCCCAAACTTGGGTCTCCAGCTGTTTTTGGACTACAACTCCCACCATCCCTAGCTAGCAGGGCCAGAGGTGTGGGATGATGGGAATTGTAGTCCAAAAACAGCTAGAGACCCAAGTTTGGGAAACCCTAGCTTAGTGTTTTCCTGAACTGGAACTCATGGCTCAGCTCTCTCCTTACTAACCAAGAGCTGTTGCCAAGAACAACCCTTAACCATGAGTCCTGGATGGGGAAAAAAATAAATGCTAAGCTGAACCCTGGCTTAGCTCAGCCTGACACAGGATCATGGAGGAGCTGTGAGCTCTTGCTTTATTTTTATTTTTGAGAAGCCCTTCCTTTGGCTGGAATCCAGTTGCGGCACTTCAAGAGTGTCCATTGTGCGATCTCAACTACTAACTCCGGAGAGTATAGGGATTACATTTCCTGGTATTTAGATAAACACTAAATCCTTCACCTTTTAAAAAAAGATTGCTATGATTACATAAAGGGTTGGATTTATTCCCCCCAAGGTTGCTTTCAAAAGGGACACAGGTGTCACCTGCAGATGCAGTCACAGCTTGAGAGAGGTTGTTTTGGCTAGAAAGGGTCTGCCTGGCAGATGCATTGTCAGCGTATGATTTTGATGCTAATGAAGCCGTGAAAAGGCTCAAGAAGAGCCACAACACAGCCCCAGTGGTGACTGCAGATAGGGAGACAAGGAGGAACACAGTCACCCAGGGCTAGATTGTCAAGATATACTGCAGCCTATGAAAAGAGAGGAAGGGCTCTCTGCTCTTTTCCTCAGGAAACAAAAGCTCTTCTAGTCCCCCACCCCCACCCCACCCCGGATGTGTGTATGCTGCTGCAACCAGAATATTTCCTTATACATCTGGGTGATAGAAGTCCAATCAAATCCCACTGGACCACAGCAGACAGTATTCCTGTGCAAATGTTTATTTTGCATACACATGAACATATGTGGGGGAGGATTGCACCAGCTTATGCACATTTGAAATCCCAACAGTGCAGGTGATCTGTATTCCGCATTTTTGCAGTGTCAGAGCCTATGGACATATGGACAAGCACATGAGCAGATAGAATCTCAAATGGATAGGGGCAAGCAGGTGTGACCATCTGTCTTCTGTCTCCCACTCCCACCTATATACAGATGAAACCTCTGCACAGGGTTCTTATTTTTGATTATTCATAAATATGGTGTTAGCATATTGTTTAAACCTCTGCTTCTTCCCAATTGACAGCCCGGCAGATCTCCATAGTGGTTGCTTGGGTGTTTAATGTCACAGGTATTTGCATTACCTGTTTGCTTTGGCTTCTTTTGCAGTGTCATTTACAGTGGATTGGATCCAGACTTGCTCCTCTGCAAACAGAAGGGCTTCTTCTGTTTCTGGAGGGAACTGGGGCCTAGCAGATGCTCCCCACTGGAGGAAGGGGACAAGCAGGAGGTTTTGGCTGATTTCCCCTTTCCCCTACAACCCCCAGCACCACATCCCACGATGCTCCAGAGGGCTCCGCAACCCACCATAGCAGCTTTTCAGAGGTCACAGAGGGTTGCAGGGTTAATAATATGGGGAAATTGCCTCCTCACCTGCTTCCTCCAGCATTACTAACACTCTGCTGAACGGAAGTCTGAATCCAACCCAGTTTCTGTGATGTCATGGTTTTGTCTCTGCTTTGCCCTGTGCTTTGCTTTTAATTTACAATAACAATCCTGGCAACGCATCCCCGACATTCCCATATCATGCTTATAGCTGTGCACCTGTCCATTTCTCTGGGTCAAGAAGGCTGGAACTTGGCAGTTGGAAGAGGGCTGCTGCATCAGCATTGAAGCAACTCGGACTGGGAGCTTATATGGGAGATGGAGGCTTCCTTCCTGACTCTTCGCCAGGCCCTGATGTGGACAGGTCCCCCTCCACTCAGGTAGTCTCACATGTAGCTCGCACAGCACTTCAGCAGCAGCTCCTACCAGGCTCAACCATCTCCTCTGATCCTGTGACCCTGCAGGAGATGAAGCTGGGTCTACAAGCAAGCCAGGAACGCAGGGATGCTGACCTCCAGGCCTGGGTCAGGCATATCCAGGTCCAACAGCTCTTCAATGTCTCTGGCAGCAACCCTTGCTCCTCCTTTGAGGAAAAGTCAGATTTGAGTTATGGGCAGGGCTGAATTCTGACAGCGCCTCTCCTATAAGAGCTGTTTTGGACTTGCTAGAAGTGCGAATGTGTTTGCCTCTTAAAGTGTCTGTCTCAGTGAGAACAATACAGGCATTAAAGTGTGTTAAGTGTTTGCTAAACTCAAGTAATTGTTCATGTAGGGATATAGTGGCAATGGTACTTTTAATCACCATGGCATAGGAGATCAGTGTCATATCTCAAAGCCCCTTTAAGACTGAGTGAGACCACATGCAAAATACTGCCTCAAAAACCAGACACTGCTCTGTATTCTTGTATTCCTTACTGCCTTCATTGCATATCAGACACTGTAGAGTTCCATAAAGATTTTCATTTCCACTTTTAACAGACACCAGAAAGCAATATGTACACAGTTGCATTGAATCCAGTCTTTATAGCAGCCTCTAAAGCACATCAGCACATCAAACTTTCATGCATCCCATGCATTTAGGAAATCACTCATTTATTTGCTCCAACATTTATATGGCTGCTTTGAACAATGAATTCAGTGGCAAGCTTCCAGCCACACATACCTTCAGTGGGCATTTGCTGGGAACTGGCAGCTCAAAACTGGAATTTTCTCCCAATGCTAGGTAAGGTTGTTTTTATTCACAGAATATTTATTTTATTTTATAAATATTTTAGTTACATTGAATGAATGAATTTATTCTTACGGTCACAGACCAGTTACATTAATATCCCACTTTTCCTACCAGGAGATCCAAGATGGTTTCTTGTCTAGGTATTAGGCAGCCCTGAACCTCCTTAGCTTTAAACACAGAATTTTGTCAGTCATCCTGTCCTGAGCATCCCCCAGCCAAAGAAGATGCATGCCTGATAGCAATTCTTTATGGTCAAAAGCACACGCTTACAAAAACTCCTACAGTGCCCCAGATACACATGCACACACGCTTCTAGGCAGCTGTTACCAGTTCCATGCCCACGGAGAAGTTACAGCAACTGTGGGACCATGACACACACAAACACACCAGCTTATGTGCCTGCATCTGATGGAGCGCATGCATTCAAGCTGAGGCTTCTCCTACATGGAAGCCACCACTGATCTTCAAGCCTTTTCTGGTTGTAGGAGACAGTGGTGCAGGGGATGGAGAGGATTTGACTGTCTGCTCCTTGCCTGAACAGCCTCTTACTCTGTTCCGACAAATCCTGACTCCTTTGACCCTTCCTCTTTCCCCGGCTTCTGCCTCATGGGCAGCACCAAAGTCGCTGGCCCCTTCTCCTGGGACAATCCTCTGGGCCCCTGCCTCTGCCACACACTCGACAGAGCCCTGACACATCCTCAAACCAGGGCCATCCTGTCTTTCTAATGTGAAGATAGCCCTAATCTACCTACCTGTTTCTCAGGAAGCACCAGTGTCATCTTGGCTCCAGCTAGATCATTATATTCACCTTTTTCAAAGCAGTGAGTGCTGCTGTCAATAAGTCCCTTGGCACGATATGTGGGAGCATAATTATTAATAGCTTTATAGCATGTTTCACATAGAGATGGTTTTATTATCTTGTTCATTGCCATAAAGACTTGGGCACTTAGGCCACAGTTAGTCTTTGCATGCCTATTTTGGACTTACTAACTTTCTTGGAGATGCACACTTGTGGAGGTGCACACATGAGAGCGCACCTTTCCACCACCAGCACACCCAGTCATGGTTCTACAAAGAGAACAGAGAGAAGACACTGCATGGGACAGGAGGGAAGAAGAGAAACTGGTGACACTTTTGAAAATCTGTTTCTCCCTTTCCTTCCACTATGGATTCCCTCTTAAGTGGAGGACCTCTATGGTTGTACACATGTGTGCATAGAGCCCCTTTTGAGGAACCTCAAATATGAGGGTGGTGGGGAGTGTGGCTGATCTGGGGGCGCTTTTGCATAGAGGAGTAGACAGGCACCATTCCCAAGGGCCCAACTACTTAGATATGAAAACTAGATGAAGGAGAAAGCTCTTTTTAAAAAATAAACATGTAACATGTACTGCATTTTGGTCCTCAGTCTCTTGGCTGCTATATCATTCCTTGCTTAGCCTGTCCATTTCAGGAGGCCTCACGCAGAGTTTCCTGGTAGTTTTGCACAAAATGTGGCTTATTTTAATGTGGGCTGTTCTCATTTATTTGTAATGATTGCATTCTGCAAGTGAAACAGTGGGTTTGATCTAAAATAATTGCTTTGTGCATTATGGACAAATCCCCACCATGCTCACTTGCCTTTTTCTATGATCTGAGATGCTTTATGGTATTCTAGATACATGAAAGGCCATGATCATTTCAAAGTTGATTAACATGCTTTAAACCAGTAAATAGCCCCATTTTCCCAATTCCTCTCGCATTTTTAGCAGTGCCTCAGTGAGAAGCAGCAGTAGATGTTGTCATCTCTGCACACAAAGCCATCCATCCATCATTAATATTTAAAATTCAATCATTAAGCAGGACAGAAGTGCTGTATTTGTTGAAAATCATCAGCAACTAATGGCTTAAAAACTTAGCAATTGGGGGCTTCTTTTGGATTATTTCATGCTGTTGAGCTCCCCGTCAAAACGCAAAAAAACGTATTAACTAGGATGGGACTGTGCACCCTGGGGTTGCTTACAATATGTAATTTACTAAGCACACATGCTTGGAGAAAAACGGATCAAACAGCTAAGATCTGAGCCGTCTGCAGCCTCTTTCAAAGTAAGCAAATGAACAAAACATTCAGAGAAGGCTGTTCTACCAAAGCATCGCTTTTTTTGCTTTATGAAATATATTCCAGTTTGGTGTACAATTCATTTACAACAGTGATGAATAGCAGCTTACATTTTTGTGTGACTGGAATCTTATTCTTTCCCCCCTTTTTCAGCTCCATTCTTTTATCAGCAATCTCTTTTGAGTCCTTCCATATATTTGTCTCCATTATATCTTGGGCAAAGACAGTACAGTAAATCTGAGCCGGACTCCTCCGACCCAGGCCACCTGCTGATACACTGTGTCTGTATACATTTTCCAGGCCTGAATGTTTACAAAAGAAATAGACAAAAGACTCTGAATTTCCATTCTAACCATATGGGAGTTGGACATCTAATCACCCATTGATGTGGCTGATCGTCTCCCCTTGTATTTGTATTCTGTGAGGTTTGGAAAAGGTCACGGCGTCCTTCAGCATTCACAAATGTGTTATAATCATAGAGATAATGGATAGAAGGAATGTTCTCTTTTAGATCAAGTGGGGCTTGAACATGCAATCCTATGAGACAGAGAGAAGAAGCACGAGGCAGTGGCTTGTAGGAGCAGGAGCAAGAGTTTTTTCTAGGCTACAACCCTGGAATTTGTACAGACATCACAATTAGTGCTATTGCATAAAGTGTTTATCCTTTTCTGCAGATCAGTTACCTGAATAACAATGGACTCCAGTAGCCCACAGAAGTTTGCCATAAAAAAATACTTACCAACCTGCATGGAATTCCTTGTCGCCTGTGGCTACTAGTCATTTATTGGCCCAGTCAGTCATTTATAGGTCCAGGTGTCAGAAGCAGCATCACAACCCCACATGCTTTTCTTCCTGCACTGCATGGGGTTGGACTAGATGACCCTTGGGGGCCCTTCCAACGATACAGTTCTATTATCCTATTCTTTGCAGTGAGTGGTGTTATATGTCCAGTGTGCTGGAAAGAGAGACCGCTTCCTCACTTACAAAATACAGCATGATGTCATGTCAAAACCTACAATTTGCATGGTAGCAGATAAAATCCACATACAGGATCAGGCTGCAAAGTCAACACATGGTTTTGAATCTTACTAGTAAATTCACTTTAGACTAAGGCATTTTTCTGCTTCCAGTTTTAAATTACTTTTACAAACCTTTGTAAGGCAGAGAATAGAATTATAGAATCATATTGCAGGAAAGTGCTTTAAGGGCATTTTCATAAGTGAAGGTCAAAATGTCTTTCAGTCTGCAATATATCTCTTCTAAATATTGTCAATGTGGTATAAAAAGTGGGTCATTTTTAAACTAGATGTGTGCTCCAATCAATGTGTCTCTTTGATTTGATTTACAAACTTGGGAAATTCAAATATGGTTCTTTGGCATCAATTTTGAAAATGCTCTATTTCCTGTCCAGGCAGGATTCCTTAACCATGTTTGCAATCCACCAATGCCATGTGCTTATCCTGCCTATTAAACTCTGATGTGTGTTTGTTCCCCTAAGCAATATTGCCCAGATACGTTAATGGTCAGAATTAAATTCCTCTCTCTTGCAACAGGAATGGCTTTCTGTCTTCTCCTAGACTTGTGGCTGGGCAGCTCCAGGAGTGCTTGGGGGAAGCAATTTATCTGGACAAGGGATAGCCAATTTGATACCCCTCCCCCAATGTTACTGGACTACAATTCCCATCACCCCTGACCATTGCACATGCTGGCTCAGACTGATGGGAGTTGTAGTCCTACAACATCTGGAGGGCCCCCACATAGGCTACCCCAGTCTAGAACCATTTCAGTCCAGGTTCAGGTCCAGCTTGGGCACTGAAATGGTATTGGTTTCATTGACAGATGACTTCTGTCGAGAAAAGGATAAAGGGGTTGTATTCTTGCTGATACTTCTTGATTTCTCAGCGGCTTTTGATATCTTCAGCCATGGTATCTTGCTGGATCACATCTATGGGTTGGGAGACATGATGATATGGTGGTTCTGCCCCCACTTGAAGGACTATTTCCCACGTTTCAAGTTGTCCATGTGAAAAGGTTCCTCATGGAAGTTAAAAGGCTGCGGAATACTGCTCTAAATCACACAGAATTGTCCTGCATAAAGTCCAGTTAAGGTTTCCAGCCCACCTAGTAAAATCTGCTGGCAAATCCTTTCACATCCTTCAGTAGAGAGTTATGGTTCCTTTGACCTATCCCATAGCCATCATTCCACAAATATCATCCAGTAATCAAATATGGTTATTAGCAGTGAGTTTGCAAGGTCAATAGATGTTAACTGCTTCTATCATGTTTATACTAACCTGTGCAGAAATCCAAACCCCAGAAAATGAGGAGGAGAAGCCAATACAAGCTAACAGGATTCACAGTAAAAATATGTCCCAGTTTATCTAAACTAGGAACAGCTTTAACCAAGTCCGTGAAACCACTTTGATGATGCGAGACTGAACAGATCGATCCACCCATAATAAGATCTCGCAAATAGCTACTCCCTTTTTGCAGTTCAGTTTTCAAAAAACTGAACTGCAGCTTCAGCAGCTGTTGGAATGCCTGCATGAATTAATATCTGTCACTTTTCCATCTATGCCAGCCCATTAATACGCATCACCAGGCTTTCAAGAAGTGAATTTTTAAATAGCAAGTTAACTGTTCACAACTTGGCAGTATGAAAGCTGGCTGTTGCTCATTTCTTAGGTCTTTTTTTTTTAAAGTTCCCTGTTTGAAGAACTAACTGGAAGAGGCAGAGACACACCCTTTCCACTGTCATTTTCTCTAACCAAATATATCTGGACAGCTTTTAAGAGAAAATTTATAAAGAGTTGTCAAGGGGGTCTCTTGAGTATAATCAACTGTGATTTTTCTTAAAGGACTTTCCCAACAATGGGCAGGATATTGTTGTAACATGACTTGGGACTTGAAGCACCCATGAAAGAACCGAAAAGCATATGGAGGAGCCTTACACTGAAACAGGCCAATGATCCACCCTGTCCAGTATTGTCTTCTCCACACAGAGGTCTTTCACAGGCCTGTTATTCAATATCCTTTAAACCAGGGGTGGGGAGCTTGTGGCCCGCCAGATCTTGGTGGACTCCCAACTCTCATCATACCCAGCCAGCATGGGCAACAGGGATCATGGAGTTGTAGTTCAACAACATCTGGAGGGAGCCACAGGCTTTAAAGGAAGATACTGGGAATTGGATCTGGCACCTTCTATGTGCAAAGAATGTGTGTGGCTACTGAGCTATGGCTGCTCCTTGTATCTGTGGCAGAACACATGCTTTGCATGGAAAGAGCAAACAAATTTGTCCTCCTGACCTTTTCAAGAATGTGTCCACCTTTTTAAAAGAACGAGGGCGAGGAATGTGGCTGGCCAAGGAGAAAGAGATGGGAGAGTTCTATCCTTCTCAAATGACTTCTCACTCAAAATTTTCAATCTGCATCCTTCTCTCTAGAGCTGAAACATTAGAGCAGTTTAACATGCGATACTTAAAGCTGTTTGTGTGTGCCCATCTGAATATTTCAGTGGATGCACTACCTAGATAGGAACAAGATTCCTAGACTCATCTGTAGTCAAGAGGGCTAGAACACTGGGGGAACCTGACAGAACCCCACACGACCACATAACAAACCTGGTTCAATATAGGCTCTTATCTCTACAGCAAAAGTGCAATTCACCCTATTTTGTGACACCTCCAATTCTTGAAGGATTGTAAAGATTCAGTGTAGAACAGAATTCCTGAACCTTGAGTCCCCATATATATATTGTGGGACTACAACTTCCATCATCCTCAGCCAGCTTAGTGCAGTGGTCAGGGGAAATGGCAGTAGTGGTCCAAAACTTCCAATAACCCACTGTTGCAAAAGAGTGGTGTAGAGAATAAAGAGAAGTTGAATGACTGGTACTTCCAGAGAAAACTGATGTTCAGGTCTTCTCAAGTGTTCAAGTGTTGAGCAGAGAAGGATGTCCCTGCCCTATCAAGTCAGTAACTCTGCAAAGGAGTTGATCCAAGGCAACCATGCCTCTTGGATTTACAGTGCTCTGATAAATGAGTCTAAAGTGAGGAGGAAGGCAAGGGGCCTATGCAAGTTGATTTGAATAAGGGAAGGAACTTAACTGTTCTCTAGGTATTTCTTCTGTTAACATCCTTGGAAGAGTTTGATGGAGCTAGAACCCATGCTGTCTTCTACAGAGTGATTTTGCAGTCAAAGTTTGCAGTCAAATTTATGTTCTACCTGTGGGAATACAAAAAGCATCCTGTCCTGTGTGAAGGTACCTAAAGTTGTATTCTGCAACTTGTCATGGATGCTACAGGGTGAGTCTTTTAAAAGAGGCCCCGTGGAACATGTGTACTCTGTATCCACAGGGCCTCTTTTAAAGGACTCACCCTGTATACCGGTAATAGTTTGTCAGTGGTGGATTTATACCGGACTGTCCACACATAATTCCTCTATTAGATGCTCTACAATGCTTCCCCAATATTCCCACATTGTTGCTATCTGTAGGGATACTCCTGCACTGTCACTGTAAACAACAAAAATAGGACACACATCCTTGAACATTTGTCACATGAAAAGCTACAGGATTTCAACAGGAAGCTATGAGACCTACACTAATTGTAAACAAAGCAGTAAGTACAGTGGATGCTCGGGTTGCAAATGTGATCCGTGTGGGAGGCACGTTCGCAACCCGCAGCGCCGCATCTGCACACGCGCGGGTCGCAATTCGGTGCTTCTACGCATGCGCAAAGCACGATTTAGCGCTTCTGCGCATGCGTGAATGCCGAAACCCAGAAGGAACCCATTCCAGTACTTCTGGGTTCGGCGCAGTGCGCAACCCAAAAACTCGCAACCTGAAGCGTCTGTAACCCGAGGTATGACTGTATGCTTCAAAATATTTGCACAAACAGCATTAAAAGTGGAATTGCTTATAACCACCCTGATACCATTGTTAGCACAAATCATCATGATCACACAATTAAAAGGAAGTCTGGAGGGGTTCTGTTTTTCCACACAAATAATTTTGTTACTTTGAAAAGGAGGCACGATTATCTCTTTGTATTGCTATAAGCAACAGTGTTTCACCCTGGACTTGCCTAGTTCGTAAACATGCCCCTTCCTTAAGAGTACTTTGTGTATTATTTTATCCAACACGGATATTAATACCTATGCAGAGAAAAGCATTTAAAGCATAATACAATAATACCTACTAAGGAATTTATTTCGCTCCTGATGCAAGCATTGGAAAGCTTATAATTTCAGCATTTTCCCAACAATTGCCATAGCACCAGGAACAAAGAATCATATTCCTCTGTCTCTGCAGAGATCATTTCAGAATTTCACCTTCCTAAATGGCTGTTTGAAATTGTGCATGATTAATGGCTGAAGAGGAAATAAGATTAGATGTCATGACTCTTCCTGTGATTTCCATCTTTCCTGGTATATTTCATTGAAGGACAGACCTGTTCTGAAACCTCAAATCTGGATGCCTTCAAACTATGTCTTGACATTGGAGAATGGATTTAAAAGCAGAATTCCTGTTAGATACACAAAATTAAAATGCTAGATCCCAGCACTCCACTTAATTGTTATTTAAAAACCAAATATAGCTCTTGAGAATTTGGTATGTAATGATGTTCAGAGACAAGCTCTATTCATGTGTTCAGAAGAACATGTGCAGACCAGATATGCACCCAGACTACCCCCAGGCTCACTGCACTGAGTGGGACAGTCTGGTGGGCGCTTGAAAATGTGTCTATTTCAGGGCCCGCGCAAGGCACTTTGACACCTGAGACGAACAACAAAATGGCATCTCCCTGCTAGGGAAGAATTGGTGGGTAAAGATCTATATCAGGAACAAGGGGGGAATCAATTAAATGGTTGCAGTGGAAATCAAAGGCCATCGCAGAGGGAAAAGGGGCCCGCTCTGAATCCTCCTAGGTGGGTATAGAGTCTGAGGGCAGCTACCACCATGTATTCTGCATGGGTGGGAGGAAACCAGCAGTACTTCCTATTATTATTATTATTATTATTATTATTATTTTAATATCATTTTTATTAGTTTCAAATTTTTTACAATAATAACATTCACATATTTTTTCACTTCTTATACCTTTTCGGCTTTTTATAGCCTTGACTTCCTTCAGCCCTTCCATGTGACTTTCTAATATCTATACCTTAATTTATATTTCTTATTTCTACCGTTGTTCTATTATGTCTCTCACTATCTTAATCATTATAAGTTCGTATTTAACAACAATATTTCTTCCTTGATCTACCAAGCCTCTTGCAGTCCTACTAACGTGTTCAATTGAGTACTTTCTTTTAAGTAGTCTGTAAATTTAGTCCAGTCTTTGACGAACTTCTGGTCCCGCTGTTCTCGGATTCTCCCCGCCATTTTGTCCAGTTCTGCATAATCCAATAGTTTCATTCTCCATTCTTCCATTGTCGGTGTTTGTTCTTGTTTCCATTTTTGTGCTATTAGTATTCTCGCCGCAGTCACTGCATATTGGAAAAGCTTGATATCTTGCTTTTTAATGTCTGTACCTATAGGTACCTCCTATTATTTAAGTGGCCACTGTTGAGGTGACCTTGTCAGGGGGGCTGCCAAGGAAGCGACAGAGCCAGCTTCCAAGGAGCATGCCACAGTCACCAACTGCCACTGTGGTGGCGGCAGCAGCAGCAGGCAATGCATTCCTTGGAAGCTGGATCTACTGCTTCTGTGGATGCTGCTGCCTAAAGCAGTCTTCTCACCTTGCCTCATGGGTGGACCCTACTATTGGGAAGCCTGCATTATCAAGGTTTCTTATTATGAGGACGCTTGCAAGCATGTACAGCTGAGTGCACTTATGAGCCCCCTTCAGAAATCCTCACTCAATGTGTGGAAGTTGGTGGTGGTGCAGCCATGCCTGGCACGCATGGGTGCATTTGGAGCCAAGGCTAGCATTCACTCTCCCTCCCCACACATTCCTTTGAACACATGAATAGTGCTACAGGAACCTCTGAATACTGGTTGCAGGAGACAAATGAGGATGGCTGTTGCCATCTTCTCTTGCTTTTAAGCTTCTCAGAGGCAACTGGCTAGCCTCTTCTAGGAACAGAATGTTGGAGAATTTGAATCCTCGGTCTGATCCAACAAAGCTCTTTCTATATTTATGTTTTATTTATTTCAAGCATATATTTTTTTACTCTTTGGCTGCAAAAAAGGCTCCCCAGGGTGGTTTACAAATATCCAAAATAAGACAATTCCTTCCTTTCCGTTTATAATCTGAAAAACAGGATTAAAGAGAGGGGGGAGCCACTTTGCACAGTACTGCTACTTAGTTACAGGGTTGTTGTAAGTACTGTATTGCCTGGGATGTGTTCAAGGAGTGGAGGCGACAAAAGTTGTCATTCTCCAGCTTGGGCAGTGTAGAGGCCTTGAAGCCCCATCTCTTCCATAGCCTGGTGGAATGGATACTGATAGATGTGAACATTTCAATCGAGAAAGCAAAACTCCCTGCTGAGAAGCTGAAGGCAAATCTTAGAGGTCAGGAATAAACAAATAGTGGGCCTTTCTGGGAGGAGAGAGAGAAAGCAGTGACTGTTTTGTCATCATTGCCATCCTGGAAAAGTAGTTATCAGCTGAGGCTAAAAGCTATGGTAAGAGCAAGTAATGGATGGGGTTCAACAGATTAAAAGATAGGTGGGTTGGTAGCTTATGCAGTGTGTAGTGTTATAAAAGACTAACAAATGTTTCAAAGTGCAGTATGAAATTACCACATCACATTTAGGATTATTTTACAATGTGAACTATTAATTATTAGTTCCTTCATTTTGTGTGTAGAGCCATTTCTGGATGGTTGCTGTTATGATAACAGAAGGTGTCATCTGTGTGTCTAATTGGACACACCTTTTGCACATGAATTTTTAACCAAATAGGCCAATAATGGCTCCAAATAGGCTAACCTGCTCTTTTGTATCAGTGGAAGTGTCACTCAGAGATGCTTAACAAGGAGTATATGCAGCTCTTTATGCATGCATGTAATTGTTATTAAAGCTAATGGGAGTTACTTGATGAGGTGAACATGCCCCAGAGTGTCCATACTAAGCAGACTGGGGGAGGGGGGGTTTATTCCTCCATTGTGTAGCTGCCTTAGAAATATTGAAAACTGGTGTGTTTTTAATAAAGGAGAGGCTTACTGTATTAATTATACATCTGTATAACACTGTGCTTTGACACTCTGCGGCTGTGATGACAGTGATGGAACCTCATAAATGGCTTTGGATGTTTGACAAACAGGTGAAACAGGAAGCATGAATGAGCTTGCACTTCCTGTTTTGATGTTTCTGTGTAACACCCAAAGTGCAGACTGGAGCATCTTGTCCATAGGGAAATGAGCGAAATCCAGATGCTGAAAAAACATACGCAGCTCCCAGCCATGTCCAAAGCCCTATACAGAATCACAAAAACAGGAAGTGTGAGCTCACTTGCATTACATATTTTCCCCACTTATTTGAACATTCAAAGTTGCTCCAAACACAAGTCCTCAGCCATTGAAACCTAAGGGGTCCAGAAAGATATTTCTTTTCACGGACTTCCAAATTTTCTTGCATTTAATTTACACATTAAAAGAATAGGTTCTGAATTTCGATGCCTAAATTTGTTTAAAAATGGATTTTCCTGTTGTTTCATAATTGTTTCTGCCAGTGCGATTCCTTTTAACTATACAGAATTCCGAGTAAGATGAGGATTTTCAAATCACTTGTGTGCAGATCCTGAGTCCACATCATTTGTAAGGGACAGGATGTGCTATTTCAAGAACCAAGTACCAAATGCATGACTCTTACAGGCCCCCAACCATTTACACACTGACAGCAGCAACTAAGGTTTGACCATGCAGAGAACCCGGCTAGTTTCCCATTGTCATCTTGGGGGGACATTGGCAGTGTTTTCCAGGCCAAGTCAAGACTTTTGTGCTTCGATAACCACCCAAGAGTGCAGAGAGCTGCAGAAGTAGCAGCTACAGGGGGATTCCTCACCTGTTCTATAGATTACTACTTTGATCCCAAAGTGGCCTTAAGAGGGCTTTTGACAGATTAACCTTGGCTTTCTGGAGGACCTGCCAAGGCCACCCCTCTGGAGTGTTCTCTTCTCCTGCATTCCCAATGCTAACCTATTACTCTCAATTTCAGTTCTTTTTCTTACGTTTTGACGTCATACATTTGTTTTATTATATTTTGAATTGTGTTTGCCATTTTGAGTGCTAATTTAGTATGTGGAAGGTGGGCTGTTATTTTTTTAAGGGCCCCCAATGCGATAAAGTGGTGGTGAAATGAATTGACAATTAAGCAATTGCCCTACCAAAACAGCAGTGGCAGCTAAGCATCTAAGACAGCTAAGCATCCAGTTTTACATGTCACAAGACGCAGGGGCTGTGTACACACCATAAATTGAAAGCACACACCCCTATTATCCTTGGGACTGTAGTTTGTTAAGGGTATTGGGAGTCATAGTTCTGTGAGGGGTAAACTACAGTTATCAGGATTGGGGGGGTAAATGTACATTGGTGTGTGCATGCAGAATTCTCTAAGGAAATGGACAATTTGCCCTTTCTGTTACTTAGCATCCCGCAAATACAGTGGTACCTCGACTTACGACGATAATGCGTTCCGATGCGATTTTCGTAAGTCGAAAAAATTCGTAAGTCGAATCCCCATAGGAATGCATTGGGGGGGGAATTCGTAAGTCGAAAAATCCGGGTCAAAAATTCATAAGTCGAAAAAATCCTATTAAAAGCGGCCACGACGTCTTTTCGTAAGTCGAAAAAATTCGGATGCGGCGGCCATTTTGTTTTACCGGAAGTCATTCGTAACTCGAAAAAAACGTAACTCGAGTTACTCGTAAGTCGAGGTACCACTGTAGCCTACTTATTGAGGGCTCCCCCCCCAAAATGGACTTTGCTCACTGTTAGCTCTCCCATTTAACCCTGCACTACTAATTTCATTTTTAATGCAGAAAGTTATTAGCAGTTTCTACTGAAGAATAATACCTGTGCTTTTTTAGGGCTATGAAATCCCTTATGTTGGTGGTTATGAATCTCTTCATTATACGGTATTATGAAGGCAGCCTGTAAGAAATAGGACTTTCTATTACGGGGACCAAGTAACAGTGATCTTGCAAGGCATTGTTTCTTGTTGTTGATAAGTGGAGGCTTGTGGAAGAGCAGTGATAGGTTGCTCTCTTTTATCTGCTAAGTGCACAGTGCTTGTAAAAATGGCAGTGGCCTTGTTACCACTTGACACGACACTAGTTTTAGCTGTTTACATTGACACGCCACTGCACTCTTTTAAAGCTGCAGCCTGGGGTCAGATTCATTAGAGTACTTCAGAAATGATACCGATAGAGCATCTGGTCTTTATGCTCACTGCTCTAAGCCAGGAGGAGGGGAATTGACATAGCTGAGTGCACCAATTTCAACCTCTCATTCCCTCACAGCCCCCACCCTGCCTCTACCCCGGCCACACGTCTTTTATATCTCTGTCCCCCTGAAAAGCTATTGAGACAGACCAGGGTGTCAGAATGAGTCACCGAGGTGCTTTTGATACCTAGTTAGCTCGCTGTAACATTTCCATTTCACCGTAGCGCAGGAGAAATGGCAATTGCTAAAGGAAAAAGAAAACCCAACCCAGATATATTGCCTGATTTAATAATAATAATAATAATAATAATAATAATCTTATTTTCCCTTATGTTTTCCTTCTCTGATATGTTTGTCAGCAGTGTGGCAATAACAGCACATTCCGATACCTTCCTTTTTTGCCTTGGCTGTTTTGGAAGTAGATTTCCAAGCCCTGATCCACATGATTCTTAGCCCAAAGGAGTGACAATGGCAATGCACATATCTGTATTGCGATGCAGATGTGAATGCGGATCCTGATCCCGCAGAGCAAGCTGGGGTGCATTGGGTGCTTCATGTCCATTTGCACATTATCATTGCAAATTCAGGTGTGCATCCTTATCTGATCATGTGCCTGGTTCTATGTCATGGTCATGCTTGCTGAATTGGGGCATCAGTTGCTTCCCAAAACAATCTGGGCTGAGATAATAACCTTCAACACTGGATTCGGTATTGTTCAGAGGTACCATTTATATAGCATAATTACAGAGAAGCATGAATAGTCTTAAAGGTGTGATGGTGGCTATAGGACATGGCACAATGTTTTCCTGGGTTTAACAATCACAATTTTATTTAAAAAAAAAACCCAACAACAAACAGTTTGATTTGGCAGGATTGTGTCCAAATTACGTCACTGTCAGAAATGTTGGCTGAATATAACTTGCCCCAAAGACCATCAATTGGTCGGAGCATTAAAAATAAAATAACAAAACTGCATCTTTTGGAAATGCTTAACTAAATCAGGAGTGCATTTCTCATATAGTAGATTAAAAAAATTCAGCTATTTGGACATTTTCTTAAAAAATGAAACTGCCCCCCCCCTTTCAAATAGAGTGAAGGAGAAATTTCCATTCTCCTCTAGCAATTATTTTGAAACGCAGTACTACAAATAGATTTTTTGCGGTTGATTTTTAAAACTGTCATGTAATGATGGATAATAAATTATGTCTTCATTGTGGGTAATTTGTCTCTATCAAAAATTTGCCACTCTTTTAACTCTGTGCAATCTTTCCTAGAAATATATTAATATTTTTATTAAAGCAAGAGACCCTGCCTCCCATTTTGTCTGGTTTTTTTTTTTTTTAAATTACTCCTTTAATTAATTCAGTGTTCCCCATGAATATCTGTGGATATCACTACCACTGGTCCTGGTAGGAGATTGTGAAGGATACAAACTCACCGGCAATCACCTCTCTAATGATTTGGCAGATATAATCCAGAACCCATAACTGAGATTACAGTTACCATTTTTTGTTAGCAGCTGATCTGATTAACTGAAATTGAGCATACAATAAACTGAAATGCAACATGCGCTGAATTAAGAACCCTGTCACTGAGCCTTAGGTCTTTTTGTTTACCATTCTGTAACCATAAATCAGATGACAAGTGGAGCAGGTTTGACAGACAAGAAACTGCCTTTTTGGAATCCCACGAGGTTGTTTAGAGAGGATATGGCTAGATTCAATAGGGCAGAGAGAGGGGACAGTCTTCAATGAGCATTAGGGAACCACTTGCGCTGATGCATGACTGTAATCCATCTAAAATATGTCACAGAGCCTTTGTCTGTTTCTGTGCAAGCCTATGCTCATACCCCACCCCCTTTAAAGCACACGAAATTGAGAGGTTCATATTGAAAATCCATATTTAATTGAAAATCTAAGGCAAAACACTGCAACAAGGAATTTGGCCAGTGCAAAGAACAAAGGCCACCGTTCACAAGTGATGCTGAGAATCCTGCATTGGTGCTAGATGCCCTGCTCACAAGTGAAGCCGGCTGAACAGCATCGTGTGAAAATGATGCTGCCTTGTCGGCTGCTTGACAAAGTTTCTGTTTGTTCTCTTAACCGCTGTTTGCTAGTCTCCTATCACACTCATGGCTCCAGTTGCTTGTTCCCATTTTTTCCTGTCCTGTTCAAGTAGAAATTCCGCTTTGCAAGTAAACAGATCTGTGCAGTGCAGCTCGGAGTAAACAGAGAATGTGGTGAATTATTTTTACAAGCAGGGTTTAGTAATTTGCAGTGGATTTCTGTTTCCATGGGAATTTGTGAGTGAAGGAAGCTACATGAAGGTTCTTATGAATAAGTGAGGTGACCTCCGCCTCGCCTCCAACCCTCTTTCCTCCACCACTCCAGTTGATTTCAGTGGCATCTTAAACAGCTTTCAATGCCCATACCATAGACTGGATCTTCCTATATACATTGCAAGGCAATTCCTAAAGTGTGTGTATTTTGGAGATGAGTACAGGCAACTCCCCATTTCCGTTTGCATTCCAAGGCATTCCAAGGCACCACATGCGTCAGCGGGATGTGTGCGAGCCCGCCCTGCCTTGCCCCACCCCCTTCTGGTATCAAAAACTGCATGCGAGTCAGTGGTTGTGCGTGCCTCGAATGTGCACAAATGGGGAGTTGCCTGTACTACAAATGTTTGTGTGTGATGGTTTGTTTTTATCCCTTTCTAAGGCAGCGCTTGCACTCCATCCTTTGGTACTGCTCAGCGCTTGCGATGAACCACAATCACCCTCATCCTGCTATGAAATCGGGCAGGATCCTACTAGATCATGAGGATGAACAATTGGTTCTTCTGCTTCCCCTTGTTATCCATACACATACACCTCCCCCCTCCCCCCATCCCTCTCTGTCTCTTTTTAGGTCATTTATAATCAGCAGTCATGGAGCCCTGGCCTCATTAGTGATATAGCCATTCCTTCAGTGCTTTAGAAATAATCATTTAGGGGGGGAAATGCACAGTTTTCTTCCCTTGAGAGCCTGTGAGTGATGAATTTATTTCAGTCTGGCTGTCTTGCTCAGCCTTATTTCCATATTTATTTCAACAAATAATGTACTGTGGGAACAACAAAATGCACTCTCCAGCAGAGCAAGGTTAGTTTTTGGCCATGGAGGAGTTAACGGGAACAATGGCAGAGAATGATCTATTTCAAACCTGGCAATGAGAAAGTTTATATATTTGAGTATACATGCATATTTGAGTATTTGTGTTTCCTAATGTTGCAAGGCAGGGATTTGATGACAGATTTATTCATAGACTGGCACTTAGAGCACACAGAGACTGTCTCCAGAGTGATCTCTGCCACCGACCCTTCCTCCTGTAAGGATCATCTCTTTTGTATGGGTGGACAGGCGATTAGCTCTCTATGCCAGCTAATTAATTTGGCTTTTGCAGAGCAAGCTCTGCTAATTGCAGCCAGTTGGGAGGGCTGATATTAAGGGACCAGCATGCTTACTGAAGGCCTCAGTAAATTCAGCCCAGTGGTTTCTGAAAAAAGGAGCTGCTAATATCCTTGGCTTCTAAGGAACGATAGCTTGATGTAATGTGTGAGCACCCTCCTTCACAGAACCATTTCAGCATTTGAACTGAGAGTGGGCCACTTTGTATTTCACGCTGGGAAATAATTTTTGTGGACGAATGAGCATGTGTATTATACTATATCAGGGATAATGTGAGTGATGTTTCCATTATGGGCACACTAACTGGAGCCATTCAAAATACGTACACACAGATGAATCCCTGTATAGAAAAAAGCAACTTAAGAAACGGTCCAGCACTGAATTGCAAACTAAAAACATGATGTAAGCAATCACCCCATAAAATGGCATGCCCTAGTGCGCCATCCTCCATGTGACAGCCCTTTAGGTATTTGAAAATGGACATCTCAGTCTCCTCTTTGCTAGGCTAAACATTCCCAATTCCCTCAACCGTTCCTCCCAAGGCTTGGTTTCCAGACCCTTGATCATATTGGTCACCTCCAGCTTGTCAATAGCCTTTTAAAATTGTAGTGCCCAGAACTAGACACAGCGCTTCAGATGTGGCCTGGCCAAGACAGAACAAAGCAGGACTATTACTTCCCTTGATCAGGACACAAGACTTCTGTTGATGCAGCGTAGAATAGCATTAGCCCTTTTTTGCTGCTGCATCACACTGTTGACTCATGTTAAGCTTGTGGCCCCCTAGATTCTTTTCACATGTACTACTGGCAAGCTAGATGTCCCCCATCTTATATTTCTGCAGCTGGTTCTTCCTGCCTAAGTGTAGAACCTGACATTTGTCCCAGTTGAAATTCATTTTGTTAAGTTTTATTGATATTTTGATATCTCAACATGCCTTTGGAGTATTAAGCTACTATCTGGAAGCACTCCTAGAGTCAAAAAGGGCAGTGAGAAAATGGTGTTATCAGGCAAGTGGATGACAGCAGACCTCTTTAAGAGGTGGGGATGGAGGAACTGAAAGCTGCTTGCTTTAACATTGGTTTGTGCAATGTAAAGATTGCAAGTAAAATATTGGGCTTAGAGGACTGTTAATAGGACAATGAGGTGTGTTAAGAGTTCACCCAATTGCTCCGTCAGATATTTGATATTATCCACTTTGAAATCTCCCAGTCATCACTTATGTGCTTCTCATCGACCCATTTACTTAAGTTGTTGGTAGCAGCAAATCATGAAGTGAGCAAGGCTGCAAGGGTCAGCTGACTAGTGAGGCTTTGGAGCTTTTGTGGTACTGATGTTCCACTGAATTGCATTCTGTATGCTGAGGTTCTGACTTTTTTATTATTATCATGAACTGTGATTGTAAGGAAATAGGATATGGTACTTTCTTGGGCTGGAGCACCATTTGGTAGTTCTAGCAGTACTGCCTTGCCCAGTGACTTTGCTGCAACTGGCTTCTAAATTCCTCTTCGCCCCTTTCTGTCCCGCCCCCCCCCCGAAAAAGCAAGTTGCTAGTTATGGTTTCAGCTTGTAGCTAGCATATGCAACCAGCAGAGCACAGCCGCGCACCCTCGAGTCTTGTTTTCAAGAATGCTGTAAGACTTGTTGGCCAGCTCCCTGCTTCCAAGAAGCCACTAAGGCTGCATTTGGGTGGCATTTGAGGACACAGAGGCTATGCAAACCTTTGCCAATGCTGCTGTTATGAAATATGTGTGCCAGTAGCTGACAGCAAATCTTCTGGCATTTCCCCCCCTCCTAGCAATTAAGACCTGTGGGTTACATAATAGCCTTTAAGCTGTAATATCTGAGGCATGTCCACGATGGTGTGTGCTCTGAAATTGTCACTTTTTAAAATTTGCTTACTTTTTATGGGGGCATCAAAATGAGGGTCTGTAGTATAGTGATAGAACACATGTTTTGCCTGTAGAAAGCCCCAGCTTCAGGCACCAGTGTCTTCCATTTAAAAGGATCCGATAGTGCTATCTGATGGGAAAGACTTCCTCCTGAAGCCCTGGGAGGCCTGCTGCCAGCCAGTCACAGTGGAGAATACTGAGCAAGATAGACAAGTATAAGGCAACTTCCTGTGGTGGTACCAAATTGTTGTTCTTAACTTGGGAGTTCACAAAATTTGGCTTTTCTTCTTCTTAAAGAATAGAACAGCAACTACTCGAATGCTTTTTTTCCCTAATTTAAAAAAATCTTTAAAAACCACTGTAGTTTGGACAGCATGGCTAATGGCAGTGACTGAAAATGATTTTTTTTAAAAAATATAATAATTAACATTATAGCATTATGGTGGTATATCTATATTTCAGTTTACAAAAATACTGCTGATTAAAGAGTCAATTAAAAAAGAAACTCTGTAATGAAGTAGCATCCACTGCCAAAGTTAAGCAAATATGTGCTGAGCTGTGATAGGTTTGCTTTTATGCTACATCACTGCCCATGCCCAATTGCCCCCTCCCCACCCCCCGCTTTTAAATAGGTGGAGGGGTAATGCTAAAGGTATCTACATCAGTGGAGATTGTGCTCATTTTTCAAAAGAGTTGGATTTACAGCAATCTGAGAAACCAGCAACAAAGCAACATGAAAACACATAATATAATTTTGGGTGCTCAAGCATCTCAGCGTCTTGGAGACCGTAATTCAGGGCAGAACTAAGAAAGATTTCCCATAGTGCACTGATGAGTTGCTTGCCACACAGTGTGGCCACAGAAGTAGACCAGAAAACAATGTCTGCACATGTTCTTTATTGTAGATGTTGCTTAAGAGACCTGACGGCAATTGCATTGTGTTATTGTTGTCAAAAAGCCCCAAATCGAGAGCTTTTTGTTTTGTTGTTCTATAGTGCTCCTAGGAAGCGTCTTACCAAACTAATATCGCCCAGCCCAGCCTTCCTCAACCTGTTGCCCTGCAGATGCTGCTGGACTGCAGCTCCCATTATCCCTGATGATTGGCTGTGTCATCTTGGTTGATGGGCATTGTAGTCCATCTGGAGAGTGGGAAGATTGGTCCATATTATTCAGATTTCCCTTTTCCTCTCTCCTTTCTGCTTTCTGATCTTCGACTTTTGAGCCTTTTGAAAGGGATAGTTATTTTTGACCACCATGCAGCACTTAGTACATTTTAAGTGGTTCAAAAATAAACATCATCTCACCAGAGTGCTGCTTCAGCACTTTTCTGCTGTATTGGAAATGCAGGAAAGCATACCAACAAAGAAACGAGGCATCGTGTTTCACAAGGCTTTGGAAAATGCTCTGTATTGTGGCACACATCCTCCCACAGTGTTCCCATAGTCTTTTGTAAATAGTGCTGGGTATCAGTGGGTAAGTTAGCAGAGTAACCCCAAGACTTGTGTGCACTGATCAGATGTTGTGAATCAGGCTGGGCAAAAATATGCAGAGTAGGTATACTCCTAGTCCGTATGAATTATTGAGCACCCAACTCTGTAAATTGTGATTCAAACAAGGAATACAAAATAGGGTTTGGGAGAGGAAAATCAGTGCATGTGAACTTCCTTATCTGTGTTTTCCTCCCACTAAAGAGGTCCATGGAGGCAAACTAACTGCTCTTAAATCAACTGAAAATGAGCGGGGTTAAAGCCAAGACGAAAACAGCAGCAGGACTCTTCCTGCAGATCAATGCATGTTTGGCATAGGTTTTGCTGGTGTCTATTTCAAGATGCACAGAACAAAAAGTCTCAGGCTAAAGCTGACACTGGAGACCTGCTTCAAAATGGCAGTCCTTTGTCAGGGCTTTTCTGCATAGAGGTGGCTCTCTTTCTTTTACCAGCTGCTGATTCTTTGGCACTGAACTGGTAGGAGAAGCATCAGATGTTTTCTTGGAGCCTCTCTTTGCTTTCCCCCTTCCCTTTCTCTTTACCCCCCAGTCCCCCTGCTACCCTATGCTCTTCTGGCTCCCCACTCCCCAAATTGAACATGTACAGATTTTACGGTTCACTGGAGAATAAGTGGCTGTCATTTCACAGACGGGCCAGGATGTAATTAGCCACAATGCATCGAAGTAATGGAACAGATGTCTCTTTGTAAACTGAGTTTGCTGTTGCACACTCTGTGTGTGTGACCTGCCGACTGCTTGAAGCTATTCCTCCCAGCCCCCTCTCTTTGCCTCTCCCTTCTCTCTGTTTCGCAGCCAAGGGCTTAACTCTCACATGAAGTGGCTGCTGTTATGTTTCCCCCTCTTTTCTCTGTCCCCTCCCCGGCTGTAAGGCTACTGATGATAGGAGAGCGCTAGCCAGCAGAACCTGCATTTACCCAGTGGAGTCATTCAAAGCATGGAAAAGACGACACCTACCCTTTATAAGATAATTTGCAGTTTCAAGTAGCACTTGGTGCTTGCTTAATGTGAGAGTAAAATCATAAATGACTGTTATGATGTCTGGACAAATATTTTGAAACTGAAAAATAAAACAGCTATATTCCTGTTCCGCTGCCAAATTAGTATTTACATTTGAACTGGAACTCTGTCGAACAACATGCAGACAAATAGGTATGATCCAGGAGAAACCTATTTGTGGGATGGTTCATATATGTCAAGTCCAATCCTCATAGTTTTGAGAGCATTGTAGCTAGAGCAATTGGAAATCAGAGAAACTAGAGGGAGCGCTCATAGTTAAAATATGAAACCTGCTCCCACAGCAAGGCAGTGATGGCCACCAACCCAGATGGCTTTCAAAGAGGTTAAGCAAATTCATGGAGGAGAGAGCTATTGATGGCTACTAGCCATGATAGCTAGGCTCTGGCTCTATGATCAGAGACAGCAGTGCTTTTTAATGCCAGTTGCTAGAAACCACAGGAGGGGAGAATGGTGTTGTGCTGGACTCCTGCTTGCAGGTTTCTCACAAGCATCTGGCTGACCACTATGAGAACAGGATGCTGGATGTCATTGGCCTGACCCAGCAGGATTTTTATTATATTCTTATGTATAAGTCTCTACAAATATTGCCTCTTTCTAGTGATGTGGTGGGATTCTCCTGGCCAGAGCAGTCTTTCTTCCTCTCTGTTTGGTGCTTTATTTCTTCCTCCTCTTCCCCGGCTCACACAGAGGTTGTCATGTGTGAAAACTCCATGTTTGCATCCAACCTATCCCTAGCTTCCAAGTCCTTAATTCCTGAAATATTTGTGTATAAGCCAATGTCTCAATGTCACCAAACAATATTTATGTATAAGCCAGAAGAGGGACTTCTCAATGTCACCAAAGGTTCATACAGTTACAGTTTTCTGAGGGAAGAGGGAAGTTCAGGTACTGGGGTAAGTCATGGGCAGAATGCTGGGCATGAAGCAGGGTACAACCCAGAGATTCTTCACAACTTTGCACTTGAAACCTGTCACATTTTACAGTTTATTGGTAGATTGTGATGGCACCCAGTCTTTGTATCAATAAGTAATTTTTATCTTAGAGTTAGGCATCCCCCCTTTCTGCCCAGTGAATGTTGTATTAAAAATCAAATACTCAATACACTTCCACTAACATAAACTGGCCGAGTTAAAGGTATCCTATTGCTCCCTTTTCTTTCTCTGAGACCAAACATCTGGCTTTATCTCATGTGCAGCAAATCACATTCTGGGCACTTTGATTGTTACTGGAGGGACTTACCCAAGGAGATGCTAGGGATGCCTTTGAGGGGGAAACTAGAGGGGACAGGACAATCATATGCTTCTTTTCAGAAGTCTAGCATCTAAAGAGGTGGTGGAGATCTTCATTTAATAGCAAAAGAAACACATGGGAGAAGCCGCTGGATCTTCTTCCTTCCCCTCCCCTCAGTCCATTGCTCCTAGTGCGTTTCTCTATTTCTGCCTCGCATGGACTGGTATTGAGCCCAGTCCCATTTTATATGTAGATGGGGCAGATACATGAATGATGGTCCTGTCATATCTTGTTTGACTTCTACTCTGTCACTACCATCTGCTTTCTATACTTCTGCAATATAGAAAGTAGAAGAGCACAAGTGTGTGTGTGTGTGTTTATGATTACTGATGTTTTACAAATGAGTGTCATTCTTGAAAAAAGAAAGCAGAAGCAATCCCTTTAACTATTAATAATTGCATTTTCAGTAACCTGTCATTACGGTGAACTTTGTGTTTGTTTTGTACAGAGAAAACATTTTGTAGTTTTGAGAGGGGCAAGGAAATCAAGTACAGTATAGAGTCCTCCGCTCATCTCTTTCCTAAGGTGAATTCAAACATATTTCTGTCTCTTGCTAGTCTTGAAACAGCTTTTTAGCCCATTTCTGGGCACAATTCAGAGTCCTTGTCTTAACTTTTAGAGCTGGTACATAACTCAAAACCCATGCATAGCAAGGACTGTTTGTTCTCATATGAACCTGTTCAGACTCTGAGATGATCTTCAGAGGCCCCGCTTCAAGTCCCTGCACCCTAGTAAAGCAAGGGGTGACCTTAGATAGGCCTCTTTTGATTACACTCTCTATTTGGAAGGCCCTCCCAAGAGAAACTCGCCTGGTGCCAACTTTGTAATCTTTTTGGCACCAGGTGAAGACCTTTTTGTCTGCCCAAGCCTTTTATAAGTTCAGATATATCCCTTTTATTGGAGGCTGTACACACACCATACATAGTTTGGATTGTAGTTTGCCCCACACGGAGCTACAGTTCCCAGCACCATTAAGAAGCTATGATTTCCAGGATTCTTGCAGGAGGAGGGGTGTTTTAAATGTATAAGTGTGTACACAGCCCTAGTGTCATGGGTTTTAAGTGGTTTTAACAGTTGCCACTGTTGTGAATGTTGTGCTGCATTTTAAAGTGATTTAAATGATTTCCAATCATTAGCCTGGTTGAAGAGCAGGGCATGTATGGAATAAGGCGAGCAAATAAATAAAACTAATTGAAACAAACCAGAAACAAAAAGGGAACCCAAATGAAAGAATGAAAAGAAATTGGATGAAACTGTCCTACGTCCCTGTGTGTGTCTCAAAATGCTGGTCAAGGGCAAAACATATTTTGAAATACTGCCTGATCATCCTGCCAGTTCAAGGTGCTTCACTACACATTTACTCATATAATTTTCACATGTCATGTCAAGAGAAGGCTTAGCCTTACAAACTTTCCATGCCAAAAGCTTCATCGCTACCCTGGTCCATATAGGAAATTCAAATACTGATTTTTAGAATCACTTGTGAGGGTCCAATATGAGAACCACCTATTGTTTGCTTCATTTCCCCTTGTGGAATGGTCTGGAGCTGTTAAATGTCTCTAGGGGCCTGGGCATTTTGTGGTGTGCACATTCCTACACTCCATTGTTTTTGTCTGCTTCCTATTATTTTGGGTTCTAGTTTATTTCTCTCTAAAGAAAATAGAAACCAGCAAACCAGGGGAGGGGGGAACGGTGGTGAGTACAAGTTTTGAACGTGGTATGGCAGCCCCATCTTGCATCCTTTATAAATTTGCCATCCATCTGATTCGCTAGAAAGTTTCATTGTATGGGAGGGTCATTATGGAGCCAGTGAAGTCTACAAGCAGCGTTTCATCAGGAAAAGCCTTGCTGGGTTCACTCCAAGGGCATATTCAGTGTGATATTTTACTTCTGGAGTTTTGTTGCCTCAATATTATTATTATTATTGTAATCACTTCCCTATATTAGCACAGTGGAAAATATTCTTATTTCCTTTTTTATGATATTCTGTTTTTCTTTTTAAATAATCTTTTTCTTTTATTTCTTTTTGTTAAATTTGCAAATAAAAAAATAATTTAAAAAAATACCCAAAGTGGAGTGACTGTCTGTGGAGACTTCTAGAACCTAAATGGAGCTAGACCAGGTGGAGATCTGGGTGCTACTGTGTTCTGCCAGAGTTCCTTGACAGCAGAGGGTAGCACATCTGTAGATCCTTGAACCCAGCATCATTATTTATTTCTTGCATTTGTATTCCTTTCTCCAAGGAGCTAAATGGAGTACTCAACTACGGTATTTAGTAATGTTTTCCATTCCTGTTTGTGTTCTAGTCCAGTCATTCTCAAGATGGTATACACTGGGGGTTTTTAGCAATGGGGTACAGGCAGGTGAGTGTTCCAAATCCATATATTTTTCCTCCATATCTCTTAAGCATCCTTTAAGCAGTGAGAGAACTGTCCATTAGAAAAGGTGCCCCCCACCGTTTTATAACTGTAACATGGAACTTTACAAAAACTATGGCTAACAGGACAATTACGTTGGCCAAAAGAAAAGAAAAATGTGAAGAAGGGAAAAGAGGAAAGTGGGAGAAAAGAAGTGACAAGGATTATAAGTAGGTTGGAGTTATGTACAACAGTTATTAATGAGGAACCAATTGTTGTGTGTACAACAGAATGTAACCCAGTGCTCAGGCACTGTCTTAAGTTTAAGTGATTGCTAAGAAGATTGAATTCAAAACAATGCACTTCTCAGCCCAATTCTCCCCCTTTATCCATAAAGTTTGCACAGGTGCCAGTTTCTACTGCAATGCTGTCCAAATGGGGCTAAGCCTTAAATGTCAACTGGCTCAATACGTTCAGGGGCTGGTCACACAGATCATATCACTCTAGATTTGAAAGGTCTTCACTAGTTACAAATGATTTTCAGGCCCGCCTTAAGGTGCTTATTTTAAAGCAGAGATGGGGAACCTTTTTCTACCTGAGGGCCACGTTGCCTTATAGGCAAGCTTTCAGGGGCCACGTGCCAGTGGTGGATAGGGACCAGAGGCAAAAGTGGGCAGAGCAATGTATTTGACTCCTATCCTTGTACAATATATTACATACCCGCCATACAAAAGTTAGAGGCAACTTATATACCACAAACAGCTCGCCATCCTGTATCCAGGCAAGCAAGAGGCACATCACAGTTCAAGGACACATTCCAGCCAGGCAAAAATGCAAGGGGGTGGGCATGGAGAAGTGCTGGTGGAGGGGAAGTTTCAAGGGCCAACGAGAGAGGCCTGAAGAGCCACATCTGAACCTACCCCTGCTTTAAAGCATTAACAGTTTGGGACATGCACATGCAAAGCCAGAATGTGTCCTGTCCCACAGATATTCTAGTGAGACCTTGTACATTAGCAGAGAGCAGGGTCTTTGTTGTAGTAGCACCTCTCCTGTGGAACCTCCTCCCTCAGGAGGCAGCCCCACCCACTAGCCTTGATCTTTGAGCAGTTTTAGGAGGTTTGCGAAAACTTCTCTTATTCTGAGTAACAAAGGGTGTTAGTTAATACAAGTTCATATTGTGTACTATTTTACTGTTCTTTGTTTAGAGTTACGAATTTTTATACAAGATGGTAGCACACTTGGGTCCAATCTGTATAGAGAGAGACAGAATATAAACATGACAAGTCAGTTCCTTGGGACAATTTCAGATTAACACGCAGCTGAGATTTGAAAGTAATTTATGTGGTTGTTTTCTGTTGTCTCCTTAAAAACAAACATATTTTAATGCTCTTCATTTTTAACACCTCAGTTAAATGTTATTATGCAGGCTGCCTGCAATATTGCATTCCCTGCTTTTTCGAAGGAACAACTGTCTTGCCAAAATCCTAGAATTCGCAAACAGGTGCTAATGAAACAATTCACCTCTGTTTGATACAAGTTGCCTTCTTTTGTCAGAGCAGCCAAGAAAACATTGTTGGGGGGAAAACAACAACCCAGGATTGGTCCTTGTGTTAGGAAACACAAGGGAATTTGTATTTTAGTAAGCGTTCTCTGGCACATTAATTCAGCAGTGGTTTGTTGTTCCCTTAACAGCAAGCAATTACATGACATTGTGGAAGACGGTACAATGGATAATTTTTATGATGTACCAAGTATATCTAGACAACTTATTTCAACAAAAGAAGTTTCTGTCCACTGTGTTCCGGAAATATGCAGCATGGGCCACTTCACAGAGCCAGTGTGGTGTAGTGGTTAAGAGTGGTAGACTCGTAATCTGGTGAACTGGGTTCGAGTCTCCGCTCCTCCACATGCAGCTGCTGGGTGACCTTGGGCTAGTCATACTTCTCTGCAGTCTCTCAGCCCCACTCACCTCACAGAGTGTTTGTTGTGGGGGAGGAAGGGAAAGGAGATTGTTAGCCGCTTTGAGACTCCTTCGGGTAGTGATAAAGCAGGATATCAAATCCAAACTCTTCTTCTCTTCAAACTCTTCACATGTTTCAGAAATGACAGACCTTTGCTCTGCCACCAGGTCTGCAAATTGTGTCTTTTCTGCAATTATTTGAAGTGGATAGACAAGTATGCAAGAAAATGAGAAACAGTCACCCAGGAGCCACGATTGGCCACTGTTCTTGGGATCATGTTTCCTAGTGTGCTTTCACCTCTCTCCTTCAAACATTGCAGAAGAGTTGGCATCAACCCTTTGTTGGACAGCCTTAATAGCAACTCTTTCCTCCCTCAAATTCTACAGACTTCTATGCACTAATTTACAACACTGACAGAAAAGTAGCAAGATTTTGAATTCCCCAAAACAGGACAAATAGCTAAAGATGCTCATTCTTGGAGCCTCTTCAGATATTATTTTCCTGAGGCTAGGCAGACCCCATGTTCAAATAATTGCATGTTTGATTCTTCATGTCTCTCAGCAGCAATAGGAAGGGGGAAGGAATGTGTGAGCTCACATCTCATTGGGAACATTACACCAAGTCAGACAACGGGTTCACCTACTGGTAGCTCTGTACAGGCAGTGACTGTCCATGGTCTCTCAGGCCAGGAGTCTTTTCCCAGCACTACCTGGAGATTTCTGTGTGCAAAGCAGGTGTTCAACCACTGACCTACAGCCCTTCCCCATATTTTCCCGAATGATGTCCTGGGAGTTCAGCCTTCAATGAAGTGGACAGCTCAGAATAAAAGAACTTTCAGAAACAGTTTCTTAGCATTCCTGAGCAACACCAGGTACAAGGTTGATAGTTTTGAATAATTATCAGGAAGAGGGAAATTATGCAGGTGATTTACTGTGACATGACTAGCTAAATCTGCCAAAATGCTCCCTTCAGCACTACTGTTAGAAGAGGCAGAGTGGTGCAGTGGTGTGCATTTTGGGATTGGATGCAGAAAACCAAGGTATAGATCTCTGCTCTGCTATGAAAAGCATTGGGTGCTCTTGGGCAAATCACTCTCTCCAAATCAAGCCTACGTCATAACATAGGTGCCAACTCCCTGGGGCCCTGGGTACCCAAGCACCCACAAAATTCACCATGAAAGGGCCAGGCACCTACACATTTCAGCACCAGAGCCATGGACGCTGCATGGCACCCACGGCCCCAGGCACCCACAGTCGTGAGGCCAAGTTGGCACTCCCGCATCATAAGGTTGCTGCAAGGTCAAAATGGTGCTCTACATTTCTTGGAGGAAGGCCTAGTTATAGGGGTATCAAATAAACATTACAAAAGTTCTGATTTCTCAACTGGACATAGAAAGTCAGTCTCAAGGGATCACTATGTCCCTCCTGTGTTAGATAATAGGTGAGGTGTGCACATTTTGTATGTTACTTTGTGCGGGTGTCATATAAGTTGTGTGCGCAGAATGAGGTCTGCTTGTGCAATGGGACTTTCTCTCCTTCTGTTCCCCCCATGTCCCCTAAATCTGCTCTGGAGGATTGGGATGTGTGTGGATTCAGAACTGGCTTAGGGAGTATGTGGGGGAAGAAGGGAGGAAGACTCATTGCGTGAATGGACTTCGTTCACCCTTAGTGCTGAATTCCACCCTAAATCAGCCAAGAAAACTAAAAAAAGTAGATGTAGATAGTATTATCAGATATTTTTCTGCCCCAAGCTAACTTCCAATCAGAAATGGCTTGCTGGGTGAGGCAGAATTGCCATGAGAGCTTCCTGGCAGGCAGATTGTTGTTACCAACTGGGAAGGAGAGGTGGCAGGGAGGCTGGCACAGTGCAAACGCACCAGCAGAGCCAATCTGGTGTTTCTGCTATTGCATTTGCACCACACCCACCTCATCCCACCACCTCCCTCTTTCCAACTCAGTAAGCAGTGACTTGCCTGCTGGGAAGCTAGCATAGCATCTGCATCCCACTTGTCCCAAACAAAGCCATGAGCATTGTCTCAAGGAGAGCACTTTATTACTGAAGAACCACATAGGAGATTCCCCCCCCCCACTAAGTTAACATTTCCTGGGGTTAAAAAGAAGCACATAAAATTCAGTTGGTTTATTTGGGATGTTTTTTTGTCCCATGTGCTTTTTGTTCATAGAAAGAAAACTGTAAGTTGCTGAATTTTTGAGACATTATTTAATACAGTTTCTGCAACAAAAAACGAGGACAAAATTGCAGGCCAACCTCTGTGCACATTATGCAGTGGGGTGGATTTCAACCCCATTTTTTCCATATGAATCCTGCACTGAATCTGTACCAGGAGTGGCAGATACGAACTAAGGATACACTTTGTCAGATTTAACATTTTAATTTCACCTAGGAACAAGACTCCTAGTGCAAATGAGAATAGATTTATTTTTTATTTTTTTGGAGGAGAGTAATGGCCCATGAGAAACAATCATTCTAGAACGTGAATTTCTCTTTCTCCATTCACATGACTGGTTATCTATTGCCTCTCTTTGCCACACTCTGCTTGAGCAGCTCCACCGCATTTGGAGATTGAGGAGTATGACTTTTCCTCCAGTCTCTCCTTGGCTTGAAGTAATTGTCTATATTTAGGTCAGTGATGTGATAAGAGATGTTTATGTGTTTCTTCTGAAAAGTCGAAATTGCCTCTCCAGATATCAGTGAATGGAAAATCCCTAATGGGGCTTCGTTGCCATTTCTATATTTTGTCAAAGCAGTCTGTGCAAGAGGCACCCGTCCCTTTCAGCACAGATTGCACTCACACACCCCCCCAAAGACCTTTGAGAATCTCTCTGCATGTGTGGGTATGGGGGGGGGTGGCATGTGGTTGGGTTCCAAGCATGCTCCATTGACCTGAAAGGAGCATTGAAAGAGGAAGGTCAAAGCTACCGTACCTGAAGTTGATAGTTGATAGTCTGTGCTCTGTTAGAAATGTGGCACTGGTAAATCCTTGGCCGCAAAGGAGCCAGGCATTTTTAATATGCAAATAATCTGTCAGAGAACGTAAACAGACATCTCCTTCTGCAGGGAATAACTAGGCTTCCTCTTATTACCCTTCCCCCATCTCATTTGAGAGAGGAAGTTGTGCTTTCTTTATATTATAACAAAGAGGAGGAGGAGGTAGAGGCAGGAAAGGGGATTGTGTCGAATCACTGTTAAGCTGCTCTCTTCTACTCCAAGACCTTTCACTCTAGATGTGCTTCATTAATTTGATGAGCAGACACAAAGGGGGAGGGCTGAGATGCTTTGCATGAGGGGATAAGCCTAGGGGCCTGCCGGAAGGTTTAAGAAAGTGAACTGCTAATGATGTTGAAGTACCTGTTGGGGATAGAGGCTTCTCTGGGATGCCTTATTGGCCACCTTTCACTAATTGGGGTGTTCTTGATTATCTCAGGGCTGACTGAGGACTTATTATTCTGCTTGTTTAACAATAGCCTCATTCATGTCACGCTAAACCATAGTTAATGGTTTCCTCCATTACTATACCTTTCTGCTTTGCACCTCCCAGCTAGCATGCGGAAGGAACAAGCCATGATCCCTGAATTAGCATGACATCCAAACCAGGGGTCATTATTTGTTCTACTCCCAACAAACCATGATCTGTAACCAAGGTCTGTTGCCTAGCAGGCAGCAGATAAACAGCCCAGAAAGGTGATGTGTGAACTGGCCCGTTAAGAAGGCAAGGAATTCATAATGTGACATGGTAGTAAGCCAGCTCTATTATCAGACATAACTCACCAAAGAAATTTCTGTGATATTAAATATGAAGTCTAAATTTATATTTCATTGTACCTGAAGAAACACAAATTAGCACATTCATATGTTCACCCAAAATCTCCTTTCCAATGTGCTGTCATTTACAGACTTTACATGGAATACAATGGCATACGCCCTTAGAAAAGTTGTCAGATTGGTTGTGGCTTCCAGCATGTTTACATAATTTGTGGTTACATCAAAAGAGAGAAGTGAATGTCTTACTTGGAACTGAAATGGCACACGCTACAAAGGTGATAGCCAATACTTTGTCATGAATGAGGTTTGGGCATGCAAGATTCCCCCTTCTCTCCTGCCCTTATGCACCGCAATTCCAACTTCCTTTCCTCATCTGAGCAGGCCATAATCTGCCCTGATAACCAAAGTAGGAAAATATAGCATGTCTCCAAATGTTTAATTGGAAACCATGATTTATAAAGGTTTATGGAAACCATGACCCAAGGGAGCAAATTAGCCAATGGAGCATGGAGACAGCTCCATAGCTGTCAAGTATCCCGAATTGGCCGGGAAACCCACGGAATCTAATCCGTTTCCCAGTGCTGTCACGGAAAAGGCATTTCACGGCTACGAAAGCAGCTTTTCTTCCCCCTCTCCTTGCCTCGGCTCCTGCCTCCTTTCTAGATAAAAGTCCTCCTCAGCCTATCCGTTACTGCCTCCGAACTTCGCTTGAGGACTTTTTTTTGCAAAGGAGCCGAGGCAAGGGGAGGGGGGGAAGTCCAAACCCCTCAGCCGGCCAATAGAACCCTATAGGAGGCGGAGCCTGGCTGCCTTTGGAACTGCAGCAGTGCCTGATCTCCATTCGGCTTCCCTTCCGGTGATCAAAGAGTTTGGATCAAAAGGCAGATCGTGCAGAGCAGAGCAGAGCACGTGGCTGCCCCTTTGCTTTCCAAGGAATACAGGTCTCCCCTGCCCTGCGCTGAGGAGCTGCTGTGACCCGGTACTTGTGAGATTTCTGGTTTTGGAGAGCGACCCGCTCACAGGTCAGTGCTGGGAGGCGCTCTGCACACGCTCAGGAGCACGGCTTCCTAGCGGCTAGCCAGGGCTTGATTTCCAGAAAGGAGAGGTGCCGGGGCTCAAGGCTATCTGGGGAAGGTGGGGAGGGGGCACCTAAGGCCTTCTGCTCCGTAGGCTCCCAGATTTAGCTCGCTAACCCTGGGCTTTGGGGCTTTAGTATGGGGTCGCCTTCCATCTGAGAAGCTGGAGTGCTGCTGCCAGTCAGTGTGGAGCAGCCTTCCTCAGTCTGGGGCGGATGGGAGTTGTAGGCGAAAACGTCCAGGGGGCACCAGGTTGGGGAAGGCCGCTGTAGACACGCCTGAGCCAGATGGACCAGTGATCTGATTTGGTATACCCGACGTTTTGCCCAAAGATGCCAGGGGCAGGCATCTCATGGCGTGTGTGTTTGTTGGGTTGGCGAGCTCAGTCCCCCAATTGTGCTAATGTATGATACACAGTGGCCCAAGTCTATTTTGGGGTGCACCCCCCCGTTTCTTCATTGTAGCTGGACGAAGGCAGCGAACTTGAGAGTGCCTTGCACCCAAAAGTGTAACTGGGGCCAGAACAATGCCAGGACGTCTTATTGGGGTCTTCTAGAACTTTTTGTGTGGGGGAATTCGCTGCTTGTATATACGGGATATAGGTATCAGATATCAGCCTTTCTAGGAAGTCTGTGCTCTGTGCTCTGTGCTTGCTTAGAGCGTCTGCCACATTTCTAGGTACAGGTCCTAGCTGAATTGAAGCAAATGGGAATCAGGTTTTTCGCAGATTGCTGTTTGCTCCAATTCAGTGGTAAACAGGGTGTATTTGATTTAAATCAAATTGATTTAAATCACAATTTAAATCACTAGTCAGTAAGGCTTGATTCAAATCACTAGTCAGTAAGACTTGATTTAATTTTTTTTTTTTTTTACAGAAACTCAGAACGACTCATTCTTGCTGGTATAATCTTAATATTTACAACCATATGAAGGTTTCATTTTTGGAATAATAAATGTTCAGAGTAGTTTTTACAGTTATCAAAAATTACTGATTTGGTTATACTACTAGAAATACATAGACAGATAATTATGAAATTATGGTGAGGTTTAATAAGTTAACTGTTTATATTTGGACAACTTTTCTGCTGTACTTTATTGGAAGGAGAAAAATAATCATTTCCTTAATAACCATTTAAACCATTTATTTAACTAAAATAATAACATGATAGCATATGTATCCATGTTTGTTAACTGATGTGGTTAAACATAAAAAAAACTTAGACTGAGTTTTAGCACACTTGATAAACTTAAAACAAATCCTTATTTCCTGATGAATAGCCTTTGGACTAAATGTAACTTAAATAGAAGACTATATTTAGAAAGATTTTTCCTCCAAAAGCATTTTATTTTAAAAATCCAATTTAAATAAAATAAATCCGATTTTTTTATATTTTTTTTTAAAAAATCATTGATTTTTATCCACCCTGGTGGTAAATGTGGATTTTCCCAGGGAAAGCACTGGGACCCTTCCTCCCCCCCCCCCAAAAAAAAAAAACTGCGGTCCTGAGGCGAAGCTGCTGATCCCTGATTTTCAAATCCGAAACTTGACACCTATGGACAGCTCTGAAACTCATTCATAATCATAATCCATTATGTCTGAACCTGGATTTGTAGAGTATAATGTCCCAAAGAGGTACTAGTGGCAAGTAGGCCCTGTTATTCAGGATCCATAAGCAAGCTGAGCATGCCATGAGAAACTATACTGTACTTGACGTTTAGGTAAAACACATATATCTGTGTACTTTCGTATGCTATGATAGGTTATTTCTCTCACACTCCTTGCCCTAGATTGTGGTATCGTAAACTGTGGGGGTATTTTGCTAAGCAGAGTGGACAGCTCTTTACTCTTGAACATGATGGACCCAATATCTTAATTAATGTTGAGTGGGCTTGCACTCGAAACCATTTGTCCTAAAGTCACACAGAATGAGCAGGGAAATCACACCTTCTTACAGAGAGTTAGGTCCAAAGGCATTTTACCTGGCTTGTTGCTAAGATACTTACATACTATGAATCAGTTTTGTATTCACTGTTTGGCTTGGGTTTTTAGGAGATAGGTTATTGTTGCTGCAAACTTACTGCTGTACAGATCTTTGTAATGTTGCACACTGGCACATTGCTAGTCCTCCCTGCTCTAAGGAAACAGGCTTTTTAATGAATGCCTGGATCTATGTTCCCACCACAGGTAAGGTGATGTGCTACACTATACTGCCTTAAATGTATTGTGGCTGGGAATCATAGCAAATGCTGAGGAATAACTTAAATTACCTTGCTATACCATATATGGCATGATCCTCATGCAGTGGGCCAAAGGATATGGACCTCTTCCCAAATGTTCTTCCTGACAGGTGGCACAGCATCTTCCCACCCTTGCAGTGTGAATGAGTCTCACATCATCATAAATAGCAAAAGATAGCATTAAAAGGGGGAAGGGAAACAATTTTGGTAGGTTATTTATTTGAACAGCCTGCTCTGATACTTACAAACTAAACATAGGTTTAATGAATGCAGTCCCAATTGGCAGAGCAAATGTTTTGTTGAATAGCTACCAGAAAGACTGTGAACCTTGGATACAGAACCGTGTATGTGCAAACAGTGAGTCTGAGGACTTTCAAAGTTCATTTGCTCTCATCTTTTGCCAAGTCTTTTTCCTTTCCTAACAACTTCAAATCTAAGGTAATGATTACTGTGTCCCGAGGGCTGTGCAGAATTTCACTCACTAAAGGAGTGCTATCTTGGTACGCCTGCAAGCAAAGTTAAAATCAGGAGTGGGGAAACTGTGGCCCTGCAGATGTTGTTGGTATCCAGTTCCCATCAATTCTAACCTGATGGCCAATGGTCCAGGAATGTTGGGAGTTGTAGTTCAACCACAAACGGAGGGCCACAAGTTCCCCATCCCTGGTTTAAATGGCAAGGCGTGACCTTTATAATTCCTGGCTAAACATCCTTTTAGGTTGCTTCTAAGCATTCATAAATTGTTCTTCTTGCTTTATATTTATATGAAACACTTAAACTGCATTGCTGCTAATTCTGGTGTCCGGCATTGTGGGGCACCTTCCTGCGCAGGGCCCCCTTACTGATCCCCAGAGCCCCCTAGCCCTACTGTTTCCCCTTTATGTTGCTGCCGTCTCCAAACAAGTGAGCAGTGGTGACAAGGACAAGGAGGAAGAGAAGCAGTCTTTTCTTGCTTTCCTCCTCTGGGGCAGTGCTGTGGATTAGCCCTTCATATAAAAAAGCAAACCAGAACACAATCTTAACATGGTTGAAAACTTCCTCTAGAGAGGAGAGGAGGTGTTTCCTGTGACTTCACTGGTTGCATCCAAACAATACGGTGCACAGCCCACTTCTGCTGCCAACTTGCAGAACTGTTTTCCTCTAAGCTCTTTCCTCCTGGAAAGAAAAATTGTGCTTTTGAACCAGATGTGGTGAGTGCAGCTTCACAACTCAAATTATGTACACTTGTACTCGCTAGTATACACTCACAGCCAGAGCCTTGCTTTACAGGAAGTCGCCTTATAAGCTGGTTACTTTTGGTCCATCTCAGTATTAACTGGCAGCTTTCCAAAATCTTACAGCGGAAAGTGGTACTTCCCCTCAGAAAATGCCAAGGATTGATCCTGTGACCTTCTTTCACATCAAGGGTGGGCTCTACCATTAAGCTACAGCCCCTCCTCTATGTAATGTCTCCAACTGTCCCCAGGAAATGATTAATAGGTCCAGCCACACCTATTCAGAAATTATTCCTGAGCTGAAATATATGCTGCTGCAATTGTAGAAGTCTCTGTGCTGCTAGTATATCTATAGGGGGCTTGAAACATACATTATTCCAGTCAGTGTTTCTCAATCTGGCAGACATTGTGCAATGGTTTTTATGGAATGAGCAGGCTCCATAGTCTGCTTGTAAGATGATTTTCTCCCGAATTCTATACCACTTGTGTTTGTTGTTGTTTATGAGTCATTGTTTCCAATAACTTATTTACTCTTCTGCTGGTCTAAACCCTGAGCATCCTTTGGTTTCTGCTGTTTGTTTTTGTGGGCTGGCTGGAGGGCTGTGAGACTCAAGATGCGGTACCCTACAAAATAGGTTTTTATTTATGCTAAATCTTGTTACAAAGCTGCTACCATATATCAAGAGAACCAATCTTGTGGGCTGCAGTGCAGCCTCAATCTGTTATTCTGGTTGCAGATTATGCTGCCTTCCTCAGGGTTTTCTTTACTCTCTGGTGACTTTGGAGACCTGGCAAATTTTGCTGTGGGTAAGACTTACCTGAGCCTCCTTTGTTCATGCTTAGTTACCGGTATGTGCCAGCAAAATGTATGCTTTGGAATATTTGCCTGGATGTTTAAACTGCACTTCCTCGCTTGCTACTTTTTGCCTTTTTAAGAGTATAAAAATCCAGGGGCCTTTGCACTGTATATAATTCAAAATACAGATTTGTGGTTCATACCCCAATTTCTTGCAAACTGTTCTTTGTGCCTGGACTTCCTCCTTCGGGCCTTAGAGGTGCATTACACTGAAGCCAGCTGTGCACTCACAACCTCCATTGATTTTATTAATTGTCCTTTTCACCTCTTTAACAGGTTATGATTAGATTCCCTTGAATTCCATTTGGTGTGTTAAGCATTATCATAGCTGAGGTGCTTTATCAATGGTTCTCAAAATGTTTGTTCTTAAAGAAATGCAGTAGGTCTTTCAGTGCCATCCTTACCCTTTGCTCTCCCCCCTCCCTTTGTTTTCCCTTGTTTGAAAACATGGGCCCTGGGATCACATCAGATCTCTGACTTTTTCTCATCTGACTGTAGCCTACTGACTTGGGAGTTTACTGCTGGCTTCCCCCTCTGTCTCTAAATTTAATGGGGTTGGCAACTGGTTATATGTTTCAGTCTCTTGTTTTCAGTGCCCCCTTGTCATTGCTGATGACTCATCAAGCTGGTGCGTCTGAGTTTAATTGAAGCAGTAACAATGCAATCAACATGTCTCTCTATTTTTATCTAGATCTCCTCCTCCTCCCCCAACTGATTTTCCTGCTGTATGACTCACACTTTCTGGGCTTACATCTTGGCTCCTTTTTAAGGATTAGAAAGTGGGGAAGGGGATCACAAATGTAACACAGCCCCCTCCCAAAGGATGAGGGTTGTTTTAACGTAACCATTCATTTAATAACAATCTGTTTCTAACATTTTGCTCATTGCTGTTACCTGTTTTCCTAAAGTCTGGGTTAGGGTCCTGTTTTATTTGGCTGTTGAACCATGGACTTAGCCACTGTCAACCTCAATTCCTCACCAATAAAACAAGAATACGTCGGACCTTTTCATAAGAACAATGAATAGGAAAAGTATGATTCATAAATGATTACTAATATTTCCAGTATTGAAAATATTGCAAATGTCTGACCTGTTGGGTTTTCTTTCCCCAGCTATTGCCTTAAAACACAGTGCTAGCTGCTAAATATGGATACCAGCATTTAGGGATTTATACTTTCCAAGCCTTGAAGACCAACAGCAAGAAGCTATGACTGTATAGAGCATTTTATTGTCATACATGCTGTTGATTGTGGAACGAATTAACCTTCCTGTTAAGGTTTAGTTAGTACCTGTGGTCCTGGGAGGTTCCTGATTTGATTACCCTGATCTGTTGGCATTATGAGAGAGAGAGAGATCATAATTCTGCTTTGATGGCAGACAGTGTGATCTACAGAATTAGTTGTGAATATGAACCTTTCTGAGCTATACTGTATAGACCTTTGACAAGGCATTATCCCATTCCCTATCTGTAACTTTTTTTCGGGGGGGGGGCTGGACATCATGACCCGCTCACATAGCTTATTGCAATAATACATAATACAGTTTCTATTTTAAGTGATTATGAAGTAGTTCTAAATTCTGGATGAATTCAGAATTCATAGAATAATTTGGGTAGTACTCTACAACAAGGAACCACCATTCTAATTGGCTCTTTGAAATGCAATTGTGCTTGTACATAACGTATTTTCTAAGCAGGCCTGATCCGTGTCTAGATGAGAGACTGCCTGGGAACCATTATGGCTATGCTGTGCCTGCACATTTGGAAGCAGTATATGGGGGACATGTTGTACCATAAAAGGTTTTTGGTTTTTTAAAAATTGAGTAGTGGGGAAGAGTGAGAAGTAAGCACCGCCACTACATCAGAACTACACCGTTCTGATGGTCCTCTCCATCTAACACACAAAGAGGTATTAACTTTAGCTAAACCTAACTGTCTACTAAGGGACGCTAAGGCTTGCTGATCGGAAGGTTGGCAGTTTGAATCCCCGCAACAGGGTGAGCTCCCGTGGCTTGGTCCCTGCTCCTGCCAACCTAGCAGTTCGAAAGCATGCAGTGCAAGTAGATAAATAGGTACCTTCTCTGGCGGGAAGGTAAACATCGTTTCCATGCGCTGCTCTGGTTCACCAGAAGCGGCTTAGTCATGCTGGCCACATGACCCGGAAGCAGTCTGCGGACAAACGCCAGCTCCCTCAGCCAGTAAAGCGAGATGAGCGCCGCAACCCAAGAGTCGTTCACAACTGGACCTAATGGTCAGGAGTACCTTTACCTTTACCTTTAACTGTCTACTAGATAAGAAACTTCTTCTCTGCCAAAGCATTGCTGCCCTTCTAAAATAGATAACCTGAGTTTTAGCAGGGATGTACAAACCTGTCAATTGAGGTTTCTCTCAGTTACTCATCTTAAGTTCAGTTTGCCCCATTTGCTACATCAATCTGGGGATTTTTTTTCTAAAAGAAATTTGCATTGAAATGCATATGAATTTTCCCCAATATATACATTTTTTGTGCAGAATGCCTAATATATGCATTTGTTCAAGGATTGTCATTAATACGATGCAACTTTGTATATTGTTTTCACTAATACGTGTTTATTTATTTTTTAAGCACACTTATTGGTTGGAAAACTCCATCACAAAATTGGGAGAAGTTTGTGTATTGAAGGGTAATTTGTGTTTCATTTGCCCTATCGGTTGAGGAAGTGCAAAATAAGTAGGTTCATATGAAAATACAAACTGAATGACACCCCCCTACACACACACACACCTACCAGTAGTTGAGTAAAAAGACAAATCCTTTAAAAATGGGTACTTGCTTACTCCACTGCTGCATAATTAAAGACCACTCATGGTGGGCGGAGAGCAGTGGCATGATATTTTTCTTCAGTAGCCATTTATAAATTTCTAGTAGGATAAATCTCGGGAATTCTGTAACCCCCCCCATATGTTGCCAAAGAAAATCAAAATTAGAGGGCATAAACCTGCCCCCAGTGCAGAAGAAGTCTCAGAGGTGGCGTAGCACCTGTAGTGCCTGACTGTGTAAATTGTGCTTTGGATTCTTTTTCCGTGTGTGTGTGACTGTAAGGAAGGTTGGAAGTAGGTTTTGGCTGTGTATGTTTGTGAGAAGCCTGTTGGCACATTTCGGGCTAGTACAACAACACTGACTTCTCTCTATCTCTCTGTGTGCTTGGATTTCTGCCTAGCCGTTTCTGCCTTTGTGTATCTCTGTAGGCAGGGTTTTGAGTGCCTCAAAGCGAGGCTGTGTGTGTTCAGCCTATCTGTCTCTCTGCGTTCCTGCTCCTGTTTGTCTCTGTGGCGGAGTCTGTCTGCCTCTCTCCTTGTGTGGTGGTCTGAAGTTGCGTTTTCAAACTGAATTCAGGGATTGTTCTCTCGCCCAGACAGAGGCTGCATCATTCTCCTTCCCCCGGCCCTTAACCGACACTACTGGTACCAGAGAGTCAAAGCTGTTGCCTTGGTGGCTCCAGTCGAGTGAAAGAAAATGTTCTTTCCGGCTGATGGGCTCCAGGATCGTTCTCAGTTGTCTGCTTTTTAAAAAACAGCTCCCCTTAAAACATGGGGGGGGGAGTCAATGAAGAAGGATAGATTTCTCTCTCTCTTTTGGAAGGGGCGTTTTCATTTTAAAAGAAGTAAACTCCTTGTTCTTTTCCCATTTCCAAACAGGCTGCATACCTCCAAAAGAGAAGGTCTTCCAAGAACAAAACCAAAGGCAGCTGTCAATTTAATCTGAGCTCCCTGATAAAATTCCAGCAGAGTTCCCTTTTCCTCCCTTCTTCTTCCTTCCTTTCTTTCTTTCATAGATGAAATAAGAACCTTGCCAGGCCTCCTTGACTGGTCACATAAATCATTCGTGGTAATTGCTCTGTGAGAGAAAACTGCTTCTTAGGCAGAGGGTGGGGAGGAGAGAGAGAGAGAGAGAGAGAGAGAGAGAGAGAGAGAGAGAGAGAGAGAGAGAATAACCCTTTCTGGCTGTGCACCACTTCAGGTAGCTCAGCTGCTGGAGGTCATTAGCCCCCTTATTCCACTGTGAGGAAGCAGAGGGGGAGATACCTGCTTAGAGGTGGGGCTGTGAACCGAAGGAAAGAGCACCACGCAAGGCACAAATAATAGGTCTTCATAACACCTTTGCTTTGTTGTTGGTTTGGCTTTAATTGTTCAGGAGCAGTTAGAAACCAGACAGCGCTTTTTTGGCGTGAAAAGAGGCAAAATATATGGATTTGGGAGGATCCGAGAGCAACAAAAAAAAAAAGAGCCGAAGATGGAACAGACAGATGAGGGAGAAAGGGAGGGGGGAGAGCCAAGAGCAATTGTAATGGCTACCACTCAGAGCTCAGGTGGTACCGTTTCAATTAGCTAATATCTCTTTAGCTCAATGCATGACTCAACATGCTCCATATCTCTCAGGTTAGATGTGGAATTGCTGTAAAAAGCCTAGCACTTAGGGTTGGCGTTGGCTTGCTGGCTGCGGGGGCACAGTAGGACAGCTGCTTGTGAAAGCCTCAAAGCTGTGATAGCGCTTTCCCTGGGTAGTCGTAAATATGGTGATAATAAAATAACAGGATTCCAACCAAAGCAGCATCAGGCTACGAGTCACCAGCCAGTAAGAGCAAAACTCCTCATTCTTTCCTTTCCTTTTGCAGTGGCCAGTGAAGGCGGTGGGTGATATTTTTACACACACACACACATTTCTCAGAATGGCTGCTTCTAGACTTTCGGGGAACACATTGGCATTACGCTAGCACTTCTGAATAGTTGTGCAAAACATGAATAGTTTAAGATAATGCTTCGGTGGAAGCTAGGGTGGCCTGGAATTCACTTCTGTGCAGGACTGCACAAGTTCTTGCATTAAAAACAATGGCTTGGGTCCAGCCTTTCTTTCAGTGAGTGGGACACATTCATGGGAGATGCCTTTGCTGCCGCTGCCTCCTCCCTTTGCGGACTCGTGTTACCCCACCCTACCCCGAAATCTGCTCCTGGAAACTGGGTGGCCCTTGGGAATGGTATTAGAAATATCTAGTGGTGGGCAGTTGTAGGAGAGAGTGGGCAGAAAGCAGAAAACTGACCCATCTTTGAGTGAGTGAGTGAGTGAGTGAGTGTGTGAAGGATCAACTGAGGGTGCAAGCCAAAGACTTCACATCTCTGCAATGTATCCGTGTATAAGAGTTTTAACCACAACCCGTGTTAGAACATAGGTCATGCAGAACTGGTGTTAAGGGAATATGAGTCAGGGGTGCTTTAAAAGGGAGAAGTGATGGACAAGAAGGGCAATACTTCCTGTACTAGGGATGCGATAAATAGGTACCGCTGCCACGGGAAGGTAAACTGCGTTTCCGTGCACTCTGGTTTCTGTCACGGTGTTCCATCGCACCAGAAGTGGTTTAGTCATGCTGGCCACATGACCCAGAAAGCTGTCTGTGGACAAATGCCGGCTTCCTCGGCCTGAAAGCGAGGTGAGCACTGCAACCCCATAGTTGCCTTTGACTGGACTTAACCATCCAGGGGTCCTTTACCTTTACCTTTTATCTTAATTTCCATACTAGTATCCCACCCCCAACCTTGCCCTGAGCCTTTCCCCCCACCCCCAGCATATCCCATTTTGGTAAAAAGCAATCTGAGGGGAGAGGCTTGAGGAGAAAGAGCTAGGAGCTGTAAAAGTTCAGTACGGCCTCATTTCACACCCTTCTTCTCATGAAATCGCCCCTGCCTGTCTTTATTTGGTGGCGATCCATCTTGCTTTGGGCAAGCAGATTCATTCAGATAAAATGTCCCTATTTGTTTGTACCAATGGGAACATTTTCAAAAAGACTTCCAAGTGGGTACAAAATGGTGAATGAAGCCCATGTGTTTAGCATCTCCGGCCTGTACATCAAGGTCCATGCGCAAAGTGATGGCTATGCATCTAGTTAAGATCCAGACCAGCAATGAATTCACCCTGTACTGATTCCCCACTTTTATCTGCCTGCCTAGCATAGTGATTCTAAATCCATTGTGACTGTTCAGCATCTTGAAACCTATTTATATTTAAGGCCTGTGTCTGTGCGCATGTATTGCTTCCTTCCTTTTTAACGCAACAAACGAGGTTTTACTGGAACAGTGCAGGAATTCAGCACAGAGAAGTTCATACATTTTAATGAGGTGTAAGCATTTGCTTTTAAAAATACATACATACATACATACAGTGGTTTTTTTTCTTAAAAAATGTTTAGGGGTACTCTCATTTTCCTACTCATATTGAAATACTGCCCCCCAATGAGGCCAAACTTAGATTCACAAAATGTTTAGGGGTATGCGTACCCCTGCATCCCCCCCAGAAAAAAGCACTGAATGCATACATGTTGAGTACCATCAATACAATTGCAGGATGTCATGCCAACTGCATTAATTCTTTGCACAAGCTCCTCTCCCTCTGTCTCAGATGGCGTGCAAATCTGCTTGCACCTTTCCCCTCTTCAAATATATGCCCATGTCTGAATACTCCATTGGAAACTTAAGAAACATCTTGATGATTTCTGAATGGATGAGGCTTAGTGCAATGGGGATGGTCTCTCATCCCTCTGTTTTGCTGTGGAGGTGGTCAGGGGTTTACCCCCCCGTCATGCCCACCCCAGTATTGGGCCTTGAGCTCAGCATAATGCCAGAGGACCCTGCCCCTTCCCTCTGCAGGAGTGGGCAGGAGTTGAGCACATGTTTTGGCTGGCTTCCCAGGCTAGCTAAGTTGTGATGACCCCAGGATATAAATCAGGGGTGTGTTATAAAATTATGCATGGAGAAAGCAGATAGTTTCCCCTCCTGAATCTCTCACTGTTCAGCTTTATTATTAGACGTCCCCAAGTTCTAGTATTATGAGAGAGGAATGAAAAGTTCTCCATATTGACTTTCCCCATACCATGGCCTTTTAGAGTTCAGACAACCAGAAATGTGCACAGGGTTCAAGTGTGGTCGCACCACATATATTTTTTAAGACATTGTGATGCTGGCGGTTCTTTGTCAGTTCCATTCTAATGATCCCTAACATGGAATTTGCCTTGTTTGCAGCTACCTCACACTGGGTCAGCATGTTTATAGAGAGATCCAATCTGACCCCAAGGGGGTTTTTTTGCCACTTGTTTACTTCTCAGCTCCAGGGATAATAAGAAGTTTGCTTTTGAAATATAGTTGTGATATTTATTTTTATTTTTAGAAAAGAATCGGAGTTTGTGCTTCCAACTCTGTGCACAGAGTTCCAGATACTAGCAGAACAACTGAGGCGAAGTTTGCAATTCCCAGATGGAACCAGTGGAGTGTCCTTCACACTCTAATGCTTGCTCAGGGAGGTAGCAAGAGAGATCCTTTGTTTTGAGCAGAGATTGACACCATGGAGAGCTCTGGTGATACCTTGTCCCCCTTGTTGGTACAATCCCTCAGCAACTTGGGTGGAGAGTAGCAGCAAACCAGTAAGTGGCTGACTTCATGTTTATAAGAATATAGAAGAGGTGATGGAGTTGTGCATTAGGGAGCAGAGAAAAGAGATTGAAGATATCTGGTGTTACATTTTAGGATTGTTACTGGTGTTCATTTGTGCTATTTATTATGCCATAACTTTTTTTAAAAAAACGATGTCTCTGCAAACATCCAGTTGTAGATTATTCTGCATATTTCTGAGTATTTTTTAAAAAGTTAATAAACTTTTCTAAATACTATTAAAACTAAGCTTGCTTGTAGGCAACCTGTCCTCTGAACATTCATCCTGTTTTGTTTGCAGGGAGATTTGAAGATATCAGCTATTTATTAAACATTCATTCTGATTTATTTGTAAAGGGGGGCGGGTTGTGTTGTTGTGTCAAGTAAATTTTACTCCGCAGCTCCCAGTGCATTTCCTCTTCACTTGCTTTATGGCAAAAAGTCCAATTGGGGGCACAGAATGGGTTTATTTCCCAAGAGCTCCAAGTGAACTTTAATCTCCCAATCTGAATTTGTTGGTATGTGGTTGACCCACACCCACACCCACACACACCGAAAATAATGGCAGTCTGGGAGCATCCTAACAGATTGTTCAGGCATGATTTTTCTGATTCTCCAAACTTTGTGCTTTGAATATCCCCCACCCTGTGAGTGCTTGATTTAATTACTTACTTCCTGGTTTGATGAAGATATAATCTGTGGTGGTTTGCATGAACCCTCCAAATTAGGATTGCAAGCTTGAGACTCATTCCATTGTATGGGAGGATGGGAAATGCTTTATTCCTAACCAATTCAGTTAAGATTTTGGAGTATAACCGCATCTTTCAAAGTAACCCATTCATTGTGGAGGATGCAAGCTCCTGGCTGCAGAGCTAGATTTAAATCTGCAATGCCTGTAATACAATCTCAGGGCCTAGCCAAGGTGAGATTCCCTAGCCAAGGTGGTCAGGATGTAGTTCTGGTGACGTGAATAACCCTTTGTTCATCCAAATGAGTGGCAGACCAGATTAAATGACGCAAATCAAACAGATATATGCAATTTTTCTTACTTTGCGTAATTTATAAATGTCACAGAATTCAGCTTTTGTTGGCATAATATTTTTTATTTTATTTTAACCCAGGGCATCCATAGTCCCACCTGAGCATTAATTACTCTAGCAGATTTTGCAAGGAAAGTGAAGTAGCAAAACGAAACCACCTGAGTATCAGCTGAAAAGGAAGGACTTTTTTATTACCCAACTGGTTCATTGTCTAGTTTCTGTTCAGACACCATTCTTCAGCAGTGCAAAGGGCACCAATGGACATCATCCAGCATGGTGGCCGTTCTTCTCCTGTAACAAGCATATAACTCAAATGCCACTTTATCACGTTTTCAAATGCGAGCAAGAATAATACTCAGATGAGTTTGCAACAAACCTCTGACAAAATGGAGCCAATTAAAATAGTTAACTAAGATGCGCCTCTTTTTTATAGCAGGTTGAGAGAAAATGCTTTAGTAAATGGTGCTGATAAAGATCAGTAATGGCAACATGACTGAGCTCTGAGCCTCTTCTGGAAAACCATAGTGGTATTAATCCAGCTCTTGACCCTAGTTTAACCCTAACCATGTGAAATGCATAATCCAGGGTTATCCTTTACTTAACTCCAAGCAGTTGCTGAGCTCAGTTTCCAGCTGTGAAGGCAGCATGCCCCTGTGACTGCAGTACTTGTGGTATTGACAGATATGTCCGTTACTAGCTGACACTGGGAGAGCAGAATTGATTGGATCAAACAGGAATCCAGAGATTTATTTGAAGGGTCATGTAGGTTCTTCACAACATCTCCTTGGTTCAAGCTGTCATTTCTCCCTTATGTTCACAGGCGCTGAAAGGCGGATGTACTGGGTGGGCTTCTGCAGGTGCTGTGTTGGCAGAAGCATTGCCATTGTTTTGTGTGCTGGCTGATTTCAAATGTTTTAAGAATCGCTTGTCATTCAGCAAAATTAAAGATCAGGAATATTGCAGTTCATGTGGCGCAAGATGTGGATCATCCCCAAACTATTTTAAATCTAAGAATATCGAACCAGTTATAGGTGGCAGACCAGTCCCCCCCCCCCACACACATTTCTTCCTTTATGGATCTGGCCTGGTATGATCTTTAGAGGTACTACAGAGCAATTCATCTGCACTCATTATGCACTATTATGGAATGAAAAACTGGAAACAGTATATGAAAAGGATGCTTAGCAATAACTCTGTTCTTCCTTCTGTTGCCTCAGATTAGGCAGATGCTGTGGAGATGCCATGCCCCGCCCCATTTTCCGTCTCCATTCCCTCCTTCACTCTGCTGCAGAAGGTGTCATGGGTGAAGGAGAGACAAGCGAAATCAGATAATGCTAAGCAGCTACCATGCCTCTACCTTTAATAGTTATGGGAAAGAGGGGATTTCAGTAGGTACCACCTGTTATACTGGGAAAGATAATCTACTTGCTGAAATTCCCTCTTCTGTGCAGCTGTTGTAAAAGGACAGAACCACTGCCTTCCTTTGCATCTGTTCACTCTAAAGCCAGCAGATCCTAATAATCCAAAGGCCAAATTTGGCCCTTGAGATGCCAAAGCAATAATGATGAACGAGTAGTATACTATGGGCGTTCCTTGGTGGCTGAAAAAGAAGGTCATATTGAGATTGCTGTTGTTCCTTGGACTATGTCCATATAGTTTAGGTCAGAGGGAAACTGGAAAAGTGCCTAATGCAGCTTCGGCCCTGGGTGTAAGTCACATTCCACCATGCTCCTCCTCTATCTGCAAAAGACTAATTTCATGTTGTTGTTCTTGCATTGTGATCTGGGAAGGGAGTAAGAGGCTGTTGAACCCCGCAGCACCCCCATTCAGCCCAAACGCATGGAATTTTGTGGATACTGGCAGCTTTTTTGCCAACTGCCCTATTCTGCCAGGCCTAGAAGACGTACTTGCAACTCTGGGAAAACCACAGTTTGCAAAGCAGTTTGCTAAAATGCACTTTGAGGGTAGAGCTGCAAGGCACCCAATATTCTGCCCCTACTGCATCTTCTTCTTGGGATTGTGAACCAGAAAACAAAGTAGAGGGAAAGTGAATGGAGCTTTCCAAAATAATTTGGGCAGGCATCTATCATGGATGGTCTTGATTTAATCGGGCCTGCCTTAATCCAATGGAATAGACTGAATGACCTTTTCAAGACAACCTGTGGGAGAGCTCACCAGACCCATCATTCTGCTGCCTTTACTGATAACGCTGGGCACTAAATGTTGCCACTGCACTGCTTGTTAACTATTAGGGTAGTATCCAACTAAGTTGTGTTTATTGATTTCAGTAGGTCTACCTCTGGGTATGACTTAGTCAAATACTTCCCCAGTAGTTTTCAACTACTACAGTGAAGTCCCTTCAGTAGGTCTGCTCTGGATATGACTTTGTTGGATTCTACCCCTAGAATTCAACAGAATTAATACTTAGATGTGTTGAGACTTTAGTTTTTTGGGGTTTTTTTAACTTCCATGGGGACATTTTGCAAATGGCATCTGTGTCGCTATTTTTAGTGAAATTCACAGAAATTTCTTACCATTCAGGTAGTGTGGCTAAAGTTTATTTGGTGCTCTTGCACAACAAACCCACTTCCCCCCACCAAAATCAGACTTTTTGTGTTTGGGATAGGGATGGGGGAAAGTACTGGAAAGTGTGGGATAAGCATTTACTTGACACGTCTTACAACTTCCCTGCAAACAAATCAAAATGAATGCTCAGTAAATACCTACTGATGTTGTCTAACCTCCCCGTGAACTTTGCACAAACAAATCAGGGCAAATGCTCAATAAACAGTTAGAGATGACCACACTGAGATGCCTCATTAATCCAGAGCAAGTTGAGAAGTTTGCAGCTTCTCTATTAATCTTGCATTATTCTGCATTTTGTATCCAGTGCTCTGAGTCACACTGTGTGCTGCTCATAGCAAGGAGAGTTTTGCTCTTTCCATTGCTTTGTGGTAGAGACCAGCCACCAGCAAAACTAAGGCATTGTTGTCACAAAAGAGGGTAGCTAAAGTCTGTGGGAAGAGAGGACAGTGAATTCAACAGTGAACTGAAATCTGTATTAGTCAATGAGAGAACAAAGTTGTTATGCTGTCACAGAATGAACACTGAAAGTCATGTGTGCTTCATGAAAGAATTGTCAGGCTCTGAAAGCCCTGTAGACAGAGAGTTATAGGTAATTAAGATAAGAAGAATAGAGATGAATACATTTGGGCCTAAAACACATGGATCAATATATAAGAACACACCAAGGCAGCAGTTTGGAGATGCCAGTTGCTGATTGTTTCTAACTCATCATGGGTAGGTAGGCGAACAAGAGAACAAGGATAGGAATATTGATTCGTCTTCAGTAACACCCTCAGCTTGACTTCCTTCTGTCACTGCTTTGGACTCAGACTTGAGCATGATTTCATTCAAAGGAAGTCACGAGCCTAGCTCACCAATGGAATTTGTTAAAGGTCAAGGGATGAAGTATTCTTAGTAAGTGGAAGTAAATTGCACTGGCAGAGAAGGAGGTAGTAAGAGCCTCTGCTCAACCTCCTGGCTAATGCTGAATGCTGTGGGCAGCTGCCTCTGAGAGGTCTGAAGGGCCCAATCCTAATTCTCACTCTGTGTGTCTTGTGACCTGTCAGGATGGCTTGGAATGCTGCCAGCAACTCTTGCAACGTCTTTTATTGGACAGCTTTAGAGAGTGGAAATTGGAAAAGCACTGCTAAAAAACCATCTGCCAGAAATTTTCAGGGGGGGGGATATATTCACACTACTGATTTCCACTGGTTTAACAAGCATTCCCTCTTTGCAGAAAACCCTGGGAATGGGAGTTCTCTGAGGGTGGTGGCTTGGGATCTCTAACAAAGGAATCTCACCCAGCACCTTTCCAAACTGCATATTTTAGGGGACAGATGTACATTTGCAGGTTCAGGGAAAGCAGGGGGAAGGGGATAGTGTGCACTGTGGTGGTTCAGAACATATATGCATCTAGGGAAAGATTACAAGCTTGATTCTGGGGAAGAAAGAGAGGTAGCCCATTTTTAAGGTTAGGTACGCAGATGGATAGCGGCTGTTTCTGGCAAAGCATTTTCTCTTCCCTCTGCATAGCAACTGCATATTTCCTCATTGGGGCTTTGCAGAAATCATATATTGTGTCTTTCCATTTCCAGCTACTAGGAAGGTTTACATGTGGGAATTAATGCAAATTAATTCCCACGAGGAAGAGATGATGTAGTTTCCTCTACCCAAGCGGAAAAGAAGGAATGCAGTCGCTAGTCCCCTTCATATGCTGTTTAGACTGAAAACAACCTACTGTATAAATAATGCAAAACCTCCTAAGGAGTCACTCTGCATGTTAGGATGAAATGAGAAAGCATAGATATGGGCATCTGGTCAGCGGGCCAGGAGTTACCTGTCATCAGCCTGACTGTTACTATTTTGGGGTAGATGGCAATTTACTGGTTATACCAGTAGAGAGTGTTAAACATACAGAATTGTTGTTGTTGTTGTTGTTGTTGTTGTTGTTGTTGTTGTTGTTGTGACACCCGTCTGACTGGGTTGCCCCCTCCACTCTAGGAGGCTCTGAACAAAATATTTAAAACATTTTTGGGGTTGGATGATTTGCCCTGCATAAATCAATTATTGGGAACTTGTGGCCCTCCAGATGTTATTAGACTCAATCCTGACCATTGGCCATTCTGGGTGGGGCTAATGGGAGTTGGCTGTGGAGAGCCATAGGTTCCCCACCACTTCCATAACCCCTTGGTTTTTATCACCAACTTCAAAGTGCATATACAGGAGCTGACACTAGCTCCTTGTTATCCCCTCCTTTCTCATTCTTGTTTTACTCTTCCTCTCTTTGACCCTCCTTTCCCTCCTGTTACACCCACCCCAAAATGCACATCCGATAAATTTAAGATCCCTGGGCATTGTTGTTACTGTGTTATTCTGTTGTTTGTGTTACCCTATAAAATGCCTTTAGTGTTGTTACATAATATTGTTGCTAACCATAACAATGGGTGGGATCCAATTTAGTGCCTTTGAACTCACAAAGGGGCTTTTGATCCAGCGGGGATGCTTCTGCTAAGGGAAGAGGAGGGACAGTGATCTTTGCTGATTTGCCCTCCCACAAGCAGTCCCCCAGGGCACACCAAAAAACAGGTTCCAGAGAGTTGAGGATCCTTCAGAAAAGCATTGTTGGGCTGCAGGGAGGATGAACCTGTGAAAATGTTCTCTCTTCTTCCTTTAGCAGAAGCTAGGTTGAAAAGCCTCCCAGTTCGTGCAAGGATATCAGTTGGGTTCCACCCAATAATAAGAATAATAATTTGAACTGCCACCCAATTGAAGAAATCTTAATCGATTAATCTAGTGGGGTTTTAGCCAGTTGATTTATGAATTGGTTATATTTACCTACGAGGAAAATGTGCTCATTGAGTACATATTGCAGGCCAAAATACATTGAGTTAAAATGCTTGTCTTGAAGCAAAAAAGCAGACTCTCTCTTTTATATGGTTACCTTAGAAGATAAGAGGCATCCCCTTTGTAGGAGACTGGGCAGATGCCTCTTTTAAGATGGTACTTGTCAACTGCAATTTTTAAAGTACTTTTCATAATAAAATTAAAATATGTTGCCTCAATAACCGCTGCCAGTCAGTGTAGCCAATGCTGAATTGGATAGACCATTGGTCTGACTCTGCATACAGCAGCTTCCTCTACTCCTATGTTCCTAACTGTTAGGGTACATTGCACTTCAGTGAAAAAGCACATTCAGAAACCAGTGTGTGCTCTTAACATTCAGGAAGAATGAGACCCATCACAAACATCCCAGATTCCATACAGATATAACACTTTGCTCTTACCTTGATACCTATCACATCTTTTCCTTGCTTAAACAGGTCAGTGGGTTGACTCAGTTCCAGGAATTACTGGCATGTAGTTTCTGACATTTACAGTGATCTTGAGAACTTTTTTTTTAAGCAATAAAGTTTCATATTTGCATGGGAGAAAGGTTTGTGAGTCCAGCTGAGTTCACAGCAACACTCCACCATTTGGGGAAATTATCCATTTCAATGTTTGAACATGGGAGAATCTTCTTAAAAATATTACCAGATTGGTACCTCAGCCCACTGCATACCAAACCCCTGTCTGCAGAAGATGCCAATCCCTGTTAGTAGAGATGCTAAAAAAAATTGTTTCCTATTTCTGTCTATGGTGGGAGTAATCATATTTTGATTATCCTGGATCATGTATTCCACTTAGCAATATTTTTGCAATATTTTCCACAGTTTACTGGGAAAAAAATACTCACCAGATCAAGGTAACCTGCAAATATCTTAGTTACCTGCATGCTCCTTTTTGACTTATACAGATGACAATGTGTGTCTTCAAGCTGAATTGTTAAATATAAAATACTTTCTTCCTTTACTAAAATAGTAATTTTTTTATAATCTCTAGTGAATTGATCAGTGGTCCTTCTCATCTTAGCTGAGACAAAATAGCCTGGTTTAAAATTCTAAATCTCCTTATTTTGCTTCCGTTTTTCATTGTCCTTTCCCTATTAATACATCCATTAATTTTTGACATATGTGAAAATTCATTTGCTATTGACATTACGTTACAAAAGGCAAGCAATCTGATTGTCAAAACAAGTGCCTTTAATATAGTTCCCCTCTCCTCTTCCAAACTGTTAAAAACACCAAAAAATGAATTAATTTTAAAAAGGTAAAGTGAGCATTTCCAAGAATCACAATGATTGGGGGGGGGCAGAGAGGTAGAGGTTTTACTTATCCATGTGTCATATCCTCTGACATTTTCCACTGAAGACTTATTCATCTTCTCGCCATTTTTTGTTAAAACCATTGTGGAGGCCTTTGTCAGTTTCACAGTGGCTGTTCAAAACCACAGGGAAAAACAACTTCACTGCCAAACAGGACAGAGAGGAGGGGAAGAATATGGAATGTATGCAGGTTTTTCTTAAGGAGTTCCCATGTTGAAGTCCTACTTCCTCTTTTATCTTTAAAGGTAAAGGTAAAGAGACCCCTGACCATTAGGTCCAGTCGTGACCGACTCTGGGGTTGTGGCGCTCATCTTGTTTTATTGGCCGAGGGAGCCGGCGTACAGCTTCCAGGTCATGTGGCCAGCATGACTAAGCCGCTTCTGGCGAACCAGAGCAGTGCACAGAAATGCCATTTACCTTCCCGCTGCAGCAGTACCTATTTATCTACTTGCACTTTGACGTGCTTTCGAACTGCTAGGTTGGCAGGAGCAGGGACCGAGCAACAGGAGCTCACCCCGTTGTGGGGATTCGAACTGCCGACCTTCTGATCGGCAAGCCCTATTAAACCTTAAATAATGCAGCATACAAAACAAAACAAAACATGTATTTTTCTACTCTTACATTTTAATTGAGTACAAGTTAAGACACTTTTTATGTCACTTGCAAGGAAATAGTTGCAAGTTTCCAAGGTGGTTGTTGTTGTTGTTGTTGTTGTTTTTAAGCCACAAATAGTTGATTTCAAAATGTTCTGTTGATGCGGCTCTAACCTTGGGTGTCTAAGGCCTATAGCAATAGCACCTCAATCTTGAAGAAATGTGCGACTATAGTAGCTCTAAGACTGACTGATAGACTACACCAACTTGGTGCCCCCCATCTCCCATTCTCCCTAACCAATGGCAATGCTGATGGGGACTCATTGACGTTATAGTCAGCGGTGTAGCTAGCCACTCGGGTGCCTGGTGCGGGGGCGTGTCCTGCAGCTGGGGGCGGGACGATCCATGCCCATGGGGGCAGGGCGAGTCACCCATGAGGGCGGGGCAAGCCTCTCCGAAGCTTGGAGCCTCTCTGCAGCCTCCCCCTCAGGTGTAGGATGGCTGAGGGAGAGGCAGTAGGCAGACGTAAGTCCCATGCTACTATTTCAGGCAGCACAGAACCTGCAGGTGGCTAAGCTACCACATCACTCTTAAAAGGTTTCGTGAGCCCATTTTTTTTATAAAACAAAACAAAACTCATTTTGTCACACACACACACCCCAGTGATGACACCCAGGGCGGACCACCACCCCGCACCTCCGTCTTCCCCACTGGTTATAGTCCAAAATATCTGGAAGGCACCATATTGGGGGGAGCTGGTTTGTGCTGATGTGGCTTCAGCAGTGTCCTCTGTGGGGTATGTGGTCCAGACCTGTCCTACTGTGCTGCCAATCACTTGCGATTCCTTTACAATCTGCTACTATATATCAAAAATATTGGCTGCTACTGCTTTACAGGACGGAATGACTTTAGAATAAGGCACGACCCATTTCAATTTCTTTCCCACCCCTCACCATGCTCCTCTCAACATTATTGTGCTTTGCACAACCCTCTTGTTCTACATCTGGTGATTTGCCAGTTGCCATCTGGGTAGCAGTAACCTGTTCAGATTTCTTGCCAGTGTCAATGGTTGCAGATAAGTTGTTTTGACACTAATAGCTGAGTGGCTTTCTTGTTTTTGGTGAGGCAGCCCATAAGACTGAGCCGTTCAGGTTTTACAATTGCTAAGGTTAAGGCTTGGAGACCTCCCTCATATTATATTTTAAGCACAGTTTTGTCGTGGATGGCCTACACAACTTCTGCTTCTTTCTCTTTCTTCCCACTCGCTGCCATTGCCCTGCCCCTCCTGCTCTGCTGCTGCCAGTATCCACTGGGGTCCCCATGCTGGCTGCCATATATCTGTCAGGGACTTTGAGATTTTAATTGGGAACCTCTTGGGATTTAGCGTAGTGGGTTACTTTGGTCTGTGTATGCTTGGGCCTCAAAGTCTTCTTTAAACACAGCATGGTACAGGCTTGTGCAAATCCATCCCCTATAATTAGCAAGCAGTATGAAGCTTCTGGATTTGGACAGATTGGGTTTTTAAAAAAAAAAAACAAACAAACTAGGAGCCTGGTCTTCTGAACATGCTGCACTTGACAAGCTTCTCCAGCTTTCCCATCCTCTAGCTCAACCTTCCCCAGTCCGCTCCTTCCAGATGTTTTGGAGTATGGCTCCCATCATCCTTGATCATTGGCCCTGCTGGCTGGGGCTGATGAGAGTTGTGGTTCAGAGTATCTGAAGTCAGTGTTAGAAACTGAAATATTAAAGCTAGGAGCTAAATGGCAACTTAAACCTGGGTTATGGGCGCAACAACGGAATGTCTAGGCACAATTTTTTAATAACAAGAATACAAAGCTGAAAATGAATGAACTGCAGCTAGAATATCATGTTCATTTTTTACATGGTTCCCTGCCCACCCATCTAATATTCTTAAGAGGGTCTCTTCCAGTCTTCAGAGAGTAGCTGGAAGTAGGGAGGCAGAAAAAGGTCCTTCTTTCCTTCCATTCTGCAGTTTTAATCTGAAATCTTAGGTGCAGTAATGTGCCCAGAGCTCAGAAACTGTCACAAAATGCGCCTAGAACAATGGGAGTTTCAAACACTGCGTGGAGTGCTCCAGGTTGGAGAGAACTACTCTAGTTCCACCACTAGTAAATGAGCTTGGGAATCCTTGGTTGGAGAACACATCTAGTTCCAGGCCTACGTTCTGGCATAGCTGAATGTAGTCCTAGCAGATTTTTTTATATGTCTAGTGTCAAAGATATGCATGGCAGGAAAGACTGAAGGGGAAGCCTAAGGAAGTTTCATTCTATGAGGCAGGTGAATACAATATGTAAGAAAGGGTATTTTGCTGCAGTAGCTAGCAGTAAGGTTTGAAAATATACTTACTGTTGAGTCCACCTACACTCTTCTTTTGTTGGTTCACACATGCACCATTCAATTGCTCAGCACCCAACAGCTGAATGTGTGAACCATCCCCACTGAGAAAGCATTATGTCTGAGATGATATGGAAGTGCACATGTGATGTATTATTGCATGCAAGTGATGGTGAGATGTTGTAGTCATCAAGCGATAAAAATGCAATGGTTAAAACCAGCCTGTAGCAAGGTGCGTAAGGCATTTTTATTTTAACCAGCTGTTTCAGGACACCTGATTGTGGCTACCCTACTTTTTATTACTCTTTGTTTGGGCTGTCGCAGTGTCATTTACGGCTTACAATGTTTCTCATGTTTCATTTTATTGATAGCCACCTTTTATTTATACAAAGAAAGGTAGAACATACATTTCTAAATGAAAAATAATTAAAACAGTGACCTCTGGGAGCTTCAAGTACCTGAGATTTGAACAGGGTGCATAGGGAAGATGGGGTCCAGCTGAGAAGTCTCCCTCCCCACAACGATTACTGAAAAAGATTAAACATCTTTGCACTGGGAATACAGAGAATAAGGATAGCCACTTATTTGCTGTTTCTTTATTAACTAAAGAGGCCTTTTAATATAAGTTAATGAGTCTTTTCCTTTTAAGAATTGAGCGTCCAACATATATGAGCCTCTCCGCAGCCATTTTTAAAAGGAGGCAAAATCATAGATGGAATGTGCCTCTCCACTTTAAACCACACTCACAAAACGTGCCTTTCAAACCCTACTTCATCTCTTTAAAAAAAAAGGGGGGGGGAGAACGCTTTTGACATTTTTGGTAAACTCCTCAACATTGCTGCTTGAAATATAAGCACCTTTTCCAGTGGATGGTAAGCTCAATTATTTTCTTTCAAATCTTGATCTCAAACTTGTCCATTTGAAATTCTTTTATAAAGCCAGATTTGGGACACTGTAAACAAGGAGCCAATTATTTTTCAGTGTAGCATTCCATGCTGTTGATTATTTATGCTGTTGCTTATTTAGATGTTATCTGATCCCCCTGTATCCAGATAATTCTGCTTTTGGGAAACTGATTTATATGTATGTATAAAATAGGGGTTTGGGTGGGTGCTTATTTAATGATTCAATGATTCGTCATTATGTTCTATCATGATGTGAATGAAGCATGAGTTGTTCTGACTGAATCTGAAGGTAACCTTTCCAGCTTATTGAAAAGTAGCCCAAGAAAAGTCACTTGTCAGCAGATGACCTGTTCCGGAACACAAATTTGATGCTCTGCAGAGGAGGAGGAGCGAGAAAGAGAGAGACAGGAATGCCTCAATATTTTGGCAGTTTTTGAGTTTTGATCTCCAACCAAATTTATGTAGATAGAAATGGGTAGAAGAAGAATCGCAGCAGTGCAGATAAAGATCTGTAGAGGGGATCTGAATAGGTCAAATGATCGAATGAGAACAGGATGGACACTGCCTGCTTCTGCCTACCCAAATTATAAGCAGCCGGAGGAGGCAAAGGAAACTATAAATAGGCTCTAGTAACAACTGGTGTCCAAAACAGATGGAAGAACTGCATGCCCTGTCACCCTGAACATTCACCTCCCACCATCCTGCTTGTAGGAACAGCCATAGCGATGAGAAAGGCGTGAGAAGGCCAAAAATAGCACTGGGTAGGAAATTTGGGGTGAGGGAGAATAAATACTGAGATTTTTTAAAAATGGTAGGGTTAATTTTACGACAAATTTTAATTCTGTACAACTGATACAGTTATTGGTGGTTGTTTGCTACCAGTTAATACTATTAACAAGGCCATTCATCCAATTCTCTTTAAATCAGTTTCCTAAAATAATGCATCTTCTACCCATTCACAGGGGGAGAAAGGGAGCAGGTCCCCCTACAAGCCAGGATGCAATCAAAGCAGCATGCGTTTTTTTCTGTAAATAAATGCCGTTACTTTTTGTGTGTGTGCCATCGTTTTGTCTGCGGAACTCTTCAGTATCCTTGGCCTGACAGCACTGTAGGATTTGCCATATGACACACTCATATTTATTTAAAGTACTAAAACATTATAACCGACGGTTAAGAGTGAGAACAAACATGGCTGATGAAATGAGTGGGCCTTAGATTTCATAATGTCCAGGTCAGAGATGCTCCCAGCTTTGTAAATACCAAGTTCAGCTTGTTCTCTTTTTTCATTAACACCAAATGCTAAACTGTTTCATCAGCTTGCTCAGTACTGCAGGGCTGGCCTCTGTGAATTCCGAAAGAATCAAGCCTGCAAGGTGTGACCATTAGCTGGTGTACTTTAACCAGCTGGGGTGCAGAGCGGGATGCAAGGCATACCCAGCTTTGCTTTCCATACCTTGCTGCCGCTACCTGACCCCTAGTATCTGCTGCCCGAGGCAGCTGTCTCTATCTGCCTAATGGAAGGGCCGGACCTGACGGACATAAAAGGAAGATGGAATCCTGTCCCAAAAGGAAGGCTCTGGGCATTGGGAAAGGAGAGGGATGGAAAAAGCAGCTCATTACACTTTTGCTCTCACACATTTAACTTAGTTCCTACATGTACAAAAAAAATTACATGAGGAGCAAATTGGCTCACATTTTCAGTAACTGCTCCTTTCCATGTTTCAGGATCTTTGACCAGTCATTTTCTGGTCAAATAAGCAGGTAAAAGGATCCCCCCTCCCCATGGTGGCTTCACCCAGGTGGGTTGGCAATTTGTTCACAAGCTGATTGGGCTGCCCTAAGCACAGCTTCCCATTTCCAAACTGTAGCACCCATTCCCCTATTTCACATTCCCAACCTCAGCATCTCTCCTGCAACAGTCAGTACTTGCAGCTTATGAAGCCACTGGAGGCAATGGCTACAGCTGTTGTTGCTGCTTCTTCCCATTTAGCAGCCTCAGTTTAGGCCCCTGGATTGGGTGGCAAAGCACCTTCTTCCTGCCTGAATCCTTGGTGCTGGAGAAGGCTGAGTAAAGGACCTGGCACTGTTTTAAAGCTGAATTTTAATGACCAGTTCTGTGTGCGAATTGATTATTTTAATAATTTTGGTGGGGTGGGGAGAGAACATTTTCTGAGGGAGGGGATGGATGGTGAAAGAATGGATCAATTGCATCTTAACTTGATTAAAAACCTGGTGATGAGTGGGGGAAAGAAGAGATGCATTGATGAAATCCTTCTTTGTTTGTACCTATAAGCGATGACTTCCAAGTAGCCAGAGAAATGGGGAGGCTTTGATTAAGAATGAAATACCTTCACAAAGCTTCCCGCACCTGGTGAATTATCCATGTGGCTTTCCAATGCTTGGGAGAGGGTGCTGTCCAAAATTTCTGAAAATTTCTCAGTTGTAAACATAAAATACATGCTGGGATTTTTTGGGAGGGGGGTGCGCCAGAAGAGCCCCAGAGTCCAATTGCAGCCAGATGGAAGTCTGTAACATCACCCAGAGTTCACAGCTCAGTTTGAAAGAGGATACAGTCATCTGTGTTCGGGCAGCAGAGGGTGAATTGTGCTTCTTCAATCTTGTGGCAGTGAATGAACTACAGTGTGGCACCGCAAAGCCATCTGTACTGAAAGGAGCTGAATGTGCCCGTTGGTGTGTAGCACTCAAATTACACCTGATGAAAGAGAAACAGATTGTCAGAGAGCAAACATACAGCTGTCAGCTCCCAACAGCCATGCATGATCCCTTTCTGCTGCTCAGTTGCTTTGCCATGCATGAACTCTGAAAGTAAACAAAGGCTGCCTCAGAATCAAAAATATGCAGATTCTCTGGTCATTGTGAGGCCAGAATACCACATTTCCAAGCTTCCTAGGAAAATAACCTGGTTTTCTCTTTTGTGGGTGTATATAGGAAACTGCCTTATACTGAATCGGATCCCTGGTCCATCTGACTCAATATTGCTTACACTGACTGGCAGCAGCTCTCCAGGTTTTCAGGGAGGGTTTCTCTCCTAGTCCTACCCAGGGGCGTACGAAGGGGGGATGGAGGGGGCAGTCCAACCTGGGCACCACTCTGGGGGGTGACAGGATGGCCCACTGCCCCCCAACTGTAGAGCGGCTGAGGGCATGCATGCAGTTAGTATGGGCACCGATCACGTGGCGTCCGTACAGGCTGCCGCTCTCACACACCTTCCGTATGGGCTGCCGTGTGTGTGCAGTCCATACGATGTCACGTGTGTGCCGCCGGGTGGTTTTCCCCGCCCCTCGGCGTCCCGCCCCGGGTGCCGGAGAGGGTTCCTCCACCACTGGCCCTACCTGAAGATGTCGAGGATTGAACCTGCAACCTTCTGCATGCAGAGAAGATTCTCCACCACTGAGCTACAGCTCTTCCCCATATAGGTCTTTCAGGTGGGATAGAAACACATTTTTGTGCTGAATATCTTGTACTTCTGTTTGTTGCACTGCTATGCCTGACCAAGGTTCTTTTTAGGCTGTATGTCATGGTACTGTTACATTGTCCAGAACAAAGCCAGAAGTTCAAATCTCATCAGTAATTGACTTCTTGCGCTGCCACAGAAAAATCAAGTCTCTCCACCTGACCATCTGCATTATGAGGAGAATAACACTGGCCTTGGAATACTGATACTGCACCGGATATTCCCAACATGGCACCCTCCAGATGGTGTTAGGTGTGGAATGATCTTCAGGCTCTCGATTTCATTCTCTTTTAGGCAGCTTTTCAGGAGCCACATGCCAGTGGTGGGCAAGGCCAGAAGCAAAAGCGATTAGAGCAATGAATGTTTATTTTACCTTTGTACCATAGGCTTGTTTCTACACATACTGACACAGCCATCTTTTCCATCCAGGCAAGCAAGAAGCATTTTCATAGTGCAAGAACATATTCCACCCAGGCAAAAAGCACTCAAGGAGGGTACAAAGCAAGCTCCGGTGTGTGTGGTTGGGGACTGGGTGTGCTCTGGGGAGAGTCTCAAGGGATCTGGGCCGAGAGGTCTGGATGGCCACATCAAGGACCTGAGATTCCCCTCCCTGCACTACAATTCCCATCATTCATAATCATTGGGCCTGATGGGCGTTGGTGTCAAAACATCTGTAGGGCATCAGGTTGGGGAAACTGCCAAGGATTTCTGACATTGTGTACTTTAAGAACTCAAAAGAGTTGTATGACTGCTAAATATTGTTGCTATTCTTCTCCAAGTTATTACTCTATGATAACTAGGTTGAAGATGACTTTATTATTAGGCATTGTTGACTTTGTTTCCTGCTAGTTTCTTCTGATACCACCCAGTTCTACAACTATCACAATGTGAAGTCTCAGCTTTAGACACACACCTTTATAGATCTCTGTACAAGGTTTCACCAAGTAAAATCATGGAGATTTGGGATCTCTATTCTAACAGAATTTCAGTTTAGATTTCATTGGTAATGTGCAGCCAGAAAGCCTTTGCATGCTTTAAGCCGCTATTAACTGAACATCCTGTACTCTCTTTGAAGAAGGGAGAATAAATATTTGAAGTTTATTTTATTAAGAAGCAAAACAAAGCATTAAAATATCCCTAAACCTTCAAGTCTGCCCTTAGTGAACCACAAAATAAGGGACATTCTGTGACCTTCGATGTTGCCAAAATGAGCAGAAGAGAAGCTTGGCTTGCAAGGGCAAACCTGCAGGTCATTGTAGGATATACAGTTATAATCTCTGGTGGTAGGAAGCTAATAACAGCAAATCAGAATTCTGAACATACTGTACTTGCATGGTCTCAGTGAAAAAGTTAGTGTAGTGTGAAGACTGAAAAAGACATGGAGGTCCAGCGTCTGTTACTGATGGGCAGTCTTGAAACTACATTGATCTGTGCTACAATTGGCCGTATTGCTTAGGCTTTCCAGGGCAGCTTGAAATCTGAGTGTGTAAATGATTGTGCAGGTTCCTATACACACATTAAAACCTCATTTTATGAAGAATTATTGAGGAATCTTATGCATGTTACTTAGCAGTAATCCCTTTAAGTTCAATGGGCATTGCTACTTAGGTTGCAATTCTAGGCATGCTTTCCTAGGAGTGATCCCTATTGAAAATAGTAAGACTCACTTCTGAGTAAACATGCACTTATTAGTGTTTGGATTTACTTCCTCCCTCCCTTCACCCCATATTAGCTTTCCGTCTTTTTGTTGTGTCTTTTAGATTATAAGCCTATGGGTAGTGGCTGCATTTTTGGTTTATTTAATAGAAAAAATTAGGTGTGATGATAAGAATAAATGTTTAGATTGCTGAACTGGACATGCATAAAGACTAAGGAGAGTCCCATTCTGAAGAAGCTTGTTCTAAATATTTTGAAACCTGGAAATCCTGCAGTGTAAAGTGTTGCTGAGGTAGGGTTCGCTCAAATGTGCATCTTAAACTCTCAATACTATAGGCAGAGGTTAACATTCTGGGGGTCCATGCGCAAAGTCAAAGTCAGGAAGACCCCTAGAACCGCCCCCTTCTCCCCACTTTGTGTGACCATCCCTACTTGTCTTTAACGCCAGCATTCTCAGTGAGCGAGATCTCGAGAGCCTCGCAGGGCCTTCTGGAGCCCAGTAAGCAAGGCAGAGGGCTTAAAAACTTTCTGTGGCAGGAAAACATGGCACAGAAAGAGTTCTTAAAGCTATACGCCTTGCTTTACAGGCTCTGGGAGGGTTGTGGGAGGGCTCTGGAGGCTCTTGTGATAGCAGGCCCCTTCTGGTGATTCCCTCCCACCACCACCACCACCCCAAAAAAACTCTCCTACCATTCATTCATTTTCTGACGAAGTGCACAAGGCTGTGATTGTATAAGTAAATTGAACCTAAGTTTTGGGCCCACTGTACCACACCAAGCAAATCCATGGACATTACAAACACTTTATGTGGTTTTATTATTAGTAATCTTAGGTGATGTTTCTATTACAGTGGTACCTCGGGTTAAGTACTTAATTCGTTCCGGAGGTCCGTTCTTAACCTGAAGCGTACTTAACCTGAAGCACCACTTTAGCTAATGGGACCTCCTGCTGCCACTGCACCGCCAGAGCACGATTTCTGTTCTTAGCGGAGTTCTTAACCTGAAGCGTACTTAACCCGAGGTACCACTGCACAATGGAGGCATGTATTAGCTGCATGTGCACATCACAGGTTTATGTGAAATGTTTGGCATCTATTCGTTTAAAAAGTGTAATGTTTGAAGCAGTCTTTGCAGCAGGATTTAAGACACAAGCCTACTGACCAAATCTAATAGCTATTTATTTTGCTCTATTTTCATGATCCTGGTGCAGCTCCAACCACCACAGTGATATTGCAGAAATTCAAAATATCTCTCCCCTGTAATTGCAGTAAGTCAGAGAGGCCTGTGGCACAATGTGTCCCTTCCTATATTTGTAGAAGCCTCCCATAGCCTTATCATTTTTCTTTCAAGAGGAAAAAATTGGAGTTCCAGCTTCACCTGAAAGAGGGAAAGCTTCCTTCACTCCTCCTTTCCTGCAGCTCCTGATTAATGTTTTTGCCTACTTTTGCTTTTTCTTGGTTGCTTATGAGGCATGTGACCCATGCCCCAAAGCACACCCCACAAGTGTCCTGGAAAAACTGGGACATCCCATTTTTTTATCACGAGAGAATGGTGGGCATCTTGGTTGCCGTGATCTCTTGCAATTTCATGGTGTGGTTCCTCCACCCCCCAAAAAAGTGCTTTTTCGGAGCCATGATCTCACACAGTGCCTCAAAACATGTGTTTTTGGGCACAGTGCCCAGAAAAAGTGCTTGGGGTGGGGGACCATGGTGTAAAATCATGAGAGATCACATCAACCAAACTAGCAGCCATGCTCTTGCCAAAATAAAAACAAAACCCAGGAAGATGGCATCTGGGAAGGTGGCATCCCAGATTTTGGCTTCAGAGTGTTCAAGGGTATGCTAATGTGTGTGATAATGTGTTCTGAAGAGGGATACCCCATGTCGGAATTGGGAAAATGGGGAAAATAAATGACACAATGGAAGGAATGACTCCTAAGGCTAAATGAAGACAGCTCAGCTGGCAGTGCTTACCCATGTCCCACTCTTGCCTATGACAGCTTTTGCTAACTTAGTGTCCTCCAGATGTTTTTGGATACCCCTAACGTGCCTGACCATTTACCCTGCTGGCTAAGGTTGATGGGACTTGTAGTCCAAAGCAGCCAGACTGCACCAAGTCAGGGAAACCTGCCCTCAGACACGTCAGAGACCTTGCAAAATGGAGCCTTGTCTTAAGTCCCTGAAGTTCATCCCTTGGGGGGGTTGGTGTTTGTGGGTGTCTGCATCTCACTTCAAGGCCTTTTAGCAACAGAGCAGCTCCTCCACAATTACTATTTTTAGATTGGTCAAGTGCCCCTTGCCTGCCACAAGCTCAGAACAGTGGAGAGTTCAACCTGGCCTCTTCTCTCCTTTGAAAGGGAGCCTGCTCCAGCATTCTGACCACTACAGCACCACTCTTTACAGCTGGTCATAAATTTCAGAGCAGGCCGTGATATCTTTAGCTTTGACTCCAGAGATTTCCTGTTGAGCTGCAAGATGCAGGCCTGCAAAGCGCACTGTAGCTAAATATACCCTCTTAGTGTAACAGTACAAGTAAACAAGGACAGCATCAACATGACTTCTTTTTTTTCTTTTTTTTACAGTGCAAATCAAGCTTTCCCTTTTTTTAAATAAAAGTGGTATTCATCGGGAAATTTCATTTATTTTGACAGAGAAAGTAATCTGTCTTCACTACAGCTGAACTCTTAACATCCAACATTATTTTGATTCCTAGTGTCAGTTCAAAGGGTGATGATCCTGGTAGCAGCCCGCATTTTGGGGAGCAGGGTGTCCCTGGGATCATGTCCCCGTATGTAATGGAAGGAAATCAAATATTGGTCAAACTGTACTGTAGGCCTGCAACTTGCACTTGCTTTCCTTATATGATCGCAACCTTGGCGTGGGTGGATAGGAAATAAATAAATAAATGGGAGAGCAGGGGGAATCCACCATTCTATGCTCTCCATTTATTTATTTCTGACACACACGGGGAGAGAGAGAGAGAGACCACTAGTGTTTATTTTCTTGCTTTGGGAAGGAGCTGCCAGGGCTCCAGGACACTGCCAGAGCCCTCATGTCTCCTTCCCCAAGCCCAGTGCCTCACTTACTGAGCTCTGGGAAGCCCCTGTTAAGCAGCTCTCTGCCTTGCAGCAGGGAGCAGTTCCAGGGGTTCCTGAATTTGGGACCGTTTACCTTTGCTGCCCAGACCCCCAGAACAAAACCCTCACATAAGTGGCTGGCCCACTGTATGTACATCCCATGGCAAGTCACCACAGTTTCAAAAGTGGTTTGCCCTTTGACATGGACCGCAGCTTTTTGGAAAGCACCACTCCAAAGCGTGGTTGGTTGTTAAAAAGTCCACCCACCCACCCGCCTTTTAAATACTCATATATGTTAAAACTAGGGTACAATTGTAATGCAAATACAGTGGTTCTTAATTCGTTCCGGAGGTCCGTTCTTAACCTGAAACTGTTCTTAACCTGAAGCACCACTTTAGCTAATGGGGCCTCCCGCTGCCGCTGCTCCACCAGAACACAATTTCTGTTCTTATCCTGAAGCAAAGTTCTTAACCTGAAGCATTATTTCTGGGTTAGCGGAGTTCTTAACCTGAAGTGTATGTAACCTGAGGTACCACTATAGTTTTAAAATTGCTCATGCTTTGGTTAGGTGTGGCTCCCAATATGCCATCAATTTGCATTCTGCTAGCTTTGCGATGTGCTCTCAATAAGTTGCCTCTGGAGAAGGCTTATTTAGAAATTTGGCGTACAAGCAACTGAATATTATTGTACATGGGCAACCGGAAGCCCGCTGGGTGGGTGTGACCCCAGGTAAAATTTTATCTAGTCCCTAGCGGCCTTTCAAAAAAGCAACCCCTTTTGAGTTTTAAGAAATAGAGATCTCACATTTTAAACCCTATGACTTTTACAGATTTTGCATGCAATATATAAATGTACATATTTATATGTAACAGTATGCCTGAGCGTATTTGCTCTATAACTCAGAAATTTACTCTTAAACTGACTTAATAAAGCTGAATACTCCAACAACTACTGTTTGGTGACAATGATGGTGACAATGACAGTAACAAAAATAATAACAATAAAGGGGGCCCCAGGGATGTAGAAGTTGTCTTTCTCTCACTGCATTGTATTAAAGCATGCATACTCCTTTAATTATGGGGATTCAAATGTCTGACTAAGACTGGGGAGACCCAGTTTTAAATCCCCCTCAGCCATGAAGCTTGGTGAGCGGCCTTGAACCAGTCTCTGTCTCTCAGCCTAACCTTCCCCACGGGTTTGTTGTGAGGATGAAGAACCAGTGCTTTTTTTCTGGGGGGACTCATACCCCTAAACATTTTGTGAATCTAAGTTTGACCTCATTGAGGGGCAGTATATCAATATGAGTAGGAACATGAGAGTACCCCTAAACATGTTTTTAGAGGGGGGAAGCACCGGGAAGAACCATATATGCTACCTGGAGCTCCTTGGAGGAAGGGCAAGTAAAAAGGTATCAAAAAAATAGCTAGCAATAAGTGAATCCAGGATGGGCTGAGTTGTAGCTCTTGCACAAATGTAGAAACAAAGATCTTGTTAAATGAGTTCAACTGTATTCCCATTCCAGAGCTTGACATGAGAAGAACCCATGGCATTAGCAAAAGATTAGCCAAATGGCCCTCCAGAGGAGGAACAACAGCTGTAGCCTGAGTGTTTTAAGGAGAAGTAATATGGAAGACGTGTGATTTTCTCTGCGGGTGAAGAATGATGGATATGGAATCTTTCCTATGTTAAGTTAAAGGGCTTCTAATACATTCCAGGAAGGAGACAGCCAGAGTCGATCAAATGTGCCAGCAACTAAGATACATGCAAAGACCAACGTCATATTGGTAACAGGGATTGTAAAAGTGTACTTGTCTGCATGCAATTCATTGTTACATTATCAAAGTAGGTTTTGGCACCCAATTGGCACTGTAGGGCACAATCATATTGGCTGTCATTGCAGAGCTATCCATTTTCTCCCTGTATTAACGAAAGCATTCCTGCTTTCTATTCTGCTAATAGTGTTAACCTGAACTCTTCTGAGGCTTTCCATTTTTCATGGAAGGCCATTTAAGGTGTAAAGATAATGAAATGATATGGAAGGAGGTGGGGGAACCCAAGCCCTTTAAAAATAATTCCAGAACATCTGAAGCCTCTTCAATATTAGTCATTCATGTTAGTGAGAGCTCAAAGTAAGTGCCACAAGTGAGTGGCAACTCTGCCAATTAACGCTGCTGCTGCTGCTGGTTTGTGAACTGCATGTAAAATGGCGAATTTTGTTCATGCAAATTGCTCCACAAAAATGTGCCCTCTTTGTCAAGTCTTTTCTCTTCCACTGACATGACGGTGGCTGCCCAGATTTCTCAGATGGGCAGATTCTCTCTTTGCTTGACAGCTACCTAGAATAAAATATTTCTTGCTATCATTAATAGGGTTTCTCTGAAGATGATCTGCAAGGAGGACTAGTTACTTGTTATGCTACACAATTCTGATTTCTGTGTGTGACCAGCTTTAATATTTGAAATTAAACCATGGTAAACAACTCCATGAATAGCAAGGATCCATGCTTGCACATTCAAAGATACTTCTTCTCAGCTACATATCCCCCTTCATATTGACTTAAAGCCTCCTCTCTTGTTGTTATTGTTGTTGACATTTTCTGCAAAGGAACACAGAGTTTAGATCCAAAGATACAAATATACAAAGATGTTTAGAGTGGTCATCACCGCTGTGTAGCTTTCCAGAATTCATATATATGTGGCCCCTCTCAGCCTAGTTTATGAAAAACTAGGAAACTGTTTGTGTTTTGTAATTTAACACCATTGCCAAGAGTGAACTTTTTAGGACAAACTAGATTAAGGTAACAATTCCCCAGGGTTAAAATCCATCAATCAGAGATGTATATTTAAGTACAGTGGTACCTCTGGTTACGTACTTAATTCATTCCAGAGGTCTGTTCTTAACCTGAAAACATTCTTAACCTGAAGCACCACTTTAGCTAATGGGGCCTCCTGCTGCCGTTGCGCCGCCGCTGCCCGATTTCTGTTCTCAGCCTGAAGCAAAGTTCTTAACCCGAGGTAATATTTCTGGGTTAGCAGAGTCTGTAACCTGAAGCGTATGTAACCTGAAGCGTATGTAACCCAAGGTACCACTGTATCTAAAACACTCTGGTTGTCACCAGTGAACAATAAATGAGTGTTCATGGTAGTATTCGTACAACTGGACTATGGCAAGACCTTAAATATTTCATCCATGCTCTGCAACAAATGTCATGTTAATGCAAACTACTGAATGCTGTCAAACGCCTAGTGAATTCCATGGGGTGGTGGGTGATGATCATTTCCCTGGGTCAGGTCCCATAGAAAGCAAAAGTCTTGTTAGCTGTGGCAGGAGCATCACTAATACAAATCTCCAACCAAGAAGCTCAGTCATGTCTTACTTGAACTTTGCCCTAGTTCAGGCTTGTGTACTACTTGCCGAAAATACTATGAACTTCTGTTTCCAGAGCTTTATTTTTTTTCTAATTGTATCTTTGCCCTCCTACTGTCTGTTTCCTAATGAGTTTGTTTTTAAAACCTTTTGACTGCCTTCAGTTTATTCCCATCCTCCTCTTTTATTTGTCAACTCTCCAGGGCTGGCGATCCCTGCTCTCCACAATGTTCTGGGGGTTTTTTTGTAGTAGGCGTTGCTGGGTTTTTCATTCTGCTGCTCTGCTGTAAAGTCCAGGGCTTTTTCACAGTGTGTGCAATAAAAGCTCCCTGCTGCTTTGGTAGACCACATGCCTTGCATGCAGAAGGTCCCAGGTTGACTCCCTAGGATCTCCAGGGAGAGGAGCAGAAAAACCAAACCATAGCAATGCATGAGCAAGCTAGCCTGCAGGCACATAGAGTGAAAATTGCAGTCACTTTGCTGCCCACCCTCCATTCCCGCTGCTGCCATGCTTCCTGGAGCTAACCATGGTTAGCCTTAGCATTACATGCAAACCAAGGCTCATGGTTTGTCTCCCTCAAACAAATCACAGGTGGGAAGCCAAGGGCAAATCTTGTTTACAGCTCATGGTTTGTTTGGGGCAAGATAATCTGAGGATGATGAGGGAGGAAATTGAGGGAGGTTTTATATAGAGAAAGAGAGAAATAGATGTGTGAGAGTCTTAAGATATGCTCACTGTCAGCCACGGTCCCTGGTCCCTGACTGTCCACCCAACCCCTCAAATGACCCTTGGAGGCAAAATGCCTATCACTGCTCTATTTTTAAAAAAATGAGTTAAAGCCCCTGGTGCAATAGACAAATAGATCAGACATTTATTTTCCTTGTCATAGAGAAATCTGTTCTGACCTGTTACCCTGCAGTCCTTGCTTCTGAAAGCTCCTGGATGCATGCCCAGATCATCCTTTGCATGATCCTGCTCAAGCCCCCCCCCCCACAATTCCTGCCAATTTGCCTTTCTTGGTGCAGCCTCCACAACATTAGGGGGGGTCCTCTGACACTTAGGAGCTGCTTCTTAGGGAAGGGCAAGAGGCAGCAGTGAGAAGGGAAATCTGTGTTGCAGGAGTGGAGTTCTGTTTACAGTGTTCTCTGGATCCAGCCCATAGCACTGCACCCATCCCAATATTTAATAATAAAAGATTGAGGGCTTTTGTTGTTGTTTGCTTTTTTGCTGCTTTTCTTCTCTAGGTTTTTTTTTGGGGGGGTAGATATTTTTACAGATTTTATTCTGTAAAATGGGTATTTTGATGTCTCCATAACAGTTTCTTACATTTCCCAGTGTGCCCCCAGGCCTTAATAGATTCTGAATGGCATTGCACTAAGTTTTACTCAGAGTAGGCCCATTGAAATGAATGGACCGAAACTTAGCCATGTCCACTAATTTCAGTGGGTCCATACTATTAGTAGAACTTAGTTGAAATATGAAATAAAGCAAAATAGAAATAATTAAGTTTTCAGTTGATACCCTAAACAGGTAGAAATCCTGTATTGCCAAAGGCACGTGAACTGCAGGTCTAGGATTTGGATTATGCTGCTAGGCACTAAAGAAAAATTATTTAATTGCAAATAGCTACTACAGAGCTGGAAACTTAAATCAGCCCTTTCTCTTGGTGATTTAAATCAATCCACCATAAAGTTAATCTATGTAAACAGGCTCAGAGATGCTAGTTGGAACCTGTGGGTTTCCCCTCTTGCATTAGTTCATTACAGTGAGAAAGTGCTGTCTAAGGGCTGATTCACACATGCATGTAGATAACTGGATCTCTTGTCCCTGGGGGTGCAATCCAACCAAGGTTTTAAGCCCCACATTGATTTTCAATGGGAAACTTAAGCATGTGCCTAAATCTCTCCCACTGAAATCAATGAAACCTTAATGTACTTATCTTTGGCTGGATCATGCTCTTAGTGACTTCTCACTTAATGACTCACAGCCAGATATGCCAGCAGCCTTCCATTGAAAAGTGTTCTGTTTGATATGGTGTCAGCTGACATGAAAACTCTGTGCATAGTTTTGATCATCTGCGGTGGCTCTTTCACCCATACATGTGCAAGTGAATTCAGGAATGGCATCAGCACCCAGCTACAAGCACACCAGCACCCTGGCAGTACCTACCACACGCTGGGCCTAAGTCCCATTTTTGGGCTACTGGGTCTGCAAGCACCTGCCATTTTATATTACACACATATGCCTCAGATGCAGCATTGCTACGGGGCATTGTGTGAAATTAAAATGGCTTCCCACCACGACAACCACCATCACCAGGTAAACCTGCTGGAGACACCCATTGCTGTTAGACAGGGCCCACTGGAGGGGAGGCACTACAAACCTTGCTTTTTAGGGAAGTTGTTATGGGATGAGCATGTATGTGTAATCTCAGCCTGACTCTGGTCAGTTTTACCCTGTAGAGACTGCACTTGTTGAGACTGAGCTCATAAGACCCTAACCATTTGTGCTGGCATCTGATGTTGGTGGGATGTGCTGCCAATATAAACAGATGCTTATACTATTTTGCACTTATGTAACTGTTGGTACACATCCAATATGTGCAGCAGCAGTTCTGAACAGAACGTAAGAACTTAAAAGAGGACCCCACTAGATCAGGCCAATGGCCCACCTAGTCCAGCATCCTAGTCCAGCAGGATTCGAGCACAAGATGAATATAAAAGCATCCATAGAAATATGTATGTATGTATGTATGTATGTACAGTATGTACTATTTGTAAAAGGGAAGGAAGGGAGAGGAGACTTGGGCTGAAAACATGCAAAAGATATATGTAGGGAAAAGGGAGGTTAAAGCAAAACAAATGGGCTGCATGCAGTGGTCCCATGTCAAATGGCAGAAGAATTGTGTTCCCTGAGATGCTGCATGGCAAGACCATGGTAACCAGGGGACCAGAGAAAGAGAGCATGGCAGATTTAAAGCTCTTCCCTTGCACTGAAAGACAGAGCAAATAGATGAAGCGACTGACACTGAGCAGAGCCTTTCGTGCTCTCAGCACTGCAAAGTAGTGAATCCACTGTCCCCGAATTTGGTCTCCCCTTTTTATTAAAGAAGGCAAGAAAGGAATTATAATTCACTACGCTGAGTGAATGGAACAACAACCAGAGAGGAGCCTGTTTTATGGGTCCCTGCAGCAAGAAATGGGTGCCAACATTAGAAACCAATTAGTAGGGATGTTTTTGGGAGAAAGCAGAGGCACAGTTGGAGCAGATGGTTTTTTAGTAGTGCAGAATGTGGAAATATTAGGAATATTTTGCTTAAACACATGCATTAGAAACTATTCCTTCTGTTATAGTAATAACATCATAACAGATCTGTGCTCATTTGTGGCTGCATATAGTATACAGGACTAGAGCGGGTCATTCTTATTCCAATATCTCCCTTATTGCAGTATCAGGTTTGTGGTCCATGGCTTCTTTAAAAAGTATGTAGTGGCAGGGCAAGATCCTGTTTAATGAAACAAGCCAATTGTTTCATGAATTCATGAATAATGAAGAGGCAAATATCATGGAAGATTTTATCACAGGATGGTAAAATAGTCCCCGACGGACCTGGATAGCTCTGTTGGCTAGAGCGTGGTGTTGATATCACCAAGGTTGCAGCTTTGATCCTCATATGGGACGGCTGCATATTCCTGCATTGCAGGGGCTTGGACTAGATGATTCTCAGGGTCTCTTCCAACTCTACAGTTCTATGATTCTATACCTTCAATTTGAAGTGATACAAGTGAAAAAGAACTTTACCACTTAATTCTGTTGGGTGCATAAACTGGCGGCCTCTCACTGGGCACCCGTCACCATGTTCTTTTTTTCCTGTCTAAAGCAGTGGAGAAGTTATACATTTCTGTACCTCACCATCATTTTGGTCATCAAGAAGAGATCAGCACCAAACACCTTGTTTTCAAAAACTCCAGTCATTCAGAATCAGCAGCCTCTTAGCACATGATAATCCTTGGTTCCTGTGCTCCAGTAGCTGTCTCAGTCCTTGGGTAGAGTATAGATAATTATTTCTATGGAGCAATGGAAGTCCCACCATGGCGGCCCAGCCCTGATCCAGCATTTGTAACTTGACCACTACCCAAACGCTCTGGAGGAAAGGAGAAGCTTTGCTTCAGAGGGATGGAATGGAGATGCCTGTTTACTCCCCGTTCCTCATTCCTACACAGAGCTACATTTCCTAGTTCCATGCAGGTGAATGGAATGGCAGCATTTACTTGACTTGATTTCTGAAGTAATCAAGTTCCTAAGGGATTTTAAATCGTGTGTGTGTGTGTGTGTGTGTGTGTGTGTGGATAAGCACATGCCCTTTCAGCTACTAAAATATATATTTTAACAAACAAAACACCTTCGAAACTGCTCCCAACTTGGAAATGGAGATTTTCCATGGCCACTATGCAATTGCTGCCTTCAACACTCAGACCGAAAGGTAAAGTAAAGGTAAAGGTACCCCTGACCATTAGGTCCAGTCGTGTCCGACTCTGGGGTTGCGGCGCTCATCTCGCTTTATGGGCCGAGAGCCGGCGTACAGCTTCCGGGTCATGTGGCCAGCATGACAAAGCCGCTTCTGGCGAACCAGAGCAGTGCACGGAAACGCCGTTTACCTTCCCGCCAGAGCGGTTCCTATTTATCTACTTGCACTTTGACGTGCTTTCGAACTCCTGGGTGGGCAGGAGCTGGGACCGAGCAACGGGAGCTCACCCCGTCGCAGGGATTCGAACCGCCGACCTTCTGATCAGCAAGCCCTAGGCTCTGTGGTTTAACCCACAGCGCCACCTGGGTCCCTGATCGAAAGGTACATAAGGATTTTTCTGTGATGGTGCCCCATTTTTGGAATGTCCCCAGAGCGGCTCACCTGGAACCAACTTTAATGTTTTCTCAGCACCAGATAATGTGTTTTTATTTGCACAGCCCTGTTATATTGCATTGATTTCATGGATTATAGGCCTGATGTGTCACTGTTTTTTAATTTACTTAATGCTGTCCTGCTTTAACTTGTTGTTTGAATTGGTTTTTTTAATTGTTCTTATAGTTACTGTAAGAGTCTTTGGGTAAAAGAGCATGGTATGAAGCTTTCCCGATACATACATAGGCATTGTCCAAGACAGCAATTGTTGTCACATTTCTGAGACCCAGGGTATAGCATATTGCAAAGTGCATTTTGAAGCGCTACCAAAACTTGCAGAAAGTGATTGTGTGCAGTGCAGGCAGTGGCAGCTCCACAGTGTTTTCTCCTGGTCTCAGACTAGCCATTGCCTGTACACAGCTAAAGGCAGCATCTTGCAATAGTTGGGACAGTTGGTAATGCTATGCTTAGGATTCGTTTTAACTCTGAGCGGGGTTTGCAAGGCCAGGCGAATGGTTGCACAGACCAGAAACTGGGGTGAGCATCAGTAAAAGCAGCAAATGCCCATCTTGCCCACTAGCTTTTTAAAAACCAGGCTGCTCCTGGTATAGTTGCCAACATTCCTCTTTGCCCATCCAGTACTAACTGCTTGCCAGACCTCAGTCCAACTGCCTATTGGAAATGTTATGTAAATACCAGATCCTTCAACCACCTAACTCTCAGGGAGATCACCCGGTCCACAACATGATTGTCGTCTTCTAAGCTTTGTTTAAAAAATAAAACCGCATTCTTATATCTGGACATGACTTTGGGCAAGTTCGTACATACATGCTCACCACTGAGTGGCTGCAGCATGGAGTTAGAAACCATGTTTAATAATGCTACAGTAGACATGTATGTTCACATGTACTGGGGAATACGAATCATTTTAAACAGGAGCTCACATCTTCCAATCTGACTTGTCAGCCGATGATGACACAATAGTTGATGCGCATGCAGGTGTGAATCAGCCATAAGCGACCCTTGTATGAAGTGTGCATTGCGCTGGTGTTTAAGCTTTCTGCAAGGTGTGGGTGGGTGTTTTAAGCATTACTTTTTCTTGGTCTAGCATTGGCCGGATTGATTTATTTTAAATCTTTAGAGTTCTACGAGCAAGGAGAGGAAAGCACTGGAGAGAATATATTCTTATTGATCTGATTAGCATTAGCCTGATTGATGATATAATATGATAGAGGGCTGTGTGACTTCAGTGAAGTTCAAGGCACAGGGAGGGGGGAATTGAGGGGCAGGCAGAAGAAGAAGTCGTTCGAGAAGAGTGGCTTTGCGAACTATGTTTAGTCTGGTTTCAGGTTTCTTCCGTGGAAGGTATTTGTGCACTGGGGAGACTGGTGGGAGTGGTGGAAAGAAGCTCCTGGTGACGTCACAACACAGCACGTCCCCTGATCTGGCTCCCCATTTCTTTTTCTTCCTCCTCGTAGTGGCTGCCGCAAAGGGTTTCATTTGGCTGACTGATGGCACTTTTGTCTATAAATGGAGGCAGTTGGCCCATCTCCCAGTATAACACAAGATAGGCCTGTTCATCAGTTATGCAATCTTTAGCTTGATGTCTTCACTGGGCCAGCAAGAGGGGAGTGGGTGGGGAATTTGGGGTGGCAGGAGAAACCCTTTGCAGGCAAGCTCTGCCAGAGACAGCTGATGCTTCCCTCTCTCCCCACTCCCCTTCTCCCTGAAGCAAGGAAAGAGAAGGCAGCACGGAGAAAGGGAGAGAGCAGGCGCGTGGGTATAAGGGCTCAATTCATAAAGCAGCTAAGAGATCATTAGCAGGCTGTGTTTGACCAAATCAGGCCGCCTGGAATCTGGAACAGCTGCTTTGCTCCACTGTGCAGGTGACACATCCCTCACAGTTCCCCTGCTCTTTTGAGGGCAGCCAGCCAGTTGTTTTAAAACCCCGGCGCAAGAAGGAAGCAGAAGCACCAGGGAAGGGGAGGGCATATTTAAAAAATATGAAGTTCAGATTAAAACCCACTCTGAAGTGTCATTGATCTCTGCAGCAGCGAGGAGAGCTCCAAGGATTATCTGCACAAAGCAAGGATGTACCATTTATATGCTATGTTTCAAAGTTCACTGCGCGTCACATACATTATCTTTGTAATTGTTACAACAACACTATATGGAAGATCAATAGGATTTTTTTTTCCTTGTGTGGCAGATGGGAGACAGGCATGAGGCTGAGATTGGCTTGCTTAAGACCACCTAGTGAATTCACAGCATAAGTCAGTTGTTTACGATATCCCCTTTTCTTCTTTTTAAGCTGCAAGCAGCAAAATGAGTTTCTTATTCAGAGTGTGGTCTCTTAGCTTCTGTGCTAAGGCCAGTAGGTGGTATTTAACTGAGCCTTACGTGGAGCAGACCTACAGAAATTAATGGATCTAACTTAGAAAGGTTCATTAATTTCAGTGGGTCTACTCTGAGCAAAACCATTTCTTTTAAAAGCAGGGAAAAGGCATGAATTTGCAAGTTTTCCTTTCCACCTCCTTTGTTGTGAGGATAAAGTAGGGGGTCATAGAACCACATATGTCCCCTTGAGCCCCTTGGATGAAAAGGCAAAGTATAAATGTAGTAATCAATCTGTTTGCAATTCTAACTCTCCTTACCTGGGAGCAAACTCACTGCATTCCATAGGAGTCATCCCTGTTCTCAGTTTCACCTTGTTTGGCAATGGGAGGAAGGAGGCGGGAAGTAAATCCCAAATGCCCGTGAGAGGACAGAACCTGGAGCCACTGTGAGAGGACAGCAGCACTTGTCCATCATGCAGCCTTTCCCAGCTTGGAACTTTCCAGCTGTTTTGGACGACAACTCCTGTCAGCACAGATGTGCACCAGGTTGAGGAAAGCTAGCATAAACACTCAGGCTCATTTTACAGTGCCTGGACTTCATTGAAGGCTTTTAACCAGAGTATGGATGTCTGTCTGTGTGGGATTCCTTAGCTGTGATTCCTGCATTGCAAGGGGGTTGGGCTAGATGGGCCTTGGAGGTCCCTTAACACACTTCAGTTCTATGACTTACTTCTGAGTAGACATGGTTATGCATGGCAATACAAACAAAGGATGCAACGGAGCAACAAATCAAACAAAACAATAGCAAAAATCAGAAAAGACCTGCCAGTCACACTGAATATGCATTCATGAGCTGCATTCATCCTCTCACCGCAAATGCAGCTCCTTAGTGCTCCCCCTCCCCCTGCGAAGCCGGGTTAACTCTCATATCTCTCCCCCCAACCACTTGCCCCACAACTAATCACCCAGAGAGGGTGCCCTCACCACACCCCAGAAGGGTGGCTCCTTCACTGGGCTGCCACATCAACAACAGTGGCCTTCACATAAATAGGCTCCCCCCCCCAAAAAAAACAACCAGCTAAAGATGTGGGAAAGTTCTTGCTCTTCATGTGCAGGGATGGCTGGCAGGGATGGCTGGCCAAACATCCTGGCTCCTCCAACAGGCTGCTGTTTTCCAGCTGCAGCAGAAGAGGACATGGAAGGCTGATACCTCTCCTCCGCCCCCAGCAACAGCCCTGCTACTGCTATCTGTCTCGTCTCTGAGCCAGCAGAAAGTCTCCCACCCAGAAAACCAGGTGCAGCTTTATCTGGCTGTGCAGAAAGGTTGTAAGTCAGCTGCCATTTCTTCTCCTCTTCCCCGGTTCTTCACTCTCTCTTCTCCTCCCCCTTCCCCCCTTCCACATCCCTTCCTTCTGTTGCACATACATTTGCTCTCCATCTCAGGGTGCTGCTGAGATTTATAAGGCACACACATGAATTCTGCAGTGTGGGGGTGCTCAGACGCTGCGTTGAGAAAAAGATTATATTCTCCCCCCTTTGAAACTGAGGAGAAGGTGAAAAGGAGCTCAGAGAAGTGCAATGCTGGAGATGCCACAGCTAAGAGCAGAAATTAATTTTCAAGACAAGGCAAAACAACCTGTCACGAGACAGCTCCATCCCTGACACCTGAGCTGGTTTCAAAAGGAGACTCTGAGCGTGTTCCCTCTAGCGTTTAAATAGTCTCAGTTTATAACCTTTTGTAAAGATGCCAGCATGGGTGATGCGAACTCTCCCCGTTCATGACAGCAAAGAGCTTACAAGGCAGGTTTCTGCTTTTTCAAGACCTCTCTTTGATCTTTGGTGGGCTTCCTCCTTTAATATTCTTTGCATGCTCTGACAGTTTGAGTGTCTCTAGCAGCTGTGCTTTTCTAGGTATCCATATTACTCCTTAACTGTCACTATTATTTCTGGGCAACAACTAGAATTACTTAAGATTGGGGAACATAGATATGGGTTCCCTTTCAGAGCACTTTTTCTTCATTTGCTCGTTAAACTGTGAAATGTACTTCCAAGCATCTTCTGAACACATCCTACTGGGCTGTGTGATTTCTACCAGATGCAACATGAGGAGGGGGTGGGTGTGTATTTATTTGCATAATTTTCATTCTACACCTTCAGCATACGTTTATGTTCCCAGAGTGGAGAAAACAAAATTGTGAGAAACAATAAAAGTGAAATTAAAATATAGAAAATGATAAACTGAAGCATGCAAACCAACACAACAAAATAGCAGCACTCCATTGCAACAGACAGTGAAGTCAGTATTGTTTTGAATGCGAACATTAGCAGTTTCCAAGTCTGGGGAAACCAGAATGTTTTTGTCTGTCATCTAGCTGAAGGATATATTAGAAACCAAGTGATCTCTTATATCTTTGCCTGATCACCCAGATCCTTAGGGGAGCCTCTGTTGGTGGTCCCCCAACGGCTCAGAGGCAAGGCTTGTAACTGCCAGAAGCCAGTCATTCAGTGCTGTGGGCCCAAACCTGTGGAACTTCCTCCCAACTGAAATAAGACAAAGACTTCCTTATTCCAGCAGGCGTTTTCAGGTTTCAAGTGTAAGGGGCTTCTATTTGGTTTTATGATTATTTTTATTGTTTGAGTTACAGGTAGGTAGCCGTGTTGGTCTGCCATAGTCGAAACAAAATAAAAAAATTCCTTCCAGTAGCACCTTAGGGACCAACTAAGTTTGTTCTTGGTATGAGCTTTCGTGTGCATGCACACTTCTTCAGATACACTGAGACAGAAGTCACCAGACCCTTATATATAGTGAGAGGGTGGGGAGGGGTATTATATGGGTCTGGTGACTTCTGTCTCAGTGTATCTGAAGAAGTGTGCATGCAGAAGTCACCAGACCCTTATATATAGTGAGAGGCTGGGGAGGGGTATTTTAAGGGTCTGGTGACTTCTGTCTCAGTGTATCTGAAGAAGTGTACATGCACACGAAAGCTCATACCAAGAAAAACTTTGTTGGTCCCTAAGGTGCTACTGGAAGGAATTTTTTTATTGTTTGATTCTGTGTGGTTTATTTTATGTATGCTGCTTGGAAATGCTGACGATTAAGTGGTAGATGAATGTCTTAAATAAACATAACAGGAGCATGAAGACCAGGCAGACCTTTCTGTGGTGGGAAGGCCATCTCTATAGTTGCAGGGAGACCAATGTGGGAGAAAGCAGTCCAACAAATATTTGTAGGACCTTTGTGACTGTGTTATCGTGACCAAAGTCAGAATGACTCAGAATCTGATTTTATTTATATTTATTGAAACTATTTCCATGCCAACCTTCATGCAACCACTACAAGGCAATGTGCAAGGATGCTTCCAGGGGCCTTAATAGACCAGGTGTCTGTTTTATAACTGTGTGCTTTATGGTTTGCCCTTTCCTAGGCAGCTGGGCATTGCTTGGCTGTCAAACTGTAAGTTGAGCCCTAAGCATTCCTCTCTTGAAAGCTGCCACCTACTTCCACCCAGAACTTGGTGCGATGTGGCTCCCATCTGGAGATTATAATGGCCTCTGTGCAGGAGTGTGCCTTCCTTTTACTGGATTCTGCAGAGTAAGTTCGCAGTGCAATGCAATGGAGAGCTTGTCTATACTCTTGAGTTTACCCACAGGTCAACGCTGAGCTGAATTTGGCTTAGCCCGCAGCACACAACACAGCTTCTACACTGGAAACATCTTTGCAAGCGTCACATGAGATAGCAATTTGCACAGTTCAGCCTGTACTGCTCTGAAGAGGAGCAAATGTTCCAACTAAAATTTATTATGATGAAAATTATGTGTGAGCACAGAAATGAGCTGTCGTGGCTGTTGCTGTGCACAGCCCAGTCTGATCTGTTCTGATACTGTCCCATGCTTCCCCCTCCTCCCCCTCCCTACTTGTCTTCCACTCTTCGCCGTTCAACAGGGCACAAAAGGTAACTGCAAAAGCCATGCCATTCTGTGTTTGGTCTGATAGTTGGTTTGTTGTTTCTTTCTGCGCAGATTACATGAGTCTGCAGTGTAGGCATTTACGCATGTGCACGAGCCCAGCAAATCTGGGATTTGAACTCAGACCACTTCATTTGACACCTAGGACAGTGGAGAACACTGGTCAGGAGACTGCTGGGATCCCCTGAAGACTCCTGATTTAGAAGTGTGCCTATGTGGTTTAGGGACATCCTTTTTACTGAGCATTCATTATGATTTGTGTTCATGAAGTTACCTGGGTGGTTATACAGTATATGATCAGAATACAGCTGCAAAAACAAACACACGCCAGTCTGGAGAGGCCCTTCAATTCTTCTCCAGAAGTATAGCAGCTACAAGCAGGTTATTAAACGCAATGAAATCTGAGTGTCCCCTGCAGAACAAGGTATTCTTTGAGATACGTTGAGGTGTACAGTGCTGCCACGTATCACTCTGGCTGATCCCTAGGCTGGCTTTGCAGGAACTCTGGAAGCTTGCCCAAGGTTTTTCTTGCAGTGAGAGCAAGGTAACGTCTGACGGCCAGCTCTGACCTTAGCACTGGAAATCCTATTTCCTCACCGATAAATCATTGTCTGCAGTGGAGGGGCAGGTCTGGGGAATAGCGCTGGGGGGGAAAGGGGGAACGGCAAGACGACGACAACAGAGCACTCTGAAAGGTTAAATAATTCCACTGTTTATTCAGTCAGACTCTGGCTCACCTTTCCCGAGGGGACGTTTGCATGGGTGGCTTTGCTTTCTCTGAGAAACCTATTGTGATGGCATTTTGTAGCCCTTCCTTTCCTTCCACCTTGCCCCAAAGAAAGAAAGAAAGAAAGAAAGAAAGAAAGAAAGAAAGAAAGAAAGAAAGAAAGAAAGAAAGAAAGAAAGAACGCCCTCTCTCTTCCTGGAGCTTCTGCTGCTCTCTCTCCCCAGCCCCGTCACAGACACAGATTATGCATTGTTCAGTGTTTGGAAATTTGACAGCCTGGGTATGTCTCCGCTTCCTGAGCTCATTAGTAAAGAGCAGCATGCTCCCTGGAAGAAGTGTCAGGAGCCCCCTCAGCATTGCATTGAATTTGGAGGCTGAGCAGTGCACTGCAGTGTGTGCCTGCAGCTCTCGCCAGTGGGAGAGAGAGAGAGAGAGAAAGAGAGAGAGAGAGATGTTTGTTTCTTTGTTTTGGGAAAAGAGGATGAGGGGCAGGATTTGAGGCTGGCGCTCCTTTTCTTCCCATCTCCCAGGTGTTCCCGTGTGGCTGCTCTTCCTTAATACCCAGAACACTGTAATGCATAATCTGGACTTCCACCTGGGCACAGCCCACCAATGCCCCTTTGTGTGTTTCACAGGACGTAGGAAGGAGTCTACCTGTTGTACCTCCCGCATAGCTTCCAGCCGCAGGGACGACCCTGACCCAGACAGTCTCTTCACCAAGGAGAGAGACAAGTGGCGCTGGCTGTGAGCAGAGGCAAGGGTGGCTCCTTTGTCAAGCAACCCTGCCCTCGCTCAGGCCCAGCGTAATGCCTTATTAATTCAGGCTACGCGAAGCTTAACCCTCCGCCCGTCCCCCTCGCACACTACCAGACTGCTGTCCCTTTAGCGCTGTTAGCAAAACAGGAGTAACAAGAAATCAGTTTAGTGGTTCAGTGTCAGATTGGGTGGGAGAGGGTAGGAAATATCCCCAAAGCAGCCAACAGGCTTGTGTTTTGTTTTGTCCCCACCCCCCCCCCCTTTCCATAAAGAGGGCCTCAAACCACCAGGGAATTCCTGGATTGTCTCAGGCTGTCGTGTGTGATGTCCATCATGTGTACGAACACCATCTGTTCGGTATTATACTCTCAGTTGCCAGGCTACCTGCTCTGTGCTGTAACACTTGACTGCCTAGCTCTGCGTTAGCAGCATTATCGCAGAAGTACTGAGGGGGATGGGGAGAGGAGGAGGAGGAGGGAACAGTAGTCATGATTAAGCCATCTGCAAGCGTGGGGGAGGGTGGGGAAGGAGGAGGGAGGGGAGGAGGGAGGGAGAGGGAGAGGGAGAGCAAGAGCCCAGGGCAGCAATCAGTCACCAACCCAGGTTGACAGAGCCGTGGAGGACCAGGCTTGGGACGCCACCTGCTGGTGCTGAGGAGGAACTGCAGCTAAGTGATTCTCAACACACCTGCCGCCTCACCCCAAGGCTGCCTGGGGTGTTAGGACGTGGATGGATTTAGGAGGAGAGGTCAGATGTACCCCGACATCCCGTGCAGCATGTAAGACCTCCACTCCGAGCTTTGGTAGATTTCGCTGGTGCTCAGGGCCTTCATAGCTGCAACAGTTGGTTCTCAAGTTTTCACTTGGATCTTGGAGGGCAAAAACAGAGAGGACGGGAAGTAACAGAAAGTGGTTGGTTCCCCTCCCCCCCCAAAAAAATGCACATCCATCTGTCTAAATTTCCCTCTTCAGGGCTGCTCATAATTAAGTTCTAACCTCCTGGGAGTGTTCCTGGTGCATCTCTCCTGCATAACCATCGCCATTGGTTACACTGGGAAGAGAAAGGCGATCAGCGCTGTGTTGACGGAACTGCTAATGAGATCCTTTCCAGGCCTCCTCTCTTAAGTCCTCTGGCCAAGCCCTGCAAAGGGACCAGCAGCATCACAGGCAAACAGGCAGGAACGTGGTGTGCAGAGGGTGGGGCGGTGTTCACAAGAGCATGTCCTTTAATGTGCAGTATAATTCGCACCGCCTTGCTCTCCTCTTTCATTCACTCCTACTCGGATTAAAGTTTAAAAATAGCCCACTTTCAGCTGGTCTCCTCTTAATCATCCTGATCGTGCGGACGCATGGGGGTATAAAAGCATGTTAATGGGCAACAAGCAGCAATGAAAGGATGTTGCTACCTCTTTAACCTGAAAAGTATAATAATAATAATAATAATAATAATAATAATAATAATTTTTTATTTGTACCCACTCTGGGCGGCCTTCAACAAATATTAAAATACATCAAAATCACAAGTTAAAAACTTCCCTAAACAGGGCTGCCTTCAGGTATTTTCTGAATGTAGGATAGTTATTTATCACTTTAACCTCTGCTGGGAGGGCGTTCCACAGGGCGGGCGCCACTACCGAGAAGGACCTCTGCCTGGTTCCTTGTAGCTTTGCTTCTCGCAGTGAGGGAAGCGCCAGAAGGCCCTCGGCGCTGGATCTCAGTGTCCGAGCTGAACGGTGGGGGCGGAGACGCTCCTTCAGGTATACAGGACCGAGGCCGTTTAGGGCTCAACCCAACTCCCTGGCATTGGACTCCAGGGGCTGAATCTCTTTTCACCCACCTCCCTTTGCCTGGAAGTTATAATGATGTTACATGGGTTAGCATCGTGCAGAGGAACTGGGGCCACCTGACCCTGTTCGGTTGCCTCACCAGCAAGAAAATGTAAGCCCTAATTACTACTTTTGTTCCTTGCTTTTCACTGAATCCGTAACTCGCGTTGCTTTGAATGACTGAGCTTGGCTTGAGGGCTCCTGGTTTTTGTCCCCAGCTCTCTGTACCATTCCTCATATATCTTTTACCTCTTATATACTTCCTCAGATATGAGTTAATAACCTGCCAGGGTTACCATTAGACTTGATCTGATTGCATACCGTACAGTGTCAGAAGGAATACAATAAAGTTGCATTCTGTGCACCCAATGCTTGCAAAAAAGAGAGTGTAAAACTGGATTTAGGCTTCTGCACCCAACAGTTCCTTGATCATCCACTTCCCTCCTCCTCTCCCACCTCCTGTACTTTTGGACCATGCCTCTCCTTGATCTTCATTTCTCTGTAAACTGCAAACTGCTCTATACATATTTATAGTCACTGAGGAATGGAGGAGAAATGAAGGTCGATTGGTGCTTTTAATGTGAAATTCCCTAATTTGTGCTTCCTGAAACAATATACGAAATGAAATGCAACTATCTTTCAGAATTCACACTTCCCTGAATTCTCCAATGCTGCTCTCCAACCAAATAATATATAAAATAATGTGTGTATATATAAAATAATGTGTGTGTTTTAAACGAGCAATGCAAAGAAATAGAGGAAAACAACAGAATGGGGAAAACCAGAGATCTGTTCAAGAAAATTGGAGATATGAAAGGAACATTTCGTACAAAGATTACCACAATTAAGGACAAAAGTGGAAAGGACCTAACAGAAGCAGAAGACATCAAGAAGAGGTGGCAGGAATACACAGAGGAATTATACCAGAAAGATATGGAGGTCTCGTACACCTCAGGTAGTGTGGTTGCTGACCTTGAGCCAGACATCCTGGAGAGTGAAGTCAAATGGGCCCTAGAAAGCCTTGCTAACAACAAGGCCAGTGGAAGTGATGATATTCCAGCTGAACTATTCAAAATTCTAAAAGATGATGCTGTTAAGGTGCTACACTCAATATGCCAGCAAGTTTGGAAAACTGAACAGTGGCCAGAGGATTGGAGAAGATCAGTCTACATCCCAATCCCAAAGAAGGGCAGTGCCAAAGAATGCTCCAACTACCGCACAATTGCGCTCATTTCACACGCTAGCAAGGTTTTGCTAAAAATTCTACAAGGCAGGCTTAAGCAGTATGTGGACCGAGAACTCCCAGAAGTGCAAGCTGGATTTCGAAGGGGCAGAGGAACCAGAGACCAAATTGCAAACATGCGCTGGATTATGGAGAAAGCTAGAGAGTTCCAGAAAAACATTTACTTCTGCTTCATTGACTACGCAAAAGCTTTTGACTGTGTCGACCACAGCAAACTATGGCAAGTTCTTAAAGAAATGGGAGTGCCTGATCACCTCATCTGTCTCCTGAGAAATCTCTATGTGGGACAAGAAGCTACAGTTAGAACTGGATATGGAATAACTGATTGGTTCAAAATTGGGAAAGGAGTACGACAAGGCTGTATATTGTCTCCCTGCTTATTTAACTTATATGCAGAATTCATCATGCGAAAGGCAGGACTGGATGAATCCCAAACCGGAATTAAGATTGCCGGAAGAAATATCAACAACCTCAGATATGCTGATGATACAACCTTGATGGCAGAAAGTGAGGAGGAATTAAAGAACCTTTTAATGAGGGTGAAAGAGGAGAGTGCAAAATATGGTCTGAAGCTCAACATCAAAAAAACTAAGATCATGGCCACTGGTCCCATCACCTCCTGGCAAATAGAAGGGGAAGAAATGGAGGCAGTGAGAGATTTCACTTTCTTGGGTTCCATGATCACTGCAGATGGTGACAGCAGTCACGAAATTAGAAGACGCCTGCTTCTTGGGAGAAAAGCAATGACAAACCTAGACAGCATCTTAAAAAGCAAAGACATCACCTTGCCAACAAAGGTCCGTATAGTTAAAGCTATGGTTTTCCCAGTAGTAATGTACGGAAGTGAGAGCTGGACCATAAAGAAGGCTGATCGCCGAAGAATTGATGCTTTTGAATTATGGTGCTGGAGGAGACTCTTGAGAGTCCCATGGACTGCAAGAAGATCAAACCTATCCATTCTTAAAGAAATCAGCCCTGAGTGCTCACTAGAAGGACAGATCCTGAGGTTAAGGCTCCAGTACTTTGGCCACCTCATGAGAAGAGAAGACTCCCTAGAAAAGACCCTGATGTTGGGAAAGGTTGAGGGCACAAGGAGAAGGGGACGACAAAGGACGAGATGGTTGGACAGTGTTCTCGAAGCTACTAACATGAGTTTGGCCAAACTGCGAGAGGCAGTGAAGGATAGGCGTGCCTGGCGTGCTCTGGTCCATGGGGTCACGAAGAGTCGGACACGACTGAACGACTGAACAACAACAACAATGTGTGTATTGCAGGGAAGTGTACATGAAAATGCATATATTCATGAAATGCCATCCAAAAATGCATTGTATTCGGGGAAATGGCTTGCAGAAGTGTGTATATGAGGATAAATTTGTACTAAAATGCTGGTGAATTTAAAATAAATAAATAAATCCATAAATAAACTGATGCAGAAATGTGCAGACCTGGACTCTAGAAAAAAGAGAAAGAGAAAGTAAAAATTGACAGATTCACCCATTCCTGCCTTTGCCATAGCAAATGTCAACCTCTTGACTGTTTTCCCAAACCCTCACTGAAAACAGCTTACTATGCGAGTTGGACATCATACCACAAGTCTCTCCCTCCTGCCAGGAAACACCATTGATATAGTTCAAAAGCAGAAAAACTCACAATACTCATGTGGCGATTTGTTCTAAACAATACAAGCAGGTGGTGGAAAACTCACCGTAGGGATGCCGATCCCTGCAGCAAGTGTAACATCTAGTCAGGCGCCGAGTCCTCCTGCAATTTGCAGCACCCCACATACTGTGCTGAGAAACTTTAGCAGGTGCAAAATGCTTTCACTGGGGCTGATTTGTTGGGTTGTGTGATTCCATTCTTCTAGTAGCTTCACTAACTGGTTCCTGGCCCATTTCTGACTCAGATTCAAAATTCAGGTTATTACCTTTAGAACCATGAATGGTTTGGGACTGGGATACCTTCCCCCAATGATTCTGCTGGAATTTTCCTCAGCTCATTGAAGAAGGCCTTGTTCTATGCTGGTATTTGTGGGAGAAGCCCTACTCTGTAGTGGCAACCAGACTCTGGAAGCCCTCGTCCCTAGAAACTCAGTTGGTTCCTTCCCTGGTGGCCTTTAGATGCTACGTGGAAACTTTAATTCATTCTGGTGGGTCTGATTGGTAATGGACTTGTGTCTTTGCAAAATACACAAATAATCAGCTGGTTGTTCTCCCCCCCCCCTTTTAAAATCTTGCTTTGTTTCTAAATTGTGGTGTTCGTAAGGCACCTTGATGTTCCATTGCATGTGATGGAGGGGTGGGATATAAATACTGAGAATAAATGAAGATAAGCCTAATCGCACACCCAATGATTCCTCACATGGCTTTTGTTTGTTTCCTTGTCCAGGACCAGCACGGAGTGGGACTGTCTCGGTCCACAGGTCCCATGCAGTCCTCGGTGCCACCGGGATCCAGTAACGTGGGCACAAGTTCGGTCAATGCCAGCTTCTTGGGTGGACAGCCTCAGGCTGCCCTTATGAAGCACATGCTGATTGAGCAAAGGGCCCAGCTCCACATGATGGAACAGCAGAAGCAGCAGTTTCTACGAGAGCAGCGGCAACAGCAGCAGATCTTGGCAGAACAGGTACTGCACCCTTTCACTCCATACCTTAAGTCAGGCATAGGCAAGCTCGGCCCTCCAGATGTTTTGGGTCTACAACTCCCATGATCCCTAGCTAACAGGACCAGTGGTCAGGGATGATGGGAATTGTAGTCCCAAAACATCTGGAGGGCCGTGTTTGCCTATGCCTGCCTTAAGTGACCATTCCCAGTCCTGGAACAGAGACGCAACTGGGGAGGCAACACAGCTCCCCTTTCCAACAACAATTGTAGTGCAATCCATAAGGTTCATACAAGCACCCTGCAGCTTCTGTAATCTAGGCTTTCATTTGCCATGCATGTGTCAATTATGAGGCAAGGGACTGACTGCCACAATAGTGCAATGACTCGCGTATTGCTCTGAGTTCCAGCCTTTTCCTACATGGTGTCATACAGATGTTTTGAACACAACTCCCATCAGCCACGGCCCTTCTAGTCCAAAACATCTGGAGGGCAACAGGCTTAGGAAGGTGGATCTAGAGAAGAACTCACTTCCCTCTGTGGACCATTGATTCGTTCTCTCTCTGGCAGCTCTGGAAGAGTCATTTGATTCTTAGTTTGCTCTCTCCATTTTCTCTCCATCTCCATCACAAGGCTATTGTGAGGATAAACAAGATAAGGATTGCTAAACACTTTAAGGTGCAATATAAACGATAATGCTAATTACTGGTGTAATTGGGACAGAAGGCAATTGCTTTGGTCCTTTAATGGCTTCTTGCAGAGAAAAACGGAATGTATGCCTCTAAGGAATCTCCATTCCGCTTCCTTATTTTATGATTACCTAGAAAACAATTTTCTGCTGTTTCTATAAGGTGTTTGATTCAATCATGGGAGATCATTCTTAACTTATGGGAACAGCATGGTTGTCACTTCATGTATGACATGTCTCCACAAAGTAAAAGTTAGGATCACATTGGATCTAAGAGAAAGGAAGAACCACACCAGTATTCTTTCTATAGCCTATATCATTCCTGTGCTCTCCCAATTCATTTTTTAATGCTGGTGTGCTGATTCCCATGTGTCAGCCCTACCATTAGGAAGAGTAAAGCAGCTGCCTCTGGCAGCTGATTTGGGATGTCATAAAAGAACACGAATGGTTAGTTGTTGATTTATAATTATTGCATTTTTACTCTCAGGGAGAAGTGCTTGGGGGAATTTTTCTGCCTTGGGTGCCAAAATTACTTAGCCAGCCTTGAGTATTCTGCATCTTGGCTGAGGGAGGCATTTGCTGTTCCGCTTCAAGCACCAAAATGTGTCCTGTGCTTCTCCATTCTCCCATTGTTAGAACACCCTAAGCATCATGCACAGAGAAATTAAGAAACAGCAGCAACCAGGCCACTCTCCTAATGTAAGAACCTAAACCTAAATAAACACAAATCCAGATCATGGATGTAAGCAAACTGTGCCATTGGCTAGCTGAAGGTGAAAAAAGCCTCCCAGTCAACAAGTGCTTTTTGGGGAACGGGATCCTTTTTCCACTCCAAGTTTGTATTAAGTGAAAGCATCTTAGTGAAAAAGAAGCCTGTGGGAAAGCATTTGCTTTTCATCTGTTTCTGTTTACTGCATGCTAATACATCAAACACAGTTCTGGGGGATCTTCTGCGCTACGTTTAATTAATTAACTGATCAAAATGCCATATGGCTAGTTAGTAAAATCCCACAGAACTGCAAAGTGATGTTTCCTATGCCGGGTGCAGTGGTGACTGGTGTAACTCCCTGCACAAGTAAGGCAGCATTTGTTAAGAAGCCACTCTATACACCTGCTGAGCTCAGGCGTATTATCAAGTGCGCATCAGGGCCTGGTTTCCACACAAATCCCTGGAATATGCCACAAGTGCATCTTTAGGCACTGTGAATGATTTTTCAGTAGCCTGATACCTCATTCACAGTAATAGATGGAGAACAGCCTCACAGCAAGGATTTGAGAGCTAGTCACACTGGTGCACTCCCTGCATTTTTTTTTGTAATCAAGCAACAGCAACAAAAATCTGCTTCTATCTGTACTCCTAAGCCGATGTTGTACAGCAGGAGAATGCACAACCTATTAAGGAAGTGAGGAATAAATGAATAAATCCATACATTCAGCTGCTGGCACTTAGGCTGCAATCCAGCCCCCTGCTTTTGTCCCTCTCCCAGGTTTCTGGCCGTGGAGGGAGGTCTGCATTGCTCCACTGCTGTGCAACTCTCTGGAAGGACAGGCAGAAGTAGAATCTCCACTGGCAGAAGCCCAGAGAAAGCCCCAAAATGAGGTGTTGTGGGGATGGCCCAGGACCCACTTGAACCCGAGCCACCTTCACTGCCACCACTTTATGGCATCAGCTCCAGAATTGCTTGCCCTGGCAGATATGAGCTGTGGCTGCAGCAGTAGCTCTGTCAGCCTTCACTGCTGCTTGGGCCAGGATTTGGATCATTCCAGTAGTTCTGACTTTTAGTCAATGGTCTTCAGGGATTGAGTCTTGAATCCAGCATGTTTGTTTCTTGCAAGATAATAATAAATAATTTTTAAAAATTAATTTATTTTTTTAATATCCCACCTGTCTGGCTGGGTTTTTCCAGCCACTCTGGGCAGCTTACAACATTTATAAAAAGAACAACAAAACATCAAACATTAAAAAACAAAATATCCTATACAAGCAACAGACAAACCAGTAAATCAGCAGAAACCAATAGAAACGAATAATAACAATAACACCAATAATAAACAGTTTACAGTTATACCCAAATTTAAATAACCACCAACACCAACTAAACATTTAACCAACACCAACCTGACAAAAATGAAACAGAGGAACCAAAATTAGAACCGTTTAAAACATTTCAGTCAGTTGCCCCCACCCAAGAGTTGCTCCAGCAATGTCCCAGGAGCGTCTTTTAGCTGTTGAAGGGGAGTCTGGGCCCCAACCCCTAGGCCAGGTAGAAATGGGCCTTGCAGCAGAGAGCAGGTCTTCTTTCCAGCACTCAGGGCAGCATCCTTCCTATCTCCCCTGCCCCCACCATGTAATCATTCTTATTCATTAAATAAGGATGTGACAGTGCTTGAACCTGCCCATCTTATCGAGATAAGTCTACTGGAACATATTCATAGAGGAGGAAAGGTTGTAATGGGATTGGTATAGCTTCCGCTTCCCCCCGTGGCTTCTTCTCATGGTGGTTCAGTAAGCTAGGAATGGAAGAACTGGGTGAGGTGAAATGGACAGAGCCACATATCCCATTTGTCTTCTAGCACCGTGATGGGTGGGGAACCTGTCCTTCTGGACGTTGTTGCAGTCCAGCTCCCATGAGCCTCTGCCAGCTTCACCAGTGGTCAGAGCTGATGGGGGTTGAAGACCAGCATCATCTGGAGGGACAGAGGTTCCCCCACCCCAGGACTAGAGGATGAATGGGCTGTGTGATTTACCTCACCTGGTCCTCCCTTTCCTAACTTACTGAACCTCCATGAAAAGAAGCCAAAGGAGAAAGCGTAAACCGCACTCATGGTTGTTTTGATGGTTGCATTCTTCTCCCCACACCATCCCAGACCCCTCCCCCACATGGCTCTCCTGTTCCTCTCCATTGTTGGAACTACCAGGGCAGCAGCAACTGGAACCAGCCCCGCAGGCTTAACTAACTTAGATCCAGAAATGCTAGGTGGTCCCAGAGTTTGGTTCACGGTGCTCAGCTAGGAGCGTTCCCTCCTCTCCTCTCCTTTCCTGGGTCTTGCAGAAGTACGAAAAGTTCTCAGCAAGTGAAGAGCGGAGAGCTGCTGTGGAGAGGCAGTCGATGCCTGGAGTCAGAGCAACGCTGTGCGCCGAGGGCTCTTGATCTGCATGGGGCCGCTGCTCACTTTGCCTGCCACTTCCACGCAGCACTTGTCGTTCAAGAACACCTTGCTGGAAAAGCGCCAGTTCCGCCGCTTGCCTTGCCGACTGCTGTCGCAACAATCAGCTGGGCAGCAGGCTCACCGACCTCTCTTTCTTCTCTCTAGCATTTGCAGCAGCAGCAGCAGCAGCAGCATCTGCCTCGGCAGCACCTCCAGCAACAGCAGAGGAACCCCTACCCTGTGCAGCAGGTCAATCAGTTCCAAGGTGAGAGCCCAGCAGGCATTTGGGGAGCACAAGCTGCCTGCTAACGCATAGCTAGATATGAGCACCGGCGTTCTATTTACTGTACTGCTAATCGACGCAGAGTTATTACGTGAAAGGCAGGCAAGAGCAGGCAACCCAAGAGGAGATTGTCAGAGACCGAAACTCTACGTAAGGGCAGCACATCCTCTATTTGTCAGAGTCTGTCCCATGATGCATTGATAGCCACCAACTTAGATGACTTTAAAAGAGAATTTAGGCAAATTCATGGAGGAGAAAGCTATTAATGGCTACTAGCCACAATGGCTATGTTCTGCCCCCATGGTTGTAGGCAGTAATGCTTCTGAATACAATAAGTATTGCTGGAAGCCACAGGCAAGGGGAGTGCTCTGGTGCTCTGATCCTGCTTGTGGGTTTCCACAGGCATCTGGTTGGGCGCTGTGCTGGACTAGATGGGTCATTGGCCTGATCCAGCTGGCTTTTCTTGTGGCCTTATACTTGCTGGCCCTGTGCTTCCTCTCTCAAACCTTCCCATGTGTTGAGCATCCCATTCATTTCCATGGGGTTTGCATCCTGTGTACACAAAATTCTATTGATAAAGATAATATTAAGCAGCTACAAACAGTTGAATCCATATTATTTTCAGCTTTTAAATTTAATCTTAGAATGTTGTCCAATGAACCCTGTCTGCTCAAAACACATAAATATTGTGGGGGGGGGCAGATGGAGAGGAGGACTTTTTCATATTTTGTGAGTTTCCTTGATACATTTTATTTACTTTTTTTTTCTTGGTGTAGCCTTAAGAGAGAAATCTAAATACATGGTCTGTAAAACAAAACACTCTGCTGGTGGTTAAAATGGTGATTTGTTATTTTGTATTATATTAAGCTGGGGGCATTGTCAATGAAAGAAAGGAAGACACTGAGATATAGTTGGTTCCTGGTTTTTTTAACAGTCAGGTAACGCTTCACAGAAATATTATTCTTTCACAGTGGTTTCATGTATCTTTCTACTGAGGTGAAAGCTATGCTCTTGTCAGCAGTGTGTACTCAGCATTGTATTGAGCTGGTGCCACAATGAACTCTTGGCATAATCAAAATTCCTCTAATTATTTTTAAATAAAGATGATAAACACCGGAGCATATTTGCTTTCCAGAAATCAATAATCCTTTCCATCCACTCCTCCCTCTACATCCCTCCTCAACAGGAAGACACCTAGTTTGGGCGTATCTGCCAGGGTGTAGAATTTAACAGGCAAAGGATTTTCTGGCTTCCCGTCATTGGTCCAAAGGTGGAGCAAAATGTGCTTACAGTATTGATTTGTTAATACACCGTCTCTGTTCTAAATTTTTCTTCTTTCCATAGACATAATCAGTAACAACACTATAGAAAATCCATTCACTTATGCCTCCTAAGCTATAAAAAAATTGATTAGCCTCTCTGCGCCTGACATTTCTATTTTCATGGCTTTAGTTTTGAAAGATAATGGAAATATTTAAAAGAGTGCCTCAGACAGCTAATGGTCAGGCCATTGTTTGTTTGTTCGTTTTCAATTCTAAATGGCTAAATAGATTTCTAAGTAATGCTTGCATTATTATGGACCTCACTGACACCTCTTTGCACTACCATGGACAACACAATCCTTTACATGTTTACTCAGACGTACTTCCCATTGGCTTCAGTGGGAATTACTCCTTGGTAACTGTGTACAGGATTGAAGTTTCAGTGCCAGGCTGGATGCTAACTGCAATCAGACCCATATCTGGAGATAATACTAGCTTTGCAAGACAACTCAAGAAGAGCCTTCCTGGATCAGACCAAAAGGCCTTCCTAGTCTAGCATCCTGATTTCCACAGCAATCAACCAAGGCTGATGGGAAGCTCACAGGAAGCATATGAGCACAATAGCCATCTCCTGCTTTGTTCCCCAGTGCTTAGCATAGGAGCTACCTCCTAGGGGCCGAGATCTCTTTGCGCCCGCACGTCCAATAAAATATTATTGCCAAAGCTCACTTTTTTCCTCCTTCTGCTTCAGGTTCCCCGCAGGATATAGCTGCAGTAAGAAACCAGGCAGCCCTTCAGAGCATGAGGACTTCCCGAATGATGTCCCAAAACACCAGCATGATGACCATGGGGTCCTCGCAAAACACTGGCGCAATGTCTGCCGCAGCTGGCCAGTCCGAGATGGGGATGGCTCCCTACAGCAGCCCAGCGGCCGGCCAGCCAGGAATGTACAATATGAACACAGGAATGAGCCAAATGTTGCAGCACCCAAACCAAAGTAGCATGAGCCTGGCACACAACCCAAGTCAGGGGCCGAGGCAGCCCACCTCGACACAAGGGGTTGGCATGGTCAGTAGCTTTGGTCCAAACATGTTGGTGAACTCTGCCATATCTCAACAACACCAGCAGATGAAAGGACCTGTGGGCCAGGTTCTACCCAGACCACAAGCTCCCAGACTTCAAAACATGATGGGGCCTGTCCCACAAGGAGCACAGAACTGGCAGGCGCGAGGCTTGCAAGGTATCCCTGGAAGGACTAGCGGCGAAATTGGACCTTTCAATAATGGTGCGGCTTACCCAATGCAATCTGCTCAGCCAAGGTTGCCTAAGCAACACTTCCCACAAGGCATTAGTCAGTCTGTCATGGACACAAGTGGAACAGTACGGACCCTGAATCCAGCGATGGGAAGGCAAATGTTGCAACCACTCCCTGGACAACAAGGAACCAACAACCAAGCTAGACCAATGGTTATGCCTACAATAAGCCAAGCAGTTCCCACTATGGCTGGTTTTAACCAGTCCCCTGCACAACAGATACCAGGGGGTAGCTTTGCTCAGAGCAGCCAAGGTCAGATCTATGAGAGGAATCCCACTCAGGACATATCTTATAGTTACAGCAATGAAGGAGCTGGTGGTTCCTTTCCAAGTATAGCAGAGAGCACAGACCTCGTAGATTCCATCATTAAAGGTGGGCCAGGAGATGAGTGGATGCAAGAACTTGATGAGCTGTTTGGAAATCCGTAGCACATGGGGATATGTTTAGTTACAAACCTTTGTGGGGTCAGAAAAAAGGAAAGCAGGATGTTGTCCATCCTTGTTTCTTTGTTTTGTTTTTAAAGCTGTGCAAAGCAAGCTGATCTGTGGCTGATTGTGGAAGGCATGGATGGAATGTAAAGCATTGAACAGAAGGCCTTGCTGATGTCCTCACAGCAGTCTCCACCCCATAGTCCGCCTGCTGCAGGTGGGAATAAGACAAAGAGAGAGGCAGGGGGCTCCAAAAATTGCTACTTGCTGCCCATGGGCTATGGAAGAAGATTGGTAGTCTCCACATGGCAAGCACTGGCTGCCCCATAACAATAAACTTTCCACCACAGTTCTACTGGAACTGCTGTAGTGTCAGGACATTGTAGAGACAGGCGCCGAGACAAAGGAAGGGGCACCTGAAAGAGAAAGAGAGGTCGGGATCAGTACAGGTGCTAAACTCTGGGTTTAAGCAAATGACAAGTTTCTCCATGTAGTTATGTGTCTGATTTGATCAGGAGTCAAGCAGAGGCTGCTTGGTTATGACTAGACATGGCCGCAGATGAAAGGGGTCCATTCAATGTGCTATCAAGTCTCCTTTGGGTGCAGAGAAAGTCCCCATCTACATAGTTTGCCATTCCTGTGTTTCCTGTTTCTTCTATAACCAAGTGACTCTTGAGTCACTTTTTAAGGATGGGGGGAAATACAGAGCTCTAGGACACACTAAGGCTGCAGTACTTATATTGCTCACTGAGATAGCAGCTACCAAAGACACAGATGCAAAAGAAAGCAGGCATTAAAAAGGGAGAGGTTATATGTATTAAGAACTTGCAAACAGCGGTGTCCAGCTTGTTCTTTTCCTGAAAATTCAAGATGAATAGGTGTTACCTGTGAGGGGTTGGGTTGCACAGGCAGATGTCTTTGGTAGTTAAGGGAGAGGGGCTAGTAATTCTCTTGATGGTCATACATAGAAATTATTTAGGAGCAGTGTCAACATGTCTTTTGACAGGTTGGAAGCAAGTTTATGCTTAACATTCTCTAGTGGCTGGTCCTCTTTGTCAACCTTCCTACGATGAACATGATAACACCAAGCTCTTTATGATGCCTAAAATAGTTGTTAACAAACAGAATAAAAGGAAGGGGTCTTCCATTCAGGTAATTGCTGGAAGTAGTTGTACATAAAGTTACGACATTCCAAAGGTCAATCTTCAAATGGAACTGTCTAAGCCACAGTTTTGTGTGGCTGGAACTGACCTTCAAAAAAGTGGAGTCATTTATGTTGGTGAGAGTTGAATATTTGCCTGTGTTTTAGATACAGGCTTGGTATTAAACACATGTCACTTTTTCGGGCCTGATTATACATTACATGCAAATGTGTAACCAAACTCCAGTGGTGCATTCCGTATTTCCCCTACCCCTGGCAAATCCAAATTCAGAGGGAGCATTTTTTTAGTGGAGAAACAGCAGAGAGATTGAATACTTGACCCTTTCCCCAGCCACCGTTTCCTCCCTGTTCTGTAGCGCACTCCAGTTTCGGTAGTGATGCCCACCCTGTGGAATGCCCTCCCATCAGATATGAAGGAAATAAACAACTATCTGACTTTTAGAAGACATCTGAAGGCAGCCCTGTTTAGGGAAGTTTTCAATGTTTTCTCGTGTTTTTAATATTCTGTTGGGAGCCGTCCAGAGTGGCTGGGGAGGGCTGGCCAGGGGTATAAGTAATAAATTATTATTATTTAAAATGGAGGGTGGAGTGGGGTGAAGAGTAGGAGCGAGGACAAGAGCAAACACACATTTGGAACTCCATAGGACAGAAGCAACTCGGAGGGATGGTTTTAAAGTGGAGAAGAAGCAAGCAGAGAAGGGTTCAATCATAACCCACACTTCACTTTAAACCACCACCACCTCCAGAAGCTAAGTTTCCTGGAAAATGGGGAAGGGGAAGAATCACGATTCAATTACACATATTTACATATAAGGTGTACTTAGGCCCTCATTTATTTTATCTGGTTTGTGACATGATTTTGAAACTCCCACATAATGTCTCATCATCTAACTCACTGGAATTAGTGGGAGACATTTTGTTGACACCTTTGAAAGTTGGATGTCATGAGCTAAAAGAACCACTTCATGCAACTTCCTGCTTGTGCTAACATGAGGGTTGACCAATGAGCTTGCACATCAGTGGACTTGGCATGTGGCAAAGCAGTAGCTTGCTAACAGAGAAGTGGTTTGCTATGTTCTCTGTGAACAATGTGCCAAGTCAGCACTCATCTTAGCACCAGTGGAGAATTGTGGCGTGAGGATCCCAAGAAGATTTTAGTCCACAAATACTCTGAGCATAATTAGGTATCATTATATCAGCTAGTGCTGAGGACTGGAAGGCCAAGAAAAAGGTTCTGCGGGTTACAGAAATCAGCTGAAGTGGTGAGAGATACAACCACTTCCTTTGAAACCTGAATAGGCATGCAAAAGCATAAGATAGGAACCAAGTATCTGTCTTCATCACTCCTCTGAGGCAGTGTCACTCTTTGCTGGAAAGGGTGACAACAAGAAGACTAAGAAGTTGGAGTTTTGAACCACACAAAATCTAATGAGTAATGAAATTTAACATTCATCTTTATCAGAAAAGTACAGGAACTAGTGTTTGATGAGGCCTCAAAATCCATTATCTTTGAAAAGCTTCCTCCAAATATTTTGAACTGGGACCAAGTAATAAAAAGTCAAACTTTAATATCTTGGGTTTTGTTTTGTTTTTTTACTATGGTGCTGATGTATATGAAATGTTAAAAAAAAGAATTATTTGTAAATATGTTTTTACAATCCTGCAGATATCACTGGGTCTAATCTGTAAAATATATACATATAAATAAATATTATATAAATATAAATATATATATAATGTTTGTTTAAAATAGAGTATTTTTATTTCATTCTTTAACTCATCCTCACTGCAGTGGTATTGCACTTCAGATGTCTAATTACTAATTTGTACTGTATCCTTGCCAGCAACTTGCTCCATTTTATCCAGATTTTTCTAGTTTACTGTTTTTTACTTTGTACATTGAACATTGCTTATTTCCTTTTAAGAACTGTACAGAGCTCTGGAAAAAATGTAGAAAGGAACTAATAACATACCAATTTTAAAGAAAATAATAATAAAAGATTGTTATCTGAATCAGTTTAATTATTAGCAGTTTCTCTCTTACCTGATTTGGTTGACTCTGTTTGAGGGACGCAAAAAGGTGGTGACATTGCTCCTGTAAAAAAACAAACAAACCTAGAATAAACAAGAAATGGCTTTATACCAATGCAGATCATCTGTCCATCTAGCCTGCTGTTGTTTATACTGACAGTTTCATGAGTCTTTCCTGCCTGGCAAAACCAGGGAATGAAGCTAGGATCTTTTGCTTGCAAAACACACACTTTGTAAGACCCAATTCAAACTTAAAGAGAAGGCTCATGGTACTATCCTCCACTGAGCCTGTACCCTTTCAAAACACACACAGGTAATTGCTTGTTTGTAGGCACCCCAAATTTATATGGGGTGACCGATCAGGCTGATGCCATGCAGCAACAGCATTGCTTTTTATTGCAACTGGTTTGTCCCTGTTCTTTTCCCAGAGCTTCTTCCTTGCATAAGCTTTGCACCTTAGGGAAGGGCCTGATTGGTAGAGGTTGTAGTTTGTATGCAGAAAGTCATCGTTTCAATCCCCAGCATCTCCAGGTAGAAATGGAAGAGAGTGCTGTCTGAAGCCCTGGAGAACTGCTAGCGGAACCAATGGTCTGACTCAGTAGAGGGCTGCTTCCCATGAAGGGAGAGAGATGTGGTGGAGCTTTCAAACAAGACTTCACCCCACGTAGGTTAAGAAGGGGAAAGAAGGTACAATCCCTAGATGGGAATGTATTTGAATATGCTCCATAGAATCACTTTTGATCATAGCCTCGTACAACCTCACAGCTTGGCTTCCATTTTTGAAGCATTTAACCTGATGTGGTAAGAAGTCAATAACATAAGTAAGCTTGCTCAAATATTAACAGCAGTGACAGTTACTTCACAACGTAAGGAGTTCATAGCAAGTGTCTAAAGTCTTCCGTCAGAGATAGCCAGCATGGTGCCCTCCAGCTGTTGTTGCACTACAATTCCCATGAGCCCCAGACAGCATGGCCAATGGTAAGGGATTATGGGATTTGTAGTCCAACTACAGCTGAAGTGCACCATGCTTTTGCTTGAAAGCGCAGAAGTACTGTGTCATCACTATTTCTGCTTCTTCCTTACACTGTTTTATTTCACACAAAAATCTCTAGGAAAGGCTGATCTAAATGAGACGTAAAAGTATTTGCAGAACTTGCTGTATATATTTAAAAACCACAAATCTTAAAGTTGTCAACAGTGCAACAGCAAAATTGGCCAACGGTGTGTGGTATAGATAGTTTCATTTTACTCATCTAGCTTGATCGAATTTTACAGTCTGCAAGTTCAATGTGAGTTCAGACTGCTCAATAGTTCACAGAATCAGGCCTTGATTTTTGTATTGAACATTTATTGACATGTGATTAACTGCACAGGCCTGCGTTTGTTCTCCTTCCCATTTTTTTCTAACAAAGATATTAGTTCTCTCATTCCAAGCAACTACATGGCTGGTGCTGTTTTATCAGCTGATAATCAGCTTAACATTGAAGGAAAATGACATTTAAATGGGGGAGTTTCATAAATGTAGCCCAAAAAGCTTGAGTGGAATTTCTAGTGTCTGCTCAGTTCAAGGCAATGAGAATTGCACATTATTACATAAAGCATTTTGACATTTTCAGCTAATTACAAACTAATTGACATTTGGAGAAACTTTTGAAGAGGTACATTTATCTTAAACATTTGTGAATTTTTCCACACAATAACCAAGAAGTTGACGTATGGCTGGCTGGCTGTGTGTGATTCTTTATCTGTGATTCCTGCATTGCAGGGGGTTGGACTAGATGGCCCTTGGAGGTCCCTTCCAACACTACAATTCTATGATTCTATGACTCAGCGTCTGGGGCACTGTCGAGGAAAAGTATGGTTACTGCCTTACTCCCTAAATTTTCTTCCTGAGATTTCAAATAACCCAGGAATCCAGTGCTTTAAACGCCACTGAACATTCAAAAGAACGATCAATAATCCAGAAATATTAGCCAAATTGGAAGATAATAATCAAAGCAAATGCCTTATACATGTAGCATAAAGTAATCAAAATATTCTATATTTTGTCTCCTTGGTTTCTGGATTATTATTATTATTATTATTATTATTATTATTATTATTATTATTCTGTACCATATACATATCAGAAGCCAGTGAAATGTATTTATGCTATCTTAAAAATTTCAAATAGCCTCTTGCTGCATGGATGAAAGTTTTTTAAAAAAAACCCAAAAAACCCAAAAACCGCAGGAAGGTTATACATTTTGCATTGCAAGGGAAAACTAGTGAAGAAATTTGCCTGCTTGTAATTTGATCCACATAGCTTTCGTCTGATGCCCAAGAGAAGCATATAATTTATTTACACATAGGAATAATCTTTAGATCAGTTTCCATAGTTTGTTTTGACCAACCAACAATTTGCATTCCAAGCAGCACCTATCAAGAATATAAAAATGATCAAATTCAAATAAAAAACAATTGACCTAAAAGTTAGTCATGAAAGGAGCAGAAAATGATTGCATGTCCCACAAGCAGCCAAAATAAATATGGCAGAAAAAAGTCACTTGAGAATTGTGTTTCATAAATAGTTTTCCTTTCATCTGATAGTGTTATATTTCCCTTCTTGCATATGTTGGCAAGCTGACTTTCAGAGAGATTTCCTACCATTAATTAATATATTGCTGAGGGACTCCTGATCCGCTCCTGAGGAACTTCAAGGTACTCTGGAGTACAGGTTGCACATCACTGATGTAAAAAGCTATTTTGTAATGAGTCCATCAAAATACCAGTCTAACCTTACGTTGCCAGTTCTGCCTTCCAGCAAACGCCAGTTCTAGAGCTTTAACCAGATAGTTTGGCCCTCAGCCTAGGAGACCACCAGGAGAAGCAGGAGGCCTCACCCAACTGAGTACAACACACTAGAGCAGGCATAGGCAAACTCGGCCCTCCAGATGGTTTGGGACTACAACTCCCATCATCCCTGGCCACTGGTCCTGTTAGCTAGGGATGATGGGAGTTGTAGTCCCAAAACATCTGGAGGGCCGAGTTTGCCTATGCCTGCACTAGAGGGAAAGATTCAGTGACAATAATACTGAGACCATGAATTGTGAGGGATCATACAAGTTATATAGTCCAACCCCCTGTACAATGCACAATGCAGCTATATCATCCCTGACTGGTAGATGGCTGTCTACTACCCACCTGCCAAGGCAGTCTGCTCTACTGCTGAACAGCTGTTGCCATTTTGGTCATCTGCATACTATCCCTTGCTTTTTCCTGTAGGACTAATTGCAGTCATCAACAGTCGTCAACAGGTTTACCATACCCATTGAGTCAATCACCCATCTCCTACTACCCTTCTGAGAAAAAACCCACCTCACCCTCTCACTATATATAAGGGTCTGGTGACTTCTGTTTTAGTATATCTGAAGAAGTGTGCATGCACACGAAAGCTTATACCCAGAACAAACTTAGTTGGTCTCTAAGGTGCTACTGGACAATTTTTAATTTTTTTTTTATTTCGACTGAGTCAGACTGACACGGCTACCTACCTGAATCTGTTGCCATTAGTTCCTCTCTCTCTCTCTCTCTCTCTCTCTCTCTCTCTCTCTCTCTCGTTAGGCTTCTATTGAAAAAGTTAATAGAAAGATTGTGCAGTTGTTCCACTGTGTTTTGTTATAAAACCTGAGCTCTGAAAAACAAGCAGAAATGGGAGAATGGGTAAAGATGTATTACTCATGACATCGTGCAGATGCCCTGTAAAAAGTGACTGGGCGGATTCTGGCTCTAATAATAGCTTTAGTTGCAAGCATGGAAGTTACAGAGAAGCAGCCTGAGTTATGTTTTGCATTTTAATGACCTTAGTGGACGTTCTGGAGACCCACAGACAGTTGGTGGCCTGGTCATGTACTTCGTTCTTAGCCTTCCTGTGAGTAAGACAAAGGGAGCTATAAATAAAAGTGAAGGCCAGGGGACGACCAGATTCACATGTCCTCTGTGCTAAAAGAAAATTAAAAGTTCTGCACTGAGAAAAGCAGTGGACTTTGAAAGGTCCCAAAGTTTGGTGTACCGGTTCTGGATACTGATTATTAGTTACAAACAAGCAGGTGGAGACTTTCACCCTCAATAGGCCTTCAAATGAGGAAAGGTTTGATGACAGCTATGAACCAACAGGTAAAAGGAATTCGCCCCTGCTGCAGGAAGTTGCCTTAAATAGAGTCAGGCATGGGTCCATCTACCCACTGCCATTAATCTGAGAGCAGCTCTTTAGGATCCCAGAAGCCTTCTATAGGCAAGCTACTATTGTTCAATTGAGCCATCACAGCATCTCCTCAGTTCCATGTGGCAACACCCTAAAATGTACACTCCCGCCTCTACTGCCTGACAAGTCTGAACTGAATGAATGGGCTAATATTCTTTGGGCTGGTGGAAATATTACAGCTCCGATGCAAATGCCACTTCTCATTGCTCCACATGGCAGCTGTCACCACATGGTAAGGTGTTAACATGCAACAGAAGAAAACACAGATGGGGCAATGACTCTATACCCTTGTAAATGGACAATTTTAGGAGGAGAAACACCAGAAATCAGGTGACATATTAAATGCCTGCTAACTGCTGCAAACCAACAGTTTCTACCTGAAGACAGCCATCAATGGTCATGGCCTCGGTGGTGGGGAAGAGATGTTCCGTGGTCATTCACTGGCCCTTCCAGCTCCCCTGGGGCTTTTGTTCAGAATGTATTTTAAAAAGCCCATTTCCTTAGCCGAGCTCACTTGCTGAAAATCCACCTACTGCTGTGATTCGTTTCTTTCTTCTCCCAGCATTTTCTGCTTGGTTTAATCCCTTCTCGTAATGCGCGCACTACAGATGGTTCTGGTAGGCTAGCAGCTTGTCTTGCTGCACCTTCCTACTATAGTGTCTATTGCTAGGTGTTCCAGAGGTCACATTGCCCAACTGCTCATTCCCAGCACATATGCTGAGTGGGGAAGGATATTATAGGTGCTTTGTAGCTATGTGTCTTGTGGGAGCAGCCAAATAAGCAGATCATAGGCCATAAGTAGTCTCAAACACATTTAAAAGCCTATGATCCTCCAACTGAATGTGCCACAATAAACTCATTGGAACCAGCTGAACCAGCGATGGAGGCTTCGAATACTGTTCTGACAAGTTTAGTATAGTACTGAAAGTTTGAGGAAGACAGGGTTTTCCTGATTTGCCTAAAGAAAACCCCCACACGCTTATTTAAGATGTTTGCCCCAAAAATATGTTGTATTATTAAAAACAAACATGGCGAAACAACCAGAGGTATCCAAATTCACATAATGGCACATCTCTATGTGAAATTGATTTTCAATTATTTCATTTAAATTGCTTGAACAAAGTTTGCTTAAAATTGACATAGACCAGACCAACAGTTAAGTTAATGAAATCAAGCTGAACATGAAGCGTTTTCTTTACTATTAGATAAATGATAGCCAGCCCCATCAGTATGCATGATATCTTCAAGAATGAAGTACAAAATGGAATCATAGAATTGTAGAGTTGGAAGGGAGCCCAAGGGTCATGTAGTCCTGCAATTCAGGAATCTTTTTGCCCAATGAGGGACTCAAACTCACAACCCTGAGATCAAGAGCCTCATGCTCTAGTGACAGGGCTATTTTCTGGATAGTGCTTGGAAAGTTTTGGACATGTCCAGGCAGCTGGTAGTATGTTAAAAGCACTTAGAATCAGAACCACCTCTGAGTCTACCATGCACCCAGGAAGTGGCTGTCTAGCAAATTACCTGCTAGTAGTGGTGGTGGCAAACAGTGACAGACATCCAATCTGGAATAGGCAGCTGCAAGTCTGCCATTTAAATTACCCCCAACATAGTGTCACTCACGACACTGTTGGCAAATAAATTTTAAAAAAATTATTCATACCCCATCCTCCCCGGCCAGGGCCGGGCTCAGGGCGGCTAACACCAAATATGAATTACAATAAAATTTAACAGGGGGAAAACAACAACAACAACAACAACAAACGAACAGTTAATTAAAATACAGCTTAAAATGCAGCCTCATTAGTAGTAGCCCATAAATCAAGACCATAAATGGAGGAAACATCAGATATTCACCCGAGCCAGCTATCCATGCTGGTCCTACATGGGCCAGCAAAAAAGCCAAGGGAAAATTTATATACGAAATCCCATATTTCGTCAGAGGGGTCAGAGTGAATTTAAGCTGAAGACCAGGCGGAACAGCTCTGTCTTGCAGACCTGCGGAAAGATGTCAAATCCTGCACGGCCCTAGTCTCTTGTGACAGAGCATTCCACCACGTCGGGGCCAGTGCTGAAAAGACCCTGGCCCTAGTTGAAACCAATCTAACCTCCTTGAGGCTCGGGACCTCCAAAGTGTTGTTATTTATGGACCTTAAGGTCCTCCGCAGGGCATACCAGGAGAGGTGGTCCTGTAGGACCCAAGAGTAAGAGCTGCAATTTTATTTTTCCACATGCCCCAAAGTGACATCATGCCACAGGCATTGTGGGTAATTAAAATGGGAGGTGGGTCACCGACCCAGTCAGCCAGCGTGGGGCACAGGGTCAGGGCCAGCAGCAGACCCAAGAGAAGGATGGAAGGATCTGTCAATTTCGGTTCTCTCAATTTCTCATTTTTCAATCTTAAATTCAGTCCTCCACATTTTGTAGCACTCTGTGATTAAAATTTTATATATGAAAATTCTGCAGCAAAGTAAATTTCTCCTAGTATGCAAATTTTGTAAATAGTTTAAACTAACGTATACATTTTTGCTATGCAATTTCCGCTACTCAAGAGCATTTTTGAATGATATTTGCACTAATATCTTCATTTTTATGCACACTTTCCCCTTAACATATGCATTTTTGTAAACATTGTTTGGTTGGAGAACTGCATCACAAAGCTCAGATGGGTGCAAATTTCAAATGATAGCTGTGCTTCAGTTTGCATATTGCTTTGTAAGTGAGAATTTGATAGAATCACCTTTAAATGTGCACTGAATCAAATTTCTCCTCAAACCATTAACCCAAGGTAACTAGATGCTGACAGTGGCCACGCTTAGCATTTATATAGCACTTTAGAGTGTTTGACGTACTTCAAGAAATGCTAACAGCCTCCCTTTATGGTGGGCCAGTACAATCATATTGTGGATTAGAAAGTGGCTTGTCAACTGAACTGACGAGTGAGGCAAGAATCAAAACAGGAACTTCCCAGTTCACAGCTCAGTATACCAACTGCTACAGTATACCTGCTGAACAGCAGTTGCAAGGAAACCTTAGAGTTATCACAGGTACCCATCAAGTGTAACAAGTTATTCCCTCCCCCCTTAAGATGCTGAACCTTCTTTTTGTGACCTTTTCTGCATAGAGCACCTATTAATCCAAAAATAAATGAAAATCATCCAGGCTATCCTGGTTGTACATTTCTAGCATTTGTATAACCTGAAATATGGGGCAAAATGTGTAGGTACTATTCTTCTCGTTCGTTTAGTGAGCTTTGGTCAGGTTAGACATTCAAGTAAACAGTTGTACTGAGAAAACCTCCATCCGGTTTACTCCCTAGTACCGGTAAGCATGCTTGGGATAAGACCTATCTTAACACACAGTTTTGGGAATGTGCTGTGATCTCCTCCATAAACGAAGCAATGAAAGCTACCTGCCTATTTCCAGTAAAACAACCAAAGTGTCCCGCTGTTGAAAAACAGTGTCACCTCATCCAGATGTATAAGCCACATTCTTTTTGCACAGTGGACAGAGAAGTTACCGTATAACTGCTCTTGCAAAGTCTCCCTTTTGTTAAATATACTGCATTCCAAGGAAGCAGATTTTCATGTTATTATCTCTTCTCCCATCACCCTTTAGATTTTTCTCTCCCAGCACTCTTTCGGTTTTTGAACTAATAAATATTACATCTGTATACAAACGTTTTCTTCCCAACCTAACAATGTGCCTAAGGAAAAAGTTGTACAAATGATCAGCCATTCTTAAAGTGCTCCCAAAACCTAATATGAGAGCTATGCAATGAAATATATATGAGCCCTAATAGGCAAAGCTGTCTCTAGGTAAGACTTTCAGCGACAATATATCAGCTCCTAGGCTCCGCAACACTGGGGAGATCCATTTCCTCCATTTCAAGCACAATCAAGGCACGTGACTGCGCCCTCAAAGAATACCGGGAACTGTAGTTTTCCCCCTCACTAAGCTACAATCCCTACCATTGTTAACAAGCTACAGTTCCCAGGATTCCTTAGGGAAGTCATGTGCTTTAAATGTGCATAATTAGAGTAATTAGCTGTCCTGCTAAAAGGAAAGCTGTCCTCTTTGCACAGATGTCATTTTGAGTAAAGAGAAAGCTAAACAGGCAACTTTAAAAAAAACCTAAAACTGCAAAGTTCACATTACAAAATTATTGTAACTGAAAGAGATTGTTTCTGGTTCTGTGGAATTTCCCCCAGCAGCAACTCAAGCCCATTGCATGGTTGTTCTCCTTAAAAATAATTAATAAATAAATCATGATAACAAAGGGAAAAAATTAATTGAGTAGGTGCGTATAGGAATGGCATGTTCTTGATAAATGGAAAGAACTATGGACAAAAAATATAAAATTTACAGCTTGCTACTTAATAAGAGAGAACCTTATGAAAATGCAATACAGGTGGTATATGACCCCTGTAAAACTGGCAAAAATTAATAAAACCCATAATAATAAGTGTTGGAGGTGTAAAAACCAAGTTGGAACCTTCTATGACATGTGGTGGGCATGCCCAGAGATTAAAAAAATTCTGGGACATGACCTACGAGGAATTAAAGAAACTATTCAAAACTACATTTTGTAAAAAAAAAACCCGAAGCATTTCTTCTGGGAATTCTGACAGACAATCTCCCCAAAGGAAAAATAAGACTATTTCTCTATGCTGCATCAGCAGCAAGAATATTAGTGGCTAAATATTGGAAGGAAGAACACATACCCACCAAAGAGGAATGGTTGTGCAAGCTGTGCGAGTACTTGGAATCTCAAAGCTGACAGATATAATAAGAGACAAGTCAAATAAGACGGTTAAGAAAGAATGGGAATACCTACCGGTAAATAAATGTTTGACAAGTCAAGGTTCAGAAGTGGTTGTGTCTAGAATAACTCTGCAAAAGTAAAAAAAAAAAACTCCCTGATACCAAGATGAGGGATGCACTGAAATACAGATAACTTAGTGTCAATTAGGAATAATGAACTGTTGTGAGACTGACGGAAGCCCAAAGAATGAAAAAACAAAAAACACGAAAAAATTAAATATTTAAGAAATGTCAGTTTATTAGGAAAATGGATGACACGGAAGAGGTAATTGTTTAAAATATATGTGTTTGATCTGTAAAGTATTAGTTTAATAATGAATGACTTAATATTGTTTTATTTATGATTTTCTTTTTTCCTTATTAAAATTTAACTGTATCGGTGTTTGATATTTATTTATGTTTCTGTTTTTCTGTTTTTCTTTCTTTGTAACCTTCCTTAATTTCTTTTTCCTTTTTCAAGTTTGTAAGTTTTGATTTGTACGTATTTGCAATAAAAAAAATTTTTTTTCTTTAAGGAATGGCATTTTCTCAGCAACAAATGTGCAGTTAGCGGCAGGAACATGCAATCTCCCAAAAACAAAAGCACTGTCTTGATGGAAGACATCTAGAACTTTCACCAGGGCTGTGGAACCCTTTTCAGCTTGAGGCCCACATTCCCTCATGGTTGGCTTTCCAGGATCTGAATGCAAGGGGTGAGCAGGCCCAGAGACAAAAAGCGAGTGAGGTGGCTTTTTCCTTTCACCCAGTAGGTTGCATTCCAACCATGCAAAAGTCAGAGGTTCCTACAGTCACACTTACACTCTCACACACCCTGCTGTCTCCCATCCAGGCAAGCAAGAGGTGTTATCACAATTCAAGGACACATTCAAGCCAGTTGAAAGTGTTTGAGGAGGGAGTGGAGCACAGCCAGTGAAGGGCTTGGCCTATGGAAAGGAGGTATGGCTTCTGGAGGAAGCATAGCCTGGAGAAGAGTCCCAAGGGCCAGAGAGAGAGACCTGGAGTCTCAGCTATCCACCTGTGTCCCATGCAATAAACAACTATGTTACTGTAAGGAAAGATGCTTGGACCTCTCAGAAGAATGGAGTACAGTGGAACCTCTACTTATGACTGGGGAGGGCGGGGTATAAATAAAAGTTTATTATTATTATTATTATTATTATTATTATTATTATTATTATTATAATATGTATGGCTCTACTTAGGTACGATTCCAGTTACGACCTTCAGTAGGTGCTTCGACTTATGAACTTTCCTCTAGATACGAACAGAGACCTTGCCAGCTAGCTGCGGAGCAGCGCTGAGGCCTCTGCTACGGGGAGAGGGCCCCCATCCCACCCCCAAAGCTGTGGAAGAGGTGCCGCCTGCAAGAGGCATAGCAGGCGCACTGCAGCCCCAAACCCCTCCAAGGAACTAACCTGAGGAAGTCCAGAGAAGAACCTGGCCTGGCAAGAAAAAAAACTGACCCTGGCCGAAGTGAATCAGCTCTTTACTGACCCTTGCCCCACTTCCAGCTTGTAGCCAGGTAAGCCCACCCACCCTCAGTGCACATAAGGGGGGGGGGGGAAAGGTTACTTTTTTCACCTACAATACTGTCTTATTTATTTTATAGTACAGTACATTGATTATTGCCTTCATTTTATGGATCTATGGTCTTGTTAGACAGTAAAATCCGTGTTAAATTGCTGTTTTAAGGGGGTGTTTTTCATCATCTAGAATGGATCAATTCACTTTTCCATTACTTTCTATGGAAAGGTGCGCCTCTACTTATGTACGTTTCTAGTTATGACCGGATCTCTGGAACGAATTATGGTTGTAAGTAGAGGTTCCTCTGTATTATTGATGCCACCTTTCGGTGCCAACAATAATTTGACAGTGCTCAGGGATATACTAAAATCAGGAATTTCATAGCATTTACCGACTCTACCGTTCATTGTTTTTTGGCTCTGCCCACTGGCATGATCTCTTTCTTCTCCATCCCAGCCAAGCTATAGTAACTCTTTGCTGACCTCATTGAGGAGGCAAATCTCAGCAGGGTGCTAAACTCTTGCAACAAGAGAGCAGATGGCTGGGCTGGGCAAGTACAGCCAAAAGAGATTTAAATATAAACTCTGTTGAATCAAGTAATCGCTTTTGAGGGTGTTATTCTGACAAAGCTGGAAGGGTTTGCCTCTATAACATAAAATAGAAGTGTGGAGCTTTGGATAAGGTAATTTCTGCAGTCTGCCGTAAGAACCTTACTTCCAAAGACCCTCAAATGTAGGACAACTTCCAGAAAGGGTTATTTGTGTAAGTTTGTTGCAGCAGCCGGATCAAAGAAAACATCCAAAGGCAAAGGAGAAAACTGATGGAGGAAAGAATGGTGTGCCTTTATTTTTAAGGTTACTCATTGTATGGTTCATGCACTAACATGTTTTAGAAATATTTTGCTGAGGGAGATGCTTAACATCGACTTCTGGGTCAGCTATCCTACTTATCTTCTCTATTTAAATATGCAAATATTTTAAGGATGGTGTTATGACACACTCAGGTTCCTAATTGTCTCTGCCAAGATACACTAGTCAATGGGTTCTGCTTTTCCATGGTGAACAACTAGAAACATAGGAAGCTGCCTGATAAAACAAGACTGTTGGTCAGTACAACTGACTGGCACAAGAGAAGACCAAACATCACTGCCAAGACCTCCAGCGTTATAGAATCATGATGAAAACCATGCTGATATAACGATACATTTGGTCTGCTCTCATAATGAGTGTCAGTAAATATGTATTATATAGAAGTGTGTTGTTCATAGAATCATAGAGTTGGAAAAAATGTAGTATAAACACTGACAACAGGGAAACACTTGCCTGTGAATGCTCCAATTAGAGAACAGCCTTTATCAAAGGTGTCATGGACTGTGAAGATGCTTGAACTCAGGACGAAAGGGAGAAAGGAGCTAAGAGGAAAGTACGTTTGGCAACTCTCATCGCAATCAATTCCCGTCCGGAAACCTATGTCCCCACTGTGGAAGGACGTGTGGATCCAGATTGGCCTCCACAGTCAGTTACGGACTCACTGTTAAGACCGTGTTCATGGAAGACAATCTTACTCGGCTACAAGTGATCGCCAAAGAAGATGAGAGTTGGAAGGGATCATGAGGGACAGTCACAGAACACATCTTCTATACTCAAAGGTACTTAAAAACTAACGAGTGAGTGACTTCCCATAGTTTGAATAGTACTTGTTAATGTTTTCTGTTTATATTTTCTTTCCAGCCTGTGAACTCAGAGTAGATTGTTCCTCAGCACAATGCACAGCCTTCTTATTACCAGTTTTAAACTATTAATCCTAGGATTTTCACAAATCTTTTACTTTCATTTACATCTTTCCATTGTGCAGTGCTTCCCTTTTTCTGTCCTGTCGTATTTCTTCTCTAGTTAACCACTCTGTTCTCTAATCAGTATACATCCCTTCTACACAAATCTTCCTTTCTACAGTATCTCCCACTGACCTCAGACATCTTCCATCTCTGTGAGGGATGCTCATCCTTCCAGCCTTTGCTGCCTCATAAAATTATTGTATTTTTAAAATCTAGAGAACCATCAAGCATGTCAGTTCCATGACATGTCAGTTTCATGACATAGGAGCCGGCCTCCTATCCAGGCTGCTGGGTTGCCTAGCAACCTATTTCTCACTTCTCTGATGAGTCATTTGCCTATTGCAATGCCTTGCTGATGTAAGCACAAGCAAGGAAAACAATATCGCAATGGCAATTGCTCCTCTTGGTGTGTGCATATTATTAGTCCTATAGAAAGGTTTGTCCACCACGTTGTTGCCACCTTTCCTGTTTCAAAGAAGCAGATCTTCTAGGCCTTTTGCCTTCTGAAGATTGACATGTGCACCACTTTGCAGTTGAACAATGAGACATTTTGACCTGTGTTTTCACACTCCAAAGCTAAGCAAATGGATGCTTTGTCTTCTGAGGTGACAAACAAGGTTCTGAACTTATTCCATTTCAAAGATGCAGCCAACAAGCCTGCCTGCCTCTCCACAACTGAGAGAAAGCAATATGCATGCTAACAGTAATTTTAAAAATCAGAAATGGTGTAAGACAGTATTCTGCTTTTAGAATGTGGCTTTTGGGGGCAGGGGTTATTGGGTTACTGCTTTTGGTTTGATTTTACATGTTGTGGTCTTGTTGTGAACCGCCCTAAGACCTTTGGGTATAGGGCGGTGTATAAGTTGAATTAATGAAGAAGAAGAAGAAGAAGAAGAAGAAGAAGAAGAAGAAGAAGAAGAAGAGGCCAGTTTTTCAATGAGTGCCACCCCTGCAAACTCTTTCCCCTGTTTTCTCTTTTTAAAAAATAACTCCACAAGCTAGAGAAAGGGAAAGCCACCTTTACACAGGGCCGTCTTATCCACAGGCGCTAGGGGTGCGGGGCACCCAGGCACCGGGCTCTCAGGGGCGCGAAGCCAAGAGTCAAGAGTCAAGTTCAGGGGCGACCGAGTCAGTGAGACGTGGAGGTGGCCAGCCAGCTCCACCCTCCTGCACGCCTGGGACTGGGCAACCGGGGGGGGGGGGCGCCGGGTGGATCTTTGCAGCCCGGCGTCACATATGCTTAAGACAGCTGTGCCTCTACATATCACTTTTCTGCAAGTTCTTTCCCAGATGATCAGAAAAAAGCACGGATGTTGGGCACTTCTGGACTGTCATTATTTTGTGGGTGGAATTCAACTGCATACTGACAATTTGAGATCACGCAATTAAAGCTGATTTGGTGCTCTTGACAAACCCACTTGTCAATGTAGCACGTTGAGGTCTTGAGCAGTACTGGAAAAATGACAAATACTCAACTATTGCTTCCTGATAATCAGGGTACAACCATGGAAAAACCCACTCTTCCTGTTGTTGGTTTTTTTACTATTGTATAGAATCATTTTTTTAATTAAAAAAAATCTTATAAACACAACATCGTATACATGTTGTTAAACCTGAGAAATGTGAACCATCATTAAGTTGTATAATATATCATTCTTCGGAGTGAGGAAACAGCTTTGCTCCAGGAGAGAATCGTGCTGCTATTTGCAAATCTCCCCATCCTCTATCTTTTATATTTATAAGTGAAATAGGATGAGAGTCCAAGTGGTGTCTTTGCATGGGACAGGGCAAACAGACAGCAAAAGCATTGGGGGGAAAGACCAACTGACTCAGGGTTATGGGTTCAAGCCCCATGTTGGGCAAAAGATTCCTGCATTGCTGGGAAATGGACTAGATGATCCTTGTGGTCCCTTCCACCTCCACAATTGCTATAATTCTACCGAATCACAGAATCATGGTATTATGTATTCAGTGATCTGTGTTTGCCTGAGCTTGAGTCTGGACTAAGGATTCTGAGCTCCTGTGTTCTGATTCAATACATGGTGTCCAACCACAGAACATTTCAGGATTTGGGCCTCTGCCATTGGCCCTTGAACTCTGAGTCGTGATTTGCAGCTTGGAAGTTTAGACAGCCAATCACGTTGGGAGTGGGACTGGCCCAGGCTTTCAGGAATGTATATAAGCATTTGCTTTGCTCGTTTCCCAGTTATGTAGTTTAATAAAAGTTCTTGCTGTTATAGCTGTGTCTTGCCTCGTGGGAACCCACCCACACTTCACATAGTTCCCTGAAGTGGTGAGGCAACTCCTAGGACATAATAGCTGGAATCATAGCTGTTTAAAAATAGGCACAGGCTGTATAGTCCAATGTGCTGTAGTATCTCAGCTGGGATGTGCAAAACTAAAAGCAAAAATACGTTTTTAAAAATTCACAAGATGTCATTGGCATAGATGAGTTGTGTCGCTCACTGCAGGTGATCTCCCAGGCACCATCCGTTAGATGTCTGCAATGCTCCTGCAGCCATATTCACAGCACATGTAGCAGCAATGAATCTCATTTTCCAAATGACAGAGGATTAATTGCAGTTTTGATGCTACAAAAAGGCACTACCTCTAAAAGAGAAGTACTTCAGCAATGATAAATGTTCGGATTCCATGCAACTATGCATTTAATGTGAAATGTATTGGATAATCAAGAAAGATCTCCAAGGCTGCAATCCTATGTTCTCTCTCACCTTGGAATATGGGGAGGAGGGGAGTATTTCTGAGTAAAAATGCACACTATTGCATTGCAAAAGAAGTATGCTCAGGAATAAGAACGCCTATAATTTCTACCAAGTGCATTATTTGCTTCAGGTACACTATCTCAATAATCTTTACAACAGGCCTGTAGTGTTATTACCCTTATGTTTCATAGGAAAACTGAAAATGAGTATATAAGAACATCATAAAAAGAGCCCTGCTAAGTCAAACCAAAGGTCCAGCATCCTTTTTTTCACACTGGCCAAGCAAGTTGCCTATGGGAAGCCTGCAATCAGGGAGGAAAGCAGGGTATGATCTGAACAGCACTCTGCCCAATTGTAGGGATCAGGTACAATTTAAGCTATTGACTTCCCAGCTCTCAACATTAGCTCTCATGCCTTAAAATTCTAATCAAGATCTTTAGTCAACTTTGCCTGGAATATAATGGCCAGTCAGGGTGCCCTTGGCCATCTCATTTAGCTAAAGCAGGGGGGGGGGGCTTCTGCCATCCAATGTTGCAGGATTTCAACTCCCATCATCTCTGACCTTTGGTTATGGTGGCTGCAACTGATGGGAATTGGGAGTCCAACGACATCCCGAGGGCCACAAGCTCCCACCTGTGAATTGTAAGCCATCCTGGGAACTGAAGGGCAGTATATAAATACCTACATATAACAAACAAGCAAGCAAAAACTATTTCTGGGCTACTGGTTTTGCTTCTCCCTCTCAGCTGCTTTATAATGCAAACATCTGGAACCCAGTTGCAGAGGGAAAGTGGTGGGCAGAGAAAAGGTTAAGCCTTTTTCTTCCTGCCTACCAGTCTCCTCCCCACCTTCAAATCCCTTCTTGTTGCATACGCGCCAACTCCTATGGGCTGAGGTTTCTTCCACCTCCTCAATATTGTTTAGCAGGGGGCTCAGCCAAACACCAAGCCAGACGTGGCGCAGCATCAGTGGCAGGCTCCTCCTGAGCATGAGAGAGGAGGAGTCACGGCCATTAGTGCTGCAAGGTGCTGGACTAGATGCTCAGTCTCCTCCCAATGATACATCCCCCCCCCCAATCGTTGGCCAAAGCTGGCGCTTCTGCCTTGTTGACCCCATTTCACAGTGGAATAAGTCCAGCTTCCTTCTGTCCAACCTTGTTTGTTCTATCAGTGTTCCAGAAGCTATTCCCAGAGTTTGGCACTTTTTTAAAGAAATAAATTCCTGTTTTTCTCTACTACCTGCATGCATGTGCTTTATAGAGTGCAAGAAGACAAGGTCCCTGTTCCGAGGAGCTTACAATCTAAACCTTGATACATGGGACATTTATATATATATAGTTTCTTCAATTTATTTCCTTTATATTAGCTATGGTCATATAGCTTCTTCAATTTATTTCCTTTATATTAGCTATGGTCATATAGCTATATACCAACTATACTGGAACTGGTCACGTTTCCCAGTATTTATTTCTTCTGTATTATTGCAGCTACGCTGAATGGTGTGCATGTTCAGTTATATATTGACAACAAAATTAAAGAATCTAGTCCAGGGGTCAGCAACCTTTTTCAGCCGTGGGCCGGTCCACCGTCCCTCAGACCATGTGGTGGGCCGGGCTATATTTTGAAAAAAATATATGAATGAATTCATATGCCCCACAAATAACCCAGAGATGCATTTTAAATAAAAGGACACATTCTACTCATGTAAAAACACGCTGATTCCCGGACTGTCCGCGGGCCGGATTGAGAAAGCGATTGGGCAGCATGCGGCCCACGGGCCTTAGGTTGCCTACCCCTGATCTAGCCAGTGTTTCTCAACCCTGTGCCTCCAGATGTTTTTGGCCTACAACTCCCATCATCCCTCGCTAGCAAGACCAGTGGTCAGGGATGATGGGAGTTGTAGGCCAAAAACATCTGGAGGCACAGGGTTGAGAAACACTGATCTAGTCCATCCCATTTCCAGTACAAACTCAGCTTCAGAAACAGAGCTTCTCTCCATTCAGTTCCCTCAAACATAATTGAAAACTTTAAGCTGCACATCTTTCACAATAAAGAACTGTCCTACTACCCTCTCCAGGGTTATTTTTTCTTAGAAATAATGTTCATTAATGCTAATTTCGTTCATTTCTCTTTAAAATTATTATTTTAATTATACAGTGGACAAAGCCAACGGACGCATTTCCTTGCCTGGGGTGAAGGACAAGATGGTGCCCTCCAAATTCGATGTACAGGAGTTGACATGACTGACAACTGAATCTCACTTCAGCACAACAACAAGGTGGCATCCCCCATTACTTCCGAGGGCAGCATGCTAGTTCAGGTTGGGCACAGGGCAGGCCTTGTGGGACAAAGAGCCCTGTCCCCTTGCAGAAGGAAATGACTGAGGAGCTATAGAGGGTGGTTGGGGATTGGGGCTGCCACCTCTGCCCCTCAACACCTGACGCCTGAAATGGTTGTCTCACTCTGCCTGATGAGAGGGTCAGTTCTGACTGTGATTATTATTTTGTCTTCCTGCCGCTCTGTTCGTCTGGGAAAACATTATTGGCTTCAATATATAATTTATATATTTCATTCAACTGGGTTATTTTTTTCCTTTTTTCCTAAAGATTTTTTTTTAAAAAAAAAAACCAAGTATGTACAATAACATATGAAAGGTCAGCAATAATATTGAATTACAATAAGCTATTCCCCTTCGCTTTCTACTCCCATTCTATTTAAGAGCAAACAGTGGAGAAGCAAAAGGCAATTTAGAAGTACATGTATCTGCTAGGCCCTCTAGTGGAATTTGCAGGCTGTTTTCCTCTGTCCTTCTCCACCAACCATTTCCTTTTAAGCAAGAGCCGTTTAGTTCAGCAGGGCCTACCCACACTAAATGTCTTTGGTTTATAGCCTTTAGTTGAAATCCTATGTGTTCTTACTCTGTGCGAAGGCACACTTTGTTCACTCATTTCCTATGGGGCATCTATGTGACGTTGTCATCAGCTAGTGGCCCTCCTATGTTTTCTCTGTGCTTCTTCCAGTGCACCTTCACTGTTACGTTTCCTGGCACCACTATTTTATTATCATGCCTTTTGGCTGATGATAGGAAATACTGAAATATTCACAAAACACTTAATGGAAAAGGCATTCTAGTGTAAATTTTAAAATTGTTTTAAGCAGGACTTTTTCCCCTGCTCACTGGATTCCGGGTTTGAATTCAGTTCCAGCACCTCTCCGGTGGGTGCCATTGCCATTATAAGAGAACAAGGGAGGCAATTATCATGAGTTCCGGAACCTCTTTTTCTAGAAAAATAGCACTAATTTTAAGAAACATGTATGCACTATCTTTTCCACATTTCCCCCAATATTCTAATTTGTGGTAAATATAACTAACAAGCATAGGGCTAGTTAAATGCATTAAGGATTAAGATCATAGAATTGTATTCCTAGCTAGGTCATGCCCCTCACCTGGAAAGAAGGAAGTTAAGTTTCCTTCTTTGTTCATTCTCTTTCACCATGTGAATTCACTGAGATAGGACATGCCTCAGCTTGCTCTCTATAAGCTCTGACCGCATGCTTACAGCTATTTCACCATATTTTATAAACCCAATACTTTCTACCTGTGTTCTTCTTGTTGCTGCATGGAATAACACATGAATGTAAACTTTGGAGTTTTGTAAGTAAAGCATATAAACTTACTAACAGTGTGGTCTGTTCATCGAAACAGGGGCAGAGAGGGGGAAGTGGAATAACGGGATATTTAAAAGGTTTAACAGCTTATTATTCCCACACTTCATTGTCCTGCATGATTCTGTGATTTTAAATTCTGCTGGGGTCTCTTTCTTGCTGGAGAGCATGTTTAGGCCTACAGTATGCTTTGGATCTTGAGATCCAGCTAATTTTTTTATTAATTACTCCACACGAGTCCTACTCAGTCCTACTGAACTCAGCAGAAATTACTTCAGAACAAAATACATAGGATCATATTGTAGGCTTTCTAAATAAATTTTAAAAACCAGATTTTGGCTTAACCAGAACTTTAGTTTTGCTTCCAAATGTGTCCAAATAACAACCATGAAATCTGCACATATCTTTCCAGATATAATTTCACACCATTATTTCCGTAAAAGCCAGAGAACTGTAAAGCAATTCTAGAATGAAGGCTGCCAAATAGTAATCAGCAGCAGGAGGTAAGACCAGATTTGCTGACGACGCTGAGCTCTATTGTTCAAAAAAACATCTGATTCAGGAGAGGCTGTACAGGACTGGACCAGTGACTGGAGGCAATAGTGGGATGCACGAGGAAAATAAGCTGAGATGAAATTCGGGTGGGATGAATCCACTGTGGGCGAGGGATTCCCATGTCTGCGAACTTAGTCAACTGCCTGCCCTGAATGGGGTTGTGCTTCTCTTGAAAGAGCAAGTACATGATCTGGCAGCGCTTCTGGACCTACTCACTGGAGGCCTCCATGGCTAAAAGCATATTTTACTAGCTGTACCTGGTACAACAGCTATGACCTCTCCCGGACTGGGAGAGCTTGAGCACAGTAGTCCAGGCATTGGTGACTTAAAAACTGGATTAATGGAATGCACTCTATATGGGGCTTCCCTTAAACTTGAGGTAGGAACTGCAACTAGTGGAGAATACTGCAGCAAGGTTACTGCCTGAAGTGAGGCATTGTCAGCATATTATACGTCTGCTCAGAGATCTGCACCAGTTGCCAATTTGTTACCAGGCAAAGTTCAAGGTGTAACTATCGGTATATAAAGCGTTCAACAGTTTGGGACCAGTTTACTTGCAAGATTAGCTTACTTCATATGTGCTCACTCAGCTGCTTCAATCTGTGGAACTGGCACTTGTTTAGGTACCACACAATAATCACCCCACATTTGCAAGAAATCTTTATTTTGGTGTGGCATGAATTACAGTTTGCAACTCCTTTCCTATTGACACCAGGCAGGCACTTTCACTTTTTTTTCTTAGGTAAGTCTATCCAGACATGTAAATGTTGATGTGTTTTAATCTCCTTTTAGTTTACTGCTGATTTTGTTTTGAAATGTTTTTAATTATTTGTTTTTACCCGTTTTTTATTGATAGATAATTGCAATATTTATTGTAAACTGCTTAGAAGTTTAGTTACCATCAAGCAGCATATGCATTTTGAATTCCCCCAAACATTTATTTGACACATACACTTCTCCTAGAGTTCAGCAACACAGCCTTTGAAATGATCCCCAAGCTATCATATTTTTTTAGGCATAGATGGCCATAGCTCAGTGATGGCTAACCTTGACACCCCAGATGTTTTGGAACTACAACTCCCATCATCCCTAGCTAACAGGATCAGTGGTCAGGGATGATGGGAGTTGTAGTCCCAAAACATCTGGAGTGTCAAGGTTAGCCATCACTGCCATAGCTGGTGGGTAGGGCTTTTCCTCCCATTAGCAAGTTCTGAGAACAAAGAGGTTTGTTTGAAATACAACCAGAATGCCTCTACTCTGGCTTTGCAGAGGAACATATATTATATGATGGAATATAGATTTTTTCTCTCTCTACTATAATATGAGCATAAGGAAAGCAAAAGTTATATTGGGAGATTACTTCTAAATAAGACAGGCAGCTGCCAGACCCAAAGAAGAGACAAAAGTTGGAACCTGTCCGCAAATTGAAGATAAATAAGCTACTTCTGTAGCCCAATGGTACAACCCCACAGCTGAGGAGCACACATAGGGTGGATATTATACACTATCAGTGATATATGCCCTTAAAGTCACTTTGATACACCATTACTGCTTCATTCTGCTCTGTATTCATTTTCAAGCATCTTAACCAGTCTTTCATTGTAGCATAGCACAGCATAAAAATCAAGAGTGCAGGACTTGCATAATTTTATGTCTTTACACATTATAATTAATCACAGTGAACCTACCCTAGATGTTCTACCTTAATTGGCTGTGCCCCCTTGTGAACTAAATTCATTTCTTTCCCTGATGTGTGAAGAACGAGTTTCTGGAGGCATATAATTGTCAGAGCATGAAAGGGAAAAGATATTCAGACTTCAGAAATACTTCCCTGTAGCCCCATTCCAATAGTTTCTCTGTGTGTTTTGTTCATGCAGATTCAAAGACAAGAATGAAGCAAGTAACACCCTCGTGGGACATTTATTTTTAGGCATGTGAAACTTTTTCTGTCATTAGCAGTGCTTCATCTACCTCATGTGGAGCTCTGTAAATAGTTAAGGTGAGATTATCAGCCTCTGACAGGCAGTCCCTGAGCTGTTCCCTGCTATCCATGTTAACTGTGGCCTGTAAAATGTATTTCCACTGCCTCCCATTCAACTCCCCTGATTTAAAAAATCAGGTTAGCCCAATACTATTTGGCTCTTGCTTTTGTTTTTGTTTTTCTAACCTTCAAAAGTTCCACATGCTACAGCATTGAGACTATTTCAATAATATTGTGCCAGGCACTCCTTGTTATCAGGATCTCACTCACTGGATCATCACCTCATCATTGTGAGTGGGCTTGCACATTCCTATGACCCTTGTGAGCGAAGCCGTTGGGAGTCTCGGACTCCCAGCAGGGTCACCCAAGGCGGCAAGGTCAAAGGGGAGGAGCTAGACAAGGAATGATCTAAGAAGTCCTCAATGGCAGAACAGGCGGAAGATAACAAGTGGCATGTTACAATGGCTGTGAAGGCGGATGAAGGCTGCAGCAGATAAGAATCTACCAGTTGTCGTGATACTCATGCCATCGGAACAGAGCCTTTCTGTGAAGACTGTCCATTGGTCAGCGTGCACTGATCTACACACATAAAACAAATTCATGCACAGGTGTCTTCCAAAAACCTACCCCAAACCCAAAAAAGTCCCATGGCGACCAGCAAATAGTAATAGGGGCAGGACCGTGAAATCTGGAAGCCCTAGTCATTAACCGGCACATGGGTGGTGGATACAGAGTCAGTCATTCTGACTCAAGGAATGAGGCAGCTGTATCCATGACTGAGCAGTCCTATTTAGGATCCACTCTGCTCGCCCCGAAAAGAAACACCAGGACTGGTTTGATGAGAATGACAGTGAGGTTGAATGCATTATTGACAAGAAAAGGAAGGCCTTTCAGATCTGGCAAAGAGACAGAAACTGTGCCACTAAGAAAAAAAACCTCTCAATGTATTGCTGCCGCCACCTACTGAGCTTCAGAGAGCAGTAGGACTCTCCCTCTACATGCTTGCGTGAGTACATCCACACAAGACATGTGAGGTGAGATATACTGGTCCTAGAATCTACCCATACCAGAACACAGTTAAAACATAAACATACATTTACTTAGGGAATGTAACGTTCTGAGTAGTAGTTCTATGTAGTCAATTTATACAGATTACTAAAATAAAGAGTTCTACTATCCTAATGCAGAGTTCACTAATGTGACAAGTGTGGGCCTCAGTGTGCCCTCCCGCAGCTCCTGTGACACCTGCTAAAGGTCTCAGTAAATATCCCCTAAAATTTCAATGGACAGGAGACTATTAGCTCTTCCTGCTCAGTTCCTGTTTGCACTGGTTCAGCTCAGCCTCTTAAAGACACACACCCTTAAACCTGCCCACTGTTCACTTCATGCCATGATTGGACACCCAGCCTCCCATCTGTTCTGAACAGAGGAGGGGTACGAAAATATTTTCTCAGTGAGTGTAGCAGTGACTAATGCCTTTCCCCCACTGATGGGCAGCTGATGTGGGGGGGGGGGAGAGAGATACCCCCACCATTTTGTGGTCCTGTCTCTTGTTCTGCTCTTTCAGCTGTGGCAGCCATTATCCTATGCTCTCCACAGCACCCATATTGTGTAATTTAGGCATCTCCAAACTTCGACCCTCCAGATGTTTTGGACTACAGTTCCCATCATCCCTGACCACTGGTCCTGTTAGCTAGGGATCATGGGAGTTGTAGTCCAAAAACATCTGAAGGGCCGCAGTTTGGGGATGCCTTGTGTAATTCCACACCCTAACAGCAGCTGTTTTGTGATTGGAACCCACAGGAGTTCCTCAGAATTCCACATATGCCCCCTAGCCACTATGTTTACATTCCCTCTCCTGCATTCAGCTCTCACCTGTGGCTCCTAGAAGATGTCAGCATGGAACAGCAGCGGCCACATCCCGGGAAAAGGCTTCAACTTGCCAGCTAAACCAAGTGAGGGAAGCGAAGACATGCTATGGCAGATTGAACCGACAAACCAACGGTGAGTCCAATAGTCAAGAAGGAAGTTTCTGCACATGCTGTAGAGGGAAGTGAGGGTCAGATGGGGCTTGTCAATTTGGGAAGGTAGCCTACCTATGAGAAGGAACATTCTGATCCTAAACTTCCGCTGCCTTGCGGGGGAACTTCGAGAGAAGACTAAGGAGTGAACTGTACAGAAATCCAGAGTGGAGTCCCCAACCAAGATGGTTAGATGGCGCCCTGTATGTCTCCTTCCAGCAACCCCTACAGCCAAGCTGGTGCCAAACATATTGCTCTGATTTCCTTCCTACCACATCAGTGGGGCTAAGAAGGGGATCTTGTTGTCAGGGCAGCCCAGAACCCCCATACACACTGCCCAGGATTGCATCCTGGGGAGGTCACTTCAGTGCTGAAAATACAGCCATTTTTACCCCTGGAGGTGCACTCCATTGTCTCTCGACAGATGCCAACAACCTCACATCTCATTCTCATTCTCTGGCCACTCTTGAACTATGATTCTCCACAGTCACTCACTCTAATGCCATCTGAAATTCCATCACATTCCTCTACCTTTCAACATTCTTCCAATCACTTTTCTGTTATGTGGGTTCTGTGATGGAAGGTAGGTGGGATATAAATTTAAAGTTAGTACATAAATTTTTCTCAGCTGTTTATCAGTGTCCTCCTGGTAAAAAAAACCAAACCAAACTGCAAAACATTTGATCATGCCTGAATTATTTTGAGTGAGCTGGGTTTTTATTCTAAATAGCGGCTGATTTATATAAAGTAAATTGTGCAACGTGAAGCATCCCTTAAATGAGACCGCTTAAAGAGCAGTTAAGGCATCATCATGGCAAGAATGGCTCAAGTGATATGGAAAGCTATTCCGTAGTTGCTGCCACTAGGTGGAGCCATTATACATCATTATTTAAGGATTGGGGGAAAGAAATCATATACCGTAATAGTGTTTACTGCTGAAAACTTTAAAAAGTGATGCCACAAGAGACCGAAGTGTGGAGCACACTTTAGTGAGCGTGCAACTTTTATTATTCCAAAGAGCTGCTGCTCTAAGAGGTTCCATTCTCTGCAGGTGCTCCCCAGAACCAGGGTGTATTCTCAGCTCTCCCCCCACTACTGTGGAAGCTACCTGTGCATGACCCCTCCTCTGCGCCCCCGAACCTTTTTGCAACCAGAAGAGAACAGGAAAGAAGAGAGGGAAGGGGAAATAGCAATAGAAAGTTGAAGTTGGGGAAATTTATAAAGAAAAAGACAGAAGAACTAAAGGGATGATGCCCCCCTATAATTCTTTAGGGATAAGAATATTTTCTGTCCCCATAGTTAGACACCAAGATGCCCTCTCCCCTGAAAGTATAACTGAGAAGTTGCTGAGCCGAGCCACCCCACCCCACCCCACCCCACCCCATTATAACTGTGGTGACTAGGATTTGCCCAGAATGATTATGGTCCTTGTAAAATACAGTCAAGGTTCTGTTTATATTTCCTGCTATGGTATACTAGGGTTTAATGGAGGATCATCACAAAATGACTGCTCAAAACTGTGTAGTTGTTGCCTGTAATAAGGAATTAATGCATTATTTACAACATTGTCCAGGGCACAAACATAATCTTACCATGATATCTGACTGTCCTTCAGTTTGTCTGAATGCCGTTTGCCTCTTTTTAAGAAACAGCCTAGCTGCTTATTAAATCACATATCCCAATTACACAAAAACTTATTTCACACTACACAATTTCTTCAAACAAAATGTGTCTAGTTAGAATAAACAATGTCCAGAACTGCTTCTACTCCTTGCACCCGATCAAGAACAGTTTGGTTCCTGCTATTATTTCATCTCTCCCTTTTTACAGAACATTACTTTGTACATAATTGATTTTCTTATCCCTGAAGTTATGACATCTGGTACATGACTGTATCTTGTTTAGCACAAATGCCTGGCCAATAAACAGCTTTCCCAGCTCTTCTTTTACATACAGTAGCTCAGTTCCCAGACGACTTATGTACTTAGGTATTTCTTTCCTTAGGTCTCACAGAACAATTCTGTCATTAAAAAACAAGCCATGGCACGTACTTTTAATTCCTCTTTATAGTTCCAGTAAGAAGTTTCAACTCTTTCATGCTTCCTGTAAAGCTGATAGTATTTATTGAGATGTTCTATTGTTTTCAATACAGTGGTACCTTGGTTTACGAACTTAATCTGTTCCGGAAGTCCGTTCTTAAACCAAAACCGTTCTTAAACCGAGGTGTGCTTTTCCTAATGAGGCCTCCCGCCGCTGGTGCCCTTCCACCATTCGGATTCCGTTCTTAGACCGAGGTAAAGTTCTCAAACCAAGACACTATTTCCGGTTTTGCAGAGTTTGTAAACCAAATCATTCTTAAACCGGACTGTTCTTAAACCGAGGTACCGCTGTAGTTGTTTATAATTCCTTCCATTTTAGTCACAAGCCTAGCAAATCATGAGATCTACAATCAAATCAGCCTCCTCGGAACTTATACTCCCTTTCTCCTCATTCTATGCCGCATGCCTTGGATCAGCATGTGTTAAACATCTAGTTATCACACACAGTTGGCAGTGGTTATTCTTTGAATTCATGGAGACTCAAAGCATTTCTGAAAACTGCCTCCAATGTTTTGTGGGTTTTGCACCCTGAAATAAGTCCTATAACCCTAACAAGATAAAACTGTTCTGGCACTCCTAGTACTGTGCACAGTGCAAACCTTCCTTTCTGTAGGATACTTTCAAGCATGATGCTCCCATGCTAATTTCTTTCTAAATACACAAACACCGTTTGTGAACTTTGCCCCCCAACAACCTGAAGTCAAACAGCTTTCCCATCAAAGTAGCATCCCCCTCAATATGCCCAAGCATGTTGTTCAACCGAAAGAATTATTTTCAGGCAATATGCTCTCAAATGTTATGCTCACATGTCAAATATACTTTCTCTTTATAGATCTATGTTTGGATGCTTTAAATGAGATTCCTGCATTTCAGGGTGTTGGAGTCTCTTCCTACTCTACATTTCTATGATTCACGTATTAAAGATCTTTGGTTCACTGTGACATACAAACCAGCGCAGTTTCAATGAAATATAATAATCAATACAATAAATAGCAACATACAGACGAGTTGTATAGTAGCACAATATGCAAAAAATATATACTGTAGAACATGTTTACTGTTTATATGCTGCAAACATGCCTTAACTTGGAATTTCCATGCTTCTTCCATTTGTGTTAACCTGCAAGTGGTTTAGCTATTCTGTTAAATCAAATGCTTTTTTATTTTATAATTTCCTTTTTAAATATTTTTTTTAATTCACTGAATTTTATGAGTCCTCTTGGAGGAACATGCAACATTTAACTTCACTGTGGGTCTGTCATAGTTCTAATTAGCATAGCAGGTCAAGCAATGCACTGAAGGGACTTTACAGACATAGACACGGTTCAAATCCAAACCAGTGTTTGGCCAAAAAGCACTCTGGCTAACTTTGGACCAAAAGGCAGCTCTGAAACTAACTTATATCAAAGATATTGTCATGAGACTAGGGTTGTACTCAATGGGATTTTGAGAAAGATACTCCGAATCAATGAATCCGGTTGCAAAAAAAAAAAAAATCTTTATCTTTATCTTTTATCTTTATTGTCATTGTACAAGTACAACGAATGTCCAAAAAGTCATGTCTGCAGGACAAGCTTAGCCTGCCAGATCTGAACATAAGAAGAGCCCTGCTGGATCAGACCAGAGACTCATCCAGTCCAGCATCCTGTCCTCCCAATGCCCAGTCAGATGCCTATGGGGAGCCAGCACGCCGGAAAGAAAGGCTTTTGCAATTCTAAAGAGTTGGCAAAGTACAGTTGGTTTGTTACCACAGGAATTAACGGTTGGATAATCCAGTCCTTTGCTACATCTGGCCACACTAGGGCGAGTGTTGCACCAAGAGTCAAATGTAACTGACAGTGCAATCGCGAACATGTCTACTCAATGGGGGTTCAGTAAGAGGGTACAAGATTGCAACCTGAATCTCTTAGAGCAGGGGTCAGCAACCTTTTTCAGCCATGGGCCGGTCCACCGTCCCTCAGACCATGTGGTGGGCCGGACTATTTTTTTTGGGGGGGGGGAATTAACGAATTCCTATGCCCCACAAATAACCCAGATATGCATTTTAAATAAAAGGACACATTCTACTCATGTAAAAACACGCTGATTCCCAGACTGTCCGCGGGCCAGATTTAGAAGGCATCCGGCCCACGGGCCTTAGGTTGCCTACCCCTGTCTTAGAGGGTTTTTGTGGTTCTCTTTACCCTGAAATGCAACTGAAGGTTCTGAATCTTCCTGAGCACTAAGAGGAATGGAGATAAGCCCATCTCAAATCTTACCACCTTCCTTACCTTCCCCCTAAACTTCCATCATGGAAGGACCTGTCCACTCCCCAAAGTGAGCTGTTAATCAGTGTGATGGGAATGTTGGAGGCTTATTAACTCCCCAAGCAGCAATGCGAGTTCATCTCTCAGAAGTGACTCTCTGTCCATAAACAGCCATTGTAGCTGGTCACAGTTTTTCCAGGAATGTTTGATGAATGACACACTGAAGTGGCTGAGCCACACTCATCAATTTGCCAGATGCCCCCCGTTGAGCAACTGAGCATAGCTGCTCAAAGCCCAGATTGGGATTTTCCTCTCAAGTGTGAGGTTATTTAGACAAAAGACTGCGAGATAGACTGGATTATTACAAACAGGGGCTGATCAAAAAGAAGAAGCAGAATTAGAAATGACCAGCAGCTACTAAAAGTTTAATTAATTTCAAAAGGAATGGGGTCCCAACAACTGGGACTTTATGCCAGGACTTCAAAATTAATTGGTTTGGCTGTTAAAAGTGCTTGCGAGGAACTGAGATAATGGCCACATTCTTTAAAGAAGGAAACTGCAACAGAAGGCTCAGGTTGTGGATACAGGAGCACAAACAACAGGTACTAACTATTTCAATGTAGGCAACACTAGCCCACCTGTTAGAGAAACTGATGCAATAGTTTCTCTAAAGTAGGGCATCAATTTAGCATTTCCTGGACTCCACTTGGTTTCCTTACACCCCAGCTCTCTCTCTCCCTCCCCTTTAGTTTCAATGTTATGCTACTGCTAACACAGTGCCAGCAAACCTCCACCTCCCTCTCTGCCTCCTCATTCTCATTCTGGGAAAGGTGGCCTGTGCCATCACCACTTTTCCAAGGTAGCTACACATTCTCTTTTAAAACTATTTAAAGGTTTAAGGTAACTTAGCATTGGCAAAGTATGAAAAGTAAGGGAAGAGGAGAACAGGCGTATATAAAGCTCCTAGCCTATTGCTGCCATTGTTTATAGGGATGCTTTTCTGTTATGACTTTCTCTCCAGACATATAGCATGAGAACAAAAGAGGCCTAGTAAATGGGCTCTGGTGAGCTCCTGGGAAGTCTGTCTCCTGCCAGGGTGGGAGCTTAAACTGTGCTATTATACTTTCTGCATACTGTAAGTTTGCCATCACTCTATTCAGCTGTACCAGTTAGAAGAGTTTGGATTTGATATCCCGAAGGCGTCTCAAAGCAGCTAACATTCTCCTTTCCCTTCCTCCCCCACAACAAACACTCTGTGAGTGGGGCTGAGAGACTTCAAAGAAGTGTGACTAGCCCAAGGTCACCCAGCAGCTGCATTTAGAGAAGCAGAGACGCAAACCCAGTTCTACCACTCTTAACCACTACACCACACTGGCTCTCAGTTATCTCCCATGCTCCTTTTTTCTCCAAATTCACTGCATTGGCAGGTGCCATTTCTCCATAGTATTATGAAGAAATAGCACCTGCCAACTCATTGTTATGGTGGGAGAAGTTTGCCCATCTCTCTTTTGCCTTCTGACTTGCCTTTCCTCTATGCCCTACACTTCACCTAATTTCTAAATCTCTTGCCTTTCCCCATTTCTCCCATATAATCTTCACAGATGTACTCTGTACTGCAGGGGTTGGACACCACCAGCCTGTGAAACAATCTTGGCTGGACAGGTTGTCACATTTGGTCTGTAATGCCTTAAAAAAAACCACCCACACGCCACTCAGCTGATATCATGGGGGGGTGATGTTAGCCGATAGCCGGAGCAGAGTTTGATTCAGCACTGGCTGTGTGTACCACTTCTCCTGAGGGTAACAGGTGCGCACAAAGCCAAAGCTTAGTGTAAGCCTGTTTGAAAGCTCTTTTGCAAACATCTCTGTGCTGCTGTTGAAACCTCTGGACTGCAGCTTAGACCTAGAGGGAGGAATATGTCTGGAATAGAAGCCAAAATAAGATTTGTTCTCCCTTTCTTAGAATTATGAAATTGTAGAGTTGGAAGGGCCCTGAGGATCATCTAGTCCAACTCCCTGCAAAGCAGGAATATGTAACTATCCCAAATGGGGATCAAACCTGCAATCTTGGCATTATCAGCACTATGTTCTAACCTACTTTCCACAGCCTCAACCTCTTAAAAAATCACTTACTTGGGTCTTTCCCATCCCAGAGAGGCAGCTGCTCCAGAGTGTGCTGGAAATGAGGACTATGTGGCCCAGAGATTTAAGATCCTAACCAGGAGTTGGCAAAGTTTTAATCAGCAGAGAAAGCCCTCTAACCCATGAGTATAATACAGTATCTGTAGAGGAAGTAGTTATACTTACATGACGAGAGTTAATAAACAAAACGTCTCCCTCTTCTTCCCCATCCTGCTTCCAATCTTCTCCATAGCTTTTTGAAAAACTTAATGGAACAGCTGTGTAATTTTCCCAGGTGTAGATGATCTATCGTCTGTATAAATTGCTCAACCACTATTGTGCTCTAGCCATTTCCTTCTCTATAATCTCTCCTTTCTAGGACTAATAAACTCTATCACTTCTACCCTTCGCTTCCCAAAATGTATTGCCTGTATATCTGTTTTTCTCCCTGCCCGCCCCCCTCCCTGCAGCTTGGGCAATCATTATTGGCAGTACAGTGAGGGGGTATTTAACGCTTTTCCCACACACAATGGTCTCACTGCAAATCACCCCCCTTCTCTGTATTTGAAGCTGGGAGGAATGCAACTGCCCATTTGGCTACAGGGTCTTAGAAATCTGCAATTACAGCTCCTTTTTCACTCCTAGCCTAAAGCAGAAAAGCAATGATTAGGGTACTAATAAATCATCCAAATTGGGAAGTTCCCCATGTGGAAAGTCTACTGTGCAGTTCTGCACAATGTTGGCAAGAAAACACTCTGCACACAGTAGGACCAATGGACATAACTACGATAATCTCTGCATTGAGCCACTGCCACACAAGCAGTCTCCAGACTGTCACTACTTTATGGGAAGGATTCAATTACATACCGTAAATGTAGGTTTGCATAACTAAAGTGAATTAAAATGGCCTGTTGCCCTAGAGCAGGGGTGGGGCACCTTTTGGCCTCACCTGTCCTCACCCCACCCCACCCCACCCCCCACCCCAAGACACTTTTGACAGGTGGGTGGACAACCCAGCTGATGACTGACAAGTGGGTTGTCCCACCCACCTGTCAAAGGCCCAACTGGCTTTTGGACACTTGGGAACAGCAGCTTGGGAAGTGCTGAGCCAAGGGCGGGCAAAGCTGTTTTCCTGCAAGGATCAGCTGTGCAACTGAGTTTCCCATGGGGAACTTGGTCGCTCAGCTGATCCAGTAGTCGCAAAGTCACTGCTCATTAGCTGACAGGCAGTGACTTCCACTCTGCTTTCTGCTGGGGTTGGTTGCATGCCAGTTGTGTCCACACCATACATCATAAATGACTTTAGGTATGGAAAAAGTATGTGTAGTTTGCAGGAAATGGCCTTGTGGGACAAACTGGGACCCATGTAAGGCCCAAACCATCCTGTGGGTTAGAGGTTCCCCACCCCAGTCTGAGTGCATCAAAGTAGCTTTAAAAAAGAATGAGACTTTTTGCAATTTGGAAAGTGAAGAAGAAATGCACTGAAAAGTGTGGGAATGGATTCAGGAAGATGTATAAACATGCTGTAAGCCACAGAGGTGTTTCTCAGCAGCCTTTATGTGGCTCATGTTAATTCCCAGAAAAGAGGTAGGTACTGAATATATCTGCTTTTAGGAACTGAAGTGCCCTTCCTATCCTGTGGTAGTTGACAACAATGGTACAATGGTGCATTGTACAGGGACAGATAAAGCTACGAAGCTTAAGCTCTTCTTCAACTTTGCTGCTGAGTTTTATTTTTGATGGGAACTAGGTCTACCAGGAAAAGCACCACTAAAGGGAAAGTGAAGTAATATTTCTAACTGGCACAGGAGAGGGATTCTCCTTAAAGCATGTGTCATATTTTGGCTGCTGTAAAAAGTGTAACTAAACACAGATGAATGAGTATACTTCAGTTAAAAAATAGAAACTATTTGCAACAGTATAGAAGAGGAATGGGGTGGTGGTGGTTCATGAACATACTTTGTTGTGCATTGTTTAAAACCCAGATAAGCATGCTTTTGTTTGGTTGATGACTTTGGTCCAAACCTCAGTTTCCTATCAAATAGCTTACCCAATGGGCATTGGGTTCAAGTGTGCAAAACCTCAGGTTCAAAGTGGTGAATGGAAAGGTAACCTTTGAGATTACGATCATATACACACTTAACTAGAGCACAGTTGGATTTATTCTAAGTAGGTATGAACTGATTGTGCTGTACATATTGATCCAATGGCTATACATTTCCTCTGTAACATCAAATGTTTGCCACAATAAGAGACAAAGTGGCTGTGCTTGGAGGAGAGCTGGAATGACCTAGGAAGACATCTTTAAATACCTTTTGCTCCCAGCCAGAAGCAATGTGAAAAGCCAGAAGCTTCTCATGTAGTTGGAGGGTTGTTGTTTTTAGAGGACACCTAGTCCGGCCTGTGTTAGAAGACCTCCAAGACATGCAAGCACTCTTCAAATCTCATTCAAGATTATTGTTTTGTTTCTTGGTATGTCTATATCCTAGCTAGTGTTTATACACACACACAGTGACACTGGCACTAGATACATCATAAAGGTACTTCCATCTGTTTATACAATATAATGAACGAACAGCCTTATACAGTATAGTATAATGAATGTGCAGATCTGACCTTTATGCTTGCCATACAAGGCTCCATTCAGAAGCACCCTATGAAAACCGGGCTCCAGTTTATTACTTCTTTCTCACTTCTTTCTCAAGGTTGAATCTAAGTGGCTATTGATTTATATAACCTCCAAATTCGCTCGTTTGCTTTGCCAGTTACCGTGCAGTCCTAGACATGTTGTGGGGCGGGGGGCGGCGTTGTGTGTGTGTGTTCTTTTTTTATCATGTATTTTATCCTGTGGCGTTTTTATGTTGTGAACCGCCCTGAGACCTGCGGATGAAGGGCGGTATGCAAATTTGGTAAAATAAAATACTCAGAAGTCAGCACCACTGAGTGCTTACCCAATGGGGCTTAGTCCCAGGAAAGCGGCTCTAGAATGGGCGCCTTGGCCCATGAGGTGCTTCCTTCCGGCTCCGCTCCGGCGTGTTTCTGCTCGCTTCTCCTCGCGGGCCGTGGCAGCTGGAGTGTTCCGCGCACGCCGCCATCCCGCTGCGCTGCGTGGCGCAACCTAGTCCTTAGTGAAGCTCTTCTTTCCCGCCCCGAGCTTCCTTCCCGCGCGTGGATACCAGGGAGACTCTAAGCAGCGCCGACGAGGAGGCTCGACCCTCGTGCTCCGCGAGCGTTTGGTTGCGCGCGCTGCCGCGGAGGGCCGGCTGCGGCGTGCGCCTGCCTCTCCTGTTCCCCCTGCTGCGCCGGAGGCGACGGCGGGCCCTGCTTTTGGGGCTGCGCGGGGAGCTGTCAGTCAGGGAGCAGCCCCAGCCCAGGGTGATGTCAGCGGATCAGCTGCTCTATAACAAAGCGCCGAGCGCCGAGCGTGGGGAGACGAGCAAGCGGGCGGAGACGGAGGCACTCGCGGCTTGCTAGAGCGCGCTGCGCGGTGGCAGCCCCTCGTTCGCCCGCCGCCGCCGCCGCCTTCGTGGGCTCCCGGGGGGACACAGCAGCAGCCAGCCGCCCTCTCCGGCCGAGTGCCGGGACACAGACAAGAGCGCGGCGGGCGCGCTCCCGAGCAGGGCCAGCCGAGCCAAGGAAGCTGTCTCTCCGCGCTGAGCCATGGACAGTGACGAGGAGACGTTGGAAGAGACCGTCGAGGGTAACTGCGTCCCTTAGGCCCGACGGCAGGGAGGGAGCGAGGGAGGGAGGGAAGGCGGGCACAGCGTCCTGGGGCGGGGGTGAGGGAGAGCAGGGACGGGGGTCTCCGAGGCGCCTTTTTGCGCTGGGGCTTCTTCGCGCATCTCCGCGTCGTGACTGTTCCGGGGAACCCTCTCCGCCGCCGCGTTTCGTGGGGGCAAATATGGTGCCTTTCTTCCCGCCGCCTTTCTCCCGCTTTTGTTGTGGTGGTTTGGCGGGCTGGTTCCCGTTCTCCTTCGTGGGACACGAGGGAGCGGGGAGACTTCGGGGGGAGGAGGAGGAGACCAAGCGCGCGAGGCAGGCTGCCTTGAGCCCGGAGCCGGAAAGTTGGCCGGAGGCGCGTGGCTCGGCCTCGACTGCAGCTTTGAGGGAAGCCAATCGCGCGAAGAAGCCCGGAGCGAGCTGCCCTCCCAAATAAGCTCAGACAGAAATAGCTGCCCCATCTCGGTCTGCAAGCGCTTGTGCTCTTCCTCCTCCTCCAGGAGATGCGTGATAGGTGCGGAGAGAGCATGCCAGATCTTTGTTGTTACCAAGTTAGAATCTATTAGAATCACTGGGACTCTTTATTCTAAGCTGGGGAGGAGACCCGTGGTCTTCCAGATGTTGTGGGTCACCAGCTCCCCTAAGCAGCAGCCCGCAGGAATGATGGGAGTTGTAGTTCGACAATATTTGGAGGGCTACAGGTTCCCCACTCCTAGGTAAATGTGTGATTGAGGGGCCATTGGGGATCTTTCCACAATTTGACCGTGTTGAAAAATATGTGAATGCTTGCACAATCTTTCTCTGTTCTAAGGATAATAATTAAGTCATTCATTAATTTTGTTTCACCAGCAGGGTCTTAAGGCCACTTGCACCCGTGCAATAAAAGGATACAGAAAAATACATGCAATAAAATCCAAGCCTACTCTAAAGACACATAAGTATCTAAAAAGTTAAAATATCCAGCCACTTGTACTACTATAATATGATCCACAATTAAAAACAACAAACTGGGGGGGGGGGACAACCCCGCCCCAGCAGGAGATGAGAAAACATCAACAATAAAATGCCTGGGCGTAAATAATAGTTTTTGCCTGCCTCTGAAAATATGAACATCTTAGTTCCACGTGGGCCTTCCTAGGGAGAGCATTCCCTAAATAGGGGAGTCACTACTGAGAAGACCCTAACAGCTTCTGTAGTCCTGCAAGGGGACACTTGCAGGAAGGCCTCCAATGATGACCAGAGGGTCCAGACCAGGGGTCAGCAAACTTTTTCAGCAGGGGGCTGGTCCACTGTCCCTCAGACCTTGTGGGGGGCCGGACTATATTTTGAAGGGGGGGGAAAGAATTCCTATGCCCCACAAATAACCCAGAGATGCATTTTAAATAAAATGACACATTCTATTCATGTAAAAACACACTGATTCCCGGACTGTCCGTGGGCCAGATTTAGAAGGCGATTGGGCCGGATCCGGCCCCCGGGCCTTAGTTTGCCTACCCATGGTCCAGACATACTCTCTCTCTCTTTTTTTTTTTTTAATATTAGAAAATTTTATTGTAATATACAATCACATACATCCAATTCAAATAAAAATGATAACAAACGAATAAGAAATACAAAAAGAAAAAGAAAAAGAAAAACACACACACAAAAAAAAAGAAGAACAAGTAGACAAATAAAACAGGTAAACAAAAGGTCCAGACATACTCTCATGAGTAGAGATGTTCTGCAAGGTCCTGAGCCTTGAATTGAGCCCAGAACCCAGTCATGCCAGAACCAACGTTATATATGTTTGGTCCCTATTAATAATCTAGCAGCATTTTCTGCACTAGCTGAAGTTTCCAAACCGTCTTTCAAAGTCAGGCCCACATATAATGCATTCTAGCAATGTAATTACAATTTGCATTGTCAAAAATGTTTTCAGCAACCACGAAAGCTTAATGAAAGTTGAGCCGTTTCATGATGCTATCATTGCTTGATTTATTGATCTGGGGCTTTATGAAATGTGAAAAGATGCATGGCTAAAATGGCAAGGCTTGACAAGCTTTAGTGCTCTGGTTTCTTAATTTCCTGCTTTTTGGCCATTCAGTAATATTATAGTTCCACATCTATGGAAAATATTAAAATGTGTATCACTTGGGAATTGTTAGAAAGGGTAGATAGATGCTTGGAGGTTTTTTCCCCCTTTAATCTTTCTGGACAGTGGCATAGTTTTTCAACTCTGGATATTCATCTTTGAACACTACTCCTGGAAATAGTATTGTGTTGTGTCCATAGATTTTGGTCCTGAAAGGATCCAAGTAGTTCTAGTGGGGCATGTAGAATCAATGCAGTGTATTGTATGGACTGCTTCACTCTTGGCGTGCAAATGAGCAGCTATGTTGTAAACCTGGCACTATTAAATTTGGAAATTATAATGGTGTTGGCGGCCAGAGATTTCCTCTTTATTCCAGCGTGAAGTATGCTTGGCTGCCGCTGACTTAATTCCTATGTTGACTACATTTAAATGATCACTTAAATTCCAAGGAGTAACTCAATTCATTATTGAATTCTGCCCCTAGTTAAGTGTAAATTCCATTGAAACCTATGGGGGCTTGCCTGTGCACAGTTTGTGGGTGGGACTGCAGCTGTATTTTGAAGCATTTTTTTCCTATGAAAAAAATAAACGCTGTAAAAATGAGCTCTATTGTTCTCTAACAAATAAAAGCAGAACAGAGCTGCTTGAACAATTGTACTGGCGTTACAGTCATCTGTGCAAGCTAAGGCAGAGGTTCTGCCTATAGGAGGGATTTGGTATGAGAAATAGGGGCCAGAAAGCAAAATGAGCAGCACTGAAGCTGAAACTCAATTTTGATTTATAATGTTTACCAATTTGAAATTATTTTTCTACTCCAGATCCTTGTGACAAACTCTAGGATAGAAATTGTGGGATATTGTATTGAGTGCTGGTAATCTAAAAACATAGTGATTGGAGCTATGGAAAGATGTTGTCTTTTGTAAATATTTAATTATGTGTGTTTCAAGCACTTACACATGAATACAGAAAGTAAAGGTAACCATATTGGCTCATTAGAAAAATCCCTAAAGCCCTATTAGGACAATACTTTTATTAGTATGATGACATTTTAGTTGGCTTTTTAATGATTTCTCCCTAACAGGAATTTTGTAATTTCAAGTATTATAGTAATATGTAGCTTGTCAGGTGCTTGCTGGGGAAACCCAGCCAGATGGGCGGGGTATAAATAATAAATTATTATTATTATTATTGCTTCAACAACTTACATATAATATATGTCATCATATATATATATATGTTTTGAGCATTCTTTCTAGAGTGTAGATCTGAACCTTGGAATCATTGACTAAATTGGGAATCCTTAACATTTCCATTTGGTTTGGATCCTGGCAGCTCCCCCTTGTCTCCAATTCTTGCCAGGAGAGCTTTATTAGTCAACAGGGTTTGATTCAGAAGTGCAACAAAATTGCAGAAGTGACAGCAGAGTTGGAAGGATTGATGGGCAGTTGGGTGTATTGAAAGTGTCCTGGTAAGAAGCCTGATACTGGCCTTACAACAGGTGGGGCAGAAGAAGAAATTCTTTCAAATGTGTGCATGCCCCCTACCCCAAACACACAATCTCTATGTCTGCAAGTCAATGCAGTGTTGGCTTATTCAAGCTTGGTTCAGGCTCCCCACCCCCACCCCCCAGAAAGTGGTTTAATAGACACTTATGCAATCTCTGTTCATTTTTTAAAAATCTAAATAGTGGGCCAAAATAAAATAATTATGCAAGTCATGGGAAATGATGCCTTTGTCACATCACCAAGTCTCTTAAAATCAGTTGTGTCTTTTTAATTCAGAAACCAAGTGGCCCTAAGTTGCCCATATCAGAGTAAAATTTGTTTTTCTGTGACCCTATCCAACTCTTAAAGATTGCCATTCCACCCACCCTACCCCATCATGTCACCTCTCAAAACTCTCTTTTTTTGCAGCTGTAGTTTTAAGCTGGGAAAGGGAAGCTTCCATTTGTGAGAATTTATATATGTATTTATGTGTGTAAGTGAGCTTCTTAATTGCTAATGATTTGAAACCATTTTGAGCTAGTGTAGAGCCCCAGCCTTAAACATGTGGTGGTGGTATAGCATCGCAGTAGTGCTGGTGTGCAACAGGTTTTAGGACATTACACTAGTGCAGGCATGTCCAACCAGTAGATTGTGATCTACCGGTAGATCCCCAGCTGATCCTGGTAGATCGCAGGACCCTTATTGATTGTGGGATTAAATAAAGTTTACCGAAAGTTAACAAATAAAAGCTGAAGAACTCTGGGCAATCCACCACATACATGCTCCTCCTCCCTCCAGTGACAATGGGTAGATCACTGCCAGTTTATACTGGGAGTTGATCACAATCTTTTGGGAGTTGGATGTGCCTGCTAGTGTAATTAATGACAAAGTGTGTCCTAAGCACTCTGCTCCTTCTGCTACTGCAGAAGACTTTAGGAATGTGTGTGTGTGTGTGTGTGTTTTGAGAACAAACATAATTAACTGGCTTTCATTGGCTGTAATAAGAAAAATAGTAATGTTGTTTCTGAATGTTCAATTCACCACACTTTCCTCTTGCTGCAAACACAGAATTCAGTTATTTCCTTCTCGGGTAGGAAATACATTCTGGTGTGTGTGTATCAGTGGTGTGTAACAGTGAGTATCATTATTTGCAGAGATGAGATTAAAACAGCAGAATGACACTCATGGCTGTTTGGGCTCACTCATCCCTAGTTTATCAGTGCAGCTTGCTTGCTTTCTCTACACCTTGACATGGAAGTGTCATTTGATTGCCTGCAGGCCCCTTTGTTCTCATCCACCCAGCTTGTTACTGTCTTGTATCTGTTATGATCTTGAGTTCCAGAGGCTTTAAGCAAAATTTGATCAAGGTTTTGAATTTGCTCCTTAACTAAGGCTATATACACATTAACTGAAAAGTTTTGAATCACTCCTTTCCTCCCTCTCAATCTCTCTCCCTTCTTGCTCCCATGCCATGGCCACTCTTGCTGTGCAATCTTCCTTCTCAGATGTACACACTTCAGCTTAACTGCAGCATTAATACATCATACAGCAGTATTTCTCAAATAAACTATAGGATGGAGACGAATTGTGGCCATCTGCACATGGCTTCAGACACCAGTGGTGAGATCACAGTGGTTCTAGAGTAAACGATAATGTGTACACAGCCTAAGAGGCTGACTCCAAGCCTGCTAAAAAGCAAAATGGAAAAATAATTCAGTAGTCTGAACGAGACTGTGTGGAACAAATGCCAAGTTCGGTCCAGCCACTGCAGACTGATATAAAGTTACAAGTGAGCTTTGCCTGAGGACTGACAGTTACACAATTTATGCTTTCTTGGATGGCTTGTGCAACCCATTCCTACAGATCAGCCAAGTACTGTACCAGTACTGGAGTCCCCGTAAGAGTCTTCTAAAACGGCCTGTGCTTTTGCTGTCTGTCACAAACTGTGAAGACAGATATTTGAATTGGATGTAAAAATGCTCGAAGCTTGATTGGTTCTTATTTCTTCTCCTCAAGAACATTAACCATTTCATGAGCAAACAGTTGTCTCAAGTATGAGAAGCATATAGGATACATGTGGATCAAAACACATTCCTCACACGTATGCCAAGTTTTGTGGTGCTGCAGGTTGGGGTTAGGATTTCTGATTTTTCATGACCAGGCTATGCACTGGGGAAGGACATCTAATAAACACTGCAGCAGCTCCTTAGCAAAACTAGCTGTGGTTCTCCTCATTGTAGTGCATTTGCTAGTGCAAAGGATGGCAGCTGGTCTCTAAGCAGAACTGATGGAGTGACTCTGCTTCCCATGTCTCCTTCTGCTGCGGCTTCATGAAACAGCTGTTGCCAGATGAGAGAAGGGAGATGTGGTGGATTTGGCCCCTCATCAGGATGACAGAGTAGCCCTACATCCCTTCCTTCTGCTGCAGACTGATGGCATGGCCCATACAGGCTATGGAATTTCCTGTAGTCAAGGAAACTATGTCAGGCATGACTTTGAGTTATAGCTGATGCTAAATAATGACCGGAGTTGACTCATCACATATAACCAGGCCAAGTTGCTGCTGCAGAGATGCCTAGCATCTGGTTGGCTGCTGCTGCTGCTGCAGAGATGCCTAGCATCTGGTTGGCTGCAACAATTTGGGAACTAGTGGCTTAGCTCAGTGGGTTAGACCATGGTGCTGATAATGCCAGGATTGCAGGTTCGATCCCCATAGGGGACAGTTGCATTGCAGAGGGTTGGACTAGATGATCCTCAGGGTTCCTTCCAACTCTAGAATTCTATGATTCTATGAGGTGATGGTGACGTTTAGGGGCACCTTGAGTGTGATGCTACCAGTGCTGATGGTTCTTTATCAGTTGTTGAGGTTGTGCAGTACCACACATGTTATTCTTTAAATATTTGTTTGTTTGTTTTCAATGATACAACAAATATAAAATCAAAACAGAAGATATGTGTTATGATTCTGCAATTGGGAGTGAGTGGATGGAAGTAGTTCTATACCCTTCAGGGTGAAAACCTGCTCTGGTATAGATCTGGACCCTTCTCAGGTGAGAGATGGAAGAAGAGAATGGGAGTGGGGCATGAGCTCATGAGTGCTTCAGACATTAGGAGTGTATTTTATATGTGTGCTTGGCAGTGACTCTTTGTATGTCAGTTGTGATACTGTTGGGTATGAGTGATTTTTGTATAAGTGGTAATGTTTGAGGTAGTGAATTCTGTGTGAAATGGATGGTGAGTGAACTTGGACAAATGATTGTATATGCATTGTGGTGTTTGGAATTTTACATTATACTGCTTTGTAGCACTCTGATTTTATTTATTTTTATACTGCATTGTGTTTCTGTATATGTACATTCTTCATGTGTTTTGTTTTGTGAATTTGACATGGTTCTATTGTACTGTACTTGGTGTGTCGGTGTGTGAATAGGTTTTGTCTGCTTGAAGCTTCCCAGCTATGCAGAACACTGGCTGGCTGGTTCTTAGGGCAATTGCACAACTGTTCTTCAGCTCCCACATCCAGAATAGTGTTTTAAGTTAAGAAAGGGAAGGACAAAGAAACAATTAAGTTAATAAATATGCTGGCTATCTGAAAACAAGGTTTCTTAAAAGTGAGTAGTTTGGCCAAAGCATGCAGGGTAAGGGCAGTAATCCATGCTGATGTCTGAGCCAGGTTTGTGCAGCAGTAGAGGAACAGAGGCTGTGTTAGGAGCCGGAGCTTGTGCTAAAGCAGAAAACCCCACATCCAATCCACATGAAGGTACATCTGCATGAACTCTTGCAGTATCATTGTCTTGGTCTCACTGGCCTCTTTTCAATTTTTATTAGGTGCACTCGATGATGATGGGATGCCACACGGGTTCTGTACGGTCACATACTCCTCCACAGACAGATTTGAGGGAAACTTTGTGCATGGAGAGAAGAATGGCCGTGGAAAGTTCTTCTTCTTTGATGGAAGGTAGGCATTCTTTTGGGTATGGCTTTTCCCCCCCTCAATACTTCAAATATTTTTATAACTTTGTGTTTTCCCCCCCTAGACTATGGTTGTGAAAATAAGACAAAGTTAATACAGTACGTCTCCTCCCACACCTTACCCTTGTAGTTCATTCTGCTAATGCTGTTTGAGTAGAGCAAAAAGAGAGAGACACTGAAAGGGAGGGAAAAAAGCTGTTCTAAACTTCTCCCTCTTCCGTTCCTCAGCCGCCTCATTAGAGCCCTGAAACATTCCATAGTACCTTCCCGCAATGTATTTCACTCCTGGTACCATGTGTTGTCTTCAACACAAAGCTCCATGTCCAGTATAGTAATTATATGTACAACATCCATCAACGGATGTAACCTTCTCTAACTGAGCAAGATAACTGACAGGCTTGCTCTTAAGGTTCTAGTCATCTTAAGCATACTGTAATAGCATGGGGTGTGCGCACAAGGGAGACTGCTGAACAGGAGAAGAGGATGAAGCCTGGAAATGGGGGTAATCTGTGTGCAAGGGACAGTTCAGAAAAGTAAGGAGGTGGTGGAGGTAGAAAGGGAGTGATAGTGAAAATGGGGGTGCAAGAAAGGAGGAAGCAGGTGACATCAGAATGGGGTTGAATATGAAAACTGGCATGAAAGAGTCTGAAAAATAGCAGGGGATAGCGACTTCATAATTGGGCAGAAGGTGCTTAGCAATACAATGTATGGGAGATGTATAATATGAGGTTATTGGGGGGGTTGTGTGCTAGGGAGGTTGCACAAAAGGAGGAGGAGGCATAGGCATGGGGGTGAAGGTGAAAACGTGTACAAAGTGGGATTGCATTATAGAAGAGAGAAGTGGTATCAGAAAGGGGGTTGGGGAGGGGGGGAAATCAAGCTTAATAGTTGCATGGGGTGGGAAGGGGAAGCGCTAAAGTGTTAATGTGGGGGGAATGGCAGGTGGGTTGGTAAGCAGAGTAAGCAGGGGTTTAGCCTCCAGCAAAACATTTTTTTTAAAACCAAATTAAAAAGCAACACACATTTTAAACACTTCCATAAACAGATTAAGAGCAATGATCTACAGTATAAAAAGCCAGTAACAGTAAAACTCAAGATGTTAAAGACTGCCCAGAAAAGAAATGTTTTCAACTTGTGATGAAAATGAACCAGGGAGGGAGTCTGACAGATCTCCGCAGGTACAGAATGCTAGAGTCACTGGGCCACTACCAAGAAGGTCCTGTTGCTCACTTACCTGAGATGATGGTACAGAGAGCAAAGTGGCTGAGGCTGATGTTGAAGCCCAAGCAGTTCTGCATTGTGGGGAGAGTGTCCTTAAGGTAAAGAGACATTTTTACTTTGAGAACATTTCGTAAAATAAACTAGATACTATTGATCCCTGTGCCCTACCCTTTTCTCGTTACCAGCACATTAGAAGGCTATTATGTGGATGATGCTCTGCAAGGCCAGGGTGTATATACTTATGAAGATGGAGGAGCTCTTCATGGCACTTACGTAGATGGAGAACTAAATGGGCCAGCCCAGGAATATGATGCTGATGGGCGACTGATATTCAAAGGGCAATACAAAGATAATATTCGATGTGGGGTTTGTTGGATATACTACCCTGTAAGTACGTTGGACTTTTTCAAATACGCAAGGTGGGAAATGAGTTATAAACCTAAATGGGGAGGTGTGGCAGCAAAGTAGGGGATGAAGTGATATCTGACACATGGGGAAGACCAATCCTGTTGCGTTGCTGAGAGAGACAGCTGGGCTGCATAACTGCCACCTGCAAAGGAGAACAAAGGGTTGTGATTTGGCAGCCTACCAGAATCCTAGCAATCCTTTTCACACTTGTGGTGGTTGTGGCTTCTCATAATTTAGATGCAGATTATGCAGCATGGTAGGATACATTTGCCTTCCACAAGTTGCTGCTGTGTGCAAACTGTGTACATGAGTGTAAAACGCACCATGTGCCTTTCTCAGCCATGTGCATCTTTTTAAAGATTTAAGTCAAACCTGTGAGGGGCTTTGTGGGTTTTACTTTTCATTCTAAGAGAGGTGCTTTTCTTCATAAATACTTTACTGAACATAGTTCTCTACTGTCTTTAATTTAGAACCATTATAGCAGGGTTGCTTCTGGCTTTCACAAATGAATAGCTCTATTCAGGCCACTCAAGCTAGTGACACTTTGCCTAAATAAATACTGAATAGTAACTATGTACATGCTTTAGACATCAGTCCGCTGTAACAAAATGTTCTGAACTCAGAAGCCAGAAAAAGGAGTCAGTGTGCTTTTAAACATCTATATTTTTGCTGTCCTCCCCAGCCCCCTCCAAAGGAGGGAGGTCAAGGTGACTTCTGTGTAAAAAGTGTAAAGGTTTGGTTATAAATACCAGCATTTTACTAGATAAACTTGGGAAGTTAAATATATATATATAACTTACTAGGCATGACTAGAGATGCAAAGAACCTGTTCAGAGAAGTGTCCGTTCTATGCTTCTCAATAAAATAGTGAACAGGCCCATAATGGCTGTCACAATCTTGGAGATGAAGCTGTAATGGATCTCTAACAAGGCTCTTACGATTTTTATCTTTGGTTCATAGAACCCAACAAAAGCATTTCCTCTGCAAGTTATTTATTTATCCATCTATCTGTTTATGGATTGAAGAGCTAAAGAATACTGTTCAGTTATTTTACTTGGTTTATGGTTAATTTGGCTGCAATTTGTTTGGAAGAGTCCCCCCCCCTTTTTTTTTTAGAAATACCCTGGATTTATACAGAGCTTTGTTATAGCAGAACTGGATTGCTGGGATAAACACAACTCACTGAGGGTAGCAAAAGATCAGAGGCAGCAGGAAGTGAAGTTTAAAGAGCCTAAGCTGCAGCTGGTACCTATGAAACAAAAATATTATAAATGTATTTTGATTAGCACAGTTGTTACATTTGGGTGGTAACCATCTAAATTATACCTGGAGTAGACTCATTGAGATGATTAGCTTAGGTCCATTAATTTCAATGGGTCTTCTCTGAGAAAAAGTTAGTTGGATGCAGTGCAATATCTGTGTTGCTATTGAAAGGTTTCAAAAATGTGTGTGCACGCACAAACATTTTCCCTCTTAAAAAGGTGCAGCATTTATTGTACCAATATTATGCTTCTCATTCAGGATGGTGGACATCTGGTTGGAGAAGTTAATGAAGAGGGAGAGATGACCGGCCAGAAGATAGCCTATGTGTACCCTGATGGGAAGATGGCCTATTATGGACACTTCATAGATGGTGAAATGTTGGAAGCAAAGCTGGCAACCCTTGTATCCGTAGAAGAGGGGAAGCCACAATTTGAAGTGTTGCCAGGCAGTAAGTGCTCCTTGGTGTGCAAAATGGTGTTGTGTAGCATGGCTTCCACACACCTTTTTGGAGATAACTTCGAGCAAACAGTGCTTTCAGATTTTCTTTTTTCACATTGCTCCAATTTTGTTCTTGTGCCAGTGCCCTCCACTCTGCAAGATAGAATTACTAAAATTAGAGCTGCCATGGTGTGCTGACAAAAATGGATTGGAGCGGGTTGTACACTCTGAGCCAGAAGAAATATAAGGAATGGTAGTTTAGGATCGCTTCACTTTACATTTTGAATTTGGACCTGGTATGCAAAGTATAAATACCATATATCAATTGAGACACATTTTACTTTACACTTCCTTTGGTTAAAGGTAATGAAATTGGGTCCCGGTTCTATATCGATTGCTGCTGCTTTTGATTTTGTTGAGAAAAGTGTTGGTGATAATATGCACTGACCACACATACCGTAGTTGATGTGGGGTGCATGCATTTTTAACTTGGTTTTACATATTCAGGGGGGAAATACAAAGTTAAAGCACTGTTGGGAAACATTATTTCTAGCATGTATAAACCTGAACTCACATTTGTTACAGAGGTGACTGAATACAACTTGCCGTTTTAAGGAGAAATGAAAATGGTGAAAAAATTGTATGCAGAGCACTGTTTTATTATATAGTAGACAGACCTAAATACAATATTTTTACTATCTTATGGAGTGTTGAATGCATAACACTTTAATAAGAGAGAGACCTGCATCTTCATCTTGATTGTCCGTTAATTTGTGTACTTTTTTGTTTTTGTTTTGCTTTGTTTTTAGGCCCAGTATACAGTTTTGATAAATCTACTTCATCTTGCATTTCTACAAATGCACTTCTTCCTGATCCTTATGAATCGGAGAGGTAGAATAATTTATGTGTATCATTTTGCCCCCTTTCTTAAATATTTGCAAAGAAACAATTTAGTTGTTCTGCTTTGCATTTTAAGACAGCATTCAGCAACACTTTATTCCTTTGAATTGCAAACAGAACTACTTGTGTGCAAATGACATCATATTAGCTCATTAATTTGATGGTTATCTTGCGTGAGCTTAATTGAATTGAAATGTTTTCCTAAAAACATGAATTTGTATGAAAAATCTGTAACTATTAGGAGGAAACTTTTATATTTCTTTTAAAAGTGATTTTTAAAGGAATTTTTAAGTACAGTAGTGAAAAATTGTGGTACTGAAGTATTTCTTTGTTTAATATATCTCTCAGTGGCTACAAATAAATGTTTCTCCACCCACCCCCTGCCCCCAAAAACATTTCAATACAGTGGTACCTCAGGTTACATATGCTTCAGGTTACATACGCTTCAGGTTAAGAACTCCGCTAACCCAGAAAGAATGTTTCAGGTTAAGAACTTTGCTTCAGGATAAGAACAGAAATTGTGCTCTGGCGGTGCAGTGGCAGCGGGAGGCCCCATTAGCTAAAGTGCTGCTTCAGGTTAAGAACAGTTTCAGGTTAAGAACGGACCTCCGGAATGAATTAAGTACTTAACCCGAGGTACCACTGTACTTTACTTTGGCTGTTCAGAAGATGATCTTCAATATACATAATCAGGATTTGGCAGGGACAGAAACTTGATGGGACTCTGCATTTTGTTGGACGAAGTGCTGATACACTTTTCCTTTTTCTAAACACAGAGGCTTTGTCACATTCGACACCTGTGTTAGTATTTCCTCCCATGGCCCAAAATTAATGATCTCAAATTTACACAAATTAATAAAATAGTTTTCTAAAAAATATTAGTGTATTACAGAGTAGTAATAATGACACTGTACTTTCTTTTTACTCTTTCCTTTCATCAGGGTATATGTAGATGCATCTCTCATTTCCAGTGCAGGAGAAGGGTTATTTACTAAAGTATCTGCTGAGGCTGGCACAGTTATGTCTTTTTACAATGGTGTACGAATTACACACCAGGAGGTAAAGTGAAGTGAGAACTATTCATTGCTACTTCTGGAACACTTCCTTTTTGGAAAGATTTTTGTTGCTTGTTCACCCTGTTATTTCAAAACTGCTTCAGTATTCACCAGGATTGGGTAAAAAAATGTGTGTTGATTTCATATAATGCATGGTCAAGGATCCTGTAGTCATTATGGGATCTCACAAGTATTTGAACATCCAAAGGTTCTCTACACAGAGAATTGTCTTGTGTATCTTGCTTCTCAATTTCTTTAATATCAGTCCAGCAAGCCTTAGAAAATTAAGGATGATTTTGTTTACTCGACTACAGATTTCAGTAGGTGTGCCACAAGTCTGCTGTAAAACTGATTTTTATTGTGTAGAGGTAATGAAGCAGAAAGGGCAAGAAGTTAATGCAACTTACTATGGTCAGGACTATTGGAGTGGCATGTTTTCCTTCTCTGAAATTTGTTTCCTGATTGAATACCTTTGGTCTCTCTCCTTTATACCATGTAACAGAAGCAAAATCTGCATTGTTTCTTCAGTATGACAAAAACACAAAGTTGACACTGCAACAATGTCTGTTTTAGGTGGATGGCAGGGACTGGGCTCTGAATGGAAACACAATATCCCTTGATGACGAAACAGTCATAGATGTACCGGAACCCTACAACCACGCAGCCAAATACTGTGCCTCGTTGGGGCACAAGGCAAATCATTCTTTCACACCAAATAGTGTCTATGACTCGTAAGTATTAAACTTGTGCTTGATAAAGATGCTGCTTTTCAGGTGTCAGAACTGGGTCTGCCAGTGCGATAGCAGATGATATCAATGGATCACTGCAACCACAGCACTAAATCAAGTGTTTAGGGAAACTTTTAATGTTTAATAGATTATTGTATTTTAATATTCTGTTGGATGCCACCCAGAGTGGCTGGGGAAACCCAGCCAGATGGGTGAGGTATAAATAATGAATTATTATTATATTATTATTATAAGTGTGTGGGGAAAACTGATGAAAAATACAGTTGAAAGCAAGGGAAGCATTCCTGGAAAATAGCACTTATCCATCATGCTCTGAGTCAGGGGTGGCTAGCCCTTACCACTCATGGTCAGGCCACTGCTGAATATTTTTTGGGCCCTCCTCCTAAAAAAACCTACCAAATTTGTAATTATTATTATTTAATTAAATGGTTTTTAACTGAATTTAATGAATGAAAATAAATTATTTTAAATGGTGTAGAATCGCTGGTGGGAGACCCTTTTGGAAGGCAGACTCATTAACTATGCCCAGGTGTGTGCTTTGTTCATGCCCACGTTAACATGTGACCTGCTTCCTCCTTTCTTCCTCCACGTTAACATGTGAATACAACCCTCTGTCCAGAAAAGGTTAGGCACCCCTTTTCTAAGTGGAAAATTCTGCACCAGCCACAAGCATTTTGCTGGGAGGCGGGTGGCAGGATCTTTCGTTGAAGAAGATGCTGAGGTGTAGCTTCATGGCTTTGCCTCTGCGTTCAGAGGTGGCCCTACTATGAGTCACGAGAGCTGTTTCTGATGTCCTCTGTTCTTAGTCCCATCCACCCTCCTGTGTTATCCACAGTGGACGGACTGCACAGTACTGCTGCAGCTTCCCCCCAGTGGCAAAACCTGCTTAACTTAAACTTTTCCCAAAACTTTTGTTGTTGCTATTTAACAATATTTTGCTGCAGAAAAAAAAGTGGCCAGCAACACTCCTATAGGGTTCTCTGGCAGTCACCTATATCTAAGAAACTCACAAGATATATGCAAAGCTTTCAAGAAAACGAATACATAGTTTGGGCTTGCTGAGTTTCCTTTTTCTGACTGTGTATGCTTCCTTCCTTTCTAGGTTTGTTCATCCTCGTTTTGGGTTGATTAAATGTATCCGCACTATTAGGGCTGTTGAGAAGGATGAAGAATTAACAGTGGCTTATGGATACGACCACAATCCCATTGGACAAAATGGGCCGGAAGCTCCAAGCTGGTATCAGGTGGAACTGAAAGCCTTCCAGGCTACTCAGAAGAAGTGACAAACGTACCGTTTCCCTCCTCACAATGGATCTATGCACTACCCTTGATACCGATACTGAAAACCGGGACAGCCAGGGATTTGTCTATGGCTGTCCTGCAACCCTTCACTCCGTGCCAGAGAGGGTTTATTTTCCATAATAACAAGTTTTAACCTTTCAGTTCAAGCAATTTTTAAAAACTTAGCTAGTGTTGTAAAAGAACTATTCAATATGCCATACAAAGCAGTGTGATTATTTGGCAACCATTCTGTATCATATGCAAAGTTGCCAAATTCTAGGAAGGGTGGGGGGAGAATAGGGTGTTTGGAGTTCCCCCCTCCCCCCAAAAAAACCCTAGTTGTTATTGTGCAGCTGCATTTTGTACACATGCCATTTTGTGATGGTAATAGAACTGTGCTGTTTTTAATATTCTAGAAAAGGAGCATAATTTTTGCTCTCAAAAAACCTTTGAGAATATTGCTTTAGAACAATTTCTATCTTTAGTGCACAGAAGGCTGTCCTTTCTAGATTCCCTCTCTCTTAACACTGTCATTTCGCTAAAAGACAAACACTTTTAGGAGACTGCACAGAGGTTTAAACAGCAATGTAGGTTTTTATGGCTCTGCGGACAAACTGTTTTTAGAAATGTGCCTATGAAAACCAGAGCTAGTGTGATTTTTATTATGATGTTCGCACCTGGGTAACTTCTAGATGACTTTTTTAAATATAAAGTTGAAATGTGAAAGAGTAATTTATAAAGATATGCTGATGATTATAATCAGCATGAAAATAAGTGAATCAAGGTTTTTTCCTTTTCTTTTTCACCCCCTTTCCTGCCTCTAAATGGTTAGGTGGGAATCCATCAGGGTAAATTTATTTTGATACATAGGTAAACAAACAACTGGAAGAAAATGAGTAATTTAAAGGTTAATAGCAAAACTCCCAATTTCTGCTGTAGAACATGTCATGTCAAATAGCTTTTTGGAAATTATAAAATAAATACATTTTATAATTCTTAACTAGCATATAACTGTGATTGGTGAAACAATATCATAATGGAAGAAAAGAGCTTTAAAGGCTCTGCAGATCAGTTGCAATACTGACAACTTTTAAAACAGATTTATCAGTGTCTGCAGTGTTAATGGATCACTTGCTTTAAAATGCTTGATGTAAATAATAAAATTATTCTTATTATTATTATTTTAAAAATGTGCACATACTCCTATGGGGGGAAATGGCTCTCAGGCTGCAGTCTTGTGACTATTTATCTGGGAGTAAGCCTTGTTGTACTCGGTGCAGCTTACTTTTGAGTAGACACATACTTGTATTGGATTACACTTTTAGTTTCTCCTATGGCAGTGGTGGCTAACCTTGGCACTCCAGATGTTTTGGGACTACAACTCCCATCATCCCTGACCACTTGTCCTGTTAGCTAGGGATGATGGGAGTTGTAGTTCCAAAACATCTGGAGTGCCAAGGTTAGCCACCACTGTCCTATGGGAAGATTTCCTTGTGTATGTTTGTTACCTGCATACTGAACATCCACTTATAGAGAGAGGGAAAAAGAACAGGAAGCACCAAACACAAGAGAAGAAAAGGCAAGCCACAAAATTGCAATGAAATGTATAAAATAAAATAGTAAATTGCACATTGGTAGAAACCTTTCTCAGAGGGTCTAGTAAGTTTTTCCTTACCAAACTAAACAAGGATGGTTTCCTCCAAAATGTATTGGGCAATTTACTAAGTTTGACTGTTTTTTAGGTTTGTTTTCTAAATGAATAAACCAAAAGCAGTTTATGTGATTTCATAGCAAAAGAGCAGCGAATGGAAGCTTTGGTGGCACTCCCAACTTTTTACTCTATAGAATGTATTTTTTAGCTCACTCAGTTATAGCAAATAGCTAACACAGATGAGATTTGATTGACCCAGCTGGGCTTTTTGAGGCTGAACCGATCCTCACTTATAGAAGTGAACTGAGAAAAAGCTGAAATGTTATAATGCTGCTTCTACAAATTGGTGCAAACAGAAGAGGAAAAGTCTGTTTTGCAAATGCACAAGCACTTAAGCACAACACCAATTGCTGTTAGTAGATAAATACTATTCAAGTTGATAGACCACTATTTGGGTATTGTTTCAGTGAAATTACTCCGTCTGACAGGAGGCGTGGTCTACTTGTAATATCCTTCCTGAGTTTGCCTGCATGGAGTTTCTTTTGAAATACTACTTTGAGAGAGCCCCATTGAGCTCACTTGCTTCTGAATAAACATGCTTAGGAGCACAGTGCATATCTAATATAACGAATGCTGTCTGTTAAGATGCAGAAATGCTAGAAATATTCCTCCTGGATATTCTTACTGATTTACTTTTCTAGTAGCGAAGAAATGTTTTCTGTTAGGTGCTCCTGAACTCTGTATGACTACAATGCACTCTGTGGTCTGTTAAGATAGGGAAGTCCTGGCTAATCATCTTTCCTCATTTTCACTTCATGATTTTTGGTATTGCTTGTGATTTTGATTTTAATTCTTCAGAAGCAGTTTGCTGTTCATGCGAAGTGCTAACACTTAAGCCCGAGCACTTTCTTCCTGGTAAAGAGAGAGTTCCTTTCTAGGAGATGTGAATATTGAGCTAGAACAGCCTTCCCCAGCCCTGTGCTCTTCAGATGGTTTTGATTGCAACTCCCATCATTTCTGACCATTAGCCAAACTGGCTGGTGTTGAAGGGAGTTGTGGTCCAACAACATCTGAGGTTACCAGTTTGTTGAAAGCTCTGCTAAAGAATCTGCATGGTCTCTTAAGGTGAGGGATGGGGATAATTCTGGAAAGCTTCATTTGGTTCACATTTCATTTTAAAAAGCAGCAACAAAGTTGTGAAAGGAGTTAGAGTACCTTGGAAAACTCTGCTGATGCTTGTTGAAGCAATGTGACTCTGTAGACATAAACCACATTTGACTAATACTCATCATTGCATTTAAAAAAAACCGTATAGGGAAGTAAATTCTGCTGTCTTGCCATCTCCATTGCCTGTTTTGAGAAATAGGAAATATTGGCTGATAGCCAAGCTGAAACTGCTCTGCAGCAAGTTGAACCCAACATCTTTTTGTGTGAAATTGTTATTTTTCTGCTTTATGGCAGCCTTTTGGATACTTGACAACTGTTGTTGAGCTTCCTCCTCCACTAGCTTTAACCTTTTGTCTTAATGCAAGGCAAGTCATACATTGATATATACATATGATAATCCTATTCAGAGAGGTCTTGCCCTTTCTGTGGTTTGTGCGCAGTCTGACTTTGCGCTCAGAAAAATGATGAATTTATTAATGTTACTTCTAGAGAAAACCCACCCCACAAAACACATGGTTTGGCAATATTGGCAATAATAGCACTTAGAGAAAGGACAAAAGAAAGGACAAAAATAATTATTTGAATTAATGTTTGCCTTTTTAAATCTGAAGAGATAGACAAGTGTTTACTCTCTGGCACTTCATGTGGCTTGGATTCTCACTCTGTTGTATTGGAATCGGCACAACACTTTTCCAAAACAGGACACACTGAAGTTGTTTGTTTTGCTGATCTTCCTATAGTTGTGGTGACTTTCTAGTAAGAATTGCTTTGCTGTCTCATCCAGCATTGTGTTCTCTTAACAGTGGCCAAACTTGACTATAGTGCTGTTGGTTGGAGGTGTAAAGTTTGATGGTATTTGTCAATATCAAGTCACAAAAAAACAGATTCTTGCACATATACTGACTTGTACTTACAATAACTGTTGAAAAAATGGTAGCAGCCATTTTTATCTTCATTGTTTGTGTTTTGCAGTAAAAGGAGCAAGGAGCAGTGGGGAGATGGCTAGTTTATCATTTTTCAGACCTCCTGCCCTCAAAGAATCCTGCCTTGTGCCTTTGCCAATCACAATGGTGAGGCTGCTGCTGCACAGGAGAAAAATGTAGCCAGCAAAGTGCATGTGTGTGTGTGTTTGTTTCCAGGTGGACTGTTTTTGTGAATGCACCAAATTGCAAAAAGGTAGCACAGAACGTCCAGGGTTGTGGATAAGGAGGGGCATCTGTTAGACCCCCGCATTGAATCACGTTCTTCACTTTTTTTAAAAGAGAGAGAGAAATATCAAGTATTGTCTTGTACAGGTGAAACTCGAAAAATGAGATAATTGTGGAAAAGTCCATTTATGTAAGCAATTGTTTTCATTAGCTACTGGAGCTTAATATATGAGATAGACTCATGACATGCAAAACGAGATATGTCAAGCCTTTATTTGTTATAATTGTGATGATTATGGCGTGCAGCTGATGAGCACCCCAAAGTTGAAATTGTTACTTTGGGGTTCTCATCAGCTGTATGCCATAATCATCACAATTATAACAAATAAAGGCTTGACATATCTCGCTTGGCATGTCATGAGTCTATCTCATATATTCGTTTCACCTTGTAAGTGGAAGTACTGAAAGAAATGACCCTTTCCACAATATTCTAATTTTTCAAGTTTCACGTGTAAGTGCATCATATTATATCAACCTTATGAATTAGGGGGTGGGAAGTTAGTCTACAGAAGCGAAACTGAGAAAATATGCTAGAACTAGGTTTGGAAAACCAAGTCCAAGACAACTTACTGGGTTTCAATATAGAACACAATCATCTTCTTCTTGCCTGCATACTTTTCTCCTGCAAGTGATCAGAAATTGTGTATGTAATATGTACAGGGAGCCACCTGCATGTTGAGGAAAGTCAGTTCAAAGTAAGTGGGCATAGAATTAATCTAAATGTTGTGATGCTTCACATGAACGAAGTTAAACATGGTAATTTTTCTCACAGTCACTTGATAACTTATGTCCTTATGTGTGCTTGAGGGTAGCAACTGCTATAGGTTATTTGATTGTTTTTTCACATATTGATTGGGGGAAGAGAGCACTTGAGTGGACTCTACCCCTTTGCTTTACAGACTGTGACTTGGTATCTCCTGTGACTTCTACCAAGTACCGTAATTTCTATGCACATCATCTACTGTATTCAGAAGATTTTGCCTAGATGGTTCCTACTGTTCCTAATGGAATAGTGTGTGTGTCTATTTTAGGATCTTAGAGTACAGTATCTTTTGTTATACCCATAAAAAGTCCTGTAGCATGCACCAATAATCATTTTTTAAGGCTGCTGCTGTCTGTTCCAAACATATTATTAACATACAAGATGGAAACATAATCTTTGCTTCCCAATAACCATGGTTATCTTCTGCTTTTGTCTTCTGACACAGAGGTTTCTGAACTTAACCAAGTTTAGAAGTATTCTAAACTGGCAGTGAACTAACCAGGAACCTCCCCTGTGAGGAAAGATTACACCTTTTGGGGCTTTTTTTTAGTTTAGAGAACAGGCCAATAACGGGGATGAACAAAGCAGAGGTGTATTAGATTATGCATGGCTTAGATAAAGTGGATAGGGAGCTTTTCTTTCTTGTAATCCTAGAACCAGGGGCCATCCAATGAAGCTGGAACTTTGAAGATTCAATACAGACAGGACTTCTTCACAGAGCATATAGTTAAACTATGGAATTGCCTCGCACAAGATGTAGAGGTGGCCATTAACTTCCATGGCATTAAAAGGGGATTAGACAAATTCATGAAGGATAAGGCTATCAATGGCTGCCAGCCACAATGGCTGTGTTCTGTCTGCCTGCCCTGTCGGAGGCAACATGCTTCCTCCCATGTATCAGTTGCTAGGAATCATAACTGAGAAGAGTGCTGTTTCACTCAGTTCCTGTTTGTGATCTCAAAGGCATCTGAGTGATATTATCTGTTTAAAACCAATGAAATATCCAAGCCATAAAATCATGTGCAGGAAGATGGGTTGTTGGGTTTGTTTTTTTGTGTTGTTTTTTAACTGTACAAGTATATATATCATAGCTGTATGCACATTATTTTTATGGAAGTGAAGACTTACACTAGTAACTTTATTTTTTTAAAAGCACAGTGTAGAAGTTTAAACAAGCAGATGGAACATTTTAAAATACATTTAAATTTAAGCAGAATTTATCTTACAATAAAGGAGGCATATTGTTAGGAACATATATAAAGCTTTTGCATTTTTATCATCAAATGTTAATAAAGTATATGGACACCCGTGACTCTTATAAACTCTGCTTCCTATTATTTAACATCCAATTTCAACAGTAAGTGAAACAATATTTGTTAGGGTGCCAGAAGGCAAAGAGAAGGCAAATAAAAAGGTCAACTTCCGCAGGATTGTAGATAGTGTTACAGCTGGCTTCAGCTACAGTATGCAGCCATTTTGGAAAATGCATGGATTCTAAGATGGCAGACTTTTCTGATCCAAAAGTTTTAGTATTGCATATGAGAAGGTATATTGGCTTTTGATTTTGAGGTTCATTAGGTTCATTTGTGAACACTTTTAACATATTATTACTGATGTTTAATATACTTGTTGATTGCCTAATCCTCCAAGGACACCAAATTAGTTTATTCTGGAAATTGTCATAAGGAACAACTTATACAGAGTTCTTCAACCTTCAGTCCTTGAATGCTATTGGGCAACAGCTCCCATCATACCCAGGCAGCTTAGCCAATGGTCAGTGAAATGGAGGCTGTAGACCAAAACATCTGGGGACTCAAGTGTGATGAAGACTTAGATAGACCACATTAGGAGTAAGAAGGTGAGGTTTTATCATACCTCAGGGAGAGGAACCAATAAAAAGTCATTACTGAACCCTAAAATGTGAACCCTAAAATGATTCCCTTTTCTTTTGCAAGCTATTTGGAAAACTAGGATCCAGTATAGAATATGTGGGTAGTGATAATCACAATTATACACAGTAACTTAAATACAATCTTTAACTTTTCCAGTGTTTGTAATTTGTATGATTATGACTATTAAAAAGGTAATTGCTCATTTTAATAAGCCAGCCTTCTCAGCTTGGTGCCTTTTAGTTGTTTTGGAATAAAACTTCCATTAATTTCAATTTGTTTTTCTAATGTTTCTTTCTAATAGTAACTTTTTAATTGCTCTTCATAAATCACTTAGAAATTTTATTTGGGTAAGTGGTGTATAAATTTTGTTTAAAAAAATAAATCTGCCTCAGCCAGCACAGCCATTATAGTGGAAAACATTCGGGGAAGCTTGTAAAAGGCCATTGTATATTTCCTTGGTGGTATTACATGATTTTAGTTTGTTCTCTTGAGATATGTCTTGTTGGAAGTCAGTCATATGGCTTGGAATGTGAGATTTTTCTGTACAAATTCAATGCAGTCTTTCTGCAGGAAACGTAAGTATGTAAGTTTCAGAACATTGTTTTAAAGGGATTTTCGACTTTGTACTCCCTGTCTATGAACAGGAGATTTCTCTGGAATATTAGCAATGTTAGCTGCCATAGGGCTAAATGTTGAATGACAGTTTTGTGACAGCTTCCCAGTGTTTTATGGGTATTCAAATGCTGTTCAGACACCAGACTATAGATTCTTCTTGTTGTTAAAATGTATGTTCATTCTTCCCATAAAAGTGAGTTTTTAATGTCAAAGTTATGGGGTGATTTAGATATTTTTGCTGACACTTCAGCAGTAGATTCCCATATATTATGATTGTATATCCTATGTCAGGATCCAAATGATGGCAGTTTGTGCTTCCTTACAAATAATGCTAATAATACATCTTATAATGTGGGTTATATTATAGCTCAGAATTTGAAAATGCTGATGTGCCATCTTGAGACATTTATTGGCAAAACTTGCAAAAAACATGGTGGAGTGGGGAAAATTCTTCAAAGAAGTCTGGAGCACATATATGCATTGAAGTAAAATGGTAAGCTGGAAGGAGCAAGTTAAAGGAACTTGGACACAAAAGGAAGTTAATGAGCAGCAATCAATTTTGGCAAACTCTCATGAGAGTCAACGCCACTCTTGCCTAAAAAAATCCACAATAGTTCAGCTTAACAATTTTTTATCTAGACAAAAGGGTCTGCTTTGCTGCAAAGGAGCAAATTGGTGCTGAAGTTAGCATGTTGGTCCTTCCAGTTTGTTGTGCCAAAGAACTTGCAGAATTTGAGGACTTCCACAAAAAGGAGTTATTTTAGCTACTTGGAATGTAGATTGCATGTTCAGGTTGTACTGTGGACGATAGTGTTCAGGTAGCAAGAGTGCACAGCCTTTGCTTGTGGAGCAACTTGCATAGGTGATGAAGCAGCAGGCAAATTCAGCGGCAACAGTTCTTTAGCTAAGGGACATTAGTAGCAAACAGTTTCAACATTTTGCAATATGAACAGTGAATGCCAATGTAGCTGTTCTATAGCTGTAACACACTATTATTGGAAGTCATCGGAAGGGATACATGTGATGCTCTTAAGAAGATCCCATGCACTTGTAAGATGTGATTGGTGTTGTCAGTAGAAAGAAAATTCTTATGAAAAAGTATGGAAATTGTAAGACATTCACATAACTTTAGTACCAACAAGGTTTCAGTTTGCAGTACAGTTTGTTTTATAATCTGCAAGTCATTTTGACAATGTGGATGAGGCAGCACTATTTATCCAGACGTTTACTCCCAAATTCTTCCATTTGGGAGGATGTTTTAATCGCTGCATGCTGACCTGCTACTGAGATGGCCTTATTTGAAGGCAAGGACATAGCTGCAGTCTGCGTGTTCCCTCTGCTAGTGAATAGGGGTGATATTTGGAGCCTATTGGGGCTGAAGTCAAAATTTTTAGAAATGAGACTCCTGTCTCAAGCTGTTGAACTGTGCTTGCCAGGAAAAAAAAACGCACAACGAGAACCTATTGCAAGCAATCTAGACTGAAATATGAAAACTGCAAAGGAAATGACTGAATTTGATACCGTTTTCTCTCTTGTAAACACAAGCCTACCGGTAACACGTGGTGAATATTTCAGAATGTAGAATTATTGAACTCTTCAATGTATATATTAAAAGAGCACCTGCCGTATTGCTCTACAGCAGTGTTCCCCAACCTTGGGCCTCCAGATGTTTTGCGACTACAAGTCCCATCATCCCTCACTAGCAAGACCAGTGGTCAGGGATGATGGGAATTGTAGTCCGAAAACAGCTGGAGGCCCAAGGTTGGGGAACACTGCTCTACAGTATGTCGTAACTAGAATTGAACTTTTAAGTGCTTCAGTGCCTTTGCTTGCCTAGTTCTGTTGCAGCAGGGGTAGGAAAGTTCATGCCAACAGGCCAGGTTTGCCCTGCGAGGCCATTTTCAAAAACCACACCCACCTGCCAACCAGTTACAGCTTTAAATGATTTAGGGTGCGATCCTGCCCCACTAGTCAGCAATGACAGGGCTTGATGCAGCAGTGCAGCCAATGCCGTCTTTAACAGCACTTGAACTGACAGAGACAAAAGGTATGGTGGGGAGGGAGGAGAGAGAAAAATGCCCTTTTGCTCTCATGTTGTTGCACTGAAGATACCTGGACTGGGCCTGTCACCATCATATGAAGGCGGCAGGGTCCACACCAGAGGCAGCAGATCCTATGCTGGCTCAGCCCTGCCAGAGACATCCCATTTGGGGGAGTTTTGTCTACTGTCAGCAGCAATAACACTCAAGGTAGTTACTGCCTGCCAACCACTTGGGCAGGCACACTAGAACCCTCCTTACTGTCTATGGCAAATGTTCCCCACTGGTAGAGGCTGGTGGGGCAGGGCTAGGTGCAAGGACAGATTGGGGGTTTGGATTACTCTGTCCTCTGTCAATTTTCAAATTTCCATTTTAATAAACTGAAGCCAACAGCAACTTAGGTTGTTCTTGCACATAATGTTAAGCCATTGTCTATTTTAACCATGGTTTGTTCAACAGATCAGGCTGTGTCTTGCTGATGAGAAGTTGGCTGCTGGTGCTGATCTTGCCTTGTGCTTTTGTGGCAAGGCAAGTGTGTGGGGTGATGTACCAAAACAAATCATAATTAAACCAGGATAGTGGGTTTTGATGTCATGTAAAATCAGTCAGCACAAGATGAGATTTGCTAAACCATGATTTCATATTCAGGTTTATTGACTGGGGTGTGTTTAGAGGTACAAAGTACAATTAAGCTAAACATATTACAGCTTAGTGGTGCGTATAAACTCTGTTAGTGTGTAGCTTGTTTATATTGAAATAGTACACATTACAGTATAATATGTAGATCCACTTCTGTTTATTGTTGTGCATTTAACATTTCCATACTAATACATTGACCTCAGCTACAGAAATTCCCATATATGATATATAGATATTTATATACAGAAATGAGAGAGCTGCCATTTTGGCATAGCTGTCATATTGAAATATGCATTTTCCAAGATGGATCCACACCTGCAATAGAACATTAATTTCTACAGTCCTGCAAAAGAGGACTGCCTTCTCACAGTTTTCAATTAGGATCTGTTTTGCTTTATAAAGCGTGTTTCAAAAATTATTCTCTCTATATTCCTGTATGATGTGTGAAATTTTTGAATTGTATTATAACTAAATGTTGTTTTCAAAATAGCTGCTACTCACTTTAAGCTTCTTGCAAAAAGAAACACTCCTGGTTTATTTGAAACTATGGATCCAGTTGTTTCTGTGTGGCCTGGTGTGGTAGCTCTTTACTCCTCAGATGAGACCACATTTTGTGGTGTGGTGTAAGAGACCTGCATACAATTGACAGGCAATTCCGTACTATTTTAACATGTATGCCGTACTGAGTACTTGATGACATAAAATAAGTTACTAGAACGATGAGCCTTATTGACATCCATAGATTTTACAAATGACTTCTAAAACTATGGATAACTGTAAAGAAAAGTTTACATGAATGAAAGTTGCACTTTCTGTGTTATGAATGAGGTTTTTTAAGCATATGATGAATGCATGTACAAGGAAGTAGGGATAATGTTTCTGGTGCAAAAAATGTACTTGCTTTAAACTGCGTTATGAAAATAAAGCATTACATGAATGAAGCTATTTGCCTCTGAACCATCTTTTCTCCTTTAAAAGTGGTCTCTAGTATTTAAATACTGAACTAGCATCCTTATTAAATGCACCCAAACATTGCCATTGATGTGAAGTCACTTAGTTGCAAATAAGGCAGATTTAGTATGGTTCCAGCAGCTGCTCCTTTTTGACTCATGGATTTTGGAGATCATCTTAATGGGCCAGCATGATTGCTTTTTGCTCTTTGGGGGGGGTGTAGTCCCCCCCCCCTGTTTGGCCATAAGGGCAGAAGTACACAATTGTGTTATTTTGCTCCTCTAGCAGGGTCTCTAATTGGCCCATTTTATCTTGACTTTCTGATGACCAGAGAATTCCTTAATAGCCAGCCGACAAGTGGGCTTCTGCTGCTGGGGACGGTGGGTGGGGCAAAGGTCTGCAACCTCCATCCACCTGAGAAGGGTGAGCGGCCATTATAATATCTCTCCTCTCCTCTCCTCCCCTCCCCCCCCAGCCCACCCTTTCATTTAAATCCATGCAAAATAGCACTTAGTTATTTCTGGTTGATTTTGAACAGACAAATTGACTGAGACAGTAACAGTTAAGCAAACCTCCCTCCTGGTTCATCTTGACCCATAAGGCATGCACATGAGTAACGTAACTGTTCACTGAAGAAATCTCTCGGGTAACAGAGATAATCAGGCTCTTCTCTCTTTACCAGTTATGTTTATATGGCCCATCCATCCCATCTCACGTTCATTTATCTTCTATAGATAGAGATGAAGCTGAAATATGAAGGAAGGGGGTGTGGCTATGGTAACCCAGGTCTATATAAACTGACACAAAATTGTAAGATTATAAGAATTTATTATCCAGCAGGGTAAGCCCTGCTTAACAACACACACAGAGAGAGGTTAAAAGCAATCTTTGGGGAACTTCCCAAGTGCCCTCTATCAGCCTAGGTTGTTTGAGGAGCCAGTACTTCCACAGGGCGGCACATGAGGAGTTAAAGCCTGCAGTGGGGAGGCAATAAGGAAGGTTGTCACCTGCAGAGGGTTGGGCTGGTTGAGACAACGTAGGGGTGGGGCAGGCTGCAGTGAGAGCTGTATGGGGCTTTCAAGGCAGAGCCAGCCCCTGGGTGACTCATCCCCACCCCAGTGCACCTGTCTAGGGGGCTCTCATAAAGAGAAAGAGGTAAAGCTGGCTGAGGTAAGTAAGTGCCTTTCTCTCCCACTCTGGGATTGCGTATGTTTTGCTTTTCTTCCTCTGTGGTTGCCCTGAGGTGCAAACTGCTCAAGTCTCCTCTTTCTGCAACTTCCTCTTCATTGCCCGAGGGAGGGAGGGAGGGAGCGAGCGAGCGAGCGAACTGAGGTGAGGCAGCCAGGTACTTTCCAAAGAGAGCAAACAAGAGTTGAATTCCGCTTTGATAGATTGCCCTTCCTGTGCACCTGAAAGTGAAGTGCTCCTTTCCTCTTCTCATCTGCTTCTCCTGCATGAAGTGTTTAAAGTCCACTGACTTTCCCCCTCCTTTTGAAATCACACACAGAACTTTCTTAGATTATTCCACTTCCCACATTCCATAACAAATAACTCTGCAGTTGTAGACTCTGAAATATAACACTTTAAAAACAAAAAACAGAAGGATTGCTCACAAACTTAGCTTTTGATGGTGGTGGTGGGGACTTTCTGTAAGAGAGATCAGCAATAACAGTGTCTCCTTTTATGCAACACACAATTCATCCTTCAAGTGTGGAGCTGCCCTTTTTCATGGCAAGTTTGTTGTGGGGAAGGAAGGGAAAGGAGAATGTTAGCCGCTTTGAGACTCCTTCGGGTAGTGATAAAGCAGGATATCAAATCCAAACTCTTCTTCTTTCACATCCCAGTGCCAAAACAACAGTCTTGTGGCAACTTGGAGACTAATGGATATATTATGGTACAAGCTTTTGCAGACCTGAGTCCACTTCATCAGATGCATGAAGTTTTCTCCTAAATTGGCAGGAATAGGTATAATTTTTATATACGTGCATGGTGGAGGAGGGAAAACTGTAAGAAGACAGGTTAAAATGGGAAAGGAAATGGAAAAAATACACACTGAGACAATATTAATGCTGGAAACATACATAAAATGGTTATATACAAAGCAGTCCTTATGACAAGTTAATTGTGCCATAATGTTTGCTTTGATTGACACTTGAAGGAGAATAAAAGCCCATTATTTCAATTCAAGCCACATGTGGGGAAATTTGACTTCTTGATCAATTAGTTAATACTTAAGGTTCTAGAAGGCTCTTGTGTTTCCTGCAACAGACTAACAGAGATATTTCCATTGCCAGTAGCTCACTTGTATGGGGCGGGAGCAGGAAGAGAAGTACAGCTGTTTTACTTTCCTTAGATCAAAGGCTATTCCTCAAAATTGATAATGACACCCTACTTCACAGAGTGGGAGTGATACCCTTAGGACAAGACTTTATCTAACTGCACCACTGCTGTGTAGTAAGAAGTGTTGGTGCAAGGCAAAAATAGATATGTGAATGGAGAATTCCTGGATGCCAAGATAAAGTTTAGGGCAAATACTCTTTGGTGGGAGAACCCCAGCAGATTTAAAATAACAAAATATGCCGCTAAGTAAAACGTGGAAATATAGGCTGTTAAACCTTTAAAATAGGTGATTGGGAGTTCTAAAATGTCCCTATTCTCATAGCATAGAAAACAATCACATGTTTGGTAAGTTAAAATGGTTTACTTACAAACTCTCCAAAGGTCAGATTCATGTGCTTTTCCATACAGCATTCAGAAAAGGTTGCACAGGCAGTAAAACTTGGCATAGTCGCAGTGGTGAAAGTTCCTAAATTATTAATATGAGTGTCTTGTAAGAGCTATGCGGTTGAGCGGGACCAGCGCAAGCTCTTCACATGGTGAGCTTCTCAAGTAGACTGCAGGGAAACAAATGTTTGATTACCTAGTCGCTTCCAAGGTGAGCTAAGCCCTCCATGCATTAATTACTGTAGACTTAAGCATGTAGGTTATATAAGCTTGGTTATCCCACAAAAAAGTATCAAGGATACAGCTACAGTGTCTGGGTTTGTTGGGACAGGAGAGCTCTGGAGGGTGCCCTCATAATATTTAGCTTATTTACAAAGCTAAAAGCAAAGCAGAAATGAAGGCAAACAGGTGTTCTTTCATAGCATTATCCATTATCTTACATCAAATCTCCCAAGAGAGTCTGTACTTCAAGATTCTTCAGCCAACTTACAGTGCTCTCTGACCTTTCAGCTGCAAATCTGTTTCCAACCATTCTCTAGAGCAAAACTGTGGTGGAAGGCTCAAACACACAGCAAGCACAGAACTATTTCTTCTTGACAGTCTTGTGTCTGCAGATTCTCTGTCATTTTTGAAAGCTCTAATGTATTTTCCTGGTGATATCTATTGCATATAATGGAAGTGTGAAGATAAGGAAGAAATCTGTATTATTTGGAAACATGGGTACAAATGAACTATTTGAATTTTGCATCAGTATACTTTAAACATGAAAGTTCCATGTTTTGTGTATTGATATAAAGTACAGTATAGGGATCTCTTAAAGATATAAATATGTCTTTGGTTTTTTTTTAAATGCCACCATCCCAGCCCATTTAAGTTTTTGTTTATGTTTTCTAATAACATATTTACAGGATAAAGATGTTCAGCTCTCTCCATATGCAGAGAATCCAAAGCTTAATGCGTCTGGATATTGGAAGATTGTCCATACTATTAATGGAATGGCATGTGAACAATTTGTCAGATGATGCTTGTTGAAGTGCTTATGAGTTTTCTTGCATCTTCTGTTCAGGAAAAGCCACAAGGGCAGCCTTCTCTTGAACAACCTCCGTGCTTCTTCCCAATTTGAACAGACGTGGAAATTGGTGGATTAGCTGAAATGGATCGCTACAGATATTTCACCTTCAATCAGAAAAGTATGGTTCCGTTGGGGCTCCTCCAGATAGCTTGTGCTACAGTTTGTATCATCGGTGGATTAATCGATGGTGCTTTCAGAAGGGAGTCGGCACTGAGCAAATCTAGGATACCCATCTGGGCTGGAGTGGTAAGCTATATAAATTCTACCCCCCCACACACCCTTTTTATTAACAATGTATAAACTATAAAGCTATAAAATCGAACTTCAATTGAAATGCCTGCTGCAATAAAAAAAAGTATTCAGTAGATGTCGGAAGTACAGCAGGGAGGGTTGTACAATTTTGTATAATATAGGGAATTTGTTCACTGTTCTAGAGAACTTGTGGTTCTATATTCCACAAGCCAGCAGATCTCCCCCCTCCCTCTGCTGGACAGTGTGGTGGGGCTTTGCCCAGCCGCTGGGAGACCCCTCTTGCTGAGATGAAGCCCTTAAAGAGTCCTGCCCCCATTGCAGGGGTGACAGCAGGGCATTTCGTCTCAGGTGCTGAAACACCTTGGACTGTCCCTGAGTGCTGGCCTAGTTGTTTTGTGGTAAGAGCCTAGAGCAGGCTTCCTCAACCTCGGCCCTCCAGATGTTTTGAGACTACAATTCCCATCATCCCTGACCACTGGTCCTGCTAGCTAGGGATCATGGGAGTTGTAGGCCAAAAACATCTGGAGGGCTGAGGTTGAGGAAGCCTGGCCTAGAGGGCAAGTGTGACTGCAGCTGCCTTTGATTTCTGACTTGCATCTGGAAGTGGAGGAGCTCAGGATCAGGCTCACAGAAGGAATGCTCTGGACTGGTCTGGGTGAGAGAGGAATGAGGACTTTTCTTTCTCCTGGGAAGCATAGGAGAATTTAATGGGTTTTTTTGGGGGGGGGGTAAATTAACTGGCAGGGGAAATTGATTTATGGTGTTTGCATTTCATATGGCTTGTGGTCTTAGGCTAGTTGCTTATCTCCATCTTCTCCAGCGCTCCATTTCCAGCTGCGGCCAGTCAAATGCCAATGGGAAGTTTTTTTCTGTTTATGTATTTAAACTATTTCCCACCTGTTCTTCAATGCCAAGGCAATCCCTAAGCAGGTTACATTGAAACCAATAGAAATCCAAATCAACAGTGTAGTAGATGCCTCCAAAAGCCTGGGCAAATAAGTGATTCTTCACCTGGGGCTGAAAACTCAACTTGTGAGTTGGAAGAAATTCCATAATTGTGGCGGTGATAACAAGAAGGCCCTGTCTTACATTGTTGCCTGCAGGAACTTACGAGGGGGACATGTTTGTTTTCCACATTTGATATTCAGAAATATATTGCTTTTGAAAATGGAGATTTCATTTAGCTAGTGAAGTTGAAAGGAGGGGTCATCCATAGGTGAAGCTGAAGAAGAACAAGGTGTTTTGAGTGGGTGGGGCTAATTGGGAGAGTGGATGATACTTGTAGGACCTCTACTTTTCTTCAGGAGGGGAGAACAGGATTGAGAAAAGTGAATGATTTCTGGGAGAAAATTGCACTGCAGAAGCTGAACTGTTCTGATTCTACTAGCTGATTGTAGTAATAACAAACACTCTTTTGGGGTGGTACACGGGAGCTGTGGTGGTGATGCTGCAAGAAAGAAGCAGCTGGGAATGTTAGTAGTGACTTCGAATAATTTAGTGGCAGCATTTTACTACGGTACAATCACTTTGCTGTAAGATTTTTTTTTACTTTTTCTTTTCTTGGGTCCCAAGCTAATGTTAGAAATGCAATGGGTGAAAGTATGATTTACACTTTGAAAGGTGCACGTCTAATATGCCTCCTTTGTGTGTTTCACATACCCAACTCCTTGCCCTTGTGGCATGGCGGGCTAGTGATCTGATAGCCGTCAATTACTGTACTATCCTCATGTGTCAATCACATTTTCACCTGTATAAGAAAAAGCATCTGGTGAAATTGACCAAGAATCTTGAGCCCACGTTTAATAGCTAGCTGAACAATTACGTTCCCTCTCTGGTGTCAAAATGACCTCCTCTGAAATCGTGCCTAAAGGAAAGATGTTTACTTATTATGGAATAAACCACATTCAGCCTTTGTGCTTTACAGATCTGCTGGTTGTTGATCAGGAGCTGGTGTCTTAGAGACCACTTGCCAACCAGTGTATTTATATTTATACACTGCTTAACTACAATCATATCTAAGTGGTTTACAAGGATGTAACAAAAAAGTAAAAATCAGTTAAAACTATAAAATAAAACCTCTAGTTTGTTTTGATCTTGCTGAAGTTAATGTTTTTTCACTTCTTTCTATATGCTGAAGTTGGGCATCCCCCCCCCCAACTTAATCCCCTTTACTTTTTGTTTTGTAGTTTATGGCTATTCCTGGAATTATGGCTTTGTTTTCTTCCCTGAGAAAGAATCCCGTTTTGGTATGTTTCTATTGTATTTTGTTTAAAGTGGATGGGGACAAATCATACAGCCAACTTTCTATAAGTAATAAACACATACATACACCTTTTATTTACATAACTTTTACTTCACGTCTGAGGGGCAGATGGGGCTCGTCAACCTGGGAAGGTAGCCCATCTAGGAGAAGGAAAACTCTGGTCCTAAATGTCTGCTGCCTTGCAGGGTATATTTGGGAAAAGAAAACGCTAAAGAGTAAACCCTACAAAAATCTGGAGTGGAGTCCCTAAGATGGTTGGATGGCACCTTGCATGCCTCCTTCCAGCAACTCCTGCAGCCAAGCTGGTGCCAAACATATTGCTCTACTTTCCTTTGGGACCACATCAACAAGGCCAAGATGGAGGTTCTTATCATGTGGGTAGCCCATGACCCCCATACACACTGCCCAGACTTGCACCCCTGGGAGGTCACTTTGGTGCTGCACAGTGGTTTGACTTCACCCCCCGGAGGTGCACTCCCTTGTCCCTCGAGACAGATGGATGCCAACAAAAAGCAACAACAAACTTTAACCTATGCCCTGAAGTGTTTGGAGATATACATCATAGGCTACAATTAAAGTGATCATACATGTATGATTTTGGGGTTTAGAGTTTGAAATCCACAACAGATTAAAGGTCTCAAGGAGGACCACTTCAACAGCAGTTTAAAATTTATTCAGTCTGTCTCTAAATTCATCAATCATTCTCTCTGACCTTGGGTGATGAGTGTAATGGCTGAAGTAGAAATGGGTCTTAGTTAAGCCTAAAACCTGCTGGGAAAACACGGCAACTGACCATCTTTTTTCTGCTGCAACTGGTCACAATAACCTTCTCAAATCTAGACTAGATGGTAATGTCAAATTGTGTGATTTTGTGTGATTCCTGGAGGGGTCCTTTGCTCACTCAGAAGCGGAACAGACCAACCAGCAGCTGGGTCAGCCAATCTCTAATGAATGCAGCACAACGTTCCCCACTTAACTTATTTTGATCCACTATGCTTTCCTAGAAAATCTGAATGGTTTCTACCTATCTGGTTTCTTGGCTGCCTTGGTAACATCCCTTCTGTTGATTGCCCAAATCCACAGATATCTTTGCTCAGTACTTTTTGTTCAACTGGGCTTTGTAATGTATTCTTCCTGGCAGCTTTATTGCTTCTAAGAAAGTCTCATACATTTAAATGGATCTTGCTTCCAAGAAGGCATGTGTGGGAATGGGCTTAAAACAGCAAACACCTGCACACACTCCCTAAAAACACAGGATGAAATATAACACACTAAAGTGTGTTGATTTCCATTTACAGTATTTAATTAGGAAAGGAAAGGTTTGATTTTCACTGATTCATACCCACACTTTGGACATTGTATTATGAATGCATGTTCCCCCAAAGTCGCTCTGGAAAATAAATTACTGTAGTGTACAAAGATTGCATAAGAGGCATATGTGGAACCATTTTTCATCCTTTGATTTGAAGCCCAAATTTAACTTTGGTCTTCTCTATCCCCATACCTTTTGTACAGGTGAATGCAATGATAATTGCTTCTGTATTTTCCTGCTTCGTCACTCTACTTGTAATCATCTATACGTCTATAACATTAGAGTATGGTGAAAAATATGAAGAGTTCGACAATGTGTCCTCTTATCATCACCCAGCCATTGTAAGTATGAAACTATCCAGTTCCTGCCCTTTTGTATACATTGCACACAGTTTAGGAGTGACAGAGTAACTAGCACACCCAAAGGCCTGTCACTCACATCAGTTAGGGCAGAAGATGGTGCAGGAAAATCTCTGTGTGTGTTTCTTTACTGAACAAGGTCCAGGCTGGTACAGCAGAGGCAAAATCATTGGATGTCTCAACTCTGCCCCCTTCTTGGTCCTGAAATGCCTTTTATGGCAGGTATTGTTGGGAGTTCCATAGTAAAGGATGCCTCCTATTGGCACAGGCACTGGGGGCAGATCAGGGTTTGGTCTGCCTTTTACGGTATATATTACTTTCATTTTATCCACCCAATTTGAGGATATTCATTGACACCATCAGTTTGTATACATGTATAGATCATATATGTGGTTGCTTAACTATTTATCAGTTACTATTTATTGTTGTTTTTCACTTGTTATTCCTTTTCATGTAAAATAATTAAAATATAAAAAAGAGAATTTCCAGGCGCTTTAAAAACAATACCCACACCACTCCTAAGGTTGAATTGCATTTTTTGGATAAAGGGTGTGTGTGTGCTCATTTTCTGTGTTGCAGGCATTTGTGCTTGGTAAACTTGTAGAAGGAGCCAACATCACACTGCTGATTGCATCGCTTTTCAGCGCTTTTATTGTGCTGATTATTGCTTATTTGAGTTGCCGAAGTCTTCCATGTTGTTCGTGCTATGACAGTGTCACTGGACTTGTAAGTAGCAACATTGCCATTAAATATGGTGGGTTTACTTGTCTTGTACTGGGAAGGAAACTCTTTTGTGATTCTGTAAAAACATTTGTGGACAGTTTGTTATGAAGTTGCCATATTTCCTTAACTCCCACCCTCCCCTTCAACTGTTGTTGTGGTTTAGTCGTTTATTTGTGCCCGGCTCTTCGTGACCCCATGGACCAGAGCACGCCAGGCACTCCTTCAACTAGTTAAGCCCAAAATGCACACGTCCACACAAAACTAATTTTTTGAATTGTCATTTGGAAACAAATGATTTGTGGATACCTTATTATAGCGCTTATTGTGGCGCTGTGGTCTAAACCACAGAGCCTAGGGCTTGCCGATCAGAAGGTCGGCGGTTCAGATCCCCGCGACGGGGTGAGCTCCCGTTGCTTGGTCCCTGCTCCTGCCAACCTAGCAGTTCGAAAGCACATCAAAGTGCAAGTGGATAAATAGGTACCACTCCGACGGGAAGGTAAACGGCATTTCTGTGTGCTGCTCTGGTTCACCAGAAGCGGCTTAGTCATGCTGGCCACATGACCCGGAAGCTCCCTCGGCCAATAAAGCGAGATGAGCGCCGCAACCCGAGTCGTCCACTACTGGACCTAACGGTCAGGGGTCCCTTTACCTTATACATTAAACAGCTATGAACCTCATCCGTGCTTTGATGGTAAATAACAGGCATCCTTATATAAGCTCCTGTGCACTTCCTAAGGAGTGGGGTATAAATTGTATATAACTGCCCCTTCTGCATGTTTTTTCTTGACAGGTGTGTGCATAAAATGTTTTTTATTAGGTTCACAGCTCTATGGGTGGTATTCAGCTAAGTTTAATTCAGAGCAGATCCTTTGAAATTAATGAACATGACTAAATAAGTTCCATTAATTTCAGTCAGTGTACCGAGTGAATACCACCCTTTGTGTTTAAGGTTTGCCAATTACGGTATGTAGCATTGACTACTTCTAAGGATGACCTCTCATTGTTTGTTAACTGCCATATTTATGCATCTCTTAGATAGATATGTTTGTTCAGCTTGTTATCAGGGTTATTAAATGTGAATGGTTTGAAATAAATCTTTTAATTATGATAATGGTAACTGCAAAAAAAAATTAAGAAATATTTTTGTAAAGGAAAACACGGTAAACTGTCTTGGGCATTATATGATAAAAAGCTTCTTTTTCTTGAACTGCAAAACTTTTTATTTTTAGTCTTGTTCATTATTATACCATTGCAATTACTTTTGGTTAGCCAAATTACAAAATGAAACCATGTTTGTCTCGAAGTCTGCACATTCTAATATCAGTGCTATTCTCAGGTGAGCCTATTTAGCAATCTAATGCTCTCATTCTTAGGAACGGCTAGAATCTAATGAAGACCAGCTACAAATTGCAGAATTAGTTTGCATTTCATCCGGTATGTAGGTGTTCTCATTGTTTTACTTGAAAATTCATTTTGGATTTACTAAATATGTAAGTCAAATAATGAATATGTAAGGAAGACATTTGGGCTATATAAATATTATTTAAAATTATCATAATAATTAAAAGCCATTTCCATTAAAGCAATCTAACTACAATTACAAAAACTAGGCAGTAGTGGTTAAAAATAAAATCCAGCACATTACTTTACTGCTGGTTTTAGTTTAATTTGTTCTTATTAATATTGAACTGTAAAACCCAACAATAATCAATAGTGGGTTAGAACAAAAAAAATTAAAAGATAATAAAGAAGCCCTGGGAATATTCCTTGGGATGAAAACAGAAAAAAATCTGTGTCATTGGTGCCCACAGTAATAGATATTGATGGTGGACCAAGGCCAGGACTCTGAAGCCAATGTTCTGTCCTGGGCAGATTTCTGAGAGTGTAGGCTGTCCTTCAAATAAAGCCCTACATTGTCTAGGGCAGTGATGGCTAACCTTGACACTCCAGATGTTTTGGGACTACAACTCCCATCATCCCTGACCACTGGTCCTGTTAGCTAGGGATGATGGGAGTTGTAGTTCCAAAACATCTGGAGTGTCAAGGTTAGCCATCACTGGTCTAGGGCTAGGTTAAGTGTCAAAACCAGCCTTTTAAATGGGGCCCAGAAACAAATTGGCAGATAATGCAATTGGTAAAATACAGGTGAAACTCGAAAAATTAGAATATCATGGAAAAGTCCATTTATGTAAGCAATTGTTTTCATTAGCTACTGGAGTTTAATATATGAGATAGACTCATGACATGCAAAGCAAGATATGTCAAGCCTTTATTTGTTATAATTGTGATGATTATGGCGTGCAGCTGATGAAAACCCCAAAGTTGAAATTGTTAAGTTGGGGTTCTCATCAGCTGTACGCCATAATCATCACAATTATAACAAATAAAGGCTTGACATATCTCGCTTTGCATGTCATGAGTCTATCTCATATATTAGTTTCACCTTTTAAGTTGAGTTACTGAAAGAAATGACCCTTTCCACGATATTCTAATTTTTCGAGTTTCACCTGTATGGATATTATGTGTTCCCAATGCAGCTACCTTCTGCACCAGTGGAAGTTTCTAAACCATTTTCAAAGGCAGCCCCATGTATAATCAGTGTATTACAACTGTCTAGTCTGCATGTAACCAGCACATGAAATCAAGGCAAAGTTTGCTTTCTGCAGCTACATATTCTCACTGTGTATGTTTTCTATTCTAGGTCAAGTGGATACAATTTTTAACTCTCCTGTAAAACTTTCAGATTTAGATATGGAAGCTGATGATGATATGCCCAAACCACCTCCGTATATCAGGATGACTTAAATATAAATTCTAGGAGAATAAGTTTTTTTTAAAAGCTCTTTATAACTTAAGAATGTTACTGAGAAGTTTGTATAATTCTTAAAAGTTAAGAAATGACTGACCACCCTGAAGAGAAGATCCTCAGAATTTCAAGACTGGTGGCCTATTTTCTGTACAGTTAATAAACTTAATTCTATTTTCATAAATTTTAATTTAACCCCATGGTGTTTATTTGACTCAAGCTGTATAATAGAATCTTCAATAATAGCAAGCATCCTTTGAACCAGAAAAATTGTCATGGGCAAATGAGTCTTCCAAATGCAAATTTGCTTGTTCAAATGGGAATGGTGTACAGAAATCATAAGATTCCGTGTGATAACTGATTTCACTGCTAGCACAGAAAGCAAAGAGTGGGCAGATAAATACTGTGAATATTAGCCAATGCATTCTACTCCAATGATTTCACCAATGCCCCATGTTAGAATTTATGGATTGCGTTTTGTATGGAATTAGTATCTCATTAAAGAGGCATTAGCTTTCATATCCTATGCTCCATCTGGCCTAAACTAATCAATTTGAACATGTCCAATCTTGACCATTGTCTCTTCCACAGATTTTTAAAAACCAAATACATATATAACTCAATAAAACACTTTTTAAATAGCCATAGGTGTAGCTGCCTGAGGCAAGCAAGAATCTTTCAGGACACGGAAGCTTCACAACACTCATAACAATGTGAATGTTTCTAACTGACAGGCAATTACAGTGGGGAAAAATGAGACCAAAGCAGAATTTTACTTGCTAGCATTTATTAGTTTAAGACAGTGGCACGTACTTGTGGTAATTTAAATAAATCTTTCCTTTTGCTTTTAGAAAGAACAATTGACATTTTGTAGGTAAAACATTATTAAATGGGGAAGCATTTTGGATTAACAACACTCTGTTTAAGATACTATCAACGTAACTGGTGCTGATAAGATGACAATGCTCAATGTTATTTTGCAATAATAAGACAGAACAATTCTATACTATAGCAGTTTAAACAGTTTTAAAATAACCATTTCATCAGCATTTATGGGTGAAATCCAACATTAGTTAGCAGACCTATCCTGGGAGCAATACAGGGATGTTGTCCTATATGTTGTGGCCACATGATTTATTCTTCAACACCCTCTTCCTTCTGATTATAGAACCCTGGTTTTTATTTATTTTTTTACTTTCTTTAAGATATGATTTAATACACATTATTATTACATTTGCATTAAAAGCTATCTTTTACTTAAATGGATTAAAAAAATGAAGTAAACAGGTGAGTCCTCTAAAGAGGAGTGTAAACCATATTTGACAAATATTTTAGAAATATACATTTATGAACATTTTTTCATTAAAAATCACTGAAGAGTCTTAGTATTAAATAAATGATTTCTAGAAAGTGCGTAAACCAAAAGTAAAGACACAAAGCAGAGTAAAAAGAACTTCCCTTTTTCAAGTGTTGTAGAAAAACTAAACAAGAAAAACCCTGTCACTTCTAGTTATAAGCAAAAAAAACCACCCTATATAAACTTGGACACAATCCTCTCACACATTTGGCCCACAATGCAAGTGGATTGTGTTCCTTGCATTTTACTGATTAAGGTGCAATCAATATATTTTCCTAAACATAAAAGCTAGTGTTTTATACTTCATTATGCTAATGTACAACAGAATAGCACCTAGTATTTGGCAATTAGAATTACAGTAATTGTACTAATATGTCTGCCTTCAATAATATTACAGTAAAGGTTAAAACTTAGTAAGACATTTAATAAGCAGCACACAGTAGATATAAGCAAATTGGATTTGGAATATGAAGTAAATTGTTCTTTAAGTGTTAGCCTATAATACTGATACTCCATTCTCTTAGAATAATATGTAACGGTATGTTGAATTTCATTGCTTTCCCTTTTTATGTAACCAAAAGTTATATGTAAGCTAACACGAAATGTGAAATGTAGGACACGTGTGAAATAAATGAAGAATGAGGATCAAAAAGGTTACAACATGGTATTGAACAACAGAGTTAAGATCAGCTCCTACACAAGGTTCACTTATACTAAGGTTTGTAATGCTTACTTCCGAAACAGCCAATGCGGTAGCCTCCAGATGTTTTGGACTACAAGTACCATCATCCCTCTCCACTGGCCAAGCTGACTGGGACTGATGCCAGTTGTAGTCCACAACATCTAGAGGGCACCATGTTGGCTCCTGCTGTCCTAGTTGATTAACACTGATTGATTTGTAAAATATTTGTTTTTAATACTTAAACACCAGGTGGCAGCCACTGCTAACAGGATTCTAACAACACGTTACTGTTAGCAGCTTGAGCTTTCCAAGAGGAGGGAAGAGCAAGGGTACAAAGATTAAATGTAATTAAAATCAATCCCCAGTATCTGTCATTCACACAAATAATGCATGCCATTTTCTACAAACTGTTTTATCCCTTCCTCAATATCTGTAGATTTAATATTTTACTAGTCAATAACAGCTCAAATTTCTTTCTTTAATGGGTGATGGTCCTAATTAGCAACAATAGATATACAAGGCTGGAGGTATATTTGTGCAAGGAGATGAAGATAGGCACCAGGATTTCTCCACTTGCCAATTACTCAGTACTGGAAGGCTGAATCCGGGCGCTTGTGCCAGTAGTGCATGTTATACAATGAACACAGGAAAGCCCACCTACCCCTTACACCTTTTGCTTGAGCTGCCCAGAGGTGGAGGGCAGTTATTATGGCAGAAAAATGTCTACGCAAAATCATCAAGCAAGAAATCTTGTAAGTTCAGCTCTAAACACTTTATAGACACTCTGTGCTGCAAATAGATCTGAAGATGTCTCTGAACTGTTACTAAAAACATGCTGCTAATATTACTTATGGAAAACAGCCACTTTCATTCATATTTTATGTATTTATTTTTGATACTCTGTAATGATGTAGACCGCCCCTTCCATATGTTCATAGCTAAGGCACACAAGTAGTTATTATTTTTTTACAAATTGCAGATTCTGAAGTTCAGTTGCTCCTACTTTATGCTATTTCAAAAGCAAAACACAGTGAGTCAACCACACAGGATAGCATATGGCTTTCCCTATATTATTTGCAGTCTACATTCGAATTCATTGTTTTTTAGTAGGATAAACCATGCATTCCTAAGATTTTTACCTTGGCCATTTGCTTCATAGTATTCCATTGGGGTACTAAAAATACCCCAATCAAGTTTCACGTTTTGGCATTTTGTATGTTGTGTAGGTTATAACCACTGCTAATAATGAAAGTCAACCAATACACCTTAAGTTACATCATAATGTTATGAATACAAATGATACAGGGTCATTTTTAGAATTGTGTTAGAGCTTTTTAAAAAGTGTTAAGATATTTAGGGAGAATCTGAACTACAAGATCTGGCATTCCTATTGATGGCTTCGCCTCCAGAGCAATGCCAACATTGAGTGGATCTGATCTCCTGTGGTTACATCAGAAACAAACAATCCACTACAGCTTCAGTTTTCAATGCAATTTCCAATGTTCCATGAGATTCACATGATTTCATTTTATTGTGCAAAAGATAACCCTAGATATTTTTCCAATGTCATTCCTGTCTCACATATAAAGAATATAAAACTATGAGGACCATCAAACATAACTTTACACAGAAAGTAAACTCTGTAGATCTTCACTTGCTTACATAATTAACTAACCTAGAGTTTAGATAAAGTAATGAGATGAAGGCAAGAGGTGACTTAACACTTGTGTTCAAGTCAAGACTTCATTCCATTCCATGATTAAGACATGTGATAGAAGTACAATTCACAAATCAATTTACCAAATTATCTAAAAGCAATTCACTTAAAATTATCATGTCATACTACTCTTTGGGTTTCTATAGAACTGTGATCTGCTCAAATTGTATGCTAAAGGCATCAGTGATTTGACCTAACCTACACATTTCTATTTTAGTGGAGAAAAGATCTCAGAACTAAGCTACTTCAATGGGACCAGAGTCAAGCTTCACAAATCTAACTTCCATAAATCTTCAGTAATTTAGACGATACAGTTAACAAAGTGCAGAGATAAGAGTGGTGCACATCCAGATGTGAGGACATACAATAAAGTGTCCCGCAGATTCAATGTAATTTCTACTAAACTGGAACATTACCAACACCATACTCTCAAAGCACTGGCAAACAGACCAAAGTGATGACTGCAAAAATACTGTGAGCTAACACCAACATGGCATGGCGGGTTTTACTGCAGGTTCTAAGTGAATTGTGTTATCGGGTAGCTGACTAAGCATGAGTGGCTTGTGACTCTTGAGCTTATGAGCCAGGGTCATAAATATGGCTTCCACATGATCATTGTCATTAGGGTTTTTAGCAGACGTTTCAAACAGTGGCATGCTATGAGTGTCAGCAAATTTCTGAGCCATGTCCGTAGGGACCTGAATTGCACTTCTCAGATCGCATTTATTTCCAACCAAAATCCGGGGTATATCATTGGTGAGCAAGTGTTGTTTGCATTCCTCGATCCACAGTGGCAAACTATGGAAACTGGCAATATTTGTCATATCATATACAAAAACGACTGCATGTACATTCCTGTAATAGTGCTGTACCATGCTCTTCCTGAATCGCTCTTGCCCTGCTGTATCCCAGAGCTGAATCTAGATGTACCGAGAAAGGGAGAGAAACAAGAAAAAAAAATGATTTCACTCATGCTGCTGGAAAGGCATAATTTCAACTTTAACTCAACAGTACTTTTATATTGCTATGATTTCTGTTCATGAGGGTCTTTGAGGTCAGTGGTTTTATATCTCAGCAACAGCAACAAAACATAAATGAAAATTTTTGCTGTGAAGCTTCCTGCAAACACTTTTTTATACATCAGCTTTTCAAAAACAGTTATACTAAATATTAGTAATTGTGTGTCTTTAACTGTAGATGAAGGTATTGCAGGAATTAAGAGCTTGCCAAGAAATTCACATTGTGACATGAGTATTAAGTTTAATTAGGATCTACGTGAGTTTAAAAATCAGCATGCTTACATTTCAATTAAAAAGCAGAGGCGTCATTGCTTAACATAACTGTATATGTATAAGGATGACACAACTTTCCATTTAAGCACTAGCTGGTACCCAAAGGTAACCAGGAATTCCATGCAGCTGGGTGCATGGAAGCTCTGCCTCTCTGCACCCAGCACAGAAACCACATGTTGCTAGAGGTGGGATGAAGAATTCTGCAAGGCCCTAGCAAACTAGCCTAATGTGTTTGCAAACTTTTGTGAGCTTATTTAAACACTGGTATAAAGAGATGCAATAGGCCACAAGTTTGACTAAATATGAGCACATCTTCAAAACTGTGTGATGTTAATACATGTTCAGCACTCAGCTCATGAACAACAGTTAGTTAGATCTAGGGGCTCAGAGGTGCAACAGCATGTTTACAAGTGCAACTATAACATCAACCCTCCGGCTCAGAGGGACTTCCTCAAGTTACCGCACTCAGACTGTTGCAAACACAAATCTTGATTCAGGGGAAGCAGCTGAGATACAATATTAACAAATGACCTCCATATTTCTGGCTGTGTGTCAGCTCCACGCAGCATGGATGAGCAACAGGACTGGAGTTGCCCACTCCTGTGCTGCCGGGTGGCCTGGTGTAAAAGAGGTCACAGATCATAGAGTTGGAAGGGATCACGAGGGTCATCTAGTCCAACCCCCCGCAATGCAGGAATCTTTCACCCAATGTGGGGCTTGGAACCACCTGCACCTATAACAGTATTGCAGCAGAGGAAATCTCAGCAGATGTCGCTTGCCGAGGCAAAACACCTGCCTTTTCTGCACACACCAGTTAAAGGAGCAGCAGCCCTGGACTAACCCCGCCACTTTGCATCTACTAAGTGCCAGCTGCAAGGCAGCCGGCAGAACAGCAGGGGAAAAGCAGCCCGAGGAGGCGACCTCGGGTTTCCGCACCTTGATGCGCTCCCCGTCGATGTCGACGGCGCGTTCTCGGAAATCCACCCCGATGGTGGCCTCGGTGCGCTCCGGGAAGCGGCCCGCGCAAAAGCGGAAAGTGAGGCACGTTTTCCCCACGTTCGAGTCCCCGATGACGATGATCTTGAAGATGCGGGAGCGCGCGGGGGGCAACGTCCCCGGCCCCGCGTAGCTGCTCGACAGGCTCAGCTCCAGCGACGACTCCACCTCGGCCGCCGCCGCCGCCATCGCCGCCGGGCCCGTGAAGGCGCCTTCCGCTGTGCGCCGAGTCACTCGCGGCTTAGTCGCTCAGGCCCAACCTGGCGGAGGGATTCGCGTCGCGGAGGGGAGGCGAAAAAGGCCCGCGCGCCCCCGTCGCTCGTGCGCGCTCATTTCCCGCACCCCTCCCTGACAAGGCTTCGCTTCCGCACCTGAGGGCGGTGGCTGCTGCTTCACGCGTGTTAAGCCACGTAGAAGGAACAGCTCCGCCCCTTTCGCGGCATAGGCCGGGCCTGATAGGCGAAGAGGGCGAGGCCGTGGAAGGGGGCGTTTCTGCTCGCCTCAGCAGGGGGAAACAGGGACGACGGGAACACGAAAGCTCGCGAGATGTGGGATGTTATCGACCCGTCTTTAAATGGCGGGTTGGGGTTGGGGGCGGCAGCGGCCATCTGGCTGTCATTGTTCGCCAGCGCTGAGCTCGTGCCAGTCTCCTCCCCCAGTCCAAGCGCGTCTCACACCCTTGGCTGTCTCTCTCGTCCCCATACATATATACAAGCGGGAGTTACCCGGCGAGAATGATGGGCAGAAAGTTCCCAGGAAAGGCAATTCCCGCCCCACAGACCAAGCCTTAAAGCTTGCAGCGCCTCTGGCAGTAGCTGTGGGGAAAGCCATGAACACCAGCTCTGGCTGGGCACTGGACCAACAGGGCTCTTCCTAGCCAAGATCTGTTGCTCCCACAACAGATGGGAAAGGAAGGGTGAAAAAGTAGACCGCGCTCTTGCGCCTTTAAACAGCTGGGTAGATAGAAGAGTGAATTTCAGTACTGGTGGGCAGCTGCCAAAAAGGAAACTTCAGGTCAACCTGCTGAAACGCCCTTCTACAGAGTTAGCAAAGATGCAGGAACAGCGTCTTATTTTTTACCTGCAGTTCCAGATCATGGCAGAGATCAGCTATCCTGGGCAGTACATGAGCCTTTGAGCAGTAGCTTCTATTTACATATTCTCTACTTTCCTGCTGGAGACAGTGCTTTTCAGCAGAAATCTTCCTCCAAACTCCTCATATTCCTTTTTCCAAAAACCCAGCAACTTTGTCCATCTTCACTTGTTTTGCATAATTAATTTTGCTTCTCAGGGGGTGCAAAATGCAATGGAGCACCACCCCTTGCTCAGCTCATCTGCCTGCTTAAGTGGACAATATATTTTTAAAAACCTAACACAACCCTATACTTGCTTACAACGGAGCAAGCAAGTACCACCAAAATCAGTGAAATGCGTTTCCAAGTAGACCAGCATATGATTATTCTGCCTCTGGGCTGCCTTGCTTTTGCCTTCCTATAGGTCACACTGATCATTTTTTAATGACCCGCTACAAAAGGTGTGTGTGTGTGCTGCTTAAATAGTAATGACCAGATTACTGTGTGAGTTTTTATGTGTATATGATGCCCACTATATACCTACCTCCAAAATTTATGTCACTGCAAGATCACACAGTTGTAACTATAATGAAACATACTATCCTTGCTAAAAACAAAAGCCAGCACTGTAGGATCTCAGCACTTAAGAGAGTTTTAGTTGACCAACTATCGCTGGAAGAGGAAAAAGAAAGGTGTAATTATTAACCCAAGCCCATCTCCTCTTAGCAGAGCACTCTAGAAATAATGTGGCATCCTGAAAGACAATAGGGCTAATTCTAGAGAAATTTCCATGGAACATCATGACTACAGCAAGTTTCCTGAACCCTTCATTTCCTGAAGGGTTGCTGTATAATAAAGTGGCTAAGTTAAGGGGAAGAAAAACAAGCACGTAGGATACTAAGGTTTCCATATATAGATAACACTGAATATTTGCAGACTAGGCATAATATTCAGCTCTTGGTTTGAATGTAATGTAGCAGAGTGTCTCAGTAGCAGACAGCAAAATTATTTTCTTGGAAATAATAATCCATGGAAATATTGTAGTGCAGTTAACACAAAGTTATGACAAACTTATTTTGTTCAGAGATGTATACATGCCAAAAGGGCAAGGCTCTAGATGAATGACAAGTCAATACTTTCCTTCAACATTTTTTTCTTATCACAGAAAGAGTAATGATCTCTCTAAAGAGATGTACAACACTGAAAACCATGAAGTGTCAACTGTCAAGTTTCTCATACTGCAAATTATTTTTATCATTTTCTACACTGTGCCTTAGATTTCTTATCCCAAACTTCATAGCTTATAAAAGTTCTCATTTAAATTTGCAGTCTTCATAAAGATGTTGTATTTTGCAGAGATATTTACTATTAACTCCAGGAACGGAACCATTACTGCTAAGTTGCAAATTACTGTTCACAACAGCAGCCATTGTGGGTTAGCTTTATTGGAGAAGAGGGGCAGGAAGGGGAAATAGTGTCTCCAAGCACTGCTGCATTATGCATTGTGGGATTTCACCAACACTAACAAAAAGCTATTATAAGTAATTCATGTTACACTGGTCTTGCACTACATCTCTTCCGACAGCAGTCAGCAAATTCTATAGCCACACAGCTCTTTTTCAAAACATTTTATTGCATTATATTTGGTACCTTATGTTTGACAAAGGAAATTACATCTGTAACTGCAGGAATAAGAAGCTTGTCTGTTATTGAAAAAAAATCTCGGGCCCGTTAAAAGTTACAAAGTCATGGGCTTGCCTGAAACAACTGAGCAAGAAATATATTCTTAGAAATGTAGGGCTTCAAGTATTACAAACCTGTGACACTGTGGAAAAGTTCCAGAGGTATCTAAACTGCAGCACTTTTTTCTGCATAACGTGAACAAGGCCTGCTGAGGTTTTAAACAATTAGTCTCTCGATCAGTCACAAATTGGAAGTCAGGAGTTCCACTCTTTGAAATTTCAAGCCATAGTTATGTTCATTTATATTTTCACTGTACGTGAAAAATACATGCTGTCTTTTTAATGAGTTGGTGCCACATCACAGTGCATAATTTCATTTGGTTCTTGCATTACAGTTTTAACATGTACAGCCAAATGATGCTGTCATCATGCTCATCTCCTGAACAGCAGTGTTGATTTCTTTTCAAATTTTAATAAAAACAAAGTATGTTCTAACTGGTTCCTTCATTTAAAAACTGTGGTGCAAGAACACCAAACTGATCACGTGCAGTGAATTTCGGAGACACAACAAGCTAATTGAACACCTTATGTTTCGTTATTTTGCTTCATATTTTAAGTCCCAGTCTCTACAACAGCATTATATATGTATTGCAGGTTTGTCTGCAAATAGTGATTCACATTGCATACTTCCAAAGGGTAGAATCATCTCTGTATCAAAATCAGTCAGATGTTAAAGCCCCAACAACTCTTTGTGCTCAGTGAAAAGGATCCAGTGCTAAAACAGCATTTTTGCTGTCTGAGATAGTCATCTCAACAAGACAAATTTAAAGTAATATTTCTGCCACACACCTGCTCCAATGGGTGTTAAGCCTTCAGATTCCATATAAATTAGTTTAAAATGGGGTATGTAGATAAAGGATACTTTTCAATTTTAGCAGTGCTTAGTTTTTCTTTTAACTGAGCCACCTATATCCAGTAATACGTTACTTTATATTATATACTCGTCAGCAGGATAAAAAAAGTAAAACTTTGAAGGCAACCATTTTTACTCCTTCCATTCTGTGTAGGTTAGAACAATTCAGCAGGTGCGTGACAAAAATATTATACACCAGATACGGTCCAAAATCATTCCACTCCTTTAAAAAAGTTCACATTTCATTGGCCAGTTCTTCAGTTTCTGCAGATATATCTCCATTAATTGTGATCTTCATATCCTCTTCATATCCAGGGGGCATAAAAGCCAAAGCATAAGGGAAAAGCTTATGACAATTTGCTCTGTACATTTCAGCTGCTTCTTTACAGTCTCCAAGGCTACCATCATTCAATGCTTCCAATACCTCGATACAAGTCTAAAATGTGAAAACACAGTGTTAATCCTTTTAAAAGATCCTGTGTATCAATTCACATTACTGCTAGTTCAGTTTTCATTATTTAAAAAAAAATTCTTGCTTGAATGTTTAATATTTACATGTTTCTTTACATTAGAATACTATGAAAAGGATGCTTTTTCTGCTCCCTAGAGATTTATTAAATATTACAAGTTCCACTAACTGCAGAGCTCTTTCAACCAAGGGGTTGTTGTATCATTTGGAAAAGCTACACCTGATGCTAAGATAATCAATCATTCTGTATATCAGACATATTTACCTGAAGATTTCTGTTTGTGAGGGATTCATCAAGGCAAGTTGCCAGCTCCACAGCTCTTTTCTGGCTAGTAGAATCCAAATAATACACCATTTTGGCAGCTAGGAGAGAGGGGAAGTCATTCAGTTAATCATAAAATTGAAACAAAAAGGCTGAGATCTCTTAAAGTTACTTTCAGATGTGGCCACTGTTTTTTGCAAGTGGGCATTTCCATTTTGTAAACTAGATGTGCCCTTTGGGTAGAATAAGCCCTGAGTATGTGGGTAATTGCAGCAAGGCCAATGAGTATAGGATCAAAATAGGAATCTTATACCTTGGTCTGGCGTATGGAATGGGAAATGAAGTGCTTACTAACTCTCCCTCTCACTTTGCTCTATAAACCCTCTGACTTGTATCTGAAGTGTTCTATGAATGGAATAGCTTTCAATTGAGCAGGAGCTCCCACTGACTGAAGTGGCAGAAGTTCTGGAGGATCCCCCAGGTGAAGGGTTTTAACTCAATGGCAGAGCAACTGCTTAGATGGACCAATAGTATATGACAGTTTCCTATGTCCTAACTTTGCACGAAGTCTTCGTAGCACAAGGGACTCCATGGGCTGGGGTGCACTTCTGCCAACTGGATTTGTCTGTTTAGAGAAATTCAGGATCCAAGCCTCTATTTGTAAATATGGAAATGTGCATGCAGCATTGAGAGATCACAACCTAGAAAGGTTACATTTTAACTGCAATTTCTTACTTGACAGTAAGAGATAACCTAATCTATCAAAGAAACAAAAGCAAAGTTGCTAATTCTGCCTTGTTGTTGTTTGGAAAATTTATAAATGGGACTAGCTGCAATAACATCAAACACAGATTGCTACCCAGGGCTTAATGTTAAGTAATAGAAAAGGTTCAGGCAGTCTTTTTAAACAATGGTAGACTGTTACCATTACACAGTCTTAAGAATCCACCCTGTACAATGCTTTCAAAGCCTCCTTTACATATGTTATGAAGGAATCATCAACCTGCTACTGGGTAAGACTATATAACTTATCTTAGTAAAACTAGTATCATAATACCAATATCCCATTACTTTGATAACTGCCCACTACAAAACACTCCTCTCATTAACTAGTTATGCTTAACTGCTAAAGGTAGGATTTTAATAGCATTATTTTAAGGTCTAGCTCGTCTTTGTGCTACTTTTGCTGAGCCTGTGACAGCAACTGTGAAAGTCATTTGTTTATGCCACCTCCTTTGCTCAGCTACCTCATTACGAAGAATTAGTTCAAAAAATCTGAAACACTAGAATTATAATATTATGAGTCTGTATATCTATTATGCAACGGAACAGTTAAGACATTCCTGCTCTAAGATGGAAATAAGCAGCAGTGTAATACTGGGTTTCAAATTGTTGTTGTTGTTCAGTCGTTCAGTCGTGTCCGACTCTTCGTGACCCCATGGACCAGAGCACGCCAGGCACGCCTATCCTTCACTGCCTCTCGCAGTTTGGCCAAACTCATGTTAGTAGCTTCGAGAACACTGTCCAACCATCTCATCCTCTGCTGTCCCCTTCTCCTTGTGCCCTCAATCTTTCCCAACATCAGGGTCTTTTCTAGGGAGTCTTCTCTTCTCATGAGGTGGCCAAAGTACTGGAGCCTTAACCTCAGGATCTGTCCTTCTAGTGAGCACTCAGGGCTGATTTCTTTAAGAATGGATAGGTTTGATCTTCTTGCAGTCCATGGGACTCTCAAGAGTCTCCTCCAGCACCATAATTCAAAAGCATCAATTCTTTGGCGATCAGCCTTCTTTATGGTCCAGCTCTCACTTTCGTACATTACTACTGGGAAAACCATAGCTTTAACTATACGGACCTTTGTTGGCAAGGTGATGTCTTTGCTTTTTAAGATGCTGTCTAGGTTTGTCATTGCTTTTCTCCCAAGAAGCAATGACAAACCTAGGGTTTCAAATTACTAAACTTTATTAAGCACTGGGATGTTTATTTTTAATATGAGAGAGCATTTAAACATTTAATCCCTCACACAAAACTGAACATGTAGCTTGTCTCTAGTATCCTGACTCTTTGACTTTTGAAAGAAATACATTCTAATGTTTTCTGATTGATGAAAGCCATCTTGTCATAAACTGGCATGAATGTAATTGGTATGGTAGGCAAGATCTCACGTGTAGGACCAAGAGTGGTACATTACTAGGCAGCAAAATTAAAAACTGCCAAGATAAATTTGGAATATGCAGCAAATTACATACCAGATAATCTGTGTGGTAGTGAATCATAGTTCTGTTTAAGGAAAGTTTCATTGAAGTTCTTTGGATTAGTTGCACCAAAAAGCCGATTCATTTCTTGATTCAACACTGTTCTGACTGTTTCTGGTAGATCTTTGCTTTCAGAAACTGTAATGTTAGAAAACACATTTAACTGCTGCAGAATATGTTACGCTTTAATACACTTATTAAAAATTGTAGCTGCTTCTTCTATTAAAGCCTCAAGATGGCCTGTCAGAGTTAAATGAATAGTTTTAAATTTATAGCAGAATGGGAGACACTTAATTCAATATGCTTGCTTTTTTTTTTTTAAAGAAAAAAAATCAGTAATTTAAACTCATGAACTACAGTGGTACCTTGGTTTACAAACTTAATCCATTCTGGAAGTCCGTTCTTAACCAAAGGTTCTTAAACCAAGGCATGCTTTCCCATAGCAGCGGGGAACTCAATTTACAAATGAAACACACTCAACAGGAAGCGAAACATGTTCTGCTTCCAAGGCAAAGTTCACAAACCAAAACACCTACTTCCGGGTTTGCAGCGTTCTTAATCCAAGTTGTTCATAAACTAAGCTGTTCTTAAACAAAGGTACCACTGTACTTTATACTGAGGGACAGAAATGGTCTGTCTAGTTCAGTACTGTTTATTCTGACAAGTTTTGGTTCTCCGGGGTGAAATTTGATAATCATTTGGAAGTACACAAGCCCTGCTTTACAATGAGAAACCAAAATGAGTTGCAGGCAGGGCTTTCCTGCAGTTTGTCTATATCCAAGAACACTGCCCCACCCCAATCCCAGCCATTCTTTTCTTTACTGTTCATGTACTTCGTCAACGTATTGATTCTAAAAAAACAACACCCTAGTATTGTGCGATTTCCCCCCCTTCTCTGAAGAGGACCATAATGATAAAAGGTAGCATACTGAACCAGGCATTTTAAACTTGCAAGTATTATGCAGTAACTGAAAGATTAAACTGAAGAAGGAGAGAGAGAAACTGGACAGATCCATACACTCAAATCAGAAAATATAATCAATTTTGTTGTTTGTATTTGAGTAAACTGTTCAAGAGTCTTTTTCAGGTATAAGGTATGACTGACTATAATAGCGTCTGGAATTATGATTGCTAAGTTCATACCACTGCTGAAGAGGTGAATCATACACTCATGGAGCCATGGATGACTAGGGTCAATAGCAAATGCTCTCTTCACAGACTGCAGCATAAGGAGGAATTTTTCTGCAGGAGACAAAATAAATTGGTACCACATTACAAGATGTTCTAATGTACTAGGGAATTAGACTCAGCAAATAAATACAACAGAAAACCTCAATATACTTTAGATGTTATGATCAAGATAATTACATTTGAAATTATGATTAGGATAAATGAGATGAAGGTCATTATGTTTATGTTCTACATTTTCAGCAGAGGGATATGCCATGGTCATGCAACCTATATACCAATATAACAAGTTTTATTCAACTTAACTGCAGTGAGTTCTGGGAACTACGAAACAAAATACCGGTTTGCTGACTTGGACCTAAAGAGCCTCATGTGCAAATGGAAAACATTTCTGCTAGTGAACTGAAGCTTTTCTAGCACACCACTCCTGCCTTCTAAAGGCTTCTCCTAGAAGTTGGGGGACCATTATAAGCAGTGTCTGATAATGCAGAGAGTGCTGTTGCACTCAGATCCTGCTTGGAGGCTTCCCAAAGGCATTTGTTTGCTGACTGTGAGAAGCTGCTGGACTGGAAAGCTATGGAGAGGGGGAAATATTTAATAATAATAATAATAATAATAATAATAATAATAATAATTTATACCCCACCCATCTGGCTGGGTTTCCCCATGTGTACAGGGCATTTGGATCAAGACTTAGCTTTGTGAAATATTTTAACTATGCTACGGTATGTTTAGGAAATTATTTTTTATTTATATGGCTAATACTGGAAAGTTATTGGTTTTACAAAGATTACTATTTTTTTCTCATAAACCTGACATACTACAAGGCAGCAATGTCTTTTAGCTTTCATACCAAATGCCAAGCAGTGAGAGAGTTAAGATTTAAAAAAAATGTAATCTAAATACCGGACGTCAACATTTCTTCCAGACTGTCAGTTCTGACAATCAAAATTTGTTGATATAGACCACCTTAGTGCCAATGGAGTCCTCAAGCTCTTGGCAATCACAAACAATACATAAAACAATTCTGCAAGAGAAAAAATTTGTAATCTTCTGAAACATGGTTTCCTTTTGTGCAGGGTTCTCAACTTACTTACAATAGGATTCTATGTTTATAAAAAGAACTCCTAAGAAAATAATGACAACTCATTACAACTGATAACCAAGTGGGGAAGGTGTCTGAACACTCCATCTCAACGCCCAGTCTGGTATGGAAGAAAACAGGAAGACTCCTGCTCCTTCTAACATCTGCATGCGTCTTGCTTTTGTACACTGGTGTATTTCCACTTCAGTTTACCTTCCACTTACCTTTCCTGAAGTAAATTTCAAAGGCAAAAAGATGGGTTTCTATTTTGTTCTTCACCAAGTTCTTCAATGGAGTTAAAAACTTAATAGCTTCCTCCAAAGGAGCTTCAACCTAAACATGCATTTTTTGTGTGTGACAAAAGAGAAAAAGTTGCAAGAGGACTTTTCAGAAGAACTCTTGTCAGACAGAAACACTGCTTTTGCTGACAATCACCAATGAAGAAACTAGAACTCTTTCATTCTTAGTGCCCAATGTCAGTAGAGGCAAGGAGCAGATTTACTCCTGGCCCCAAATACAGCCCATATCCCTTATAAGTGGCTGCTATTCATTTCTACAGGCAAAAGTAAAGCGTTGCACACAAATCTTGTGGTGTTAAGCAAAATCTGGCCTCCTGATACTTGATATCCCTGTCACTAAGACCTGGGATACACAGGTGGAGCAAATGTGCATTATCTCTATACTGGGTTCCTTGCAATATATAAGACATTCATTCATACATCCCAAATAAAACATGCATATGTGTTCTTATATGGACCCAATTCAAATGCTGATAAACCACAACATTTGGCCCACAAACCCATCTTCACTGAGCACTTACATGATGCTATATATGAGGCAGGTAAAGTTGAAGCTGGGCCAAAAAGGGGTTTACAGACACCACCAATCCGCTGATACCGTGTTTCTCCTAAAATAAGACACCGTCTTATATTCTTTTTCCCTCCAAAAAACACGGTATGGCTTATTTTCGGGGGATGTCTTATTTTTATTAAGTATGGTACAGCAATATATCAAAAGCAGAGGATTTTCTACCATAAATGGTTCTGCCAGCTCTCTCCACGGTACTCCCAGCGGCGCGCGCTGCGGCTGCTCCTGGGTCCCGCCGGCACAGGGCTCCAAGTGGCACGCGCTGCGGCTGCTGGATGAGTCCCGCCGGCTCGGGGCTTCACACAATACGCGCTGCTGCTGCTACCGGTAGCTGAGTCCCGCTGGATCGGGGCTCCCAGCTGCGCGCGCTGCAGCTGCTCCTGGGTCCCGCCGGCACAGGGCTCCAAGCGGCGCGGAGAGCCTTCCCTCTCCCCGCACAGGAGCCCGTCGCGCTCGCCGCCCATGCCCAGCCCGGGCTTTGTGGCAGCGGCGGCGGCAGCTGAAGCGGCGGGGAGAGCCTTCCCTCTCCCCGCACAGGAGCCCGTCGCGCTTGCGCCCATGCCCAGCCCGGGCTTTGTGGCGGCGGCGGCAGCTGAAGCGGCGGGGAGAGCCTCCCCTCTCGCCGCACAGGAGCCCGTCGCGCTCCATGGCGGCTGAGGCAGGAGCTCCATGGCGGCTGAGCAGGAGCCGCAGCGCGTGGCTCTTCAAAGCTCAGTCCGATCGGGGCTTTGCTTAAAGAGCCGTGCGCTGCGCTCTTCAAAGCAAGCCCCGATTGGGCTGAGCAGGAGCTGCGCGCTCCGGAAATGCGCTCACCTTACCACGTCTTACTTTCGGGGTACGGCTTATATTTTCTAACCTCTAGAAAACCCTGCTACGTCTTATTTTCTAGGTATGTCTTATTTTTGGAGAAACACGGTAGCTGCTGCCTGCAATACCCTTTGCAAGGTGCTTCGAAGTCCTGCTGCTTGGAGCGCACCATGCACAGCCAAAGTCCCAACATCAGTTCCCTTTGGGAACTCCCTAATGCAGTTGAAGGGGCTGAATAAAGTGATTTGGGTTTTGTCAAAGCACTTCCTCCAGTACTTCAAATACAAACTGCTTTTTTTAAAAAAAGAAAGAAAATAATGGCTGTATTTAAAAATAGAGTCTCACCTGCCCCAGGAAGCAGTTTGTATTCAAAGCACTTGAAGAAGCACTTTGAACACAAATGATTTAGCTGTTTCTGGTTTCATTCTTCAGTGCAACAGAACAACAACTGTGAAAATGCCCTGATACTTGTGACTGAGTTAGCATGCAAGAGTAGCTTTTAGAGTGACATGCTTTTGTGTAGAAGTCTCTTTAAATAGTTCTGTGTAAATGGTTGCTCAAACACAATTCACATTCCAAAGTTTCAATACCTTTGCTAGTTTTTCAGGAATAAGCTCTTCCTTTGGTCCTCCAATTTCTTCATCGTCGTCATCTTTCTTCTTTTTCTGGTTTCGTTGCTGCTTTTCTTTTTCAGCGTTCTTTTTCTCCTCCTCCAACTGAGCCTTTTTCTGAGCCCTCCTCTGCTTATTACGTAGCTTCTTTAGCTCCTTATCTGACATATTTGCTATACAGAAAAAAATACTTCGTTGACTATGAATAGAAAGATTCCTTAAAAATAACAAATCCTAGATTCTTACAGTTCAGGTTATTAATACCATTTTCTAAACAAGTTTTCAAATTCCAAATCATGGCCCAAACCTGGATGACTTTCGTTAGAAAAGGCATAGCAACTTATCTATAATGCAGCTTCACCCAGAACTATTTGGATTGCCACAATATACATTTTGTAACTTATCCCAGAAGATCAAGAGAATACGCAGAACCCTTAATTTGTACATTTTCAGAACATGAAGTCTATGTGAATGTATACTTAGGATGCTTTCAAAAAGTTATTGGATGGCCAATATAATAACACTACAACTCCTTAAAATGTAAGCTATATATTTAAATTTGACCTTTTTTTAAAAACAACAACAAAAACCAAGCAAGCATAGCACAGCATGCACCTTTTACAGCAACACAACTACTCCCACCAATTTTGTGTCTCGTGGCAATGGAAATGACACAAAAGGACAATATGGCTCAGTATATAAAAAAAGCATAGTTTAAAATAAACTATGGTTCAATTTGCACAAGCCCTTTACTCCTCATGTGCTCATGGCTATGCTGCTCTGTGAAGGAAACAAGCTGGGAAACAAGACTGGTTTGCAATGTGCAAACTTCTCTCCAACAAACCATGAGCAAAGGCCAATCTTTGTTCCTCCAAATCACAAGCATTATGACCAGCCAGATTCTGGCTTGTTTCCTTTCCCACATGGCACAGTGAGTAGCAGGGAAGGAGCAAGGAGCTTGAGTGTGTTAAACCAGAGTTTATTTTAAAGTACGGTTTAACATTGCATGAGAAATGAGCCATAAAATACTAGAAGCAACTTATACCTGTGTCAGCCTCGTGCTCTTTGTTCTCATCTGTCAGAGGGTTATCATGAAGCTTCAAGTATATTTCTATGGCAATTCTTGCTGCCTTAAAATAAAATGGGTGCTGTCGAAGTACATCTTCTAGCTTCAACAAGTCCACATATGATCGAAGCGTAATTTTCCTCATACAGTATGTGTGGAAGTCAAATTGGTCATCTGTGATTTCTACAAAATGCTAACAAAATAGTATGTTATTTAGTAAGCATGGGGAAGTACAATGAGAAAGTTCCAAAACTAAACTTCAGAACCATAATTAGAAGCGCTGATAACACAATCGAGGAGAACCCAAAATTTAGCACTTTAGAGGCCATAATTCAGTGATAAATCATGCACAACAACCCAGATAGAAAGTCATGATTCAGTCCTTCTTATCTCTAGTTCAAAAGGCTCTGGTAGCAAGGCAGGGCTGAACCTGAGACTCTGAAGGCCAAATTAGATATGGCATTATGCAAGCACTGCGTACAGCAGTCTTACATTGGAACGTATTTCAAAAACTAGTGTCAAATCAGAGGCAATTCCAAGTATCAGTTTGGCAAATGAGGAGCATTCCCTGTAGGCTCTTTTCTATAGTTTTCCATGCTATCTAAATGATGTCTTGATTCAAAACAAGGTTTGAAGTGGGTCTGCAAACTGTGGTAACCATACTTTGCTAATTCAAATGTCATGGTAAGGAAACCTGAATGTGACAGGGGAACAGGGAAATGGAACGTACGGTCCCACAGAGATTCTTCTCAATCATCAAACTATGTTTTGATGTTATGTCTGAATTGAACACATTATAAATTATGGCCTTAAGTAGTATAATGAGAGATAAAGCACAGCCCATGTTTAGATACTCCGGAGGTTCAGAACAATACACTTAAGACATTCGTCAGACTTGATTCCCGAGAACGGACCACTAAGAAATATTAAATTGGTCATCAGGTACATACTCTCTCAATTTCGTGGCATTTTTTAAGTGCTTCTCCAAATTTATTCATTGCTTTATAAGCTTGGGCACATTCTGTCTGGAACCACATGCATTGCATTTCATTCAAGTTCTCCACTGCTGAAGTCCCTTCCTAGAAAGGAAAAATTAGGAAAAAATAAATACAAGGCAAGCTGCTACAAATATTCAGCTTATAAATATACAGTTAACTAAGAAGGATATGCAATATTTTGACTCTGAAAGGTATTTCTAACAAACTTTTTCATTTTTCTTACAGGAAGAAAAACATGCTTACATAGTATGGCCAACATTGTTGACAAGTACAACAGACAAGAAACAACACATCAATATTGTGTCCAAATGTGAGTTTCAAAAGTTTGAATGTGCAAAAAGGTCAAAAAGGGCATTCTAGTACACGCTGAACTGCTTTGTTGCTGTGATTGGGGGACAGGTAGGAAAGCCAACGTGTATAAAAGGGAAAACCTCATCTAGAAACTGAAATGCTTTACTTTAATGACAATAACAGCTTCCTTCAGACCAGGAGTAGCCAACTGCGGTGACCTCTGGATGCTGTGGACTACAACTCCCATCAGCCTTGACTGTTGGCCATGATAGCTTGGGCTGACGGGTGTTGCAGTCTGAACCACCTGGAGGGGCTAGTTACCTCCAATTCAGACACTGATTTACTTACATACTTTTATGTAAGTAAACCAAGTAACCCCTAAACTCTTTTTAATAACTGAATATGCAGTGCTGTTCAAAGCAATGGCCTACACTGGGCACAGTAAGCTAAAAAGTACAGTAAGCCAAACAAACCCTTGTAAATTTGGAACACATTTCTTCTGCTTCTTTTATCAAGTTGGCTTTCAACATGTACTTTGCACATTTGGAGTTAATAAACCTGTCCGCTGTGTCCAGAGCTTGAGCCTCATCCATCCATCTTGCAGCTTCTTTTATGTTTCCAGCATGCTTGAAAAGACAAAACAAAAGTAAGCTAGATAAATGCAGTAAACTGTAGCTTGCCAGGTTCAACTCAATGCAAAGATAAAAGTAAGAAAGGTGCAAGGTGCTCCTCATTAAAACAGGCCGAAAACAATTCCCAACCCTAACAATACAATTATGTTTACTCTGAAGCAAAGGTCACAATGCTCAAGGGAGTTTACTCTCAAGTAACTGTGCATAGGATTATAACTTAAATCAGGGTTAGCCAACATGGTGTCCTCCAGATGCTCTGGACTTCAACCATTATCATGCACCACCAGCCATGCTGCCTGAAGGCGACAGCAGTTGTATTCTAAAATATCTGGAGGGCACCACACTGGCTACCCTTGGTTGAGATCAGGGCTTTCCAAACTTTGGTCTCCAGCTATTTTTGGACTACAACTCCCATCATCCCTAGCTAGCAGGACCAGTGGTTAGGGATGATGGGAATTGTAGTCCAACAACAACTGGAGACCCAAGTTTGAGAAACCCTGGTTTAGATCATCTAAGCCATCCTTTCTTATTTAGTAACCCGTTATCCTCCCCCCCCCTTTTTTTTTTTGAGAAATGCATCCAGATCCTCTAAAATTGGTATCTGAATGCATGGCTTAAGTACCAGGAGACCGGGTATCATTGGCCAATAGAGCAAAAGAGTAATAGAAAGATAGCATGCTGAACAATAAACTGAAGTCCCACTCTATAACAAAGAACAAGCAAGTTCTCTTCTGACTTGCAATCCCTGTCAGGCACATTTCCAAGTTCTTTTCCACAACCATAATGAGTAGAACTGGTACGGATGGTGGCAGAGATTGGATTTTTAAAAAAGAAAAAGAAAAAACAACAACCCAGACATCCTGATACTGAAGTTCTGTGCCAGACACTGCTATGATGATGCTATGATGATTATATACTGCTTCCAGGAGCAGAGGTAGCACACCCCTGATTTTCAAGTGCCGAGAAGCAGCATCATTGCCCAACTGTCCAGCTTGTGGGCTTCCCAAAGGCATCAGGTTGGGAAACAAAAAGCTGGACTAGAGAGGCTTTGGGGCTGATCCAACAGGGTTTTTAATGTTCTTATGAGTCCTGACCGAAAGCCAAATCATCTGCTCATTCTCCAAATACAAAGTAAAAGAATCAAGAAGGGTAGTGCTATGTGGCAAAAGCCTGCTGCAATAATAAAAAGAGTTACCTTATAGATTTTAGCTTTCACAAGGAAGAGTTCTATCAAGGTGGGTGTGCTTTCTATTGCAGCATTTATATATTCCAGAGCTATGGATGGCTGCCCAATTTTGTCATAGTGTTGTGCCAAGTAGTACTGGACCCAGAGTAAAGTCGTTGGAGGTTCTTCTTTACCGTCATCTATTTGGAGGAAATTTCACAGGGTTTTTTCCCCTTTCCATTTTATAGTAAGCTGCACAAGGAAAAACCTAGTGGCATGCTATTTGCTACTGACTGCCGAGAAGCTATTATATAGAAAGGGGGTGGATTGGTTTGTGAAGCTTATTAAAATACAGGTGGTTTAAACTGTTCCATTTCATGCTCATATTTTTCCCTTTAAGAGTATCGCATATCAGGTTATATAACTTAACTAGAGGTGTTCTACAAAGTACCCAGGTATTCTACAAAGCACACTTCACATCTTAATGTGAGCTGGGCTGAGAACTCTGTGTTGAAGCTGCAGCTCTAAGACAGGAATGAAGGGCAGGCCTAAGTCACCAGGTGCAGCTCCACCGCTCAGCTGCATCACGGCAGCATGGAGAAAGGGTGCTGAATGTGAGTATATGTGAGTGATACAACCCTTCATTTAAGCCACTGCCGTCTAAGCATAGAGCAGAATAAGCTTGGCTGCCCAAACATGGCTCTACCCATATGATGCAAGGCTGTCGGCTATGGCACACCCTGAGTTCAGTTGATCCTAAGACTAGATAAGCCTGTGATAGAGGAAGCTATGGGCAGGAACAGGTATGGGAGGTGCAGGTGCAGGTGAAAACCAGGCTACATCGATTGTTTTATACCTATTCTCCACCCCAACCGTTTTCTTGAGGAGCATATTCCTAGCTACAGAATAATAATATAACATGCGGCACTCACCATTTGGGTTAAATAATCTGCAACTTTTCAGAGAGGTTTCATAACCTACCACTAGCTCTTCTATGATTGCCACCTACATACACAAGACAACAAATAAATAAAGTACCTATTAGTAGTTTAATTCAGTGGACTGCAAATTCAGAGTCAAACCCGTCTCCATGAAGTCCTACTTCATAAATAGAAGTATAAATCAGAATTGGAAGAATGAACTGTTCTGTCCACATAAGAGTCTGGTCAGTAACTACTTTTACAGGAGGGTTGCTTCACTTCCTACTCAAGAAGTGATGGGCTAGGCCGCAGCCAAACATCCCACAAAGTGGAGTAGATCCTTATAAATTGTTCTCTTGCCACTAGGCTAACAACTAGGGCCCCATATTTGACAAAGAAGCTTCCAGATCTTGAACCTAATTCTAGAGAATACTTCAGTTTAATTGCAGCCAATAGCTTAACAGCAGTTACTTTATATAACATTACACTTCAATTTTCAAGGTATGACATTAATCAATAGTTTACAACAGACCTTCAACAGAAGCCTAACTTGTAATCCAAGAATAAATTACCAAGTCCTACAAAACACATATAGCTTTGCGAAAGTAGCACATCATCACCATCATCATTTAAGTTTCAGCATGTAAGAGGTCTGTTTTATAGCTCATATTCTACTTCCCTATACACAGGGGCTCAGTCAGTTCACAAGTACTCATATTTCAGATGCACATATATACTGCTTGATTACATTCCAGACTGGGAATGCATTCAGGGCCCTCTGGGGAAGCTGCAAACACACTGACAGTAAAGAGATTTTAGCCCATGAACATTGCAGGGATCCTGGAATGAAATTGTTCTTTCTGTTCTTGTTTCACCCAGAGCCTTTCCATCCCCAACAAATTTACATCCTTAACCTGGTTCTATGAAAATTAACATTTATAAAGGACATTATTGTGAATCTCTACATAAGTTTTTAAGGTTCCAGATAGGCCTGTTCAGCATAAGAAAACATAAAAGTGTTCAGCATAAGAAAACAGAAAAGTGTCTGATGGACTTTTCTAAGAGAACATTAAAAAGCAAAGCACACAGATGTTATAATGACCTTTTCTTTATCTTTGTATAGTGATCTCAAAGTATTGAAGACCGGTGGGCAGCCTTTGCTGAAATTCATCCTCAGAAATTTATCCAAACATTCCGTAAATTTTTCACCTAGAAGAAAAATGTCACAAATGTTACTTTGCATGCTGGCAAATAAAAAAAGTTTAAGCCAAATGAAGTGCTACATTAATCACTCTCTTTCTTAGGCTAAATTAAGGTGAAGTTTAATATCTCCTGCAGTACAGGGACACAACTCTACCAATCACTTCAACAATGCCCCGATAGAAGCACCTGTGACTCTAACAACAGATCAGTCTTCTCCAACCTGGTATGCTCCAGAAGTTTTGGACTACAACTCCCATCATGCTAGACCCTGGGTGAGAACCCAGAGGCTGAGAAGGACGGTGTGTAAGAAGGAAAATGAGCTGGCATTGATTTCTATATATTGGTAACTCTGTATTAATGTAACATTTTTATATGTAAACATTTTGTAACTGTGTATTTTTGTAATATTTTGTTTGGGTTATATGTTGTTGCTCTTTTTATTGTACACCGCTTAGAGATATTTTTAATATATTATAAGTGGTATAGAAATTAAATAATCAAATCAAATCACCCTGACTTATGGCAGTGCTGGCTCAGGCTAATGGGAATTGAGAGTCCAATGCAGCTAAAGGGCAACAGGTTGGGAAAAGCTGCAGTATAGAGACAGGATATGAAAGTAACCAGGAATTTGGAACCATGCTTTCTAATATTTAAAGCTGGCTAAAAGAAAGCAAAATTTTGATGCAATTTCTAGGTGGCTAATAACAAGGTGATGTAGCAAGAAAAGGAGGCACTCTAATCTTGTAACTCATTCTCCTAATTGCCAAAATGCAACTCACCGGACAAAAAGTTCAATGGCAGTCTTCTTGGAACGAGTCCCCTTGGGTACTTAGTCCAAGCTTCTTCGTAGATCTTGAACCGTTCTAACATGTTGGCTAGAAGAACAAAAACATGTCATTTGGGATTTAAGGTGGCCAATAATTTTCATGATTCCAAATGTAACTGAAACTACATTCACTTGGGTAACTTCCATGGACAAAATCCAGAGTGTCTCTTTTCATACTCCTGGTGCTTGAATAGTAGTATTTTTTTCCCTTTACACAGGTTTCACATGCAGAATTGTAAACCACTCTTGCAATTTCCCTATATTTAAAAAACAGGTTCCTACATTGCATGAGAGTATCGGGGGGGGGGGGGAGAGAACATTCTCACATGAATTTGTCTTAACCCCCTTTAAAGCAGTCCACGTTGGCAGCCATTACTACATATTTTACAAGTGACAGATGGCATACTGAAAAGAAGAAACCAAAATAATTATTGGCTTGCATGCCTTCATGCAAGGATTGTGGATTCTGCTGCCTTCAAGTTATTCCTCTGACACAAATGGTACATCAACAGTACTTTAACAGTACAACCTTATTCTCAGGAATAACGTCCCTTGACACACACAGCGTCCATCTGCAGGCATGGACACCCCCCCCCAAATGGTATTGAAAGCTGCTTAAAGAGTTCCAGAAGAACTGATAGGATCGCACTCTCTCCCTACATTTCCAATGGGAAAAGGCTGCTTCTGTTCCAAAACCAGGTCTGAAGTTTGACTGGAAATGATCTGAATAGGATCTTCCAACACTGACTGGAGTTATCCCGTCACCACTTGCTCTGCCGCCTTGCTGAAGAATACAATAATCTCTCAGTCCAAAAGATCTAAATTAGGCTTCTCAACAAGTCCCGCTTTAAGGGCAGTAGAGAAAACTGCATCCCTCAAGGAGGCATTCACAACCTCCAAAGCACACATGGACAGCTCCATTCTGACAGAGTTCAACAGCCAGGATGGGCAGGGATCCAGACAAAAGGTAGGTCTTACCCCACAGATCACCCTTTCCCAGTCCAATGAAGAAAACCAGTCCAGTGTGCGTCTTGCCACGTGTGCTGGTCCAATTACAATTGAAAGAGGCTCAAAGTTGTCATGGAGGCCATCAAATCCTGAGCTACCTCCTCATGATGTATCTTCAGTGTGAATGCTAAAGTCTCTGAAAATAATCAGCCTTGGGGTCCTTTATACTACACTCAGAGCTGAAGCAGGAAGAGTGTTTGATAGTGGCCATGTTCAGTTCCCAACACCAGCTGCAGAAACTTTATCCTGGCTTACCTGCTCAACAGGATACCTGAGCAGGGGAGCAAATCATTAAGGATCGAACAACCTTGCTGCCCCTCAAGTGTACACTGGTGTCATGTCCTGAAACCAGCAGAATATATTTGGGAAAAGTAACTCACACCCCACTTCATCCAACCAGGTTTCAGTGGCACAAGCCTGATTGATCTATTCTTGCACAAGGGAGCCAGTAACAACAGACTCCTCGTCTTGACTGAGCTGGCATTCAGCAATGGCATGCTTGAGGGTAAAGCAGGTAAACCTTCCTGATTACCAAGATTGGAGGGTGGGCAAGATGGAGAGCAAGTGCAGAACTGTCTTGTTCACCATCCGCTCCAGTAACTCTGCCCTCCACCATCTCCGCTACTGCAAATTTTAGAAAAGATCTTAAATTCGAAACACACCAACATATGAATTTTCCCTTCCAAAAAATGACAAATCTATGAGCTTAAAAAGCAGTGGTGGATTTTGAGTCTGGGATAGCTCAGTTGGTAAAACATGAAACTCTTAATCTCAGGGTCATGGGTTCTAGCTCCACGCTGGGCAAAAGATTCCTGCATTGCAGGGGGTTGGACTGGATAGTCCCTTCCAACTCTACAATGCTATTAATACAATCAGCACATAGTGCATAGACTGAATTGTTCCAAGTGTTCATCATTGACGTAGACAAGAACCAACCTGATCACACCTGAAGAACTCAAATATGCAGTGTAGAAAAAGTTGTGTTGACCTCAGTTTTATACTACTATGAACTTCTTAGAAAAGTGAGACATAAATGGATAAAGAAAGAAATGTACATTAACTCACTTTTACTGAGATTCAAAATATACTGCAATTCTTGAAGCATAGCCTACATAAAATGAATTCATCTCCCACCACTAATTTGTGTGTACGTTTACACATAGAGCACTTCTCATCCATCATACACAAGTCTTCTTCAAAAAGGAAAGTAAATTCACCACAATTCAGTTTGCTGTGAAAAGTAACTGAGGATTATGACAAAATATATGCTCCTATCACATATAAAAATCAAATAAGGGCTTTGTTATTTACAGGTTCGCACCTAACTTGGTGCAAGCTACATTGTTACCTGGTTTGAGTGCCTTTTCTAAACCTTTGTAATAAGCCCAGTTTTCAGGATTTCTTTCTTGCAATCCTCTATATATCTCAGTGGCTTCTTCCAGCCTGCAGAGTTGTAACAGAAGTTCTCCTGTTAAAAATGCAGAGTTATAAATCAGCAGTGAGAGGGTATTTAATATATACATATCTATATATATTGTGCCAATGAAACAATGTATTTCTAAGTATCATGGAGCTAACCTTCAACATGCTACATTTCCCTTTTCTATCAAGCAAAGCCTATTTTACTTGTCTGAAGCTACTACAGACCATATGCGTTGTTAAGATACAACAGTTGTCGCTAACCAAAAAAAAAAGTCTTCACAAAGTTGCTGAATAATATCTAACAGACTTCTGATTGTCCAAACAGAATAGACCTTTCCCCCCTCACCCCCTGCATGCCCCCAAGATTTGCTATCATATTTTGCACCAATGTAACCTAACATACTTTTGTGTGAAGGGCACACAGACTACCAATATGTTCCAAAATTTTATTCAAAGCAAGAAAGGCCTGAAATACGCTTTAAAAAAAATACAACCAAGGAATATGAAGATGCTGAATTCTGTACTTTTGAGGACTGGAGGAGATGAAAGTCACAGCAACAATGTATAATATAGTCCTGCTAAGGTTTAAGCCAATTATTATTAAATTTCATTTATGAATCATTTCCATTGGGGCATCTCAAAGCAAATTACAATAAAATGACATATTACATATATAAAACCAGCTAAAAGCAAAACGTTAAAATATTATGAAGTTTAAATCACCACCACATATGGAAAATCAATTCACACTCAGGACAGGTACCAGCTGGGATAAAGATTTTAGAAAGCTTGTTGAAAGAGCAATGTCTTTAGCAGGCACCAAAGAATAAACGCCTGTCCGATATGCAAATAGGAGAGTTCCAAAGAGCAGGCAATGCCACACTGAAAGTCCCAATGCCTGTAGCATGTGGAATGGACCTCCTGATAAGATGGTTATCTGCAGGATGGCCTCTGCTGCAAAATGCAGCTATTGTTTGTGTATGTTATCTGTGAGAAGAAGTGCACTTGTATGAGAACATCTGCCCTTTGTTGTTGGGACTCAGCTCTTTCATCAAGAATTCTACGGAACATAATTCAACATAGAGCTACCAAATCATTCCACCAGTGCAAGCATTTCTGCTTGCCTGATGGAACAATCTGTTCTCTCTTCACCCCCGTCCCTCCGAGGTGCTGTTCTGGGGTTCTGCCAACCTCTCCCCAAAGCTAATGGGGGGTGAGAAGGGGAAGAAGCCCCACTAAGCTGGTGGAAGTCCTTATGTGGGCTTCTATTGGCGGGGCTCGTTAATTAATTCCCACCCTATGTCATATTGCTACTCTATTTTTGTGAAAACACGAGGAACAAATTTTATATCACACTGTGACGACTAAAGCATTTTGTAAAGATTTCTCTAAATGCATTCAACTGAATGTGTCTTCAAATATCCACCATCAAGCCAGTAATCTATATTCAAATATGAATTTGAATAGTGGACAATGCTGAAAGTTTAGGAACAATTAGCCATGGGCACTACCACAGACTATTAAGAATTCTTCCTAAGCTTTCAGAATTGTACATTATTCAAATCTGTATTTGTATGAAAAATTTACTAGAGAGTATGGTGAGATAGGGACGTGGGTGGTGCTGTGGTCTAAACCACAGAGCCTAGAGCTTGCCGATTGGAAGGCTGGCAGTTCGAATCCCCGCTACGGGGTGAGCTCCCATTGTTCGGTCCCAGCTCCTGCCCACCTAGCAGTTCAAAAGCACATCAAGTGCAAGTAGATAAATAGGTACCGCTCCACCGGGAAGGTAAACAGCATTTCCGTGCGCTTCTCTGGTTCACCAGAAGCAGCTTAGTCATGCTGGCCAAATGACCTGGAAGCTATCTGCGGACAAACACCGGCTCCCTCGGCCTATAGAGCGAGATGAGCGCACAACCCGAGTCGTCAGCGACTGGACCTAACAGTCAGGGGTACCTTTACCTTTATTATGTTGAGATAGTATTTGCCATGGACATAATGCACATTCTAATAAATTATTTTTCTGCCTGTCCAAAGTTAGATATTTCATTTTTCTAGGGCCAGAACCACTGACAGTGAAAGCGGAACTCTTATATCAAAGACTGTATTTTTCTTGCCTCAAAGTGTGCTGACACAAACAATATTCCAGCCACACAGAACAGCAGTGAAACAATTTATTCCAAGAATACACAGAAAAAACATTATTTAGGTTTCAAGGAAATTAATGTATAATATATTCAATTAAGTTCAAGACTTAAGGCCAGCTAGCCTCCAATTGTTCTTGCTTCCTGGTTACAATAAAAGATCACACCCACTTACCAGATTGTTGCCAGCCTTTAAAAGAATCAACTCTATTATTAATTTAACATGTAGAAATATATATAGCACTACCAAATAAATATATAGCACACTTTGAACTTGCCAATTAATTAGTGAATTGACAGGCAACTTATTTCTTATTCATTTAATATTTCTTGTTGAGAACAGGCTTAGGCACAAGAGAATTCTACTGGCTCATTTACCTTTAGTTTCTTCAACTGCTAATTTGTCACAGATTTGCTTTTCATAGGTACTAAGATGGTCCAAAGCTTCCTTATACAGTCCTGCTTCCCGGAGGACTTGATTTTGATACAAGAGTAGCTCACTATACTCGTAGTCTACCTTATCAGGAGATGTCTGCATAGGTAAGAAAACACTTCAGTATTCATCCTTTTAATGTTAACATTGCAACCAAAACCCCACATAAACTGATCAGGGTGACCTGTATGAGGGAAAAGGGCTGACCATCTGGATTGTCAGATGTGACCCATGTATGTATAGAAAAAAGAGGGAGATTTTGAACTGGTAATGCCACCTGTATGTGGCTCTTCAATCTCCCAAACATTGCCCTTTGCTGAATCAAGATAGCACATGTACCTGCCAAACACATGGTTGGCATTGGTAGTTCTGAAAGAAACAATCACTTATGGAAGGATGGGAATACTCAATCTATGCATGGTTTCTACTTTTGGATGATAGATGACACCAACCATCAGTTCCATAGGGAGAGTCTGATAGGTAAATGTTTTTACCTAGCCCCTTAGACACACTAAATATTATATTTTATTCTTCCATTTTGATTCTGATTATTCTGGTTATATACAAACTTGGTTTTGTTTTTTTTCATGATACCTGTTGAGTCTTCCTAAATTCCTCCAAAATCTTTGCTGCCATTTCATAGTCTTCCAGCAGATGATAAGCAATCGCATAGCCAATCCATGATGCTCGCTGTGCAGGTCTAAGTTGAAGTAACTGATACCTAGTTTCCTGCATAAACGTAATAAAATGGTAGCTTTCACATTCCAGTCTTCTGGATTCATAACTAAATCAACAGTATTAATCAAGAAATCAATGACAAGTTCAAAATTTAAGGTTTCAACATATAAAAACCTTTATATACATTTCGTACAGAACCTCTGAAAAACGGTTTGATCAATGTGACTATTCCAGACTGTGTTTTTAAAGAAACCTGAACAGTGCTGATGATAGAACTAGTATACTTGTTGTAGTAAATCCTGAGCACTATCAACTATGGCATCAACACAGCTAAGGATGATAATGACTAAATCCGTGTGGAACTCAGCAATGAGATGAGTTAATTGCAACTTGCACAAAATACTAATACTTCACTAACGTCACTAACATCTCAGGCTTCTAAGAAGAAAGACACTAGGAAGAACAGCTGTTGAACTACGACACAGAAATGTAACTCAGAAACCATTTTAGAAATCAAACAATCCAGACAAAATAAGGCCATCACTATTTTAGGATTGCATTATAAAGGGAAAAGGTGGACAATTCTTTCTGCAGAACCAGTGTAACTATCTTGAGCTTCCAAATCAAGAGACCTAATAGTATTACTGTATTCTGCCTTGGCCAGACCACAGCTGGAGTCCTGTGTCCAGTTCTGGCTGGCACAATTTCAGAAGGATATTGAGAAGCTGGAACATGTGCAGAGGAGGGCAACAAAGATGATCAAGGGTCTAGAAACCAAGCCTTATGAGGAATGGTTGAGAAAGTTGGATATGTTTAGCCTGGGTAAGGGAAGACTGAGGGGAAATGTGATAGCCATCTTCAAATATCTAAAGGGCTGTCACATGGAAGATGGAGGAAGCTTCTGCTCAGGAGGGTAGGACATGAACCAATGACTTCAAGTTACAAGAAAGGAGATTCCGGCTAAACATCAGGAAGAACTTTCTGACAGTGGAACAGACTCCCACAAGAGGTGGTAGACTCTCCTACTTTGGATTTTTTAAAAGCAGAAGTTGGATGGCCATCTGTCATGGATGCTGTAGCTGACATTCCAGCATTACATAGAATGACCCTCAGTATCTCTTCTAACTCTACAATTTTATGACTCTATCTTTGATAATCTGAACCTAGTTCTTCTACAAGTCAGCAAGCAGAAATGTGCATTATTCTAAGCACTTAAGAAAGCACTATACGTGAAATCATTTTGTACTCAACTAAATCCCTATCGTATGCTCTGGTCCATGGGGTCACAAAGAGTCAGACACGACTAAATGACTAAACAACAACAAAATCCCTACCAAATTATTAGGGTAGAAAGCAAGGCAAAAAGGTTTTGCTCTCTCATACTTTTCATAGTTTAAGAACTATTTAGAATTAATGAACTTGTAAAACCTTCCCGAGGCTTGTTCTTGACTTACCCTGTAGCCTTCAAGATCCCTCATTTGAATTTGTAGCAGAGAAAGGTCCCTCAAAATTTGGAGATTGTCCTTATCCCATTTCAGTGCATTTCTATAACATTTGATGGCTTCATCATATTTCTTGTCTGATCGCTGGAGGAGGCCATAGACATGCCAACCTGGAAACCTCAGTTAAGGTCATCCGTTTTGCAACAATTGAAAATGAGAAACAACTCATTCAACTATTTCCATGAAAGAAGTCTGTAAATGCTTTTTTTCCTCAGCTAGAGAAACCTGTAACTAGTATACCAATACAAACTAGCATAATACTTAGAATGAAATATGTGTAAGTCTCCTGGGAGTATTAGAAATCAGCCCTGAAATACGGTTAATTATGAGGCCCAAATATTTCTAAGACTCTGCTGTTCAGGTACTCGCTTGAATCTGGTCTGTAAATAGAATTAGTAAGGTACATTACGGACTAAAAGCTAGGATGGTTGCTCCAAAGGCTGTAATATAACTGTTCTAAAAGGTTCAAGAAATGCCTTTTAGAAGGTACATAATACGAAGGGAGAGGCTACATTTTACGTTCTAGTTTATATATGTTTTCTTTTTTTTTAATTGCTTATCATTTTCTTTGTTTGCCGATCTAATATGCACATTGAAAAGGATACAGACATGACTCTTCAAGTCATTTCGTAGGCCCCTTCGCACCAATTCATAAGCCTCTTCTTTTTTACCTAGGCAGTTTAGCGTTAGTCCTTTCATAGCCAGGGTTTCTAAAAAGAAAAGAAAAAAATCATTACCAGCTGTGCCAAGCCATAGTAATAGTAATACGTACTTTGAAGTTTTATGAACAGAGAAACTGGTAGCAGAGACTTCTATCAGTAGATTTTGTTTTAAATTCCAAGCAGCATTTCTATAAATCTGAAAGCAGGGATATGTCTATTACATAGAAGTATTTCTGCATCTTTAAGAGCAAATCCCTTTTCTGCTGGAAGATGCCCTTAATTTTTGATTCCCAGAAGGGTAACTGTATGTGCTATGACTGGGAGGTTTCAGTGGATCTTAATTGTTTCTAATGCGCAGGATCTCAGGACCAATTTATCTCTCCACAAGAGATCTGTGACTGGATCTCGTGCCATACCTTTCTTTTATTAAAAGCAGTGGGATATGGGATGGGGCATGTTTTGTGTGGAAGAGAAGAATGGAATAAGATTATTTATGGTCCAATCTTTTTAGGATGAAAACAACAAACAGTGCCCATCCGCAGGCAGAACTACACACCCCAAAGTCGGCTTTGAAACGTTGGGAGACTATCTAGAGCAGATGTTGGGGAAACAGTGGATAATAGAGAAAGGAGAAATCCCATGCATGATCAGAGTCTATTTGTGTGACTCTGGATATCACCCACAGGTTTTTAAATCTGTATTTTAATTGTGCTTTTAATTTTTAATTGCTTTTATTGTTCTATACTACATTTTAATTGTTGTATCTGTTTTGTGAGCCACCAAGAGAACTTATTTCATGAGATGGTAAATTCCGTTAATAAATAAAGTTAGTGCTCCTCAGCATAGATTCCCAATACAATTCCCTCCAACCCTAAACCTGCTGTGCTTAATTAGTTAGTGCCCATTTTCTTCTCTGCAGCTAATAACAAGTTGGGGCAAAGGGTCAATTTGTATCATGGAATCGGCATTAGGTGTGGGGAGTGGGGGAGAGGACTCGTCCTTCAGGTAGTGCCGGACAGGCAACAGCATCTGTATAAGCTGATTTGGTAAGTTTAAGATAACTCCTGAAGAAGGAACTTATTCCAAACCTCGTTGCGCTACAATAAACATTCAAAGCTGGCACTGAGCATTTCTGCATTCTTTTTGTTTCTTCTGCCTCCCTCCTGGCTTTGTGTGTGTTCAAACACACACAAAGATTGCATGGGGCAATCTCAAGCCAGAAGGGCTTTAAGCACAGTGGTACACCATGACCTGTTGCATGCAGAAGACCCCAGGTTCAATCCCTGGAATCTTCAGTTAGGGCCAGAAGAGACCCCTGTCCAAACTACTGGACAGCCACTACCAGTCAGTGTTGACAATACTGAGCATAATGGACCAATGGTGTCTGACTCAGTATAAGGCAGCTTCTTATGTTCCTAAGCTAAGAAAGTGGCATGTTCTACCTTAGCATACCACCTCTTCCCAAAGTCACCCTCCCCCACCCCACAAGCCTTGAAAACAGAAATGAGTTCAGTTAGAATAGCAGCCAGGGAGAAGGGATTGTGGGGATGTAGGTAAGACTGAAGAAGGGTTCAGGGCCTGTCTCTTCTCCATATGCAATCACCTACTCCATTTTCTATATTTCAGTGCCGAATTCCGTTTCAAGGCAGTTATGTCACCATCACATCTACTACCACTTTCAGTTTTTTAGCAGTTTACAAGTCTAAGAAATGTTCCAACATATCATGAATGTGGATATACAGGAGAATAGTTGCCCTTCAATTACAGACCTTTGTATACTTGCCAAAATCATTTTGGCCATTTTTCAAAAGGCCTCTTGATTTGGCCTTTGTTTTCATGACTGGCATGAGGTTGAAGTTTTTTAAAAATTCAATTTCATAATTCAAATTGAATTGTAGACATATATTGCTACCCAATCCAAACCATAAGGACGAGGCAAACTATATATATAAGCCAATTTTAAAACTTAACATATTGAGAACCAGTACTTGTTTATGTAGAAGTCTGAAGACTCACCTCCATGTTCTGCAAACTTTGGATTGGAAAGAATTTGTTTGCAAAATTTCAAACCATTTCTGTACTGTTTATGTTCATAACACCTCTGTAAAGACAAAAAATATCCAAAGCAACTGTAACAAATGTGATAGAAATAAACTATCCTCATAAACCCCTAACCATATCAAGCAAGAATGAATCCAACCAAGTCATTGCATGAGCAGAGCAATTTTTGCTCACGCAGCAGAACTTTCCCTCCATCCCCTGTGCACCTCTACATCCAGCGAATTTGCTCTTGGGGAGTGGGTTGAGAAAACTACCAGTAGATTTGGGGGTGTTCACAGGGACAGGAGAGGGAGGGAAGAGGCTTTGTATGAGCTAAAATTGTTCACTCATGCAAATATTTTGTTGTTAGTTTTAAAGGGATATGTGGGTGGCAAGTTTAAACATGAGGGGTCCCATTAGTTGCATGTGTTAACAGTTCCTAGCACAAGTATTTCTGCTCTTATTGTGTTCTGCATACAATTAAAGGTTGGGAGAAACAAATTTCAGGAGTAAAGAACATGATTCTTCCAAATTCTTCAGCAAAATGATAAATAGATATTAGTAAGAAAAAAGTTATTCCTAGTCAATTCCTGAAAACAAATTGCCCCACTGCAATTCACTGTTAAAAGCCCAATGATTTATTACACAGGTGGTATATCATAAAGTTCCTGACAGTTACATCACAAGTTTTGCTTTCATCACAGAATCTGATTGAAGTTTTCATTTTTCTGAAAACTAAGGAGAATCAAAATAAGCAAAGTATCTTCTAGAGCACTAGTGTCCACCATTCAAAGTCCAAACCAGAAACCTAGGAATGGGGGGAAAATGAGTCGCCGCCAGAATCCTAAATTCATGTTGTTAATTGCCCTCCTGGCCCCCAACTTTTTGCAAGTTTTAACCCTTTCCGTACAAATTTTTGTTCATTGTTCAGTTCACAATATAGTTAAGTGAAAAACCATTTCTTGTTGAAATAAACTCCCTATTGCTATTACAATGCATATTCTGCAAAGAAATCATGTATTTTCTCATTTATAATTTCTGTCTGTTGATTTACAGATAAGGAGCCATCTCATTGTAAGTGAGACGATTGGTCAGTGCATCCAGCACAGTAACGTCAAATTGAAGAGCCCATGTCAGTCCAAAATGTCAGGTACTCAAGATTCTTTGGCCACATTTGTACATCACAGAAAATCAGAGTGTGAAGTTAGTGTGTTTCAGACAAAGCATTGTTACTATTAACCACAGTTTGTCAGTTCAGGTGGAATGACAAACAGCATTTCCGCAGAAATGAAGCTTCTGAGCTTATCCTCCCAGCTATATAACAGGAGGATAGGGTAGAAGCAAGTAAGCCTGAAATTCACATCACATCAAATTATGGTTTAAAGTGTGAACTCAGCCAGTCTCTGGAGATAGTATGGGTAAAACTGGGACTTCTATATGGCAAAGCACATGCCCCGAGTTATGGCTCATCCCAATTGTATAAGTTTCACAGTAAAAATAAAACTGTCCACATAAGAGTGATAAAACAGCCATAAAGGCTGCATGATAAGTAGTATGCAGCCAAACTGAATGTTAACTAACTTACCTTAAGAACCAACTTTTTTTTTAACAACAACCCTCAAAACTAATTTACTATTGGGGAGCATTTTGAATTATGGTGCTGGAGGAGACTCTTGAGAGTCCCATGGACTGCAAGAAGATCAAACCTATCCATTCTTAAAGAAATCAGCCCTGAGTGCTCACTAGAAGGACAGATCCTGAAGTTGAGGCTCCAGTACTTTGGCCACCTCATGAGAAGAGAAGACTCCCTAGAAAAGACCCTGATGCTGGGAAAGATTGAGGGCACAAGGAGAAGGGGACGACAGAAGATGAGATGGTTGGACAGTGTTCTCGAAGCTACTAACATGAGTTTGGCCAAACTGCGAGAGGCAGTGAAGGATAGGCGTGCCTGGCGTGCTCTGGTCCATGGGGTCACGAAGAGTCGGACACGACTGAACGACTGAACAACAACAAAATTGGGGAGCATGCTACTCAAAAACTTAGGTTATTCTACATACACATGCTTGGGAAAATATGTTCGTTAACATTCATTTCTGACTAGATTCATTAAGAGACCCACAAGTAATTTCGAAATCATTCTGAAGCTCCAGATTTTCTGAATCAATCGAAGTCCATCTGTGGCACTATCAACAGTTCTTCAGCCCAAAGGGAACATTATTGTCTATGTATTATAAAACTTAATTAGAATTAATGTATAAAAGATCTACAGTGCTCAATGCTCCACAGTTTGGCACAGTAGGTTTCTTCCATCACAAGCTGCCTTTGAAATTTGGGAAATGATGTGTTGTGATTTTTCTCCCATACTCAATTTTGTCTTTTTAGATATAAGGGCAGAAAAAGAAAAAGAAATAACACCCCATGGAGCTTCATCTCTCTAATAAGCTGTCATTAATAAGGAAGATTTTATTGCTGGGGGAAGTCATTTATTCTTCACATTGCTAAATTAAGAACAGCCCATTAGCTGCTCCTGTAGCTTAGCTATAAACTTGTTTACACAATCAGAATTCAGAAGGTCACTTTCCCAAGAGAGTACCCTTTGAACCACCTCTCTGCATCCCTATTAAGAACTTCTGGCTACAGCAGCGCAAGTCATCTGGGCTATTATCAATGCAATAGTGAACTGATGCTGCAGCTGAAGCCGAACCTGCAGTTTAGGTTGATATACAAATACTCTGTGGCTGAATTCCATGTACTTTCATTCCTATTGAAGTTTGACCTATATAATAATTATATCCATAAACATTTAATGTCTTGCCTATGACTGATCTTGCTTTGCGAGAACAGCAATAACTTGAATGTAGTTAAGATGCTTCATTACTCTGTTGAGTAGGGAGCTATCCTACAGATTCTATCAGTGACTCTCCAGGGTGTGTCCTAAAGTGTCATGCTGAGCTGGAAAAACAGCCGCATGTTTCCAAATGTCTACACAAGATAACAACTACATTGAGACTACTGTCTTCTTAACTCACTTCAGATATACCAAGGAGCAATATGAACACTGAGAAGGGAACAGTCACCTTTATTTGGGCTAGTGATAACTGTGGTCATCAACTTAATTTGCTCTCCATATATATAAATAGCACTTCAATTCAATAATTAACTCCAAAAGTCGTTCAGACCACCAGGCATTTAATGTCTAGCACAATGTTGCACAACCAGGTTTATGCAGCATAGTCTGTGGCTAGCTCATATATACCATATATTGTATGTAGGGCATTTTCCTTCTAACTCCAGTGTTCAAAACCATTTTCTCTGCAAATAAACAAACTACTAAATATACAAATAGTGCTGATTCTCCCTGTGGTTATTGTTTACTCTGAATGCGAGTAAACATTTTAATTTATTTAATTATTGCATTTTTACCACATTTCAGCTTTCCTCCAAGGAGCTCAAGGTAATATCATAGTTCTCTTCCTCCCCAATTTATCGGCGCAACAACCCATGAGGTAGGTTAGGCTGAGAGACTGAGATTAGCCCAAGGTCACTCAGTGAGCTTCATGGCTGAGTGGGGATTTGAACCACAGTCTCCCAGGTCCTAGTTTTACACTCTAACCACTATACCACTGTACCACACTCCCTTTTACATATATGCACCAGGAAGCATGTTTTAAAATCTACATTTTATCATGCAGTGACCAAGTGACTGTAGCTTATTTCTGCTAAATTGTTTAAGTTATCAGCGCTATTATGAAAGGAAGGATGCTACAGGCAATATTTCAAAACAAGACATTAGATTAAGTTTACTTAGTAATTAGTGCAAATTTCCACAGTGCATAGGCTCACTATACTGGTTGCTTACCAGTTTGATTCTAGCTAATCTAAACTTATTTAAAGCATTAATCGACCAACTGATGGCTTGAGGATTTGGTTACATCCAAGTTGAAGTGGGTTGTACCAGCGGCAGCACTACTACCTTTTTTGTCTTGCATGCTATTATCTCAGAAGGAAAAAGAAGAGAACAGGGAGCATGGAGAAGAGGGGAGAACAAGTAAAGAACAGAGAAGGAGAAAATTCAAGAGAAAGATGGACATCTATCAGAAAAATGAGAAGCAGAATGTATGTTGCATGTTGGGTCTGAAAAACCGAAGACTACTGGTGTAAGGGGTACAGGGATGAGCAAGTAATAGAGTACAGATATAATTCCTTGCAATAAAAATGAAATCTTAATGCAGATGATCAGTTATAGAGAATGCCAACCATGAACCTATTGGCAAATTCATGAACTATAATGACACACAATACGTTTCTTGCAGTAGGCATATAATCATGCATCCACAGTGACACCGATATAGGATTTATGCAAAGTCAGTGGAAAGCTATGCAGGAGTTTATTTGTGTAGTTTTGTATCTTGATGACAAAGTTTTTAGAGAAAAACTGAAAAGAAAGATACTGTATTCTGAAGCCCAAATGTCTCAATCATTCTTTCCAAAGTTTTCCAATAACAATAAGTTTTCATTGGTGAGGTTCACATGTAATGCTAAATCACAGTTCAGTTTAACAGTGAAACCTTAAAATCATATCCACCACCCTTTCTTCAGAACAGCTTCAAGGATATTAGAAGCTTCTGCTTTAGACTAACCACAGTTTAGTTTATCTCTTAACCTAAGCTAATCTCAACTATGGTTTGTGGAAACAGAGCAGAAAGAAAGCAGGAGTCTTCCATCTGCTCCATGGAGGCAGACGGAAGTTGCTAAAGATTATTAATCAGTTTGTAAGCTGCATAACAGCCTCTTCAGCTTCTGAATGTGTAAGGCAACCCTACCAATGCCCACATAGTCTCTTCTTTCACTGGAAGTTCTCCAGAGGATGCTAACTGTTGATATAACTGCTTTAGAAGTGATATCTGATGGCAAGGAATTATAACTGAGATTTGAGCCTTGGTTAAATTAATGATACATAAATGGTATGATACAGAGCTCTAAAAGCAATAAGGCTTCTCAAACTAAAGGTGAAATTCCTATATAATCACTCCTATGGGAAATTAATAGTTGGTATCTGATTAACTTATCACCATTCAAGCAGGTAAGTTTAGAGAGACCCCAAATACCAGAGTTCTCATTTAAGATTTAAAAAATTGAAAATATGCCTACCAAAAGAAAATTATGAGGACACTAGGGGGATATTTGCCTTTCCTATTAAAGGTCACCCACCTGCCTTATGTTTCTACCATTGGCCTGGTTCACACATCATGGTAAGCCACAGTCTGAAACAAACTTTGGTTTACTGTGAATGAGCAGCTGTGCTAGTGTACGCTGCTCAATTGGTATATGCCTCACTCCTCCCTTTGCTGAGCTGAGAGGCAATAAACCACAGCTCTGTTTTAGGTTTATGTGCAAGCAAGAGCTTGTGATTTAGTTCTCCTCAAATAATCTACAAAAGGAAGCCAAGACCAAACTATGGCTTTTTCTCATGGAGTGTTTGGAGAAACAGAAACTAAAGTAGTGCTATGCCTTCCTTCCTCCCCAGCTGGCAAAAGGCAGAGTTGGGCAGGTACGATTTAAGAAACTTGTTTAAACACACTGTACATTTACAGTAAGCCATAGTTTATTTCTAACTATGGCTTACTGTGACACGCAAATGGGGACATATATAAAATTTCCAAAGCTAACTCGGTCCTTTTTATTTTGTAAATAGCCTGCATACTTTTCAAAATCCAAATAAATCTTCATTACGGTAGTAATCTGCAGTGGGCCCCGCTAGACCACTTTACCTTTGCTTTAATGCCTACTCGTGGCAAAAGCAAGTGCATCTCAACACGCATGCATGTGAAATATGCAGTGCTTACCTTATGAAAATATGAAGTGGTGAAGATTACACATACCAAGCATGCATGCTGAGGTGTGTGTGCTGATTATATTTAGGTATGTCAAAGGTTTGGAGGTGGGGTAAGCATACTATGCCACACATCCCACACGCACAGCATGCTCCACTTTCTAGCAGACCACTTGGCTTGGCTAACATCAGTTTCTTGAAGCTGAGCACACATGCATTTTCATCCCAGTTGTTAACTACACATTGCACTGATAAAAGAAAGTCCTAGAAAGCAAAGCTACAGGTTCAGTAATCTAGATGAGAAAAAGCAACTGGAATTAGCTGGCTGTAAACTGGAATGGTGGCAACTGTTCTAAAGATGTAGCTGCATAGCTGCATTTATTTGATTTGCCATGCATCTGAAAACCTCAGCATAAGAAACTTGACAAGTTTAGCACTTTCTGAGGATAACAACTAATCTGGGTGAGTCCCTTAAATGTGCCTGATAAAAGCATTTTACAGACCTGTTCATTTGCATAACAGTGTTAAAATGTACACAAGCAAGCTGGGGCAAGCAAGGAACATTGAATTAAATTCCTCATCTTATGCTGAACTGGTTGTTCCAAAAGCTTGCGTCCAATTGCAACAATGAAGCAATAATCACTCCATGCTTTACTATGGCTCAAAGCCCCATGTTAGTCATGGTAACGTCTAGGTTCTAGACATCAGGAGTACTTAACCTCATTACTGAAATTAAGCAGGTGTGGATCTGGATCGGTGCCTGAAAAGAAACCACTGGAAGCACTCAAACTAAGCCACTCTAAACAATTCAGAGAAGAGTAGGATAAAAACAAACAAATAAAATCGCTACTTTGTATATCATATTAAGTATTCCATAAGTTTTTACCTGCATAACTTATGAGATCACATAGATAACACAACCCCTTTCCTTATCAGTTTTCATGTTGTCCATAATATAATTGTACCCCAATTACTTTCAGTGAGGCTATAGTTGCTACTTATGCAAGTCTGCAGGCTCAGCAACCACACAATTTGAACACTACAATACTCTGGACACAATCTAGCACGTGTTCAACTGTATTCTGCCCTAGTCAATGGGACTTAAAACACTTTAATCAATGGCTGGATTGTGCCCTGTATTATTTACGATTATCATTTTAATATCAAGGCCTTTTAACTACTTGGGAACAATTCAATATTTCCTTTTCCTAAGTTGTTTCTTGAGCACAGATTGTTCCACAGAAACACGTTTGTAAGGGTATTATTAACAGAGAGCCATCAAAGACAATCAAATAATTTATTAATTCAAAGCATACCAGATAACCAACCAACACGTTGATTAACATTCTCAAGAAAGAAATCCATTTGCTTCTAAGTTTTAATAGATAAAATATAGGGAACCCTTAACTACAGTTTCTTAATAAACAATGTTTTCAGTTGCCCACTTCACCAGTTGCTTAAATTAAGAGTGTAATCCTAATCTCACTTGCCTGGGAGTAATAGAATTTATATCTGAACAGACATTAGTACTGTGTTGTAAAGTAACTGATCTATAAAAGATTGGTGGAGGTATTCCCCCCCCTTACTTACTGATTTGAATAGTTCTTTTAGTATATTTAACCCTTTTATTAAATCAGCTTTATTTTACAGTATTTTGGATTTGTAGTATGGACTACATTATTATGACGACTTGGCCTAGCATCCTATGTATCCTTAAATGAATACGAGACTTACTTCAAAGTAGTCCTTAGTAGGATTGTTTCTGCCTACCACTATTTCGTTGCATGCACATTCTAACGCTGCACTTTTTAAAGTACACAAACACACACAGGATTGTTTTCACTGGCGTGTGGCACAACTGAGTCCCCTAAGCCTATTCTACATTAGGAGGCATGAACTAGTAGAGCGCACACGAGCTGCTGCTCCCTCCCTGTTCGTCACCGATCTATTCTCAACCCTCTTAAAGGAGCGTGCAGTTCCCCGGGAATCTGAAGTCGATCGCCGAGAGACGCTGCGCGGATCACTTTTCAGAAGCACCGCGCGCTCAGGAGGGCAAGGGCAGAACAAAACCTTAGCGCGCGTCCCAAGTTGGATAAACTCTCCCCAACTTAAATGATCAACGCTGCCTTTCCAGCTTCTCCGCAAATCCGCTGGATAGAGGCCCCTTCCCAGCCGCGCGACTTTCACCCCCCACCCACCACGGTCGCAAATGCTATTTTTAGGACACCCTGCCCCCGCCGCCACCCAGCCCCCGCCAGACAAGAATCCCTTCCCGGTCGCGCCTGGAGCGGGGGATGCCCGGCGCGTTCCACAGGCGGCTCTGGAACGAGGAATCCCTCGAGCTCCAGGGGGCACCTGTCAGCGGCGCCCGGCGCGGGGGGCACCCGGGGCCCGGCCTCTTGCAAGGGGGCCGAGCCAGAGGCGGGCAGGCGGGCGGGCTGGGGCAACGCCGCCGGGGCCTGCTTTCGAGGGACAGCGAGCGATGCGGCGGCGCCTCCCAAGCCCGTGAGGGAAGGAGCCGAGCGAAGCTCTGCCGGGCGGCCTTTCTCCGCCTGCCCCCCCCCCTCCACGACTCACCAAGATGCGCTTGAACAGCGCGTTCTCCTTCGGCGGGAGGCTCACGGACGGCATCGTCTCCGCCGCTGCTGCCGCCACCACCACCACCGCCGCCGCCCTTCTTGCTGCTACCGGGCCGGTGAACCAGCTCCCTCCTCCTGCCGAGGCTTGATCGCTGCCGCTGCTTCCGCCGCCGCCGCCGCCACCTCCCGGGAGGGACTGCCCGCCAGGCCGCCGCGGCTACCAGCAGCAGCACCGCCGTCTCCTGTTGCTGCTCCTCCTCCTCCTCCTCCTGGCGCTTCCTCCCCAAGCGGCCTCCGCAGCCGCCGTGCCCGCGCCCACTTTACCCCTGGCCCCGCAGCGAGCCCGAGGCGGCGGGCGGTTCACGTGGTTAACTGAACAGGCCGGAGAGAGGAGGCGCCGCCAAAATGGCCGCCGCCGAGGGCTTCCCCAGCCGGGTCACCGAGCCCCGCGCGCATGCGCCACGACCCCGTCCGCCGCCGCCACCACCTCCTCTGCCTCACGTCTTCGCCCTCTTTTCTCTATGTAGACTTAATAGCCCCCTACAAGGTAAGTTGGGAAATGAGAACATTCTCCCGCGGCGATCTGTTGGAGTAGTGCGCCTGCGCGGGCTGGGGGGCGGGCGCGTGAGCGGGATGCTTACTAAGCTGGCCAGTCGCGTGGAGCTCAGCGGTATTTAGTCGGCAGGTAGGTGAGCGCAGCAGTCTGGGGCTGGTGTCCTGCAGCCACTTAGCTGAGAACTCGGCGGGGCATACTGTCAGAGTACGTCCCCCATTAGCTTCTCCATTAGACATGGGTAGTAGTACTGTGAATTGTTCAGCAGGGGCGAAGGGAATGGTCTCTAGAATGTTGGGAGGCAGATTTCTGGGCACCACTACAGAAATCTGAATACCTGCTGGCATAGTATTAGTCCAAAAATCCACAGTGGAAGTAATTGTATAGTCATCTAAACTTTTATCACTTGTTTTACTTTGGTAGTTACATGGTTGTTGTTGTAACCCACGGGGGGTTTTCTTTATACACAAAAATACTGTACATTTATTCTTATAAACAACTATACTGTACATTTATTTTGTTTGTGTTGACTTTAAGTACTGCACTAAGTGCCAATTTTCATGTTTATCCAGGATATGCTACACAAATGAAAACCACAATGACAAGCTTAATGTTAGGATTAAATTATGTTTAACACAAGAAGAAAGTCCCATAGAGCCCACTGCCCTGTTTCCACCAGTAGCCAGCCCAGATGCTTCTGGGAAGTCCTGAAAACTTATGGTACATCAAAAGCTTTGAACACAAGGAACTGTACTCCTACTGTAAACACTTCTAGAATATTATTTAAGACATTATAATCAAGGATGGGGAATCAGTGGCCCTTCAGGTGTTACTGGACTCCAACTCTGCCCCAGCTAGCATGTTCAGTGGTCAGAGGTAATGGGTATTGTAGTTCAGCAACATCTGGAGGTCCTCAGATTCCTCCTCCTCTTATATTTTCAGAAAATACAGTAATGAGTTCTGCATCCTGGAGAAAATTTGCCCCAAGTTGCTAAATACAAGGAGGGCCCAAGACTTGAAGGTTTTGTGTCAATGTTAAAAGCCATTTGATGTTTAATCCCATTTTGAAGCCATCTTCACATCCTGTGGCAGTGAATTCCATAACTTAATTATGTGTTGCTGTACACTTCTTTTCTCTTTCACCTCTGTCTGCTTACTTCCTCTTTTGTCATCCCTGCAAGAGCCAAGTTCTGCTTCCACACCTACACACGCTTCTTGATGGAACTCTTGCAATGTTAAACTCAACGCCCTGGAAGAACCAGTTTGTGATATTGCCTTCCTGCAACAATGGCAATGCCTCATTAGCATTTGGCACATTATTGCAATTATTAAGAAACAGTAAATTGGTCTGAGGATGACAGACAATTTTCAGATTGTAAGGAACCGCCTTTTCATAGACATGAAACTTTGCATGTAACGCTGACAAATGGTTTTTCTGTCTTTGCTATTTAATTAGAACTTAAGTGTGGCCAATATTAGTAAGTCCTATTATGGGGCTTTTTCCAAGGATAAGTGTGCATATAATTGCATGTAGCCTTACAGCGCAACCCTGTGCATGTTTAGTCAGAGTTCCCACTGAGTTCAATGGGGGCTTATTGCCAGGCAAGTATGCATAATACAGCATAAATAGCAATAGCACTCCAGGCAATTGGACTGTCTCAGACTGCAATCCTGTACATGCTTACCTGAGAGTAAGTCCCATTGAACTCAGTGGAACATAACACTTCTATGTAGACCCATATGGATTACACTCTTAAGGTATGAAGCACAACAGTAAGATCTAAGACAGTAATACTCAGGACCAATTAATCTCTCCACAAGAGATCTGTGACTGGATCTCATGCCATACCTTTCTTTTATTAAAAGCAGTGGGATATGGGATGGGGCATGTTTTGTGTGGAAGAGAAGAATGGGATAAGATTATTTATGGTCCAATCTTTTTAGGATGAAAACAACAAACAGTGCCCATCCGCAGGCAGAACCACACACCCCAAAGTTGGCTTTGAAAGGTTGGGAGACTATTTAGAGCAGATGTTGGGGAAACAGTGGATAATAAAGAAAGGAGAAATCCCATGCATGATCAAAGTCTATTTGTGTGACTCTGGATATCACCCACAGGTTTTTAAATCTGTATTTTAATTGTGCTTTTAATTTTTAATTGCTTTTATTGTTCTATACTGCATTTTAATTGTTGTATCTGTTTTGTGAGCCACCAAGAGAACTTATTTCATGAGATGGTAAATTCAGTTAATAAATAAAGTTAGTGCTCCTCAGCATAGATTCCCAATACATCCATCCCTAAACCTGCTGTGCTTAATTAGTTAGTGCCCATTTTCTTCTCTGCAGCTAATAACAAGTTGGGGCAAAGGGTCAATTTGTATCATGGAATTGACATTAGGTGTGGGGAGTGGGGGAGCGTCCTTCAGGTAGTGCCAGATAGGCAACAGCATATGTATAAGCTGATTTGGTAAGTTTAAGATAACTCCTGAAGTTGTGCTACAATAAACATTCAAAGCTGGCACTGAGCATTTCTGCATTCTTTTTGTTTCTTCTGCCTCCCTCCTGGCTTTGTGTGTGTTCAAACACACACAAAGATTGCATGGGGCAATCTCAAGCCAGAAGGGCTTTAAGCACAGTGGTACACCATGACCTGTTGCATGCAGAAGGCCCCAGGTTCAATCCCTGGAATCTTCAGTTAGGGCCAGAAGAGACCCCTGGGCAAACTACTGGACAGCCACTACCAGTCAGTGTTGACAATACTGAGCATAATGGACCAATGGTGTCTGACTCAGTATAAGGCAGCTTCCTATGTTCCTAAGCTAAGAAAGTGGCATGTTCTACCTTAGCATACCACCTCTTCCCAAAGTCACCCACCCCCACCCCACAAGCCTTGAAAACAGAAATGAGTTCAGTTAGAATTGAAAGTGGGCTGTTGAGTACCCTCATGTCAGTTGCAGTAGTTTCCAAAACTTCTGACAGAAACATTCATCTTTAGTGGGTTTCAGTGGTAGTCTTGTATATTTGAGATATGGACTACTTGTCTGCATAGTCTACAGCAATTGTTCTGAAACGATCACCTATTAAAGTTCATAACTTATTGTACAATTTTGCTTCTGTCGAAATTCTCACAAGGTTCCTAGAAGTGGCCGATTAGCACAGCCTTCCGGCTGTTAATTACAACATGCTACATAAGGAATAGGACGCTGGTGGCGCTGTGGGTTAAACCACAGAGCCTAAGGCTTGCCGATCAGAAGGTCGCTGGTTCGAATCCCTGCGACGGGGTGAGCTCCCGTTGCTCGGTCCCTGCTCCTGCCCAACCTAGCAGTTCGAAAGCAGGTCAAAGTGCAAGTAGATAAATAGGTACCGCTCCAGCAGGAAGGTAAACGGCGGTTCTGTGCACTGTTCTGGTTCACCAGAGGCGGCTTAGTCATGCTGGCCACATGACCTGGAAGCTGTACGCCGGCTCCCTCGACCAATAAAGCAAGATGAGCGCTGCAGGGGTCCCTTTACCTTTACCTTTTACATAAGTAATGCCAATGATAAAGGCAGAATAATATCTAGTTAAAACAAAATAAAATAAAAAAATTCCTTCCAGTAGCACCTTAGAGACCAACTAAGTTTGTTCTTGGTATGAGCTTTCGTGTGCATGCACACTTCTTCAGATAGTGTGCATGCACACGAAAGCTCATACCAAGAACAAACACGAAAGCTCATACCAAGAACAAACTTAGTTGGTCTCTAAGGTGCTACTGGAAGGAATTTTTTTATTTTATTTTGTTTTGACTATGACAGACCAACACGGCTATCTACCTTTAACTAATATCTAGTTTTATTTTGAAGATTCTAACGTGAGCATGCCGCTCCGCAGTGTGTGTTCTAAAGTCACGGAAACACAAAACCACGGAGTTGTTTTTTTTAATGCTCTACTATTTCCTCACCACTCTCATGACTGATTGATGTAAAGGCAGTTTCGTAGCCGCTGAGCCAGCATCTGGCTTAATATGTTTATAGAGGAGAGCGTTCCGAAGCAGCCTCTACCTACGGTCATGTCACCAGGAGGGGGCGCCCTCCTCGCCTGAGTCCTCTCTTTCCGGATCAGTTAAGTAGCTCCGCCCTTGGCGCTGTTTGATTGGCGTGTTCGCACTGTCGCTCAGGGAACCTGCGTGGAGGAGGAGGAAGCAAAACAACATGGCGGCGCCCTTGCAGGTTGCAAGGAGGTTTTTGCGGTTATCAGGAAACCCGTTCCGAGGTGAGTCACTGGGACCTTAGTGGACCTCCCTCTCTTTTCCTAACCTGGGCGGGACAGAGGAATGAGCCATTTCCCCACCAGCCCTTCCTCAGTAGCACCCTCGTTGAACGAACGTGGGAGCGCTTCATCCGAGTCTCCTACGTGTAACCTTCAGGGTCTGCTGGTTTTTCCTGCTCCATCTGTTTCCCACTCTCCTTTTTTTGCTGTGAGTTTGGATGGCCTGGGCCTTTCGTGCCCAAGTTGCTAGTGGCGCCCCATAGCGGCGAGCTAGAGCAGCGCCTTGCAGCATCGGCGATATCGCTGTGCGGGAAGGAAAAGAGTTGCGGGGGCTGCTGTGGATGAGCTGAACGGGCATAAGTTACCCTTTTCCTTCCGTGAACTTTCACACCCTGCCCAATTTTCCGTTTCTTACAAGCTCCGCTCTACACGGTAGGCTGCATGTTATTTCTTTAGTAGCTGGTTCAATGCACGTGTTGTTTCATTTACTCTTCTTTTTTTCTGACTCCCGAGAGTCTCCTTCCAAGAGTAGGACTGAAAAAGATGTATGCCAGAGATCCTAGAGCAGAGGTTCCCAAACTTTTTTTGGCCATGCCCCACCTAAGCATCTCTAAAATCCTGATGCCTCCCCCCACCCCCGACATATAATTCTTATTATTCAAAAAGTGAACTCCTATTCACGTGGAGGAAGCCTAAAAGGCCATTAACTGTTAATAACTCATTCTCAAATTGCCCCTCTTAAAAATCAAATTGCCCCCCTGTGGGGCATGTGCCCCACGTTGGGAACCACAGTCCTAGAGAGTGGGCATAGGGCAGAGTGGGTAGAAGGTAGATTGGGATCTACTGGTAGATGTCTGGGTGACCTGAAGTATTTGACAAGGCTTTCTACCTGTCAACTGTCTTAGAAATAGCAACAGCAAAACACTTTTTGCATCTAAACTAGGCGGCTAACCAGGAGCAGACTTCTGTGTGAAAAGACTCTTAGCTCAGTTTAGTTCTCTTACTGAAAACATTCCTAAGCTTGGAATGTGCTCAAGTGGCACCCTTTTGTAATTCTATAGATACATCATTTGTTTCTGGCTGTATTTGGTACATATTTGGGTTCCAGTAAACCAGGAGTCAGCAACCTTTTTCAGCCGTGAGCCGGTGCACCGTCCCTCAGACCATGTGGTGGACCTCAGACCATATTTGGGGGGAGGAGGGAGAATGAATTCCTATGCCTCATAACTAACCCAGAGATGCATTTTAAATAAAAGCACACATATCTACTCATGTAAAAACACACTGATTCCCGGACTGTCCGTGGGCCGGATTGAGAAGGCGATTGGGCCGCATCTGGCCCACAGGCCTTAGGTTGATATTTATGGAAGCCGCCCAGAGTGGCTGGGGAGACCCAGCCAGATGGGCAGGGTACAAATAAATTATTATTATTATTATTATTATTATTATTATTATTATTATTATTATTGCCTACCCCTGCAGTAAACAAAGAAAGTGTATCTGACCTGTCTGAAATCTGCTGATCCCTGAAGTAACTAATGATACAGCGGTAGCAGAGGCTGTTGGGAGTGTAGTCCAAAACAGCTGGAGAGCACCAGGTTGGAAAAGCCTGGGCTAGATGGTCTGATGCTAAAAAGCAGTTCTTGTGTGTTGCATTTGCATGTGCTATTTCTTAATATCAAAATGAACTCTGTTCTTTACCTCTCCCCTCTGGTAATTAGACAGCCATTAAAAAATACAATAAACTATCTTAGTTACATCTTCACTGCACCTGCTGCCAAGTACCATGGATCGTATTTACTCTCATCTTCCCTAATCCTCTCCATGGATGTTTCTTCTTCCTTGCCATGTTTACGTTTCCTCTAGATTATGATTTGTGTGGAGATAAGAAGTGACTGAAACAGAGCATGTGTTGGTGCTTTGTCTATAAAAGAACTTAAAGCTTTTAAAAAAATCTTTTCAGGGTTTGGGTGAATTAAGTGGGAACAAAGTAGAATAATACTGAAACTGTAAGAATAGCAGTAGATTGGTTTTGAAAACATAGCCTAGGTTAGAATGAAAAATAATCTTTGCAAGCAAGCCACAATGAAGGAGTCAAAAAGAATAGTGACTTGGTCTATACTGACTGAAACAGAGACATTAGGGAACAACTAGAGTAGTCTCCTGAAATACTTAGTATTAAAATATTAAAGCTTAATACTGTCTCTTTCGTTGCCCTGATATTGCTAAAAGAACCCTTTCCTGTTATCTGTTCCATCCCCATTAGACAAAATGCATCCTAAAAACCCTGTTACGTATTCTTTCCTTTAACACAAAATGTTACCACATTGCTATGCTATTCTTTACAAATATTAATTCATATAGTAACTGCTATGTCAATTCATCATATGGAATGAACATTTCCAATTTATACAGTTTCTGCCACTGTTCTTAAAAATCAAGGTGATCAATGACTGACTGAAGAATTATTCCAACAGAATGCAGTGAAAAGCCCTTTTTCATAAGTAAACTTCTCGCTCTCTCCTCCAAAATTTTGTCTCAAAACTCTAAACTCCTTTATTTCAGAACCATCTCGTTCTGCATTCAGGGCAAGGCCTGATGATGTAAGCGGACCGAACTGGATTAAAGTTGGCCTGACTTTTGGTTCCGCAGTAGCAATATGGGTGCTGGTAAGAATCATACTGTGGATGTGATTAGCAGTGTTTTCAAAGTAACTGTTGCTTAGTCAGTTACTTTTGTCAATAAAGGAAATGTGATAATACGTTATGCTTAGTTTGGATCCACTAATTACTAATCATTTGAAAAATTACAGTTCCACATTCAAGGCACATTGTTGATTGGATTGGTTTGCACATATACCAAATCATTGTTTGTTTAACAAATCACAAGGTAACCACAAGTTGTTCCATGAATGATCAATCAAACCATTACCTTTTTCTTCTAAAGTTTGTTTTGTTTTCCAGCTATTCTTGTCTGGTGAGCGGCCAGGCAAACCATAGTGCTGAAACTCAAAGCTATAATTAAAACAAGATGAGTCTTATAAACCAAGAAATCATGTCTTCAGATCTTGTTTTCTTGGTAAACTATAGTTAAACCTGGGCAAGGTTTGCACATTAATCATAAGCCATAGTTTAATAAAGTGTGGTTTAGCTTTATGATGTGCAAATTAGACCACTGTAAGTTTTTATATGAGTGGAAATGCATTATTTAGCAGCATTTCAAAGTATAAAGAATGAGTAAACTGTTCTTGCTACAGCTTTACAAATTGGAAACTAAAATTTATACCCACTCTGTTCCCACTCAGCCTCCAGAAGGTTCCCCACAAGGGAGTGTATTCTTCCAGCTGAAAAGGGTGGAATAATAAATTCCCTGCAATAATAAATATTTAATTTTGAATGTTTAAATAATCAAATGTTTCAGATCAGCCCTTAACACTGATCACTTAATGCCTGTCCACCCTAAAATAATCATTTTGACTTTGCATGTCTCATGCTCTTAAACCATGTATATTTATTTTTTAGCTCCTAAAACAGCATAATGAACATCAAGCAGAATATGAAAGGCGAAAAGCAGAGAGAGGTTCATAATGGAGGTGCCAAAATTATGGTGAGATCTGAATAAAGCTATAAACCTCACTTTTTTCTGGAAATGGTTGCTCTTGTTTATATAATAATCCAACTTGTAAGATTGTTGCCTGTAATGAACAGCAGAGATCACAAATGTTGCAGTTTTGTCATTAATACTCTATTGCTGTTTTCTTCAGTTTTTTAATGTCCTAGTTGACTCGTTTCTTTAAAAGTATTACATTTTTGCTATATTTCAAAATAAGTGCCTTGGTCTGCTTACTGTGTTGCTGTTTTTAAGTTAAGTGATAAGTGATCTGTCCAAGTTCTTTCTTATGGTGCCAGCTTCCCCATCTTCAGTTCCACGTCCAAGATTTCGTCCCTACCGTAAAATATAATGACTGCATTCCAACACAATGGTAAACCATGCTAATGGTTTATAATTATGAAAATGAGCCTAGGCAAGCCTCAGGCTCCTCTACTCTTCCTTTCACCCTTCTTTGTCATCTGAGATGGAGGAGTTTGGAAGCTTTCACTGCTGATTTTGGTTAATCACCATATGTCTAAACCATGGCAAATTGTGGTTAGTTGAAGCAGACCAGCTTTAAACCATGGGGTAGAAACCTGTCTTGATTCAATTAACCATAGTTAAGATTAACCATGTTTCAGGATTTTCTAACCTATGATTAGTCAAAATTAGAATTCGAAGCTAGATTTTGCCCACTGTGCCTGTGGGAGAACACATTAGCCTGAGGCTCACCTGGGCTCATTCTTATAATAAAAAGTAATTGTGTATCATTATATCCAAATGTAGCCTACATTATATTCTCAATTGCTGCTCAGAGCTCCTGTTCCCCATTGTTTTAGATAACAGGACAGTAGGAGAAGAAAGTGAGTCTCTTCTTCATTGTATTATTAGCAGCCATGCAGCTGCATATGTAAATATGTATTCTTGGCCTTGTCTTCTGTCATCTCCCACTAAAGAGCAAAAAGCAGGACAGCTATGATGATTGCTTAACCTTTGGGGGATGCAAATGATTGATTTTGTGATACGGTTTGCATTCTGCAAATTCTCAAACACACTGCTATTTTCATTAAAGATTGCCTACTGAACATTCACATAGCACAGTCCCTGTCCAGTACTCTGCTGACAGCATGGAATGGATGGAGGTATAGCATGCTGCTCAGTTCAGCATTACACTGTTTCTATAGCAAACTCATTAATCCTGGTATTTTGTCCATTGTTTCCCTATTAGTATGTTCCTGGCTTTTAAACTGGAGTAATCACATTCTACTTTAGCAGCTTGTGATTATTTAACAGACTAAATATTGATTAAAATACTGTTTATCTGAGTAACTATCATCAGCCACTTAGTCACATTAGGCACTTAGTTATTAGTTTTCTGTGACAAAAGAGACAGACCAAGAGTACAAAGAGTACTCCGGCAGAGTTAGGCAATCACTTTCCCCATTGTTAATTTTGCATCAAAATCCGTAAGACTGTCATGTTTCCTGACTTTGAATATACTCTGTGGGCCATGTAAATACTGCACCTGTACAGTCTTATAAAGGTAAAGGTAAAGGTACCCCTGACCATTAGGTCCAGTCACGGATGACTCTGGAGTTGTGGCGCTCATCTCGCTCTATAGGTCAAGGGAGCTGGCTCATCTCGCTCTATAGGCCAAGGGAGCTGGCTTCCGGGTCATATGGCCAGCATAACTAAGCCGCTTCTGGCGAACCAGAGCAGCGCACGGAAACGCCGTACAGTCTTATAGAATGGCTTAATTCCCTCCTCTCTTTTCTAGGTTGAAGATGGTCTCCATAGAAACTGTTACAGCCAATGCATAGTCTACAAGGATATTTTTACGTTAGTAGATAACCCATTGGTTGTTGGATTAACTCCAAACTAATTCTAATTTTCCTGAAATAAAGCAATGACAAGCATGGAAGGTGGTTGAAATATCTATGCTTCACATGGTTGCTTCTAAAGGCTATAAATAAAATATATTCAATCAGAAAAAAGTTGCTGTCCCTATTTTGTATAGAAAAATAACGTATGACAGTGCAATCTTGTATGTTGAACTCAGTGGAACTTTGTCTCACAGGTGTGTAGGATTGCAACATGATTTACTGACTTCACTTGTGCATATTAGCATTTGTATTCCTTCTCAGCATTTTTTGTTCATTAACAGCAAACCTACTTATTATTTATTTACTATCAGAACTTTGAGGCTACTGCCACTGTAGCTATGGTTTACTGTAACTGCAGATCATGTGAGAAGATGCTGCTGCTGTGTTTACATTGTTTACTTGGAGTAAAGGTGCAGTAATAAAGACCATAAGGAGAATATATGGGATATATTGGAATTTGGTTCAACTCTTCAGCTTTGCATTATTTAACAGTTTCCCTGTTCATTTCTTGTCAACCGCAGTGGGACTCCACTACTCTTCTTTCATATTCTTAAGAGTTGTTTCTAGAACTATATTGGATTCTTGAATTAGGTTATATTTCAAGGTTGGTTCACCTACAGCACATTTCTGCTCCTCTTCTTTTCAAGCTGAAGATAATTGGCTGTGTCACTCACACCATTATATTTCCAAAGACTGCAAGGCAAACTGGCATCGTAATTTAAAATAAATCGGCTAGATTTCACTTGTGCATTTCCAAATTTATTTAACAGCCCTTCCTAACGTGATGCTTCCTTTTCTTTATTTATCCTTTGTTAGGTTATTTTTAAAAATATTTTGCTTCCCATTGATCCCAAGGGGATAGAAAATAAGTATTCCAGCTCTAGGGTAGGAATACTTTCCCACTCCCTCTGTTCTGAAGGCATGTCAGTTCTAGCAGACGGAGATCCACAGCATTCTGTGTCCACCAGAACCTCCCCCGAGACCATAAGATTGCAGCCTTAGTCACATTATTCAGTCGTAACTTCATTTATATTCATTAATCTGCAGCATTTTGTGTGGCTTCTTGTACATGCCATGCCATCCTATAGAAGCTATACAAAACAATCCTATGCATGTTTATGCAGAATTAAATCCTGCTGAGTTAATTGAGGCCCAGATTACCATACATAGGATGGCAAATGAATACAAACACAACACTTTTAAGAATCTATTTTGATTTATTTGAAGGATTCCTATAAGGAATTGTTATTGCACATGTTATTTTACAGGAATTTAGCAGAATTTCTCACAATGTTTTTTGTTCTCATCGCCACATTTCCTTTCTTCTTGTAGCATGACTGCTCAAATTCTATATTTTTGAGTGAAAAATTGTAAATAACGAGATGCTTTGGTATACAGTGGTACCTTGGGTTACAGACGCTTCAGGTTACAGACTCCGCTAACCCAGAAATAGTACCTTGGGTTAAGAACTTTGCTTCAGGATGAGAACAAATCGCGCCACAGCGGTGGCAGTGGGAGGCCCCATTAGCTAAAGTGGTACCTCAGGTTAAGAACATTTTCAGGTTAAGAATGGACCTCCAGAACGAACCTGAGGTACCACTGTATTAAAGTAAGAGAATTATTATAAATAATAATAAATAATTTATTTATACTCCACATTCCCCCCTCCCCGATGGGACTCGTGGCCACTTACAGATAAAAATAAGAACCACTAAAAAAAGATAAAACAACTAGCCTCCGTGGAAGTGGAGGGAACTAAAGCCAACTAAATCAAAAGTAAGATATCAGTGTCATGTGAAATGTGTTTTTTTTTTTAAATACTGTAGCTCATTTCGAAACTGGATAAATGGTTGTGGGTTATACACTCACCATCCTACTGACTGACAACAACAGAATACATTCAAGCCTAATTTCAGTGGGGGAAGGGGTCCAGGAAAGCTGCTGCAGGCAGACGTGTACCTGGGGAAGTTGTCTTGGAACTTAAGGCCATGCATATAATGGGTGTTTCATAGTATCAGTCCAACCCACTGCAATGCAGGGATATTTTGCCCAACCCCGGGGCTTGAATCCATGACCCTGAGATTAAGAATCTCATTTACAGTACTATGAAATTCTGCTAAAAGCCATTGCCATTTTAAAACGGGACAGAGGTATTCTGGTCACAGAGGACTTTGCAGCAAGGTTGCAAGCTTCCCCCTATTTTTAGTGACAAGAAAAGTGGTATATTAGCCTGGCCCACCCTTGTAATGCAGAGATGGGGGAGCAGCTCTAGTTGCTCATTCAGGGGCGATGAAAACATGGTGCTCGGAGACACTATCGTTTATTAATCCGTTACATAACAACGCTCAGTTTTGCAAATGGGTTAGAGCTCGGTCCAGCCTCAAATTAACCTATATTACCATGATCCTAGCTAAACAGCACTGACCTGTCTTGCCAGTTTATTGAGGTGCCAATATTGGTGTGTGAGCGCGTGCAGGTACTTCCTTGTAATAAGGAAAGGGGAAGAAATTCTGGGGCTGCACCTTTGTTCCGGCAGAAAGAGCCCCTTTTCCAGCCAGTTTGGTGGGGGGTGGGGGTGGGAAACCGCACTTACTGATCCATCTTAAATGTCCCCCAAGTTACATACAAAACACAGCAAAGCTCCAATTCTGCAAATACTGTAAAGCCACTGGCGTCCTGGGGCGCGGTTTGCTTGCATGTGGAGTGTGCGTTCTGTTGGGCAAAAGCCTCCTGCAGCAGCAGACACATTCCAGCACCTCCCACTTTCCCTTTTCAGCGCACCCAGTTCTGCAGGCCCTTCTCGTTGTCCTAGTCGAGGCTGTTTCGTTGCAGGTGAGGGGGCCAGCGGGGAAGACTCCCGCCCCCGTGCAGGTCCCCCCCCTTCCCCACCGCCGTGGGTGGAGGCCAGGCCAGCACGGAAAGGCGGCGGGTCCCCCTGGCCGCCGCTTTGAAGAGAGCCGCAGGGCAAGCTGAGCGCACGCAGGCAGGGCGGAGCCGCGCGCGCTTGGATTGGCCGAAGTCTCGCCTTTCGTCTCCGCCTCGCTCTTCCCAGTGTCTCCCGCGTCTCCGCCTGTCACTCTGTCCGCTCGCTCGCCGAACAGGAGAAGCGCTCCCGGCGACGAGGCGAACCCTTGCGCGGCAGCCGACTCCGCGCAGCCGCCGCCACCATGCACTTCTGCAGCGTCGCGTGGCGCCCTTTGGCCCGTCGCCTCACGCAAGGGGCTGCCCCCTTCGTCCGCGGAACCGGTGAGTTTGGAGGGGGGGAAAGGGAAGGGGGGTCGCGCGCGTGGCTGCGCCGTCGAAAAAGCCCCCTAGAAGCCCGCCGAGGCGAGGAGCGGGGGCTCGTGACGAGCCGCGTGGCTCTGCTGGGCGAGGAGGGCGCGCAGAGGTTGAGGGCGCCGGTGTTTGCGTTGGCTGCCTGGGAAAGGAGACGCGAAGGTCACACGGCGCTGAGGCAATGGAGGGGAGGCGAGAGGACGCGGCTCCTGGCTCTCATGAGAGCCGATTCGCGTTCGCCCAGCCCCTCGGCGCCGGCGAGACCCAGAAGGCTCTTCCTGGCGGCTTAGCAGCAGCAGCACCTTAAGCGGAGAGGGGCGCGCGGAGGAAAAAGCCACCAGAGCCTCTTGTGTTTTTCTGTTTCCCCTCCGAAGTTATTTTGACTAGTGGAGAACAGGGTGGGACTGTTTACCGGAGGGGAAAAGATGGTTGGCATGCAATTGCCAACCACGGCAACCAGAATCACTCCCCCCCCCCCCCCAACCCGAGCCAATGTGTAAGCAGCTGACAGCAATTCAGGCTGAAGGGAGAGAAAACGGCGCGGGGTGTTGGAGAGGGAGAGTCCGGAAAAATTTAATAAAGGGCTGGTGTTTTCCCTTCTTATTGGGCATCTGAATGTGGTTGAGGTAGCACAAACTGGCGAGAACTTGCTGATTCTGCTCATAAAATAATCCGTCCTCTATCTGCACAGTATACGTTCCGATCAGCGAGGATTGATCTGGGCCTTTCTAGGTTAGAAAGATGGATCCTGCTAGTTAAGGACTGTACACTGTTTATACTAGCCCATATCTAGGTCTAGTAATCTGTTTTGCCCTCAGGGGATGGATTCGGATTAGCTGTGCTGCAGGTGAGATAGCCACACTACCCTTTAATACCGAGGGCTGTCAGTGGGACTGATGCCTGTTTTTGATGGAGATTTTGTCCAAGCAGTATGATTTCTTCCCTGAAAGTTTTGTGAATTGGCAAGAGTCAGATTGGTGCTTCCATTGTTATTTTTTTTTAGGTTTGACAAGCATATACTTAAAATGCTATACACATGTTAAGAAATGGCCTGGGCAGTGGGATAGGGGAAAGTTGTAGCCCCATTAGTGACATCAAATAGGAGTGTATGGCCATATTCCACATGACTGTGTGTTTTTCCTAGTTATATAATAGTGTGACTTGTGTAACGTAGGAATGCAGTAGCAGAAGTTCTGTCTTGAAAGATGCCACAATTCTCCCAAAACAATGTAGTTTACATCTGTACCATTTATTGATTGAAAAAAACACTATACAGGAGTGCGATGGTTAGACTAGAGAAACTCTTTGGAGCAAGGGAGAGAAATCCATGTCCATCCTTTTTAAAACATTTGCGTTATCATAGAATCATAGAATTGTAGAGTTGGAAGAGAACCTCAGGATCATCTAGTTCAACGCTCTGCGACACAGGAATATGCAGCTATCCCATACAGGGATCAAACCTGCAACCTTGGTGTTCTCAGCACCATGTTCTAACCAACTGATTCATCATGTCCCATTCAAAAAACAAATGAACACCTGGCTTAAGCTTCATTCTGGTCAGCATATTCAAGTCCACATTAAGAATGTCTTAAAATTATATTTTCACTTTGTATTACCTGGTTATTCTGTGCCATTCATCAGGTGCAGAATATTTTCCTGGCATTCACTTTCTCATGTGAAAGGGCATCATGTTGTTGTTATAGGGAAAGACTAGCTCAGTGGTAGAGTACATGTTTTGCCTGCTGAAGACCTCAGTGTCTCCAGGTAGGACTAGGAAAGGCTCCTCACTGAAAATCCTGGACAGCGTTAACAACTGCTTCTCCTGCTAATAGGTCAGTTTGATCTACAACCAATAACTTATGAAAATGCTAAGTGCAACAGTGGATTTGTATGATCCAAAGAACTATTGATCCTGTCTTTATCTTACATTATGAGATTTGTAGCTGATACATTTCTTTTAAAAAGATCTCTAGATTATCTCAATTACAACATGTTTTGTTTTGTATTTTTAGTATTATTACGGTACTAATATTATAGCTTTCGTTTTTGTAGCACCTTTCCGCCAGATGTCAACTGGAGGCGTTCCTGGATCTTCTGGGGAGAACTTCATTTATTATCTGCTCGTTGCTGGTGCTACTGCTGCAGGAGGTTTTTTAGTGAGTGCTTTTTTTACACATCTGTTGTCAAAAAACTCTCAATCTTCTCAACAGGATAGAGAGATGATAATGTAGTCAAACCAAAATTTAAGTTGGAACTCCGCTTGCAATGTTTTCTGGTAGCAAGCTGCTGACTTTGAGACCAAAATCCTATACGTACCTGCTTACCTAGAAATAATCCCCATTGAACTAATAGGATTTGGTTAGACATGCATTGGGTTGTGTTGTAAAAGCCAAGTGTTTAATTCAACATTTTACGGCAGAGGTGGGAATTTATGGCCTTCCAGATATTGCTGAACTATAACTCCCATCATTCCTGATCATTGACCATGATGGCTGGAATTGATGGGAACTGGAGTTCAACAACAAATGGGGAGGGGCAACAAGTCTCTCCCCTCTTATTTTATGGACTAAATCTATGTCTAAATTTTAAGGAAAAAAATAAGTAATGATTGTGAGAGTGCTCCATTCCAAAATAACTTTTTGATGATAAACCACTAAAGCTGTAGTCTTAACTGGGTGACTTGTTTCTGCTTATTGCTATAATGCAGTAATATTAATGCACATTTTCCTGTCAAAGCAAACTGTGAAACTAGATTTACCCAGAAAGAAAATACTAGAACTACAGACCAAGGCTATGCACATTTACTAGAAGTAAATCCTTCTGACTTCAATGATGACAACTTAAAGTTAATATTAGACATATCCTAAAATGTCAAGGTGATTGTACACAGCAATAGATGGCTTTTAGGATGGTTTTCCAAGAAAAGTTTTCTTGGAAATTGGAAGCAAATGTCAGTGGCAGTTCTAGTAATAATAATTTAATAATAGTAATTTTTTATTTGTACCCCGCCCATCTGGCCGGGTCTCCCCAGCCACTCTGGGCGGCTTCCAACAAATATTAAAATACATCAAAATCACAAGTTAAAAACTTCCCTAAACAGGGCTGCCTTCAGGTATTTTCTGAATGTAGGATAATTGTTTATCACTTTAACCTCTGCTGGGAGGGCGTTCCACAGGGCGGGCGCCACTACCGAGAAGGCCCTCTGCCTGGTTCCCTGTAGCTTTGCTTCTCGCAGTGAGGGAACCGCCAGAAGGCCCTCGGCGCTGGATCTCAGTGTCCGGGCTGAACGGTGGGGGTGGAGACGCTCCTTCAGGTATACAGGACCGAGGCCGTTTAGGGCTTTAAATGTCAGCACCAACACTTTGAATTGTGCCCGGAAACGTACTAGTATAGTCTTCGTGTCAAAGATGGGCATTAGAAATAATAATCGTAAAGTTTGTTCAATCAGTATGATGAATTCAAAGAGCCTGCAGTCTCAAGCAGGGGACCGGTATGTGTGTTGGTGCTGGGGACAGTCATGCTCCTCAGTCCCATGTAGCTTATTTAATTTAAGATTGTATCATCCATAGCTATGGATTGTGTAACAAAACAAATATGCACAAAAAATCATGGGGAAAAGGCTGCATGCTTACACTGATTGTTCTTACTGATCCTACCTGTTCTACCTTCTCAATATGTAAATGTAGTAAATGGACACCAAAACATTCTTCCCACCAAAGGAAATTAGCTTTGTACTACTTCCCACCACTCTGGAATGCAATATTTTAATATTTAAAACACACACACACACACAGTAAATATGTTATTCATCTCTTCTAACTAGTACCTAGGAGATTAACCAGCTGAACCGAGCATTCAGTTGTCTTTGTCTAATCTTCATTAGTTGCTACACATTTGTGCTTTGATTTTCAGAACTTGGAAATTATATCAATAGAGTTTAATTCTAAGTAATATATGTTTGAATAGCAGTGCTTGTTTAACTATTGTTTATTGCTATCATAAGTTTTATTACAAAAATAAACTAGTCGTCAAAATGTTATCGCAAACATAGGCTAAATAAATAGAAGATATGCCATAAAACTTTTTGTAAGGTTATACTGTAACATTTCTACCTGTTTAAGCAAACAGAAAATAAAATACAAACAACAGTCTTACATTGCCTTAACCTTACCTTTAATGTAGTGGGGGGAAAGTAAAACTCTTTTTTTGTTTGGTTGGTAAAGCAGAATCATTTCCCCACCCTTAAATTTCAAATTACATTTTTAGTGTGGACTTCCAGTTCTGGTTTGCGTGTCATGCTGAGCCAAACCATGGCTTTCAGAGCCATGTGCAAGCTTTCAGAGAGGAGATCCTCGCCCATCATTGTGCTGTTGTGCTGCACTGAGCTAAGCTATGACTCAGTTTAGTATGCCATGAGCTCAGGCCCATGGGCTTGCTCTCTCCAGACTAACCATGAACTGACAGCAAGGATTGTCCACTAGTTCATGGTTTGTCCAGCAGAGCTAAATCATGAGCCCAGGTTCAGAGGCGTAGCAAGGGGAGTGCGGTAGGTGCGGCCTGCCTTGGGTGTCGCCACTGAGGAGGGTGACAAAATGGCGGGCGGCACTCACCGTGGGGCCTGCAACAACCCCGAGCCATGCGTCTCTGGCGCCCACAGGCTCCATGCTGTCTGCCCGCTGTCCCTCCCTATGGGTGCTGCACACCCCGCCCCACCCCTATGGGTGGTTCCCCCCGCCCCTATGGGCATATCACCCCACTCCTGGGCGTGCCGCCCCAGGTGCCCTAGAGGCTTCCTCTGCCGCTGCCCAGGTTCATATAACATACAAAACCATCGCTTACCAGAGTGCAGCAGCAAAACAAGCAGCTGCTGCCTGAGAGCTTATATATTTTTGCTAAGCAATAGCTTGGCTTAGTGTGATATGCAAGCCAGGTCAATTGGTGTTGTTGCTCTTAATAGAACTTTGAATCTGACTCTAATTAATAGATCATTTCATCTGATTTTAATATTCTGAAGAGGGTTTTAATTGAACCTTAACTACTTTGTTATAATCTTTATAAAGCTAGAATAGGGTGTTACAGTTTAATTTATATATTTTTATCTCTCATTTTAACCTATTAAAGGAAATTTATTAACATTCCTGTGTTTGTATACATATATTCATATAGTTTGGTGATAGAGTTTATACTTTTTATTAATCTTTATTTATGATCTATGTTTATTCTTTATTTCTGGTTTGCAGTGGCTTTTGGCTATAAGCAATTACGTTTGATCGTTAATGTTTAATCTGACTCTCTTCATTAAAAAGCTTAGCTTATATATAAAAATACCGGTACTCACTACTCAAAAAAAGCCTATATCATGTTGGCTGAAAAGCAAATCCTGGAATTTGGGAGACCTTGGAAAGTGACTTTAATGCAGTGCAAGAAGCCAACTAGTAAAAAAAAGGACACTTTATTTAGTAAAAAAGGTAAAGGTAAAGGACCCCTGCTTGACAGTTAGGTACAGTCATGAACTACTCTAGGGGTTGCGGAGCTCATCCCGCTTTACTGGCAGAGGGAGCCGACGTTTGTCCGCAGACAGTTTTTTCGGGTCATGTGGCCAGCATGACTAAGCCGGTTCTGGTGAAACCAGAGCAGTGCATGGAAACGCCATTTACCTTCCCGCCAGAGTGATACCTATTTATCTACCCTGTTTCCCCTATTTTAAGACGTAGTCATAAAATAAGCCATAGCAGGATTTTTTCACATTTGCGAAATATAAGCCATATCCCGAAAATAAGCCATAGTGATAGGCGCAGTTCTGGAGGGCGCCAAGGAAAATGCGGGGCTGGGCTTATGTAATAAAAATAAGACATCCCCTCAAAATAAGCCATAGTGCGTTTTCTTGAGGGAAAAAATATATAAGACGGTGTCTTAAAATAGGGGAAACACGGTACTTGCACTTTGACGTGCTTTTGAACTTCTAGGTTGGCAGGAGCTGGGACCGAGCAACGGGAGCTCACCCCGTCGCGGGGATTCAAACTGCCGACCTTCCGATCAGCAGGCCCTAGGCTCAGTAGTTTAGACCACAGCGCCACCCGCGTCCCCGTACTACCACATTATTTAGTAGAGAGGAGCAAATCAGAGTATGAGTTATTTGGAGACTGCCCATTCATGCCAAAAATAAATATATGCGCAGCATTGTTTCCATGTGCCTAAGAGGCCCTTTAGAAACTAGCCTTGGAGTACAGGACTAGAAAGATCTAAAAGCTGACATGCTGGATTATTTGTAGCACAGTGTTTTTGTTTTGCATTTATGGAAAAGTTAGTAAAAGCTGAGAGTCTTACATGGAATATAAGAAAGACACATTCTTCATTGATTGGTGCAACTTTATTATGTTTATAAGTACAAAGAAAGTGGTAGAATTCCACCTCCACATTATAATCTGGAATGCTATTTAGTCATTTTCCCCGCTTGTCCCTTGGTCAATGATGTCACAATTGTTTTTTTCCAACCTTTTTTTCCAAGCTCCACATTATGTGGGATTTGGTTCATTCCCCCCCCCCCCCGATGATATGTATTATTTTTGCAAACTATAAAAATTAATAGGAAAAGCAAAGAACACAGTCTTGGCATATAGAGATAAGTGCAATTATTATTTTTAGGTCTACAGAACGATTACTTCTGACAAAGCCAGGTACAACGAACGTATCCATGATATGCAGCAAAGAACTGTAGCAGAATGGAAACCAAAACCGTGGCCCCCTCAGTGTAAGTTGAGAATTTATGCATTTACAAATGATACTTCAAAGCTAATAGTCTTAAGGGCATTTTGTTTTGTTTTTTAAAACAGCAAAGACAGGAGTAGGGGGGCAGAAATATAGCAACTGCTAATCTGTTGAACTTTATGTTAGACTTTACATGGCTATGTATCAGAGTTCTGTTTAATTTAATTATTTTTGACAGGACTACAATGGTTCTAATTTAATGGCTCCTAGGTCCTAAAATATTATTGGTTGCAAGGTTTATACGCCACGTATGCATACATTACTACTGTTATCATGGGCATAGCCAGGATTTATGTTAGGGGGGCAGGCTTTATGTTGGTGGCCCCCAGAACTTCAATTAGTTAAGTATTTTTATTGATTTACATGATTTGGGGGGGGGGGCAGCTGCCCCACTTGGCTACACCCATGATTGTTAGCTTGCTTAGATACATTTGATCATTTTGTTGCAACTAAAATGCAAAGACATTCCTGAAAGTGATTCTGTTCATGTAACACATAGTCTGGGGTTGGTGTTTGTGTTTTTCTAAAAAAGATTTCATTAAGCATCACAGAGAAAAAATATTAAGCACTGAAGGTTGAATGTTTAGTGAAAGATAACTAAATACAGAACTCATATCACTAAAATTACAAAACTGGTTTTGTTTGAGATCATAATTCCAGTCAGTCAGCAGCTTGATGGCTCAGGAATTTCAGAAAACTCTGAATATAGTGCTCAGCTAAGTCACTGATGGGGAAAATTCTATACACAAAACCCAGGGAATTGTTCTCTAGTACTGCTTATTATAACTAAATGAGCACTGCCAAATGGCTTCCTGAAATGACTGCTTTTATGTCTATAATATTTGCTTAATATTTTAAATAAATGAAAATATTCAGTATGAAATAACTAAGAAGGTTTATAAATGGAACTCAGTTTGAACTATGGCTTAACTCAGGAATGAAGCAACACTCACACAGTTCATACTGAAGGATCATTAAGATAGTGCTGCTGGGTATATAGAAATGTGCTTAAATTCTATTAATTAATCTCACTGAATAGTCAGTGAGTTAGGATCTGTTTCTTTGATGGAAGCTGTTTCATCTTAGGGATGAAGGAATGTTTAGAAGGCTGTGACCCTCTACCCAGTTTCCTGAGAGTAAGCTCTACATAGGATGTATTTTTAAGTAGGCATGTATAGGATTGCCTAGTAAGTAAATGTAATAGTACTTCCAACACATTTAAATTCTAAACAGTTTGCTCCTATGCATATTTATTCAGAAATAAGATTTTTGTGTGTATAGTGAGACCTATTCCCAGGGAAGTATGCAAAGGATTGCTGCCTAAGATTGTGGTTACATGGCTAGACATTACAAATAGCTATCAACTCAGCCACTGACGCATCCTCAGACCACCTGGGCACTATCCACTGTCACATGAGCACGCTTCTTTTTCCTTTCCTCCTCTCTGCAACCCACTGTGAACCTCAAATCTTTTCTGAAGGGTCCCCTAAAACCCCCTAGGGTGTATCTGTTCCCTCAACTGTTTCTGTTCTCTGAAAAATGTGCACTTGGATTTCACCCAAAATATGTAGCTGCCTTTCTTTTCCCTACCTAGACGCAACAAATGCAATCAAATTGCATTTACCTGACCTGGTTTTTGTCCCGTCCCCCTTTTTAACATTTATATTGAATAATATGTTTGGGTTTTGAAAACTATTAATTCATATGTTAGATCCTATTTTTCTCTCTTCTTGTCTTTCTGCCTTCTTTTCATGTGCCTTGTCATGAGAAGAGTGCTGGGTATTTGATATTCTTCCTTCCCTGGCTCTTTATTGCCTTTCATAAATGACCTGACCTCCATCTAAATTGTATGCTTAAATTATCTTAACAAATGAAACATTCAGAAAAGCAAGTATTAGATTTCCCTCAAGTTTGTAAATATTGTGATGCCTTTCAAATTCACCTATAATCTGGAAAACCCTAACTCTTGTTCTGTACTTTTTAAAAACAAAATTAAACAAAACCTCTAACCTCTCAGCAGAAGACTTTAGGCTACTTCACACATTATACCTTTTCAGCTGTACACTTATAATGTGTTAAGTGTACACTCAAAATTGTAAAATGTATGTGACAAACATGGGTATCGCAGAAAAAATACTACATGCCGAAGCTTCCTGTTAGGTATGCACTCAAAGGCAAACCCATGGCTTTTTGTCATGAAGCAGCTCTTTGACATTGAACTGAATGGGGAAATGTTAATAGAAATAACCTGCAAAATTCCAAAATGGTGTTTATAGTGTATGCTAACTTTCCAGTTTTCAGAATAATTAGTTTTTGCAATTTTCTGAGTGTGTTCATGCAATTTATTGTTCCCATTTTCTGTTTCCTTCTCTTAATCTAGTTTCTGATCTCCTTTGCTGTATTAATTTTTCTTGCACTAGAAAGGTTGTATTTAAATCTTTCTAATTGTTCCTCTGCTTTTACACTTTCAGAATAAAATACAAAGGAAATGATTCCAAAACCGAGGAATTAATTTTTTAAGGACAGTCCATCGTTGTATACTTCGCAGCCAAACTTGAGAAAACCATCTCTTATAGAACTCCATTTTTGTGAGAATACTCCCCAATAATTATATCTTCTCAAGGCCAAGATAAAACACAACTTAAATACATCCTGTAGAAGATAACTTGGCACTCTTAAGACACTGGCTGTTTTGAATTAATACACTTGTAATTGACTGTCCAATAAAGGGTCCTAAACACTTATCTTGCTTGTCAATCTGTGTTTTGTGTGAACAGGTTAGTTTTCTGGAAATTTGTTATATCCCATAGAGGGACACAGTTGGGTAGTATGGTCTCTGTTTTAGCAGGAAAAAAATGAGCTGGGTCTTTCTTAAAGCCAGTTTATTCTACTCTTAAAAACACATTGCTGTACCAATGTGACATAAACCAAAAACTTAAAATATTGTCCCTATTCATGTTACTATCAAAGTTAAACAAAATACCTACTTCTCAGTACAAACTTTGATATTTGGATGTTTTGATCACATTAAATAATTAATTATATTCTTTATAGCCAATCATTATTAAACCTGACAGTGTCTCTCTCCCTTTGTTCACATACCTATCTTTGCATGTCATTGTCTGCTAATTTCTCCTCAGCTTTGTTTGCCAATTGAGCCGCTGTCTGTCAGCTAACAAAGCTTGTGGGTCACTGTTCCCATCTGTGTGGTGCTGTGCCTGTTCGATTACATCTTCATTTGCACGCCTTCTTACCTAGAATGTTACAATCCCTGTTTGAAAACATGTCCTCGAGTTTCTAGGCTGGGGTATGCATTTCTGTTTCAGTGGACTTCAGCATTTATTGCAAAAAGACGGGTAGTAATGGAATCGCAATTCATGAACAGGGGGAAAGCTGGGCTCACAAATAGCACTTGTCTTATTCCTGCATTTTGGTCTTATTCCCACATTTTGGTATTTTTGACATTTGCAGCAGTTTAAACATTCACATCAAACCTACAATTTATTTATTTCTTATTTCTATACCGCTTGCTTGTAAAAAAAACCAAAAACCCTCAAAGTGGTTGGCTCGCGATCTACTTCAGTAGAAGGAATGTGCAGAGCCGTTTCCTCCAAGTGAAAAGGACAGAGAATTCATTGCATCTCACGACTTCAAGTATGAGAATACTGTTCCTGCATACACAAACTGCTCTTTCATCCAGGTGATAGTATGGTTTGACCTGTGGCCTGAGCAGTTTTGTTTTTGTTGTTTCTTAATTTGCAGCTCTATAGCATGATGCTATGCACCACAGCAGCTTCTAAACATAGCAGCCTATTAAGGTTGGCTTAAATAATATCATTCATATATTAAACATATAATATGAACATGAACTGCGCCTCTTTTCAGTGGCATCCTTCCCATTTCCCTCCCGATGGCTGCAGTCTTTAACTGCTGTACATTTATAAATAATTCTCTGTTATCGTAGCATGTTTCTGTTTGTTTTGTTATGTACTTCATAGTAATCCTTTGCTTCAAGCTATATATTCTTTCCACATATTAACAAGGTAACAGGCTAACCTGTTTCACATTGCATGTTTGTGCTTCATGATTTCTCTGTTATGTTAAATGAAGCCTTAGAAAACGATGAAACAGAAGCAAATGAAACTACTGCTGCCAGTGAAGAAGTAAAGGATGCAGTTGAAGAAGAGACTGCAGCAATAACTACTGGTGAATCGGAAGTGCAAAATGAAAAGCACACTGAATCTGCAGAAGCACAGAGAGAAGACGGATCGCCTGTTGAAGAGGCATCCTCTGGTGTGCAAGAAGAGCAAGATGCTCCTTCCAGCTCAGAGGCAGCCCAAACGCAAGGTTAACATTACAAATGGAAATCTGTGGGTGTTTTACCTTGTATCACAGGAAGCACTGCTTTGCTCATGTTAACATAGTATTCCACACGGAGTAAACTTGTATTTTAAAACCTTAATTAAATTTTAATATAAATGAGATGTGATTTCAGCTGCAGTTTCCAAGTTTAATTCATACAACTTATTTTAGGTAGTTTGTTGCAAAATATTTCTGGAAGAAGGAGCCCTTATTTGCCATTTGTGGTAGAAGGCTCCTGGTTTTGTCCAGAAGAAATAGCTGAACATGCCTAGAGAGTGTGTTATAAATAGAATTGAGTGCAATTCACTGTGCTCTTTCCCTCCTAAATGCACAAGCTGTAAGATGCGTAGAGAGGTATTTTGGCCCATTAGAAATATATTTACTATTACAAAATCTTGTGTGGTTTTCTTCTGCTGCCAAATCCATTGCCTTTCTGAATAATTTTTTAAAACAACAACAACATTTTTATTTTGGGCGTATTTCCAAAACCATCCATTATTTGGAGGGTTGTATTCAATGCTTGTCTCACTCAGGGTAGATACTTTGAAACGAATGAACCCAAGTTAAACATGTCCATTAGCATCAATGTTTCTACTCTGAGTAGAGACAAGCAGAGAATACCACCTATAATTTTGAGTGCTTTTCAGACTTCGTTATGCAAAGAATGAGAATGTGATTTCTGATTAGCCCTAAAAACAATGACCAAATCAGACCATTCCAAAATAATTTTGATGGCTGCGATCCAGGAAGTGAGTAACATGAATGCATGTTTCATTATGCTCTGTTTCATTGCTGGCCATGGAAATATATTTACTTGCAACTCTTTGTCTTATGTAGTGGACAGTGGAACCTGACACTGTTCAGCATTCTCTTAATAACAGATAATGCCTTCAGGATTAAACTGGTAAAAACGAGATGAATAAAACATAGGCCTTTAGTAGGAACGGCTCTATAGTACCAACACACCCCTTAGTCATCTGATTTGTATCCATCATTAAGTAATTTGTAACGTGAGTTCAGTTCTGTCATTGCCGGTGATGTTGCAGTTAAAAAGACCTGATCTTAAATAATTTATAGAAGCAAGCCTTATTTGGACAAGTCACTCTTGCCAGAGGGAAGTGGGTGGGGAGGTGATTTTTGCAAACACCGAAAGCACTCTGTACCTTCCCAAAATCTGTTCTGGGGTTTTTAGGGGTCCTCTGGGGGGTTTGGAAATTGGCTTGGGAGACTGCAGAAAGAATTGGAACGGGTGAAGCTTAGAGGAGAATAATTTAATCCTCACTCGACTATGAAGCACAGTGGGTGACCTTAGGCCAGTCACTGCCTCTCAGCCTAACCTACTTCACAGGGTTGTTGTTGGGATTAAATGGGGAGGGGAAGAACCATGTATTCCACATAGAGCTCCTTGGAGAAAAGGGTGGGATATAAATGTAATACATAAATTACTTTTAAAAAACAAAACAATACCTTCCTGCGGTAGAAATTCCCAACCAAACTTCCAAGTCTGTTTGGGACTTTTTACATTCTTGCAATATACCGGTAACTGGCCCATTTAATGTAAATAGTTGCATTATATTTATCTAGCTAGCTTAGTTTTGTTTATCAATAACTAACTGGGATGTCAAGAAGTTTTCCACAGCCATGAAGCTTGAAATGCTGTGAATGGGGCAAGCCAACTGAACTCCAGACCTTATAGATGGAAATAATTGTCTGCTACTGTATTGGAGCTTTCCCCTGGCTTCATGAGAATGCTGATTTGGCTTCCCAGAAATAGCTCTGTGTGCGTAATGTGCACACACCACTGTTTCTGATGCTGAAGAGAATGGGATAAAAACACTGATATAATGAGATGCAATACAATTAAATATAAGCAATACAAGTGAAAACCACAAGCAGAGTTGGAGAAATTCCAGTTTAATGTGTAAAAGTACTCAAGTTGGCACAATAAACTTAAGTTAATTTTGTTTTTTAACATAGGTGATTTCCATTACAGTATCTCCAAATGGAACTGCTAAATTCAGTCAAGAACATTAGAAGATCAGATAGAAATATAGCTGCTTTATTTCAGTTGCAAAATAAAGGGGTTCTCAAATCTTCCTTACAACACTTCAACTTTTGAGGGGGAAGCACACATATAGTTGGAACAACAATTAGTAAGCACAGTCGTAATGTAGTACAGTATTGCACTGAAATATATTTTGTATTAACAGAATTGAAGATTTGAATTCCTAATTACGATCATTTTCACATGGAATAATGATACAGGGAAACAGAATGCTGAAATCGGTGTCTTGCCTACCTCTTAATAAAGGATTTTGTTTTACAATTTTTGTTTGCATTATTGTGAAACCTGTAGTGCTTCCTTGAATTATGTTTATGTCTATTATGTTTCTACAGATACCAGTGTCTGCTAAAAATGAACTATTTTTGTAACAGGGTAATATTTAGTATGGTGTCACACAGTGAAAGGGTGCAGTTCCATAAATCTATGTGTATGGTTACCCGAGGAAACTATGCCCTATCTATTGCAGTCTTCCACACAGCTTTAATAGGCTAACCGTTTTCAGTTTGAAATTGGCTTGCCTGTTGAATAGTGCAGATACCTCTGCTACAAACATGGTTCTGACCCATGTCTAGCATCAGAGGTTGCCAGAACTGGGCATCTGTTGGACTCATGTGACACCATGTGACATCCTGCCACTCACAAAGTTTTTTTTATAATTGTTTAGTTTTTATAATTGATGCTGTTATCAAGTTTGACTAACAGCAAACTGCAACGAAAGCACCCCGAGATTCACAAGCCAACCTTGAGCTGTGATTTGTGGTCCTGATTTGTGGAGCTGAACAGTGTTAGTGAATTTGGTCCAGAAACTAGTCAAAGTTTAGAATTAAGTCCAGTTTTCAATGTTTGTGTGTAATAATAATAATAATAATAATAATAATAATTTCGTAATGTGCATGGAGTATGTGCAGATGACAACAAAACCTTAGAGCCTGCCATGGTACATTCTATTTAATATAAGCAGACAGTTTTGTAGGATTCTGTTGCATATGGAGGATGGCACACAAAGGCAGAGAAAAAGCAACCAGTTCAGAATTCTAGAGCAACACTTAATTTAAATGTGTTTAACATGCATCCTTCTTAAGTTAGTCTAATGCACCAGAGATGCTATTGTTTCTTTCATGCTACATTTGCCTTGAGAATTAGGGTTATCTTATTTCATTTTGGTAATGACTGATAAGCAGCCCATATGCCTTTGCTAATTGTTTGCTCTTCCTTTTTTCTTTTAATTCACATTTAAATGTTCATGGAGCATTAATAATTCACTTCCATTAATATAGTAAAAGAAAAATGCATCCATTGATAATATTGCCAGTTACTCAAAGATTCATATGTCTTTAATTGAGATATTTAAAAGGATTTCGCAGACTGAACTTTTATCCCCACTCAGACTTAACTGTAATGAACAGAAATGTCTTTTGTTAATCCCAAACATCAATTAGTTACTATGTATTTTAGACTTTGGCACTTCTACTTTCTTCAGATTATTTGCAGAGTAGGGCTTGATGGCAAATGCAGGCAGAGCGGCTATGCTTTGCAACACAACTGTTGACAGTACAAAGGTCCTGCTATTAGTTTTAAAATACCATTTGTCAGAGCATTCAGTGGGTTTTCGTTTTAGTCATAATTGTGGCATTCCCCCCCCCCCAAATCATTTTTATTAGACTTTCCAATACATCCAAATTACATTGAAACATTCCAGATTACATTCCAAATTATTTATCCAATTATTAATAAAAAAAGAAAAGTTCCAAATCTGCCAAATTAATATTTAAATTTAGTTAGGAGTTCCCATGCTTCAAATTCCAGAGGCAATCTGATCAACTTATGATCAGATCATAATTGTGGCATTTTAAATAAACATGTGCCATGGATGTTAAAGTTAACTAACAATCTATTGAAGATACATATTATGGCTCTTTGTCATAAGGAAATAAAACGACAGACGTCTTGTTCACATGTGCTCCACCTGTCCCATACCAACCCTTCCTTCTCTAATTATTGATTGATATGCCACTTTTGAACTTCACAGTTCCCAAATCAATTCTCACAATTAAAAAATCAACAAGACAACCCCAACCCTCCCCCCCAAAAAACTATTGTTACCATAATATAAAAACATACCAAAAATCTGCAATGGCAAACAAAAACTGATATAATCAGCTAAGAACCATAATTTGATCACAGAGTGACCGGAACAGTAAATCTAAACAAGAAAGATGATTAAGATCATTGAATAAAAGCATAATACTGTACTATCATTTGAACACCATATGAAAACCAAAGTAGGGACCTCCCTTGCTTAACAAATAAGTTATCTCCAGTTGCTACATGCCTCACTTTTGAAGGTGGGGGCACCCAGAGAAGAGGCTCTTCTGCAGATCTTAACAACTGAATAGATACTGAAACCTGTAGATTAAGAGTTACGTTGGAAATATTGACCTGAGAATTTGTGTCTGTGTGTTTTTGCAGGGGGACTTGTTTATAATAAAATCTAACATGATTTATAGGAGTTTTAAAGATGAAGTCAAGAACCTGTGGCTCTCTATTAAGAACATGAGAGCCTGTTGGATCTAGTCCAGCATCCTGTTCTCAAAGAAGTCAACCAGATGCCCATGGGAAATCCACAAGCAGAACCTGAGTGCAATGGCACTGTCCAGATTTTGTTGGACTCTGGTGATATTTAGACATACTGGCTGGGGCTGATGGGAGTTGGAATTCCTCAACATCTAGAAGGTAATGGGTTATCAGGATCCAGCTCCTTAGGCCTCACTGATGCGATCCAAAGGAAAGCAGAGCAATACATTTGGAACCAGCTTGACTGCAGGAGTTGCCGGAAGAAGGCATACAAGGCGTCATCCAACCATGTTAGGGACTCCACTCTGGATTCCTGTAGGGTTTACTCCTTAGCCTTTTTCTTCTCCTGAAGGTGTCCCACAAGGCAGCAGAGGTTTCAGATCAGAGCTTTCCTTCTCTTAGATGGGCTGCCTTCCCAAGTTGATGAGCCCCATCTGCCCTTCACTTCCCTCATAGCACATGCAGAAACCACCTTCTTGACCGTTGGACTTACTATTGGTCTCATCCACTCAATCTGCTGGATCCTGTCTTTGCATGCATAGGAAGTTCCTAACTCACTGAGTGTTTGAGATCCATTGGCTACCCTCAACTGGTTTAACTGGCCAGTTGAAGCCATTTCCTGGGGTGTGGCTGCTGTCACATGCTGACAGCTTCTAGGAGCCACAGGTGAGAGCTGAGTACAAGGTGGGGACCAAAGCTGGAGAAACTACCCCAGAAGGAGCATGACATGTCCCTCACCAGAGGTACTACCCCTCCCCTAAGACCCCATACACCCCTACCTGTGAGTAAGCTTAATTTAATTCAGTCACACTTCTGAGTAGACATGGTTTGGAGCGCTCTGTTGGTGCTGATCTTGAATAACTTTAGACATTGGATGCCACTAGTCACAGCTTTCAGCCCCTGCCAACATATGGGAATATTCTTCCTTTGGATATGACTTTATTAAAATAATGTAAACTCTGCAGAAAGTTCAAATTTGAAAATAGTCTTATAAATACATTTTTTCCATAAAAGCAACCCCCTAAATGCCATACTTGACAATGGCAATGCAACAGCTTGTGTGCCTATATGTTAAAATTACTGTGCATTACTCATTACTACTGATTTAACATGCACAATTTAAGAGATGAATTAAATTACAGTGGACTCCAGCTTTTGATCATGCTGGTCCACGGCTCCAGGCAAATTCCAAGTTGTGTTATGCTAGCCATCTGCTATTCTTTTAGCTCCATAGTTTTTAGAAAGAAGTATCTTCAGAAGTATTTGAATGTGACATTCTGCATTAGAGCGAACAATGTCTTGATGGCTGGGTTAGCTAATAGAATAGTTCATTAAATGAAAGATGAAGTTCATAGAGAACTAAACAAGTCTCATTCACAGAGATTACTTTGTTTTCTTAACACAGTTCAAGAGACTTAGGCAGTGTAAATAGTTCATTGTACATGTTTCTGGGGAACAAGTTCTTCCTCACGTAAATGCTACAACTTATTTCTAACCTAAGCATTAAAAAATAAATATTTATTATTCCCAGGCTGTTCTTCATAAGAATTTTGAATGGCCTGTCCCCCCAAATACCCCTTTCATGCTGGTGGGAGGCAAGTCTGGGTAAGCCACCCAGCGCATGGGAATAACTATGGGCTTGGAAATTACTTTTGAGCAAACATTTACAGCAGTATGTTGTAACTGAGTCAGAATAAAAGACGTATAACCAAGTTAGTAGCTGGAACATAGCTGAGAGTGACTAGGGGTGGTGTGAAAAGAGGACTCTTTCCTTCAGATGTTATTTTGTTGTAGTCTGCCCACTGCATCTAAAACCCTGTTGCAGGGTTGCTCTGCTGAAAACGTCTGTTTTCTCTTGCCATTCATTGACCCTCTTCCAACAGTTGCTTGTCTCTCCACCTCTCATTTAATGCTTCAACTGGTTCATGATCCAGACTGATTTGACAGGTCATGAGCCATGGCGCAACTGGAATCTTTAGAACTTGCAAGAAGGCTCACAGCCCTCTCTCTTTTTTTTACATTTTTTTGCTCTACCCCATTATATGAGCAGGGGAGACACTATGCAGTCCTACATATTATGTTTATAATGCAATGCAATACTAATAATACTTTAATCAGAAGCAAGTCCCACTGAACTCAATGTGGCTTACTCCCCAGTAAGTGTGCTTGAGATTGTAGCCTGGCATTACAGCCTGGTTAGGCTCCACCACCCATTATTTGCCTGGGCATTTGAGCCCAATGTCAGTGTTGGAATGAGACAATAAGAGAAAGGAGAGGAGGTAGCATAAGAAGACAGACAGTACAAAGAATTTATTTTTTAATGAAGAAAGTAAAGGGTGTGTACACACTCCCATTTACTCCATCCAGTGTGCTCCTACTGCTAGTTTTGGAAGTGTTATACACCCATTAGCCACAATCCACATCTATTCTCTTGTTTCTTATGGAATACTGTGTTTGGATGCCATTTCCCCCAAAACAGCTTTGACCCCAATTGATATAAGGAACAACCTAGCTGCATTTTAGGACAGTAATACGTACACAAACTGGTTCTACTTCTCAGCCATGGCATTTGTCCTATCATTCTACCCAGATCCTTGTTGCTGTGTGTCCAACCCCCTATTCAGTGACTGCATTTTAATAAAAATAAACAAAAAACAGATGAGAGACCATCCCTGTGTTCTATATCTTGCCTAGTTTGGCCGTGAGGAAGCAGTGATTGATTGGCTGTAACAGGCTTGGAAAATGGATGCTTGTTCCACCATACTACTCTGGATCCAGGGAGAAGAGGAACACAATATGGGCATTTTCCTGTCTTCACTCCCACTATTGATTGGGCTTAACATGGGCCAGAAAAAGACTGGAAAGGACCACTACAAAATAGTCATTTGGAATTCCTACAAAGGATTGCAAATAAGCAGAGAGGGGCCCATGGGCTGATGCTGAACATGCCTCTGTTATGACCTCACAACAGTAATGACAAATATTTATTGTCAATAGGATGGCACATTATAATGTACTAGGAAATTATCTTTCCCTCCCTGATACAACTACATGCCTTGTTCCGATATAAGACAGTAAAAACAGATCTCTCAATAGAGGCAAGATTATTCTGACCAAGTGTTTTCTTGAATGCAGAAAAGATCTCTGCAGTAAGTCCTATTGGCTTTAACGTAATTGACTTTTAAGTAAATGTGCTGAGAATGACAGTTTTTGCTCTGGTTACCTATAACAGAGCCATTTATCAAAACATAGCTGGGCTTTAAAAGGGATATATAATGTTCAGTCTACAAGGAATACACTCTTGGAAAGATTACAGTACCTCCCTTAGGGCACATTCATGGCAATTTACTATTTCCTTTTGCTTTCAAATGTAATATCCTGTAGATAACCTGGTACAACAGAATAATGTGATCATACTGCAGCTAGCCCACTGTCGTCTTCATCAGTGTGTTTTGCTGACACATCTCATTCTCCTGGTTTTGAGCATTCTTTATTAGTTTGACAGCGCATGTTGGCCAACACAATGTTATTCCAATGTTGTGTTTGCATCTGTCATGTCATGACTTTAGGAGATGGTCTGAAAGAATTTGTGCTTCAGATCCCTATTTTGTACAATGCAGTAGTGCATCTGGGATCTTTAAAATGCTATTCATGAATATGAAGGGTGGTTTCATGATGGACTGGAGGTGTCTCTATGCCTTGGATCTTTGTGGTTGCATCACAAAACAAAGGTACTGTGATTTCCATGAATAACAACTGTAAGTAGGCAGTAGAATTTGGTATCCTTGTAATAATCACAAAGGTTCATCAGTGAACAATTTAACAATTCATATATTAAATGAAGCGTTAATTTCTTTTGGAAATCACTGATAAAAATTCCAGTAGAAGAGTATACCGACCTTGGCACTAGTAGCAAACATGATTTGTTTAGATTATTACTTCAGTTCAGAACTACGTACTATTGTCAGTTTGCATCAAGTTGTTATCCATAAAGTATAGTTTCACCTTTCGGTGGGAGTAGGCCTCCCCCCCCCCATTAACTGCCATTGGGACTATGGCCTTATTCAGGACCATGAACACATGGTTAAGGTTCAGTATGTGCTGAAGAGAGATATCTCAAATCTTATTTCCCCCCCAAAATCTGAACTAGCTTGAAGTAAATCCTGTATTGGCATTAAGAAGGAAGTTTTCTACTAAAGAAACACTCTCTTAAAAACATACATACACAACTAAAGGAGCCAGATCACTTCAAATTAGGTTGATATATTTACCCAACAGATTGGATTCCACACCTCTGCAAATTCACCCTCCGCTCATTGGCTGAACGGTTATATTTGGGAAGGGGAAACTTACACAAGGCCTAAGAGCAGAAAGGGCTGTGAAGAGCAAGGAGCATGGGGAGGCAGGAACATACAGGGAGTGAAGAGGACAGGAAGAGAGGAATCCAGGCTGTGGGATCTGTAACACATCCTCAAAGAATTGTGGGCACTACAGTGTATTCACAGATTTACAATTCCCAGCAATTCATAGCAAACTATGGTTCCCAGAATTCTTTGAGGGATAGAATGTGCTTCAAATGTACCATATTTTTCCGTCTATAAGACACCCCCTATTTTTGGGGACTCAGATTTAAGAAAATGGGGGGAGATGGCCCCGTGTATAAGACGCCCCCTAATTTTTGACATTATTTTTAAGGAGAAAAACCTAGTCTTATACACGGAAAAATACGGTACTTTAAAGGTATGCTGTGTGTGTGAAGGTGCAGTCTAGGAACCGAAGGGCTTTATGGAGTTGATGTTGTGTGGCCAACTCCCAGGAGACTGCGATCTACTCACAGAGTTAAAAACTGGCAGTGCTCTACCCCCTTTTTTGGGGTTCAGGTCAAAGTTGTTGAGTTTTTTCAGGGAGGAGGTAAAATGTTGAGCTTTTTTTAGGGGAGCTACAGTTGTTCAGCTTCTGTGGGAGGAGCCAATGATCTACCAGTGATCTACCGCAGACGTCCAGTGTGATCTACCGGTAGATCACGATCTACCTGTTGGACATGCCTGTTGTAGAGCAGCGTTTCCCAACCGGTGTTCCGCGGCACAGTACTGTGCCGTGAGACACCGGCTGGTGTGCCGCGGAAAAACCGTGGCTCGGGACCCACGCCGCAGCCGCAAGCCCCCACCTCTGTCGTCGACAGGAGGTGGCTTTGCAGGCGTCCCGCCTGCTGGGCTGGGAAATCCGCTCCACTTACCTGTGGGGAGGAGTTGCGGTGGACCTCGGGACCACCCACTCTCTTCCGGGGGCAGGGACGACATCCCTTGCCGCCTAGAGGTTCCTGGCCGCGTCATCCGCCAGCCAGCCAATCGGCTGGCTGAGGGGGCGGGGTCGCGGCCCCGTTTAAATCCTTGGCGCGAGCCGAAACACCTCCTTTTCGGCTCACGTCTTCAATCTTCAAGGATCGTCGGTTCGAGATCCTCCGCGCCTCGCTGTTCCGGCTCCTTCCCGGTCGCCCGCGGTGCCTCCTGCTACCCCTCTCGGCGCCTCTGCCCTCAGCTGTGCGTGGCGCTTCCCGTAGGCGGCTGTCCGCCTTGCCATCGCGGCGCTTTTCGCGCCTCTCGCTGCAGCGCTCCTCTTCGCCGGCTCACCTCGGTGCCGGGCGTGCGCTTTGCCCCCGGTGCCGCCAGGGCTTGGAACTCGGAGGCACTGCTTTGGACGCGTCGTCCAGCAGAATCAGGAGCACGCAGATCACTGCATCGGACCCGGGAGCAGGACGTCGGAAGCGAGCCGCTGCAGCGCTCGCTGGGGTTCGTGTGCTGGTGGGGGGGGGGAGTTAGTAAGGAGGAATCGGGCAGCAGGGTTTTTGGGGGAGTTCCTGGCTAGTAGGGCTAGATTGCAGACCGGGAATAAGCGCCCTGGGCCGTTTTACTTTGGGTGCATAGCTCCGTGATTTCCGTTGCCATGGCGACGTTGCCGCCGCCATTTTGTGGGTGCTGTGCCGCGAGATTTTTTTCATGAGACAGGTGTTCCGTGGCCCAGAAAAGGTTGAGAAACACTGTTGTAGAGCACTCAAGAGTCAAAATTTCCATTTCTGGTTTCTAGTTATATGGTTGTTTTTTATACCTCTTTCCCCACATAACACAGCATACACATTTCTTCTTACTTGCTTTATTTATTCCCTTAGTTTTCTCTCACTCACTTTTCTTCTGTATGGGACCTAAGGTGACATTCATGTGGTTCCCAGGAAATCTCCAATCCAAACACTGACCAGATCCAGACCTGCTTCGTTTCAGCAAGGTAGTAGAAGAAGAGAAGAAGAGTTTGGATTTGATATCCCGCTTTATCACTACCCGAAGGAGTCTCAAAGCGGCTAACATTCTCCTTTCCCTTTCTCCCCCAAAACAAACACTCTGTGAGGTGAGTGGGGCTGAGAGACTTCAAAGGTCACCCAGCAGCTGCGTGTGGAGGAGCGGAGACGCAAACCTGGTTCACCAGATTACGAGTCTACCACTCTTAACCACTACACCACACTGGCTCTCAGATGCCTTCAGAGTCCAACCTTGGGACCCAGTACAGACGTTTCTGAAGCATTCTGTTGCAATGTTTTTAAGACGATTGACCAAGTGCACAATTTATTTTTTATTTTTTAATAATTTATATACCACTTATGTGTCAAAATGGCTTCTTAAGCGGTTTACAAGTGTAAAATTATTACATAATTAAAACAAATCCACTGGGCATTAAAACATTCTTAATTAAAACATCTAATAAAACAATAAATAAAAAAGCATACAATTAAAATAAAATCAGAAGCTTACCTCAGGGGAATGCTTACTTAAACAGGAGTATCTTCAGGAGCTAGAAGAATGGCAACCATGATAGGGCCTATCCTATTTCAGCAGGGGGGACATTCCAAACCAGTAAAGGAGCATATGCAGCTGCCTTATACTGAATCAGCTCAGTACTGTCTACACTGACCAGCAGCAGCTCTTCAGAATTTCAGCCAGGATTCTCTTCCAGTCCTTTCTAGGAGTGCCAGGGATTGAAACTGAGACCTTCTGCATGCAAGGCAGATGTTCTACCACTGAGCTACATCCCTTGCCACTAGTGAAAAAACCTCCCTCTGTATTATCGCAAACCAATAATCTGGCCTGGATTATGTTAGCTGATCATTGTGCCTTTTATCTAGAGTTTTGTATGCAAGTAGCAGAAACTTAAAATTGGCTTGGTGACTACCGGTAACTAACTGGCAGCCTGTTGCTTTCAGTGTAGTGACATGTGTCAAACAGAAGAGGGCACTAAATCAAAATCTGTAAGATTGCTGGAAGCTCTTGAACTAAAATAAACAAACATACAACTACCGGGTAGCAACAGATCTAAACAACAACATATACGGGATTGCTTAATGTACTTTTCTTTCAGTGGAAAATAGTGGCTTTATTAAATATATTTTAAAGGAAGCACAGTTCTTCTTAACAGTGAACTATTTGCAACGTAACTGGTTGGTCATAATTTTGTTCTGTTTTATTGGGCAAGAGTCCAAACGGGGGCAACTTTACCTTCAAAAACCCATTTACGATTCAGATAATAATTCAACACCTGGATAAGAAGTGTTCTGCTGTTCCCCCAGGCACAAATCACCACAGTTGTAAACTTTTCCACACAGTGTCCGAAACTCCCATTTTTCTTTGCGCATTTTGCGACAAGGAATTTCATTAGCATGAGCAGTTTCTGAGCTCTGGGCGCAGTAATGCACTTAAGATTTCAAATTAAAACTGCAGAGTGGAAGGAAAGATGGATCTTTTCCTGCCTCCCCACTTCCAGCTACTCTCTGAAGACTGGAGAAGAGAATATTAGGGGGGAAGGCAGGGGAAAGACTAGACCATGTGAAAAATGAACATAATATTTTAGCTGCAGTTCATTCATTTTCAGCTTTGTATTCTTGCTAAAAAAAAAATCTCGCCTAGACATTCCGTTGTTGCGCCCATAACGCAGGCTTAAGGTGCCATTTAGCTCCTAGCTTTCATTTCTCATTTTCTAACGCTGTTTCCACTTGTCATAGATATAAAAAGTGTGTGTTTAAGGAGATTAAACTTCATAAGCCTTGTGAAGTGTTGCATTCCTATAGTTTACAAATAAGGAAAAGTATTTGTAGAACTGTTATGATGACAGCTCATTATTCCTTGATCATTTTAGATAATTTTGTTCATAGACAAGTCCTGCATATTTAAAACAAACTCAAAACCCACATCACAACATGTATTGTTTGTGGAAGTCCATATCCAGATATCTCCTTGGACTCCAGCTCCCATCTGCCCTAGTCAGTGTGGCCTAGTTAGGGATGATGCCCTAGTTAGGGATGATGGGAATTAAGAGTCCAAGATAATCTGGACAGCCACAGATTCCCCATCCCTGTCCTAACATACATACCCCATGAAACACAGCTCAGCTCCTTCTTGTTCAGTTTTCTTTTCCTTTCACCTTAAACAAATAAGGCTAAAAACTAACAAGAGGTTGCATGTTCCCAATTAAATGAAAGGTACTTTATATATCAGCATCACATAACTATGCAGCTCTTTCCCTGCCAATTCCTCCTGAGAATTGCCAAAGTAATCTGAATTAGGAAGTTTTAGGATTACCTGTACATTAACAATGAATCTCATACTGAAGAATGAGGGGAAACAGGGATAACATGGTGAGAAGAAGTGGATCTCTCCCGCTCTGAGGATAGACTGACTGGAAGCAAAACAGAAAAGGGTGCCTGTCTCTTTTAACAGCTGTACAGACAAGGGACTGCAGTTACCGGTAGTGTAGCTTCTCGACCTTGCACGACATGTTGCCTTTGCCAACATTTTCTATGAACTCTGCACAACCATTAAAGGCACAAGAGCCTTCTTTTGGAAGTGATCACCCTTGCAATGATTCCCACCAGGTTAGTAACTGATACACAGAACATCTGTAACCCTCAGCTTGTAATCTGGACTCTGGCAAGCAAAGAGGTGTGTTGATGACATGACAGAGAAAGTCAGGTGCGGAAAATGTAACAAAGGGCCTTTGATTTCACGCCTGAGGCTGGGATCTAGGAAGTCTTGCATAATCAGAGTCAACCAGACTGAGTGAAGTCTACTAGATAACTATGTGATGCTCAGGATATTGTCTGTCAAAAATCAACTATATCTCCAGTTCCAGCAAATAATGCTTTTCCTGCTATAAAAATAAGTACTATTGTCTGCAAATCAACCTGCTGTAAGATGCATAGGAGAGAGGTTGTGGGGGGAAATGGCTGTCTTGAGTTTAGGTACTATTTCAGGGGGGGGGGAACTGTAATCCCAACTGCAATGGGAACTTAATTATTTACTAAATATATATCCCACCTTTCCTCCAAGGAGTTTAAGGCAGTGTGTTATAATCATCATTATTATTTATAGCATTTATGAACTGCTCCCCATAAAACACCTCAAAGCAATTTAACAATGAAAACATCAATAATGAAAGCATATTAATAACAAGTCCAACACAGATACAGACTGGGAAAGAAATACATACTTAAAGGTCTCACTAGAAAAGGAAGGCCTTCAACAGGGTAATAGATATTATCAAACATATAACAGAGATGGCAGCTGTTTGATATGTAGCAGGAATGGTATGGTTTGGCCCATTTGTTTTATCCTCACAACAATTTTGTGAGGTGCTGTAGGCTGAGAGATAGTTTTTACATAAAGCGAGGTCTCCCTGGTCCTAGTTTAACACACTATCCAGCCTTTCTCATCTTTGGGTGCCCAGATGTTGTTGGACTACAACTTCCATCAGGCCTGGCTATCAGGACAAGGTAAGGGATGATGGGTCTTGTAGTCCAACAACATCTGGGGACACAAGGTTCAGAAAGGTTGTGTCCAACAACTACATCATACTTCCTAAGAGACTACAGTATTTAAAAAGGATTTTGCTCACAGAGATGACACTCAAATCTCCGAAAGGTTGCAATTCTCTGCAGATTTCACTGGGAGTACCGGTAGGTTGTACTGAATTCAGTGGATCAGGCTTGATGGCTGCTGCACAACTGAGCAAAAGCTACCCATGTTTTTAGCATGCACAATATTGAAATCATCAAAGTATAGCAGAAGCTGGATGAACCATTGACATTTGGCTGGTCATATTTATGTAGTAGGAAGAGTTAAGAGGTGAGACATTTCAGAGATATAGTTCAATAATGTTAAATAAAATGAATGAACCAACCTATCTGAGAGAAGCCAATCCATGGTTTCTTAAGTGGAACATCCAGATACTAAAAAGGACAGGGCTCCTGTACTTTTAATGATAGGTAGGAAAGAGAATTTGAGGAGATGCAACTTGTTACACAAGCTACAGCTGCTGGAATCTTCTGCACAACTACTAAAGGTGTAGGAGCCCTGTCCTGTTTTCATCAGGTCGCCCTATACTTAGGAAACAGGTTGACATGAGCAGCCAGAAGCCCCTGGTTTAAGGTCAATGTCCTTGACACCTTATCAGTTGGCTTAATCCTTAAACAAAGAAACTGATGAAATATTGTTCTGTAGATTGGATGTAGGTAGATCAGAAAGTAGATGGCAAGGCCACAGGAAGAAACTGAACTCGTAGTCAGAGCTGCCAGGTCATCGCCCTGGAACAGTACCTGAACATATAAATGCCTTTCAAGGCGCCTAGGCACTAAGCAAGGCTGCAACTTGCAGTGAGGCATCTGGGATCTGAATCTTGCAATGCGATACAATCTGGAGAGAGGGCTCCTGCCCCTTTAAGAGCTTTAAAGAAGGTCTCCTGCCCCTTTAACAGCTGTGCAGAAGAGGGGATTTCATCAGATTTAGCTTGTGCAACAAACTTCATCAACTGAAGCTTCCTCTTCTGTATAACTATTGAAAGTGCAAGAGTTCCATCCTCTTTCACTTGGCCACCCAATCTCTCAGTCACAATGGGCCACTCATCATTTTTCAAACAAGCTTCTTTTTATAGATGAATAAAAATACTTTTACTGACGTGTGATCTTCTTATGTGCCACTGACTTCAACAAGACTTACTTTCCGATACACCCCCTTACTTAGGAGTATGCCTCTTTTTTTATTCCTGAATGGGCAGGTGTAGAATTGCGTTATGAGACAGTCCTCAGTAGACAATGGAAATGGTTACCGCATGGGGCTGACTGCAATTCAAACCCCAATTGGGGAATTGCGGGACTTTAAAAGTGTCAGGACCGTTGCCACATCTGCAATCTACAGCTCATGCCAGCTGGGACAGGCAAATCACCAGGCTTGATGCCATCAGGAGATGATAGTGGGGCTAGTTTGGGATCCAGGGCTGTCTCAGCCCTTCCCTGCCCACCCCTCCCATTTGGGGGCTTTTTGCAGGCTGATGCCAGCGAGGATTTGGCATCATTCCACAGGTGGATGGCTAACACAGTTAGGAGTAGGTCCTCTGCTTAATGGATGACTAGCATATTGACCTCAAACAGATGAAGCACTTACGATCAAAACAAAGGGAAAGTAGCAACTGTTAAATGGCTCTAGTATCTTTTGTTATTTTCCCTCTTCATAACTGCCCAAAGTCCCAATTCTCTACACAGCTGTGCAGCCAAAGCCTTTTCATGTTTATTCAGAAATGCGTTCTGCTGGGACTAATGGTGCTACTTCCAAGTGACAGCATATATAACCAGGGCCTTTTTTTTTACACTGAGGGCCGCATGGTCTTGTGGGTAACTTTCTGGCGCCCACATGCCTACTATGGTAGGGCCAGAGACAAGAGATGGTGGAGCCAACAGATGCGACTCTTCTTACATCTGAACAGTAGGTCACACAGCCCAGCCATGTAAAAGGCAGATGTTTCTATACACCCATTGCTCTACCCAAGAGGCATTATCACAGCTCAAGGACACATTCCAGCCAAGCAAAAGCACTCAAAGGAGGGCATGGATCAAGCTCTGAAGGCCTTGTGCTTCCTGCAGAAAATCTCCAGGACTAGACTAGACAGATATAAAGTCCTGGAGGACTGCATCCAGACCCCAGGCCTGAGGTTCCCCATGGATTTCAGCTATGCAGTAGGATCCTAAACCTGCCCACTCAGACCTAAGTCCCATTCAAGTTTAATGAGACTTATTGTTTACTGTTATTGTGATAGGCGTTTTGTGTTCTCCTTGTAGTAAACCGCCCAGACATTTTTGGCGGTATATAAATTCAATAAATAATAACCCCAAGCATGCGTGTGCTAAATCCCACCCCCTGCAAACAAACAGGTTCGTTCGAACTACCTTCTCCCTTAAGGCTGCCTTGTGGGTGGGGGGCAGTTGGGCAATTTTAGACGGGGCACACAGGGTGCCACCCTAGATGCAACCTGCATTTCCTCAGGATGCAGCAAGCCAGTCAGTCAGTGTGTGCGAGAGAGGGAGAGAAGAAGCATCATAAAAGCCTACCAAGCCGGGCCAGTTTGCTGCTGCTGCTGGGCGCAAAGAACAGTACAGTACAGTACATGCAGGAGCCGCGGTCGGTGCCAGGAGCTCCCCTCGCGCCCACGCCCCTTCGGCGGAGGCGCCTCAGGTGCGCGAGCATGTGCAGAAGGGGAGGCCGAAGGCCGCCCTCGCGCGTTGCGCGGGGGAGGGCGGGCAGCCGAGGCTGTATCGCTCGGGCGCAGATCCCTCCCTCCGTCCCTCCTCCCGCTCCTCGTGTCTCCTCCCCCGGCGCTGGGCGGCTGCTGCTGCTGCTGCTTCGAGCGAGCAGCCCTCCCTCTCCGTCTCTCCCTCTCTCTCTCCCTCCGCCTCCTCGCGAGCTGGTTTTCTCCTGGCTGTTGCCGCCGCCGCTGCTGCCGGCTGTTTTCCTCCCGCCGCTGTTTCGGCCTGAGAGAGGGGAGAGCGGCGGCGACGTGACGCTTCCCTTTGACACATAAACAAGGTAAGGCGGGAGGGGGGGGGGAAGGCGGCGGTAGAGAAGCGAAGGGCTGAGCCCCGGGGGTCACTCGGCTGTTCCTCGGCCCCCGACGCGCTCCTCTGTCCGTCGGAGGCGACGTTGCGGGAGCTCTTTCGGCCCGCGGAGAAATGGCAGCGGGAGCTCCGGGGCTGAAACCCGGCCTCGGCGGCGGCTGAGGGGGACGCAGACCCCTCGCTTCGCCCGCCCCGCTTGAGGAGCGGATGGGCCCGTAGATGGGAAGTCGAGGGACGGAGGTCTCTCTCTCTCTCCCCCCCCCCCATCATTAGGGTCGACCTCATCGGGAAGACCGGAGTTTTTTTGTGGGGGGGGGAGGGGAGATAATTGGCCTCTTGTCCTCGCACCCGTGTCTTTCCCCCTCTTCACGTTTGTGATCTGGAAGCACGAACAGGGCAAGGCGGGCAAAGGGACGCCGGGCGCAGGCTGGAAAATCCCCGAAGGGACCCCCTTCAGTTACATGGGGCGGGGGGAGGGGGAGACCCTGCTCTTGTCAGTGCCATCCCTCCATCGGCTTATATAAGTGTGTGTGTGTAAATGGAAGTCTTCACGGGTCAGGGGAGGGAGGCTGGGCATAGACTGGCCCTGGAAAGTCCCCTCGGAGTCCTTGCGGGACCCCTCCCTTTCCTCGCCGAGCGATTGTGCAATTGTGTATGCTGCGTGCAAGTGGAGGGGAATGGCAACGGGGAAAGGAAATCCTCTGAGGGATGTGCGATTAAACCAAGGGAAAGCTGGTCTGTCAGGTTTTTATTATTTTGGGTCCCGAGTGCAGAAACAGTGTCCTCTTCTCTCTTCCCCCCACCCCACAACAAAATAATCTATTTGAATATTTGCGGGATACGCGAGTCGCGGTGGTGCTGGGGGGAGACATCGGAAGGAATTGCCTACAAAGCGCAAAAGGGAACCTGAAAAACACTGTACTAGAAAGTCGTCCCACCCCCCGCCTCCCCCCACCCCCCGCCATCCGTGCTGGCTCGGCTTTGTTGATGGTTCTGGGAAGGGAGGGGATGTGTGGGGTAAGCAAGGCCATCGCCGCCGCTGCCTGGAAGGGAGGCAGCTCCCTCCGCGCGTCCCCTGTCAGTTGGGATGGCTCTGCTGGCCTCTCCGCCCTCCCCCGCAAGCCTTTACTTTCAGTTTCTGGTGTCGAGGTTGCCTCCCTTTCCCGGATAAGACTTGCATATGCATATCCTTGGCGGAGCGTCGGTTAAGGCTGCTTCTGTTATCAAGAAAGATAGATGCCCCCCCCCCATCTCTCTCTCTCTCTCTCTCTCTCTCCTTAAACAAAACAAAACAACCTTGTACCCGCGTGGCTTACAAATATTTTCCACGTCTACGAAGAACGGATGTGGAGCACTGGCCTCTGCACGTGACGGTATTTTAAGGGAGGAGCTGTTGTAAATATGTCCTGACATGTTCTCTTAGCTGTTTGATAAAGGTTCTTTATTAGTCGAGTAGTTCGATGATTTGTTGTTGTTGTTGGTGGTGCTCATGGGACCTGAGAGGGAAATCTCACTTCTTCTAAATGACCTAGTACTACTGGTAACTAAAAGGAACTGGAAGGAGGTGGGAGATTAGCAGCACCTCATATGGTTGCAACTCTTTTCAGCTGTCATTATTTTGTGGGTCTTGTTTTCTGGAAGTACTTACTTATATCCACATGTTGCTGAAGTAAATTGTAAAGGATTGAGACAAGAAATCATAATGAAAGTGGTCCTCTTTATTGTACGTTTAAATTATATTTTAAAGAGGATGGAAATAATTTTTTTGAACTAGATGTAAGATGACAAGAGACTTGAATTTCAAAGTAATTATTAGCTGTTTAGCATGCAGGCTGTGCAAGAGATGTATCAGCTGTACCATATAGACACACAAATACTTAGTGTTAAATTTAATGACAGTTGTATTTGTGGTGTTGACATTGATCTCTATTATTTTAATTTTTCAAGTGCTACTGGAATATTTGGATGGAACAAAATGCATCTGGCTCTTAAGGATATTCTGCAAAATCATGTGTCAGCATGTGTATAAAACTATTTGTGAGGCTGATTTATCAAGCAATTAGAGCAATTTTTAAAGAATCTTTAAGTCCATTTTTCTTGTCCTTGTTCATGTGATTCACATGTTTGCATCTTTTTCTGTTGCTCTTGTGTTTGTATCAGTATATGCTGGTCCCCCCCATTATTATTATTATTTAAAACAAACCATTATGCACATTATCTGTATACCTTGGGCAGAAATGAACCATAAATTGAGTGTTGGATCCAGACTTACACTTGGGTCCCAACGAAATCATTTAGCCACGGTATAATTCTTATTGAAATCAATGGAACTCGAATGCAGCCCAGCTTTGGTACAGGAGTGGGACCCTCCTGTCTGGGGGAGCCATCTCTCTCCAATCCTTGGGACTCTCCCTAGGTCATGCCTCTGACTGGCCCTGCTATTGGACCTCCCAAACAGCTTTACTTGATCGGAATGTGTCCTTGAACTGTGAGGATGCTTCTTGCTTGTTTAGACAGGGTTGGAGAGAAAAGTTCATAGAAACCACTGACTTTTGTGCAGCTTGAATGCCTCTTAGTGTAAGGGTCGCATCTTTTATGCTACCCATTCTCCACCCATTCTCCCAACCGCAACTGGTAGTAGGTGTGTGCATGTACATATGATGACCTTTACAGAGAGCAGGACAGGAGTTCTATCTTTCTCCTGCTTCCTGATCTCTGTGGCTTTTGATACCATTGGCCATGGTACCCTGCTGGACTGGCTTTGTGGAATGGGAACTGGGGGGGTGGGGTGGGGTGGGGTGGGGGTTGGTGGCGACACTGTATTACAGTGATTCTTGTCCAACCTTCGGGACAGCATACTGGGAGAGTGCTTTTCAGCCACTTGAAAGTTACACTATGAGGTGTGCCACAGGACACTATTCTGTCTCCAGCACTGTTTAATGTCTGCATGAACCTGCTGCAAGCGGTCATTGGAGTTTTTGGCCAAGGTACCATCAGTATGTTGATAATACTAATCTCTGTTTCTCTATAACACCTGAATCAAGAAAGGCTGTGTGGGTCCTGGACTGGTGCCTGGATGCAGTGGTGGGAAGTATGAGGGGAAATAAATAGAGCTTGAATCCGAGCAAGATGGAGGTATTGGTTGAGTGGCTCCTGTGTGTGAGAAATCGGACACTTGACTGCCCTTGACAGGGTTGCACTCCCCCTGAGGGAGCAGATACAGTATGGGGGTGTTTCTGGATCCAGTTTTGTCACTGGAGGCATAGGTAGCCTCCGTGGTTAGAAAACCCTTTACCAGTTGCAACTGGTGCAAATGGACTGAGAGAGCTTGACCACAGTAGTTCAGGCATTGGTGACTTCAAGATTGGATTACTGCAATGCAGGCTATTTGGAGCTTCCCTTGTGCTTGATCTGCAGTTAGTGCAAAGTGCTACAGCATTGTTGTGGACAGGAGTGAGACCCTGACAGCATATAACACCTCTGCTTATAAATCTGTGCTGGTTACCTGTTGCTACTGGGCCAAATTCAAGGTGTTACTATTAGGATTGCCTTACTCTATATATGCTCACTGAACCACTATTATATGCAGAACAGGCAATGTTAAAGGTGCCAAGCAATACCTGTTCCACACTTGTAAGAAATGGATATTTTAGTGTGGTCGCACCTACATTTGTAGGTGCCTTTGCTATACTCTTTTTGGCACCTGCTTAAAACATTTGTTTAGGGAAGCCTAATCAGACATGTGGAAATTATACACATTTTATCTATTTAGGTATTGTTGATTTTAATTCCTCTTTTGAATGTTTTATATACTTGTTTGTAACTTTTTTTGCAAACAAATTTAATGTTTTTTGTGAACCTCTTGGAGGGTTTTTTAAAATAAAAAAATCAAGCAGTGTGTCTATAGATACAATTTTCTGAATATTAAAGTAATCATCAGACAGTGTATGACACTGAAATGCAATTCTCCTTGTGTTATATCCATGCAGTTTTGCAATTGTCTTGAAATATATCTTTATTACATTGGTATATCATTGTGGCAGTATTCTTCAGTCTTAGCATACCCAAGACCGACCTTTAATCCCAACCTGTAATATGAGACCCAGTTTACATTATTTATTGCATATGTCTTTCTTTTTCTCTAGGATGATCAGGTGCAAATGAGAATAGCAGGGCTCCTGCAACTTTAACAGCTGTGTAGAAGGGGGAGATTTCAGCAGATGTAACTTGCAGGGATGAGAGAAGCTGCACTGCTGAAATTATCTCTGCTCTGCAGCTGTTGGAGGTACAGGAGTCTGATAACTCTTATATTTGTTAAAACCTAAACAACAACACAGCGTTTCCGTGCACTGCTCTGGTTCGCCAGAAGCGGCTTAGTCATGCTGGCCACATGACCCGGAAGCTGTCTGTGGACAAATGCCGGCTCCCTCGGCCTATAGAGCGAGATGAGCACCACAACCCCAGAGTCGTCCGCGACTGGACTTAACAGTCAGGGGTCCCTTTACCTTTAAACAACAACAAAAAGGCAACAGTACAGGTGCCACTAGTACAAGCTGCCCGAACCACCAGTCATCTGTAGGAATGAAAACAATAGCTATTAATTTGAATACCCTGCATTTAGAAATGAAAAACAGAAGACTGCAATGGGCCTTAACTTTTTATATAAAACCAAATCCAAATATCTATAGTCAACAGGTAGTACTCTCTCTCTCTCTCTCTCTCTCTCTCTCTCTCTCTCTCTGTGTGTGTGTGTCTTTAAAGTTTCTGTGTGATTAAGTTTGACCTTGCACTTGCAGGGTACATGCTGCTTTCAAGTTTTTAACAAAAGATAAGGTATATAGCTAATAAAAATGATTTTACTTAACAAAAGAGCTAAAGTCCCACTGTCTTCAAAAAACAAGCTACAGTACTTAACTGTCTTTTGGGGAAAACGAATCTAAAACAAGGGGAGGCAATGTTATTTCTATGGGTTTTATATAAACCTCAATGTCATTTTCTTTGCTTTTTTGCATTATAATTGTAGCCAATTATTTGTCAGCTGGTCATTCTTGGGGAGAAGTCATAATGATGTGTATATATGGACTATGGACTTCATTTTAATTTACTCTTTGTCATTTCATTTACATGGTCTTTGTCAGAGATGTGAACTTTCTGGAGATTTTGAATGAGTGAACAAACTTGTTTTTTTTGTAGAAAAAACTTTCTATGTGGTAATATCAAGCCCTCATCTCTGTTTCTTATCTCAAGGATATGAAATTCATTGTTCATAATATATGTAGTAGTTGCCATGTAAAATACTAATTTGAAATATCTGGTTTGTTTTATTTATGGAATAAAGTATACTTTTTTGGTGGTACAGTGCAGTCCAGTTTAGCCCCTTTAAATCCCAGTGGTTTCAAAGGGATATAAAATCCTTTAAATTTTGCATGTATAAAACGTTTGTTTTATTTGAACACTTAGTTACGAATATACCCAGTGTTTGAAATAGACCTGCACAAGAATGCCTCCTAACAGCCCCAAACCTATGTATATTTATTCAGCAACAAGCCCTCCTTGGCCTGTAATCTCTGCACATTTACATGAGAATAAGTCCTGTTGAGCATGGTGGTAGTTACTTCGGAGCAAAAATGCATGTCCTTTTGCCAGCTGACAAATAGGAAAAAATAAAATGTGCAAATAGACACACTCATTACTGTGGTAAACAAAAAGGAACGTCACATTCTTTTTGGCTCAGGACTGTTGAGCAGAAATGAAAAAACAACTATTTTTTCAAAGAGAAAAACAAAAATGGAACATCCACCTAATAATGCATTTATGTAATTACATTATCCCCCCCCCCCAGCTATGTACCTTCCAAGCTGGTATAACATGCATCTGATGAAGTGGACTTTAATCCACAAATGTTTGTTAGTCTTTAGGGTACCACAAGACTCTGAAATTTCACTCTAAATCATCAGTAATGATGAAAAAAATGGCTCTCTCCTAAAGAAACTCATGTCTTTGTTATTCTTTTACTTTAGCAGAGTAACAAAGCCACCCCTCTGAAAATAGCTATACTTTCATTCTGAAAGAAAAAATATTTCAGTGTTCTTTGTCCCCGCTGCCTCACACAGTAGGACCGTAAGGAAAAATGTGTGTTCTAACTTTTCTCAACCCTGTCTAGTTTTTAGTATCTTCCTCTACCACTGCAGATGAAAAGTTAAACCTAAAATATTATGCATATATTGATAGCAACAAATTGTCATGATTGGGTAGGAAGTATGAAGTATGTATGAAGTATGTAAGTATGTAAGGATATTGAATGTATGCTATATTGTTGTATTAATACCGGGATGATTTAAATAAAGATTAAAATTTTTTTTTGTCATGATTGGTTCTGGTGATTACTGTCTTCCTGTGTAAAACAGGCTTCCACATCTTCAGATTGATGGGGGACTTATTGAGATGGTCCACCATTAGAGACTGATCCACTTGGGTCAACTTGGCCATTTGGTTTAGTGAGGAGTACCGGTACCGGTAGTGTAAAATTAAACTTCCTGAGCAGTGCTGTTGAAAGAGTGGCTGAATCTGATGGAGCATGCAGTGGAGTCTGTTTCCAGGACCATGAGTTAAGTGATGTCATCAATGAAACCTTCCTTTTTGGCCCCAATTATATCACCTGAATCACATCCAATGGGTTTCTTCTGGTTAGTGAAGGGTCTTCTATGCCAATAATGTTCTCTACCAAAAGGTGAACCAGTGAATATCTCTGTCCTTTCTTAGTTCTATGCTGTGACTTGAACACAACAATTCTGTTAAGGGTACTGGTTGCCTGATACTGTGAAGGCCACCCCACATACCTTGACTCTCATGGATATTAAAATCGGTTAGGAACAACCAATAGATTGTGTAATGTCTCCATAGAGAGCAGGATAGTGATCATTTAGTCCTTAAGAAGGTACCGGTAGTGGTTTGTCACCTTCTCAAGAAGTCATCATTATTTGTATTTGGTTTTTATGCAGGTTTATGTCTCAAGCAGTACAGTTTAACTGTTTATGTTTATTATGAATAATGTCTAGATCAGTGGTTCCCAAATAGCTAAGTACTGTGGATGCCCTGTTTTTTAAAAGCCAAGACATGGACTCCATATTTTTGAAAATTGTGAAATTTCTATGGTAGCTTTTGTTATATAAATGGTGCCACAGATCCCCTGGGTGGGTTACATGGACCACCAATTTGGAACCACTGGCCTAGATAATTTAATTTACAAGGCATCTCATAAACACAGTAAGTAAAATAATAAATATATAAGTATGCAGTGATGATTTAACTACCTTTAGACTTGTCTGCATCTAGCTTCCCTTTTCCTGGAGAAGTGTTGGGAGTATGTGATTGCAGTAGGAGATTATCTTCATCTTGAGTTTGATGGGGCAGTGCAGGAGTGTTGATAGCAGTCAAATGCTCAGCAGCTTTTGGTGTTGCAGATGCTGCTAATTATGCTGTTTTGCAATGGCTTCCGTTCTTAGATGGGGTAATGAGTCTTTTTCTCCTGTGGTTCAAATCTTTTGTGTCTGTTAAATGCAGAATGTGGTTACTAGGGATGCTACCTCAGCCCCCTAGACATTTTGTTGCTCAGTCCCAAGTGGATTGGTGTTGATTCTGATTTTGTTTTGACATCCATATGAAACTACTGGGTGAGATAATTTGCAGTGTTGGAATGATGCATCATCAACAGGCTGACATCTAACATTATATTTTAGTCACGGAACACCTAGGTGTTTCTATGTCTGTTCAGAATCAGTGTCTGGAAGCAGTGCATAGTGGGCCATGTGGAGGGGGTACATAGTATGAAATTTAAACCAGATAAGTCAGAGGTGGCGATAGTGATAGTATGTCTTTGGAGGGGGTAGCTTTTCCTGTGATGACTTACGGGTTGTAATTTTTCCATGGGAACAGCCTTGGAGTCTGGCAGGAGTTTTTGATCCGTGCCTAGTTTTTATATACAAGCAATTCCTTATTTGTGCACATTCAGCATGTGCGTGACTGCTGACACGTGTGCCATTTTCAGCACCGCCAGGGTGCTTACGTGCGTCCCGTTGACATGCTTGGTGCCTCTAAATGCAACCCCTGCATAAATGGGAAGTTGCCTGTATTTCCAAGCAAACATTAATATTACTTTTACTCTATTTCCCCTATAGATTTCTTAGTGGAATTTAATGGCTTATGCAAACTGAAGTCTGTGTGAGTTACAAAAAAGGATTTAGTCTTCAAAAACTAGTCTTGAATAATTTGCTGTTGTTCCCACAAATGCTAATTACACTTACTGAGAGAACAGTTGTGTCTGACATTGAGGGACTCACCTTGGGCTTTGCATCACTTGGGGCAATCAGAAGCCATAAAAGGCATCAGAATTGTATCACCTCTGCTTCAACAGATCTTGTGTAGTGTAAACAGTATGGAGCTTGATGACTTCGGTTCTTTTCCCTTTGAGGGTATTGCTCAGGAAAGGGGGAGAGGAAAACATATTGTCTTGTATGATATATTGACAAAATTTGATCGCTCAGTCACACTTACTTCAGAAGAATCCAGGATATGGATTAATAACCACTCTTGAGTCCCAGCTGCAGGGATCATTCCTTGCTAAGACTCAGACTAACTGTACAGGAAGAAAAAGGAACACAGCATGCTTTTCCAGCAACATGTGAAGTTGTCCCTCAGGCTAAGGAGTCCAATAGGCTCTTGTATTCAAATCTTTACCTGCCTACTGATAGTCTGATCGTATTCAAGTATACTAAAAAAAAGTCAGTCTGAGTTCAATGGTGCTTACTCTATGCATATCACATGCTAAGATTCCAGCATAGAAGCCACCTTCAAATTTCTTTCTGAGTAGTGTTTGGAAGCACATGTTTTTAAAACTGCTATTTCCTCTTTAGGAGCAGATTTTGCACAAATAAAGTGTAGCCATAACTATCTCCTCAGCTAATTATCCATGCAAACTATTAAGCAGTCCTTTAAAAATTAAGCATGCCTTCAAAAAATCATCCTTTGTTGCTTCAGTAATCCTGGCCTTACAACTCCAGTCAGGCCATAGATAACTAGAGCTTCATTAACATGTGACCCCAAAATTTTGGGTCCCCTCCAAACTGATTCCAAAGTTTTGTGCTGCCAATCCCACATTTTGTGCTGCCCCCAAACTGAGTAATTGACACTCAAACTGGGGCCCAAAAGTATACCTCAAAATACATTACTGTGTGTTCACATTAGCGGTTTAGAACACAGTGAGGTAATTCCCCCCACCACTACATTTCAGGCCACATTTGCATGGTGGTGGTGGTCACATCAGAGAGGGGGCAGATATGTTTTCACCCAACATGGATGATGTTTTGGGTTTCCTAGCTGTTGCAACTCCCTCAGAACTCACATTAAGCTGTCATCTGTGCATGTGTGACAGCTGCTAGAGTATTTCACATTACTGCTTGCTTCTCATTCAGTTTTCTAGCAGGATTAAAGCTGGTTTGAGATAAAACATATCAAACAGCATTATTTGTTAATAAACTACAGTACAGGATTGATATAAATTGTGGCGAATGTGTGAATGCCACAAACGTAACAGGCTGAAATCACTATCCACTTTTCATTATTTATCTCAATTTGTGTATTCAATCATAGTAAAACTGACTATCAAGCATACAAAATAATATAGAGGTCAATACAACAATAAATCAGTCCAATAATCAATATTTGGATTGTTTAATTATTGGACTGATTTATTGTTGTATTGACCTCTATATTATTTTGTATGCTTGATAGTCAGTTTTACTATGATTGAATACACAAATTGAGATAAATAATGAAAAGTGGATAGTGATTTCAGCCTGTTACGTTTGTGGTGTATGATATATGTATGATACGTAACATTTGGTTTATTGATGTGTTGAATGTGTGAATGCAGCTTCAAAAACTAGCAGTTCAAATGCATTGTATTATAACATAATATAACATATACTATCAAATTTATATTATTTTAGTTGTTTCTCTTTCAAAGTAACGGAAAGTGACTTAAATTAAAAGATGCATGTGGAAAAAACAGTAATGTGAACATATGCTAGCTGTAAGCATCTCTCTCTTGACTTCCAGACATACCGTACTTCCCAGAGAATAGGCCATCTTTAGGCACCTGATTAAGAAGATATGTACCCAAATGGCATGAGAACAAATTATCTGCTGGTTTTTGTGTGTGTGGCATTTTGTTAACTTCTATTGCTGAGATGGCAAGTAATCTGGTTTTTTAATGTATCCCCTGTGCTGGTTTGGAAATTTGATCTACTGTATTTTAAAGTAGTATGTATTTTTTAAGAGTGAGAAAGCTATTGGAATATCAGGAAATGTGTGAATTTTATCTCTTTTTTCCTTCCATCTTACTATGTTTTTAGTAGAGGGGAAAATTGTGTTATTTATTTATAAAAATATTTATATACTGGAGTATTATAAAAATATATCACAGCAGTTTACAACAATATAAAAACATAAAATTGAACATTAACATAAAAAAAGTTAAAAGCAAATTAAAAGCAAAAAGAAATTAACAACAAGCATCAGTAGACCATTTTTGGGGATGTGCCCTTAATTGCCTGCCTAGGCTATTCCTGGCAGAATAGAAAAGTTTTCAGCAGGTGTTTAAAAGTTGGCACAGAAGGTACGGTACCTGCTGATGTGAATAAAGCTAAGTTGTACTCCCCTTACCTTCCAGCATGTGCCAGAGGAAGAGATCAAAACTATCAGCTTCCAGGTTTAAACTACATAATCACCACTTGCTACATAGACCTGCAATTAGTTTAAATTGTGGTTTATTCAAACAAGACAAGACAACAAAGTGTTGTAGAAAAAGACTTTTGTGGGCTTTTGTGGACTTCAGATGTACTTTATGCAGTGCTTTTTTTCGGGGGGGGGGGAATGCAGGCCTAAACATTTTGTAAATCTTTGAACTTTTGTCCATTTACTGTATTTATTTTTCCCAATTTGAACTATAAAATGGTGATTTTCTTGAGTCAAAATGAGAGTACCCCTAAACATTTTTTTAATAGAAAAAAGCACTGACTTTATGAAGTTTTATCCTGAGTTGTAGGTAGGGTGTGTGTGTGTGTGTGTACACACACACACACACACACACATACACACATCTCTGTGAGATTTTCTGTATGGAGATTGTAAACAGTGACGTCAGAGGAAAACAAAAATAATTACCCACACCTTTCTGAAAACAGTGACTAAGAGGCTGTCATAAAATGCAAGATTCAGTCAATCCCACTATTGTTTAATTCTGGGCAGTTCCCCCCCCCCCCCACAGTTTTGCATACACTATTCTGCACTGTAATGAGGATTAAAACTTATGCAGGAAATTCCCATTGAAATTTGATGCTAAATATTTGGTCATTAGAGTTCTTTATCAGTAACCCCTTCATTGCTTCCAGAAGTACACAGCTGTCGTGAGTTTGTCAGGAGTTTGTGGAGGTATGATGGAAAGTGTGGTCGAACCCTGAAGAGTGGGAGGAGCTTGAGGAGTGAAAGCTAGAGGACACTGTAGAGGGTCCCAGTAGGGTGGTGGTCATGGATTCTGATGTCTGATCCAGCAGAGGGTCCCAACTGGTTAGGGGGTTGAGAGCTGCCCTTTGAGAGTTGCTCATGGAAACTCTCAGAAGTCCCTCCTGTTACCACTGGGACATGCACCTCCTTAGCTTCTGCTGCTGAGGAGCACCCTCCAGTGCCTCCCCCTTCAGGGAAGGGAGCTGGGAGTAAATACGATGCCAAGCTGGCACCGTCCTCATCTCTGTCACGTAGAACACAGGGACACCAGTGTGCAAAAACGTCAGCTAGCCAGCCCATGAGGAGGAATGCCCATTTGCTTGCCACGCTAAATGATGTGCAGCGGGCATTCCTTCATTTAAAAGGAAGGTGTAGGGAGCTTGTTGCTTGTTGGTTCAATGTCTTAGCTCTTGCCTAGCAGTGCCTCTGACTTCTCATGTAACTGCTGATCCTTGCAACTTGTCACTTTCCTTGTGTACCATTCTAATCTGAAAATAAAAGCAGGACAACAACCTTGCAAGGGGTTACACTTTTTTGTTTCTGGTCTGGTGAGGGACAATACACACCAAATTCACCCTTTCCAGCTCTTAGCAGGCTCCTTTTAGCTGCTCTCCTTAAGTGCTTTTGGTTTTCAGTTTAAGGTCTCTTAAAAAATATTGAAGTTAAGATCTCAACATTCTGATTTGTAGTGAGCCCAAGGTGCTTTTTCGAAAAAGTTTTGTAACCAAAGAATTGTGCAAGATTACTTGTGCAAAGCAATAGGCTATGTCATTGCTACTCAAAGTGGTGGTCCATGGACCAGTGATGGTTCACAAGGCATTGGTTGCTGGTCCACAACAATTCCACTGCCGCCCAGGCTGGATGGGACACTTCAGGGACCAAATATGATACTAGTCCCTGGCACATTGGGGTTGGGGGAAATGCCAGTCCACCACATCAAATAGTCCAGTGCTTCTCAAACCATGTGTCTTTTCATACATACCCTATAAAATGTATTACAGAGGAGCTACTTTATTCCACGAGATTGCTTGTGTTTGTAAACTAGAAAACATTTTGGGATGTGTAAACAAACTGGTCATTATAAAGCAATGTTGAGGACTTCCCAAATAATTCATTATATCCAGATTTAATACAATTCTCGTTGTTGAATTTTGTAGAAGGGCAGTTACCCCCATTAACTACATGTTTTTATTAATTTGTCAGCTATGGAATCAACAATTGCAACAGAACACTCTTAAGTTCAAAATCTGGATCTTAATTATATAGGAAGAAAGTGACTATGTGAAAGTGAGATAGAAAAGAGAAATTTAGATACATGTTATTTGGGAGTTGGGGAACTGAACTGGAACAGTTAAAGGTAGATAGCCGTGTTGGTCTGTCATCTGGTTTCTGTGTATCTGAAGAAGTGTGCATGCACACGAAAGCTCATACCAAGAACAAACTTAGTTGGTCTCTAAGGTGCTACTGGAAGGAATTTTTTTTATTTTATTTTGTTTTGAACTGGAACAGTTCATTCTGATTAATGTATACTTGTGGAATTGTATAAATCAGTATTCTTAAAATTAGTGAAATCTGCATACTTATGTAATCAACTGTCTGAAACATAGTTGTAAAATAATGTTTCCACACAGATATTATTATTAGTAGTAGTATTAGTATTTTGTTTTTGTTTGTTTTTTGTTTTTGTTTTGTTTTGTAAATTAGGTGTCAGCTGTGGGGACATTGAGGGTGTCCAAATGGAGGAGAAGCAGGATAGGTGGTAGTCTTTACTAATTGTAGTGTGTTTCATAACCCTGAATTCCCTTAAGCAAGGAGTGTGCATATGCAACTTCATGCACGCTACCAGGGAATATGCCTGGCAGTAAAGGGTAGTGCACAGACACTAGCCCTGGGCCTGCTGTGACAGGAAATTGTATTGCACAGCATGCTTCTCCTCTAGTCAACACAGTAAACTGTCAGATTGGACAACAGTGGGAAAGATGTGCTAACAGGCTTCTTGGAGGCCTCTTGGCCATCACCTTTAATTGCTTCAGCAGCAAGAGGCAACTGGCTTCTGCTCCTGAAGCAAGTAGGTAAGGAGAAATGGGTTCAGAATAAATTCCTATTTCACCTCCTCTTTCTGAGCTCGGTTTTGCTTTCCCTGTTCCTTTTTAATACAGAGGAGACAGCCTCCCTTTGCTGCTGATGCAGTTGCAATGGGGGTGGTGGGGATTGGTGTTGGGAGTCCTTTATCCTTCCCTTTTGTAAATGGCAAGCTTTGTAATTAGAATTTCATTGAAGACAGTGTAGTTGATATTAAAGTTTTTTTAAAAATATGTAAGAATATAGGGGAAACCTTATGAAGTACATCAGTAGTAGATCCAGCTCAGCGCTCTACACCAAACAGTGGCTAGATAAGACTGCTTGGTTTCATGTGCACAGGATATGAATAATTTGGCATTTATTTATTGAAAAGTCTGCAGGTCAGGTCGCAGCTACTGTATGACTTTAATAAAAGCAACAATTTATGAATATGTAGCTCCTGAAATAATAACAAGGCATGAAAAACATAAGCTAAACAAGGGTAGCTGAGAATTGAAGTAATTCTGTATAGTTAAACTTATTGCAAGGGAATGAGTTCTCCACATAAGTATAAACTTTGGAACTGTCATGTGATGGCAAACAGATGCAGGTTCCTCAGCCTTGTGCCCTCCAGGTTCAACTCCCATCATCCCTGACCTTTGGTCATGCTGGCTGTGGCTGATGAGACTTCTTGTCCAAAACATATGGAGGGCACCAGATTAAGGAAGGCTACATTTTACAAATGACAGCTGTATTATTTGATCATATTAGTGTCAACTGATGCCCTATTTTCATGTACAGTTGTAACACATTTCTATAAGCAATAGCATTAAAAATAGTTGCATATACAGTACCAATGTTTTTTATGCTCCCTCTTTCAGGATTTGTGGCACCAGAAGGGAAGAGGTTTGATTTTGCAAAGATTCTACTTGGTTTGCGAAGTTCCTGTATCTCAAGCTTTCTGTGTTACCAGTTAACATCACTGAGAAGATTTACATATTTTGCTACTAGCCTTCTAATCTTCCCAGGGAATGCACCATGACATCAGCAGCAGTTGACAGTGGAGGCTCAGGTCTTGAGTTTGACAGCAATGGAGTACAAATTCAAGGCCAGGTCAGAAAATGATGTACAACCTTTCTTCATGTGATCTTTGTAAATGCTAATTGTGGATACAAATGAAACATGTAATGGGAGAGGATTATGCCCTAGTTCATGCTCAGAGAGAAAAGAGAACTGTTGTGTCAGATAGATTACAGGTTTTGACTTGGGGGAATGTGCCTCAGAGCATTTATTTGAATGTAAGTGTTAGATTCATTAAAATAACTTGGTATTTAGGGACCTAGGTGGCGCTGTGGATTAAATCACAGAGCCTAGGGCTTGCTGATCAGAAGGTCGGCGGTTCGAATCCCTGCGACAGGGTGAGCTCCCGTTGCTCGGTCCCAGCTCCTGCCCACTTAGCAGTTCGAAAGCACGACAAAGTGCAAGTAGATAAATAGAACCGCTCTGGCGGGAAGGTAAACGGCATTTCCGTGCGTTGCTCTGATTCGCCAGAAGCGGCTTTGTCATGCTGGCCACATGACCCGGAAGCTGTACGCAGGCTTTCGGCCAATAAAGCGAGATGAGCGCCACAACCCCAGAGTCGGACACGACTGGACCTAATGGTCAGGGGTCCCTTTACCTTTACCTTTTTATTTAGAACAGGCTCTGAAGCCATATGCGGGCCATGAGAATTACTGCAGTTTTTGAAAAACAAGAACTTGCCTACCTTGCTTCCAAGATAAGTTGGTAATTACATACATCTGTTAAAAACATTCAAATATGTGGGCAAGGTAAAGGAATGAGCAGTGATGAAAAGCCCAGATCTGAGCTACATGTTTATCACATTGAAACTGATAGGACTTTAAATTGTGCAACTTTGGACTAAACCCTTAATATCATTTCTAGTTACCGGTATTTCTATAATAAAATATCTTGGTAAGTGTCAAAGTTCATGGAAATGATAGGCTGCTTGTTAATTAAATGCAACAATGTTTGCATACTGTGGTTCATGGTGTGTTTCTGATGAGCCTTGCTTTAGTGGTTGATACATTGTATCTGTCTCCCTCTCCACCCCATTCTGCCTACAGATATACCCAAATTTATTTGTAATCCTTTAAATACATACTTTTTATTTAATATTCTATGAAAGACATCAAGTCACTAAAGGGAAAATGGAAGGGATTATTTTGATTAGGATGGCAACACATTCTCTTACTGTGCTCTACAGGAGAATGAACCAGTCTCTGAATATCCAGCAGTGATTGTAGAGCCAGTACCAAGTGCCAGAGTCGAACAAGGATATGCTGCACAGATCTTTGTTTATGATGATGAAACTTACCTTCTTCAAGATGTTGCAGAAGAACAGGAAATCGAGACGGAAACTGTGAAAACAGGTAAACCTCTTTTCTTTTCTTTTTTTGCTAAGGATGCAAACATTAATCAACTGGCATGCATCACTACTGTTTTAATTGCACATTATGATTCCCCCTTCCATTTTAATGGGAACAGCTAATGAAAAGGAGATGGGGAGGAGGCAGGTCACTTGAAGGGGAAAATTTATATATATTTGCTCAACCAAGTAACATCATTATTATATCATTTTACAATGCAAGTAAATTATATGGATATACGGTATCATTCCCAAACATAGCAAAAATTGAATATGTAAGATTCATTAGTGTGATGAGGTTCCAGCTTTTTCAAAGCAATCTGAGTTTGGCAGTGCTATACTCTTCCTCCTTTGCCAGTTACCGTTTCTGATGCAATTAGTAGTAGATCAACTGCTGTTTCCAGATCTGATTCAGAAACTATACATTTCAAATAATCCAATAATAATACATTTAGTATAAAATAGCCTGTCTTTAGGCTTGTTGCTCTGCATATTGCACAAATGTGCTAACTTATCTTTCCTGTATAAAATCTGAATAAGTTTAGGATATGCTTTTCTTTACAGTTTGTATACCAGTCCAGTAGATAGCTTGCCTCTTAGGGTAAGATTTATGAGGTTTTCCTTTTAATAATGAAAACCATGGCTATCAAGCCAACAGTACTCATTTAATCAGTATCAATATGGTTCATCCTGCTTTTGGAGAATGGCAAGGGAAGGAGAGGTAGAAAACTAGTTGGTGTTACTGTGGTAGGAACTACGTCACATTCCCTTATGACATGAAATGAAAATGTCAACTATGAACTCTTAACTATGAGTGGAGATTTGCACTTTTATAAAGAAAGTGCTAAAAAGCTATTTCCTTTGGTATCCTCAATACACCTTCATTTATGCTTTTCAATGCGTAAGCAAGACTAAATAATAACTCAATGTATTGGTTAAAAGCAAGGCAGTGAATTGATCAGGACTATAAACTAAATTGTAACGAGGTATTTTTAATCTTCGTTGCTCTCTGATTGATTTTTAGCACTGTAAATATACTTTATGGAGAAGAAAGTTCCACTGGCATTTGTGGCTTTATTTCTATATTATGCTTCTATTTTAAATGTGCTAAAAGACTAGTGTACTCATAGAAAGTATGGCTGGCTTATAAATCTATTTTGACTTAGTATAATGAGATAATAAGTCTATAAATCTGCATTTATTTATTCATGAGTGAATTTATAAATGGCCAGCATTAAAAAAATTGCGTAACAATGTACAATAAAATCCTTACAACATCATAAAATACACAACGAATGACCAACACTGAATCAAATTCATTCTTTATAAATGCTTAACCAAAGAAATGCAGGTGTAATGAAATATCAAAAATATAGGTACGTGTCTGATTTCAATTAGAACAGTGTTTTATAGTACTGATGCCACTATGCTAATACTTTGTGTAGAAATGAAATGTTTAGGTAAATTTGTGATAACTGGAACAGTCGGGAAGGATTCTCCAAGTGACTTCTGTAATCTGAGTGGTGTGTAAGGTACAAGGCGCTCCTTCAGGTAACTTGGATCTAGGTTGTTTAGGAATTTGTAAACTAACAGTAATACAGTCATACCTCATGTTGCGAACGCTGTGGGTTAAGTTTTTTTGGGTTGCGCTTGCGCCGAACCTGGAAGTACTGGAACGGGTTACTTCTGGGTTTCGGTGCTCGCGCATGCGTGTGCGCAGAAGCGGTGCTGCGGGTTGCGAACGTGCCTCCTGCACGGATCACGTTCGCAACCCGAGCGTCCACTGTACCTTGAGCTTAGCTTGGAAATGTATTGCCATTAGTAAGATTTGGATTTGTTCTAGTTCAACAAAGTACCAACAATTAAATATCTGTTTAATTCCTTTCACTTAGTCGTGTGATCAGTTATGGTCTCTTGATAGAAAAAAACACGAGAATTGCTTGCTTGATCAGGCCAATGGCCCATCTGGTCCAGTGTTCAATTCTCACAGTGGCCAACCAGATGCCTGTGGGAAACCAGCAAGCAGGATTCGAGCAGAAGAGCACTCTTGCCTCCTGTGGTTTCCAACATCTGGCATTCAGAAGCATTGCTGGTGGATCTTCACCAAAATGGCATACTCCAGATTCCACAGTTAGGTGAGATTTGTAATTTACTCAAGATCCAGCAACAGTGGCGGACTTTGGGTATTATGGCGTCTTGTCCAAGGCCAAAATCCGACTCCCAAAGGCAGGTAAAGAGGCACCTTGCTTTGAGAAGGAGGATCCAGTCAGAGCCTCACACCTCCTTCCCAAAGTCCTTGGTTACCAGGATTTGAGCTGGCGTCCCCTTGGCTCAGCTCCCGGTGTGTGCGCACCACTCATACAGCCCTAAATCCACCCCTGCCAGCAAGCCTGATCCCAGCCAACACTCTCCTCGTCCCGTCATGCAACATGCCATGCTAATTTCAAAAATTCTCGAGACATAAAGAGGAACTTGTGGTATGATACGGAGAGGATGCTGCTAGAAATGAAGTGGTGAGAAAAATGGCTATATGAACTAGCCATGCACAACTCTAGATTGTGCCCTTGGACTGGAAGAATACTAGTCATTTGAATACTAGTCATTAGGGAACAGCAGTGGGAAAGGGCTGTGGCACTTGTGTCCTTCCCATAGGTATCTTGTTGGCTAGTGTGGGAAACAGGATGCTAGACTAGATAGGTCTTTGGTCTGATACAACAGGGTTGGCTTTTAAAATCTCTCTCTTCCCTTCCTTAAAGTTCCATCACTTTAGTTCCTGCTTTGAGGTAAGCTAGTAAGAATCCTGAAAAACAAGCTTAAAGGAAAATACTTCCTTATATCTATAACAGTTACTATTGTGCTTCACTTAGGTCAAATGGTGTCACCAATTTCTTAGAGTAGATTTCTTCTGCATGAAGCAAGGTTATAGGTTCTGACATAACTATGGCCAGCGTTTAAAGAACTGCATACCCAAGAGAGCCATTGAGCTTCTCAAGCAGCACTTCTGCATGCTTAAGTGGGTTTATAAAAGTTCTTCCAAAAGTTAAAAATGTATTTGAACCTACTGTTTTATTGTATAGAATCATAGAGTAATGGAGTTGGAAGGGATCCCAAGGGTCATCTATTCCAATACCCTGTAGTGCAGGAATCCTGCCCACAGCCATCCCTACCTAGGTGGGCTTGAACTACAGTACCAACCTTCTGGTTAACAGCCACATGCACTGATCCATTGTGCCACTGGGGGCAATAAAGGAGTATTCTGTAGCACACGCCCAAAAGACATGTTCATATTAGAACATGGACAGTAAAAAAATTGTGAGCCATTAAAACACAATCTTCTTTTAAGGTTTGAGAAACAATTTAAAAAAATTATATTAGGGTTTTCCTTTTTGAATACTGAACATAATCAAAGTAATTGCTTGATGCAGTGAAACATACCTGCCTACTTGAAGCTGTGGGCTTACATAGAACTGAGAATCATGAATATCTCAACAAACAGACTGGCACTTTAAGAGTAAAAGATGACTTGAAGCTTTTGTGGAAATCTTAATCAGGGAAGAATGAAGTGCTTTCGTGACTTACAGGTATGGTTTGGAGGCAGGGGATTGTAAACATTGAGGACAGAGGGAAATGAAATGCAGAAAGCAGAGATAGTGAAAATTGGCATGTATCATTGATAATACAATGACACAGACATTCTGACAATAATAAGCCAATTAACACTTTTAGTGTGATAAAAATCCATTGTCCTGATTCAGCAATGAACTTCATGATGAATTGCAATTAATCAGATTCATGGTGCAGTTTTACTCCAGTATGGTCTCCTTAAAAGTTAGTTATTAACTTTCCTGTGAAATTGAAGTGTTCCACCACTGGTTTTTTACTATTTCATTTCTGACTATGATTTGTCTTGATTTATTCTTTTGCATTCAAAGCTTTCCTGAATAATATGAAATAATTGTGAGTAGAGCTTATTTAGAGGCTCAGAAGGCAAATATTTTTCTGACATACAAAACTTAGGCCCTTAACTTTTTTGCCATTGATATAATTGTTCCTGTCCTCTCCTCTGACTCCCTCTTTTATTTATAAGTCCTAGCAAAGAAAGTCGGAAATTCAGGACAAGTAGTCAAGTATGTTTTTAACTTCTGTTACTTGGTTAATTTAATTTGAACATGGAACTTACTATTTGAACATTTGTTGGTTTGAGTGTAAATGAGCACACTTGATGCTTGAGTTGTTGCATAATAAATATAAATTCCAATTCTATTAGTATTTTGTGCTGAGGGCAAACTGTTATTTCAGATTCCTTTGTAGTCATCACTAATAGGAGGATGTACATATTTCTCTTAAAGGATTCAGTGGCTGTGATCCAGAGATCATGTGAGCTGAACTCAGCTCATGAGATGCTTTCACTGGAAGAAAGTGGTGGTGGGATGGCAGTTTTTGCTGTTATTCGAATGGGGAAACTTTCTTCCTAGAGTGAAGTAAATGTAGTTTGCAGCTTCTTGGAAAATGTCTTAAGTAAGGATATTCTAGCGTTTGGCTTCCTATTTGGGGAGGAATTCATATGGAAGGCAACCCTCTGCTTTCTCATTAATTGTGCCAGAATTGGTGTCAATTTGATATTTTCAGAACAATGAGATGGGAGTGGTGACTTATTTTTGGGATGCCATTCTTCTGTGTTTTTCACATTGCATCAGAAATCCTCCCTGTGGCATAAACAAACTTTTACTTTTTCAAATGAATATTATTGCCACAGGGAGGTAGAAGACCTGCATGAATAACGGAGATCTAAAGCAAGAGCACCTCCTTTAGTTACCTCATGATGGGGGAATAAAATTGATCCAGAACAGTGTTGGTATGTATAGCTTTTTGGTAATATTATACATAAATGAATAATGCATTTTTAAATCAGGGGTGGTATAGCTCTAGAAAAGCCCTTAATCCCTTTTAGTAAAAAGTGTTAACTTGTATATTTTAAAAGAAACTTCTTTCTTTTTCAGATTACTACTTATACCACTATTATGGAAAACTAATCTTATAACTACTTCAGACTTTCATTTGTTTGTCACTTACATAAACACAAATTTCAAATATCTTCCTCTGGGATTTTTCAACTTCCTGTCTAGAAATAACAATGATTTTATGGCTGATGTAAATAATTGGTTGCCATCTGCATCATCAAATCAAACCTTGTAGTAGCAGACAGCTTACTGTATTATGTTGATCTATCAGGATCCTACTCTAACGAATCTTTCAAGTTAATTTTTGGACTGCTGGTGAAATATGTGATTTAAACCCTTTAATCTGGAAATTTTGCTCTTCATGCCAATTTTGTTGCTGCATCAGTTCTCCCTGCCTCTTCTTATTTCTGTACCATGGTAAACCAAGGTTTGGCTTAAAGTGTTCTCCAAAGTCAGACTAGTGGTTAACCTTAATCAGGAGCTGTAGCCAAGGTTTCTTCAGTTACAAAACCTGGGTTCAGACAACACACTAACCCAAACCTAGGTTAGTTGCCACACTGTGCTAAGTTACAAGGACCAGGGAAGACAAAGTAACTGCTCCTTCCTCCCTGGAAGAGCACATGTTATCACCAAGCCATAGTTTGGCTTAGCTTTATGGGTGAATAGCACACCTGAGTATGCTAATGCAACTGAATTAGTTCATTATTTATTAAATCTATATCCTGCCCTTTCTCTCAGATGGGTTCAGGGCTGCAAACAATAAAGAAATAAAGACACTGGATTCTATCTTGATGACTGAAAAATCTTCAGGAAGCTGGAGTTCATGTCTCAAATTCTGACCAAGCCACATTAGCACCAAATTTGTGCTGTTACTGCCTGTTACTGAACACTTTAAAAATGTAGAACCAAATGGGATGGGACCATAAGAGAATGTAGCATCTTCCCAGTTTTTGTTGGTATAGGTCTGTGGGTATTGCATCCTGTCTGTTGATCCCTCGGCCTATAGAGCGAGATGAGTGCGCAACCCCAGAGTCGTCTGCGACTGGACCTAATGGTCAGGGGGACCTTTACCTTTTTACCTCTAATTTAATCCTAATAAATAGAAGCAGGCAGCAGTACTGAAAGCTGCACTGTGTATATAGCCTTATAGCTTATGTTTTCTCTGAAATGTCATACTGATTTCAGTATCTTTCAGATAAATGTGATTTGGATCGGATCGCAGCTATCATCTGCTCTTGAGTTCTACTTGTTGCCAAATTTTGAGAAGTGGTTTTTGTAATGTCAGCTTGTTCTTCACCATGACTTTGTTTATTGAATGTCTATTAGTTATAATAGTTTGCCCTCTAATTTGGTTGTGATATGCTTACGGCACATTGTTTATAGTACAGTACATGCTTATAAGAACATAGTTTAAAGAAAAGAAATTGTGGGATAACCAATCACTTCCACTTCTGCCTGCATATTGCTGGTTGAAATTGGATCACAGTGAAGTTTGCCACTTGCAAGACAACTACTTGCATCCTAATGGACAAGGTGGGATTCATCGAGGGTGTGTGACAACTTATGAAAGGCCTCAGAAATGGAAGGGGGGGGGATGACATTCCTCCTCTTTGCCAGCTCTGCTTATTGAATAAACTTTGACCTTAAGGAAAACTACACAGTGTGGTTGAGATCAGGGCAGCAGTTGTTCCGTTGACAGGACCGAATGCATTTCAAGCAAACACAGTCGGGTTGTACAAAAAGACTTCGGGTGCCCTTGCCCCTCTGATTTCAGAACTCCTTTTAAGGCGGCCTTTTCGGGACTCCGCAGGAACCAATGCAAGGCTGCTCTTCTCACCGGAGAGAACACGGGGCGCTACCTCCATTCCTCAAGCGGCACCTTGGAGAAAGAGAGGCGTCGTTCGGCCCGGAGGGAGACGCGCGGGAGGCTGGCGAAGAAGTGGCAGAACGAAAAGCGGCTCTGGAGGCGGCGACGGTTGCATTGAGCCGCGGGCACCTCCTTTCTGTTGGCATCCCTGCCACCTAGTTGCATGGAAGATAACGGAAGAGGCGAGAGATTTTGCCTTCCTCCAGCTGGACCGACCCAAGAAGAACGGAATCTCGTCGTGACTGCGGCGACCGACTGCTGTCTCTGCTGTAGAATGGGAGAGCAGAAGAGGGGAGGAGGGCGAGTGGGAGAGCGAGCGAGCGCCCGCCCGGCACTTCCTGTCTGCGAGGCTGGCGGCGGAAGGATCGTGTGCGCCCCGCTTGAGGAGGAAGCGCTGTTGCCGCCGCCGCCGCCGTTGTTGCCGCTACACGCGCGGGGGGAGGGAAGGAAGGAAGCCGAGCGGAACCTTTTGCGTGGCTGGCTGGTCGGGCGCGGGAACGAGCGCGCGGAGAGATAGATCCGGCCGAGGCGCCCGTCGGGTTGGCTCGGCTCTTAACGCGTTCGGGGGAGGGGGCGGCGAGAGCGCGCACGCAGGCGCGTTCCGAGCAGCCGCGGGGGCCCGCGCGCGCGCGCGGCCGAGCGCCAGGGAGCCCCTGCGGGTCAATGCGAAGCCGCCGCCGCCGCCGCTCGCTCCAGCGGCATAAACATGGCGACTTCCCTGCATGAGGGGCCCACGAACCAGCTCGACCTGCTCATCCGCGCCGGTAAGCGGCGCCGCGAAATGGCGGGGAGGGAGCGGGGTGCTTGGTAGAAGAGAAGGGAGGCGCCGGGGGTGGGAGAGAGGGAGAGAAGCGAAGGGCGGGTGATGCGGAGGGAGGCGCGCACGCCGCTCGCTCGCTCTTCCCGGGGGCGGCACTGGCGCCGGAGTAATGGAGGAGGGCGGCGAATCCAGGAAGTGATCACCTTGGCGTGCTGGGCGCGTTAGCAACCTGACCGCGCTGCGCCCGGGGCGAGCGGGCAGCGGTTGCGGGCGGCGTGCTTAGGCAGGCGGGCGGGTGCCGCCGCCGCCGCGCTTCCTTTTGCAGCCCGGGACCAGGAAGAGCGTGTGGCGTTTCTTGCGCTTGTCCTCCCGCCAAGCAGCAAGCCACGCCGCGCTTCCCGAGCAGGGAGAGGCGGCTCCCCTTGCAGCGCCTTTCCTTCCTGGTCCCCAGCAATTGTTCCCTTGCGCCGAGGTGCCTCTGGCGGGTGCAGGAGCCACGACGGGCTCAAGGTCCTCATTTGTTGGGGAGGCGCTTCTTGCCCTCTAAACTTTGCTTTGCGCTGGGAAGGGTGTGGGAGCAGCCGGGGCCGGGGGGAGGCGGGGGCATCGGTACCGCTGCTGCTGTTCCCGGGGCGAACGGCATGTGCCGCCTCTAGCGAGGATATTTAGCTCATTTTCTCCCCCCCCCTTCAACCACCATAGCGGAAGCGCAGAGCTCCCTCAGGAGCCCCTGTGCGCGGGGTGGGGGGGAGGGAGTGACGGGCCTAGCCGGCCAATCAACTGTCAAGAATGTTCGAAATCAGAATGCTACCGTCTTTAATGGGCGGGGCTAGGCTCCTTCAAGCCAGTAGCAGCGAGGGAGAGGTTGAGTGGCATCGCTTTCTGGCTCTGACAATGCGAGCACGGAATTGGAGGGAAGAGGAAGGATTGTAAATACGGAAGCGAGGGCGGGGCTGGTGTGAGCGCGGAGGGGAGGAGGGAGGAGCAGAGGAGAATCGCAGTGGGGTTTACAGCGTTCATAAATGTCCTGCGCAGGGAGCGCTTATCCTCCTGGATCTGATAACAGGTAACGGGGATTTTTTTTGCACATTTAGGACCAGAACGTTCTTGCCTCTTAATTAATTACCCGTCGTTGATGATACAGAGAGAGTTTCAGCACCACCCCGAAGTAGCTTTTGTGACTGCATTTCCACTAACCACTGTTTTGCACTGCTTTTCGCACAAGTTTTAATTGAGCATCTAGTAATAACACCACAAAATTTCATACTATTGTGCAAAGTACAAGTGTAAACGTTTTTACATTAATGGTAAACTTCATTTGGAATGTCATTAAGATATCAGTCAATGATTTCAGTGTTGGTATATAGGTTTTATTATCCCACCATAAAAATTTATTATTCGAACACCATGGTCTTCCAAATAACCTTCAAAGCTGTGATTATTAACACTTTTTAAGCTATGGATCCGTTTCATTGGAATGAGATTAAAAAGAGGTGAATTCCAAGGATGTACAGGCCATTGTTTTTTCTTTGCCTTCTTCAGCTCCTTTTTGTGTATCTTATTTAGTCAGGAGACTCTTCCTGTGAGGCAGTGTGGATATGTTGGTCTCCTTTTTCATGTGCATACTAGTGTTGAGGACACCAACAACATTGATGTTCCGTAGAAGTAGTTTTCTGTTCTGGCTGGCTTGGGGTTTATGTCTGCGCACTGCTGTTCGCTGCTACGGTTCCTTTGTAACATGAGGGTACTGTACACGTAAATGTTTTTTAAATAAAAGGTAGATGTGGTGTTTTCAATGCCTTCCCCCTGGTTTGGTTTCCAAGTGTATCCTCATGCTGCATACCCAGTTGCTACTACTGAGAGTTATATAGTTATACAATAAGTTACTTTGCTGTTTCACTTTGCTTTCTGCAGCAGATAAGCTACTTCTACTGTGATGTTAGGGACGCAGGTGGCGCTGTGGTCTAAACCACAGAGCATAGGGCTTGCGGATCAGAAGGTCGGCAGTTCGAATCCCCACAATGGGGTGAGCTCCCGTTGCTCGGTCCCAGCTCCTGCCATGAAAGCACGTCAAAGTGCAAGTAGATAAATAGGTACCACTCCGGCGAGAAGGTAAACAGCGTTTCTGTGCGCTGCTCTGGTTCGCCAGAAGCGGCTTAGTCATGCTGGCCACATGACCTGGAAGCTGTCTGCGGACAAACGCTGGCTCCCTCGGCCTATAGAGCGAGATGAGCGTCGCAACCCCAGAGTCGTCTGCAACTGGACCTAACGGTCAGGGATACCTTTACCTTTACTGTGATGTTACAGAACATTTATAAATATTTGAACACTAAGGGGGAAAGTTCAGTGTACAGAATGATGTAGCTTCCATAATGGAAATGACTGGTTACTTGGACTGGAGAAATCTTACACTACATCTAGATATAAAGGAGTTGTGTGCTGTTATAATGAAAGAGCTGCAATCTTGTTGAAGGAAATTGAGAGTGGGAGGGAGGGTGGTAGAGAGAGAGAGGAGGAGGAGGAGGAGGCAGGGAATAGAGGGAATGAGAACTCATGAAGAAAGGTAGCCTGGGGTGGAATCTTTACATAGAATGGTACAGGAATACTTGCCTATGGATGGGGGTTGGGAAGCAAGCTAGGGAACAAAGACCCAGGAGTGGGGTAGGGTTGTATTTTCTATATTTGAAATAATCAGCCAAATAGTGGCTTCAGGGCTCTACCGGTAGTACTTATTAATATGGCTTTCTAAAGCAGTCAGTTGAAGATATTGTGTTCTACCTGCTTTATAAACATATGTGGCTCTTAGGAAGTTGAAATTCTGGCCATAAATATTATTGAAGAGATTTTATCTCACTAAGGTTCGTTCACAGCTTAAAATGCACCTAGTGTATGATATCACTGACCTATGTGCTGCCTATCCCCAGATACCCCAGTACACACTAAATTTGTGTTGAGAACCACACTGGCAGTAGTTTAAGAGCAGAATCCAAGCACCTGAAAAAGCCAAGAATTGGACAAGCCTGCACTCAAATGGTCTTGTGCCGCCTAGCAAGTTTATGGCTGTGGTATGATTTGAAGAGAATTTGTGCTGTATCTTTTTTCTGATGTGGGCTCTAATTCCACTGCTTACTGAATCGATCAGTTTGATCTGGTGTGTCTGCTGGTTACCTATAGCTTGGGAGTACATGTTCACAGGTTTGGAGCTCAAGTGAGGGACTTGGACTATAGTATCACCCAGGAGCAGAAATCAAACTACTGTAGTGTTACATACTTCCTAATGTAGCAGCACCCTTGAGCATGAGCCACCCCATAGAGCAGAGTTTCTTCATTTTGCACATGCTCGTTTCTGTTTTCAGTTACCACCATGTCACTTCCTGCCTCCAGTCCCTCATATTGCAAAATAGTTATTACTGTAACAAGAGCCTATGCAGATAAATTGTGAATTGTACAGAAGCATTGTCTTTGGACAGATGTTAAAGCTCAGAATAGGGAATGGTGCCATCTACTGGGGAGCAGGATTTGAACAAGTCTCCCAGTTCCTAATGCAATATCCATGGAGCTGAAGCATGGGGCTAATTGTCATGAAGGAGTAGCTGCTCTTTATACTTACCAACCTGACAAGTTATGGTTGGGAGAAGGAATAGGAGTTGGTTGAACATTTGTAGACATAATTGTTGCACTGCCTGTGCTAGTAACTGGTGCCTTCTGTTTAGCAGGTGTAGCTTTGCTGAAATGCCCTTGCAGGTCTAATGGGGAAGCCCTGGTAGAGGCCTGGTTTCCTAGCCCTGCATCAGAAAATTTTCCAGTGCAATGCAAATGACCCTAATTTGGATAGGAAAATTCACACACACACCCCTTGAAAATCCACATTACTGCTATATACATTATCTATACATATTGTCCATAGTTGAATTGATGCCATGATTATTTGGGGATTTATGTAATTGCTGTGGATTTAGAAGACGTATTCCCCCTTGCACATAATCCTGGGGAATGTTTCAACTAAGATTTCCTTGGATGATACCAATAGAAATTAATGAGCCTCATGAGTAAAACTTAGTTGAATTCCATCCATGATGCTGAGTTTCTGCTAAGTAAGGTTGCTTTGGCATTACAAGAAGATACGAATAACAAAGTGATACTACTGCATGCACTCTGAGATGTCAAAATCAAGAGTAAAAATGCTATGAATAGTGAAAAGTTTAATAGAATAAGCTCATACTCAATTTTAAGATAAAGCTTGCAGATTTTAAAAAACCTGAGTATTTTTGCTATACGGGGTGCTTTGCTATCATAAGACAGGAATTACAGGTCTATGCTTTTCTATGGAATACTTGTATTATGTCAGAAATAACACCTGCAGGTCCAGCTGGGCAAACAATATCTGCATCTCCCTCGCTCTTCCTCTTCAAATGTTCCACTGTTCTTTCATGTTTTTGTCCAGCTTTTAGTGCTTTCTGTATTTCTAGATAAATATGAAAAAACATGACCACCATATCTGAACATATGTGGCACCGGTGGAACTCTTGGAATATTTATGGACATCAGTTTGATTATATTACAGTGATGCTGTGCAGATGTGTGTTTTGCACAGTATCATTGGAGAGCATGGTATAATACTGCTGGCTGGCAGCAAGAATGATTGATGACTGTACCAGGAGTGATCCAAAGGCGCAGGGTGTGGTGGGTGGATGAGCAGTAGACCATGGCCTATCGAGCGATTTAATTGCATAAAAAACTGCATTTTGTAGGATTTTTATTTATTTATGGTTAGTTACATACCGCTTTTCAGGTAGGTCTTTCAAAGCAGTTTACATAAGAGCATTACAACAACAAGCATCTATTTTTAAACAAAAGTTACAATAAAATGAAAACGACGACTGTTCGTTTAGATTAGAATAAGCTGTAACTGCTGCTTCTTTACTCCCCTCTGGGCAAAATGGTCCTTCAGAATCTCTTCCAGTGACAGTTGGAGGAGGAGGGACACCACTGAGAAGCTGGGTGGCGCAGCTCACCAGGTTATTCTTAACAGTTGTGATTTATTCCATGTTTGAATGAAGTCCTAGAGCTTCATTCAACTAAATCAACTGAAATCAACTAAAATAAGTACTGTACCGTATATTCCAGTGTATAAGACGACTGGGCGTATAAGACGACCCCCAACTTTTCCAGTTAAAATATAGAGTTTGGTATATACTCGCCATATAAGAAATACGACCCGGTATAAGACGACCCCCGACTTTTGAGAATATTTTCCTGGGTTAAAAAGTAGTCTTATACGCAGGAATATACAGTATTGGGGATTTGAAACATTGCACTGATTTGGAAAAATAATTTCTTAAAGACATTTAACCTGAGTTGAAGCTAAGAGCAAGTTGTCAACTTAATTTTTTTTAAAAGTCTTTTGAACCTTGGAGATGCCTTCTGAATAACGCCCACCTTTTTAAAAAATAAATAAATAAAAACAACATTATTTGAACAACAAGTTCTCTACAGGAAAGGTCAGCTTAGGGCTTAGGCTTTGTTTTCAGAAAACAAGTCTATATTCTCACAACTCTTCTATGTCTGCTTCATTTGTGCTACTCTGTTACTAATTCTATAAAACATGTTCTTGCCAAGTGAGGTATTCGTTAGCTTTTCACAAGTACAGTAGTTCATAATTACCTCATTGCTGGGGAACTTTTAATAGGAAGGTGGGGCACTTTTGGTTCTCCAATTGTTGCTGGACTACAGTACTCATTCTGGGAGTTGGTAACAATATATGGAGGGCCACAGGTTCTCCCTTGCTTTCAGGTGTTGTAACCTATAAGAGTGAGGGTCAGATAGTAGCTGAGAGCCTGAGCTGTAAACAAGGAAGTTCACTGTTCAGGTTTTGTGTTCTTGCCTAATGCTACCTAGTGAGCAAAATGGGTGGGCCATTTTGGACAATTTGGGGAGCGGGGCAAAACTTGCTTCCCAGAGCTCTGGTGGAGGGGGCACTATTTTTCTTTTCTAAAACATGTCAAGAGATGCAGCACTTTTTTGGGGGGGGGATGTGATGGGTGAGTGGGGGAAATTGCTGCTGCCGGTGGCTGTCAGGAGATGATATGCTCATCAGTGAGTTAAGTCCCCCCCCCACTTGCCAGTGTTTTTTGTCTTGCTCATACCCATGAAATTCTGCTCAAGTATTACCCTGTTTCCCCTATTTTAAGACGTAGTCATAAAATAAGCCATAGCAGGCTTTTTTCGCATTTGCGAAATATAAGCCGTACCCCGAAAATAAGCCATAGTGATAGGTGCAGTTCTGAAGGGCACCAAGGAAAAGGCTGGGCTGGGCTTACGTAATAAAAATAAGACATCCCCTCAAAATAAGCCATAGTGTGTTTTCTTGAGGGGAAAAAAATATAAGACAGTGTCTTAAAATAGGGGAAACACGGTAGACCCCAAAAATAGGCTTTTGAGTAGTTCTTCTCCCGTGTTAAGAGAAAGAGCACAAAGGTGTTATGTTCCCTTTCCATGACTTCCAGTCTGTGTTAGATTCTGCAGATAAATTTCTGCAAGTTTCCAGATTTTGTGCAGAATTTGGCTTTGTTGGTGCAGTTTGTCTGCTTTTATTGTGGTTGGGTGTACCAAACCTGATTTTCAATTTTTACACAAGTTGCTTGCCAGTGCTTCAAACTGCCTGGGTCAGTATAATTAGAGGATGTGTATTTTGGAGAATTTGTCCTATAGTTTAGTTTCGAATGTTTTATAATGTCAAGTGTTCCTGTTCTCTCTTCTTGAAGATGCTTTAGAAAGGAGCGGGAGGGAATGGAATTGTGCATGTGCTAAATTTGATGGCAATTAACTTCAAGGTTGGTTGATTTCCACATATTTTACAGTTAATTGCAGTTTATTCCTTTGTCCGCTGTCTTCCATTCAGTAATAGCTGCTGCTTAGAGAAAGACTAAAAGCAATCTGAAGGTGAACCTCTTTCTTAGTGCAGTATCTGAGAAGTAGCCCATAGCATGTGCCTAAAGCCCTATCTCATTCCCAAACCCTACAGCAGAAATGGCAGGTTGTATGAAGCATTGCAGTGTACTGGCTAATGGATGTCTTTGTCTGGGACTAAGGGCAATGTATTTGAGAGACATTTTGCTTTCCCATTTATTGCTAATTAGCTCTGGGTGCACAGGATAATTCATTAATAATTACTCTGGTACTTATAAAAAATACAATATAACCTTTGCAAGGGTCTGGTTTTAAAGATGGGGACTCAAGTAGTGCCATGTCCCTTGCTACCAGCAAGCTTAATAGCTGTGCTGGAGTTATGTTTTCAGGTGCCACAGTAAGGCTGTGGCATTTATCTGATGACTTAGACATATATTCCTGCCCCCCTCCCCCCAAAAAAACACCTTTATTATTATGTGTTTTTCCAAGCCTTTCCTGTTGGTAGTGCTACGGCCTGATTCACACAGCCAGTTTTCCTTATTAGTGGCTTCTGGGTCATGTGGTGAGCTCTTTTGAGAAAAAGGTTGTTGCTATTTTTGCAACGTCAAGCAGCCACCCATATGTGTGAATTGGGTCTTGGTAACTGAAGCATTTTTAAAAAAAATGTTCTTCCTCTTCCCTAATTTAATTTTGAATATTGAAGTAACTGGATAGCCTTCAGGAACTTCCAGTGAAGAAACCCTGGTTTGAATCCTCATTAGCTTACTGGCACTGCAGATAGGTGACTGTAGTTATTCTAAAGATAGATTAGATGCTGGCAGCCGAGCTGGAATGGTTTAGCTTTGAGTAGATTTCCATAAATGGAAAAAGCAACTGGAGAGAGAGAGTGTGTGTGTATATACCTTAATGTGTGTGGATGATACGCAACAGGTGGCTACGTATTGCTGGTTTATAAAATCTTCATGGGGAAAAGAGAAAATGCCTTTTTATAAAATCACAAGACTACTTAAAAATCTAGCATTTCCCCCTGTTGTGTTTTCTGGGCAAGATCCTACTACAAACATCTATGCAATCACTTTAAGGCTTCTTTTATTGAGGAATTTATAAGGCTGCAATATCAACTTGAATGAGAAATACCAAATTCATGTCAACAATAATTCTTTTCTTGCCCTTTATGGAAAAAAATAAGAAACATATCATGTATGAAGCACAATCCTGGACGACCAGCTAGTGGGAAGGTGGGATACAGATTTAGCAACAACAACAACAAATAATAATAATAATACTTGACCAGACTTTGCTGGAAAGTAGAACTAGTAAGCAAAATAGCAATGTAGTGGTGTCCTCATGCCCCCTTCTTTTGCACTTAGAAGCATAGAACCATAGAATTGTACAGTTGGAAGGGACCCCCGAGGGTCATCTAGTCCAAACCCCCTCAATGATGGAATCTCAGCTAAAGCATCCATGACAGATGGCCATCAAACCTGCTTAAAAGCATCCAAGGAAGGAGAGCCCACAGCCTCCTTCGGACTAGCCCAGACCTCCAGCCACTCAAGCCTCTTCCCTTCCTTGCCCTAGAATGCCTCTGAGCCACACAAGGGCCAAGAGGCATCCAGAGGAAGGGAAGAGGTGAGCATAAGAAAAGCTGTGCTGGATCAGGCCAAAGGCCAGCACTCTGTTCTCACAGCCAGCCAGTTTTCAATGGGAAGCCCAGAAACAGGACCTGAGCTCTGCTCACATGTGAATCCTAGCAACTGGCATTGCCTCAGATGTGGAGGTGGAACACAACTATCACCATGTCTAGTAGCCATTGATAAGATAAGATAAGATAAGATAATTTATTGTCATTGCACAAGTACAAGCACAACGCTATACAAGTGCAACGAAATTGCATGCCTTCCCGTAAAAAACAGAAAGAAAGAAAAAACAAAACAAAAAACAGCACAAAACACACACACACCAAAAAAGCCACACATACACACACATACACCCATCACAGCTCTCCAAGGTCATATTATCTGGTTACAGCATTGATAGCCCCATCCTCCGTGACATTGTCTAATCCTCTTTTAAAGCCATTCAAGTCGGTGGCAATCATACTATGAACCATTTTGTAGTTGTGTGCCATGATAATTTTTCAGATTTTCAAATGGGCCCAGGGTCCCCAAATGTTGGTGACCCCCTGTATAAGTGGCTTATAGGAGGTTAATAATTGGCTGCACAGAAAAGAAAAGAAAAACGCTTTCTCTGGAGTTGATGTTAGATGAAGCTGTAACTAGTAGTGATGCCAGCTGATTGAAGACTGTTTAACTCGGGTGGGGAACCTTTTTGATGCATTAGGACAGATTCTTATCTTTCCTCACCATGATGGGATAACTTTCACAAAGCACTGATTTCTTGTTACTATTTTGACTATCAATACTTTAATTGAACAAACACACAAGTGAATTGGTGAGAATGCAAAGCCATTCAGTCTTAATGCAGATGGTTTACTAGCCAGATTGAAAGGCACAATTGTAACTCGTGTCCAAGCGCCTATTAAGGCCGGGGGGGGGGGGGAGGAAGCAATGAACCAAATCTACTTGTGTGATGGTTTGTTGTTGTTTTTTGCACAGTGGAAGCATCTGTACATGGCAGCAATGTGCACTGTTCGGATAAGACAATTGAAGCAGCAGAGGCCTTGCTTCATATGGAATCTCCAACCTGCTTAAGAGATGCTAGAACTCCAGGTATGTCAATGATAACAAATCAATCTTTTGCCCTCTTTGAAACGGTGGCTTATTTTGCATTAACGGCACCTGAGGTTTAATTTGCGAGTATGCTTCTTTCAGGGCCAAGAGCGGTCTGCTCCCCTGAAGGATATATTCATTAGCTTTTAATACTCTTAAGGACTAGTCTACAAGTTACATATTGCATGTGTTGGCAGCAGTGTTGTGCCATCGCTACACAAAAGTGCTTCTCTATATAAAGAATTACTTTAATCTGTTTGAAGCAGCCACCACTCTGAGCCTGATTCAGGTACTTTCCAATACTAAGTGACCTGGGAAGGAAAGGCATGTAGGTCACTTCCAAACTATCTTAGTGATTTGTACTGTATGGCTAACTAATACTCACGGTTTTAATATGATGATTAGTTGTAAATTTAATTTGGTTGCATAGAATGACAGGGCATTAAAATTGTCCCCCCAGACTAATCAATCGGTCCATAAAACCTGTTAAGGTTGATGGTGGTGGTGGAATAGCATGTTTTCAGGTGTTTTGGGTTTCTTTCATTTACTGAAGAGATTTTGAACAGGCAGGTTTAAATTGAATTTGGGCATTGCAAATATTATAATTATCCCCTGGCCTGTCATACTGCAACATTTTCTGTGGATCTATAATTTCATATTCACATGACACAACTCAAAAAAGATGGGAAATGACTTATTAAAGAATTGTACTTTACAATGGTTATTTGAGACTGAGACCTAACCCATGTAATTGTGAACTGGGTTTCTTTCTGAAAAGAAAATCAACTACTTTCTTTTTCTCAATTTACAAATCATATGCAAAGTATAATGGAAGCAATGTAGAAAAGTACAGGGTTCAGTCATTTCAAAAGTTGAATTTATATGAACATTTCATATTAGTGAACATTTTTGGGAAGCAAGTGTTTGGTAATACCTAAAAAGAAAAGAAAAAACCCCTCCAGTTCTGTTACTTACTGTATTATAGCTTATCCTGTATTGTGATACATGTGGGAAACTAGTTTGTTTGTTTTTGTTCTTCAAATGATAAGGCAGTTTCTTTGTTGGATTTAAGCCAAAGCCTAACCTTATTTATTTATTTGCTTTATTTAGTGGAAGTTTTTGTCCCACCTTGTGTGTCAACTCCAGAGTTCATTCATGCTGCAATGAGGCCAGATGTCATTACAGAAACAGTAGTGGAGGTATCAACTGAGGAGTCTGAACCAATGGATACATCTCCTATTCCAACATCTCCAGAGATCCATGAGCCAATGAAAAAAAAGAAAGGTACTTTGCTAAGGGACAGCAACAACTAAAAACAATAAAATAGTCACCAATAATTTGAAAAAGGCACAACACACTTTGCTTTGAATATTTTTTGGGCTGGAAAAGCAACTAAAAATTAAAAAAATAAAACCTAGCACAAATATTTTATTATATAGGTAGAAGGTGTTTGATACCCTAACACTGTTAAATAAATAATTATAATGTAAGTTAAATGTAAAGTTATAAATACACTATTATAATAACTTTCATGCATGGCAGACATAAACTCGTCGTTTTAACACTCTCATGGTTACTGTTGATCGAATATGCTGACCAAAATGAATGGTTCAGATTTCCCCTCTAAATACAAGCATTCTGGGTTATAAATGGGGACTATTAATGACCGCTTTTATAGATCTTTTGCGAGGCTGGATGAGATCAATTACGTACTACATATGCAGTCTCAGAAATTTTGTGGAAGGGGGTTTATACCATAGAAATAACATTTATGTTCATGGATGGATCATTGTCATATAATTCATTTACAGAAGGGGGGATGATTATCATGTTAGTTTAATTGTTGGAATTCTTTTAGAACATGTAAGTGTGACGGAGATTCTGCTTAACTCAACATCAGATAAAATTGTGATTTGTGAGACATGTTGCCAGCATCTCAGTGTAGCGCCAGATAATGACCTATTATTTAGATTTGAATGAAAACCTAAGCTGTGAGAGGACTAAAGCTGTGAAACATTTCTCCGTGCATATTTCAGTCTTTCCAACTGTTTTTGCAGCTGGCCGTAAGCCAAAAACCCAAGTGCCACCAGCCATTTCCAGTGCGTCTCCAGACCTGAGTATAAAGAAGAAGCCAAGAGAAGGCAAAGGTAATTTAATTTTTTTTTTAAAGATTTTATATTGTTTATTTTATTTGTGTATTAATATTTTCAGTGTTTATGATTACATAGCAACAATACCGTAATGCTCTATTAACAATGGTTGCAACCTTTCTTTTGAATGTAAATATTTTTATGTGCCTCATGCAAGCCCTTGAAACTGTTTATTTGCTGCTAGATTTCTGGTGCACCATGTACCTTCTTCTATAAGTAAGAAGTGAACATACACTCACTCAACATGCTGGAGCAGTGTGCTGCTCACTTCAGATTTGCCACTGCAGCCAGAGACATATTTGTGTTCCTGTTCAGTCATAGTGGGTTGAATAGCTGCGCCTAGGGAAAATATGTGGCTTCTTAGCAGGCAACTGAGGTAGTCCTGTCTTAAGTTTTGCAGAGATTCTTCAGGTATTTGCAAGGCGCAGGACTGCTATTCTTATAAGATACCCTTCTGTTGTGGCCTGCTTCTTGTTTTGTGCTGCTAAAAACAGAGTGATATTCCAGAAGCCTGATGCTGAGCAAGTGGAGGACTTGTGGTCCAGTCACCCCATCATCTGTGACCATTGACCATGCTGGTTGAGACTGATGAGAGTTATCTCAATAAATCATTTTATTTGTATGCTGCCTTCCCAAAGTTAAAGCCATGCTCAAGGCATTTAAAAATTACGTCCAGTGGTACCTCGGGTTACAAACACTTCGGCTTACAGACTCCGCTAACTCAGAGGTAGTACCTCGGGTTAAGAACTTTACCTCAGGGTGAGAACAGAAATCGTGCGGTGGCAGCGGCGGGAGGCCCCATTAGCTAAAGTGGTACCTCAGGTTAAGAACGGTTTCAGGTTAAGAACGGACCTCCGGAATGAATTAAGTTCGTAACCAGAGGTACCACTGTAATTGCAAACGTAACAAAAGCAGTCATAAACAATACGTAAAACATTGAAAAGTACACAACCAAATTGAACAATTTCCACATAAATTGTAAGAGGAGCTAAAATAAAGATACAAAAATTTCGTATCCATAACAGCAACAACCCCACCCCCACCTAGCTAGCTCAAGAGTTGGAGTTCAGTGACATATGGTTGGCTACAGCTTTCTTGCCAATGGCAAAAGGTGGTGGTGGTGGTGGTGGTGGTGGTTTTTAAAAAGCTTTTTAGGGATGGAATAACATTTTATCATGGGATATTAATGTTGACCTGTGATGGTGTGTTAATCTCACTTGATGACTTCTCATTGCCTGATTATTTTCCTCTGCAAGGTTGCTTGAGTTGCTACTTGGTGATTCTCAATGCCCAGATGAAGTTAATTTTGTCATGTTTTGAATATCCTCTTAGTGCTGGAGAGGTATGAGGGAGTAAGAGTGAGTGTGGACCAGAATGAACATTCAGAAATTCAAAAACAACTTTTCTTTGTTAGCTGAACCTAAGTGGTTCTGAAATAACATTTTGCTACCATTTCCATAGTAGTGTGTGTAAAAATACATAATATGTGTGTTTACCCTCAATTTATTTGAGGTGACCTTGCACAATATGTTCAGCTCATGGAAGCAGAACTCTTGTGTTTTCAGAGACAGACTCTAGTGGTAGATTGCCCCCTACTGAACTTCCAGTAAAAAGATGATGTTCTTATTTACATGCATCTCAAGGTGATTTACAACTATACCATAAACACAAACAACTAACTAGATTTAAAAACAATACAGACTTAATATGCAAGGCAGAAACTTGCTTCCAGCTAGAAAAACTTGTCTGAACAAAAATGTTCTCAATTGTTTCTGGAAAGTACAAAGCGTGAGCACTGGTTGTATCTCAACAGGGATACTCTTCCACAAAATAATCGGCAGCTACACAGTAACTCTGAATTCTGATATTTTAGGGACTTAAAAGAGAAATTTATGTAAAATTCAAGTGTATAGTTGTTTCAAATATTTTTCCTAGTAAATATGTAGAAGTGTCTAGAACTGCAAGGTGGTAGTTGGTTATCTTTCCTTGACAACTTCCTGCCGCTTAGAAGTCTTGGTTAAAGTTGGAATATGTAAAACAAGGTTAGAGCTGGAAGATTAAAAAAAAAAAGATTAGAAGAAGAGTGAATTATATATTGATTTCAGAAAAAAGATATACTGTAGATTTCTAATACTCTCACAAAGCTTTTAAAATAAACTATTTTCTTCATGCTTTCTAATAAAAATCCTTTAAGAAACATTTCAGAGCTGAGCTAGATTAATTTGTTCTTGACGAACACACCATTGCCAGTAATCCTGCTTCATTATTGCCAAAAAACTCCTGATAAGATTGTTGGGATTGGCTATTGGGGGAGAAACAGAGTTTGTTTGAGACCCATTGAAAAAATAAATGCCCTGAAGCGCAGAAGTTCCAGTACTAAAAACCACAGACAGGAGGGAAGAGGCATTAGTGTCTGCAAAGAACTTGTTTTAGCATCATGTGGACATTTTTGGCAACCAACCCCACTCTTTACTTTCTTTTCTACCAGAATTTAGTTTAATTGTGCTTCCACAGCTGTCTCCCTTACATATGGGCTGAACCCATTCTACAAGTTTCAAAAACAAGTGCTCACATACCATAGGCCAATGTAATAGCTAGTTGTGTAAGAATATAATGCTCTTCTTCAGTTTTAGAGATCTTTAAAGAGATTAATTGCCTGTTATTTATATTTTTATCATAGGAAATACAACCTACTTGTGGGAATTCCTTCTGGATCTTCTTCAGGACAAAAATACTTGTCCACGATATATCAAGTGGACTCAGCGGGAGAAGGGCATATTTAAGCTTGTGGATTCTAAAGCAGTCTCCAAACTATGGGGAAAACACAAAAACAAGCCTGATATGAACTATGAAACAATGGGAAGGGCTCTGAGGTAAAAAGAAAGAATTTTTTTTGGGGGGGGGGTGAAGAATGTTGAAGTTTTTTTGTTTTAAACAAATCACTGTGTTATAGCTGATTTGAAACTTTGCTTCAGGCTTTTTTTTGAGAATTTTATTCGATAAAATGGCATTTCGCTTTTTAAGACAGTTTGTTTCTAGTTTTTGTATTCTTTGTGGCAACAGCATTAATTATTAAAACAATGTTCTGTTTTTTACCTTGCATGCTTTTTATAATCCCATATGTAGGGGTATTTATTTTTTAAATATATATACAGCTTGATTGTTTTTTTTAACAATCCCCACCTCAAAGCTAATTACAAAAAGATAGGTAATTTATGATGGGGGAAACAAGACTGGTCATCCCAACAAGGGTTTCTTGATGGTTATAAACTTAAAAGGTGCTTCATATGAACATCATATAAACCTTTCTTGTACTTTCGCCCCCTTCAGATACTACTATCAAAGAGGAATTCTGGCAAAAGTTGAAGGACAAAGACTTGTATATCAGTTCAAGGAAATGCCCAAAAACATTGTGGTTATTGATGACAAAAGTGAATGTGGCAGTGAAGACTTATCAATCGCCACTGATGAAAAGTCATTGGAGCGAGTATCACTTTCTGCAGAAAACCTTTTGAAAGCAGCAGCCTCTGCTCGTGCAGGAAAAAACGCTTCTCCGTTGAACTGCACAAGAGTAGAGAAGCCCATTACCAGAGTGGTGAATATCTCTTCACCAGGGCATGAAATGACATCTTGTTCCACAACCACCGTTCCAGCAACAACCGCTCCCAGGTTAGCACTGCATGATTTGCCTATTGGATAGGCCAAAGCTTGAGGAATTAGTACAGTGTCATTGAATGACGTTGTACCTGTCTTTCTGGAAACGTTCTCAGTTTGAATATAGACAGACAGATGTTCTCAGTACAACATCCATAATCCAGATTACTCAAAACACAGGAGTTTGAAACGGGATCTGTTAAATGTGAACTGTTAATCTAGTCTAGTCCTACAGTTTAAGACAAACCTTTTTGGTATTTCTGTTGTTAATCTCAAGCAGTAGAATGAGTAAGAGACACAAGTAGCCTTCGCATTTTAAGCATGAAATTTGGCTCTGGGAAGTCTTCAGTTTTCAATTCATATTTATAGGTGATAACATTTTTCTTTGTGTGTATATATATATATATATATATATATATATATATATATATATGCAAACAGGCCTAGATCTTTGGCAAGTAGTTTATTTAGCAGATTTGTCCATGTGGCTTGCTTGATCTTAATGCAATGTTTTGTCCTCATCTATTTGACAGAACTGTTCGTGTGGCCATGCAAGTGCCTGTCGTAATGACGTCTCTGGGACAGAAAATATCGACTGTTGCAGTGCAGTCAGTAAATGCAGGGTCACCGTTGATTACCAGCACAAGCCCAACCACAGCAGCAACCCCAAAGGTCGTAATCCAGACAATCCCTACAGTGATGCCAGCATCTGCTGAAAATGGAGAGAAAATCACAATGCAGCCTACAAAAATAATTACCATCCCTGCTACGCAGCTCGCGCAGTGCCAGTTGCAAGCAAAAACTGGTTTGCCCGGGACAGGAAGCATTAACATAGTTGGAACGCCACTAGCCGTGAGAGCACTTACTCCTGTGTCCATAGCCCATGGGACACCTGTGATGAGACTATCTATGCCGGCCCAGCAGGCAGGTAGCCATACCTCTCCCAGAGTTATTAGCGCAGTCATAAAAGGTCCAGAGGTCAAATCTGAAGCAATGGCTTTGAAGCAGGAGCGGGAGGTTAAGACCCTGCAGCTTGTTCAGGAGGAAAATCCTGCAGATGGAACCAAGACGGTTACGCATGTGGTTGTGGTCAGTACGCCATCGGCTATTGCCCTCCCTGTAACTGTGAAAACGGAGGGGATGGTAACATGCGAGAAATGAAGAAAAGGCAGCTATGGACATGAATTACATAGACCATTGTGGAATTAAGTAAACTGACATATTTAGGGAGGCAGGGAAATGGACACAATCAAGAAGTTAACAAAACAAAACAAACTGATTTTAAAAATTGTTAATAGTTATGCATATGTTTGAAACTTACTGGAAATGAATTGATGTCCCATGTTTCAGTGGGAATTGAACCACATCCTCACGCTGACACAATTGCCTCTTGCAAAGTGGGAAACTGCTAAGCTGATAAAGAAGGAAAAATTCAGGGGTTGAGTGGGGCTCGAGGCTCACTGCATTATCAAGTTACACTAAGGCATGGAACACTAAGCTGGTTCTGTGAAGGGTTCCTGGTTTATGTCTCTCTGGGAAGGGCGGCGGGAAAGAGTCTCACTGTTACATGACAAATCTGATGCATTCTAATATGCATACCAGCAATTATTACTGTGTCTTCACAGTATTCAACTGGTGCTATGTGAATAACTCTGCTACTAGGTATTTTAGAATGTGAATTAAAGGAGAGGATTAAAAAGCTTCTAAAAGAAGATGAAGATCTTAGAGGGATTTTTGTATCATACAGCTTAAGCAGATTTAAAACGAAAGCCTTAGACTGATTTTCAGTTCTCTTTCTTGAAATAAGCTAATGGCTTGTTTGTGTAAAGCATTTTTTATTAAAACAATTTTTTAAAGATCTTATACCTAGCACAGTATTGTTATAGGATTACATGTAACATATTTTGTATGGTAGTTAAGTCTGTCAGTTTCTTAATTGTGGACAAAGTGGCCATAGGGTTGTGGTGGCCTTTTGCTGCCGCAGGCCTGGGTCGCCCACTTAGCCTCGACATCTGTGCATACATTTCAATTTCAGCTTCTACTCTGTCACTTGAAAGGTCACGCTTGGCATGAACTCTTGTCAGGTAGTTAAAAGAGCCTGTACATTTTTTTTAGTTAAAGTTAGAGGGGAAGTACCAGTGTTCAGAATGAACTATAATAGTTTGTATATTCAACATTTAAAGTATATTCTATTTTGTTGTACTCTTGTTTCAAAGTGTATTCAAGTAGGTTTTACTGAAATACAAACATGAAATTTAAGTTTAGTCTCTCTTTTTTTTAAAGTCTCTGGTGTTCATCCAGATAACACAGTGTACAGCAGTTTCATTCTTCCATTATTCTGAAACTATAAATTCATAATTCGAAGAAGTGTCAAGCAATGGAGTAGCTTAGCTTATTGTGCTATGAAAAATGTAGCAAGAGATAACAGGTTCCACAGTGTCTTGCTTCTGAGATGTGCATTGTGGCCTGTGTGTTTACTGGCTTGGTTTCATATTAGTAGGGATAACGTGGTGGAGGGAGCAGTTAGCCCAAAACATTTACCGGTAAGTGCGAAAGGAGGGAAGAAAAATGGGTGGGTTGGAGGCAGACTGGAACAGAATCAGTACAGCCGCAATACCCAGTTCATAACGTGAGCAGGAGGCTTCAGTGGAAAACTGCTGCAGAATAATTTTAAACGTAACGGACAACTATGTAAAGATACCAAGGACCATTTGAGGTTGTTTCTGGTGTTTCCCATTCTTCTGTGTGTTTTTCCAGCAACACTTGACCACACAAGCAGCATTCGTTATAACCTGTGAAGGGAAATCATTTTGGGAGTGCAATGTATTTTTGTTGAAAGTACCTATGTACCATAGCAGATGTGTCCAACCCATTGATGCTGATCGATCAGTCAATCACGGACTTGATCTGGGTTGATGGCGGGCCCAAGGTTTGAGGAGAGAGAGAGAGAGATGTGCTTGGGGGGGGGAGTAGTAGGAGCCGGGTCTCTGACAAGGGAAGGCGGAATCAGGACCAACAACAGCATCGCCTGCACAGGGGTGGAGGGAGAAGGCAGGATCAGCATTGGGATCGCCTGAGTGACTCTTTGACGGGGGGGGGTGTGTGGAGGGAGGGAGGGGGAGAAGGCAGGAACGGGATCGCCCGCTCACCCTGCACCCATCCCTGGGTGGTAGGTCACTGCCAGTTTTTATATTGGATCGTAGATCACACCCTACTTCTTGTCAGACATGCCTGTACTATAGTGTGAGCTGCAATGAACCAGCCAAGTATCACTGAAAATGCTACTTGCCATCTCACTTTCTAAATGTGCCGAATCCAGCAGCTGCCCTTCTGGCATAAGGAATATGTATTTCTGCCGAGAGTGCTGTATGAGAAAACAAAAAGCCAATCTAACAATATATTGCAACTTTCTGTGGATGTATGTACGAAACCCGCCTTGCACTGCATCAACTTTGGTGCAAGATTTTCTACAAGCACTGGTGCAATTCCCAATGTAAGTGAGGGAAGGGGGAGAATAACAGGGTTAATAGTGACTATTTCAGCAGGCTGCAGCAGAGGGAAAGGCAGAGCCCACTCGCCTGCAATTTGGTTCCTTCTCTGTTTCCAGCCAAACTGGCCACTTTGAAGACTGGGAGCCTGAGTTTCCTTGTTTTCTTCCCAGCCCTCTTCCTTGTAAGTCTTCCGGCAGGGACTATTTACAATACTTTAGTGGCTTTTCAGCAGTTTAGTAGGCCTGGACAATCCTACTTTACTTTTAACAGGGAAAATAATTTAATCTAGCTTTCTTGCTTTTGCACATTTAATTGAAAACATTCAGCAATCCATGGTTCGGAACTACACAGACAAGCTTGAGCTAAGCGGAGAATTCCCTCCCCTTGAAACTAAGCAATACATTAGGGCAGTATCTTTACTCATGGAGTCTCCCTCGAAGGATTTCCCCTTTTTGGTAAGGAACTCACTTAACTACAGTTCATGTCTTGATTTTTTTTTACTGTTGGGCAAAGAACACACATCATAACAATTCTTTGACACCATTGCTAGAGTCAATTCAGCAAAATACCAAATAGCAGATTTTAATTCCCCGTTTTAAAATCAAATGCACACAGGCCAAGACCCTTTCTTTTCTGGCTAACAGCCTTACGCAGATGTTAGGCAGCATCGAACCTGCTTATTAGATGTATATCTTATTTTAAAAGTACCTCTTAAACATGTATGGTCTTTCCAGTGTCTTCACAAGCAGCCAATGCTCCATGTTAACACTATGAATTCCATGAATTACTTGGAAGTCAACATGTAAGCCCTGAAGTTGTTACTACTGGCAGTGTAATGGGCTAAAGATTTTGTGTTGGCTGTAGTGATTAACAACACAATCCACAAGGTGATTTTACCTTGGTGGAAAGGGCACCCGCTAGTTCAAAACTGGGGTCTTAAGTGGGTAGCAGGGATCCCCAAACAAAATCTGTTTCCTGCCTTGCAACAGTAAAAGTACTTTCCACACAGGCAAAGCCACCCCTGGACGCAGTCCAAAATCTTCAGCTGTAATTGGCTCAACTGCCCATCTGTGTCACAGGGCCTCTGGTCGCCATTCCGACTCCTGCACTAATTCTAAGGGTTGCTATGCAACGTTGACAAAGTTACTCTGATCACAGCCGGAGGATAGAAAGTACGAAAAGTTGTTCAAGAGAATGAGGGGAAAGTAAGAGACAGGGACCTGAAAGCGGGGGGAAAGGCATTGAACGTGGGTGGGAAAAAACCTTGGGTTGGGCAGACGAGCCACAGTCCTTCATGCACGTTTCCGAGCACAATTCAAAGTGTTGGTGCTGACCTTTAAAGCCCTAAACGGCCTCGGTCCTGTATACCTGAAGGAGCGTCTCCACCCCCATCGTTCACTGAGATCCAGCACCGAGGGCCTTCTGGCAGTTCCCTCACTGAGAGAAGCAAAGCTACAGGGAACCAGGCAAAGTGCCTTCTCAGTAGTGTCGCCTGCCCTGTGGAACGCCCGCCCATCAGAGGCCAAAGAGAGAAACAACTACCGGTACATGACATTTAGAAAATACCTGAAGGCAGCCCTGTTTAGGGAAGTTTTTAATCTGTGACAGTTTAATGTATTTTAATATTTCCTGGAAGCCGCCCAGAGTGGCTGGGGAGACCCAACCAGATGGGTGGGGTACAGATATGATGATGATGATGCATGGAGAAGAGAGGACATCTCATTTCCTACCTACTTTTGAGGGCTGCCTTCCCACTTGGTAACCTGGCATTAAGAGGACAGGTTTGCCCCTGTTCACATTCCCTCCCATAAGACCTTCAGGGTTTCAAAAGGGATTAAGGTTTACAGCTGCTATTGTGGCTTTGCCAGCTTTGGTGATTGTGGGTTGACAGCACATTCCTAGGCATATTAAGTTGAAGGCAGATTCTCTTGAGTTCAACAAGACATGAGGACTAAAACCTGATGCAGGAGATCTGCCAGCATTTCCCCGGGATATATATATAAATTAATAGCAGATGGAGGTCTCTCAAATCAGGTTGCGACTGTGGTATCCTAGGGAATTCTTGCTGCCCATAATGTTCTGCAAAGAAACTTCTTCCCAAACAGCTTCACTGTGAGGCAGAGAGGAAATTGGCACGTTCTCCCCTGAATAGGCAGGTGGCGCTGTGGGTTAAACCACAGAGCCTAGGGCTTGCTGATCAGAAGGTCGGCGGTTCGAATCCCTGCGACGGGGTGAGCTCCCGTTGCTCGGTCCCAGCTCCTGCCCACCTAGCAGTTCGAAAGCACATCAAAGTGCAAGTAGATAAATAGGAACCGCTCTGGCGGGAAGGTAAATGGCATTTCCGTGCGCTGCTCTGGTTCACCAGAATTGGCTTAGTCATGCTGGCCACATGACCCGGAAGCTGTACGCCGGCTCCCGGCCAATAAAGCGAGATGAGCGCCGCAACCCCAGAGTCGGACACGACTGGACCTAATGGACCTTTACCTTTACCCCTGAATAGGGCAGCTTCAACACAGCAAAGGTTGCAAGCTCAATAGCGCTTCTAAGGTTGATCGGTCTTGCCTCAATTTACTCAGGAATGAGACACCATCCAGTGCAAGTTCAGGAATATTTTAATTAGCTAACACCAGTGCTATAGTCCTTTACATGTTCAAAATGTAACTGGTCCTACACTACCAAAGTTTGGTCATTCAGCACATCTTTAATTGCAATATTGAAAAAACACCCCATCGTGTGTGATACCCCTTTTGGCCCACTTCGTTCAAATACAGAATAACCATGCTACACTGAGGGCAATTGCTCTAGCAAAGGTCTTCAAATAAAGATCTGCATTTGTTACAGAATCAGTCCTCCAAACCAGGGGACGGCAAAAACATAAAGCATGCCTCAAATTTAAGTAGCCATGTTTTTTGTTGGTTTTTTCTTCTACTATCACAGCAAGGTGTTTAATGACAAAAGTGTCTTTTGACAAGGGAGTTGAAAATGAAACCATTAGTTCTCCGTTCATAAATAGCCACCCCCCTGAAGTCTTCAGAAGCCCATTTTAAAAGGCCACTGCATAAACTCAGTACATCTTTTTAAATATAAAAAACAACCACACACCCACACATCCAGCTACTTGCACCTATTTATAAAAGCCTGTCGGGATCTTCGTTAAATGTGAAGTCACATACTAAAGACAGGTGGTCTGAGGGGTAAGTGAAAGATGGTAGCCTGTTGGGTCCAATTTGCTCCTCGGTCAGGAGACTGAGAGCAGCATTCACGTTTAAGGCATGTTGCGAGTACCAGATGTAATCGAGGGTGTGCCTGCACTCTCCAGAGGGTCGGATCTTCCACGTCGTATAGGGAGGTTCTGAGAGTCCGTCAGCACTCAGCAGCTTATAAGCGCTGTTTAGGTTCAGGCTAGAATTTGAGAATTCCTTGTACACCTCTTCGGTGGGCTCCGCGTTGAAATCGCCACAGACGATGAGAGGGACCTCTGCCTCCCGGGTGATCTTCTTCAGGTTCTCAAGAAGATCAGCCCCTTGCGCAGACCTAAATCTCTCCCAGCCGTTGCGGGCTTTCAGGTGAGTAACAGCAGTGCAGAACAGTTTGCCGGTTTCGTTACATTTCAGAATCTGAGCAATGGCTACTTGGTTGGTTTTCAGCTTCATCGCGGTCAGCCTGATGTTGGTGCTGTTGACGAGAGTGAACCTGTCCTTGAGGAAGAATAAGGCACAGCCGTCTGGCCCGTTGTTACATTCCACGTCTAAACATGGAGACCACGGTTTAGGGAAGAAAGTGCATTGGTAGCCCAGCCGGCTGAGCAGAGGCTGGAAGGTGTCAAAGTAGTGGTCCACTTCCTGTAGGCACAAGATGTCTGGCTGATATGCCAGGATCTCTTCCAGAATGAGGCATTTCCTTTCTTCCCACCTCAGGGCTTCCATCGGGCACTGAACAAAGTTGTCCTTGCCTTCTCCAAGAGCTGGAAGGAAAACAATAAATCCATAGCATTATTTTCCCTTCCAAAACACACTTGTGGGAGAACAAGCAGCCTATTCCATTTGTTAGAAAAGCGTTGCAATATAAGCCCACAAAAGTTGAAATTATTTTTTACTGGCCAGCTAAGAAACTAGAAGCAGTTTAAGCATGTGATGAGATGTGTGTCTAAAGAGCATCTCAAGCTTCTAAAATACCCAGTACTCCTAAAGGTTTTCAACCTCCTGTTTTCTTTCTGCCATGAAATCATTCAAGGGACCTTACAAAAACAGAGCAAATATATATATATATATACCCAAGGCTGTGTCTACCACATACTTATTTAAAAAAATTAAAATGGATCAGAGTTCTGTAGCTTGCAAATGATGCAAGGTAAGCAAACTTACATGCTGCTCATTTCACAGAGCTTCTACTTCTGATGCCCCCAGTTCTCCCCATGATTATGTAGAAACCCTGCTCTTTTGAACCATTCCTCAGCAGACACTGCCCATAGTTTTTCAAGTCTCAAAAATATTATATAAGCTGATGCTGTTTGGATGCCACAGTCCAAGGTCAATACACCAGATTTTCCATGTTTTCTCTGCATGGATCACCTCAATTTTTGCCCATTATACTCTAGGAGAGCGATCAACAGCATTCTGTCTGTATTTTTCCAACTGCAACCACATTTGGACTCTACAACGACACAAGAGTCAGGATTTATACCTTGTGCAAGGATGTTCCACTGCATGACCCTAATAGGTCGGTGGCTTCTGGAAAAGCTGGTCCTCAGGTTCACAAAGTCCCTCTGGAACCGGGCAGGACGTTTCTGAAGAACCACCTGGCATTCTTCAAGCAGATCCTTGGGATCAATGGGATCCAAGAAGTCAGGATCCGTTTGTTCCAAGTATTCCTGGTGTTTGGAGACAGCACCAGTACTCAGAGTCTTTGCAAGAGCACTATATAGCCTGCTGGTACTGTTGCCCATGGAATACACTGAAAACGAAGCAAAGAAGAGGCAAATTCATCACTGAAGGCATGGATAAGTAAACACCCATCCCTGATTAGCTAACACAGAGCACATAAATCAAAGCAAATGAATTCACCACTGCATTTCCCTCCATAATGCAATATATGTGACCCAAGAACCAGTGCAGGACCAGGACCAGGAGGATCATATCTCCATGCCGCCATGAAGCTCACTGGGTGGCCTTGGGCCTGTCCCCATCTTTTAGCTTAATCTACGTCTCAGTGTTGTTGAAAGGATAAATCAGGCAGATAATTCTTGGCCCAGCTGCTCCCCTTGCCCCACAGTTCCCATCATGCGATGGGGAGAGCAGGGACAAATTCATTGGCACAGCCCCTCTCTTCTCCTGTAGATGATTGAGAACCCTGATTCCACCCCCGGGTTGTTGTTTTTTGCAGGAATGACAAGGGGGCATGCAGGAGGGCCAGAGCCAAGGGGCTCATCCCAGTTCCTCACTTCCTGCAATGGGCAACTGAGCCAGATGGACAGGGTATATGGAAAAAAATTAAATTGTATCTAAAAAATCATTGTAAGATTTAAAGATAGGAAAAAGTTGGAATAATTGAGAGACTGCAGAGTAAAAAGATAGATAGAAGTAATAATGATTGATGATATATGTTAGGACTGAGGTTAAGGAAGGAACATAAAAGATAATCTTAAATTATATTTAAAGATGTTAAGAGATTACCAGGATGAATTAAAATGAAACGCAGTGGGAGGGACGGAGGAAGTCACATAAAAGATGTTTATAGAAAATAGAAGGGACAATATGATGTGTGTTGTGTTTATATTCTAGACCAAATACTAGATATGTCTGATAGGATGAATTGATATATGTTTCTTTCTTTTGTTGCTTATGTTTATGCTATGTTATTATTTGTTTATATGTTTATCTAAAAAACCCAATAAATATCTTATTAAAAAAAAAGATGGACAGGGTATAAATAATAAAATTATTATTTAAAAAGTACTACAGTGGTACCTCTGGTTACGTACTTAATTCGTTCCGGAGGTCCGTTCTTAACCTGAAAACGTTCTTAACCTGAAGCACCACTTTAGCTAATGGGGCCTCCCGCTGCCCAATTTCTGTTCATATCCTGAAGCAAAGTTCTTAACCCGAGGTAATATTTCTGGGTTAGCAGAGTCTGTAACCTGAAGCGTATGTAACCCGAGGTACCATTGTAATGATAACTGATGGGGGTGGGGAGCAGAGAGCAACTAAACAGGGCTTTTGTGACTACCTAGGGATGCTCTGTCCCCCACAAAAAAAGTTTTCTTTGTTCAAGGTTTCTGAAGCCCAATTATGAGTAGCTCTGAAACTGCTTCTGCTTTTACATCGCAAGTTATTTCTGCGGTTACTATGTAGTTCAAAGTTTAACACATCAAACGGAAGATAAAATTCAGGCAAGCTTCTATATAAGCATAATGTTAATCCCGTTGGGTTGCTTCACAACACACCCTGATTCAAAAGGCTTCCCACTCTTTTACGTAACTAGAGATGCGACGTACTGGGGTTTTTAAGGCACACCAGAACAAAGAAATCCAGAACAGGTGTTGCAGAGCAGCAAAGGCAGATATTAAGTTCAGTTCAGTAAGTTTATTGTGCTAGCCGAAGGCCATAACAAAAGCAGAGAAACACAAACAATTTCAAATGCAAAATATAAAAGCAAGGCATCTACTAAATCAAACAGAAGCATCAATTTCTAGAGATACTACAACCAGAGAGCTTCCACTACCACACCAAGTGTATTTCAGATTTAGACTTCTCAATCCCACTTACAGTTCAAGGCTATTTTCTCCTATTCCTTCTTCCTAATCTTTCTTGCTGCCAACAGAAAAAGGGCCACTTTTATGAGTCACTGCTTCCTCAAACAAACAAGGGTTTTAGAAAGCGGCATATAAGGGGCAAAATAACAAATAATGAAACAATCTTCTACTTGCAACTGCCTGTGTATACACAGTCTAGCAGATATTAAGACACTAGCTACAGACATGGAAACCTTCATGCAAGATATATTTTTCTCCCAGTCCTGGCATGCCTTCGTTTTCCAGAGTAACTTGAGTAGATAATTCTTAATGCTTCCCTCAAGGGTAAATCTCATTGTTAAAAAGTCATGAAGAGCGTATTAACTTTACAACAAGGTCAAGGACAGATAAAGGAGTATCCCACTCCCCTCAGCAAGCTAAATGTGTGCAGTTCCCCCTCTTAAAACTTGTAAACCTCAGCTCACAATTTTAGGGGTTTTAAACTTTATATCTCACATATCTGCCCAAGTCACAAGAAACTACTAGTTTCCTTCTCTCTCTTTCTCCCTCTGTGTTCTTTTTACTGAAATCCAAAAATGACTTTATTGCATTACTGGGTATTTTCCGCCAGACTGCATAATGCAACTACTTATGCTAGAAATAGCAAGCTACCCCAAAGTGTGACAAAACAAACATAGGAGGCCAGGCACTTCTTAGTAAACTGTCTGGTTCCTTATGTAATCGTCCATGCTTGCCAGGTTTCGCAATGCCTGACTTGACTTCCCCACCACCACAGGAAGGCCAAATCGGTCACGAATGTCCTGTGCTGACCATTGCTGCATCATTGATATTTCACAAACAGAGAGATAAAAGCTGTGACTACTACTGTCTTTCATTTTTACCCACTGAAAAAAAAGGGGAGGGAAAGAGGAAAGGATGCCTCTGGAAGAAAAGAAATTTGCCTAACAGAACTGTTTTTTACCAATTAAGGCTGTGCAGGAAGGTTAAGAGCTCTGACTTTCAAAGACATGTTTAGTTAAGGGGGGGCCGGAAGTGTGAACCCAGCGATGGGAGTTACTGCACAAAAAGCACTACAACATACTAACACGACTGCATTGCATTTTAAATTTGTTATCTGAAAACAAATTAGTTTCCTTTACTTGATTTCTCAGCAACATAATTTCAATTCTGAGAATAAGTGTATAAGATTGCTCTGCTGAGTTCTATGGGACTTACTCCCTGGTAAGTGAGCACAAGGTTGCTGCTTGACTCCCCCCCCCCATAATATCAAAAAATGCAAGTAATTTTTGAATTTTCTTCTTGCACATGAACAGCACAGCCTTGAATAAAAATCACGCTAAGTAATAGGGGCCTCAAATCGCAATCACAGCGCCCTTCGAATAGGAATGGCAACTCTCGCTGCCGATTTATAACCCATATTTCCAAAGACATGACCAGACTGATCTCCTTTGTTACTGTGTACAGTATTCCTACCGTTGCTAGTTAAAGGTTAAAACTAAGTGAAGTAAAAATGCAACCGATCATCCACACAAACTCGTAAACACTTCGAGGGTTTCTAGAGTTCTGTTAGTCTCAGGCACTAGGCTTTGCAATGCATCTCTAATGAAAGCACAATATTGAACGAGGCCGTTAATTTTGCATACACACCTGAAAAGCCGGAAGAATGCATCAACGTGCGGAGTAAACAACTCTAATGGTGACTCTCGCACAGAACAGGCAGCCTCTGATGTCATGTGATCAGTCTCTCTTTCTGTTAACCTTGCCCTCTGGCGACACCTAGTGGCCCCTTACAAAACTGCGTCCAATGGAACTTCCATTGTCACAATTAACCCCTAGCAACTCTAGAAAAGACGGGATTTTTAAAATCCGCTCTTGCACGGCAAGTCAACGCCGCTGCATGCTGAAGCGCTGGTCACGAGACCAAAGGAGGCTACCCCATGGTAGCTTAGCTACATGAAGCTCTTGTGTCAATGCAAAGTGGGTTGTTGTTTTTTTTTTGGAGGGAGGGAACGCTATTTTCGTTCCCTCGCCCACTCAATAATCCACCAGGAGATTGAACAGTGCCGCCTGTGAAGAGAAAAAACACACAGGCTGCACCTCACACTGGCCGCCTTGACAGGAAATGCGCAGCTCCTGCTTGCTCTTTGTACTGTGCAACTCAGATCCCTCTGACTTATATAAGAAGACAAGCACTCTTGCCCAGACGCCTTAGCAGTCCCCTTACACAACCACTTTCTAGCACGCCTTTAGTGAGTAAGCAGATTTTCTATCATCATTGCCCTTTCAACTAAATTCCAGAAAGTTCACCGGCTCTTGCATGAGATGGTGCTTTATAGAATAATGAGAACATGTTAAAACTTTAGCAACACACCTAGGCTTGGAATGTGCACTCTGGAGAGGGAATTGCTGGTTCACAGCACAACTCCTGACACATCTACCGTACTCAGAAGCAAGCCCCACTGAGTTCAAGGGGGCCCAGGAAAGTGGGTACAGAGTTCTAGCATTTTAATGTCTTCAACTTTTCAAATATGAGATGGCACTTCTGTCCCAGCTTGGACCTGCTTTGGCATTGTGTGTGTGTGTGTGTGTGTCCTTCTCTCTCCTCTGCATTTCTCCATCTTCCTTCCTTCCTTCCAGTCCTCCACAGGAAGCTGCCTTTCAGTCAGATCATTGGTCCATCTAGCTCAGTATTACCTGCACTGATTGGCAGCAAGCTCTCCAGTCCTACCTGGAGATGCAAGAGATTGAACCCAGAACCTTCTGCATGCAAAGCAGATAGTCTATTTCTGAGCTACCAGTCCTTCCCCAAAGTTACAAAGCTCCTTCACTTCTATTTTTATACACCCACCACAAAATGACCCAAAACTTAGCAGTGATCCACTCTGGGAAAGTGGAAAAGGCACTTGTGAGTTGCAACTCAACAGCTGAAGACTAGTGACCTAAATGGTGGGCTGTTTTTTTCTGATCAGGGAAAGTAATGAAGGAACTTAGAGGACCTATTGGGGTTCCCTAGAAGCCAAGACTATACATTGCATTCCATATAGCAGGTATTAACTCCAGTTAGGGCCTGTTTATTTACATTGGCCTTGTTGGTTCCCAATGCAAGTCGTTACAAGTTCTGATTTATTTGGACTACTGATTGCACTTGGATTTTAATTTTATTGCATTTGTGCTGTAATGTTTTATACTGCAATTTAAATTGCTACTGCAATGCTGCCTGGAGAAGCTTTCAAGACAGGCAGTATATAAAATATTCAATCAGTGAAGAGACAGTATGTGCATAATACTATCCCAGCTTGTTTGCATTGCTGAAGTAACCCTGAACCCAGTGTTCTCGAAGCTACTAACATGAGTTTGGCCAAACTGCGAGAGGCAGTGAAGGATAGGCGTGCCTGGCGTGCTCTGGTCCATGGGGTCACGAAGAGTCATTCACGACTGAACAACAACAACAACAACAACAACAAAAACCCTGAAAGGTATAAACTGCTTACTACCCTGGGTGCCTGCAATGAGTTGTTCCCGAAGTATGTTGCAAAGCAAATGACAACAGAAAAAAGCAATTCTGTAGTTCTGAAACATCTTGTGCTTGTTGCCTGGACATTTTCATCTGTGCTTCTCCCTCATTATCTTTTGCCTGCCTCCTTCCCTTTGTGCAGAGTCCGTAGTTAATATACACATTTTCTGGTAGCAACAGCCCAAAGAGGATCTTTGGAACAACAACATACCCAGGATTGCACACAGTAGCACAACTGTCATTCCTCTCCTCCTCAGACCAAGATTTTGCTTTTGTAACTGCAGGTAACAGAATCATGCTGAATCATCCTGAGTTGCTGCAATATCTTGGGGCTGTTTTTCTCCCATTTGGTGTAGCTGTACAACCTGCAACCAGAATCCAATCCGTTTTCTACAAATCACGGTGCTCAGCTCAATCATACAAATGGACACAAATCTGACATAAGAAATGGCAATATTCAAAAGCCAGGTGTGTATGGGGGGAGGGTAGGGGCATTTCAACCTAGGACAACCTGCATGAGACCTTAGAGTTGCAGTCCTGGAAAAACGAACTTTAAAGGAAGATTCCAATGTCTGATTGCTTAATTACTACTTCAAGAGGGTCTGTGGAATCACTTGTAGACTGAACTGGGGCAAAGGATTTGTAGGTAATTGTATGTGCTAATTAGCTAACCAACGCCAGGGGTGCTTGAGTTAACCGCTGTTCTTCAAATTACCATTACCGGTAATTAAAAAATTATCGCCACCTGTACTTCTGTGCATTTCGTTTCTCTCTTGACCTTGCTGTTTGTGTTTCCCTCCTCCCCAAACCATATATACCTGTAACGTAGGGCAACAGTTTGTGCATCTGGTGGCAAATTGGACTGAAGTCCACGAAAGCTTGCCAGCCTTTAAGGTGGCTAACATGGCTTCTCCTCTGGAAATACACTGCTTGGAAAATGCTGCTGCATTGCAACACAGCATGGCTGCTGCAGCAGCACCTTCCCGTCAGTAAGCAAAGCACAGCGATCTTCCTAAGAACATGCAAGTTGCCCTGATGGACTTTATGAGTAGATTTCAAATAGCTTGTTATCTGCTCTTCGTTTTGAGATTCTTATTACTGCTTGTTCTGTTACAACTCGATGTCAGGGTAGCCACAGAAAGTTATGAGCAAGGCTTTAGAGGGGAACCTAGGAAATGAAGGGTGTGCAAAGTCCACCAGGAACAACCGAGCTACTTCTATCTAACCTTGATGCAGAAGAATTGGCCAGACAAGTTGTGTAATCATGCCTATGTCAGCTACAGCAAGTCAATCAATAATGCTGATGTAACGGCAGTAGATTCCGCGCAGAATGCCAATATCGACAGATCGACCCAGCACTCCTGCACCCACACCAGCAGCTGTTGTGTTTAACACTGCAATCCTAAAAGATTGTTCGCTCATAAGTAAATACAGCTGAGCTCAATGGGGCTCTTCCCCTAGTAAGTGGGCCTAGGCTGGCAACCTAAGTTATACCTATAATATGCTATGTATATAAACACACACACAAACCTCAAGTTGCAATCAGTTCAACAGCATTTCCAGATAAGGGTGCAACTCTAAACCTGAACATGCTGGTCCCAAGCATCATGGCTTGCCAGGGGATGACAGAATGTCCCAGAATGGGCTTGCACTCCTAATGAACATTGGACCATAAGGAGATTCTCTAAAACAGGCATAGGCAAACTCGGCCCTCCAGATGTTTTGGGACTACAACTCCCATGATCCCTAGCTAACAGTACCAGAGGTCAGGGATGATGGGAATTGTAGTCCCAAAGCATCTGGAGGGCCGAGTTTGCATATGCCTGATCTAAAACCCTGGAACCAACCAGGACTCTCTCTGTTTTGTGGATCTTACTGGGCCCAATACAACAATTTGGCTGGATGCAGTATCCTAAACCCAAGAGCATTCCTAGCCTTCAGTCTCCCTTTTTGGGGGAAAGCTGGTGAATGAGCTGCTTGACCTCCAACAGCCCTGTTTACATCCGCAGCATGGCACGGGTAGAAAATTTGTTGAACCACTCCGCAGACTGTAGCTCTGGGAAGGGAATAGGAGCCTCCTAACTCCTCTCAGCACCCTTAGCAAACTACAGTACCCAGAATTCTTTGCAGGGAGCAATGACTGCTTAACTTGGTTTAATACTGCTTTAAATGGATAGTGCAGAAGATGGAGCCTAAGTCATACTCAAGAGTAGACCCAATTAAAAAAATGGACATGAGTTCATCATGGCTAACTGAGTTCAGTGAGTCTGTTCCAAGTACATTTTCGTCACATACCACTCTGTGTGTTTTCTTAAGAAACAAAAAGCAAATTCATTGCTTCCTGTCTGAAATTGAAATGCTGCATTGCACTATTGTCTCATCCTCTCCCCCTCACATGCTTTCACAATGAGCAACTCATGTTCCACAAAACCAAATCACAAGACCTCTGCAGATTTCAAAGGGCTTTGGGTTTTGAGCGTGAAAATAATAAATGTAGGGAAATGTTAGTCTTGATTAGTCCGAGGACCAGACAACACCCTCTCGTATCAGGTCAGGCTATTCTACCATTGATTCCAGCATTGTCTACAGAGACCACAGCATCTCAGGCAGACCACCTTTCTCGCCGCCACCACCAGATACTTTTAAAACTTAGTATGCTAAAGACTGAACCTGTGATCTTCTGCTTGCAGAGCATGTACCTTATCACTGAGATATGGCCGTGGTCATAGTGATCTAGTGATTTATAACAGAGGGAAATAAGGAAGGAAGATAAGAAGCATAGGCTGACCCACAGTTCTCAAACTAAGGGAGTTCAAATGGATATAGGTAGGACTCATCTGTAGTTACGTAAATGGCACTATGATTGCAGCTTTATTGCAGATTTTTCAACCCTCTTCTCTTACATCATTTGTGAGAAAAAGTGGCAAATTCATCAGTGGAAAAAACCCTCTCCCTTGCCAGCAATGTGGGTGAGAAAAAGACAAGAAGCCTTAGCTACAAATAGCTAGGTTTTCTCAAGTATGACTCAACTTCTGGGTGGGGTGGGGACAACTAAGAAACTTTCCAAACCTACCGGCAAGTTACAAAAGAGGCAGATTTCCATAAAAATGATGAAAAACTGCATACATGGATTCAGGGCACTCCTGTTTTAAGCATCTTTTTTTTGAGAATGTTAGTGGCCAAAAAGTAGGCCCATTTTAACATTACACAGACCCACATTTCAGCAATGGACTGGAGTGACAGCCCACAAGCAGCTGTTATGCTCTCTGCCAAAAGGGTCCATAAATTCTCAAGGGTGACCCTGAGTAACTTCTTGATGGAGGCACAGTAAGCCCACAACCGACACCCATTTAACTTGTGTGCATTCACCTTCATTTGTGTGTCAAAGGAAAAGTAAAAACAGAAAGGGGCAGAAAGGGAGCAGCAGGATTCTGGGGGAAATGACTCTGGCAATCCCACCCGCCACTGAACCCAATCGGTTTTGACTATACGCGATTCTGGCTGCAGGCACGATCCCTGGAAAGTAATCCCCATGTAAGTTGCAGGCTTACACAAGTTTCTGAGGATCACAAGTTGAAAGAATGCTGTTGCCCTTGAGTCCTACTTGAAAGCTTCCCATTGGTATCCGGCTGGCCAGTGCTAGAACCAGCATGCAGGATCAGATGGGTTTTTGGCTTAATTCAGCAAAGATCTTCTTATATTAGATGCATTCTCAATGAATGATTGAGGTACCCTAAGAAGCTTACCAACACCTAGACCCAAGCAGGGTAAAGAGAACTCAAGATCTTTCTGCTTAGGTTGAAAGTTATTGGCTTAGCTGGCATTAGTTAGCACTAAAAGGTGGGGGAATCTTCTGAATTGCAAATGGAGGCTGCAATCGTATACACACTGACCCACAATGAACTTAATAGGGGCTTATTTCTGTGTAGACACGCATGCAGAGGACTGCATCACAAGCCTTATAGAAAGGTTCCATTGATGGTTATGAGGTTTTTCAGAGTTCAAGTAACAAGGCTAGGGTTTCCCAACTGGTGGCCTCCAGATATTGTTGACCAACTGCCACCATCCCTGACCAACTGGGGCTGATGGAAACTGTAGTCCAAAACAGGGAATGCTGAGCTAGATGAATTGTAGGCCAACAACAGCTGGGGTGATGGAAACAGGAGCATCTCCTGTGCTTGCGTACACTTCGCCCCATCCAAGATATCCCAATGTACATTGGACTGTCCCTGTAGGCAGATTGCTACGTCAGACAAACTATTTCTTGCTCAGCTTTCATGTAGATCATCTGAAAGGCTGATGAGCTAAGAAACAGTAGTAAGGGAAGTGAAAGGCAGATACTTGTTATGAAGCAAATTTTCAAGCAGTCTCAGTTCATTGTAATTTATATAGTGTAATTGCAGAATGCTCCTGCTCTCACTCCTCAATTTAAATACCAAGAAAGCCAATAAGAACCTAAGAGCAGTCCTGCTGGGTCAAATCAAAGGCCCATCTTAAATCTAGTAGAAAAACCAGACACCTCTAGGAAAGAAATTCATAAGCAGGACATGATGCCAAGACACATAAGAACATGAGAAGAGCCTGCAGGATCAGGCCATTGGCCTATCTAGTCCAGAATCCTTTTGTCAGTGGCCAACTAGATGCTTATGGGAAGTCCACCAGCAGGATTTAAGTGCAACAGCACTCTCCCCTTCTGTGGTTTCCAGCATACTGCCTCTGGAAGTGGAGGCAGAACATGGCTTTCTCCTCTAGTCCTTTTATTAAAAAATCCATACAAGCTGGCTGGCCATCATTGCCTCCTGTGGGAAAGAGTTTCATAGTTTAACTATGTGCTATGAGAAGTACTTTCTTCTGTCTGTCCTGAATCTCCCAACATTTAGCTGCAGTGTTATCTATGAGAGAGAAAAACTCCTCTGTCCACTTTCTCTACCCTCTCATGTGTAATTTGATATACCTTCATCATGCCTCTTCTTACTCATCTTATCTCTAAACTGAAGAGCCACAGTTGCTGTAAGCTTTCCCCATAGGGGAAGTTGCTCCACCCTCTCGGAACATTTTGGTTGACCTTTTCTGATCCTTTTCCATCTCTGCATTTTTAAGAAATACTTTTAACAACCCGTAGTGAGTAGTGGCTTTCAAGTCGAGACGAATTTCAGTTCCGTAAAACCATTAATCATTGTGCACATGGAAAGGGTCACACGCTGTGCACAAATGAGCTGACAAACTATACCAGAGGGGAGCACGTTATAGTTTATCGAAAATGTTCTCCAAAGCATCACATTACTTTTTACAACCCAAATGTGCACCTACACTCAGGTATGGCACCGTAGATTTCCCCGGCGTCGTTTTGAAAATTAAACAAAAATATTTTCTGTTGGGAAGGAGATAAAGAGCAGGATATGGCTTACTGCTTTTCCCTGGGCAAAAATACATCTAGTAACGATTAATAGGAACTCTGGCATACTTAGAGGGGAAATATGCAAAAAGCACTCCTTGAAATCCCCAAGCAGCACATGCTTTTCTCAGAGCAGAGGTAACTTGGAGAATTAATCAAGAATGCGAAAACTTATCTCAACAAGGTGGTAAAACTGAGAGTGCTGCCTACAGGGTATGTAATATATGCCTGGCATAAGATGCCATTCACTGACTTTCTGGAAGAAGAAGCTTTTAATGAATCAGCTACCAGTTGAAGGCTGTCTTGAGTTCATTTACTTAATAAATGGGGCTGACGGTTGGCTCCTCATTAATAATATATATTTTAAATAAATCAGAAGCCTTGTATCTAGCATGTGTCCAGCCTTCAACCAAGACAAAAGCAGAGCAAAATGTAGGCTACTATGGATAACCCCCTCCCTTTTTTAAAATAAACCACCCCAGAGCTTAGCATAGCGGAAAGCGTGGTAGACTGTGGGCTCCACAAATCTGGCTTGGAAAACTCACTTTACCATGGGTAAAACGGAACTGTGCTACTGTAAGGATTGATAAGATACAGACAAATGATGATGCCACTTACCGTGAGCCTTAGAGGTAAGGCCCCACACGCCCCCACTATGCAGGAGACGAACTCGCTAGACTACCTGTACCCCTTTAGCAACCACCTCTCGACCGATCAGCCCCCACCCCGCGTCTTTATTAGAACGTCCGAAACCCAGCGTTCCATCCATGGAACGTTTGGCGCCTCCGAGGATTCTAGGCACTCACCTGCTTGGGAATTCGCAGCCCCCGAGCTTGCAGCCGCAGAGCAGCCGTAGTGAGGGGCGGCGGCGGCGGCGGAAGAGGCAAGGATGGTAGGCGGGGAGAGGGCTCTCTTGACTGGAGCCGGAGACCGGAGCAGCAGCGTCGAGGAGGTGGCGGAGGAAGGCGCGCAGCAGAGGTTGGAGAGCGCCGAGCACAGGGACCGAGCGGGGCTCTGATACATAATAACGCTGGCCTCGGGGAACCGGGCGAGGACAACCGGAGAATCGGGGAAATGAGCCCCCTGACGAGAATGAGGTCACAAGTTCAAGCGGACCTGCCGCGCAGCCTTGCGGAGCCGGAGGAACAGGCGCGCACGGGCACCCTCGGGGAAAGAGGAGCAGCAGCAGGGGAATCCCACGAGGGCGGCAGCTCACACCAGCCTCTTCAGCACAAGCACGCGGACGGCGCTCACTGCCGCAGACAGGCTCAGCCGGCACAAGGCAAGGCTCACGCCTTCAGCCGGCACTGACGCAACCGGCAGCTCCCAAGCGCAAAAGAGGGGGGAGGGAGCGCGGGGACTCAAGCCTCCTGCCCGCAGAAGCGTAGCTCTTCCTCCCACGTTCAGTTCAAGAGACGAGGTCGACGCTCGTGGAAGCCGGTGTAAGAAACGTCGGCAGGGGGACTCTGGAGCCCAGGCCGGGCTGAGTAGACTGCGCGAGCTCCCCCCGCGCACTGCATGGTATGCCCCAGTTGTGCATCTCTCCCTCCCTCCCCCGCCGCGCCAGGGTTCCCAGCAAGCGGTTTCTCTTTGCTGACGTCACCACGGACGTCACTTCGCGAGCGGGGGCAGGGGGCGTTGGCGGGAGCCGCCTCCGAGTCAACTGCGTCGCTGCGATGCCCCCGCCCTTGTCTCCTGGTTCATTTCACGCCTCGCTCCCCCGCTTTCCTGTGGTGAAAGCGCTTTTGAGAGCAGGTTACAAGACTAGGCTTTTGAAAACCGCTGAAGAAGAGCCCTGTTGGGTCCTCTAGCTTATAGACCCACCCAGCGCGGCGTCCTGCTTGTCCCCACAGTGACCAGCAAACAGGACGTGCTAAGAAGCAGCCACTCTCCCGATTCCTCCCCGTTGTATGGCAGAGAGGCAGTGTCGTGTAGTGGTTAGACGTTACAGTGTCTCACTAGACCTTGGGAGGCCAGGGTACAAATCTACGCCTCTTAGCCTAACGTGTCTCTTAGGGCTGTTAGGAGCATAAGAAGAGCTTGTCGGATCAAGGCAACATCCTGTGGGAAACTAGCAAGCAAAAGATGAGCACCAGAGCATTTGCCCCCCCCCCCCCGCAGCTGGTATTTAGAAGGCATTGCTGCCTCCAGCTGTGGAGGTAGCCATTAATAGCCACGAATTTGTCTAATCCTTGTTTAAAGCCATCCAAGTTGCTGCATCCTAAATAGTTAGACATGTGCTGCATGAAGAAGTACTTTCTTTGATCTGACTTTAACATCTTCCAGCCCTCAGCTTCATTGGATGCCTAGTGCTATGAAACAGAGAGGAAAACCATGCATGTCCCCTTGAGCTCCTTGAGAGGAAAGGGCAGGTATGAATGCAACAATAAGTGAATATGTGCCCAGGGATCTGGTATAGGAGGTACACTGCTCCTGAAGATGGATGTTCTATTTAGCTGTTCTGTCTCATAGCCATTCCAGGGCCCATCTTCTGTGCAGTGGTGTGTAATCCCCCCTTAAAGGGGATTTGGTTTTACTGTCTTACTGCCATTTAAAAATTTTATTCTGGTTTTAACAAAGGAAGACTATTTTAGAGGAGAAAGGGTTGTTTAGCTAAGATCCACATGCAATGGTTGCATGGGAAGAATAAAATAATAAATATGATATCTGGGTTGCTTTGATAAGGAAGAAGGTCTCTGTGTATTTAATGTTATAATGGGGTTCCGGTTTGGCGCGATTCATGAACGGCTGGGTCCGCTTCAAGCTCCGAAGCGGACTAGCGGTTTTGGAGTGGGGGGCAACGTTCCTGCGTAACTTGCCTCCGAAGAAACTTCAGACAGGGCGGTCTGAAGACTTGGTGATCCGGCGGGGGCTCACACGGACTCCCTTGCACCGGAGGAGCCCTAGTAAGGGCGATTCTGTGCGGCGAGGTGGAGACCGGAGCCCTGTGGATCCAGCGGCTTCTCCAATTCCGTGAAGCAGCGCAGCCGGCTGAAGGAGCGCTGAATTCTTCCAAACCAACTTTAAAAGGCAATGGAACCGTGAGTAAGATTTGGACTTTTGGACATTTAAATTAGGTCAATTTGTGACACGGGAAAGGGGTTAAAAGGAAGCCCCCCTCTGCCCAATTCACTAGCAAGGAAGCAATTTAACAAGCGGCTATAAACTGAAACCAGCAAGCCGTGGACTGTTTAGCTTCCTAGCGGCAAAATTGCAAAGCCTCCCGGTTTGGGAAGGAGAAGAGGAGAAAGTGGAGATTTCCCCCCAAATAGAGTTTAGCGAATTGCTGATTTACCGCTCACCCTCTGGATTTACGGAATACCCGGGACAGAGCGGCAACGGAGGAGACTGTGTTATGCCAGGGTAACATTTTGATAATTCTGACAGCTCTTTAACACTGTGTTGAGTGTTCTGACTGTTTAAGCTACTTTCTGGATACTTTGGGGAACTGCTACATTCCCTGGTAAAGACTTGGGTATAATTTACTGGCAACTGTCTTTCCTTTTGAACCCTGGATCGGGACTTTGGCTATTGTGCTTAATGAGCTGCCAAGTCAGTCTTTCAGGCTTGGCAGCTTTGAAGCTTTTGTTGTGTCTGCACCCTGCTGGGAAACTAGAGATTAAGCGCAGCTGCTGCTAAGTGACCTTGAAAACATGTCTGTCAGGACTGGAGCAACAACAAGAGCTGCATCTGAAAAAAGACCCTCAGTGCAGGAAGAATCAAATTTAATGATGATGCAGGCATTTGAGAATATGAGTAAGAAAATGGATGAGAAATTTGCAGCACTTGACAAGAGGTTTGAGTCTGTAGATAAAAAATTGGATGAAATTGGAAAAGTGAGACAGGATTTGGAACAGACAAGAATTCAAGTTTCTAAGGTAGAGAATAAAGTGGACCAATTGGAGGAATCTCACAATAAAGAACGTAAAGATACGCAGATTGCTCTCGCGTTTTTACAGATGAAGCAGAAGGAACAGAATTTGCGAATACGCCATCTCCCGCAGAAAGAAACTGACAGTTTGAAGGACTATTTGGTCCAAGTATTTGTGGATACTTGGGGCCTAGATCCAGAGGAGTGGAAAAAGAAGATTGTCAAGGCTTTTAGATTTGGAGCAAAGGACAAGGGAGACACCAAAGCATCAAATGACTGTCTGGTGGAATTTCAAAACAGAGAGCAAAGGGATGAAATACTTGGATACCATTTCGAAAAGAATTTGGTAGTACATCAACAGCAAGTCGTCCTGTACAAAGATCTACCAAAATATTTTATTGACCAGAGAAGCAAATATCAGGATTTGACAAAAGCATTAAGGAAGAAGAACATCAATTTCAGATGGGAGTTTCCTGAAGGCCTTTCTTTTAGGTACAAGGAAAGAAGGATCAAGATAAAGTCGGTGACAGACAAGAACAACTTTATCACAAAGAACTATGCAGACTTGGCAGCAGTGCTACCCTCTGGTGGAGGAATGGGACCAACGCCTGAGGAGGATGTGGACCCAGCAGCACAAGGAGCTGCTGGAGGACGATAAACACCAAAATGGCTTTGAGGACATTAACGTGGAACATTCGAGGTTTGAACATCAAGGCGAAAAGACATCAGGTGTTCCATACCTTAATTAAACAGAATTTGGACATTATTTGCCTGCAAGAGACTCATGTAAAAAGAATTCATCGAAGAGTTTTACAGAATGCAAAATTAGGACAAGAATTTATCTCTTCAGCAAAAGTGAAAAAGAGAGGTGTAGTCATCTACGCCAAAGATAAATATGAACCTAAAATGCTTTTTAAGGATGAGGAAGGAAGATTTGTTGCAATACAAATAACAGTACAAGGCGAAAAACTTTTAATTTTGGGACTTTATGCACCGAATGATGGCAAATCGGAGTTTTATAAGGAATTACATGATAAGTTACTGGACTTTATGGATTACAAAGTTGTGACCATGGGAGATTTCAATGCAGTGGTATCAACGTTAATGGACAGATCACAAAGAGTAAGATTTTCAAATGAAGGAAGACTCCCGAAAACTTTCTTTGACATGGCTGAAAATATGGACTGGGTGGACTCCTGGAGACTACAACACCCATTGGACACAGAAGAGACTTTTTATTCAATAACGGCAAAATCCTGGAGCAGAATCGATATGATCTGGGTATCCAGGGAGTTGGCACCCAGGATACTCAGGACAGAAATATATCCGAGAACATGCTCAGACCACAATGCAGTACAACTGGATTTGAGAATTTCGACGCAAGGCACTTATAGATGGAGAATGGACGATGCACTGTTCAGGAACAAGAAGATAGTGGAAAAGGCCCAAAAGACCCTTAAGGATTTTTTTGAGATCAATTTGAATACCACAGTTGAAAAAAGGGTCGTATTGGACACAAGTAAAGCAGTCATGAGAGGTTTCCTGATACAGCAAAAGGCGATAAAGAAAAGGCTTCTGAATCAAAAAAAGGATAACATCATGCAGCAGCTGAAGGAACAAGAAAAGAAATTGAGAGGGAATCCCAAGGACATCTCTTTGCAAAAAATGATTAAACAATTACAGGTGGAACTCTCTCAATTGATAAATCAAGAGATTGAATGGAAAATAAAATTGATGAAACAAAGATCTTTTGAATCAGCCAATAAGTGTGGCAAACTGCTTGCGTGGCAACTGAGAAGAAGGCAGAAGCTGAATACAATCACGACTCTGAGGATAGATGGGAAAGAAGTGACAAAGCCGGCGGAGATAAAAAAGAATTTTGAGGAATTTTATAAACAGCTGTACAAGAGAGAAAAATAAAAAAATGAAGAGATTGAGCAATTCATCAATAAAAATGGACTGCATAAAATCCCAGAAGATATGAAAGCCTCACTTAACCACCCAATTACAATAAATGAAGTGGAAAGTTCAATAAACAGCATGAATTTAGACAAGGCCCCCGGACCCGATGGCTTAACTGCAAAATATTATAAGACTTTGAAAGAATGGCTGATACAGCCAATGATGGAAGTTTGCAACAATATCCTACGGGGAAGCAAGGCACCCGACTCTTGGAAGGAAGCATATATTACACTGATACCCAAACAAGAATCCAATAAGACCCAGATGAAGAATTATAGACCGATCTCCCTCCTTAATGTGGATTATAAAATCTTTGTGAACATTATGGCCAACAGGCTTAAGAAAGTGTTAATGGAAATCATCCACAAGGACCAAGCAGGTTTTTTACCTGGAAGACAGTTAAATAGCAACATAAGAAATGTGGTTGATATCTTAGAAAAGTTGGAACAGCAGAAAAACGTTAAAGCAGTGTTAATGTTTGTAGACGCGGAGAAGGCCTTTGACAATATTTCTTGGAATTTTATGAAAAGAAATTTGGAAAATATGGAGGTGGGAGGTGGTTTTATGAATGGAATCCAAGCTATTTACACGGAACAAAAAGCGAGACTTATTGTCAATAATGAAGTATCGGAGGGAATTAGAATTGAGAAAGGTACAAGACAAGGGTGCCCACTTTCCCCATTACTCTTTATAATGGTCCTGGAAGTCCTGCTGAATATGATTAGAAGAGAGAACGACATAAGAGGGGTGGTGGTGGGGGCAAAACAATATAAATTGAAAGCCTTTGCTGATGACTTAATATTGACATTACAGGATCCAGAAAACAGTGCCACAAAGGCACTGGAGATAATGCAAGATTTTGGGAAGGTAGCAGGTTTCAAGTTGAATAAAGCCAAAACCCAAGTTTTGGGAAAAAACCTTACACCAGAGGAACAAAACAGTTTTGAATTGAAAACAGGTCTCCAATTTACCAAGAAAGTAAAATATTTGGGTGTTAATATGACATCAAAAAATCAAAATTTATTTAAAGATAATTACGAAAAAGTATGGAAAGAAGTTAAGAGAGATTTGGAAATTTGGAGTAATTTGAAATTGTCTTTGTTGGGCCGAATAGCGGTAATTAAGATGAATGTGCTACCCAAACTTTTGTTTTTATTCCAAGCACTCCCTATTATAGATAAAGTAGAACCATTTAAAGCTTGGCAGAAAGATATTTCTAGATTCGTTTGGCAGGGAAAAAAACCCAGGATAAAATTTAAGATTTTAACTGATGATAAGAAAAGAGGGGGCTTTTCCCTGCCAGATCTGAACACTTATTTTGAAGCTGCTGCATTCTGCTGGCTGAAGGATTGGATGTTATTAGAGAATACGGAAGTGCTGGACTTAGAAGGCTGGGACAACAGGTTTGGGTGGCACGCATATTTATGGTATGATAAGGTAAAGGCCCACAAAGGTTTTAAAAATCATATTGTTAGAAAAGCATTGTTTAGAGTGTGGACAAAGTATAAAGATTTGTTAGAAAGAAAAACACCCAGATGGCTCTCTCCATTGGAAGCTAAAATGGCAAAAAGGACGAACATGGAATCCAAATGGCCGAAATATAGTGAGATCCTGAGAGAAGAAGGACAAAGTGTAAGGTTGAAACCTTTTGAAGAGTTACAATCAGAACTATGGGACTGGTTTAGCTATCACCAAATTAACGAGACTTTTAAAATGGATAAGAAAATAGGTTTTCAGTTGGAAAAATCAAAACTAGAAACAGAACTGTTGGAACCAAAAACAGGAACTTTGTCCAGAATGTATAATCTGTTGCTGGAATGGCATACACAGGATGAACTAGTTAAATCTGCAATGATAGATTGGGCAAAAGATGTTGGACATAACATAATGATGGCTGACTGGGAGAGACTGTGGAGGAGAGGTATTAAATTTACTGCATGTAATGTTCTGAAAGAAAACGTAATGAAAATGAATTACAGGTGGTATTTAACCCCAGTCAAGCTAGCAAGAATCTATCATTTGCAAGACAACAAATGTTGGAAGTGTGAAAAGACTGAAGGAACATTTTATCATATGTGGTGGACCTGCCCAAGGATGAAGGCCTTCTGGGAAACAATATATAATGAATTGAAAAAGATGTTTAAATACACATTTATTAAGAAACCAGAGGCCTTCTTACTCGGAATGGTCAACCAGGAATTGCCCAAAGAAGATCACACTTTGTTTTTGTATGCCACAACAGCAGCAAGGATCTTAGTCGCGAAATATTGGAAGACAAAGGACTTACCAACTATTGACGAATGGCAGATGAAGATGATTGAGTATCTGGAAGTTGCCGAGCTGACCGCGAGACTCCGTGACCAGGGGGAGGAGGAGGTGGAAAGAGAGTGGGGGAAATTTAGACAATATGTCAAGAAATGAATTGTATTATATGAGTAATTAATAGCTAGGAAGTAATTAAATAGTTTATAGTATCTAGTTTTATAAAGTAGAAATAAGATAAGATAAAGAAAGAGGATATATGTTTAAAAGATAAAGTGATTATAAGAAGTAAGACAATATTGAGGTATAAGACTTGTTCAGTATAATTAAAATGGGAACAAGATAAGATAAATATGCACAAGAGAAAATGAGAGACCTAGTGAGGAATATGAAAAGGAATTGCTAAAAAGGTTATGATAATGAAAGGTGAAAAGGGAGGAGGGGGAGGAAGCCAATAGATAATGTTAGAAAATAAGTTACATTAGGAATTATAGTGAATGTATGTATGTTGTGTGTTTTTGTTTCGATATGTTATGTTTGTTTGTTTTTCTTTTTTTTGTTTATAAAATTTAATAAATATAATTAAAAAAAAATAATGTTATAATGGGGAGGAGCTGCCTTTTCAACTTTTTTAAAAGGTTCCTCAGGGTGGTCACGGAAGGGCAGTGCCAAAGGACTTTCTGCCTTTGGTCTCTGGCTGCTTTCAGTACATGTAACATTGGAGATCTAGGATTAGAGTTAATTGCGGCTCTTACTACTACTTTATTTCGTTCTTCCTTTTTGCTTGAACACAAATATGTTTACCCCAGTATAAAGAGCCACCTGAAATATTGCTGAAATATATCTTTCACGAGACCACTTCCTTCTCTTGTTTCAGCTCAGCCCTTACAGATGCCCATAACGGGGGGGGGGGGGGATGGGATTTTAAATTGTCACTTCCCCCCATGATAAGAGTCTTTGACTGTAAACTGCCTCACAGCAGCCTAAAATTTGACTTGTAGAATTATTTATTTAAATTTGTGTTCAGGGTAAAGGTGAAAATTGACAACCATCTAAAAAGCATTAAAAAGCAATCACATACTTTTACAGTTATTAATGTTGCAGTTGTCATGGCCTGTATCTGTCAGTATCTAAATGCCTGGTTAAGCAATAATGCTTTCAAATTTCTCCTGAAAGTCAATAATGAGGGAGGCAGATACACCAAACCGGGGAGGGCACTACAGAAATATGGAACCACCACTGAAAAGGCCCTGAAAACTCCCATCTTCAGGCCAGGAAAAACTGCACATGTTGACTGTTATGCCAAGTTCCACACTTCTGTCCAGAAAATGAGGTGGCAGCTCTAAAATAAATGTATATTTAGAAGCTGACAGTATGGTGCAGTGGAGACACTTACCTGACCTTCCAGCAGATGTCACTGCTGCTTACCAGGAGAGTGGCATGGGGCAAATGCACCTGCTAAGTGCTTCCACCCCACCCCACTGTCTGCTGCTGCTCACACTTGTTATGCGAACTCAGTACTTAAAGGGCTGCATTTACGGTGTTAAATTATGTGTGAAAAGGGAGAACCTGGCTCAGATTCAGTTGGTGTCCAACCCTGCATTTACATTTATGTGAGAATTGTAAATCCCACTGAATGTACAGGAGTGGACAGCACCATTAATCTGGTGCAATAGTTGAGGCCTCTAGCTCTTGATGACTCATCTGTTGGGCGTTGATGCCAATTTAGTTCCAGGAAGGAAAAAAGAATGGGAATTCTCCCTGCCAAACCTTACTATTCAGATACTGTATATGCAAAAACAAACAAGTGTAACCAGGCTCTGAGGGATGCTGAGAAAATGAGTCATCTATACAAAGAACATGGAAAATTAGGAAATTGAGATCATGCTTCCTTTTTTTAACATAAATCCTTCTAATCCCACCATGTGATTTTGATTAATCATGTTGTAGACGAGTGTTTTCAAGTAGGAATAATGCTGGGAAACAAGGAGCTAAATTGTAAATGGAATTGTTGTTCAGAGAGAGAGGGTGGCCTCTGCAGATTAAAAGAGGAATCTCGGGGCTGCTGTAAGTGAGATTATTTTGGCACGCTGGTGTGATAAATGTGCTCCACATCCCATATGAATGTGACATTATATTTTACACCTGCATGTATGTGTAGTATTTATTAGCGGATTGGTATAAAGTAGTAGTTAAGAGTCCGAGTAAATGAATGGGGAAGCCTCCAGTTCAGATCTTACCTCTGCCATGAATTCACAGGGAGCCTTAGGCAAACCACTTTCTCTCTCTCTCTCAGCCTTGGGTTGAGCAATATGGGGAGACAACAAGCCTTTTCTGTAGTAGCCCCTGTAACGGTTTTGCAATGTGTGTTACAAGAATATTTGTTTTACCCCAAACCATCATGGGTTAAATCAGTCTCAAGCCTGGAATGACTGAACATTCCATGAGGGGGGGCGGCTGACTGTTGGAGGAGAGTGAGCAGCCGTTTGTTCAGTTGAGAAGGGGCTTGGAAAAGGGAGTGTGGGGTGGTGTAGGAGAAGAAGCTGGGAGAGTAGGTTTAGGTTAGGGAGATGTAGTGTTATTGGTTATACGTATAAAAACAAAGATATTTACTCTGAAACTTAAGTCTGTACACGCTTAGCCTGACTGCAACCATTATGATTTCAAACAATAAAGAAATTGCATCTTTAAAGTGCCAAACATGAAAGTCGTCTGAATTACTATCCAGCCAAAGTACATGAAAGGCCCAGGTGGGGAATAACCTTTTAAAAGACTATACTTTCCCTCAAACAGGAACGGAAAGGTAGTGAGTACGAAGGTCGCTGAGGGGGCTAAAAGGGAGAAACGACCCAGGTTGTCACTAAGTTACCTCAGGGAAGAGGCAGGCTTGTCAGTAGGGGTTCTATAGAGGTTAGACCCCTGTTACTGGACACAAGGGGGAGTTTCTCATATAGCTCAGGATTAATAGCGTACCTAGTCACGTTTGAGGCTGGAAAGGACCTCTCTTTTATTTGGTAAAAAACCTTCAAAGGCTAGAGGGTTTACCGAAAAGGCTAAAGGGATAAGTGGGAGGTTAGGTTTACCTCATCAATCCCTGTTAGTTCTTTTAATAAATAGAGAGGGCGTAGTGAGAAGACGTAAGCAAGGGTCTTTTCGTTACAGCCCCCGTCTTTGAAATGCTCCCCTCAAGGAGGCCTGCCTGGCACCAACTTTGAGACAAATGCACATTTTGGGGGGGGCATTTGGACAGCACAGTGATAGGGTGCTTTGGCATTCATGTTAGGTTGGGTAGCGTGGTTATGATGGGGATGCACTTTTTTATTTGTCTTTGACACACTTATGAGATTTCTATATTGTGCTTTTACTCTGGTTGCAAATTGCTTTAGGGCTTCTTGAAGCAGGAAGCATGGTATACATTTAATAAACCTAGTAACACTGACTTGTCTTATGGAATTGTTAGAAGGATACTATTAATTAATACATGTGAAGCACATTGAAAGCACCATAATATGTTTATGTTGCCATTACATACTGTTATTAACTCCCTGCCAAATATGGCAGCTGAGTTGGTGAGCTGCTTGGAAGGGAAAGATGGATGTTGCGTCTCATGCTAGGGTCCTCTCCCATTGGCCTTGGCATGGCTGTTTCTAATAGTGTCAAAGGTCAGCGTAAAGGTTGTTGCAAAGTTTTGGTTTAGGTTTATTGAATTTTCGGCGTTCGGGAGCCAAAATGTTAAAAAATGGAGCTGTTCAAGAACCAAGGTTTGACTATATATTGAGAACGTATGGATGGAAATGATGAGAAAAGGTCACTCACTATACATTGTGTATGTGTTATTTATACAGTCTGTTGCAGCTGTTATACACTGTAAGTTGTTTCCATTTTTACATTTTAAGTTTTGATACCTTGGTTTTGATCATCTTTACTCAAAAGTTCATTCCAGTGATTTCACTGGGATTTACTTTCAAGCAAGCTTGTTTCGGATTACAGCCTTAATTTGTCATGTAATTTGGATTGTTTCTGTTGCAACTGCCAACGACCTCTGACAACTTCCAGCTCTTAATGCAGTTGTCACATATCAGGCTTTTGGATCTTTCCCCTCCACACTGATGTAGGATAGTGCTAATTATCCTAGGAAATTCTCCATTAAGTGGCTTTCAGTTCAGGCAGATTCTTCCTATACTTAGTTGCTATAGGGAAATGTTTTGCGCTGCAGGACCGGATCTTGATCTCTCCCCACCTCGCAAGCCAACTTTGACAGGCGGGCAGGACGACTTGCCTGTCTATCATCTCCCATCACATGACTGGCCCCACCTATCTATCAGCGTCTGCCTGTGGGAGTGGTGGGGGATGTAAAGATGATGACCAAGCAGGGTTGAACTTCCAGCACATCAGCTGATGTGTTGAGAGTTTGGTCCTGCTTCCTGCAGGGATTGACTGCCTGCCTGTCCCATACCTGATGTCACATATGACAGGTGTGGGGCAGGTGAGTATGATTTGGGGAAAACAGCCTAGCTGGGCAATGGGGGAGGCCAAATTTGGCCTGCAAGCTGGAAGCTCTCCACCTCCAGGCTTATAGCAAAGGGAGGGACTGCAAGGGCTTCTCCAGCTTCTCTGCTGAGAGGCCAGCAGTATTTGACTCCTCCTTCCTATGAGTTCTTTCCATTAGGTTGGTGCTCTTGCTAGCCACAGCATCAAACCTTTGCATGTTAACCAGGAAGTTCTGAAGAAGAGTATTCACAAATTCAGCCGAATCCTCTATGCGTTCCTTCTCCAATCTGGTTCCCTCCAGGTATTTTGTACTACAACTTCCATCAATGCCGACCAGCATAACCACATGGTCAGGAATGATCAGTATTGTAGTCCGAAACATCTGGAGGGCACCAGGTTGGGGAAGCTCCTGTGTAGTCAGAAAACCTCATTCACATGGTGGATGCTAAGCACATTCACTTGGCACACAAACACCCCCCTTTCAGACCTTCCTGCTCAGTCTTGAACAAAGACCCCTTCCTGATTTGAGAAGTACAGCCTTTTTGGAACATCTTGAGATGTTCCGTTTGCTCTTACAGAAAGACAGCTGCGTACGTGCCTAGCTGGTGTAAAGGAAGTAATTATTTGAATGCTTTGCATAGATTGTCTCTTTTAACATTAGGAAATATTCTTGTGACCTATTTCCCCCCGGAGCCAGTTTTATTTCTTAGGATACCTTTAATAAGCTGGCACTGCTCCCCTGTTGTTGCTTCCCAGATAATCTGTGTTGGCCGCTCAGTGTTTTCCATTCTTGCTTTGTAGTAAGCCTATTATTCACTCCATGCCAAGCCTCATAAACAACCAACCTTTTATTCCTCTGGCAGCATTACCTCATTTGATTGGTGGCTATAGCAGTCGTAAAGGCACACAGGTTGGAGCTTGTACTTCTATTATCCTGTTCTGGGCTCTTATTCATGATTCCTTTATTAAGTCAGGGATGGAGAACCACCAGCCCTCTGAGTGGCATAGCAAATGGTCAAACTGTATTATAGGAGTTGTATTCCAACAAAATCTGTAAGGTCACAAGTTTCCTGTCTATGATGACCAGCTGTTCCTAATCACCTTAGCCTCTTGCGCAAAATCCATCTGCTTCCACTAAGACAGCCAAACGCCTAATTTAATGGGCTTGCCATGCAAGTTTATTTTTTGCAGGGTTGGTGGGGTGGGGTGGAGAAGCTCATATTTATTGCAAGGCAATTTCTCCACCTCACTTTATAAGCAGCTAAATGTTGTCTTTGTCTTTCTCTGTTAAAGCTGATTGTACCCTTAAGGTTTCATTCTAAAGCAGTGTTTCCCAAACTTAGGTTTCCAGCTTTTTTTAGACCACAGCTCCCACCATCCCTAGCTAGTCAGTGGTCAGGGATGATATAGAATTGTAGAATGGGAATTGAACAATGTAACTCTGTCCTTTTCTGAACCCTGCTTGTTTTCATATTGCTGTTCAACCTGTAAGACCATTCCTGTCTTTTCACACCCTGCATTTCTCCACTCACTCTTGCAGATTCATTTGTAGGTATGCGTTATATTAGAGGACATAGTGTCACTGATACTGGAAAGTGGTGGCGGTCGCTTTCTGTTCATTCTAACACTTCAAAAGTGTTCGCAAAAGTGAATAATGAAGGAGAAACTATAATGTGTTCGATAGCACTGTCACCATATCCGTTCAAGTAACTTTACTGACCCTTCAAAATGTTACAAAGGCAACCATCACAAGAAGGAAGTCGGATATAATTCATAACTTTGCATGCTATCTAGAATTATGTAATAAACTGACCCAAATGAAGAAGTACCATGCACTCCATTATAGAAAAGTGACAATTCTGTGGGTTGATTCAGATGACTGACATCCTTCTGTATGAAGCATCCCCACACAGAGGAAGCAACATCCGAACCACCAAGGCTACAATTATGCACACCTCTTCCAAGTGGCAATTAACATGAAGGTGGTGGCATATTGGTCAGTTACCTGGGCTTGCTGGAGCTGTCACTGTGAAGCAGCAGCTGCAGCAGTGGACAAATTTGGCCAGATGCCATTTAGTCAGAACATACAGATTTATTATTTAAATACATGTTGTAATAAGTATACCCCACCCCACCCCCCAATATGTACTGGAACACATTTTGAAGGTGGATATTTGCAATGTTAGTTCCAAGTTTTGGAAGAACTTTGGATGAGATGCCCTCAGTGGAACTCACTGAGGTGACAGGGAAGGAGGCAGAGTGATGCTGGACCCATTACCTTTTGAAATGTAACCCACGGCCACTCTTTTCAGAGGACTAGAGAGAGATGAACTTAAGGTAGTCTATTTATTTCTATTGGGGCTACTCTGAGTATGACTTCTCTGGATATCACCACACACAAAAAAACACACAAATACAAATACACACGGGATGAATGAAAGAAGAGAGTATGTGTGCAACATAATCAGTGCTTCTCAAAGGGATTCATGCACTTGCTTAGTAAGTCCAATCCAAGTTTGTCTTCAGCAGTACTTAGCACATCAGAGTAACGTGCTTTTATTCCTTATCCAGGCACAAATTGTGATTCTGCTTTTCGGTCACTTTTTCATTGACCCCCACTTATCATGGGAGCACTAATTAAAACCCTTTGCTTCTCCAGATAGGAGAGATTTCTGGACTTCATCTCTTGCGTGCGTCTGTTTGAAGATGAGAAAGAAGTAAAATATTTCCATTAACAACCCCAAGAGGTCCCCCCCGCCTCCTAGTCTTTCATTCTTTTCATCTCTCCAGATCCACAGCTGCGGAAATTGGGTCCCAGATTCAGCACAGCAGATGAAAATTCTGCCTTTTCTCTCTGTATATCTTGGATATCTTGGGATTTCATTCGGCCTTAAGCAGAAATCCATTTGTTTTTCTGTCCAGATGAAAGGGAAATCCTCCACGGAAGTGTAAAGGCCAGAAACCAAGCCCTTCGAGTATTATGGTGTGAAAATGTCGCATTTTGCATGTATTGACTTTTAAGGTATTGGCTCCCCAGTTGGGACTGTATCTGGACTTTTCTCTATACCTTGTTTCTGTGTTTATTCTCCAAATCCCCTGTTCCGTGGCCTTTCCCTCTAGTCTGTCAGTGGCGTGTAGAGAGAATTTTCAGACCAGCTTTTCAAAGTTGTCAATTTGTCAGGAGCCTCTTCAGGGCAAAACGTGACGTGGGGTGTATGGAGGTCTGTAACGTTCGATGCTGTTACGGTGGCAGCGGCCCATGAGGAAAAGGCTAAGTTCACATCTCCTGCAACCTGATCAAATTTGCAGTTCCCTATGACTGCATTTCAGTTAGGGGAAAATTTAGGAAGACCTATTGGAGTTCGGTGAGCAGAGCTGTCCGTGTCAGATGCTCTGAGGCAAGATCTCTTAAAACTTGACAACCCCCCTCAACTGCTGAGAGTCTGTAATATTCAGGTGACGTGTCTTAATGGGAGCTTTTATATTGAAAGAGACCCTCAACCCCCTTTAAAATGTTGCTACCTTCCCCCTGTGCATCACAAAGACCCCATAGTTGTTATAGAATTGAGTTGCTGCCATCCTGTTCTCAGAGACTTTACACACTTGTACATACACCTCCCTCCCCCTGAAATATTTTTCATCTGTCTGTGACGGGTGGAAGGAGAGAGGCAGGAGCATCACAGTGCCTTGATAGGACCTCCTCAAACTTGACATCACCCCTGGAGAAATATATTATTATTATCATCAGCATCACCACCACCACCACCACCACCACCACCACCTACTCTTAAGCATAAGGTCCCAGGGGCAATTCTGTGATCCTTGAGGGTTTGGCCTCCATGCTTATTGTGCTTCCAGGTGTGTGGAATTAAAGCACCTTTATTCCTGAAAGGCATGGGCATAGGTGGAGGATGCAGCAACCAGAGAAAAAAGTCCGCTGGCTTTATCTGATGATGACTGGTTATCTTGACCTTGCACTCAGATTTCAGCAGGCTGGGACTTGATGGGACTCAGGGTGTACAGGGTTCTTGTTTTGCTTAGAAATCACTGATAGGCAGATGAAGAGCCTGAGAAAATGATGCAAGGAGCAACATTCTGTGCAGTCAAGGTGAACATGCTTATCATGGCTTATCAGAAGCATTAGCCAATCATATTTCACCACCAGGCAGGAGGAGCCGTCTTAACCAGCAGAGACTGGAGCGGGGCTTGGATAGTAAAACCCTAGTTAGCATATGACTTCTAGGCAGGCATGGAATCTCACACATTGCCTTGGAGAAGTTAAATATTTTCTGCAGGCATGGGAAACTGGTGGCCCTCAAGATGTTGTTGGACTCCAGACCTGGTCACTAGGGCAAAGTGGAACAGAGCTCTACTATTCTTCCCTCTCTCCAGCTCTAAATCCTATAGCTCAGCAGCCCTGCGTCCCCCAGAGCAATGCTCACAAATTTCCTGCTGATAAGTGACTCCCTGGAGACTTTTCTGTCCATCTTCCTTAGTATAAGAACTTAAAAATTGCAGATACATCTATGTAATTGTTTAAAACCCAGTAAGGCAAACATAGATGATAGGAGTTGTAGTCCAACAATATCTGAAGGCCGCAGATTCCTTCCCCTTGCATTACAAAGACCTTGTGGCTGTTGAAGAATTGAGCTGCTGTCGTCCTGTGTGCAGAGACTTTAACAATTTGTACATAGGTCTTTTGTAGGGGGAAGTGGCACCTGCCGGGTGGCATAGTAACTCCAAACTCATCCCCAAGCCTTGCATTACTGAGGCTTGGCAAGAGCTGCAAACCCAAACTTCTCCCCCTTTGCAGACACTGGGACGTGTCAACTGCCCGCTTCTTACCCTGCCTGCAAGTGAACTGCTGTGCCAACGAAAAACAAATGATTAGGCAGGAAAGATTCAGAAACGAGTACTAGAGAATGAATTCTGGTGCTCTTTAAAAAACTTGAGACTGCCAGAACATGCACTTCACTCATTTGTTGCAAAGGAACATCCAGAGTTATTTTCAGTAAAGGTAATGATTACAGCGGAGGGAAAAAATCCAGTGTTTTCTGGTTGGTTGACTATGTCACTTAGCTGAATATTGTTCACAGGCAGTTTAACTCGTTTGTTGATCATTAGTATTCATGACCTGGACTGGTGTAACCAGCAGTGGTTGCTGCCACTTCTTCAATCTAGTGCAGGGGTAGTCAATGTGGTTGTTGGACTACAGTTCCCATCAGCACCATTCAGCATGGCCAATTGGGTCAGGACCGATAAGAGTTGTAGTCCAACAACATCTGGAGGGAACCACATTGGGTACTCTTGCTCCAGAGAGATACAGGGACATCTGTTCACCACCCAACTATATCCCACCCCCAAGAGTCCCACACAATTCTCTTTCCCATCTGCAGCTTATATCTGTCCTTCCACCTATAATACTGGTTTAATCATTTGGGCCCTCTCTGGAAAGACTGCATTTATTTGATTCCTGTAGTCGGTACAGTGGTACCTTGGTTCTCAAACGCCTTGGTTCCCAAACGCCAAAAACCCGGAAGTAAGTGTTCCGATTTTTGAATGTTTTTTGGAAGCCGAACGTCCGATGCGGCTGTCAGCTATTGTTTCCTTGGCGCTTGCACCAATCAGAAGCTGTGCCTTGGTTTTTGAACATTTCGGAAGTCAAACGGACTTTAATTTTAATTTTTATTATCTACAATGCTGTCTTATTTATTTTTAGTACAGTACATTTATTATTGCTTTCATTTTATGGATCAATGGCCTCGATAGATAGTAAAATTCATGTTAAATTGCTGTTTTAGGGGTTGTTTTTAAAAGTCTGGAATGGATTAGCCTGTTTTGCATTACTTTCTATGGGAAAGCGTGCCTTGGTTTTGGAACACTTAGGTTTTGGAACGGACTTCTGGAATGGATTAAGTTTGAGAACCAAGGTACCACTGTATAGACATAGACAGAACTAGATAGACCTATACTGAGTCAGGATCTAAGCTTTCCTGGGCATCCAAAGATAGGGATCACAACAGAAAAGCTTTATCCTGGCTCATTACCTGCCTTACCAGATGGGGGTCTTAATGCTGTTTCATGTTGGAAGAGGTAGCCTTGGAGATATCCCAGTTTCATGCTGTTTAGAACTTTAAAAGTTAAAATGAGCAGCTTGAATTGAGCCTGGAATCCAACTGGAAACCAGTGCAGACTAGTGACCCACCAGAATATAGTTTCTGAACCATCTTCCAGGGTACCGGTAGCTCCACATACAACACGTTGGAGTGGTCCATATGGGATGTTATCCATGTTGTTATCATTTTGATGGATTTAGCCATGTTGCAGAACTAGTGGCTGAATCAGCACATCATCTGCAATCTAAAGAAAATTGGTCAGCTCAAGGACGCTTTGGGTTCGAGTTTCCTAAACAGCAGGACATTGTGCTGCTCACTGAACCACTGCTGAACTTAAAGCTGGTATGTGATAAGGCATGGGAATGTACACTTTAAAGAAAAGAAAATAACCCAATTAAAACAAAGCAAAAGCCGTCAGGCATAGCCAAGCCATTAAGTGTGCCTAAAGTAGCTATTTGGATCCTGGCCATTGTCCAGATCATGACTTGTCACATCCTAGTTCCACCCAGTTTTTAAATTTTATTGAGGAAGTTGTGAGGTGAAGTTTGGTACATGGGGAAGAACTGACAAGTCTAGTTCAACATGCCCCAATTGCCTGGGGTAAAAAGAGTAAAATTATATGGAATTACTTTTTAAAAAAATGGCGGCTGTGACTCAACTCTCAGTACCGAAGAACCTCTTTTGTTGCTGGGACAACAGAGCATGATGCTGTCCAAGAGGTGAATTGTGCTCTTTTGTGAGTCTTTTAAAATAATGAGCAAATTTAATGAGACATTGAATTCAGTAGCTGGGATGCAAAGACATTAGACTTTCCCCACCCCCTTTCTTCTTTTGAATCACAAGATCATATGACAGATCACAAATTGCTTTTTGGTACTCTCCTCAGTTTAGAACTGTGGTTTGCTGGGCAGTATGGAAGGCTGTTGTTCAAGGAACATGTGTCTGTGACTCTGCGCTAGTGGCACAGATCCATAGCTGTCAACCGTCCCTTTTTTTGCGGGAAACTCCCTTATTCCAATGCCATTTCCCGCTGCTATCCCTGATTGTTGATATCCCTTAAATTTCCCAGATTTCAAAGGAAGCAGCTCCTCTCCCTCCCTGCCGGCCAGGGAGGCTCCTCAGCTCCGTTGCTCGGCTGCCAATAAGGAGTCTGAGACCGACTGGGGGTTTGCATGCCTTGTGCAGCCAGACCCTCACGCCCAACCAGACAGCCTGCCTGCCTGCCGTCTATGCGCTCGCTCTTTTGCTCACCCATTCGCGCGCAGCCTCTGGAGCGCAGGGTGGCGAGGCTACTTGGTGCCATTGCACCGCCCTCACGGCATCCCTTATTTTCAAATCCGAAAGTTTGAAAAAATCCCTTATTTTCAAATCCGAAAGTTGACAGCTATGCACAGATCTTGGGATCCAGGCCAACTCGTTTCTGCTGGGGTTTTGTTTTACTGAGTAAAACCTAGTTATTATTGAATAAAGTTTTTTGATTTTTAAAAAATAAAAAAGGGAAAGCAATGCTTAGAACCCAAGCTCTCATTTCAAAACATTCATCCTCCTTCTCTGCTGCTGCTTAGTTCATTCTCTGAACTCATATATCCAACCGAACATTCAAGTTTTTCTCACTAGATGTCACTGTCTATACATAAAATGTGCATGCTGATGACAGTGGTGTTTCTAATTACGGGGGGGGGGGGGAGGAGGAGGAGAGAGAAAAATGCTTTACTCTTTGCAACCATTTCCACCTTCTTTCAACCCTCCCTCCCCAAACCTCTTTAAAATTACTTCCCAAGAAGGCTGTCTTTCCCCCCTCCAGCTTGTGAGAGATGTTAGTTTTTTGCTTTGGTAAATTGAAACCTTTTGAAGGCCACTGAGAAGCAAAAGAATAAAGCGAGTGAGCTTTCTTTTGTCCCCAACCCCTTGGCAATCTTGGATTAGACAGGTGTATGCTGCTGGATTTCAAAACATCAGCGCCGGTTATCTCCTTCCCCTGTCTGCTGTGTGCAGGTGGTGGGATTGATTGTATTTTAATCTTTTTTCCTCTAGAGGCAGAGACTAAAACAAAGCCGCCTAACTATGTGTAAAATATTGACACAATTTCCATCTCTCTTTTTCTTGATTTTGATCTGCTCCTCCTCCTCCTCTCGCAGTGAGGCATTTCTATGGACTGTTTAATTAAAGTGAGAATGTGAGAAAAATTCAAAGCAGCGTGCTGAGCCCAGGATTCTCTCTTGGAGCAAGGAACCCGCAAATAGAATGTCTTTCAAAAAGAAATTGCACATTGGCTTTTGTTTTTGTTTTTTACCTTGTAGCCAAAGCAATAAACACTTATTTCATGGCTCAGAGACATTTTTAATTGCTCTTAACATAAATGGTAGATAGTTTTCTGTGACCCTTGAAAGCAAACAATTCTCTCATTTGTGTTATCTGTTCTATACGAAGAGGTGTATCATCATTACAGTTGCCCCCTAAATTGTAGTTTTTGCTTCCATCTTGCATTGCATGCCAAGGAGTACCACCTCTCTTCAGTTCTGTCAATCAAATAAATATAATGGAAACTAGTTTTGTTTTATAAACTCCCCTTTTGAGACACCTGGATGCACTGCATTGGCTTCTTGCTTCACTGTGTTAAGAGGGAAAGTGCCTTGGATGCAAGATCTCAGAAGTACCTGAGATCAAAATATTCAGCAAGGTGAATCAGAGTGACAAGCTTGCACCTGTACAGTCATTCTGATGCAATGCCTTCTAGCAATCTATTGCTGAACCTATCTAGGGTTGCCCAGTTGCAATCCCGGGGATTGTGCATGAGTCTTCAGCAGCTCCACAGCAGCTAAGCCAAAGATGGAACGGTAGCTAATATATTGCTTCCTCCATGGCACCTTCATCCATTCCACCCTCCCCACCCCAAGTGCCACAAGGCACAATGAAAGATCTGCTTGCTTCTCCTGTTAGGAAAGTGGTTGGGTGAAGGAACCAAGGCCAAATTACAGGGAACCAGGAAGAGGGCCTTCTCGGTAGTGGCACCCACCCTGTGGAACGCCCTCCCACCAGATGTCAAAGAGAAAAACAACTACCAGACTTTTAGAAGACATCTGAAGGCAGCCCTGTTTAGGGAAGCTTTTAATGTTTAATAGACTATTGTATTTTAATATTCTGTTGGAAGCCACCCAGAGTGGCTGGGGAAGGCCAGCCAGATGGGCGGGGTATAAATAATAAATGATGATGATGATGATTATAAGGAACCAGAGGGAAAGCAGGGCAAGAGAACTTATGGCTGAATCATTTCAGTCGCTTTGGAACTGTTAAAAGAGACAAACCACTTTCTGGGGGAACACATGTCCCCGCCTAGCCCCTGGCACCATGGAGACATGTGCCGCTGCCTGCATGTGGCTTGAATGCAGCATATCGAAGAGAAACATTAAATATTACAGGCTGAGAAAAGCTACCTTTCTGTGCTATGAACGGGTGTATGTAGCTGAAACAAAATAAAAAAATTCCTTCCAGTAGCACCTTAGAGACCAACTAAGTTTGTTCTTGGTATGAGCTTTCGTGTGCATGCACACTTCTTTGCTCTCTCTCAGCCTAGAACCTACCTTGCAATCTTGCTGCGAGGCCCCAAATGGGATACAGAGGAGAGGAAATATGTATGATTTCTTGTGCCCCTTGGAGGAAAGATGGGATTAAATAAAATAAAAATGAAGGGGACTAAAAGAAATAAAGCAAACGGTGGCTCTTGGTTACGTAATTTTTGAAAACTATCAAGGGGCGAAAAGTGTTTAAAATGCACAAGGACATAAGAGGGGAGAAAGACAACTGTGTGTGTGTGATTTGTATGAATAAGACTCCTTGTACCTACTCTATGATAGAACTGTTCTCTTTTCTGCATGCTAGCTAGCGATATTGGGCAGGCGCTAGATCAAAAAGCCTCATTGCCCACCAGAGGGTGCATGTGCTACATGCTATTTCTAGGCAGGAAGGGCGAATAAGTGAAGGAAGGCAATTCAAAGTTAACCCTACAGTTTTGAACAGTGTCTGTTTGATTGTGTGCTATGAAAGTATTGATTCCTTTTAATGGCACACTGGGACAGCCGTAGGACAAAAATATTAGATGTTTGAAAATTAAAAGGCCCCTTTTCTCTCCTGGAAACAAAATTCTGATAGAGTGGTACCATTTATAGAGTGGTATCATTTAGGATTAAACACTCCCCCTGGGGTCTTTCTCACCTTCAGCAGGTGAATGTAAGTCCTACACAGCTGCTGTTCTCCCTTATGATACCTGTAATAAAGACTGACTGAAATTGTGAGCATGTCCTTCATGGAAATAATTTCTTAATAGCAATCAGGTTCTCCGTCTCCTTTTCTGTTCTCTTATCTTGTTTATGAAACTGTATTATGTGAGACAAAACTCATTTGTTGGCTGAGAAGGGACATTATGTTTACTGTGCCCCTCGGGCTCCGAGGTATAATTTGTCCTCTACATTACAGCAGGATCTAAAACGAATGAGATTTTATTTTTAATGTACTGAAGTAAGGATGGAAGGGAGGTGGGAATGTCATCTTATTTGTAATCAATCGTGGTGTGGTTTTGGCCTCTCAGCGCAACTGGCTTTGCATGAAGTGATAAATTAGTTTCATCTTTTTCTTTCAACTGTTGGTGTTTTTAAACCACAGGTGCATAGTTTTTTCTTAAAAAAACCCAAAAGAACTTTTAGTAACCTCTGTATTCCAACATCTGTGCACACTTCTAGGGAAAGCACTTAAACCTAAATATTGCTATTTAAAACAGAAAAAAGCTTGCCTAATGGAGTGACATACTTGATAATGGTAAATAAGAAGTTCAAAATAGAAGGGTTATAATTTGGCTTAAGTCAGTAGTGAGGCAGACATTGATTTATCTTCCTGAAGTGGGTCATGATTGAATTAGCATTGCATTTCTTGGTTGATTTCCACTGGGAGCTAGATAAGAATGGACTGAATATCTTACTGTTGACCATTTCCAAGGTAATGAACAAGGAGCATATATATTGAGAGCTCCTTAGTTGGTGCAGTGATGGAGAACTTCACCAAAATTAGCATATTTTGAGCACTACTGACATGCAACCATCATTTCCCTCCATCAGAAATGCAAGTAACTTATTTGCACAAGGGTGACACCTGTTGCTTTAAAAAAAAAAGTGTGACAAGCTCCCTCAGTGAAGATGAGAGCGGGGCAACATGCCTGAGTCTGTGGTGATTTAACCTTCATCGCTCCCTGGGTAGAACAACTTAGAATTCAGGAATTATCTATATGTGGCAGCATATAAAATAAACCGGCAGCAAAGAAACTTATTCCCTGAACTAGGTATAAATTAAAGCTGAGGCATGATGGAAATGAAAACTGTATTTTTTTTATTATTAAGAAACACTCAATGAAAAATAAAGTGTGACTGTTTCACTGTTAAAGTGTAGCTCTGTGAGGGGAATAGGGGTCTCCTAACAACTCACAGCACCTGTAACAAGCTACAGTACCCAGGAATTTTTTTTGCAGGAAGTCATGACAGTTTTTATAGTGGTTCCTAGTGCTTTAATTGTATGGGGTAGATATGACCTGAATTTGAATGGACGTTAGCATTGCTGAGTTAAAGGTAGATAGCCGTGTTGGTCTGTCATAGTCAAAACAAAACAAAAAAAAAATTCCTTCCAGTAGCACCTTAGAGACCAACTAAGTTTGTTCTTGGTATGAGCTTTCGTGTGCATGCACACTTCTTCAGATACATATCTGAAGAAGTGTGCATGCACACGAAAGCTCATACCAAGAACAAACTTAGTTGGTCTCTAAGGTGCTACTGGAAGGAATTTTTTTTTATTTTATTTTAGCATTGCTGAGGTTTACCTTTGTGCGTGGAGTTGTGTAAGTCAAGCTCCTGCACCACAATTGAGGAGGCCGTGCAGTCACCACAATCTTTGGTCTCGGAAAACAACTCTTTGCTCCTTCATGCTGAGGCATTGCTTGGCTCAATGTTACATGTGAACTGGGTCATTGAGTAAGACTTGCTTAACCTGTGCTACACTGAAAATGTCAAACTGTGTCAACATCAACAGTTATGAGAATTTGTCCATTGGTGAACTGACAGCTGGTAGAATATCCCTGTGCCCCGTTTTCACCTTCCCACAATACGTCCATTGTTTTCTTGGATAAAAATCTCACCACTGTAAACAGTGTACAAAGCTAAGCATTATTAGGAAGGGGCTCTGTGTTGGATGTCTTCATGTTCCCCTCACGGGGTATTAAGTTTTCACTATGCTTCACAGCCCATATTAAATCTGGACTACTCGCCATTCCTACTTCTTGTAAAGAATGGTATTTGAATCCAGGCCATGATGTGGGGAAAACAATTCCATGTGCCTTACCCCGGAGATGTAATGAAACAAGAACAAATACATTGTTAATACAATTCTGTGAATGGATTTTCTGAGCTTGTGAGGTAATTCAATAATAAAAAAGTGCTATGGATTGAGGTGTTTGTGTTGTCAAAGAGGGGGGCGACATTAAAAAGAAAGAAAAACGCTAGGTGTAAGTGCTCATAAAAATCAATTGGACATGCCACAGGGAGAAAACATATATACACACAGGCTGTAATACATCTATGTACACATACACTTAAGTCCCACTGAAATAATGAATGAAAATGGGATTACCTATTGCTTTTGTGCATCTACTAATGCTTCAGAATAATTATGATGTGCAGCCTGATCCCCAGCCCAGTTAAACCGAAAGACTTATATTATAGTTTATTTACACTTAGACCTTAAGCAGACTTTCTTAGAGATGAGATCCATCGATTTCACTGGAATTACTTCCAAATCGGAGAGAAAAGGCAGATTTCCTTGCCAATAGGCACAGACATTAGGCACATTGGAAGGAGGAAGAATCCCTTAAAATCAATACGTAGCAAAATTGCAAAGAGCTCTGGGCCCCAGCGCTCAGCAGAACAGCAAACTGCCCGTCATGAATGTCACTTTCCCTTTTCTACCTACAGGCACTTTCCAAACTGTCAGCGTGGAATATGTGCATGGCAGGGAATGTAATTCATTTGATCATTTTCCAAAATACACGAAACTTTTCACTCTAATGGCCTGTTTTATATAGCCACCTCTGATGTAAGCTGTTAAACCTTCACTTCCAACTGTGGTATATTAGGCCACATGAGATACGCCCTTGACATAAAGACATTGCTACTCTGTGCAAAACTCTGGCTTCTCAGTTGCAGCTTTGTAAAAATTGCTACTATCAATTTCAATTGGATGCTGGATGCCGGATAACCTGATAATGAAAACTTGATGGTGATGCTGGGGTGGAGACAGGAGAGAGGGGGAATGCCAGGCCACCCTCTGGCAGTTAGTGGTAGCGGCAGGGGAGCAGGATCCATTGGTGTGTGTGTGTGTGTGTGTGTGTATGGTCCATTGCTGGCATCTTGGTCACTAACACCTGGGGCTAACCCTGAATATTGTAGCTTGACTTCTGAGAATGTTAGCAATAATGAACCAGAAAATCATTTAAAAACAAAAAGAATGTGCTTCTTCCCACAGCACATAGTTAAACTATGCAGTTTGCTCCCACAAGTGATGGCCACCAACTTGGATGGCTTTAAGAAAAGATTGGACAACTTCGTGGAGGACAAAGCTATCAGTGACTACGAGCCACAATGGCTATGTTCTGCCCCTACTGCTGGAGATAGTATGCCTTTGAATGCTGGGAACTGCAGGTGAGGAGAGTGTTGCTGCGTTCAGGTCCTATTTGTGTGCTTCTCTTTGGTTGGCCACTGTGAGAACAAAATGTTGGACTAGATGGGTTTTTCTATGTTCCCACAGTGTGTAAGATGGCCAGCTCCACATTGCTGAAAGCTTGAGATGCATCACCAAAAAAAAGAGGACAACAGGAAATACAAATCTGCATCAATATGGCATATGCCAATTTAGATGAACTGATGCCTAGTTGGAAAATACTGTCTTAATTTAAATAGAAATGCGGTACATCTCACTATCCAGGGGAAGACTGTGACCAGGTGATCTGTGTACCCGCTGAATTCGTCAAATAAAGGATTCCTATACGTAGAGGCCTGCTCTAGGTAAAATGGACACCCTACTACAGCTGCAGACATGCCGTATGCAAAGAGAACGGCTGTCAATTCACCGGTTGTAACATTATGCAATCTAAAGCCTCATTCTTACAGAAAATAATTAAGGCTGGGAATTTCAGTTCCCAAGGAATTACGTGCCTAAATCCCATTGAAATCCAGGTGGAATTGAGTCTATGACCAGCTGCCTTAAAACCCTGGCGCTCACCAGGTGAATTAAAAATAAAATAAAATAAAATAAAAACATAGCTTTCAAATGATAGAAAAGCAAAACAGGGGTTGTGAACGATGCATACCATTCTAGCCAGGAACACCGTGGAAAGTCCAAACACTCACCTGGTCCTTAGGTATAGTTCCCCTGAGTTCAGAATGCCCATGTTGCACATTGCACACAGACAGTGACTGGGGAAGGATCCACCCATGCCCATATATAGTTCACAGAGATAAGCTGCCAATAATTTTTGGTTCAAATGTGATGTGCAACACATGGTGTGTTTTTGATTAGTGGTGCTAGGGCCAGCTCTTCCATTAGGAGGCTCGGGTCAGAGATTATGGGAGTCAGGCAGCAACAGTGAGGAGTTGGAGAACAGATCTGGGTGTACTAGAATCATGTGTAGGTCAGTGATAACAACAACAACAACAACAACACAGAGTCAGTGAAGCTAACTCTTTATTCAAAGAAACCAAAACAGCGCAGGCCTAGTGATCCCAGCAACTCTTCCCAGTTGCCCAATGAGGAAGTTTTCAGGACTGAACACCCCCACCTTCCCTTAGCTGCCTAAGTCCCCTCCGCTACAGGTTTCCCTCCCCCAAGCAATTGGAGACTGTCTCTGCACGCAACCAATCTCTCCTCTACTCTTTTCATTTCTCTGCATGTTCTGGGAGACTGGCGGGGGGGGGGGAGAGGGAGGCTGGTCACAGCAGGAGGGGGAGACTCCCTGGACTCTTCAGCAGCCACTTTCCTCTCTGTCTCCTGGCCCCCCTCCTCTCCAGCCTCTTATTCAGGACTGCTCTCTCCCGCAGCTTCTTTCTGCTCCCTAAACCCTGTTGCCTCTCCCGCTTCCAACGTCTCGTCCTCCCAGTCTGCTCCCTCTCCTCCCTCTGACCACTCATCACCATCCCACCACCAGTTCCCTGGCTCTGAGCCTTCTTCCCCTGGGGGTTCCCTTGGGGTTTGCCAGCTGGTGCCTTCCACCACTGCTCTGCATCCAGCCAGACCATGACACCTGCACTTCCTAAGCCAATCTGCTGCCCTTAGATGTGGCGAAAGATGCTGAATCACCACCAGTGTTTTAATTACCTGCCCAGTTGGCCTTCCTGCATAGAATGCAGAGAGGGACACCATCCTGTCCTTTGTCTCAGCAAAGTTTCCATAGGAGGATCATACCTGAGCACAAAGAAGTAGCGAAGTAATACTGAGTCTATCACTGGGTGTTTGCCGCAGGGTCACATAACACTAGGGAACAATAACCCTTCGAGAACTTTTTTGAAAAATAAATCTGTATGTTTGTTTTTGTGATCTGAACTGAAAGAGGAAAAAAGACCTTACCTTCAGAATAACTAAGTCCTTCTCTGTGACACGTAGCTTTGCCAACAGGGGATTTGCTAATGGCCAAGCTGTATTTTGAGCAGAGATTTATGATCACTTTCCCAGTCAATTAAAATTCCTGATATTGCTAAGGCAGAATTCAATCAAGGTTAATTGGGGCTTCTGAAAACAGCTTTTCCAGAGGGAAAAGACTCTGAGACTGTAGATCCTGTGGGTGGGGGTTTGTCAGCTTTAAATAACTTTGAGAACTGCATGTTGCTGGCACAAAATAGAATCCTCCTTCAGACCCTTAAGTGCCTGTTGTTTTGTGTTGCATTTCTTTCTATCATAATTTATCTTGTTGACATTGTTCTTTTTATATCTTGCTCCAGAAGGGAAGAAATAAAATAAAATACTAGACCCCAAATAAACATGGATTCTCTCTCTCCCCCTCCCTCCACACGGCTCTGTGATTTGATGGGAAATAAATGGGTTCCAGGATTTGATATTTCAGCAACAATTATCCAGATAACTACGTTTTTATATTTTAAAAACAAAAAACAAAAACAAAATTCCAATATTAAGGGGAGTGATTTGTATTTTTAATGACTGGTCAAGATTGTAGCGCTTTGAAAATCATAATGTGGAGAAAGGAAAGAGGAAACGCAAATGGAAAGAGCTATTAAAATGCAACTCAGGTTTGCTGCTCTTGCCTAAATTTTATTTTCTTGGTGTCAAGGACCACTGTGACAGTTTAGCAGCACACTTGATTGAGTTGCGAAAGCACATGGGACTGTATCATGAAATGCCAAACGTTCACTCAGAGGGCAGTCTCAGGGAGGGATGAAGGGCCATCAGCGTGGCTTGTTTTGTCAGAATTTTCAAGCCACTGTTTACTGTATAGGGGCTAATAACCCTGTGCTATCAAGGAATTAAAAAAATAATAACGAAGAAAAACAGTAAGAGAGGAATCTAAATAGTAACTGCTTGGCTTCAATTTACTTCTCATACAAATAGCTGTATTGCAGGCTGATTTTTTTATAACAAAGTTACTGCTTTCTGCAGCTTTCAAAGATAAATTATAATTTAGCTTTGCGGGCAAACTATGTGTGTGCTTTTATTTATTTTTTAATGAGGTAAACACCAATATCTAGTCTTTGGTTGCAAGTGACAGAGTTTTTCCCTCTTTCTAAGAGGTACGGTAGATAAAAGTGATACTGTAAAGAAGATGGGGGGGATTTTACTATTAAGAACTGGGTGTGTAATTAAATAATGGAAGTAGAAGGAGTCTCCGGTAATTAACTACTAATTAATTCTCTGTATTCCTCATGGAAAATAGTCACATTTATGAGAGACAAAGAAGTCAAAGACTTTTTAAAAGGAAGAATAGCTAGCCACTGATGTCCTGTATGAAGCATGGTGTATGCTGGAAAGATGAGGAATTCAATCTTCCCTTTAATTATGGGACATGTGCATTCATTTATTTTTTGCAGCATTTGAAATGCTTTGCTGCAATATACTTTGTTTGTGGCTGGAAAAGGTTTGCATATGCATGCACGCATACATGTAAAGGTTACCGCATATGGCAGAGAGGCTAGAGAGAAAGATCAGAAGGCTACTCCACAGAAAATTGGAGCAGGACTTTTAGTGTGACTGCCCCTGTTCTGTGGAACAGCATTCCTGCTGAGATAGGACAGGCACCCGGTACCTGCACTTTCTGGAAACAAATGAATACTTTTTCTTTGTTCCGACAAGCTTTCCCAGCTGGGAAAGGTCTCTCTGCCACGGGTGTCTCCTTTTATTGTTTTTCAATTAATCTGCTGTTATTTTTCCTCTTCTGTTTTAAACTGCCTTTATTATACTGTGAGCATCGCCTGGAGACACCTACGTGGAAGGCAATTAATAAATAGCAATGAATAACAACAGCCAACCAGCCAAAAATAAATAAATAAGATGCCGGATTCACTAATCTGGGTGCACTGAGGGATGAATAAAGGGTTTTTAAAGCTGCAGTTCCATACCCTGTTACTGGGGAGTGATCCCAACAATGCAGCGGGGCTTACTTTTGGTAAAATATATGCATAGTTTGCTTAGGAAATGGCAAAGTGAGTAGCTAATCCAGAAACAGTTCTGTATGGTTAAGGAAGCTCCAGAATACACCTAAGGTAAAGGTAAAGGGACCTCTGACCATTAGGTCCAGCTGTGACCGACTCTGGGGTTGCACGCTCATCTCGCATTATTGGCCGAGGGAGCTGGCGTACAGCTTCCGGGTCATGTGGCCAGCATGACTAAGCCGCTTCTGGCGAACCAGAGCAGCGCACGGAAACGCCGTTTACCTTCCCGCTGCAGCGGTACCTACCGCATTTTTAACTCTATAAGGCGCACCTGACCATAGGACACACCTAGTTTTTAGAGGGGAAAAGCCCCATTTTTTGAGGATCAGCTCAAATTTCTGCAGCTTCTTTTGCAAAGTAGAAAAGCCCCATTTTTTGAGGATCAGCTCAAAGTTGTTGAGCTTACTTTGCAAAGGGAAAAAATCCTGTTTTATGGGGTTTAACTCACAGTTCTGCTGCTTCAGGAAAGGGAGCCATTTCTACAGTTTCCAGACAGATAATCTAATCAGCCAGTCACATGTCGCTGGGGAAACAGCCTCCCTCTGCAAGGGGGCGGGGCTGGAATCTCTCTCCCTTATCTCTCTCCCCGATCGTTTGCTGAGCAGCTGCTCAGCGGGCTTCATTTCAACACCCCCTTCTCTCTTTTTTTTTTAAAAAAAGCACGATCTGCTTTTGCCCCTGGGCAGTTCAGCTCCAGGGACCACACATTCGCTCCATAAGATGCACAGACATTTCCCCTTACTTTTTAGGAGGAAAAAAGTGCGTCTTATGGAGCAAAAAATACGGTATTTATCTACTTGCACTTTGACGTGCTTTCGAACGGCTAGGTTGGCAGGAGCTGGGACCAAGCAATGGGAGCTCACCCCGTCGCGGAGATTTGAACCGCCGACCTTCTGATCGGCAAGCCCTAGGCTCTGTGGTTTAACCCACAGCACCACCCGCATCCCTTACCTAGGGTGTAACAAATGTTGACTTGGCTTACTAGCCAGCCATTATTTGTGATTGCCGCAAGTCTCCCTGCCAGCATCCTCTGGCTTGGGAAAAGAGCTTTTGTGTGTGGGATATGGAGAGAGAGAAAAAAGTCTCTACTGCTGCTTGGAAGATACCTCTGCTAGTCCTTACTTCCTTAGAAAATATAGTGGAAATGAGACTTGTGGAGTGTCAAGGTGTCTTGAGATCTGTGGTGCGAAGGTGTCTTGCTTGGAACAGTCGTCCCTAGTGAGCTGGCAAGTGGATTTGTGGTTGCTTGAATATATCTCTGATTTACTTTTTCATGCTTTTGCCCTTCCTCCAACGTTCAGGCTTTTGTGTATATTCTCATCTTCCATGGGAAGCTTAACAGCTTCTGAGCTTAAGTTGTCTTTTTTATAATAAAAAGTCTGTCTTGGTAAACCTGTCTGATTATGAAATATGAAGGAGGAGGACTTTGCTAGCAAAGCACGGTGTCAACCCCGCTAGAAGGGGCTATTGACTAGATAATTCTGCACTGGAACTTGAAGTGCCTATCATAAAAGCCAGGAAGCTCTGCTACAGTCTCTGCCTCTCCTTATTTAAGCAGTCAAAAGCTAGAGTCGGCACTGTCAAAGCCCTAATTTTGAAACCCAGCTAGGGAATACCTGGGAACAACCAGAATGGGACAATCTGGAACTGGAGAGAATTGTAAATATCCCTGCCCAGTGCTTTTTTCCTGGGGGTACACAGGGGTACACATACCCCTAAAGATTTTGTGAATCTAAGTTTGGCATCATTGAGGGGCAGTGTTTCAATATGAGTAGGAAAATGAGAGTACCCCTAAACAATTTTTTTTAATAGAAAAAAGCACTGTCCCTGCCAACTTTTTATCTCTGACTAGCTATCTAGATTTCTTTAGGTGTTAGTAGCTGTGTTGTGAAGTACGGTATCTTCAGACCAAGCAACAACCTTTGACTATTTGTAGCATCCAAATTAGCTCCAACTTTATCTCCACTATGTGAACATGTGCAGTCATTCTGGGAGAGAGTCTTTGTGGAAATAAACCTTCTCGGCAGTGGCACCCGTCCTGTGGAATGCCCTCCAACCAGATGTCAAAGAAATAAACAACAGCCTGACTTTTAGAAGACATCTGAAGGCAGCCCTGTTTAGGGAAGCTTTTAATATTTGATGAATTATTGTATTTTAATATTTTGCTGGAAGCCACCCAGAGTAGCTGGGGAAACCCAGCCAGATGGGCGGGGTATAAATAATAAATAAATTATTATTCTTATTCTTATTATTCTTATTATTCTTATTATTCTTATTATTCTTATTATTACCACCACCACCATATTACAAATCAACATATACCAAGCAATCAAAATTTATTGAGAATATTGTACAATGTACAATACAGGGAACTTACTACTTTTCTTCTGGCGGTGGCATGGCTACTCATAGAGCAAAATTTGAAAGAACTTGACCATCTGCACAGAATTCCTGGATAATTTATTTATCTGAAAAAAGGGTACATGCTTTGAACAGCACGCGTGACGTGGATGACTTTATTGAAATATGGTACCCTTTCATAATATTTCCCAGTGAATGCTCTGACGACTGGCATCCACTCACAAACAAGACTTGATAAACTGATCATCTGTTCTGGGGCAGGGGCAGGGGGTAGGACTTGTGTGTTATATTTATAATATATTGGAAATCAATTAAAATAAGATTAAAAGATGTATCGGGCTGCCATACCTCTGAATCTTAGATAAGTCAATTGAAAAACTGCTTTTTAGGTGTGTGGGGTTTTTTTGGTAAAAAAAATGCTGAACAACTTTCAGCTTTTCCTAAAAAATGCTCAACAACATAGCAAGCAGGGCTGGTCTCTGGATAACAAATACATGGAGAGAACATGGAGAATATTCTGTTTTTAATGCAATCTGCTGTGTGTAGGAGTGCTGCATATCTGTACATGTTAAGAAATTGTAAATAGCACCAAGTTCATCCTCATCAGCAATGCATCCTCTCTTTTGCTCTTTGAAGGCTCCTCTAGTAAGCAGTTCTTCAACAGGGTAGCAAGCTAGGAAGGGTTTTCTCCATAGCAAAGCAACCTCCCACCTTCTGCATAGGGATGTTATATTGAGCCACTGTCACTGAAGGGCTGCTTACTTGTGAAAGAACTGTATTGCATAATAGCTAAAATACACTTGTGGAACACTTCCGGTGGCTGTTAACAAGGTCTGTAAATCTCCAAATTCTTTCCAAGTTTCTTTTCAAGGCTTTATAAAGAAAGGCCACTAGATGGCACTAAATGCTTTTGCAAAACTCTTGCGCAGATTTTTGTTTTTGTCTCTGAAGGTGCTTGTTGCTTTGAGATCTCTGAGAAAGACCTTGACTGTAAATCCCACATGCACTAATGATTTCATAATACATCCTTCTGACTAGGATGTTGCATTTCTATCTTTCTTTCTAATCCTTTCAGTAAGAAAAGTTCACATGCAATAATGGAGGCTGTTCATTTCTATCTTGTCTGCTGCCTGTGTTAAATTTCCATTCAAAGAAGAGAAACCCTGAAGCGTCTCACGTGCAGATTCAAATATCCATATGATGTCAATAGTGAGTTCCAGAAGAGGTGGCACAAGGGATTAAAAAGCACAAGCTGAAACCGTGGAGTTCTGGCTATACCACATCCTTCTTCACACCAAAACCTGAAAATTAGTTGTTTGAAATGCGCATTCACTGTGCTATCCTGCTGCATAGTGCTGAGGTCAGTGAAAGGGTTTGTCCAAAGACTGCTCCTGTTTGCGAATACTTGCATGAGGAAATAAACACCGGATTCTGTCTTATGATTTGTCTGTAGAATACAGAAGGGTTTTTAGAAGTAGCATCACTGAAAGAGAAGTTTCCTCTTCTTTCTGACATGTCATTCCCCTGATAATAACATGAGAGAGAGAGAGAGAGAGAGAGAGAGAGAGAGAGAATAGATGACAGTAATAGAGATAAGAGATGATTCTTTTGTAACATGTGGCTGGAAACCTGTCACTGTATCCGGCTTCTCTTTCTCTGACCTGTGTGTGGCTTTCACCTACGACAGCTGCAATGGAAGAAAGCTCAGTGAGTTCAGACTTGCTCTATAGTAGCATTAGAGAAACATAGAGGTATTCTGCACCATATTCTTGACTCAGTAATAGTGGATCTGTTCTGCTTTAGTGTGTTCTGTTGTGTTCCCCACAGTGCTACCACGTTATTGCCATCCAGAGGGGATACAGTGAAACAAAAGCAGGGCAAAAATAAGCCAAAACATTACAGTTACAGGTAATGCTTTTTTTCCCCTAAAAAAAGAGGTACCAGAGCTCACTGTGAACTTCTCCCTTGTCCTCTTAGAAGGGCAATGGTGCCCACCTGAGAGGTGCTGGAGTTGAACTCTGGTGAGCTCCTGTTGGAAAAAAGCCCCGCTTACAGGATCTGCACTGTTTGGAAATGAAACAGTGTGGCTGCCTCAAAACCTTTGCAGTTGCAAACGGTATTGAAAGTGCAAATGCGTGACCACCCTGATAGCATCCTGAGCACAAATCATGGTGCATACGTAATAAAAACGGCATCTGATGGGGCCTTTAGAGGGATGGGGATTCAGAATGCTCCACTCTTTCTATGGGATGATGATAAAATGAGCTCACTGTATGATGTTTGCTCCAGGGACCAGCTGCCCTTACTGTGATATCACACCAGTAACAACTTTGCATACAGGTTACAGTTCTTCACACGAAGGACATTTCAAAAATTAAACCTACCAGAAATGAATGAAGAACATTTTGCACATGCTGTGTATTTCATATTCATACTGGAAATAACCTGCAGTTCTTTGGATTATCAAATTATGTTTTGATTACATTTATATAAGTCACTGATTTTTTAATTCCTGGATTACCCTTTCCCCTCCTTTACACCTCCTGCAAAGTTCCTAGTATCCAAGCCTGTTGAATTTTAAGCTACAGTTCAGAGTCAATACACTTCTTATTTGCTGAGGGATATTAACTTGGTTCCTGAACTATTTTCATGTTTTATTCCTCTCATTTTTTTTAGAGAACAGTTGGATTTATTTGGCTTGTCCTTTTAATGTATCAAAGTGCCCACAAAGAGGCCCATTTGTTAAAGGTAGTGATAATAAAAAAATGGAAATGTAAAAATATTTTAAAAATCCAAACCCCAACCAACAGGAAGAACATCCCCCCCAAAACAGCTCAACAACTCTGGGCCATTTCCTCCTTTTTTCTTAAATTGGAGTCCCCAGAAATAGGGGTCGTCTTATACACGGGGGCGTGTTATACATGGAAAAAGACGGTACTTCCATACACATACAGAGATAGATGATGATAGATAGATGAAAGATATACTTACTGCACATATATCATAAGCTCTCTGAGTGTGCCACAAACCCATTGAAAGTATAAAATAGATCTGAATGCGCTTGGGATCAGGGCATTAGTCACCGAGTCTAATGGTGAACCAATGAGATGGAAGGATATCCCATCCTTTGCCCAATATATCCATAACTCACCAGCATTTGAAATCTACTTGGCAGAACTGCCTGGTATCTCACCATTTCCAGTTTGCATGGCAAATATCCAGGACTAAAACTCTGTGCTGAGGTAGTTATTTAAAAGCTGTGCATTAACTTAAATTCAGAGGGCAACACCCGTCTACTTCAGAGTTGTTGTTGTTCAGTCGTTCAGTCGTGTCCGACTCTTCGTGACCCCATGGACCAGAGCACGCCAGGCACGCCTATCCTTCACTGCCTCTCGCAGTTTGGCCAAACTCATGTTAGTACTACTTCAGAGTGCACACCTTTAATAAAATAGTGTTGACTTTCTACACCCTCACCTAACCTTCTCATTTTGAAATGAAATGCCACACTTTTATGCTCTTCCCCCTGCTATGTACTTTCATTTTGCTTCATCGTATAATACTGACTCCAGGTTTCTCTTGAGCCTAGTATGTATTCTGTATATTTTTTTCCAGCCCGGAGGAATCCTTAGAGCTGAATTATTGCTTCTAATTTCTTCCCTTTTTTATACATTCCCAGCCCATATTTTATTGACCCTTTCCAATATAATTGGCGATACTGTGCTCTGTGGACTAACACCCCCCCCCACGTTGCTGCAGGCCTTACTGCTTTTGTGTGACACCATCTTTGCTGCTACCTGATATTGCAACTGATGGATGCCTTAGCACCTTTCTGAATCTGACACACAATTTGTTCCCAAACTATACAGGATGTTCTGGTAAACAATTTCATTACTTTCCCCCGTTCTCTGCAGAGACAAACCGTTCTGTATAATGGAATTGGAGTTTGTGATGGAAGTTTGAAGAGCAGGAAGTTGAAGGCTATTTCTCCTCTAGATATGTGTAATCCCACCTTTCGGCCCCATAGTCAAATGTTGTTAATGATTACTTGTCAAAAGGGATTCAACAGGTGATGTCTTTGGCTGCTCTGGAGCAAGAGGGAAGAAAATTATGTCTGTGCAATTGTTTTATCTCATAAGTACAGTACTGCCCTGAAGGATTTACGCCCCTTCTAACGATATGTTTCCAAGGCCAGCATGTTTATTAGGCAAATGGATGCAGCAGAAACACATTATTTGCAAAGCCATCATTCTTACAGGACTGGTGTCATGCTCGAGGGCACTCTGGGCAGTGCCATCATGGTGGATCCCTCTGCAGACTGGCAAGGAGCTGCTACCACAAGATGTCGTGGCAGCCACCAGTTTGGATTAGGCAAATTCATGAAGGATAAGGCTATCAATGGCTAATAGTCACGATGGCAACGTTCTGCCTGCTGTCAAGGCTGGAGTCAGGTGTAGGCCAGCAACAAAACAATAAATCAACCGAAGGCAGATTTAAGAAAACAGTCCACAGTTCTAGCCTTGTGGTCTCAGCAACTCTTCCTAGGAGGTCTTGCCCTGATGAAGCAGTTGTGAGGACTGAAAGTATCCGCCTTCCCAGTGTCCAATTGCACTCCTCCTCTCTGAGGTCTTTCCCATGCAGTTTCAGGCTGTGTCTGTGCACAGCCACCCTCTTCTCCGCCCCTTTCATTTCTTGGTGTGTTCTAGGAGACCAGGGAGGAGGAGAGCTGGTCGCAGCAGGAAGGGGAGACTCCCTGTCATCTGCTTCTGCCTTGGAGTCTGTACTGTGCTCTGCTGCAGCCTCTTCCTGTTTACTAAACCCTGCCACCTCTTCTGCTTCTGACTACGCATCGTCATCCCACCACCAATCCCCTGGCTTCTTCCCCGGGGGGCTCCTGGCCAGTGCTTCCCACCACTCCTCTGCATCCAGCCAGTCCATGACATGTCCATTGTCAGAGACAGCAGGCCTCTGAATCCTAGCTGATGGGAATCACAAGTAGGGAGAGCGGTGCTGCACTCACTATAGGCTTCCCATAGGCATTTGTCTGGCCATGGGGAGAACAGAATACCAGACTACATGGGCTCGTGGGTTATCTTATATTTCTTATGGTGGCAGCGGCAAAGTGAGAGGAAGCAAAGACAGGCGGTAATGTGCAGATGGTTTCTCCACAGAGAAGCAGTGGGAGAGGCAGCTGCAGCCACTGCTTTCTTTCCCTAGAATGCCTCGAGGCCTTATGTCCTTGCACATCACTTATTTATGGAGCACAGAGCCATTAACAAAGAAAATGATGGGTTTTTTTAAAATTAAAAAATGATGCTCAGTAATGGGCCCTCTGGGATGCGGGTGGCGCTGTGGTCTAAACCACTGAGCCTAGTGCTTGCCGATCAGAAGGTTGGTGGTTTGAATCCCTGCCACGGGGTGAGCTCCCGTTGCTCAGTCCCAGCTCCTGCCAACCTAGCAGTTCGAAAGCACACCAGTGCAAGTAGATAAATAGGTACCGCTCCGGCAGGAAGGTAAACAGCGTTTCTGTGCGCTGCGCTGGTTTCGCCAGAAGCGGCTTAGTCATGCTGGCCACATGACCTGGAAAAACTGTCTGCAGTCAAACGTCAGCTCCCTTGGCCAGTAAAGCGAGATGAGTGCTGCAATCCCAGAGTCATTCGCGACTGGACTTAACGGTCAGGGATCCTTTACCTTTACCTTTAATGGGCCCTCTAGGGTCTACAAGTGTTGACATTTGCCCAATCATGTCAGCTGGTGGTTACACCAGACATGGGGTGGTCTTTTGCTATGTTTTACTTAGAACAAACCCATTGAAATTAATGGATCAAATGTAGCCATGTTCATTAATTTCAGGGTCTACTCTGAATAAAACTTAGTTGAATAAAATCCTGCTGCCGTGTTTGCATGTTGCTATTCCATTGGTTTTATGTCAGATTTAGTTGGCACGATCCAGTAAAAACAACAGGATTTGTTACCATATGCAAAACCTTATGGGGAGCTTCAAGCAATTGGCTACTTATATGACACAGGTGTTTCAAAACTTTGCTTTTAGGTGTGCACGTGTGAAGTGACTCCTAGGTTGCTTTTTCATAAGCCCCAGTCTTTACCTCCTTTTCATACCCAATGTGAGCAAGGGAAATGCAAGACAGGATAGGGTTTTTGTACCTTTAATAGTTGTGTGGAAGAGGGAATCTCAGCCGGTTTAGTTAGCATGATATGCTGTAGAGGCTGCAATTCCTGTCTTTACAGAACTATAAAAGGTGTAGGAGTAGAAGAAGAAGAAGAGTTTGGATTTGATATCCCGCTTTATCACTACCCTAAGGAGTCTCAAAGCGGCTCACATTCTCCTTTCCCTTCCTCCCCCACAACAAACACTCTGTGGGGTGAGTGGGGCTGAGAGACTTCAGAGAAGTGTGACTAGCCCAAGGTCACCCAGCAGCTGCATGTGGAGGAGCGGGGAATCGAACCCGGTTCCCCAGATTACGACTCCACTGCTCTTAACCACTACACCACACTGTTTTCTACCTGGCACCCAATATACAATACCATTAAAGTAAAATAGATACCCCCAAACCTTCAGAATACTGCATGCAAGTTCAGTAAACTAATTATTTGCATAAGTCACTAAATGGGCATTTTCTGGACAAATATTTTATATTTATAGATAGAGCAGAATTCTAAATTCTCCCTGTTTTTTCTTAAGGCAGATTCTCCACCCATTCTACTGTGGATTTATGAAAGAAAGATGATGATATACCAAATCTCATTTAAATGTCTTTCATTCCATTATGGATCTCACTATCTGTATTGTTTCTGTCTAAGGGAATACAATTAAATATCCTGATCCTGTTTCACAGTGATGAAGGCACAATATCTAGCTGTGGGTGAGATGCTATTAACGAGACTCAGCTGCTTCCACATTTCCATTCTGCTTATTTTACTCTGCTCACGGATCCAAGGTCAGGTGCTGAAGCACAGAATTCAGTCTATTTCATACTGTTACAGCCGATTGCCCTTTCTTGAACGGGACTGAGCGAAGTCACAAGGTAGGTCATGAGATGGAAGATCTTTTGCAGGGAATAACCCATTCAGATATGTGAATAAACTAAGTAGCTCAGTTTCCCGCATGGCCAGTTGCTTAACCTTTCCAGCTCTACAATAAGTTGCTTGTAGGTATCGTCAAAAGGCAAATGTTATTACCGGACCTTAGAAAAAGCTACAGAAACTGTCACCTTTTTTCTAAGTGCCCTGACCTGAGGCTACTAAGATGCCAGCATAGGCTTTCTAAGTTTCTGGACATAAAATAGCAAGTTGATGATCAGGAATAAATTCCGTTCAGTTTGTGTTTAAAGAGGAACTTTTTAAATTTTCACTTTTGCACAAATCTATACGCAGCCATCCTTTGAAATTCACACTTTCCAGAATTTCGCAGTGGCATTCTCCAGCCAAGTAATGCATACAAAAAGGTAAAGCATGCATAAAACTGCATATATAAGGGAGAATAACATACAAAAATACATTAGTTTGTTAAGGGTTCTGAGAATTGTTAGGAGGCCCCTATTCCCCTCCCAGAACTGCCATTACAAGGGTGGTTTAACAGTCAATCCAACATCCCAGGGAACTCTCACAATTGTAGTCTTCTGAGAAGAATTGAGGTCTCCTAACAATTCTCAGAACCCTTAACAAAATACAGCTTCCATAATTCTTGGTGGTGGTGGGGAAACCATGACTGTTTATAGTGGTATCATAGTGCTTTAAATGTGTGGTGTGAATGTGGTAATAAAGCAGGCATCCCCAAACTTCGGCCCTCCAGATGTTTTGGACTACAATTCCCATCATCCCTGACCACTGGTCCTGTTAGCTAGGAATCATGGGAGTTGTAGGCCAAAACATCTGGATGGGGATGCCTGGTTTGGGGATGCCTGTAATACAGGGTTCCCTCTCTTTTTGCTGTATTCCTAGTCATGAAGAAACAGATGTAAATACAATACTCTTTGGAAAGGCAGCAGTTAAAGAGATTAAACTGATTCCTAGATAGCAGAGAAGAAAACAACTAGAGCAACTTTTTCAACCCATACTGAGCCAGGAAAACTATGGAGCAGCTTGTGCAGTGGATCACATATACCTAGGGAAATCAGAAAGTTGTTCCCTTGTGTTGAAAAGGAATACATTTCCTGAATTCTGAAAAAGCAGGACAGAAGCTGAACAGAGAAAAACACGGGAGGAGGATCTTTTAGGTAGAACCATGCCGATGCCCTGGAAAAAGCGATGTTGTTTCTCCATAGATGACCAGTTTGGAAGTAGCCTCAGTCTATGCAATACAGCAGGCTCAATTTGTGTTACAGAAGGCCACAGCCATGGAGCAGCCATTTGATTGATGTGGCAAGGGACCAGATTGATTTTCAGCGGCTATGGCAGTGGCAATTCCCTGAACCATGTCAGCTGACTGCTTTGTTGCACAGTGAGCTGTAATGTGGTATGAACTGACAGTATGATCACTGGTAGAGCCAGTGTGGTGTAGTGGTTAAGAGCGGTAGACTCGTAATCTGGGGAACCGGGTTCGCGTCTCCACTCCTCCACATGCAGCTGCTGGGTGACCTTGGGCTAGTCACACTTCTTTGAAGTCTTTCAGCCCCACTCACCTCACACAGTGTGTGTTGTGGGGGAGGAAGGGAAAAGAGAATGTTAGCCGCTTTAAGACTCCTTCGGGTAGTGATAAAGCGGGATATCACATCCAAACTCCTCCTCCTCCTCCTCCTCCTCTTCTTCTTCTTCTCCTTCTCTGTTGTAAAAAGAGTCCATAACGGAGAACTATTATCTCTCAATAGGGGAACCTCTTTCATAGCTGAGGTATAGTGGTGGAGGCAGGGACTGCGCATGTGGTGCCATGGGTGCACATCATGTGCCCACAAAGGCCTTCCTTGGCCTTGGTTGGGGTGTTAGAATGGAACTGATGAGATCCTGGTTCAGATCACTACTTAGCTCTCTGGATAAATATAGGCAGTGTCTCTCAGTTTAGGTTCCCTTACACGATTATTATGAGATCATAGGGGGAGAGGGAAGAGCTCATCTGTATCTTTCTTGTGGAGTTCCTTTGAGGAAAAGTGGGATAAAAATGCAGTGTTTGAGTGAACATGCTAAGTTACACACTTGCATCTTCTAGTGACTTGGATATCTCTGCAGTTGGGAGAGTGCCAGATTCCCCCCCCCTTTTCCTTTTAATTTCCAGTTTTGAAAAGCAGATATATTAACATAACTGGGTTTATGCCTCTATGTAGTCTCACAAGGATCCACTTTTCAAACAAATTGCCGCCACAGTCTTTAACCTGTGACAAAGATCTGTCTCCAATTTCCTGCCTGTATAAAAGACTGTACAGTAATTGAAATCCTTAAACCTGCCCTCTGGTGTTGTGGTTCCAGATGTAATACCCAAATGGATACTTTTAATTAACAGAGAACATTTCAACTTGTAGAATTGAACCGCACAGATAGATGGGGTTGGCTTGCCCTTTAGACACAAGTTCTGTTCGGTACAGCTCCATTATCTACTCAGTCAATCGCATCTTAGCACAATGAAGTGTTTAGTCTATTGCTCTAGAATTCCTTCTGTAATTATTTTACAGTGTAACCTTGTTGACTCGATTAGTTCTTTGACTAATAAAACAAAGAGAGCAGAGGGGAAGACCAGTGGAAGGGAATCAGGCTGTCTCGCAAGAAGGTGGCAAAGGCTGTGAAAAGGGCACAAGTTTGTGGTTGGTAGGGTAGAGCCACACTCATACCCAAAGGCCCAACCCACCCATGCTCATTTTGAAGGAAATGTGTCTGCCAGGGAGAGTGGGCTGTGGCAACACCAACTTGAACAATTGCAGGTAGTATGCCATAGGTGGGACCCAGGTGGCGCTGTGGGTTAAACCACAGAGCCTAGGGCTTGCTGATCAGAAGGTCGGCGGTTCGAATCCCTGCGACGGGGTGAGCTCCCGTTGCTCGGTCCCAGCTCCTGCCAACCTAGCAGTTCGAAAGCATGTCAAAGTGCAAGTAGATAAATAGGAACCGCTCTGGCGGGAAGGTAAACGGCGTTTCCGTGTGCTGCTCTGGTTCGCCAGAAGCGGCTTTGTCATGCTGGCCACATGACCTGGAAGCTGTACGCTGGCTCTCGGCCAATAAAGCGAGATGAGCGCCGCAACCCCAGAGTCGGACACAACTGGACCTAATGGTCAGGGGTACCTTTACCTTATGCCATAGGTAAAAAGGTAAAGGACCCCTCGACGGTTAAGTCCAGTCAAAGGTGACTATGGGGTTGTGGCACTCATCTCACTTTCAGGCCAAGGGAGCCGGCGTTTGTCCACAGACAGCTTTCCAGGTCATGTGGCCAGCATGACCAAACCACTTCTGGTGCAATGGAACACCGTGACGGAAACCAGAGTGCACGGAAATGCTACACTCATGGCTCGCAGAACATGCCAAAAAGACTCTTTTAAAGCAATAATGTAGAAAAGCCTTCAATTTCTGTTTCTTGGTCCTAGGAATCATCGTGCTGTGTGATAATTGCATAGTAGCTTCTGTGTGCTGGTTGGCCAAGAAGTGCCACTTCAAGCACAATAAGAAGATAATCAATCATGTTGCTAGCTTTTTGTCTCTGCAAAGGTATTTAGATTTCAGCCAGCTGGTTAACGGCCTTAGGGCCATCTGCTTGAATGAAACAAAATGCCCCCCCTCCATAAACAAAAAGGGAGTATATTTGACTTGTGTGATAATTTGGGTGGTGGTGATGATTAAATTTAGCCTCTTAGGCTCCAGCCGAAATTCAATTCAGATGACTGGTTATCTTTTCGTAGGCTGTGGAATAACCTCATTTGCTGTCATCACTAATGTTCCCAGTGTTTATTGTCCTTTCATATGAACAAAGCGCAGAATGCCTGGCTCTAGGCAGTTGAATCATGGTGAGAAAACGGTGCTGAGGTTCAAAGCACAGAAGCGACCCTGATGATATTATTTCAGCCAAGAAATTATGTGCAGTTCTTGCACTTTTCTCTGGGGCATCCTGATATCATTACTCCCACAATGCAGCACTTCTGTTGAGGAGGAGGTATTATATTCTCACAGTGCTCAAATCACAATATTCTGTATTGTGAATAGGGATGTAAGGAGGCAGCTATTTCTATCCTGTTCTGCATTTGTCACATTCAGTGCTGTTTCCGTTGTGCTACAGTTCAGCTCCCGCTAAAGCCTATGTTATTCACCTCACTATTTGCAGTGGCAGAAGCTGATGTAATTTGTTACACCATTAACTTCAAAGCATTTTAATGGAGGGGAAATGTCAAAAAAATGACACATAAAATATTGCAATTATGTAACGTTCTAGGACTTAAAAAGCCACGGTAGTGTGGTTTCTGTTCCTGACCTCAGGCAAACATGCAAAGTGAGGCAGTTTCCATACCCATTTCCATTTCAGGTGGAATTTGCCAACACCCCATAGTGTGAAATGGTGATTTTCTGGCTCTGCTCCCAGTGAGAATGTCCACTTCATGTGCTGCATAGAATGTGATTTTTTTTTAGTGTTGTGGACATGTATCAAACAATACTTGTGACATCAATAGCAAATACATTTCAAATGTTCACATACCTCTATAATCCTTACATCAACCCTATAATAGCATTATTCATCAATTCATTGATTTTAACCTTTTTTATTTTTTTTAAAAAAAGATCACCCCTGACTTTCCACCAGATCTGGCCTTCATGGCTTGAATACCAAGAAGAAATGCAATTCCTTTCCCTGCGCCATTTTACAAACTTTTTTTTTTTTTGGAAAAAAAAAATCTTACTAAACTTTTTATGGCAGCTGAATGCTTCCTTGAAGTACCACTTTAGTCCTGTATCCACAAAAGTGATGGACAGCAGCTATTACAGATGACTTGATAAGTCATTTCATTCACCCAGTGACAAATGACTGCTGCATCCCCATTTAGCACCCTAATCCCAGATGAGCCCCACAGCTCCTCAGATGAGCTTCTAGGACAATGTGCCCAGAGTCAAAGCCACAGAATAAAGTCATAATGAAACAAAGTTGGTGATCACCGCTGTTCCTGGATGCTTCTTAATCTTGCACGGCTTTGATATTAATCTCTCTTTGTAGGTTAGCAAGTAATATTCTGAGTTTATTGACCAGCAGTCTATCCTCCCTTTTATGCTGCTTTGGAGCACAGTTCGCATTTTCTTTTTGTCTGTTTTCTGACAGGCGGCGTTGGACTAAGAATGACGGATGTCACTGTTTCCACATCTGAGGAAAACCCTAAGATTCAATCTCAAGATTGTCATGATGAGACAGGATAAATTTCCTGCCTTCACCTCATCACAATTTGTAGTACCAAAGTGAATCAATTCCATACCATGTGGTGCTCTAGTTGCAGCTTTTGTCGCTGGAACTAGATCACATCACAAAGAAATGATACAGATTATATCAAATGTCCCGCTAAGCTGGTAAGGCTAAGACCATGATTACATGCTGTGTTTACATTAATATGTCAGAATGGGAAAAAGACGTTTTCCAGAGGGAAGCTGTTAGACCTAAATTCCTTCGCAACACCTTTTAAATATTCAGGATTAGGACCATTCTCTTAATGGGCAAAACTGTGGGGTTTTCAGCTTTTGCCTATGCCAGATCAAACAATTCTTAATCCAGTTAATATTCAAAACTTATTGCAGAGTTTACACTTGTCAGTCTTACTTCAGAGACAGCAAAGGCTGACAAAATGCCTTTGTAAGTGGGAAGGGTGGTAGCTTCAATATCTGGCATCTCCAAGTAGGACCGGGAATGTCACCTGTTTAAAATCCTGGAGGGCTACTAGCAGTCAATGTAGACAAGACTGAGCTAGCTGGACCAATGGTCTGATCTGGAATAAGGCAGCTTCTTGTGTTCCTAAGTGCCTTACTGAATGAATTCTAGTCTGAATTTGCTTAGTCGTGAAGGTTTGCCTTTGTGTTTGATTCACACCATCATTTTGTCTTCAGATTTTGCAAAGGATTCAAATGTTGCACTAGCCACTTTTAGGCTGTTGAACTATATGGTAAACGTCAAATGCAACAGCTGCCCCTGTGTATCACTTTTCAGCGATCTTTCCCTGTGTGTTTGATCTCCCTTAACAGAAAAGATGGGAGAATGGGGAAACAGAGAGTGAAAAACCACATTGGTTAACATGCTGTGTGTGTGTGTGTGTGGCTCGATTTGCTGTTATTCAGAATATTTGTTTTGTTTAGATCAGAAGGACTGATAAACATGAAAGCAGTGACTTTGAAGTATGTACAGATCCTTTGCGGGGCTAAGTAAAAAATGTGCCTCCTCAGTCTACTGATTTTAGTTTTTAATCTATTTTTCCCAGGCAAGGAAATAAAATAACATAGAAAAGCAATGCATTGTTTTCTTAATACATGTAGGCTAATTGTGGCCATAAACACAGGATGCCGTTCTTGTATGATAGGCCATTTTGCCTTATTCTCAACAGCTGTTTTAGTGGCTATTTGGAACGGGCTTCTAAATGGATTGGAAAGAGTTGATCATGTACAACCAGAGAACAGAGTGTATCTTCACATATGTTTACTGTAGGGGTTGTGTGATCTTGCTTAATTGCAAGACATGATTACTTCTTCGGTAGCAAAGAAGCAGGGATGTTTTCAAGTCAGGCTGAAACAGGAAAAACTGTGTTGTATTATTTACATTGAGAACAATGTTTCCCCTGTATAGGTACAAGTCATTCCTGTGTCTGCTAGAAGATCAGTATACATTACCTGTCTCACAAGTGCCACTAATGCATACCATCTCCTCCCCTGCAAGATTAAAATAACAGAAAGCAAATGGCTAATTGAAGCTGGAACTTCACTTTCTGCGACATATGCTGGATGATAATACAATGGTGAGGTACATGTTTACTGTTCATTTGGGATTTTACAGAATTCTGATGGGCAGGAACAACTCTTTGGTAAAAAGAGAGTGCTGTGCAGGGAGTGGGGGGGGAACGTTGCTTTTCTCTAGCTGAAATTTGAAATGTTTTAATCATGATTTCTTTTGTGCAGCTGCAAATATGCTGCAGAGAGTTCGTTGTTAATGATATTGGCTGTGATGGATCTGTAGTTAGAGAAGGCACAAGCTCTGACTTTTCTAATGCTGTGCCTCAGTTATCAGTCTATAAAGAGAGAGTAAAGGGATACCGTTCTGAATTGGCAGCCCTTGGAACCACTTTGCCTGCAGCAAGTACAAGGTACAGAGAACCAAACCCAGATGCTTTTGTATTAAACCAGCTGGACTAAACTGTAAATGGCAGCAAAGAACATGTAGCTATTAACGGGAAGAATCTGTACGTGTGTCCCACATGGCACCAGTATGCATGATCACGCAGTTAGACAATTGATGCGGGTTCATGGGTTTCCCTTTCCCTTTCCCATTTATGTACATCTCTGCAGGAAGAACATCATGTGTACAGCAGCTCTGTGGTGACACAGGTAGAGCAGCTGAAAGTTAACAAGGACACTTCACCAATCACAGTCTGATGGTGGTCCAGCATGAGATGCCTGGTTAAAGGCAGCCTGAAGTCAAAGCACAGGGAGCCAGTGAGCAGCTAGAGCAGAGCTTTCCAAACTTTTCATGTTGGTGACACACTTTTTAGACATGCATCATTTTGTGACACAGTAATTCAGTTTTACTAGCAAAAAGGTAAAGGTACCCTGACCGTTAGGTCCAGTAGCGGACGACTCTGGGGTTGCAGCGCTCATCTCGCTTTATTGGCCGAGGGAGCCGGCGTACAGCTTCTGGTTCATGTGGCCAGCATGACTAAGCCACTTCTGGAGAACCAGAGCAGTGCACAGAAACGCTGTTTACCTTCCCGCCAGAGTGGTACCTATTTATCTACTTGCACTTTGATGTGCTTTCAAACTGCTAGATGGGCAGGAGCTGGGACCAAGCAACAGGAGCTCACCCTGTCGCAGGGATTCGAACTGCCGACCTTCTGATCGGCAAGCCCTAGTCTCTGTGGTTTAGACCACAGCGCCACCCGCGTCCCTTTACTAGCAAACCAGAGGTTAAACTAACCCCTTTCCAGCCCTGGGAAGAGAGCAGGGAGCGTTTGCGCGATACACCTACACACTGCAGCTGACACACTAATGTGTCATGACACACAGTTTGGAAAGCTCTGAGCTAGCGATACACACGTCAGCAAGCTGTTGCAAAGACATTGTCCAAACACTCTGTGCCTGGAACTGAAGCTCTGAGCTTTCAGAGCCCCATCTGAGTTAGGGAATTAATGTGGTAATTGCGGATATCACATGAACCCAGCCTTAATAAGCAGCTGATGAAGCATGCCAGCTAAGAGGCTGAGCTATGAATCAGGAAGCCCATGGCTCGACTCCTCTGACACAAACTTGCTAGGTGGCTTTAAGCAAGCTATTCTTTCTCAGCTTCATCCAAAAAATAAGGGCAGAACTATGGGTCAGTCTGACAGAGATTGTAACAACATAATGTAAGTGAAGCACTTTGCCCATGCAACAATGCTACTAAGTGCTATGTACACTGTAAGTCCCAAGGGCCAGATTGAGAAGCTTGAAGGGCCACATTTGACCTGAATTTACCCACCCCTGGATTATTGCTTCAGCCTGTTACCGTTCTTTTCATTGACTTTGGTTCCCTGCTTCTTCCATTTCACATTTCCTAAGCCATGGGAGAGTGCACCCAGCTCAAGGCTATATGACTTGGTAATTATCTCAACCTGAATAGCATTGGTTTAATGTAGCTGCCAGTTTCAGCCTCTATGGCTGTTTAGGTCAAAGCCTCTCTGCCCAGCTCCTGACAAACACTTATGATGTTATATATTAGTCTGTGTCACATTCTTCCTTAAGCGTTACCTTCTAATTCTCTAATTTTGTATACACCTCCTAACTTTTCTAATTTTCTTGCTTTGATTATATTGTCTTTTATGAACTTTCTACCCTTTTCTCCATTCCCCCCCAATTTCAGCAAATCCTTTAAGACAGAGTTAACTTACAACACAATATTAGACTTGTGTAATGAACATTATTTTCCACACTGCGCATCACTGAACATATTCATATTGTTTGCTGACAGTTTGTGGCCAATTTTGTTGAGGGTTTTCTTAGTTCTCCAAGAAATACATATAATGCTTTTATGCTTTACTTACTTTAGTCCCTCAGCATTAGTGGTTGAGAAAGTTTGCTCGCCTATGGCTTTAAGCTCTGAAGATAGATGTGCAGCATTCCAATATTCTAATCCCTCCATGGGTGAATATGTATAATATCAATCACCCTGTGTGTCAGTGGTGGGAAACCTGTGGCCATCCAGATGTTGTGGGGCTCCAACTCCCATCAGCACCAACCACCATGGCCAATGGTCAGGAATGATGAGAGCTGGAGTCCAACAACATCTGGAGGGTCACAGGTATCCCTAGCTCTATACTCCTGAAGAACGTCTATTTAATCTGGAAAGGATACAGCATAATTATGAGGTGCTTTCTGTATTGAGGACACCGCATAGTTGCTGCATTTTAGGAAACATTTGTCTCTTGAAAATAATTTTTATTTGATTTTACAAGCATAAAGTTATAAAAATACCAATTACATATCCATATTTAGAGATTTCTCTGAATCTCCAGACTTCCCACCATATGGGAAGTCTTCATCCATATGAAGTCTGGAGTTATATACTGGGTCTTATTGTCAACATTTTCAACCACATATTATTTCATAAACCATATTTTGTATCTCTCCATATTTTCCACAGTGATTGTTACATTACAAGTGTTATTAAAATCCTGCTAATGTTTTCATCTGCTTACAGTGGTCTCCTAAATAAATTATAAATTTTTCACATTCTTTCTCGAAGTTGTTGTCTTATTGGTTCCTGAGCTTTCCGGTGAGTTTTGCCATTTCAGCATAGTCCATCAGTTTAGTTTTCCATTCCTCTCTTGTAGGGACTTTGTCTTCTTTCGTATTAGGAAACATTTGTGATGAAGAGAGGCTGTAATACTCCAGGGATAGCCAATGTAATGCTTTCCAGAAGTTCCTGGACTGCAGTTCTCATCATGTCTGGTTATTAGACATGCTAGTTGGGGTTTGATGGGAATTGCAGTCCAATAGCTTCTGGAAAGTGCCACTTTGAGCAGTCTTTTAAAAGACACAAAGAAGGTGGCAGAAAGGGAGGAAGGAAGATGAAGACCAGCGGGGCCGGATGCAGGCTTGGAGGAGAACCTGGGGAAGTTGCCTGCAGTGGCTGCTACAGTGGCAAACTACTGCCAGCTAGTAGTTGTTGTTTGTGCGCAGGCTCCTGTTCCAACAGGATGGTTCTGGCTATTACACATGCACTGAGCACTTATTGTATTTACCCTTTTCCCCAAGGCGCTCAAGGTGGCGTGCATGGTTCTCCTCCTCTGCAATTAATCCCCACAACAGCCCTGTGAGGTAGCGACTGGCCCAAGATCACCCAGTGGGCGTCATGGCCACGTGGGAAGTTGAATCCCAGTCTTCCAGGTCACTCAGACCATTACACCACACTGGATCTCTTGGTGCAGCCACTAACTAGCAGTTGAGTTGCACCAGCCACAATGACAGCTCTGACAGATCCAGGGCCCTGCATTGGCCCCACCCTGCTGGGTGCTGCGTCTGGCAACTGAAAATAAAGGCAGAAACTTATTTGCATTCTGGGAAGCACTTGATAGGCATTTTGTTCCGATGTCATTGCCTTGGGGAGGTCACTAGGACTAGAGCACCACAAATGGGAAGTAATTCTCACACTTGGGATTATAACCAGCCCAACATAAATTATCCGGTTCTATCTGGGGAGCGGTACATGTATGCAAATTTTGCTAGTAGTTCATGACCAACAAAGCATGCATGGTTATCAATAAGCATTTGTGTAATTGTTATTTATGTAGCACCTCCAAATGTGCTGCTCCTCTTGTGGGAGCTACAAAATGTGGCAAGGCTAGCCTTCTCTGGAATTTCTTTTGCTATAATGATTACAGTCGTATTACGGGACTCATGGTAATGAATTTTCACGGAAACGCTTCAGATTATTTCCAGCAAAGCACTTAGGGATATTCACTCATTCATATTGCCTGATTGGCTAGATACATCTAACCTTTTGCATTCTGAATAGGCAGTGGGCCTCCTGTGTAGGAATAGACCTGCATAACAATGAGCCGCAGCACTGTAATTGGGCAATAAGAGCTGTTGTTTAGTAGTGACTCTGTGCATGATGCCATTACAAATTTCTTCAAGGGACGTGCTCATCTGAACTGGAGTTATGGGGAGCACACCAAACTCTAGATAGCGTTTTCCCTATTAAGAGGAAACATTTCTCCCAAGATAGATGGTTTGCATTTTGAGGACTTCTACAAATATAACCAGCACAGGTGCTGCAATTCAATGCTGGAAGGGTAGGAAGTTAAAATGTTTAGTATTAGCCGGGAAACATAGGAAGAAACTTCAGGCACCCTCCAAATTGGTACAATCACCTAAAAAATTCTGCTTCCCCTCTCCAGGATAAACTATGCATGGGAATAATAATAATAATAATAATAATAATAATAATAATAATAATAATTTATTTATACCCCACCCATCTGGCTGGGTTTCCCCAGCCACTCTGGGTGGCTGCCAACAGATTAAAAACAGAATAAAACACCACACATTAAAAACTTCCCTAAATGTTACTGTGTATTGTTGCTGCATTTGTTGCTGGTCTCCTTCTATGTCCCACAAGCACAGTAATTGGGTCACATTCAGGAGAGAGAGCATGGATAGGATCCCATGGCTGGAAGTACCATAGTAGGAACTACATTGAATAATTGTCTTGCAGCTATCAAGAGTTTCCTGTTAAATTATTTATTTAACAGGATTTATCATCCATAAACCACAGCCTCTAAGTCATTTATATATAATATAGCAGTTTACATAGAATAGTCTTCCCTAGATGTAGACTGGGCACCATGGACTTGTTTTTTCATTTATTGAGGGCCATTTATTTATGCCTGGTCTCTCTGCTTCCTGCCCTCCCTTAATCTCTCAGCCCATTTCCACCTTCTTCCAATCCCTGCCTCCATCAACTGTCCTTCCATTACCCTGTCTCTTTCTGTTCTAACCATTTCTGTTCCCCCCTCCCACATTCCTTTCAGAGCAGAAGAAAAGCCCTGCTAGATCAGGCAACCAGTCCATCTATCTCAGCATATTGATTCCCACATTGGCCAACTGGGTTCCCTTAGGAATCCCACAAGCATAAAGACCCTCATCCCAGCAACTTCAGAGATCCTGAAGGCTACATATGATCTAATAGCCATTGGTTGATCTATCCTCCAGGGATCTGTCTCAATCTCTTTTTAAAGCTAACTGAGTGAGTGGTCAACACCATATCTTGTGGGAGTGAATGTTTAAAAAACCAATTATTCATTATATGTGAAGAGCTGCTTTGAGCTTTTAAACAGCATGTTGCAAGCTGGTTGAGAGCTGGAAAGAGGGCGGGCAGCACTTTTTGTTTATGGTATGAGTCCATAATAAAGTCCTTATGAATATGAAGCCGCAATTTGTTGCTTCTTTCTCTATTAGGTTGTAGGCGTTTTGAATATTCATATCTAAAGAGTAGGATAATAGAGGGTGTTCACTCCTGCACAATGCAACTTATAATTAGGATTTTTGAAGTCTGAGAAAATACTCGCTTCTCTGGAAAAAAAAACACACAAATAGGCTGCCATCATTTTTTTCTGGATGGCTGAGATATTTAACCAGACAATAGCATCTGTTTTTTATCCTTATAAACAAAATTACTTAGGAAAACTAATTTGTTGTTTTTATATAATAGTGGTAATTCATCTGCATTGATTGAAATGATCACATATGCAGCAGGGGGGGAAAACAACCCCTAATTCTATGTTGAGTAAATGGTTCTTTTATGTTCTGTTAGCGCCAATAGATGACACAAAGATAGGATACAAAAGGGAAGTCGGGCTTGAGGCTCTTATCAGAAAGGTGTTTTGTGATGGATTAATGGAATATCATAAATTATCAGATAATAAGTGTGATAATTGTTCTTATTTATCACTGGGCTAACTCAGACGATTCGCCTGTCATACTTTCATTCAAGCCATCCCTGAGGATCCAACACGCAACAAATGCAGTCAAAAGGTCATTTCAACAATCTTTAGGCATAATAGCTGACTGATTATCTTCTAATTGAAAAATGTAAACTAGAGACACGTGAGGTAATGGAAGTGACCCTTCCATTCGAGATACAGTGTAGGGAGACATCATGTGTCCTTTATCTTCCAGCAGAGAACAACATGAGTTTCCATAATATTAAAGTCTCTTGAGTTATTATTTTTTTTATAAAAAAAACTTATACTACTTGAGTTTAGTTCTCAGTACATAGGGAACAGTATTAAAAAGAAAAGAAAAGAAGCAGTAGCAGACTTTTGTTTAGTTTTGTCATTGCCTAGGCTGAAGGACAGAGACAATTTTGGCCCAGAACATCATCTAATGAAGGGAAGGACTCCACTGCAGATATGTCTCTTTATGTTCAATGGCTTGGTGATGTCTGCCATACATCAATACTAGACAATTGTGGCTTTCCTTAGGTTGATTTCCATATTCTCCAGGAGGGATGAGCAGTATAGTATATAAGAATATGAAAAAAGCCCTGCTGGATCACACCAAAGACCCATGTAGTTCAGCTTTCAGTTCCCACAGTGGCTAACTAAATCTTAACATCTTCCATTACTTCCTGAAGCTTTTGCCAATTTCTGAAGGCAACCTCTGTTCCTCTTTGCATGTGGCAATGATGTCATGGTCTGCAGGGCATGGGGATATGTGCCAGGAGTGACACAGCTACATGCAGTGACTGCAAGTGACTTGAATTCAAAGCTGTAAGCTACGTCTAAATTGACACATATATAATAAATGGTCTGTGGCTGATCTATATACTGCTTCCTGGGCCAAATTGGGTGTGCCCATCTTTATTAAATGCACATACTTGTCTGTTCAGTTGCACAGTGGGATGGGGAGATATTAACTTCTTATACTTTTTAATTTTTATATAATGATATATATTAACCTCTCTTTTCTGCTAATTCAAAACACTTTTAGATGTCTGTTTGTGGTTCATAGAAGCCCATCAATGTGAGCTAACACACTCACTTGAAGAGAAGCAAATGCTATAGAAGCTCTGAACATAGCAGAATGTGCTTCATATAGGAAAGCTTAGATTATGGTGCCTGATTCATAAATAAAAATATAAATTTAAGTGATATGTTGAGTGATAATGTCAGATTTTAGCCTTCTCAAGGCTGGATGATCTATTTATATTTAGTATACTTCTGCATACAGTCTGTTTTGAAGTTTTGAATATATTATTTTCTTATTATGATTATTTATTCAATTTAATAGTGCATCCAGGCTAAAATCTGACATTAACTGGCATCCTGCAACTGGACATTAGAAGGGTTATTTATTGGGACAGAGTGATTATTGTAGCTGTTGTTAAAGTAGCATGATGGAGCAATGGAGATATTTCTGGAACAACAATGGGATATCAGCTTCGTCCAAGGCATGATGGATAACAGCAACAACTGGGGGAAAGAAAGACATAACATCTTACAAGGACAGGAAGAAGCATCACGGACAGAATAATTGACACACACAGGAAGAACAAGGCTATAGTTTGAGTTCTTCACTTGTAGTTTTATAAATCATTTAATATGTCAACACGAATATAAGTTATTAATATTGCAGTTGTTGTATAAGGGATTATGATGATGACTGGAATGTAATGGAAATTAATAAGATTTTGGAATGCAGAAATGAAGCAAATAACCAAGCCATCAATTCTAGCACATGGGGGGCACCTTATCTAAATTATATAATTCGGTATTTGAACGATTGGTATTAATAATTGTATTATAAATTGGTATTGCTATAATGAGGTCATTATTGGATTGTAATTGAAAACTAATACAAATTATTATCAAAAAAGCAAGATTTGTCCGTTGGCTGTGGAATTCTGTCTAGACAAGGGATGGGGTATGTGGCCCTCCAGATGTTCTTGGACTACAAATCCCATAACCCCTGCTGGCTCGGGCTTATGGGAGTTGGCAGTCCATTAACATCTGGAGGGTCACAGGTTCCTCTCCCCTGGTCTAGACCCCCAGATTGCAAGATAATGTAAATGACAATGTGGCATACTCCTTATTGCATATTTCCATGTCTGAGGTGGGGAGCTGTCCCCTTCAACATCCACAATAATTTATGTCAGTCAGAATTGTTGTGCACATTTAATGTTCACAAGTTGCCCAAATAATATTTCTTTTCAGACTCTGCATGGGAATGTCATTTATACAGACCCATGTAGAGACCTACAGGCAGCGACCGTTTTAGGCATGCCTGATATGTGTGTGACTGCGCAGAACACAGAACACTACGCAGACCCAAAAACACCACAAAAAGTCACAAAAAGGGGCTGAATGGGCTGGGGCAGAACAGGGTGTTTGCAGGCTTTTTCAATGGTATTTCAAATATACGCATGGTGCCTTGGAACATAACTCCCGTGTAAATTGGGAGTTGCCTGTACATGGTCTCCAAGCTGTTTATTAAGAGCAAACAAACCCTGAAGGACCCAGGACTTCTATGGCAGTCTTTTTGACCTTGTGGTGGTAGGAGTAACAGATAGGTCCACCCCCCCTTGAATACGATGTTTCATCTTAGACTTAGATAAATATTTGAAGTCTATGGATTTGGTTAGCATGTGCGAAAAATGTAAATAAATATATGAGAAGGAAGGCAGAGAAAAAGAAAGATAGAAATAAGAAACAAGTGACCTGACCAACCTCAGCCTAAGCACATTTATAGGTTTCAGCTTCAGTATTTTTTTTTATTTTTTTTTACTCAAAGCACTCTCAATCTTTCATCAAAGAGATTTCCAGGACCCTCCCAATGGGTTAACACAGATGTTGCTCTCCTCTCTCTCTCTCTCTCTCTCTCTCTCTCTCTCTCTCTCTCTCTCTCTTTTATTTTGCCGAGCCAGCTCTTGTGTTACTCTTCCTTTAAATCTTTTATCCTCAGGTTGCTACTATAGGCAGTATGGATTACATAGTGGTGGCTCCAGATATTCCACAAAGTCCCTGCTTGTTCTCACCCTGCAGTGCTTACAGTCTGAAAAAACGATGTGATGAAAGAAATTTGAAAGGCACTGTTAGGCATTCCTCAGGCAGGCTTGCCACATCCCTCCCTTTCTCTTTCTTTCTCTTTCTCTTACAGCTTATTGCTTTCTGAATGTTTCTTTTGACTGGCCATCAATCATATATTTGAAACTTCCAAGGGGTCCCAGAAATATCTGTTCCGTATGATAAAAGTTACCCATAGCAAAAACTAGACGGGGAAAGAAAAGTCCTTTGGACTTCAGTTTAAACAAAATGCTTTGTTCCAGCTTGGGTCTCCCCCTCCTCCTTCTCCTTCTTTTGCCTGCTTGTCTTTCATTTTCAGAAAGATTCTCCCTCAGCAGGGCCCTGATGGTTAGCCTACGACAGACCTCTCATGTGTGCTTAAACTGCAGTCAGAGCAAGTAAAGAGTTGGGTTTGAAGACACATCCTAACATACAAAGAAACTCAACGAAATGGAAGAGATTCAGAAAGTAGGATGCTGCTGTTGGATTTTATTCTGTCTTGGACACACAAACAGCCCTCTAACTTTCCTGTGATTAAAAAGGTCACTTTCTCAAGTCCAGGAAGTTTAACAAGAATGGGAGATTGTTGTTTGGCTTATGACACAGTACCTTCAGCCTTGTAGGGGGAACTTTTCAAAGTTAGAGAAGGCTAGGGATCTTTAAAAAATACAGCCAGCAGGGTTTGGTTCTCGTGCATTTATTCAGTCATAATTACTGGTTTAGTCACTAGGTGCTATTTAATGTATTGCTTTATCCTTTCACAGAAACAGATGCAACATGGTATCAATTGCATGCTTTGAACACTGACACATATAGCTAATCAATATGAGTGCTTGAAATATTTCTAACAAGTAAGAGTGAGAACTGCCTCTCTCCTGCCTGTTTCAGGAAGAAAGTTCTTTGCTGTATGAGTTGATTTCTTCTTCCTTTTTCTTTTTCTTTGCTTGGATTATTTCCATTTTAAGGTCTCTTGCCCTCCAAAGTGAATCATCCTTGTAATTGAGCTGCAGGCTGTGAAACGTTCCACCTTTTTTTTGATTAGTTTGGACCATTGATCAGAGTCATTTCTTGAGAAGGTCTGCCAACTCTGGAGTGAGTCCCTTGGAGTTTCAGATGCTACTGCACTTTTGATTAGCTCAAAGAAGGGAGTTCTAATAGCTGGATTGATGCAAGTCCTTTGCTCCAGCAGTAACACTGATGGTTCATTCTTGTCTGCTAGTTTACCCAAAGGTTGCAGATACAGAAAATTTATAGATAGTGGTGAAAAAGGAATGGAAATGAGCCCAGATTAGTCAGACCTCAAAAGCTATAAGAAGTACAGGGCAGGAAGTTGTCCTTTAAAAACGAAAAACCCATTTTTGATTGTTCAGAAGATGATGGAGGAATCAGTCATTCACAGCTGAGCTATAAACTCAAATTCTTCTCTAGTGTTCCTTGACCAGGATTAATTGATTATACTGTACAGTATATTGGCACTGTAGCCAGCAAAGCTTTTATATATCCCTCTTCACAATTATTGGATAAAGAACTTGCCAAATTTCTATTCCGTTATTGTTTCTTCCCATTTATGCTGTATATCTATGAATTTATTAATGCTGTATATCCATAAAATTTCCCCTTATTTATTTATAAAAATACAGGCCTGCCCTTCATCCTAATGGATTCCAGGCTGGCCAACAACACCACTACCACCACCACCACCACAGATAATAATATATATCTTATCTCTCTCACACAGATTGCTGCAGAAAGGTGGGGAACTGAATTTCAGATTGGAAAACTGAGAAACCGAAAGAACTGAAATTGACAGATTGTTCTATCTGTAATTACTACTAATTATTCAAGAAAAATGCAGAAATATAAGAACACGGGTTCAAGAATTCTCATGGTTGTTGGGTTTAGGAAACAAGACTCTAACAGAATAAATGTGAGCACTGGAAATCAAAGTATCATAAACTTAATGCCAAAGTATTTTTTTTTAGCAATCAATAAGTCATAAGTTCTTATGACCCATTTCTTCCTGAAGAGACAAAAAAGGGTAACATTTAAGAAAATGCCAAAAGAAGCAGAATGCATCAAAGCAGAACGAGCAACCAAATAGTTTGGCTATATCTTTGTTGACCGTCGTTTATAAATTTTTATTTATAAATAGGAAGGCATAAAGATTTCAGTATAATTGCTATTTCAGGATGCACACACATCAATCATTGTCTATATTGTATGCAATCCAATGCACTAACAAGCATAAGAATGGGATGGGGGGGGGGGAACAACTGTAACATTTGCCAACCTATGATATAATTCAAAATGTAACAGTGATTATATGGAGATGTGTAGAGTGATGCATACACCGAGTGCTTTCTATTTGTTGAAAAAGTCTGGGAGTGATAAGGGAGCAAGTATACTAATGAAAGGAGTAACCCTGTTGTAATTTGTTCATTTTCTGCTCTGTTCTCCCCACACATTATTTCTTTTCAGTGTTTAATAGAGAGGAGCCTGGAAGCAGAGCTGGAAGGCAGGTGCTAACAGCAAGGCCTATTTTTTTTTACGTGCTTGTTGGGCATATGGAATTTTACCATTCCATTTGTTAACTGGATTAAAAAATGGCCCATGTGCTTCTATAAAGTGTTGATAGTTGCTCTTGAAAAACAGTAAGAAGCTTTATTATAACTATAATGTTCTTGCTTAATCACCATAAATTGTTCCATTTTTATTTCCCCCCCCTTCCCTTCTGCCCTCTACCCCTTGGGATAGGGGATGGGTGAAGATAGCAAAATAAACAAGATGTAGACTAAATATTGTTGAAAGTAAACTTAATTTTGTAAATTCACATAATAATAGTTGGATTAAGACATTTTTATATGTTAAATAAAAGGAAGTGTTTGAGGGAAGCCATCTCAAGATGTTATGGAAATTAGCTGAAATCAAGAAATTAAGAAATTAGTTGAAATTAAGAAATATTTGTGTTAAAATTATTTTCTTTTCTTTTTCTGTATGTTTATATTGCTGTATTTTTATTTGTTATAAAATAATTTTTTAAAAAAATTGTTCGATTGCCTCATTCCCTAAAAAAAAAATGATGCGGTTTCCCCCTACCCCCAAAAGATTTCCCCAGGTTGACTTAGCTCTGTAGTAATCAGTTCTCTCTAGTCAGGTCCATTACTTTGGGGTGGGGGAAATGAGTCCTTAGTAGCATGGACTGTATACTTCCAACTGAGGGAAGCAAATGAAATGTTTAGTTTTAGCAATGTTGACAGACTAACTCCCCAAAAAAGGAAGATTATTGCCCATGAAACTCAGGTGGCCATTACTGTATCCTCCTTTGGGATTTATTAAAAATATACCATAAAACCAAGAAGCTTTTACTGGCAACTTCAAGAGTAACAAATTTATTATGGCACAAGATTTCATGGGCTCTAGTCTACTTCATGTGAAGTATGAAGTGCTGCAGGTATAGAGACACACAGTGCTTTTGTTTGTAGCAGACTAACACAGCTACATTTCTTATTTATTTATATTTAAAAAAACCAACATGTGGATATTTCTATTGTTGGAAAATATAGTTTGTTCCTGAACCAACTTGATAGGTCCAAGAATTTCTGAATATCTTGTATTTTGTCCCTCAATTGTATAAATAGGCTTTTACGTCTCCTCTTTAATCAAGCCCTCCAAAGGGCTACTCTATAGATCTGACTGAAGCATTGAAGTCTGGCAGGCTTAATTCTTTCTCCTCTCTTTTTGGGTAATGAATAGGGGTGTCGTCAGCTGCCTGCCTTGCGTTCATCACTGTCATGGTTGGCAGTGTAACAGATAACAGGATGGATTCAAGGCCACCAAGGGACTGAAGCCTGACAGGACCTCATTCATCACTTCCTTTTTAGGGGGTCTCTGTGGAAGAACCAAAATCAAAGAAGTAATTGAGGTTCATAGGGACACATGGGGTTTCGGAGGACAGTTCTGCATTGCAAACAAACTTGAGCTGTCAAATATGTTTTGTAAATGAAGTGTTTTCCTGGAAGCAGTGAGTTAATAACAGCCATTTATTTCCCCGTAACATACTGGTACATTTGGGTTGCTGAAATTTAGGGTTCCGTTTCATCTCGTACCGTGATGAAACCTGAAATTGGAAAGCAGTTGGGGGGAGGAGGGCTGAGTGTCTTTGCACAATTTATGCTGCTGTTCTTGTTTCTAATCAGCTCTCTTCCATCTATTTCAGCATTGTGTGGTTGGTGAAGTGAGAATGGTGCCTTGATTTTTGATTGGCTCTGTGCTACGTGACTCATGACAAAAACTGTGATCGGTATAAAGACTTCCTGTCTTTCTGGAATCAAGGAGGAGTGGAAGGATGACTGCCATCTTTGGCTAAGACAGCCAGGCTTCTCCTCAGCATGAAAAAAAGAGAAGTGATTGCTTTTGAGCTTCAGAATAAGTAACTGCCTCAGTCTGACAGATGACAGACAGCACTACTTTATATATTAGAAAATTGGGCCCTACATAGCCTCTTGGATTTGTCTGGGGAACATCCTGCTGACCATGTTTGACTCTTGCCTAACTTCATTCTTACACATTGTCTATCAGTCTCTGATTAGCCCCAACACAGCTTCATTGCAAAATAGCGGGGCAGGTGGATTTTAGTCAACTCCATTCTGTGCTGAAAAGTTCACTTGTGCAAAGGTGCCAGCAGCTGGGGCTCTTCCAATATGCCGGGCTGGATCACATGCAATAAAATATCTGAGTACCATACTTTTCTGTCTATAGGACACCACCGTCTATAAGACTATCCTGATTTTTGGGGACTGAAATTTAAGAAAATGGGGGGAGATGGCACAAAGTTGTTGAGCTTTTTTTTTGGTGGAGCATTGCCCAGGGTTGTTGAGCTTATGGGGGAATTGCCGAAAACTGCTCACCCGCATGCGTTGCATTAATCGCATCCTGTCTGTCCCATTGCTGGCAGAAGCTGCAAATCGCCCACCCAACTGCTGGAGCATCAGCCAATCAACACCATCAATTGAAGCAACAACCAACAACATGCACAATAGCTGCTGACAGCCGCGGCAACAACCAATCAAACGTCCACCCTATGCACTACCCATGTATAAGACGGTCCCCACTTTTTAGCATTATTTAAAAAAAGAACAACATAGTCTTATACACGGAAAAGTATACGGTATTTGTTCAACCAAGAGGCTGCTGGCATAGGCTGTGGCTGTGTGCAGGCCCTACTCAAGGACAAGATGGTAACTCCTCACATCATATACAGTTGGACACCTGAATTCTATGGCCATGAGACAGTTTTACTTAAGCTAACAAAGGGTGCAGATCAGGTCATGTTACACATAGAATCTTCCAACACCTTTCCATCACCCAAATCTGCTGTGCAAAGCATCTGCCTCACTCTCCCAAATGGGAGGGTTGGCTCCATGTAGACCCATAGCATGCTCCAAGCCTGAATATCTTGTGTGCCCAAGAGAGACACTAAATGGATGCTATTCAGAACTATATTTCATATCTCTGATGTAACAGGGGGTGGGGGTGGTGACAACATAAAACTGCTGCTCCTATAGGCTGGATTGGTTTGTGGGCAGGTTTCTGTCTGCCCCATGGAACTTGTCTGTGGCACCTCTGGATCTTTTTCTCTCAGTGTCACTGGCATAGAAGAGATTGTCTCCCTTATTTATGAACACAAGTTTAGGAGGCCTTACTTTTCCGTGTAAATTATGGCTTCCCATGAGCAGTGTATTCCTTCGCAGTATCGTTAATTCGCTATTTACCCAGACAGAAGTGTGCCATCAACATTTCTTACCTTAATTAATTTTGTTCTGACAGTAAATAGTTTTGCAATGAACTTCAACTCCTGCCAATTGATCATATAAATGAGCTGAACCGTAATATTCTGATTGCCTTTCTAAATTACAGACATTCTGGGGAATGTGGAAGAAGGGATTGATCAATTATACAGAAAGGAGGACTTTCAGGCTAGCACAGGTGATAATCCTAAGTTTGAAGAGACTTCAAAGTTTACACACTTGCGGGTGGAGAACATTTCATCCAAAGCGGCTCTTATTTACTGCCATGTGACTGTAGTACTAAGTAGCCTAAAATTACTTTCTAGAGTTTCATATGGTGCAATGGAAATCTGTCAAGTGGGAGTTGTGAAAAATTATGAGTTAAAGTGAGAAAAATGAGTGCCAAAGCTTGCTGGAGACAAATGAAGCTGCTGAAGGAATAAATGATAGGAAGAACATTGAAAAGAAATGCTGGCTTTGATGGTGAAGGACACAGAACCTTCTTCAGGGGCTCCTGCAATCATATTGTTAAATGAAGAATTTTCTTTGGGCCAGCTGCTGCAGTGATGGAGTTATAAACAAGGACACCGAAGCGACCAAGACAAATGATACAGTCATGATATACTGCTCTAATATATGGCCATCCTGTTCAATTAGCTGATCAGCAGTGGTGAAAATTAGTAATCTGCAGTTATACAACATTTTATAGTCCATGAGGTTGCCATTTCCTGCAGTTGAGTGCAAGATACTTCTGACTCATTTTGCCCACTTCTCTTATCACTGTTTAAATTCATGTAAGTTGCTTTTGAATTAGAGCTGAACTTACTCCATATACACTTGAATCTGTAAAGAAGAATGTACTTTGCTCTTGTCCTCTGATGAAGGCGGGGAGGGAACAGGCCTCATCTACTATATGAGGAGGAGGATTGCCATCTAGGTAAGCAGACCCTCCAATATGTTGCAGCGGGAAACTAGAACACCTGTGAGAACAAGGCACCCCAAAACATGCAATTTGGGGCACCACTTTAATCTCACTTTAATTGGGACAGATATGGGATATGGGTAAGTGTGTGACCTATCTAGAAACCAGCATTTTCACATTATTGGGTTTTTAAAAAATAATTTTAATATAGTTACACAATTAATGTGTAGAACAGGTATGTTTAGAACAGGCCCTATGGACAACTCTGGATAATATGTTGAGACATCTGGCAAGCTTCAGATACCAACCTTTATATTTCTATGCTAAAATGAAATTCTTTGTTCTTATGAGAGCTGGCGCTTGGCTGTATAAAACACATTATACAGTAAGCAGGACTGGTGTTAACAGGATCCTCAATAACGTTTTTGTGGGGTAATGGCAGTGTCACAAAACAAATATATTTGGGTCTTGTGGTTTATTATGATAGTTCTAGAGCTTCTTGAAGGATTTACAGCATTTGCAATATGCTTGTTTCATTTAGAATTGGCACGAAAGCCCCACACATGATTTATATATGGTGAAAATAAACCCAGCCTCGTTTTCTCTCTCTCTCTAAAATATACCTCAGCAGCACCATTTGGAGTCTAATGATATAGTTTAATTGCTATGTGTGACTGGCTTCCTGTCAGGCGACTTTGCTCGAATTGTCTTCCAATGTACTTGGCTATATATTAAAATATCTGAGTGCTCTGGCAGTGGAGGAGTGCCGCTTGGTTTGATACAGCCAACGGCGTGTGGAAGAATTATTGCAAGCTCAAGGTCACTTACAACTTCCCATCATACAACGTGAATAGTGTCATTTGAAATCTTACATGGCGGCTTAACTTGCTAGAGCCAGGAGGGTAAAGACTTGATAATAGCATTTGTTTAACTTTATTCCCCAGTTGTAATTGAATTCTTCAGCTAGGAAACATTTGGAGGATTGCTTCCCATGGTTGGCTCTCCAGTGAACCCCAAAACAAGCAATCCAGTCTGATAATAAATGGCCTGGCATAGGGAGACTTCTGTGGAGCTCCATCTGATTGTAATGCAACTTTCCCATAATGACTAGTGACATTACTGTTCATTTTGAACCATAGGCATCATTTCACTTCTAAAAGGCTCTCCTAGAGCTTTCCATCTGAACAATTTTTTTTTTTGCTAGCATGTTACTGGAATAATCATAATGGGAGGGGAGAGAGGAAATGGCAAAAGCAGGTTTAGGAATTGCTTGGGCATAAGAACGTAAGAGCCTGCTGGATCACACCAATGGCCCATCTAGTCCAGCATCCTGTCCTCACAGGGACTACCCAGATGCCTGTGGGAAACTCATAAGCAGGTCCCGAGCACAAAAATGCGTTTCCAGCAACTGTTTTTGAGAAGCATTACTGCCTCTGACCATGGAAGCAGAGCATAGTCATTGCAACTAGTAGTCATTGATAGTCTTATCCTCCATAAATTTGCTCAATCCTCCCTTAAAGGCCATCACTGTCTCCTGTGAGAGGGAGTTCCACAGTTCAACTGTGTGAAGAATTCTTTTCTTTTATCTGCACTAGATCTAGATCAGGGGTAGGCAACCTAAGGCCCGTGGGCCAGATGCGGCCCAATTGCCTTCTAAATCCGGCCCTCGGACGGTTCGGGAATCAGCGTGTTTTTACATGAGGAGAATGTGTCCTTTTATTTAAAATGCATCTCTGGGTTATTTGTGGGCTATAGGTCTGAGGGACGGTGGACCGGCCCACGGCTGAAAAAGGTTGCTGACCCCTGATCTAGATGAACAGGCTTCAGGAATGGCAGTTATGGACCAGCAGCAGCTTCTAGGACTTACTTTAAGGGATTAACCCTGAGCGGTGTCAGTTTAAACCTGGAGATATATTCAACAAAAAGGGAGCTCTATAGAAAGCAGTATTAAGAAGAGAGCAGAAGATCAGTGTAGGGATAAATTCCAGACTAAGTTATGATGGTGCTTATAAAGAACCAGAGAGGAGATATGCATTAAGGCAGCCTTCTTCAACCTCAGGGCCCACCCTTGAGGTGAATTATTTTTCAGGAAATTTGCTGTATTTATTAGTGATATTTTCTTGTGGAACCTGAATGTGATGCTTATTGGACAAGGACAGTGCAGAGCAGATATGCTGAAACATAACACCCACTCTTCTAAGAGTGTGCTCTAATCCACCCTATGCTAACCTGCTGACCTCTAGATATTTTGGACCACAACTCCCATTATGCTGATTGTGGCTGATGGGACTTGTAGTCCAAAAAAAGGGTAACCAGGCTGGTGGAGTTTGCTCTACCCAGTGCACTCACTGTAGATTTAACCACATTTTTTTTTCCTGTCTAGAAAATACCCATGCAGCAGATAGAGCATCGGTGCCCCTTTAATCCTCACTAAGGCTACAATCCAAACCTGTATCTGAAGCCCCTGTGGGTTTGTGGAGCTACTGCCTCATTTGCAGCCTGGCCACTTGTGGTGGCAGAAGGGAGGCAGGCAGATTGAGTTCAGATCAGGCCAGTTGTTGGCCTGCACTGGCTGAGAGAGCTGCTTGGGATCCAATCCAATAGTAGATGCTGTCCAAATGCCCAGGAAAATAAAAATGTCCTTTCCTGGTGCCAAAGCGATGACCCAGTTGGCACCAAGTGAGCTCTCTGTAGACAAGGAGCTACTACAGAAAAGGCCTATTCTCTCACTACCATCCTCAGGACCTCCTCTGGAGCAGGCACACAGGGAAGTGCCTCAGGTGATGATCTCAGGGTCTGGGCAGGTGTATCTGAGGAAAAGCGGTCCTTTAGGTCAGTGTTCCCCAACCTTGGGCCTCCAGCTGTTTTTGGACTACAACTCCCATCATCCCTCGCTAGCAAGACCAGTGATCAGGGATGATGGGAATTGTAGTCCGAAAACAGCTGGAGGCCCAAGGTTGGGAAACACTGCTTTAGGTACAGGGGTCTTGAGCCATATAAGGCTTTAAAGTTCAGAGCTAGCATTTTGAGTTGGGCCCTGGCTCCTGCCTCCTGGTTTGCCTTCTGATCCTGACTTTGCCTCCATCATGGCTCAGGTTCCTGCAGGCTTGTGTCAGACTGCTGCTTGTGGCCCAGCCCTGACACCTTCCTGTCTATTCCACAACTATTTTAACACCCGCTATAGAAAACAGCTATTGTTTGGAAGTACCACCTTGACTTTTGTGCCCAGAAGGGCCGCAGCACATTAAGGTCCCATCAAGGTGTGAATTGTTCCTTGTCAGGATGGTAGAAGAAAGCATTGTTCTCCTTCTTACACGCTACTGTGTATTATTTTGGTCACTGAGGTTGATCTCTTTTGCTTGTAGCTTCACAATGACTGCACAACAGAGATGCTTTTGCTTCTGGCGCTGTTTGAATAACACTTTTGCTGTGAGCTGGCCGCGTATGCCCTCTGATATTTATATAGAAGGAATGCTTGTATTTACACCTGCCGTCTAGTGAAGGGGGCAAAAATAAACTCATCACCAGCAGCTATCATGAAAATGTCCTGGCAGTTGGTTTTCCTTGCCCATATCAGATTGATTTAAAGAAATAATTTGTTCTCCCTCTCCCCCCACCCTTTTCTTCCCGCCTGAATGACATGTGATCCATAGTTATGATGCGTTGAGGGTCAGCTGTGCCACTGTGCAATGAGGTAATAAACACAAAGACAGAAGATTAACTGTCCTGTACTGCCCACGCCCCTCAATCTTTCCTACGCAGACTGACTGGAGGACATGCAAGGACTATCAAGTAGTTAACCTGCTGAAACAGAGTGCAGCTGCAGTGATTGGCTTGTCCTTTAGTTAAAAACATATCTGGGCCCCTTAATTACAGTCCCGTAGGGCATACACATTTTAAATTAAATAAACAAACAGTGATGTCCATATAGAAAAATAGATTTAGCTGAGCTTGTGCACTGAGTGCGGATGAAAACAGAGAGAGCTCTGTTTCCCCTAGTTCTTAGAAAGGATACAAGGAAAAACTGAATGGCCGAATGAAGTCTCTGATTGTTTTCAGACAACCTGTTTATTGAATATTCATTCTGATTCATTTGTGGGAAGGTTAAATGACATTAGCTATTTATTGAGCACGCATTCTGATTTGTTCCAAGCAAATGTTACCCCACACTTTCCAATGGATTTTTCTGTCATGTTCTTTTCTGCAAAATAAAAATAAAAAAAATATTAAAATCTGAGGTTTGGGAGAAGTGGGTTTGTTGTGTAAGAGCTCCAAATCGAGTTTAATTGTACAGCCTGAATTTGGCAGTATGGGATTGAATTGCACCCCAGAATAGCAACATTCTGTAAGTACCCTAGAATATCTGTTCTGTTACTTTTGATCCTTTTTCTGTTCAACAAGGCTGTACTTTATATAACACAATAGTGTCCCTGTTTTGAATAGATTCCAAGGTGGCAGGTCAAGTTTTCACTGTCTAAACCAGGCATCGGCAACCTCCGGCCCATGGGCCGGATGCGTCCCATGAAGCCAGTTCATCCGGTCCAGGAGCCGCCCGGTCACCGAGCCGCCCGCTCGTCAAGTCCCCCGCGCGCTGCGCTAAACCGGTGCGGTGCGGGGACTCACGCAGATGCTGAAAATCGCTTCTGCGCAGGCATCTGGGCATGCGTAGAAGTGATTTCCGGTGCTGGGGGACATGCACAGACGCAATTTCCAGTATTGCGCTTCACATGTCCGGCCCACGGACGAACTCCATGGGATCGATCCGGCCCATGGCCGGATAACGTTGCCGACACCTGGTCTAAACAAAATGGAAAGTTAATGGACACATTAAGGCTATCTGGTGATTGAAGCTTTATAAAAACTTCCTACTTAGGGAAAACATAAAAACATAAAAACAAAGAGGTGGATTCTCCTATGATAACATATCATAGCAAACATGCCAGAGGCTAGACAAAAGACAAGGAGCTGCAACATCAAGTTATTTGCCTGTCAGTCATTGACAGATAGTGTGAACTTTGACCTGGCCAAGTACATTTTCAGCAGCTCCTGTGTAGAATCCCAAAACTGCAGTGCTTTTAAAATTAAAGGAATTTACCAAAATCTAAAAGTTTTTTTTTTTTAGAGAATGTCTGAAATGGAGAGGAGCTGCTTGAAAAACTTTGCTGTGCTTGTGAATTTTTCTGGTTTGGGAACTCAGAAATTAATAGTTGATAATTTTTATTCTGTTTCTACACACTTTAAGCAAATGGCAGTTCTGAATAGTGTAACTGAAATGATAGAGCTATAGCAATCCTTTGGATTTGTTGATTGATAGGACTTCCATGGTTGCAATCATTCAGGGCAACTGGGCTATGCAATGAAAAGCTGAGAAAGGGAGGCAGCAGGGCAGAATGAAATAGTGGCCTTCTGCAGTCTATTTGGAACAGCTGACATGAAAATGGATGTAATATCAATAGTATAATCAAGGCAAATTGGATTATAACCATGTGAACTCTATTTATTTATTTATTTAGGCTTCATGACCCATCATTACCTATACAAACCCTCCCTTCTTCTTCATTCAGCGCTTTCTCTAAAAATGTTGCTTTCCCCTGCCATGTTGGAGGGCTTCCTTTTGCATGTTAATGCAATATTCTGTTTCTAACCTGACAGTAATAGATTAAAGAATATGTAAAGTGCTCATTTCTGCCCTAATGTGATTCCAGCCATACAGACAACTTGAAAGAACATGTCTAAACAGACCAGCTCCTGAGCATTTTTTTTCACGCAGAATCCAATTGAAATAATTTCAAATGTGAAGTGTCTGCTCCATTTTCCGCCTTTTAGCTTTGATGGAATTTTCTTTCCTGCAGGAGGACTTTGAGGTTTGTTCTCTTTAGGGGAATTAAAAACAAAACACCAATCCTGCTGTTTGCTTTAGTCTGCTAATTATTTCAACCTCCCCCCCTCCCCTTGAAGATGAGCCATATTTTAATTGCTGTATGAAAGTTTTGTCTTGATTAGATGGGAGGCTTCGGTGCCTTTTTAAAGGATGCAAATGGAAAGTTCTAACTTTCCCCCTCTCCCTTTTGGCTCTTGTTCCTTCCTGCGCATCTGTGCAGCAGAAGCAGAGGTACAAAAGAGGAGACAGGAGAAGAGCAGGGTACATACTGAAAACTTGACAAAGTAGCAAGCGTACAGCGCCTCTTCTGAATTGCTAGCTCCCTTGTGCCTGGACGCCAGATGGTGCGCCGCACTGCAAAACTCTTTTAACAACCTGCATGTCAGGTAGGCATAGTGATGGGAACAGATTGTTTCTGTCTTCAGGTGCAGGCTTGTAAAATAATCTCACAGATATTCACAGTGAAGCCTTTTAAGGGTGCATGGTTGTGGTTTTCTTAGGCCTGTAAAGCTGCCTCTCACTCTTAAAGGGACCCCTGACCATTAGGTCCAGTTGCGGATGACTCTGGGGTTGCGGCGCTCATCTCGCTTTATTGGCAGAGGGAGCCGGCGTACAGCTTACGGGTCATGTGGCCAGCATGACTAAGTGGCTTCTGGCAAACCAGAGCAGCGCATGGAAACGCCGTTTACCTTCCCGCCACAGCGGTACCTATTTATCTACTTGCACTTTGCGCTTTCGAACTGCTAGGTTGGCAGGAGCAGGGACCAAACAACAGGAGCTCACCCCGTTGCGGGGATTTGAAACGCCAACCTTCTGATTGGCAAGCCCTAGGCTCTGTGGTTTAAGCCACAGCGCCACATGTGTCCGCCTCTTGCTCTTACTATGCAATAAAAGTGCAAATGTTAAGGGTGCAACTTGAAGTGACATGGGTGATTCATTATCAGGAATTATAATAATAATTCCATTGTCCCACTCCAAATTGGATCAGGGCTGTGGAACGGGGTATTTGACCCCCCCATTTCCCACCTTAAAATCACCCCCTTCCCTGAGCTGCTATTGGAGGATTTTAAGCAGAGGTTGAATGGCCATCAGTCATGAATGTTTTAGTTGAGATTTCTGCATTGCAGGGGTTGGGGGTCCCTTCCAACTCTATGATTCTGTCCCATGAGAGAGAGAGAGAGAGAGAGAGAGAGAGAGAGAGAGAGAGAGAGAGAAAATGCAATGAAATACATTTTGATACAAGCCAACATTTACTGCTTCACTAAACAGCAGCTATCCAAGGCATTGCAAGCTGGCCTCCTATGCATAGAGAAGAGTGTGCCTATAAATACGGTAAATAGCCTTTCTAAATCCACTGTCACTGCACATTTCTTTGAAGGCCTGGAACACATGCAAAGACATGCTATAGAGGAAATAATGACAAGGGTGCCTTTGGATGAGAAGCGGCAGATTTGCTAAAATTGGAATGCAGTGGATGATGGGGACCAAAATTGGAGAAGCAGGCTAAGGCTTTCTTTGAGTGCACTGGTTTGCTAGGAGCACATCCCAGAATGTCTAGGACTGGAACTGATCTGGTCCCAGAAGGTTTTATTTAGGGCAGGGATGGGGAACCTAACATTTCCTAGACCTTCTGTTCTAATTGAGGCATTTCCACCTGGACCCAAAGAGGCAGGCTTCTGGTTCTGTAATGGTCAGACATTGATAGACAGCTCTCCAGTGCTTCCCTAGATTCACTGATTCAGCCACTGACATTTGGCATTAGTTTGTAAAATTATGCTAGGACTGATCACGTGAACCAACCCCTCAATGTTGAAAGAATGTATGAGGGGGGCCACATGGGCTAGTCTTGTCTCTGGTCACTGACACATGCCATGGCCATGATCCCACTTACATATCTGAAGCACAACAGAAAGGATTCTATTCCGGCACATTAGTACACATGAAGGATGGAGGATCACCTCTCATTTGGAAGAGATCTATGAGCATACTGATGTACATGTGCAGAGTCCTTCCCACTTTGGATGTATTCTGAATGAATGGATGTGCTATGGCAATGGAGTGCAGCATTGGACGTGGGGCTAGCTCATGCAGGCCTATAACCTCATCATGCATTTTTTCAACATATGTATGTGTGTGAGAGAGAACCTCCCTAATGTTTTAGGGTTTTAGGATCCATTGGATTTGTTGGTCTAAATGGTTTTTACTGGAGGTCCTGCTTCCACTTTTCAGGGTAGTGGCTTCCCATTGATTGTACAGGGATTCGAAATCCCATATGCAGAGATGCACTCTGGAGGAGTTCTTCTCCACATGCTTGGGAACCCAAGAAAAGTAGGATTACTGAACATGCAGAGAAGCACCCCCCCCATGTAGAGTTGAATCTTTTTCAGACAGGGCAGTGAGCATGGGTACATCTGGGGGTGGAGTCAGATGTGATTATGGCCCTCTTTATCTGTGCTTTAAAACATCTGAGAAATGTTCAGGTGAGTGGCAATGCAAAGAAGTGGCTATAGAAAGAAGGGGAATGATTCTGACTTTGCCCCTTGGACACAGCTGATTTGGCCCCTGAACAGTAACCCCAGCAGAGGTTTTGGCAGGGGAGAAGCCCCAGCAAACACTGAGGTGTCCATCACTAGTTCTGGAGAAGGTAGCTATGCCCGTGTCCTTGCAGTTGGATGACTTCTCCCCTGAACTAGCGCAGTATTATCTACACTGACTGGCAGCAGGACTTCAGGGTTTCAGGCAGGGTTCTCTCTCAGCCCTACCTGGAGAGGCCAGGCATTGAACAAAGGCAGATGCTTTACCACTAAATTATGGCCCTTTCCCAGGTGAGTCTGCTCTTTGACCTGATCCACAAGTTCTCTCTGTGGGGAGCTCTCCGTGGTCCTGATTCTCAGCTGCCTGACCTACAGCATACCAGTGGTTCCCACCCAAGCAGCATATCTCCCACAGGCTCCTGCCTGGAACAGAAGAGACTCCCATAACGTGTAGATCCTGCTCATATCCCTGTTTTGCTTTTCATTTTTATGAGCGAAGTTAAATCAGAGAATTTCTCCCACTTCAGATAGGCAGCATTATGTTAGCTTGCCTTTCCAATACATGTTTTTGGTGATAAATCAAGTGCATCTTGCACGTACCTCAGTTCATTACTGAACAGACTATGGGTACAGCAGGATCCCAAGCTTCCACTTTACAGCTTTTGCCCTAGCTTACACAAATACCCAAACCTTATAGACCATGGGAACCAGACTGTACACTAGTCCCATGATGGCTTCCTAGTTTCTGACCTTGCAATTCAGGTCTCAGAACAGAACATATGAATGTATTGAGACTTAAGCTGGAGTATTAAGGCCTTTGCTGAGAAAGTTGCTATATATCATACCATCTGGACTCCAGAGGGAGAAGACCAATCCGTTTAGAGCTAAGATGCCTGAGTGGGAAAGTTGAGGAGGTCTCGGAATGATTGACGCTGATAGATATTTCTCTCCACTTTGATGACACCTGAGCAGTCCCTTAGCTCAGAGCAAATAAGGGTCACGGAGAAGACTGCTTTTGCCATATTATCTACTGGTATGATAATGAGCCCTAGCTTTCTAGAGGACAGGATGCTATATTTAGATAACCAATTCCATTCATAAACCAGGTTTGCTACAGCAGCTTATTTTTAGCAACTAGGCAGGAAGATTTCCTAGGGTCTGTTAGAAAAAATAGAGGAGAATTCAGATTCATCGTTCAACAGTTGCACTGAAAGACTTGGACTTTGGACTTGGCAAACTGACTTGCTGCCACATAGGCCAAGGGTTCAGGACACCCAGTCTCCATTGCAGCTATGCAGGAAAGTATTTGTGAAAATTACACGAGTGATCCAACTAATCATTTTAACTGCTTCAATTAGTTTTGGTGGGTTCATATCTCCACTCAGTCTTCTTCCTCTTCATAGCCATTTTAGTGGTTCATAACAAACATTGTTCCCCCTTTGTACCCATATTGGGACTCAGTTGTTGTTTTGCTAACTCCATCTGCTAATTAAACCACAGTGCAACATCAGTGGGGCTTGTCACAACTATGGGTCCATAATAGAAAAGTTGGGACCAAGATACCAAAATATCACACCTCCATGGGGACACTTGCTTACGCAATCAGGAACATCACTAGGCCTGGTGACAAGTCCCAAAGCAACAGGACAGTAATAAAAACAATGGAAGACTTATCAATTGCAACCTCAATGAAATAGCCTTTGAATAAAAAGCCATAATAATAATAATAATAATAATAATAATAATAATAATAATAATAATTTATTTGTATCCTGCCCATCTGGCTGAGTTTCCCCAGCCACTCTGGGCGGCTCCCAATCGAGTGTTAAAAACAATACAGCATTAAATATTAAAAACTTCCCTAAACAGGGCTGCCTTCTTAATATTAGATATATAAAAACCAGTTTTACCATTTATAAGGTGATTGCAGTCCAAACACACTATTTAGCTTCTAGGCAGAACTAGCTAACTTTATTATCTGCCTCTCATTTTAACTTTTCTTTGAGGGACTCCATCTTACAGGTATAAGCCAACTAGTTCAAAAGGTTATGCTAGCTCAAATGCCACACCTCCTTAAAGGTGAGATGCCCAGGTCTGCCACAAATGGCTATGCTCATTATTTGTATGCTCTTTTCATAGCAGCTGGCTTCATTTGAAATTTCATAAGATTTGTGGCTTCTATCATTTTACCTCTTCATCTGGAGGGAATAAGAAACATAGCTGTGTTCTATTGTCTCCTATGTTACTAAGTAATGAGAATATGCATGTTACTTCTCTACTTCCTTTCTTCCCTCCGCTTGAAGATGAAGGCAAATTCCTGAAATAGTACAAGATGCAACCAGTCCCATCCTACATTCAGATTATGCATAAATGGCAGTATCGGGGTGGGGAACAGTCAGTATGTCATCTCTTTTGTTTATTGGCAAAAATGGCAGATCTTTGTGAGATTTCCTGCTACTGTTGCCCAGAATTAAACTGTGGAAGAATAAACTGTGGCAGAATCATATTTATTTTACCAACATTATGGAATAATTGATTGGTCTGACATTAGACATACAGACCTAGTGAAATAATAGATAATCCCAGAGACCACAATGTACAGAGGTGATGTATGATTTAATAACTTCTTCAAAAACAGTACATTTAAACAGCAGAAACAAAGAAAATAGTGAGATTCAACTTTATTATATTAGTACTGGTAGTGTCTACTCTTTATCCCAAGGAGTCACATTTGTCAGAAATAATGTCAGGACAATATGACACATATCCTCCAGCAATGTCAAATGGCACCAGGCATGACCTCTTCTGTCTCTGAACAGCATACAGATCATCCCAATGTTACATGAAATGGAAGCCCAAGGCTAACATCTTCACATTTTTTATATTGATCCATTTTTTTTGAGACTCGGTGGAGTCTCCGGATCAGACTTTTAGAGTACAACATTTTTGATAAAGAAAACACATCTGGTGCACACCTACTATTTATTCAGTAAATGGATGCTCAGGATCAAGTCTTACCATTCCGATATAATTAAAGAAAAGGCCTTTAAAATGTAGTTATGATGTCATATGCCAAGCAAAAGAATAAAAGGTTTGAATTTCCCTAATGTCAATGAAGAGAGAAAAATAGGACAACTGGGAGAGCTTACTCTTACCTGTCTAGGAAGCCAGGTAGCAGGTGGCAAGAACCAGTGATAGAGTGGCTGTCTTGTTTGCAGAGAGCCCCCAGTTCAATCCCTGGCATCTCCAGGTAGGGCAAGGAGAGACGTCTGTCTGAAAACCAGGGGAGTCGCAAAATCCTTATAACTTTCAGTGCTGTGTGTCAACTGTTGTTTTCTTGTTTATGATGGTTACAATGGGCGGTATCCAACTAACTCATTCCATCAAAGCAAGGATTTTTGTTATGCATTGGACCCCCCATGACCCCATAAAACTGTTCTGGGTTTCGCCCCAAGCTGCCACAGCATATTTGGGGACAGTGTCGGTGCATTTGGAGAGATAAGAGGGGGAGTTCTGGGTTCAAGCAGAAATTCTTTCACAGATGGAACTAGCCAGTGGAGGCTGGTCCATTAGGGCAACTGCCCCACCAGCCTCAGCCTGCCCTCAGCCAGTGCCCACCTGCCTGCTTTTCTGTAACCAGTCCCGGAGGTGTCACTGGTTGTCCTTCGCCTCTTCCTTGTCAGTGTTGCCCTTGTAGAAAACTGCAGGAAGGAGGAGGCGGACAAAACAGGAAGTGTTGAGCTCTGCCTGTCTTTGGCTCTAGCGCCACCTGCTGTTGGTCTCTTGCCTTCTGCCCTATTAGCCCCAGGGTTAAATACCCTGGGTATAATGGGATGCAGGCGGTGCTGTGGTCTAAATCACTGAGCCTCTAGGGCTTGCTGATCAGAAGGTTGGCAGTTCAAATCCCCGTGACGGGGTGAGCTCCCGTTGCTCTGTCCCAGCTCTTGCCAACCTAGCAGTTCGAAAGCACGTCAAAGTGCAAGTAGAAAAACAGGTACCCCTGTGGCGGGAAGGTAAACGGCGTTTCCATGAGCTGCTCTGGTTTCCGTCACAGTGTTCCTTTGCACCAGAAGCTGTTTAGTCATGCTGGTCACATGACTTGGAAAGCTGTCTGTGGACAAACACCGACTCCTTTGGCCGGAAAGCAAGATGAGCGCCGCAACCCCATAGTCGCATTTGACTGGACTTAACCGCCCAGGAGTCCTTTACCTTTACCCTTACCCTGGGTATTTAAAAATGAATGGGGCACTTTGCAAGAACTTTGAAGCTGGAAACATTGTGATTTCTATAAACATGACCCCTTCATTGCTGATGAGCGATGTACCGTATATTCCGGCGTATAAGACGACTGGGCATATAAGCCGACCCCCAAATTTTCCTGTTAAAATATAGAGTGTGGGATATACTCACCGTATAAGAAATACGACCCGGCGTATAAGACGACCCCCGACTTTTGAGAAGATTTTCCTGGGTTAAAAAGTAGTCTTATACGCAGGAATATACAGTATGTATTTTGCCCTCAGACAACTATGGCTGTTCACACCAATGCAAAAAATGAATGTGTATGCACTCTTTAGGCACACTGCTTTGGAAATCAAGTATTATTGATCAAAACATGGAAGGCAAGGAATCTACCTAATGGACACCAGGATGGCTTCACCCAGACTCTCATTGGCAGCATTTCAGTGTTTCATTTTCAGCATGCATTTTTTTTTTAACTTTTCCCTCTGTTTCTGATGGTTTGAAACATGTTTTCTCACTGTTTGTTTTTTGTTTGATTATATTGTGTATTGGGTTGTTATATTATAAGATATTGTAAGCCGCCTTGAGTGGGTGTTTTGTGTAGAAAGGCGAGTTTTAAATCTTAATAGCAATAAAATAGATGAGACAGAAGCTGGTGCACTTCTATTCTCTGCAAGCCTTTTTATTTTTTATTTTTTTTAGACTGCAGCCAATTTGCAGTAATTAATGTGATAAGGACAGCAGCTGCAGCCTTCTTTAATTCCTCAGTCTTAGAGCAGAGATAGAAAATGGATTAGTTAGAGATAAATATAGCTTTCAGCATTTTCTCATGAGAACAGACCCTGCCGAAATATTGCATTTTTTGTAGCATGAGTTGGATGTTGGTATGATGAAAGTAATTCGCCTTTGCCTCAGGGACTTATCCAGTTTGAACTGAATGGAAACAAATAATGCTGGTTTATTTTAAATAAAACAGGAAATAAACTCTGATTCAAAGAGTCCACTGTGGGTTGTTTCTGATGAACCACAAACTCTGTAACCAAGACAGTTCTATATTTGAATGAATGTAGACTTTCATGTATCTTTCAGAAGAATTAGGAAAAAAGCAAGGCTTCAGGTAGACAGGAAAATCAGACCTAGGCTATATTCATGTTTTAGTATATACAGTGGTACCTCAGGTTAAGTACGCTTCAGGTTAAGTACAGTACTCTTCAGGTTAAGAACGGACCTCCGGAACGAATTAAGTACTTAACCCGAGGTACCACTGTACTGGTTTACTGTGTCAGGAATGAGCTTTAGGCAAGTCTCTGATTCACACACCTCCCCTGCCATCTCTTCTTCTGGTATTAGCATAAGGAGATCAGAAGCTTTCTCTTCCAATTTCAATTAACCACAGTTTATTGTTATGTCTGAACACTAAACTGTAGTTAATCTTAACTATGGTTTGTTGAAACCAGTCAGTTTCATTACTCATGGCTTGCAGTTGGCTTGTTTCAAACAAACTACAGCTTAGAGTAACCACAGTATGTTAGATTTTGATGACACAACAAGCTCTTGTTAATAAAAAATGGAAATGAAAGCTTCCAAATTCTTCCTTGCAGCTGTACCAGAAATGGAGGGGAAGGGAGATGCACAATTGAGGCTTGTCTAGGCTAATCCTTGACACAGCCACCTATGGTTTAACATGGCATCTGAGTGCAACCACACAGTGGTGAATGGTGGTTATAGTTTCAAAGGAAGATGTAAAACTCTTCAAATAAAACAATATGAACCTGTTCATTTCCTTCTCAAACTATAAGTAATTTCCCATTAGGAGGTGTGTATTTGTTCTTATGCTGAATTAAAAAAGAGAGGGAAATATGAGGTCTATGAGATAAGTTGGTTGCTCACCAACTTTTGTGTTGATCAGTGAACAAAGTCTTAAGACTTCATTTGGTTATGAATGACTGGCTTTTTTTTGTGGGGGGAGCAGAAATGTGGGACACAAAGTGGGATACAGTTGTACCTTGGAAGTTGAATGGAATCCGTTCCGGAAGTCCGTTCGACTTCCAAAACGTTCGGAATCCAAAGCACGGCTTCTGATTGGCCGCAGGAAACTGGAAGGACATTCAGCTTCCAAAAATAGTTCGCAAACAGGAACAGTCACTTCTGGGTTTGCGGCGATCATGAGCCAAAACATTCAAGAACTAAGCTGTTCGAAAACCAAGGTATGAATGTATAAGGTGCCTTAAATTAAGAGAGGGAAAACAGGTAGGGAGAGGGACGCTTTGTGCACTGTGTATACATTGTGTATACTGCAAGGGAATATTCTCAAAGGATATTTTAGTGTGACAATAGATCATCACCATCATCATCATCATCATCATCATCTTATTTATATGCTGCGCATCTGACTGGGTTGCTGCAGCCACTCTGTTTGATAGTATGCCTCTCTCTCTCTCTCTCTCTCTCTCTCTCTCTCTCTCTCTCTCTCTCTCTCTCTCTCATAGAAGCCATTCCATTTGCTTCATGCTGCATTGGAGGAGCAGGAATGCAATGCACAGACACAAAGCCTGATTTTATTTAAAGAAAGTTGGTTACCAAAAGCTTGACATTTGTTCACTTAATGTTTAGTAATCTGTTGTGTAATGTATTGTGTTACAATGATTTCCTTCTAGGCTAGCCACTTTTAATATTCCATACACTTGGATTGCAAAAGAATCTAGCAATGAACAACAAATGATGGTGTGAAACATAAATAGGTATGTTTTAAATGGGTCTACTAATTCAGCTGAATCTCATTTTGAGAAATGGTGACATAACTTTGCCATCTTACCCTGCAGTGAAACATCAGATTGATATTTCCTGGCTCCAGTTGTTTGTGATGCAGACCATGTCCAGTTATTATAGGGAGCTCTTACAACCAGCATTGCCTTTATATAAACCTCCATATGGCACTTCTAGGAAGTGCATAGATGTATGCAGTTTTGTTTTTGGTCATTTCACACTGAAAATACAATTTGACTTGGCTGTCAGACAGACACAATCTGTCATATTCCTTCTATAGGACCTGGACTTGATCCAAATGGATACATTCAAGAACATTATCCCATAAAATTGGAGGCTAAGCTTCCAATTTCAATATATAGGAAGGCTACAATTCTGTGGGTTTTGGCACCCTCTGCTTTTTCAACTGAACAGCCTGTTTCTGTGATTAGTACACTTTATTGCTTTATCACAAAATAAGGCTGAAAACAATCTCAGTAAAGGAACAGATGGCTTTGCCACACTTCCTAGAAAGGGCAGTTCCCACTCAAAACGGGACATTTTGCAGATCATTAGGATGGTTTCTATAACATTTCTCTGAATCCAACCTATACAAGCAGTAAATACTCAAGTAAATTTGTGAGAATAATGCTGCAACACTTCCTGAATAAAATAACAACACACCACTGGTTAGAATAATAGAACTGTAGAGTTGGAAGACACCCTGAGGGTCATTTGGTCCAAACTTTGGCAATGCAGGAATCTCAACTAGATCACGCATGACAGATGGCCACCCAACCACCAAGGAAGGAGAGTCTGCCACCTCTCATGGGAGTCTGTTCCACTGTTGAACAGCTCTTAGTGTCAGAAAGTTCTTCCTGATGTTTAGTTGGAATCTCTTTTCTTGTAACTTGAAGCTATTGGATCAGTTCCTAGCCTCTGGAATAGGAGAAAAAAAGCTTGTTCTTTCTTCCAGGTGACAGCCCTTTAGATATTAGAAGATAGCTAGCCTATCTCCTCTCAGCCTCCTCTTTACCAGGCTAGACACCAGCTCAACCATTCCTCATAAACTTTGGTTTCCAGACCCTTGATCATTTGTCGCCTTCCTCTGGACACATTCCAGCTTTTGTATATTTTTCTTAAATTGTGGTACCCAGAACTGGACACAGTACTCCAGGTGTGGTCTGACCAAGGCAGAACAGAGCGGTACTATTACTTTCCTTGATCAGGAGACCTGTGGTGTAGGAAGGGTGGGGCGATGGGGGCGGGGCGCCCTGGGTTCCAGCCGGGGGTGTGTGTGACACTCTGTGCCACCCCCCCACGAATGCGACTCCCAAGCCGCCAGCAAAAAACCTTTCTTGCCGCGGCTGACTTCGCTCGATCGGCTGCCGCAAATTTTTTTCCTCCCTTCCTTCTGTGCCCTGGTTGGGCGGAGCCATGGGGGCAAGGGGCGGGCAAGCGAGGCATCACGATTGTGGCTGGTGTGACGCCCCTCGCTGGCCCACCCCCATGGCTCCGCCCAACCAGGGAACAGAAAGGAAGGGAGAAAAAACCGTGCGACGGCCGAGCGAGCGAAGCCAGCTGCGAAGCCAGCCGCGGTGGCCAAGGAGCAGACTGCGCTTCATAGTGCATTCGTCGTGATGTCACGACGCATACGCTATGGAGTGACGCCCCGCCCCCGGAGGGTTCCACTTGGCTTGCCGACCCCGGCAGCCAAGCGGCTCGCTATGCCACTGCAGGAGACTATACTTCTGTTGATGCAGCCTAGAATAGCATTAGCTTTTTTAAAACTGCTGTATTGACTTGTGTTAAGCTTGTGATCTACCAAGACCCCTAGATCCTTCTCATAAGTACTACTGGCAATCCAGGTGTCTCTGATCACTGGCGGAGGAACGGGGGGGCAGGGGAATGCACCGCCCCCGGCACCATCGCGGAGGGGGGTACCATTGTGGCTGCCCCCCAGACACACACCGTGCACCCCCCACCATGCTGGGTGCCATGCCCCTGCGGGTGGCGTGCCATGTCCCCGCGGGCAGCATGCCACGCCCCTGGGACGCACCCCACACCCCACAGGTGACATGCCATGCCCCCGGGACGCGCGTCACACCCCCAGGGACACGTGCCAGCCACGCCCCCACCTGCTCTCCGCCCCCAGTGCTGGAGCATGCAGCTTTGCCACTGTCTCCGATCTTATACAGTTCCATGTATTGTGTGCCACATGACCCAGAAAGCTGTCTGTGGACAAACACCAGCTGCCTTGGCCTGAAAGTGAGATGAGCGCCACAACCCCATAGTTGCCTTTGACTGGACTTAACCATCCAGGGGTCCTTTACCTTTTTTACCTTACTTGCACCATATATTATTCCTGCATGAACAGGGGGGGGGGACTGTAAGAGCAATCAGCTGAACACACTTACATCTCTCTCCAGTTCTTTCCACTCAGTGTGAGAAGGTTGGGGGTTAGACTGGCACATGTGGCCTTGTGCCCCCTCCATGGATAGATTTAGAAGCACCTGAACGCATCTGTCGTCTACTTTGCAGAAGCATCAGCAATGTTATAAATAAAATAAACAGAAAGAAGCCTTTTATTCTTTTGCACTTGACAAGATCATGATCTTTAGAGAAAATTTTATTTGAAAGAATAAGTAGGCTGTAGCCCAAACCATCACTGAGCCCAAACCAAACTGAGACTATTTGCAGACAAGCTACTAAACAGTATTCTTTTTTTTTTTTTTTTTTTTTTTAAATAATTTTTATTGATTTTACAATATTGTCTGGCCCCGATTCAGGCCAGCTCACTTGTATTACAATCATTGTCATGCTTCCTCTCGCCCACTCCATTATTTTCCATCTGCTAGCATTTAACAATTTTTAACAGGTTCCTAATTTCATAATCAAATAATTATTTTCCTAATATCCATCTTCAATCTTTAAACATCATATATCTTAAATCACTTATATATCTTCATCTACATCCCTCTTGCCTCCCCTGGTCCCCGGGTACGCAGCTGTTATTTGCATTGTTCACTACTTATCATACTTATCATCTTAAACATAAAGATACTTATCTTTCACTTATATATCATGACATTTGAGCAGTCCCTGGCGTGTCCATAAATCAAAAACCATAAATCCACAAGTCAGGCCATACTTTAACAGTTCTTATCCTATTCCTGCTGGTGGAGAAGCCCAGAACCAGCATGAGTCCTGCATTGCGTCCTCCAGAGAGGCCTTTTCCAAAAACTGTGTCCAGCCTTCCCAATTCATCTTCGGTTCGTCTCGGCTTTCCTTCGGCTGCTTGTCAGAGGGTGTCAGTGTGCTGTTTTTTCTTATGGTTCTTCTCTTGCTTCTTGGGGTAACAGCACATTTTCTTTTCCGGTTGTAGAATCTTTTCCTGCAGCTGATGTTTGGCAAAATAATCTTTCGTTGTCTAGCCTTGACGGGTCCTGTCACTTCCTTAGTTATTTGTACATCTGGTTCAGCCGGCACAGTGTTTGGGTTTTGCCTTATCTCATCCACAGTCTTTCCCATCGCATTCCTCTCTCTCAGTTCCGCAATGTATTCCTGCATCTTCTCCAGCACAGTTTGCCAAGTAATATCCGGTTTCATCGCCATTTTCTTTAATCACAGTTTTTATACTTTTAAAACTTTAAAAACTTTTTCCAACTTTTTCTTCTTATAACACTTCACAAACTTTTCAGCTTAAAAATAAACCACAAATCTATCACAGTTCCCTCTGCTTCCCTCAGGACCAGGGGAGGCTTAAGGGTTAATTTAAAGCCATATAACAAAAGAGTCAATTCAGTCCTTTTCAGTGCAACTGTATCTATTTCCTGCTTCACTGTAACAATGGAAAGGAACGGACCTCCGTGTTTGCGTTCCAATCCAGTCCAAATTTAGTCCAAATTTCCTTTTTGTTGCATTTTACTCACGATTCCAATTTGCAGGTCTTGGAGAAATCAGCGTGCTCCGAGGAGTCGGTCTCGCAGCTTCGCCCGACGGGGAGTTAGCGGACCCTGTGGCTCCGCCGCCCGCTCGCACTCGGGAGCCCTTGTTACGGTCTCCCGGGGAGCAGGTCCGGCGTCCGAGCCTGTGCAGGTCCTGTGGACCCCGGGACGCCCTTCCCGGGGGTTTTGAGGATCGCGGCGCTGGCGCGATGTCCCCTTTTCCCAGTCGGACGGGGGAATGTCAGGAGCGACATGTCCCCCCGACCGTCTCCTCCGGCATCGCCGACCGGAAGCCTACTAAACAGTATTCTTAGTGGGATGCAGTCGCTAGAATATTAGGCTGTGACTTTCTTGTAGCTTTAAAACTCACTAGTTAGTTTTGGCCAAAATATTCTCTCTCAGTTTAGCTTACCTGTCATGATGTCTTGATGTATCTACAAGTTAAAATGTCTTGTAGGATGCAGGATAAATAGAGGCTTGACTTCATGCACAAGCACACAAACATATAGTGAGGTACCTGCACGTGCCATGGTTCAAATGGTTATGCATATTAATACAAAAAAGCAGTTCAATCAATCAATCAATCAATAAAATTTTATTTGACCGTCAGTCAGAAAGCACATATTATCCATACAAAAGTTAAAACGTCTAAACATCTGGAAAAGCATGACACTTAGAAACAGCGAAAAGTATATTATACATTTATACAGTGGTTCCGCTCCTTCCTCCTGGGCCGTGTTCAGAAAGTGGTGGTGGGGGATGAGTGTTCAGACCCCTGGGCTCTCATTTGTGGGGTGCCTCAGGGTTCCGTCCTCTCCCCCATGCTTTTTAATATCTATATGAAGCCACTGGGAGAGATCATCAGGGGGTTTGGGCTGGGTGTTCATCAGTATGCGGATGACACCCAGCTCTACCTCTCTTTCAAATCAGAACCAGTGAAGGCAGTGAAGGTCCTGTGTGAGTGCCTGGAGGCGGTTGGAGGATGGATGGCGGCTAACAGCCAACAGGTTGAATCCTGACAAGACAGAAGTACTGTTTTTGGGGGACAGGGTGCGAGCGGGTGTGGGGGACTCCCTGGTCCTGAATGGGGTAACTGTGCCCCTGAAGGACCAGGTACGCAGCCTGGGAGTCATTTTAGACTCACAGCTGTCCATGGAAGTGCAGATTAATTCTGTGTCCAGGGCGGCTGTCTACCAGCTCCATCTGGTACGCAGGCTGAGACCCTACCTGCCCACAGACTGTCTTGCCAGAGTGGTGCATGCTCTAGTTATCTCCCGCTTGGACTACTGCAATGCGCTCTACGTGGGGCTACCTTTGAAGGTGACCCGGAAACTGCAATTAATCCAGAATGCGGCAGCTAGACTGGTGACTGGGAGTGGCCGCCGGGACCACATAACATCGGTCCTGAGAGATCTACATTGGCTCCCAGTACGTTTCCGAGCACAATTCAAAGTGTTGGTGCTGACCTTTAAAGCCCTAAATGGCCTCGGTCCTGTATACCTGAAGGAGCGTCTCCACCCCCACCATTCAGCCCGGACACTGAGGCCCACCGCCGAGGGCCTTCTGGCAGTTCCCTCACTGCGAGAAGCAAAGCTACAGGGAACCAGGCAGAGGGCCTTCTCGGTAGTGCCGCCCGCCCTGTGGAACGCCCTCCCATCAGAGGTCAAAGTGATTAACAACTATCTAACATTTAGGAAATACCTGAAGGCAGCCCTGTTTAGGGAAGTTTTTAATCTGTAATATGTTAATGTATTGTTTTTTAATATTTGCTGGAAGCCGCCCAGAGTGGCTGGGGAGACCCAGCCAGATGGGCGGGGTACAAATAATAATAATAATAATAATAATAATAATAATAATAATAATAATAATAATTTATTATTTGTACCCCGCCCATCTGACCGGGTCCCCCCAGCCACTCTGGGCGGCCTCCAACAAACACTAAAATACATTGAAATATTACAGATTAAAAACTTCCCTAAACAGGGCTGCCTTCAGGTATTTCCTAAATGTTATTATTATTATTATTACATTTAGACCTGTGTCAATACAGTCAATTTTAGCCTTACGATGCTTAAAGGCCAAAAAAAGAAATTTGGCCACCGAGAAGGTTGTTGTTCCAGTGAAGTTGTTCAGCAAATACAAAACCAGTCTTTCTCTGTCTACTGGGCTATGTTGGCATAGGAGTGGAGCTATAAGTTTTTGTCTAAGATCTGCATAGAATGGGCAGATCAAAAGAATATGTTCAGTTGACTCAACCACTCCCAGAGCACAGGAGCAAAGTCTCTGGACGTATGGGACTCCCCTGAACCTTCCCCACAAAACAAAAAAGCAGTTTAAAACAAACCAAGGCCTTCAGTGAGAAATGCAGTAGGTGATCAGAATTGTGTGGAAGGTACCTCAAATATCCTCAAATCAATTAGGGCTTGGGGTGCAATAAACACCACATAGAATTGTGTAGGAAACTAATTGGAACTTGGAGGCCGATGCCAATGGCACAAAACTGGTGTGTCCTGCCTGGAAAGCAGATTCTAGAAATCACTGTGGTCACTTGCATTTAACACCAGCTGCTTTTCAGAGGCAGACCCACCAAGACTGTGCTCAGTCAAGCCAGTCTTGTGTGCTACACTGGAAAAATACTAAATGTTCACTTATTTTATATTGCATCAGTCTCAGTTTTGCCATGAGTTCCACATTGTTTGTGCAATTAATAGCTTTCAGTTAAACGCTGAAATGTCTCTGCTCCTCGTACAACAGTTTAGGTGCGACTAGCTAAAGAGCTGATGCAAGTGTTGAATTTAAGCATTGGGAAAGAAGAAGCCAATGTACAGTGTAATAAATAAAATCAAACAAGACTGACATTGTTAGCAGACTTTTCATTTAGGCTTCCTGGCAAATAATACTAAATAAAACATTCTGTAAATGCCCCTTTGCTCTTAGCTTTTAAAATATGGGGCAAATAGAGAGAAGAGAGAAGGGGGGCGGGGAAGAAACCCAGGCAAGAGGTTTGCTGGCTTCACTTGCTTTATGCTGGATTTTTCAAAGAGATTACTAGTCCAAGAGATCATTTCAAGATTCAGATATCCATTCCCTGCACCATTACCCATTTTAAAAATAGAAAGTCTATTATAACTATAAGGGCAATGCTCTGTGAACGAATGGACTATGTGACAGATTGTGGACTTTTGCATACTCTTCATAAATAGAAAAGCACGCCCCCCCTTTGAATGCCTTATGCTAATAGAAATGTGCTTAGTTTATTATATGTTCTGGGGGGGGGGAGAGAGAAATTACTACCATACTGATTTTCTGTGGGGAGAATAGATAAAATAGGATTTGCATGAACAAGAAGAGCAATATGCAATTAACTTTTCATATCACACATTTTGACATAGAAAAGCTAACTTAAATATACTGTAGTATTAGCTGCTTTATACCACTGCTCAATTAAAGATGGAAAAACCTACAAAAAAAAAATTCTTGCTAGATAAGAGTTCCTATCTACCATAGAGGCTCAAACTATGTGTAGAGGCCTACATTGCAGGGAGCCAGGAACTTAGGTAGAGCACTTTGCTTTCGTAAGCTCTATTGAGCTATCATTTTCCCTCCTCTCTCTATCTCAGCTGAGAAAGTGTGGGAAGTGGGCAGGGGGGAGAGATCTGACCGCTCTCTAGAGCTGGGTCTTTTGGAGCTTCGGAGCTCTTAGAAAAAGGTCAAAGCACCTGAACAGGACCAAGCTCCAGATTATAGGTTCTAGGATCTGGGACATTTTGTGGGGAAGTGGATCTCCCAGTCCTAAGAATCACACAGCTGAGGGAGTACAAAGGCAGAAGAAGGGAGAGGTGTGTGTGTGTGTGTGGAGAATGAATATTTTCTTGTATTCTAGTGTACACAATTCATCAAAAGGGTATTTGATTTTGGCTCTACAATTTCATCATCAATATTTTGACACAGCAACTTAAACATTCCTGGGGCAGGGGAAACAAATACACTTATGCTGAAATAGCTCTTCTCTCCCTCCCCTATTAAAATTAGTCACTAGATTTCTCTTATAAGCCAATTGTTGTAGGTTAGGTTTACATCTTCACCATCTGCCAACTTTATCCACACGTGGGCAACACACATCATATATTGCACCCTGCACATGGTGTGTGTGTGTGTGTGTGTGTGTAGCAATCTGCCTCATGAAGCTGCTTGTAACTTTTTTCAACTTTCTCTGAAGTTGTTAGTTTCTTTAATTTCTACAAGCAACTGACAACCTAGGCTACAACTCTAGCTTAACCCCAATATATATATAGCAGTTCCTACAAAGCATTCATCAGCTGAAAAGAAGAAGAAGCCCTATATGTCAATTCAGTCTTGATGTATACCTGCAATACTTGTTGCCTTTGTTGCTTTCTATTAAAAATAAATGCAGACGTTCCCCTCTGCCGTTAAGAGATCTGTAGCTTTTAATCTAATTGCCAGTTGCCGTTAAGCCTTGAGCTGGTCAACAGAGACACAATGCTATCAGGGATAATTTGTCCTTCCTGTATTTCTGTGGCATGATCTATACTGCTGTGCTGAGAAGGGTCCTTGTGGGTGTCAAATGCTGTTGCTGCTTCTAATGGAAATAAAGGGGGGGGGAATTAAGTAACCCTCACAAGTAAACAGATGTTTCTCTAAATGTAACTTTTAGTTTGCAAATGGCCCTGAGGCCAAGATGTCACCTCTGCTGGGGTAGGAAGGTAATAATAGGTCACTGGATAAACCATTTCCCATTTGAGCCATTTATTGATTGAAACCAACAAACTACAATTGTCCTGTTCTAAAAGATTTTGTTTTGAAACATTGAAGCCTATTGTTGTATAACAGCCTGTGGTCTGTTCATGGTTGTTTGTTTGCTCTAATCTAGCTTTCCCCATCACATGCCATGTGCTTTCCAGTGACAAAGAATCGTAAAGTTAAGACCTCATAATCTGTAGTCCAATTCTTTGCCAATGCAGGTAGTCTACTACTTCACCATCCCTGATACATGTCCACCCAGCCTTTACTTAAAAAAATCTATAAAGAAGGAGAGTCTAACACCTTCTAAGGTTTGTCTTCTTCACATTCAAACTAAACATACTGCCTGGAAATCATTCCTAATGTTCATCTGAAATCCCCTTTCTTGTACTTTGAACCTGTTGTTTCAGGTCCTACAATTTGGAACAACAGAAAATAAATTTGCTCCATCCGGGGTGTGAGGGCCCTTTAGATATTTGAAGATGACTACCATATTGCCTCCTAAGAGTCTCTTCTCCAAGACAAACATACCCAGCTCTTGCAACCTTTCCTCATAGAATGGTCTCCATATCTAGGGAACATATGCTATCTGCTGCATATTTAGAGTTTGATCTAATACCAGCTGACATTTATGTTTGATACCCAATTATATCAAAAGGGCTGTGAGTCAGTACTTACAAGAGGCTGTATTCCTTAGTATGCCTGCCCAGAAGGATGTACTATTGAAATCAACAAATTGCTATAAACCAGAGAAAGTGAAATTAATGGCACAGTGCTTATTGTCCATTAAGTTCAATGGGAGTTCAGTGTACATACTTTTATATGGATAAAGCCCAATGGCAGTCAGAGTTGCAGCTGTTTTGAACACTGGTTTTCCAGTGGCTTACACATATATGCAGCCAGAGTCTACGATGTAGGTGTTTACAGCATAATCACCCCAAGAGGGTCTTGGTTCTCCCATAGGCGCAGCCTTGGATTCCAGCTGACATCAAACATTGTGTCCTGCCTGCTGCTTTGCTTCTACAATCATATATCTTCTAATGATCCTCTAAGCTTCTAATGCACATTGCTTCTAACTCTTTAGTCTAAATTCTGGTTTCATCTGTTGAGGGAGGGGCCCCAACCATTTGCTGTCTCACACTGAGACCCCTTAATCCTTTGTTGTCTTAATGGCCCACCTCCCAGGCTATAACCTCACAAAGAAAGCTAGCCTGGCTTAATTAGCTGTTACTACTTGCTGATTCCAGGGTATTAGAAGTGTCTAGCACACTGCTCAGCACCGCAAACCTTAATTAAATTCTAACATTTGCTCTATCTAGAGATTTTAGTGATCTAGCACCAACAAACTCATAACAGTATGTTGTTGGGAGTAGAGAATGGATTCCCTGTTACTCAAGTCCCTGAAAGCTGTATTTCAAAAAGCACTCAAAGGCACAGGTGCAAAAACGTTTCTACAATTTCCTCTTGGGAAGCAAGGTAGATGAAATGAACTTATACCATTTGCCATTTAGTTTTATCTCATTCTCTGACATCAGATCCATAGTGAGAGCTTAGTGTGGCAATGGAGATTGTGTGTTGTTTCCATCCCAGGAGGATGAATGCAGCATTATAGCAATCTCTGCCAAGCTGGTCTGGCTCAAAGTGCTGCATTTGCAGAGTCTGGTGTTTGTGGCATATTGATACTCTTGGGATAACAGAGTAGCAACAAGCTTTTACTTTGGGAACACTGAAACAGCTCTCTGCTATTAGATCCTCACTGCTTTAATATTTCACAAACTCCATAAACCTTGTTGGTCACTTACTGATTATGGCATTCCCAGCGCCTTACAATAAAATGCAAATTTGCATCATGTTAAGATATCCGAGGATTAGTTTCTATTCCCCGCCCCCTTGTCTGAACTATGCCAATCTGGGGTGCTTTCATGTGGTGATTTACTGTGGACTCACTGCTGCTCTTGCATGTAAATTTTTCGCAGCATCCACACAACGTTGTGCTCATCAGAATGCGTTCACATGTGATTTCTGCATTTACCGTTCTCACGGAAAATCTAGTAAATGAAAACAACAACCTGGAAATGGTAAATCAGGATTAAACGGGGAAGCAGGGGACATGGGATGGTATTTTGATGAGGTTGACATTGTGTACTATAGATGTTGCATTGAGTCCACAATAAACTGCCCTGTGGAAGTGCCTTTGGTGCTTGTCAGGATGAGAAGGAGGTGAAACTTCTGGTTGTTAACAGAGAATGGCAAAATGGCATAGCAAAGGCCATTTTGTATGGTAAGGTAAAGGGACCCCTGACCATTAGGTCCAGTCGTGTCCGACTCTGGGGTTGCAGCGCTCATCTCATGTTACTGGCCAAGGGAGCCGGCGTACAGCTTCCAGGTCATGTGGCCAGCATGACAAAGCCGCTTTCTGGTGAACCAGAGCAGCACACAGAAATGCCTTTTACCTTCCCGCTGGAGCGGTCTCTATTTATCTACTTGCACTTTGACGTGCTTTCAAACTGCTAGGTTGGCAGGAGTAGGGACCGAGCAACGGGAGCTCACCCCGTTGCGGGGATTCGAAATGCCGACCTTCTGATCAGCAAGCCCTAGGCTCTGTGGTTTAACCCACAGCGCCACCCGCGTCCCTCATTTTGTATGGGGACATGATCATATTCTCTACCTCAGCTGTAGGAAACTCTTTTCATTGCAAGGGCTGCATTCCCTTGTGGGGAATCTACTGGGGGCACAAAGTGGGTGAAGCATAGGCCTCTGCACAGTAGGCTACATTCTGGACAGAAATACATTGAAGGTTTCTCCCTCTCTCCCTCCCTCCCTCCCTCACTCCACCCACCCACCCACCCACCCACAGACACAGTCAAGGAAGAAGCATTATCACAGTGCTAGAGAACATTCTAAAATCCTCTAGTCGAGTGAGCAGATGCGTTGGCAATAAAATTACATCATCTGGAGGCAGCCTAGAAAAATGGACTTTATTATTAATTAAAATTCTGCTGTGTTTCTGCTTCAGTTGTCATTGTCAGTGGGGCCCAGGCCCAGATAGAACAGAGACTTGAACTGAATCCTAGCTCCAGTATGCTCACTGTGATTTACTAAGTTCTTTTGTGTATGTGATTTGTGGGGCTGCAACTGGCAAATCTTAAGTACCATATTTCTATTAAAGGTCATATAACTAACAGAAAAGGTATGGAAGGTGCATTGGGAGCGAGAGAGCGAGAGATTTAAGTGTTAGATTTTAACAGCTGGACTGGCTAAGCAAATTTTTTTAAATTGTAGTGGGGATAATAGTTAGTGCTCCCAGTATAAATCACCCTTCTTAAAAGGCTTCCATGTCTAACACTGTCAAATTCATTTGTCCCGCTGAAGAGATCTGTGTGCAGAGAACTTGTCTCTCAGATATACATGGGTAACATAGATTTATACCGAAGCTAATTTTTTTTGCATAACATTGCATTGGTTGTTGAAAGTTCAAGTGTTTTATTGAAGTAGGAAATGAGTGACTGGCGTGATGTAGTGGATGTTTGAAGAGTATGATTGCCGAGTGATTGAATTATTACATATGAGGACACTTTTTGTTTTGTAATATTTATGTGCCGTCTGGTGCTGTATCTTGAGGTTTGTTTTTAATGATTTACTTTTGGTTTTTATTTTACTTATGGATACTTATCCTACTTTAAATGCATATTTTAAATACTATTATCAGTAGCGGTTGTAATGAATGTAGAAGTTGCATCTTCTTGTAATATATGTTTATTTTTGTTGAGTTGTAAATTGTTTAGAGATTTCTTAAAATATAAAGCTGTACACAAGTTTGGTAAAGAAATAACAAAAAATAATTTGAGACAACAGGAAGGGCAAACCATACCTAGCAGTTTCCACCCCCTTTTTGTAGTGAAGTTCATTCTAAAGATAATTATGAAACAGGTGTTTTAAAAGAAGCAACTTTATTATGAGTGAACCCTGGTGCTGAGATAGGGTTAGAACCCATGTGCTTGAAGAAAGAAGCTTTCCTGCTCTGTGCTTTCACTTCATCAACTTCTCTTTTCCAATTATAGCTTAGATTCCAATATCTGTCCTTAAAAAAGAAACACTTATGTTGTGCAATTCCACATCATTAATTTAAGTACAGTCTGTTCTAAGGATGGATGAATCTGATATTTTCAGTTTCTCTCAGTTCAGAGGCACCAGCTTGTGAGGCCGATGGGGGGAGGGCGAGGGAACCGACATCAAAAAACATCGCAACATTCCGATGTCATGCGTGTGATGCCAGGACATTGGGAGGAGTCGAGGCGGAGCTGAACACAGTGGCCGCACAGCTCAATGGCTGGTGGCTGCTCCTCTTTATCTTCTCTTGGTGCCGGCACCAGCGGTAGATGGCTTTGACCCTCCTTCCTCATCACATTGCCATTTCCAGCACAAAAAGTCAGCACGATTTTTCATGCATATTCATCCCAATATACGTATATTTTCAGGTGATGTCTACTAATACAATAGATTTTTGTATGTTATTTCCACTGACATACAGAGTGTGTGTGCACTCTCTCCTAATGTACATATTTTTGTATGAATTTCTTGGCTGGAGAACTGCATTGCAAAATTCAGAGAAGGGTGACTATTGCAGCATACCTGTGTTTTCGCTCATGTAAAGGTTAAAAGGTAAAGGGACCACTGACCATTAGGTCCAGTCACGGACAACTTTGGGGTTGCGGTGCTCATCTCACTTTATTGGCCGAGGGAGCTGATGTTTGTCCACAGACAGTTTTCCCAGGTCATGTGGCCAGCATGACTAAGCCACTTCTGGCAAAACCAGAGCAGTGCACGGAAACGCCATTTACCTTCCCGCCACAGTGGTACCTATTTTATCTACTTGCACTGGCGTGCTTTCGAACTGCTAGGTTGGCAGGAGCTGGGACCAAGCAACAGGAGCTCACCCCGCCGTGGGGATTCGAACTGCCAACCTTCCGATCAGCAAGCCCTAGGCTTGTATTAAATTGTTGAACCAACCAAATTTGTTCCCATCCCATCTCTTCACTGTCTTGAAATCAAAGCATTATCCATAAGAAAATTAACTGTTGTCTTGAACTCAGTGTTTCAAGAATTCTTTTCAAGTGAGCTTTCTTATAATGATTTCAAAGGAATCATTTATATGGAAGGAATGTGAGACTACTTTTGTTTTTTAATGGATTTCTTTAAAGCTGTCCAACACTTCTTTTAAGGGATGGTTTCATAATGATCACCAGTACTTTATGCTATAGTGTTTGGTACCCTCAGAAATAAAGGAGGCGGCTCTGTTTGAAGAATCAACTCAAAACCTGCATTGAATTTGGTGGCAGTTCTGAGCTGTACTGTTTTGGGAAAACAAACTGCCACCCTTTTAACTCCAGGGGGCAGCATTGCACTGTGAGTAGGTCCTTCCTTCAAGTAACTCCATAACAGGAATACAGAAAAATGAGCTGAGCACCCCCTCCCCCGCTCCTTCAGAGGCAGACTATTGGTGAGGACAAAGAAAATGAAAAGGTTTCGTTACATTGGCGAGGCCTGAAGTATGATGATTCATTGGGTTTAATATAAAATAATTAGAATCCTCTAGGAGGTCCATCAATACACCTCTTTTGGTATTGATGGTCGTTCCAACCCTCTGCTTTTGAGGCTGGGTTTACTGTCATATTCTTCTTTACCTTCGTTCTGTGCAAATCAGGCCATTGGGCTGCTCTCAACAACATGTTTAAGAAGGCTAAAATAGCTGTGAATTATGCTGCCAGTTTAGTTGTGATGACTGCAGCTGAGCTATATTTCAAGACATGTCAGAGAAGCAGGACAAGGCTCTAGAGAATTATGAAACTTCTGTTTTTTCTCATGCCAGGCTCAGTGGTACCCCTCCAATTTCCCTTGCTGCGAAGCTTATCAGCTATTTGTTTTTATATTTTAACAACTTCCCTCTGTGGCTTTGCAAGGTCCCATGTTCAATGTTTCTCAGCTTCAAAGCATTTGTCAAACAGGTGGGATCATGTTCCAACACGCATGTGAGATTAATCCGGCCACCCTTCCAAATGCCACATCAAGGATTTCAAGACTACCACTATTATTAACAGTGTAAGATTGTTCAATTTTGCATTACACATCTTGGCATTAATTCGCCTTCAGAACAATCCCATAAGGTGGGTCATAAGTATTTCAATTTAACAGAAAATGGAGGCTGAAAGCTAACTCTGAGAATGATAATTTAACACTGATACAGCATCTAACGTTTTCAAAAGGATATACATATAGGTTAAAAAGATAAAACAGCCCCTTCCGGTAGGTTCATAATCTGGTTGGTAGACCCAAAACAAAGAGGGTCAGTGGATGGGAAGAGGAAAGCAAGCATTGGGGCAGCTGTTCCTTCAGTGGCTGTTGAATTGAGCCAGGATAGGGGGGCCAGTTATGCATTGCTGAGAATGAGGATTTGCATCACCAAAAAACAGAGGACACCAATTTGCTTAACATGTGCAGGTGTTTTATAGGCATGGACAAAAACTTAGAAATAATTGCTGTAGTTTAAATAAAAACACAATGTATCTCATAGTAGTGAGGAAGCCATCAGGTGATTTGTGTGTCTGCTCACTCTGTTGACCAGGTCCTGCTAATTGTTGATGGGCAACTTCAAAGCCTTTGCTCTCCTTTTTATGCTTCCTTATCTTTAAACCAGACTCAGACCAGACTGCCCCCAAGTAGAGGACATTTTCAGACAGAGGAACAGGTTGGTCCCCCCTCCTTCCATGATGCTCTTCTAGGGAGGCAGGAGGTGCAGCCTCCCAGTGGCCCAAAGCCTGTCTTCCCTCAGCTCTGCATCCCTAGTTAACAGGGAGTTGCATAAGAGTGTTCTTTCACATGGGATGTGAGTGTGATGGCCTGGGACTCGGGCTCAGACTCAGAACCGGAGGAGGCTCAGTCCGCCTCGGATCCTCTGTCACAGGTATCACCTGAACCTAGTCTGGGGGCTGATCCTGAAGAGCCCCAGTCTGCTCAGGTTCTCCTGCAACAAGCACCAGCTGGGCCGAGTCAGGGGCCTGAGCTTGTCCTGGTTCCAGGTGCTGAGGATACCTCACTGCCGTCAGCTGGGCCATCAGAGACTGAGGCGGCCCCTGGGTCTAGTAACCCTCCGGCGTCTCCTGAGCTGCAGAGACTCGGGGTTGAGAGAAGGAGGGACCTGAGTACTTGCAGGAGGAGTGCTCGCTTTCAAGCGAGGCAGGGTGGTGAGTCATCGGGGGATCAGGACCGGCCATTACCTTGGCAGAGATAAAAGGGCGGTCAGACCCCACCCCAGGTTGTGGGAGCAACATTGCTGCTTGCCAGACCCCTGCCTGGATTCCTGCCCTGCACCTTGCCTCGACTTCATCGGACTGACCCCTCATTGACTCCTTGGACTTTGGACCGGACTTGGACCTCACCTCTTGCATTACCCTCGGCACCAGCACAGCGAGGAAGTCAGGTCACTGCAGTAACTCCTTCTCTGGCTGATAGATCATGAGATAGCAAGGGCCATGTGGCGATCTAATGGTTGAGCCCATGGTTTGACCCTAGGTTTTAGCATTTCAAGCTGATGTCCACATTGTCATAAGAGATTGGTCTCAAGGGCATGTTATTATCTAGTCTAAACCACAAATGGTGAAACAATATACTAGGCTATAAGTAACTGTGTCTTTTCTTGGGAACATCATCACGAATAGTACAGCTGTACCTAAGATAACTATATCCATAGGATGAAGGGATGCTAGACATTTCTGATGTGATCTTACACACAAGGCACTCTAGACCAGATGGTGGTGCCTGTACCTTCCAACTTTGGGCATAATTTAAAAGTATATTTACAGTACAAATAAGTCTTAATGAGGACCAGTCTGTTTGCATGTGATGGCGAGATCAAGACAAGCTGCGAATTCTGATGTGTCGCCTCTGTCCATGCTTAATTAATGATCGTGCTGAAAATGTCTATGTTCGAAACTGTTTTATTTAGAAATCATTAAAAACAGGAAAGGGCACGATTTCTCTTTTGGGCTTCGGTATATGCAGTGATGCTAATGCCAGGTGCTCAGACAAATGAGTAACTGAACAGGCTGAACACACGGCAGTTAGGTCTTAAGCGTTTTGTCTCCATTTCTGAGCATGGGTGTGGAGGGAATCTTGTCATGTACGAAAGGCTCTCCCCATGATTTGGAAGTCAGATCATGCCTATATGTGTCACACAGGATTCCTTTTACAGACTTTCCCTCCCATGCATGGATGGAAGTGGGACTGAGCCAGCAGGGGATGTGATGGCAGGATTGGGCCAATGGGTACAGCTCTACCCTCAGGATGTAAGAAGGCATAGTTGGTTGCCTGCTTCTTCCTGCATTTATCACACACAGCAGTGTTTCCATTCTACCATAAATTACAGTGTAATCCCCTTAACATGTCATTTACCTTGCTAATGTTGCCTTGAGGCCTATTTCATAAGGTCAAGAAGAGTAACAATGGGGCTAAAGACAAGAGGGAATATAATGCCCCTGTGATGCACTGACTGTTTCCTGAGCCAGTTTTCATCATAAGCCCTCTTTAGGTGTTTACCTGAAGATGCTGAAGTTAAAAGTGCATGTAAAGATCTAGAAGGGGCTTCCACATGTGTTCAGCTGAATGAGTTTTAAAGTCCCTACAGCACTGGAAATCCTGGCTTATAAATGGCCAGAGTGGTGTTGTTGTGCTCTTAACCTTCTTGTGTGTTTCTCATATCTACTTGGTTTCAGTTTTTCCATGATCTTGCCTCTCTCACACACTCATCTACAAAGAATCAAGCAACAAAAGATTTTTTTAAAAACTGTTTGAGCACAAGAATGCATATGGCAGGGCAGGAAAGACCAACATAAAGATTAATTGTTCCAGGCTGTTGGAATTTAACATGACTGCACAAGGTGAGACAGTTCAATTATTTAATCATAGTCCTGCTTTCAGCTTCAAAGGGCAGGAATATAGCAATTGTGCTTCCATTTCTATTTAATTTATATGAGTTTTGGAGCCCAGCCCTATTGCTCTCCCAAAGGAGGAGTGATGCAACATCTTATCATGGAGAGATGGTTTGTTGTCGCACATTTGGATCTGGAGTCTTATGGTTAGCTAGCCCCATGGGAACTCCTCAGCAGTCAACACTAGCTGTTTTTGAATATCTTCTTCGCCTGCCTTTCACCCTAAGGTCCTAAAAATGTAACATTAAAAGCAATTTAGAAACTAATGATTATGAAGATTACAGCCACAAAAAATAGGGGTGGTCCTTAAAATACCTCTTAAATGTCAAAGACCAGGTGTATAGTCAGAATTTGCTGAATCCTATATAATGATGTTGTATAATGCACCTCTGTAGCAGTATACAATAAATTCAGACTCAGAATGGTGTTAGACTTGGCTATTTATGGACTCCGAGGCAATATGATGTAATGTTCTTTTGCATGACACAATTTGACATCAGAGTGTAATGTAGAGGCAGTCATTCCCCCCATTCCTTTCCTTGACTGAAGACAGAAGCTCAATTTATACATTACTGGCATAGGAACTAATTCCCAGTCCTGCTCCAGTAACGTCTGTCTGAAGACACAGGATGGGCAGAGTAAATTATATGGTCCCTTCCTATGCAAGTGTCACTCAGGTCTCATGAGCCTTTTCGGATGTCCTGAGTATCACCAGGTGGCATATGACAAATTATTTTACCTCACACTGTGTGATTTGAGCCCCTTTATCCTGCACCAAGAACAGCTTTTGGGGCTAGACTAGAAACTTACCTCAGAGTAACAGTGTGTTCACAAGTTCAAAAACCACAGGGTTTTGACAGGAAGAATTCCATCTTTGTGTGACTGTCTATTTAAATTCTGAACATAAGAATCTGAAAAGAAATAGACTGTACAATTTAGAACCAATTGAGAACCTGCAGACAGCCTATACAATGTTATACTGAGTCACTATTAAGAGGATGAAATGAGTGTTTTACATTTGGCAGTGAATAATCAGGAGAGAAAAAAGGCAAATCTACCATTGCAGTTGTTCCATTTAGGCTTCATGGAAATGTATTCCCAAGTCTCAGCACAACCAGGGTTTTAAGGCATTTTTCTGTGCAGCAGCTCTTTTGTCTAAGAGAATCACCAGCAAACTTTCCTCATCTGTTTACCTGTAGCATTTTACCTGGAGGTTTTGGCATCTCAGTGAATCTGATGGATCAATCTACATTCAACTTGGGGCACTGAGTCTTTTGCTGAATCTCTGTGGTAGGGAAGATAAACTAAAATCCTATTAGTCAGCCCACTGTACTGTGATGGCAGTTTCCTTTGAGCCTCTTGGCAATATAGCATTTACTTTAAAACTGTACATCACATCAGAATCCATTGAGAGCCATTATTTGTCTGGCAGGATATTTATAAAAGGCAGCATTAGTTGTAGGCCTTCGTCAATATGTTTTCCTCTTATTGATGCTCAACCAGGCCAGTCACTTTGAAATATTTTAATGTAATGCGCCACTTCAGGATATCATGAATATTTCTATCACTGCTTGATGTGATAACTTGATGAAAATCAGTTCCAAATGGAACAGCAGGAATGGGAGGTGGGTGGGGAGAGGAGCTGGTGTGTCACCTCACTGCTGAATCAGAAATAACATGAATATTTGTTTGTGAAGCCTAGAATATGGTTCTATCCCTAGAGAAGTGACTAGATTTCATATCTGAGGAGCTTGTTCTTGCCATTCATTCACCTTTCTGCCTTATCTGAGGTGTTCCAAGTTTAGGGATGGGTGAATCTGTCAATTTTTGTTTCTCTCAGTTCTTCATTTTCCCTCAGTTCTCCACACTTCCTCATCAGTTTGTGATTGTTTAAATAAAGTCCTCATCAGCATTTTAGTGCAATTTTCTCAAAATATGCACATCTTTGCAAAGCATTTTCACCTTACATAAAGCAGTTTTATATGTTACTTTCATGAATATATTTGTTTTTGTGTACACTTTACTCTAGTATTTGGAATTTTGTACACAACTCTTGGCTAGGGAACTGCATTGAAAAATTCAGAGAAGTACAAATTTTGAACCATGGCTGTTTCTTCCCCATCCCCTGCCTGTGTCATGATACCAATTATAGAAACAACAACAAAAGTTAACTGAAGCCTCATAGCAGTATTTGGCCATTATAAGGGCCCCAACTGAACTTTCACCACCCTGAAAGGTCAAACTTAGGGACAAATTTTAGACATTTTGTGATGCCCCTCTCTCTCTCTCTCTCTCTCTCTCTCTCTCTCTCTCTCTCTCTCTCTAAATTGAAACACAGTCTGGGCAGGCATCTTAAGCCTTGCACCCCCTAAACATTTTTCAGTTCAAAATTGGCCTCACCTGGGTTCTTTTTCATACATGGGGGAAAAGATCCTGGGGCCTAGATAAAGTCAGGTGGCAATTGAACTCTGATAAGTGTAGGGACAGCTGAACTTTGCAAAATAAAGATGTCCGAAGTAAGTTCCATTTGGTTCAATGGGCTGACTTCCAGATAAGTGGGTGTATCAGATTGTGGTGTCTGAACCTCTGAAAAGATGAAGTGTTATTTCTGGCAATGAATCATACTGAGAATGTGTACATGGGTCTCTGAGGTAGCTAAACAGGTGAAAAATGAAGAAACAACATCTAGGTAGTTTAAGCTTTGAGTTTATACCCAGACAGGCTTTGGCATGTTTTAAAGAACAGTTCATCCAATTGAACAGATTATTGTCCTCACCTGCTTCATGAATCTACAGAGTGGCCTTTGGGTGTGGCATTTTCTCTCATCCTCACTGTCTTTACAATGGAAATGGTAAAACTATCATTTACCCGTCTATGAAATGGGAATAGTTCCTTAACACACACACTGCTATAAGGAGGAAAATGACAAAGATTTTATAATCATTATCAAAGTAGAGGTTCTGTGGTAAATACCCATGATGAGCTATAGCTGTATATTCTTGTATTCCCTTAAACCAGGGGTGGGGAACCTGTGGGACTTCAGATGTTGCTGAACCACAACTTTCAACACACCTGACCATTGGCTATGCTGGCTGTGGCTGGTGGTTGTTGGAGTCTGATAACATATGGGCGGCCATAGGTTCCCCAGCCCTGCCTCAGACAAATTAATTTCAGAATTCTCTTTCATTTAGTATTTCCACAAAGCTCTTGGTCCAGCATGAAAAGGCCACATGTAAATAATCCTGGCTACATTTATATTCAAATGAAGAAAATTAAAATCCTTAGAAGTGTATAGTCAGTTTCAAGTCCAATTTGGTCATTTATTCAATTTTATTATTATTGTGGTCTTAGAAACGTAGCTGGCCCCTGAATTTGCACTATCTCTTTTATTTTGTCAAAATAGAAGTCTCAGGTCTCCTTTGAAAGGTAACATTTGCTCTTTTTTTATTTAAGCCCATTAGAATATAATTTTAGACTGAGTAAGTCATTTTTCACCAATGAAGGTGACAAAGTCATTTGTGCTTTAATTTTTTTAAACTATTAATCTGTGGCAGCTGGTGAAACGGGGGGTTGATATGATTAACCTGCGCAATCATTTATCTTCCTGCATAATTAATGTGGAGTCTTAACTTTAGCTTTTGAATATTGATTTAGCCTCATAGGAAATGAATTAATAATCGACTATACCTGTTGTAGTTATGATAAATATTACCTACCTGCTTCTGTTAAAAAGGCATTTGTATGTTGGCTACTATATTCATTTACACAGTGTTCTGAAATGTTCAGGTACTATATCCCCAGTGTTGTGATCTTTTCACCTGCAGAGGTCCAACGTGGAATTGTGGATATGCTACTTTGCAGCGTGGCTCTTTGCCTCCACGTATGTTATCCCTGCATATTTGCAAATAAAGCACATAGTATAAAGAAAAACAAAGTCTCTAGTACTCCCGCATCCAAAGTTCTACCTCTTTAACTTCACACCATTTGGAGGACTGAGGAACATCGAAGGAGAGATTCAGAACTGTCTCTTTGCTAGGGATGAATGAATGTGTCAGATTTGGTTTCTCTCAGTTTCTCATTTTTCCCATCTTTAAGTGCAGTTCTCCACATTTCCACAATTTGTGATTTTTCTCCTCCTCCTCATGAAAATCACCAGCATTTTACTGAGAATTTCTCCTAATACAGTGGTACCTCAGGTTAAGAACTTAATTCGTTCTGGAGGTCTGTTCTTAACCTGAAACTGTTCTTAACCTGAGGTACCACTTTAGCTAATGGGGCCTCCCACAGCCGCCGCGCCACCGCCGCACGATTTCTGTTCTCATCCTGAAGCAAAGTTCTTAAGCCGAGGTACTATTTCTGGCTTAGCAGAGTCTGTGTAACCTGAAGCGTATGTAACCTGAAATGTCTATAACCCGAGGTACCACTGTATACACATTCATATACAATGTTTCCTAATATACACATTTTTGCAAAGCGATCTCCCTTAAAAAAATGCATCATTGTATGTTATTTTCACTAATATATGCACTTTTATGGACGCTTTACCCCAGTGCATGCATTTTTGCACCTATTACTTGCCTGGAGAACTGCATAGCATAATTGAGATAAATGCAAATCTCAAAGGATGGTTGCGTTTTGGTTTTCGTATTGGTTCAGAAAGTGCGAATTAGGTAGATTTGCCTTTAAATGAGAAGTTAAACCAAATGTATCCTCCATTCCCTACTCTTTGCTCCCTCTTGTTTTTAAGCCAAATACAAACAGCATGTCACCATACACTCCTCTCCTCCCTGACCCCATGCTGTATCCTCGGAGGGTGCAGGCAGGGAGAGGAAGATGCACAGCACAATGATGGCATGTCATTCATTGCTTGTATCAGCTGCTGCAGTGAAATAAGAGCAAGGGAATAAATAGCAGCAGCAGCAGCTCAATGCCTCTTGTAACATCCAATTTGGCTCTCGAAGCGCTGCAAGGCCTGGTAAGCATTTCTTCAACCTTATTTGTTCAACAGGCTAAAACTGCAAGCACTGTGTGCAACCATAGGAGGAGCATCTGATCTTAGTCAGCCACAGGTTTCCATGGCACCAGGTTATCCTGGTCCCTCTTGCCTTCTTCATTTCTTTATTGCCTTCAAATCTGACTTGCGAACGTATCTATGAATTGTTTCTGACAATGTGCCGATGGCCAACCTACACACAAAAAACTTGTGATTTTTCTTTTAATAGATGATGAGCTGTTGAGCAAGTTCACTCCTTCAGCATTCTACTGTTTACATTGCTTGGCAGCTTACATGAGCAGGTTTATCTGGCTTACGTTTTGTGCTGATGCATCAGTGGTCTCTAAAGCTTAGAGCAGGGGCAGCTCTCCCCCCCTTTTTAAGCCTGAGGGCCACATTGAGAGATGGCCACCCCTCTGAGGGCTGCATGCCAGCAGTCGGTGCGGCCAAAGTGGAAGTGGCCACATGCACACAGATATCTCTCTCACAGGCAGGCAGGCAGGCAGGCAGATGAACATACACATGCACACGCACACATGCGCATGCGCGCGCACACGCACACGCACACACACTTAGCTGAGGGGGACTTGCAGACCAGCAGAAGAGGGGGGCTCCAATGCTTCCCCTCCTCCTTACAGCCATTTCTCCCTCAGATGTGGCAGCATTGCAGGAAAGTTTTAGGGTTCTGGAAACAGGAAGGGTTTCTTCCTGTTTCCCTAGCTCAAAGACTGCCTTGCATTCTGAAAATGGTTCTATCATTAGCCTCCTTCTCTGTCAGGTCCTCCTTGGTCCTGCTCCCTTAGCCAGCATTACAATCCCTCTGTTTCCTTCCTGGACCCATAACAGTCCCTCCATCCTCTGAGAAATTATCCTCTTTGTTTCCTTTGCCCAGGATTAAAGGTTGTCTCTTCCTTTCTCTCCTTCTGCATTGCAAAAGCTTGTTCCAAAGGTAATCATGCTAGCTTGCTTCCCTCCCTCCCTCTTTAATTAGGGTTCCTTTGAGTTATAAAAACAGAAAGATCTGAGAAACAAGAGTGCCCTACACATAGTGGTTAAAAGATTGATCCAAACCCAAGAAGTTATAAAACAAGTTTATTCTTAAACTGAACGCAGTGTAAACAGAGAGTGCATGGAAAATACCCTAAAGGGTTTCTGCAAAAATAAAAAATGGATCAGCTCTTTATGAAGGGAGGAGTTTAAGCTCGTCTCAATTTTAGTTTAAACCATCCTGAAGAAAGCCCACTGCATTTCTCTTTAGAAACTGGCTAAGCTTCATATGCCATTCATAGACTCAGAAAAAGAGTTCTGTAGCCTCTGTCAACCTGGTGCCCTCCAGTTTTGGTACTACAACTCCCAGCAGCCCTGTCTGGAGGGCACTTGGTTAGAAAAGGCTGGTCTACGAATTCTTTCCTTTTCCATTTCTGTATTTTGGATGGCAAACATAGCTTTGGGTATCTAGCCATTCTAACCTTTTGAAGAAGCACAAGGTAATTTTGCTACAGGAGAATACTTTTCAATTTTGACTCAAAGGGTAGAGATGAAACAAAACATTATTATTTTTTAACTTTTGGAAACTTTTCTCTCTACTTTTTCCAACCTTTTATTTTTGTTGCAGCCAGCAGTTACTGAAGCAAACATTGTTGAATGCACGCTATGATGCAAGATCAATAATGTGTATAGGGTACCAAGCCAAAGAAACTCAATATTTTGTTGTTGCTTTCCCCCTCGTCACTCTTCAGTCAACAGCAAAAACATTCCCCCAAAATCTGAGGAATAAGCAAAACACATATTTGTTCATTATTCTCACCCTGTGCTGCTCACAAATAGTATTCAGTCCTTAAGAACCAGTTAACATTTTGTTTTGTTTCTAGGCTTTCTCTCCTGCAAAGATAAGGAAGGAATGTATTTTGAGGACCATTTCAATAATGCATCAGAAACTGTGTTGTTTTGTTTATCTTGCTTTCTTAATTTGGTAATTGTAAAAGCTGTCCATGCTCACGGGTGGTAACAAATTACCGTAATGAAGCAGCACTGAAACAGATAGCTGCAATTTATATTTTACTAGTGCTGGCTTTATCCAACGGGGGAGCATTTCAGCCTTCCAGGATATTCTTCATAAATCACACAATATCCATCCACAGAACACAAAATGGTTGCATATGCATTCTCTTGGCAGATATGGGGGAATCACATGCTGTATATGAATGGTGTTGCACATATTGGCAGAAACAATCATATTGGCAAATTCTACATTGCTCCAGTGTACATCCAGTGTGATGTGAATACATTATATTTTTCAGCTACTGCTTTTCACATTTCCATCTCTGTGCTAAAGGACAGGACTCAAATATAATTTTGCAATATGAAAATTCTGAAACATTTTCAAATCAGGCATACAGGCAAACCTAGGATAAACTGGTGGGAATCACTTGCACATCACTGGTTTTAAGATGGTGCTATTAGTGTGTGAATCTTCAATCATCTGTAAGGAGAGCCCTGTTGTGCTCAAGTCCTGCTTGTGAGCATCCCATATGGGCATCTGGTTGGGTCTTTTGCAGCATTCGAGTTAATTCTATACTTTGTGCAATTGGTGTACAGATTACACCTAACACAAGTGAACTGAATTATCTGCTCAATGTTTATCCATAGAGATTTAGAACATGGCATTGCCTGCAAATAGTGAAGCATGCTGTTGATTCGAGCCAATTTTCACACTAAAGAGCAGAGGGAAGCTATTTATGTTATTTAGAGCATGGGTAGGCAAACTAAGGCCTGGGGCCCGGATCCAGCCCAATCGCCTTCTAAATCTGGCCTGCGGACCGTCTGGGAACCAGCATGTTTTTACATGAGTAGAATGTGTGCTTTTATTTAAAATGCATCTCTGGGTTATTTGTGGGGCATAGGAATTCATTCATTCCCCCCCTCCCAAATATAATCCAGCCCCCCACAAGGTCTGAGGGACAGTGGACCGGCCCCCTGCTGAAAAAGTTTGCTGACCCCTGATTTAAAGGCTTGTACCATATTGTTGGGGATGCAGGTGGCGCTGTGGGTTAAACCACAGAGCCTAGGGCTTGCCGATCAGAAGGTTGGCGGTTCGAATCCCCGCGACGGGGTGAGCTCCCATTGCTTGGTCCCTGCTCCTGCCAACCTAGCAGTTTGAAAGCACATCAAAGTGCAAGTAGATAAATAGGTACCACTGCAGCGGGAAGGTAAACGGCGTTTCCGTGTGCTGCTCTGGTTCGCCAGAAGCGGCTTAGTCATGCTGGCCACATGACCTGGAAGCTGTACGCCGTCTCCCTCGGCTAATAATGCAAGAAGAGCACTGCAACCCCAGAGTCGGTCACGACTCGACCTAATGGTCAGGGGTCCCTTTACCTTTACCATATTGTTGGGAAAGGGAGGGGTCAAAAAGTTTTTCTGGCTCCATTTATTTATATCTAGTAATTCCTTTGGGGTTTCCAGTTCCTTAAACCTAAACGATTGTGTGAGCTGGGCCAGTTAGTGAGATCTAGCAACCCTTCTTGCTTTAAAAAAACGATTTACACAAATGCATGAATGATAAGGTTATCAATTGCTACTAGCCACAATGGCTATGTTCTAGCAGTGTCATAGCATGCATTGCCAGCGCCTGGGCAAGGAAAGGATTGCGAACCCTAACCTCATTGAGGATGTCAGACTTTTCTCACTGCACCCCTGCAACAGCTGTTTCTCATGGTGGTTGCCTGCTGGCTCCTGCATTCACCCTCTCAGCTTGGCGAGCTCCCGATGGGACAGCGGCTGGTGCTCCTTGGCGGGCTTGGTGGAGTCCTGGTGGCACTGGAGCCACAGCTGCAGTCTAGGAGGGGGGGAGTCTAGGAGGAGGGCAGCAGAGAGCAGGCTGAGGCGCTGAGTGCAGCCCTTCCCTGGCCATCTCTCCTTGGCCACGCAGCTCGAGGGCGGGTGCCAGAGGGTCCTGGACAAGTGGTCTGCTCTTCTCTCTGCAGTCCCACTATGGGGTGCCTAGCCAAGAACACACATTAGGAGGGAGGCCATGGAGAAGGATTGGTGCAGGCCAGGAAGAATCATAGAATCATAGAGTTGGAAGAGACCACAAGGGCCATCCAGTCCAACCCCCTGCCAAGCAGGAAACACCATCAAAGCATTCCTGACAGGTGGCTGTCAAGCCTCTGCTTAAAGACCTCCAAAGAAGGAGACTCCACCACACTCCTTGGCAGAAAATTCCACTGTTGAACAGCTCTTACTGTCAGGAAGTTCTTCCTAATGTTTAGGTGGAATCTTCTTTCTTGTAGTTTGAATCCATTGCTCCGTGTCCGCTTCTCTGGAGCAGGAGAAAACAACCTTTCTCCCTCCTCTATATGACATCCTTTTATATATATGAACATGGCTATCATATCACCTCTTAACCTTCTCTTCTCCAGGCTAAACATACCCAGCTCCCTAAGCCGTTCCTCATAAGGCATCGTTTCCAGGCCTTTGACCATTTTGGTTGCCCTCCTCTGGACACGTTCCAGCTCGTCAGTATCCTTCTTGAACTGTGGTGCCCAGAACTGGACACCAGGTGAGGTCTGACCAGAGCGGAATACAGTGGTACTATTACTTCCCTTGATCTAGATGCTATACTCCTATTGATGCAGCCCAGAATTGCATTGGCTTTTTTAGCTGCTGCATCACACTGTTGACTCATGTCAAGTTTGTGAGAGTCTGGGCTCTGGCCAGCAGGAGTTCCACCCAGGGGTGGGCATCCCTTTGCTGGCTGTGAGGAGAAGGGGCTGTCGCTACAGCCTTGAAGGCACGACTCTGGTGAGGCTCACCTCCCCACAGCTCTGGAAGGCATCAGCCAAGCAACTTCAGTGAGAGAGCCTGTTGTGGGGGTGCTGGGTTGTGTCCCCTTGGAATTCTGTGCCTGGGGCCATGAGTCCCCCTCACCCCCATGCTAAACCACTATGTTCTACCTCCCCTGTCAGAAGCAGTATGCCCATGAATGCCTGTTGTTGGGAATCACAAGTGGGGAAACTGTTGTCTTGTGTTCATGTCCACCTTGCAGGCTTCCCACAGACATCTGGTTGGCCCCTGTGAGAACAGGATGCTGGACTAGGTGGGCTTTTGGCCAGATCCAATGGGCTCTTATGTAAAACTCTTGCACTTGTATTCTTCTTACATTGACCAAAATGAAAGTTCCTCTAGGCCTTTAAGAAATAAAACACATTGCTTTAAAGGTGTCATGAATTCTGCTCAGATTGCCAGTGTGTATTTATTCACAAAGGACTCAAAATAGCTACCAGCTCTCTTTGCTGAAAGGCTGCTAAGACAAGGGGCATCACTTTCCGCCCCTCATCTCTGGAGTTTGTAATCTGAATTTTGTAAAAACAGAGAAACAACACGTATTCTCCAACAAGCCACTGATTAAATCAAGTTCGATTAATTTTGGATCTGCTTGTGGTTTTGTCCCCGTGTGAATTTTGTTTGAGCCTTCTCCATTGTTGCCAGTGTTTGTGCAATTCTATCTTTGCGGGGAGACGTTTATAGTGGGTGGCGTCTGTCTCCTGGAAAATGCTTTTCCAGCTCCTGTCGGTTGAACTTAAGGATCTGTGGCAGGGGGTTTGAGATGCCGAGCATGTTTATATCAACAGAAGTAGAGAAGGTTTCTGTCCAAACTCTTTCCTAAATTGTCATACCTTGAAGGAAAGCAAAGCAGAAGACAAAATTTATTCTCAGAGCTTGACGGACCATGCATTATTTATACTTTAGAATCTTTCACTGTTTTGGTGAGAAAGAAGATATGATCCCTGAAAGCAGCTGCTCTTTTCTTTGCATATTTATAGGAGGCAGCTTGAAACTAGCAGTGAAAAAGGTGAATTCCACGTTGGGGATCATTGGGAAAGGGACTGAAAATAAAACTGCCAATATTGTAATGCCTTTAGACAAATATGCGGCATGGCCACACTTGGACTACTGTGTAAATTTCTGGTCATCTCACCACAAAAGGGATATTGTAGTGCTGGAAAGGATGCAGAAAAGTGCAAGTAAATAGAACAAGGGGCTGGAGAAACACCTGTATAAGGAAAGGTTCCAATGTTCTGGGCTATTTAGTTTAGAAAAAAAGGTGAGTAATGGGGAATATGGTAGAGGTGTACAAAATCTGGGAAATTCAGAACAGACAAAATATTATATTATCTCCAGAGTCAGAAGTAGTTGTCGGCATCCATCTGTCTCGAGAGACAATGGAGTGCGCCTCTGGGGGTGAAGTCGAAGTGATGTGTTAGCAGCACGGAAGTGACCTCCTTGGGGTGCAAGACTGGGCAGTGTGTATGGAGGTCCTGGGTTGTCCAGACAACAAGACCCAACTCTTGGCCTTGCTGATGTGGTCCAAAGGAAAGCAGAACAATATGTTTGACAGCAGCTTGGCTGCAGGAGTTGCTGGAAGGCGGCTCCACTCTGGATTTGTGTAGGGTTTACGCCTTAGCCTTTTCTTTTCCTGAAGATGCCCCACAAGGCAGTGGAGGTTTAGGATCAATTTTCCTTCTCCTAGATGGGCTACCTTTCCAGACTGACAAGGCCCATCTGCCCTTCATTTCTTTCACAGCACATGCAGCAACTGCTTTCTTGACTGTTGGACCCACTATTGGTCTCATTTGCTCCATCTGCCGGAGCCTGTCTTCATATGCAGAGAAGTCCCTAATTCATCAAGGGCTTGAGACACTGGCTATCCTCACCTATTTTAGCCAACCAGTTGATGCCAGGGTGTGGCTGCTGTCACCTGCTGAAAGCTTCTAGGAGCCACAAGTGAGAACTGAGTCCAGGGTGGTGGCCAAAGGTGGACAAACTACCCCAGAAGAAGTGCAAAGTGTCCCTACCAGAGGCACTACCCTTTCCCTAACACCCATACACCCCGTCAGAAGTGGTATGCCTCTGAATACAAGCTTCTGGGAACACAAGTAGAGGAGTGCTATTGCCCCCATGCCCTGCTTATGGGCTTCCCAGAGGCATCTGGTTGGCCACTGTGAGAACTAAAGACTGGACTAGATTGGATCCCTGATCTAGTAGGGGTCTCCTTATATTAGCTACTTACAGAATCTGGATGTCATCGAACGGCCAATGCAACAAGGCCGTAACATATCGAGGAACAGCCAGCTATGGGTGAATTGGGGATCCTTGTCAGTGCCGGATTTATGTATAGGCTAAGTAGGCTGAAGCCTAGGGCCTCTAAATCTAGGGGGCCTAGCCAGCCCACCTGCTTCCCAGCGGGCAGTCTCCCCTCTCCCAAAATTGCAAACCCAAGACTTCATGCGAGGGCAGGGCAATTCGGGCCACTAAGTCTAGGCGGCCTCACCAGCCTGCCTGCTCCCCAGTGCCGCAGTCTCCCCTCTCCCAAAATTATAAACCCAAGACTTCATGCAAGGGCAAGGCAACTCAGGCCCATCAACTATGAGACTCAGGGCTAACCAGTGGGGCCCAATTTGAAGCAGTGGGGTGTAACTTGAATTTTTTTTGTAGGGCCCCAGTTCACACCCAAAGTCTTCAAAATATTATAGATATAAATAAAATCCATCTAGATTGCCCTGGTGTGGGGGCCCCCTTAGGAGCAGCACGCGGGTCCAATTTGGCCAAATTGCTCCAATTGCCTTAAGGTCAGCCCTGATGAGACTGTGCAGGGGTTGGATTAACAAGCCCTACACCTTCTAGGTCCCTGGTATCACTATTCAGAGTACAGACTCAAGGACTTGTTATGGAAATAAAGGGGGAGGCACTTATTGGAAATCAGTTTTGTCACCTCTTCCCCCCCCCCAAACTGCAAGACAATGAGCCCAGCCACCTTTTATTCCCAGTCGCATAAGCACTACACTACAGCATGGCCATAAACTTGCACGTTCAACCGCTGAAATATGCACCCAATATGTAGCAATGGAGATTTATGTTACTGCTTTATGAATGAACACTGTGTTTTATAAGTGGACTCTGTATTTTGTGAATTACCTAAGAGCCACCAATAGGGAGCTCTAGAATCTGACAGCTAACCAATTGGGTACTACCAAACAGCGACCCCTATTGTTGAAAACAGGTAACCAGCAGGGAATGCTTCAGCTCAGCCTTTGCACTGTTTACTGAACACCCCCAGCTGTGCAGATAATGGAAAAAGCTCGTAAATTGTATTCCTTCTGGCATCCTGGCCAGAAGGGATATTACGCTGGTGTAAACCCTGGTGCACCAGAAGCCCAGAATAGCAGCAAATAAAATCCGCTCATACGTCAGCAACTGATAAGACTTGTCAACCAGTTCTTCCAAAGTCTTCCTAAATTATAAAGATCCAAAATACAGGCCAAAAGAGAGCAGGTCTGGGAATAGTGAGGCATACAATGGGCACCATTGTACGACAAGACTGTATATTGTCTCCCTGCTTATTTAACATATGCAGAATTCATCATGCAAAAGGCGGGACTGGATGAATCCCAAACCGGAATTAAGATTGTCGGAAGAAATATCAACAACCTCAGATATGCTGATGATACAACCTTGATGGCAGAAAGTGAGGAGGAATTAAAGAACCTTTTAATGAGGGTGAAAGAGGAGAGCGCAAAATATGGTCTGAAGCTCAACATCAAAAAAACTAAGATCATGGCCACTGGTCCCATCACCTCCTGGCAAATAGAAGGGGAAGAAATGGAGGCAGTGAGAGATTTCACTTTCTTGGGTTCCATGATCACTGCAGATGGTGACAGCACTCATGAAATTAGAAGACGCCTGCTTCTTGGGAAAAAAGCAATGACAAACCTAGACAGCATCTTAAAAAGCAAAGACATCACCTTGCCAACAAAGGTCCGTATAGTTAAAGCTATGGTTTTCCCAGTAGTAATGTACGGAAGTGAGAGCTGGACCATAAAGAAGGCTGATCGCCGAAGAATTGATGCTTTTGAATTATGGTGCTGGAGGAGACTCTTGAGAGTCCCATGGACTGCAAGAAGATCAAACCTATCCATTCTTAAAGAAATTAGCCCTGAGTGCTCCCTAGAAGGACAGATCCTGAGGTTAAGGCTCCAGTACTTTGGCCACCTCATGAGAAGAGAAGACTCCCTAGAAAAGACCCTGATGTTGGGAAAGGTTGAGGGCACAAGGAGAAGGGGACGACAGAGGACGAGATGGTTGGACAGTGTTCTCGAAGCTACTAACATGAGTTTGGCCAAACTGCGAGAGGCAGTGAAGGATAGGCGTGCCTGGCGTGCTCTGGTCCATGGGGTCACGAAGAGTCGGACACGACTGAACGACTGAACAACAACAACAACAATGGGCACCACCAGTGAAAAGGCCCTGCTCCGTGTAGCTCCTGCCCTTCATTTGATAGGGTGCACACTTACCCCTCTTCTTGACATGGAATGATCTCTATTGGAGTCTCCAGGTCCAGTACAAAGACCATAAGAAGGGAGAGCAGGGACCTTGAAGTTCCCAACAGCTGTTAATTAATCAAGCAAGCAAGCAAGCAAGCAAGCAAGCAAGCAAGAACACAGGTCACCTTTGTCACAGTCAGGACGCCTATGTCATGGCCAGGCCTGCACCCAATCTTGTTTTTGTACAATCTTGTTTGTCCTCAGTAACCAAAATTATATTATCAACATATACAAGCAGAAAAGTTGTTTCCCTTCATTTGCAAGGAATCGTACAAAACAAAGTGGCACCAATAAAGAAAAGTTCCAGGGTGGCAACAGAAAGCAAACTAAAAATGCTTTTGCAGTTCATCAAAACTATCCAGCAATATCAAGTTATAGGAAAACTGGTGCTATTAACAGTAATCCTTCTAGTTGGTTAATTGGTTTGGTAACTTCCATGCACATGACATGTGATGCTAATTATTTCCCCCAAGACTTAAATGATAACTAATCAGAGGCAGCTACTGTTGCAAATGGCAACAAAATATCTGTGAAAGGAAGAGGAGCAGGTTTGCTCAAGTGTGTTGCAGGTAGAAATACTGTTTGTAATGAAGTGAGAGCAGTAGTTTACTTGCTCGAATGAACAAATAAGAAAGTTTTGAGAATTTAAATTCTAGATTAAAATTGATTACTTAATTGAGAAGGGAATTGTAACAAAAACACTGGGGCCTAATTTGAATAGTATAGTGGGCAGAATAGTATCTGGTGGGCAGACTAAAGCACTCGTCAGGAGAGCTATGAGATTCAGGTGAGGGTAAGATGCCTTGAAAATCCCATCAGGTATATAACAGGAAGACCCAGCCTTCAGCCTGCCCAGGCATATTATTATTATTATTATTATTATTATTATTATTATTATTATTTTATTAAAAACTTCTTAAAAGCTGTAGCAAGTATACTTTCAAGGTTGCACTCTTTTCTACTTGGCTCATAACTTGCAAGAAGTGCAAGGTATGGAGATAGCAAAAGCTAAATCAAATGAGAACACCAAAATTGACCACAAAATGCTGTACGTTAGCATTTTCTCAGCATTTTTTTGCTGACAAGTCTCAGCACTCCTGGAAAGAAATACTAACAAAAATCTGATTATAGGGTTCCTTCCATGCTGCAGCAACTGTTTCATCCGAGGCAGACAGACTTTGAATTGGTCATTGTGGTACATTCTCTCCATCCACCAAGTTTGATTTATGGAATAAGAGATGGGATAGTAAGATTTTAAAGTGCCCACTACTGAGTTGCTCAAGGTATTCAGGCTTGTTTTAGGAACTGATGAAATACTATGAAGCAAGAATGTGCCCATGTGGTTGAGGAGTTATGGAGGAACTTATTCATTATGTATTGCTTTGCTGCCTTTACAGAGCTCTTTTTATCCAGAATGGAAGGCTGTCTATTGCTGTATAAGTTAGAAGTTGTGGATAAATAACACCTTTTGAAAGTGTCCCAGTTTGCTGTTCTAGCAGTTTAACTTAGGAAGGACTCTGTAAACAGCAGTGTAGTAGACAGTAGAGGTGGTATTCAGAATGCCTAAAAATCTGTTCTTTTCTGTCCTTCCTCCTTTTTAGAGCTGATTTGTTACTGTTGAATGTAGTGTGTATTTTATTTTTATGCAAGGAATTAAACATATAAAATGTTGTGGCTCTCCAGATGTTGTTGGACTACAATTTCCATCATCTTTAACAAATGGCCATACCAGTTGAGACTGATGGAAGTTGGAGTCTAATAACATCTGGAGGACCACAAGTCTCCCATCCATGTTTTAATTCTGTGCTTCAAATGCTTTTGCTTCCATAATCATAATATAATGCATGGTTCCCCAAATGGTTTAAGTGTTAGTTCTTATAGTGTCCTTGTGAAAGATGATAAGTGACCCCAAAGAGCTGGATTTTCCATCTTTTGATCCTTCTGCGTTTCCAAGAGTGTATGTGTGCTAGAATTACCAACGTGGGCAGGTGAAAAAGTGTAATTTTCCTTTTCTGACAGATCTCTGTGCTGGCATGTGGCAAGTAGTAGCCCTGGAACAAACTCTGCAGAGGTGTTGCTGTCAGAATTGGTCTTAACACTTGCTCTGGAGGACACAGAGCATGGAAATTCGCTGCGGCCTCAAGGCTAGTAATGAATCCACTTCTCCCTACATTGCCACCCTTTTTTAGTTTGCATGGGGAGGACCCTGAGAAGGTTGGAGGGCATGTGAGATGATTTTTGGTTTGCGAACCCCCATCTCTTAGATGTTGAGAGGGTCCATGGAGAGTATCTTCTCCAAGGGAACCCCAAATCTGAGGTCCTGCACTGGTTGATCTCACCTTCCTTCCCTACCTATGCCACACAGCCTGAAATGAGAACATAGACCTCTTCTCCCTACCTGAGTAGAAGTGAGTTAGTAGTAAACTTAAGCTACCTCTGGCAGTGGTGGGGGGATAAGCAAAGCAAATCCAATGCACAGACTTTCTTCCACTCGCCACAACTCAGCAAATCATGGGAGAAACTCAGGAAAAACACATTCAATACACTATTATTGCTGTTGCCACAGTTGAGTCTGGTGAAGAGAACTGGGGTGGTGGTGGAACCAGGCCTTCCATGGGCTTTGTGTACTATCTCAACAAGAACAGCCAGATTCTTTGCCTCTTCCCCAATAAACTAGACAAGACCATAAATGAACAACTTTCTGATGCTTCAAAGGTATAATAATTAGTTGCTGTTAGAGAAATTATGATGGGGAAACTGAAGGTTTCAAATGGTTTGATAGGATTCTGGTTATGTGCAAGAGCACCTGAAACTGTTGTCTACCATGAGTTTTCAAGGGGAGCTCAAGTTAAACAGGCAAATAAATAGTATATTAATCATTCTACCACTGCTGCTGCTACTATGTAAAATAGTTCATAATTTACATTCACTAACTGCACCAAACTGACTGAACAGCTGCTTTAAAGAGGCATTTTACTGTACAAGTGATGCTGGCTCTCTGCCTAACATGTCTCACAGGGTTATTGTGATGATAAAAAGGAGGGGCAGGAAATTATTGTGGGTTGTATCTATGTATTTCTGAAAATCTACCCAAAGGCGCACTCCTCTATTGTCTCCTGAGACAGACAGATGCCAACATGCTCATGGACATGTTGAAAGCAGACATGTGTCTACTTAGGGGAAAGGCAACCTATGTAAACCAACCTGTCCGTCAGACCACACTGATATTAACTATTACAGACTTTACTTATCTTTTAGGCTGATGCAATTTGTATCTAGTTCTTCCATTTACCCATCCATTTAAAAATCTTTTCTATTACTTTGACATCCCTTAAAAAACCGCATCACAATTTCTTCAGGCCTTAAAAAAATTCATTTCCTAAGAGTGTCTAGTTTTCATGGTGTGGAGATACATGTAATTGTCCACAACGGAAACTGGAAAATAAAGCTCCAGCATTTATGCCCAGTGTTTATAGAGGCATTTGTCACACTTTTATTTTCCAGAACTTGTATTCATCCAAGATTTTAAATCACACCATTAGTGACAGGTTTACTATCTGAGGCCAAGGTGTAGAAACAAAGTGAAACAATGATTTGAAGATAGAGAAAATGGACAATAAGGAATGATGAAAGCAGTAAAAATTGGAAGGGAAAGTCTAGTCGCAACTTTTGTGATGGGAAGAAGAGAGAATTTTCTTAGTATTATCATCTTCTCTCAGGTGGGTATAAGCCATAGATGAGATTTCATTCTTTTCAAGTTGTTCCTAACAGCTGAAGAAACCCATTTTAAATATTATGCTCAAACAGAGAAGGGAGTTGATAGTCATACATCCAAACTTCACTGTGGTTTTTGCCCCACAACACACAGCAAAACTAGGACTGTTCGACCTGCCTCCAAGCTACATCTCACGACTCAAAGTGTGCGTTAAAGCTGAGAAAGGTTCTTCTTTGCTTTAAAAACATGCATTTTTTAAAAAAATATATATTCAAAGGTCTCTTTGAAGTTTAGGAAAACAGACACAACAGGCAGAAGAACAGCTGGCAGTGAGCACAATGAGTGACTAATTATCATGAACAAAAGTTCTCACAGTATGAATAAAGCCAAAGGCTACATGCAGAGATCTGTGTAGCAAGTTTAAAAGATTTGCGGAGGGGGGAGGCAGAGAGTAAAGAAAAGAAAGAGATTAAAATCGACCTTAAATGTGCAAAATTGACAGAGCAGTAAACACTTTGTAGGCAGGACATGCAAAGCCAGATGGTAAATATTACACAAACAAACCCTATCTCTTTATCCCAAAGCAGTATAGCGGTTTCAATCCTATGCTCACTTTCCTGGGAGTAAGCACACTGAACGCAAACTTCTGCTGAATAAACATGCATAGGCAGTGGCGTAGCATGGTGTGTGTGTGTGTGCGCAGCTGGGGCATGCTCCTCATGTCGCCCTCCCTGAGCCAGCCTAGCATGGTTCATGAGGGTGGATTCTGAGAGTGGCATAAGAAGGACCCCGGCCTCAGTGCATGGCTGTTGCATCCTTTTCATGTGCCCTCCCTGAGCGGCTTTGCGAGGAGTGTTTCCACTGTGAAGAAGAAGAGGAGTTTGGATTTGATATCCCGCTTTATCACTACCCTAAGCAGTCTCAAAGCAAAGCGGCTGACATTCTCCTTTCCCTTCCTCCCCACAACAAACACTCTGTGAGGTGAGTGGGGCTGAGAGACTTCAAAGAAGTGTGACTAGCCCAAGGTCACCCAGCAGCTGCATGTGGAGGAGCGGAGACGCGAATCCAGTTCACCAAATTACGAGTCTACCACTCTTAACCACTACACCACACTTGCTCTCTGTGGGGCATGTAATTCAACTTTAGGTGGAGATATCACCAAATTGCAGTTCTCTAACAGCCAGCTGAAATCCAATGAGGTAGATGAGTTACCTATTCGGCAAAAAATATTGGTGCACCTGTAGCTCTGCTTATATTGCAAATGGCTATATAACCGAGGAATCTGTCTAAAGGTAACTTGCACATTCTGAATTTTAATATTTGTTTCCCAGCTTTTCTTAACTCGATGGGATCATACTCTAATATGCCAGAATAATCGCTTAAAAGCTCTATGGAGGCATTAACTAGAGCTTCTCTTGTCCTTGGAAAAGCCTGCACCACTGATCCCATAGAAACAATATTGTGGGGTGGGGCGGGTGGGGGGGTCTGCTTGCTTTACCTTTTGACCCCCTTTTGGCAGCTGTAAGAGGAAAATATCTTTTTCGTTCATCCTAAATTTAAGTCAATGAGGTGAAAAGGGATTTGAGTTTCAAATCTAGCTTGTAAATGCTTTTTTTCTTGAAGCGTTACATAAAAAAATGGAATAGTGCAGGTATATTTGATAAAAAAATATTAAAAAGTGTCTAAAATCCTTAGAGCTTTATATGCATGGTTAGAAAACACAGGAAGCCTGTCTTTTTCACAGCAGGTAAAGTCGGCCAGAAAATGAAAATACTTAACAGAATGGGCAAAAGAGAGATTGACTCTGAAATCCTCAAGATATTTTCTTTTTGAGCTATCTTTTTTTTTTTTTTTAAAGTTGTGAGCTAAAGTTATGGTAGAGGACAAGTGATGTAGAGTATACTCAGTAACTGAATTACGTCTTGCTTAACACAAAGGGCATCTAAAGGGTAGGAGACAGTACCCAGGGATATCAGCTTATAATATTTCTTACCTGAGCTTCACCATAAGGTCCCAGGGTGGATTACAACACTTGCATACCGTATCTGTTATAAAAATAATGATACCTAAAACTCTTCCAAATGGAACAGAGCAAAATAAACTGAGCAAAATATAGGTGGGTCCTGACAATAAATGGAGGTAATTTGCATCTTACGCGAGGGTTAGGTTCCAGGGGTCCACGTGTAAACACAAAAATGTGTAGAGGCAGGAACCGCTAGAACCTGGTCCCCCTCCCAGGTGGAGGGCTGCTTGTCTGGTTTGGGGAAGGTGGTGCAAGGACTCTGGGATCACAGCTGTTTGTACAGGTGTGTATGTGGGGGAATAAATAACTGGAGAGTGGGCTTTCTCTACTCTCCATTTATTTATTTATTTATTTTCCCCACCCACGCAAAGCTGTGCTCGCATAAGTAAAATAAGCATAAGATGCGAGTCAAAAGCCAGGGTAAAGGGAAATAGGACATGTGAGGAAGGACCTGGGTCTGGTCCCACCATTCCTCCAAGCCAGGCTCTTGCATATCTCCCAATAAAAAATTTAAAAACTAGTCCAGTTTTTAAGAGACCAACTAAGACCTTAGAGACCAACTAAGTTTGTTCTGGCTATAAGCTTTCGTGTGCATGCACATTTCTTCAGATACACTTGCTGAATTACAACTTATTACTAAACTGGTCTGAATAGAGATATTGGATTCTTGTCTCATTACACATGCTAAAGCTATTTTTGGTCATCTGCATACTGTCCCTTGCTTTTTCCTGTAGGACTAATTGCAGTCGTTAACAGTTGTCAACAGGTTTATCATACCCATTCAATCACGTATCTCCTACTACCCCTTCTGGGAAAAACCCCACCCCACCCTCCCACTATATATAAGGGTCTGGTGACTTCTGTTTCAGTGTATCTGAAGAAGTGTGCATCCACATGAAAGCTGATACAGTAGTACCACGTTTTGCGGCCGGGATCCGTTCCGGAGCCCCGGCCACTAACCGAAAAGGATGCAGGGCAAAGTGCCATGTCTGCACACGCACGCGGGGCAGTTTGTGCTTCTGTGCATGCGCGAAGCGCGATTTAGCACTTCTGTGCATGCGTGAGCAGCAAACCCGGAGGTAACCCGTTCCGGTACTTCCGGGTTTGTCGCGGACATTCACCAGAATGGACGATAGACAAGGCAGACATTCGCAGAGGTATTACTGTACCTAGAACAAACTTAGTTGGTCTCTAAGGTGCCACTGGACTGCGTCAGACCAACATGGCTACCTACCTGAATCTATATCTCCCAATAGTTCTAGTCAAATGCAAAAAGGGTACCTGGGATACATGACATTCCTGACCGACAGACTTTGGCTCTCATTTGTCAGAAAGATTCTACAGACACTTCCTCCAAGGAGATGGGAGCGAGCCTTTAAAAAGCCGAGTGGCCTTGCAGCTTGTTTCCTCCTGCCATCAGGGGTCCAGTCTGGGTCTTCCAGACCATCATTGCTGCTTCCTTGTTCGTAGATCTCTGCATTGATATATGGGGTGTGTGTGTGTGTCCAGCCGGTGGGGATGGAGCAAGCTATGTTGCCCCACTCCCTGGTCATGACTTGCACAATTATCATGTGAAAGGCGCTATTGGGTCGTAGCTATTGGCAGCTCTTCCTTTTCTCCGCCTTGAAGTTAAATAAGAATTTGAAGGTATACAATGCAGCAAAAATAATGTTTCAAAGCAGCTGGGACGATGCAGATTTTTGGAATGGGTCAACTAGCTTCTACTCACAAGCTTGCTGCTAACTCACAGTAAGCGTAACACTCAAATATCAAAGCAATGAGAATCAAGGAGAAAATAATAACAAAAGTGCCATTTTTGTACGTGCAACCAGTGTGCTGTGTAAAACAACTTTATAGCAACAACATATCTAATAAAATGCTGTAATCTTTTGAAAATACAATAGAAAATATAGTTGCAGTAAAATAATTGCTTTTGATTGATTTTAGGCACGCTTATTACTTGCTCTGTGGGTGTTCTGTCACTCGTAATATGAGCTGGACTTCCACAGAGAAATATCCTGGAGAGAACAAATTGTTCAGGCTCAGAGACAGACCTGTTAAAACTTTGTTACTCCAGTCTTTTCACATGCTTTCTATGCAGACTTGCTGACTTCTCCAGATTTTATTTTTTTTAAAAAAATTTGGCTGACTCTCAATGGAACATTAAAAAAAGAAGATAAAAAACCCACCTTCTTGAATTGGAAAGGTTATCTCATAGCATACAATGTTAGAAATAACCTTTCCATACCCTAACTTTAAATACCAGTATTAGATATGCACACTAATTGGAAACCTGTCTTGCTGATAGTTTGGAAGTAAGTGTTAAATAATCAAGTATTGACTAGAATATTATTTAATTTCTTATTTTTTAATTTTTAATGTCAGGAATGTAACTATCACTCTGCTTTGCAAAACATGAAATAATCTGGACTTCTGAATTTTAGGACGTGATCCCTAACAGAGGCCAGAATGCAAAGAACAGAACAATTAATTCCATGTTTCCTAGCAGACTTTTGGCTTGTGTTTCTCAGTCAGCATTTCTTCAGGACACGTGGCAAGCCACTTATGAAACTCAGGAAACTTTTTAAAGTAATGTGTGATAAAGGCACAGAGCCTATTTAAATAAAAAGGCCAAAAATCCTACTAAGCATTCCCAAGGGAGCATTCCTTTGGATAACAGTTGTAGATTACTACTCCCATTTCACCTGAAAAAAGGCGATAAACCCACACATTTACCATTCCTTAATTATCCTTACTTACACTACAAAGTTTTATCCAATGCAAAAATGAAAAATTAAAGCCTGACCATTTGATTACTTTGATGGGAATGGTAAAGTTACTATGAATGTGGTGGATCTCATCCACACAATGGGCTGCTAAAACTACCTTCTCCAAAATGGCAACAGGAAGTTAAGGCATATGGGTAGCTGAGGCAGGTGCCTCTGGCCTTTTGCCCCCACTAGCTGCCTAGTTGGGACGCGGGTGGCTCTGTGGGTTAAACCACAGAGCCTAGGGCTTGCCGATCATAAGGTCGGCGGTTCGAATCCCCGCGACAGGGTGAGCTCCCGTTGCTCGGTTCCTGCTCCTGCCAACCTAGCAGTTCGAAAGCACGTCAAAGTGCAAGTAGATAAATAGGAATCGCTGCAGCAGGAAGGTAAACGGCATTTCCACGCGCTGCTCTGGTTCGCCAGAAGCGGCTTAGTCATGCTGGCCACATGACCTGGAAGCTGTATGCCAGCTCCCTTGGCCACTAAAGCAAGATGAGCGCCGCAACCCCAGAGTTGGTCATGACTGGACCTAATGGTCAGGGGTCCCTTTACCTTTTTTAGCTGCCTAGTTTACCTCTGTGGTTGAACCAGCCTGCATACAATGCAGTTTTAAGCAAAGTTCTCAGAAATTCAATAGTCTGGCTACAATTGCGATGCATTGGCCAATGTACTATTAGAAATCCAGGATTAGCAAACAGCCAAGACACAACTTTGGGAAAGGTAAAACATAACTTTTCCTGCTTGCAACTACTGACCTCATTGCACAGCACCACCTGCTGGCCCTTTTGCTAGCACCACAGCAGGCATTCCTATTTTCTAATGCTCATAAGGCACCAAAAGGTATTATTTGATATGTTATGTGTGGCATAAAGGTTGTGTCTGCCTTACTTTTCAGTTGTGGTAAAATGGGTGAATTTAGCAGTATGGAGATAGATTACTTCGGCACCACCTGGCAGCGTATTCTAGTTTTTGTAAGAATTATCATTACACTTTTTTTGTTTTTTTTGTTTTGGTGAGCAAGACATAAAAACAAAGCTGCTGGAATCTTAAGATAGATGCTTGCATGCTAAATGAATGCACAAGTTATGAGCTTTTCGCTGCAGATTATTTCAGAGCATAATGTTTATGTTAATAAATGGTTCAAATTTCACCACAGGAGTGCAGTACCTGGAAATTGCTTGGGCCAAAAACAGGCATATGTTCTAAGAGTGGTAGATAGGATTTGAAGAATGCATATCTCTGCATTGAAAACAATTTTCTTTGGGATGCTGGGGTGCTGTGTTCAAACTCCTTCTACCACACCTGGAAATATTTGGGTACATTCCACATTGTTGCTTTAAAAATCCAGGAGGTCGGACGAGGACTGTTGTATTTTCTAGAGGAGGTTCTGTTGTTGATGGGAATTTCAGGTATATGGTTGTGATAGTACTTTATTCTCTTGCTAATTATGCTGTTTTAAATGTGCATTTTATATTTGATTTCCTTTGGTAATGTTTTCTTTTGAAATGTTTAAGATAATTTTTGTTGTTGCTAACTTTGCTGCGGTAAAATGTGCATTCTGTAGTTGACCTTCTTTGCAAGGTTTTGTTTTGAAATCTTTGCGATAATATTTTTGTTTCGTGTTTATTATGTTGCTTTGAATATATACTTTATATTTGAGTAATGTTTTATTCTCAAATGTTTTAATATAGGCTGTAAATTGCTTTGAGATTTTTTTCTTAAAAATATAAAGTGGCATAGAAATGAAAGGAATAATAATAATAAATTGATCATCTCCTTTTATTTTAATGAACTGCTGGTTAAAGTGTATTAAGAAATAAATCTGAATTTTAAGCACACTTAAAAGTACACAGGAAACCTTGACCATTTCACCAGTGATGAAATGAAGCATAGTCTTAACATTTCTGGATCTCTGATGCTATACTTGCATCAAACTCTAGCACAATTTGCATTGGTGTCTACTCCTTGACTTCCCTGGCCACACTTCAACCCTTTTAGCTCTATCCAGAATGCTGTTACCAAGGTAATTTCTAATAGTTTAGACCAGGAGTTGCCAACCCTTTTGGACTAGTGGAGCATTTTGAATTTTGAGAGAGTGCTATTACCGCCAGTAACAAAATGGCTGGCATAGCATAACACAACATGGCCGCCATGAGAGGCATGGCATGACACAAAATTAGACATCACAGTCATAATGAAGCTTTCCCCATAACTTTGTTAACCATCATTGTATTTCTATTCTAGAAAAGGTTTAACCTTTTTTGCCTGCCATGCAGGAAGGAAAGGCACAAGAACCCTGTTTTCCCCAATGCCAACCATAAACCAAAGCCTAGGTTCATAGCTGTCAACTTTTCCCTTTTCTTGCGAGGAATCCTATTCGGAATAAGGGAATTTCCCAGAAAAAAAAGGGGAAAGTTGACAGCTATGCCTAGGTTGCTCCAATAAACACATATAGACTTCATTCTGAGTAGACATGCATACAATTGTACTGTAAATTAATTATATAGTGAATTCTTAATGAGTGCCCAGTGTTCAGCTCCTGCACAGCAGACGACATGCTTAAGTCTCTTTGTAAAGTTTTCCGATATGTGTTTTGGGAAGAGGAGAGATTCTTTAACATCCACTCATGATTATTTTGCAGTAGTATTTGCAGAAAATCTCAGACAAATCCACCGCAAGAATCTTGGTTGTTAGGAAGAAATGAAGAGCAAACTATGGAGAATCCAAGGACTAGAAAATAAGACAGAAACAGGAAAGGTGCACTAATGGGAAGGCGGAAAGAGCAGTTCTTTAGGACCCCAGATATCCCTATCGTTTTGTGTCCAAACAAATCAACCCACAGCTCTGACTTCATTCATTGGATAAAAACACTGAAAGATGGCCTGATTTATCAGGTGGCCTGATTTATTTCACAGAAATTGCTTACAAGGGTATCTGCACATTTTGCTTGCTAACTTTCTAGGAGGGCTAGAGACTTATTTAAAGAATGGTTTAATAGTCAATCCCTCGTCCCAGGGAACACTGGGAATTGTATCTCTGTGAGTTGAATAGGTGTATCCTAACTACTCTTAGCCCCCTTAACAACCTACACTTCCCAGGATTCTTTGAAGTGAGCAGTAATTATTTAAAATGGCATGATGCTGCTTCAAATGTGTAATGTTTTATATTGGGGGGGGGGGGCTATAGCGCAACAGCAATGGGCAAAAATAATCCAGAACATGTATGATATCAAAAGTTACAGGATTTCAGCAGGAAGTTGTGGGATATGCACAAACTGAAAATGAAGCAGTGTGACCATGCCAACACTTGCAGGTGCAAAAGGTACTGAAATTGGGATTGCAAGTGACTGCCCCAATAGCATAATGAGCAGAAATAATCATGAATACACAATAAAAAGAATGTGTTGGAGGGGCCTTGTGTGAAATATTTTAATACATTTGTCTCTCCCCCCCCCCTTTACCGGTACTTTAAGGCTCAATTTGTTAAAGCTACTTTTAGTAATTTATTTGAGCTGCTATGACTGATTATCCACCCCTTTAAAATCCGCATTATTTCAGAATCCCAGGACTCTCTCATCAGATTCTATATACAGACTTTATACCCTGGGATCGTTTCTATTGCGCAAGACCTGGTAGGCTTTCTAATATTTTTAAACCACAGAGCCTAGGGCTTGCCAATCAGAAGGTCGGCGGTTCGAATCCCTGCGATGGGGTGAGCTCCCATTGCTCGGTCCCAGCTCCTGCCAACCTAGCAGTTCGAAAGCACGTCAAAGTGCAAGTAGATAAATAGGTACCGCTCTGGCGGGATGGTAAACGGCATTTCCGTGCACCGCTCTGGTTTTGCCAGAAGCGGTTTAGTCATGCCGGTCACATGACCCGGAAGCTGTCTGTGGACAAACGCCGGCTCCCTCGGCCACTAAAGCGAGATGAGCGCTGCAACTCCAGAGTTGTCTGCGACTGGACTTAACGGTCAGGGGTCGCTTTACCTTTACCTGCCCCCCACATTCCTAGGGGACCTATTTACAATCCAGGAAGTTTCTCCTCTTACTCCTCTATGTCTCAACATGAAGAAAAACAACAGCAACAGAAAGTAGAAATGCGATTCAGCTGCTTTCATGATGCCATGATGCTTATAAAGAAATCCAGTTAATTTGAAATCCATTCATTTTAAATATCTGATCAAATAATTAAGTGGTTATGCCGGGATTGGGGCAGGGATCTATTGCAAATGTATCTTAGTTGTATGGGCTTGATTGGTTTGATTATTTTTACAGCTTTAATTTCTGCAACTTGTCCTGGATGCTAGGTTAAGAGGAAATTGCAGCAGCTTCAGGACATGTGGAAGATACATGACACAGCAGCCTTGCCAAAGATAAACAAGCCTGTGTTGGGTCAGTGACCCGATGGGAGACCTCATGGAGGGCCTTACGCATGCTGCCCTGAGCCCCTGCATTGAAAAATGGCGGGAGATAAAACAAGTAAACAAAGACTACAGATTAGCAAATTCTGTTGATAGAGAAAGCGACAGGAAAAACACGCTGTCATCAAAATAGATGACTGCTGTGTATACCCAAATGCCAGTGACGTGCCGGAAAAAAATAGATGTTCCCCTGGTTTGCCTGAGAACCTTACCCTAATGTGCGGCTCATACACTGCTTTTACTAATAAAGGAGAGAGGAAAATGCATTCTGCATCTGCCCTGGAAGCACATTTATATATAGTTTTGTTTCCTGGAATTGAAGACAACCTGGAGTTGAGTCCCAGAACAAATTATGCCATACACATTTATCCATATTTATAACAAAATGTTGCCATGTAGAGTACTGCTGTTTAGCGCCAGCCAGCCTTTCGTCAGGATACTATTACACACTGCTTCTTCATTTCTACCCCTAACAGTCAATCCGTATTCTGTGCCTAGTCATAGAATCATAGAGTTAGAAAGGACCATGGGGATCATCTAGTCCAACCCCCTGCAATGCAGGAATCTTTTGCACAACAAGGGGCTTGAACCCACAACCCTAAGATTGAGTCTCATGCTCTACCAACTGAGTTTTCCTAGGTTCAACTAGTGCTTAGTCCTCACTGACCCATTTATGAGCCCCTTTCTATTAGGTAGCCCCCAAAGTTTTTCTGTACTACTTCCAATGTTGGGATGTCCTCCCTCAGCCCGCTAACAACAGTGTGGATGGGGTCACTTTTGCTACATAAGGATCAACACTTGGAAAATGAGTACACTGTTAGTATATAGCACATCCTGTCTTTCTTCCATGATAAAATCCAGGGCAGTTTACACTAAGGTCTTATCCACAATTCCTCTTGTTCTGCTGCTTTCCCCCCAGGGAAAACCACTCTCTAGCGCCCAATGGAAACAAATGGCAATTCAGGTTTCATTTGTTCTGATTGATGGCTAAAGAGTGGGTTTTCCATTGGAAAGGAGCGGGGGTAACGGGGAAACTGCGTGGCCCCGGCTTTCCAGGCATGGCCCAAGTGGAAATGTGTTTCCATTCTAGTCTTCCATCCACACAGTGGCCACTCCAGTCCTGGTTTGTTTCAGCAAGGTAGGTCCATCATAAGCTGCACCAAGCACCTACATCCAAATACACAGATGACAGAGGTTTTGTGCAATTGCTCTTCAGTAATGCACAGGTGTTTTATCTAGGACAAACTGCAATTAAATAAGCCCCCCCCCTTCTTCCAAAATTGTTTCAGTGATTTCTGAATTGTCCTAGTTAAAGTTGGCCACTGGTTTGAAACAGCTGCTCTGTGTGAAAAGTTGCTGTAGTCAGTAGGAATGCACCTCAAAGTCTATTAAGGCTCGAGAAAAGAAGCGCATTTTTGAAATGCCATGTTTGCTTATAGTGATAGCTCTAGTGGCAAGGAATGCTGGATTTGGTGTCATTTGGACACCATTATGCTGCATCAGTATAAAAGCAATTACTCTAAATCCGGGATGCTGGGTTCACATACATTAAGGTTAACGGCATTCAGAAGATTTGTGTTGACTTCAACAACGAAACTAGTTGACCTTTTCATCCACAGCTGCCTCTTTCGAAAGCTGAAGTCTCTGCCATTTGGCTGGATTTTCTATCCCATCCTGTTATATCTCCGCCTTAGATATGCTGAGTTGCACAGCGGTTTTGTTTGCTTCTTAAAACACAAATTACTACCCCCCCCAAGTGTATACCAGAATGGGAGGAATGAAAAAGGAATTTGCTTTGGGTTTTACGGCCCATTTAAGGCACCGGCCCAGACAGGTGGAAGACCAGGGATAGGCATATGCTCTACATAACGATTATGTAAAACATAATGCATCCAATCCAAATGCATATTCGCACATAACAGCTGTCTCAGTTGATTCTTCCAACTGAAGAAAGGACAGGAAAGAATGCACAAGGGAGGCTTTCATGCAGGGCTAGTGCCAGACTTTGGGGGCTCACAACAATGCTGTCGATGTGCCCCAGAGCTCCTACCCGCTGCCATGTGCAGGGGCAGCAATACCTGCACCAACCTCCACCCCCAACCAGAGCAAGAGATCTGCCCTGTTCCTTGCTATGCATAATGGTGGACACTGGCGGAGGAAGAAGGGTGCGAGGGGAGCACACCGCCCCTGGCAGCGTGATCTCGGTGGGGTGCCATCGCAGCTGCCCCCGCCTGCGCTGGGCGCCATGCCCCCGCAGGCGGCGTGCCACGCCCCCAGGATGCGTGCCACACCCCGGGGACGCGCGCCAGCCCCACCCTGCCTGCTCTCCGCCCCCCCGGTGCCGGAGCATGAAGCTCCACCACTGATGGTGACCACATCACTCCTCTCCCTCCTCCTGGGCCACTACTCACCACACTTCCAGGTGGGTCTCTGGAGCTGTTTCAGCACTGGATGTGAATGCCAGCCTTGCTTGGCTCTCATTTACAGCGGCTGCCTGGCATGTTTAATTATCCACAATGCGCTGCCCAAGATCTATAAAAATCTATAGTATATCAATAGATTCTATAAATCTATAGTTCCGGTAGGACCAGAATTATAGTTTTTATAAATCCATGGGCCTGGGTAGTGCAATTGTGGTAATTAAACATGTTATGAGGTCATTGTAGATTCAAATGCGGCAGCATGGCCTTCCCACCACTGAAACAACTCGTGGGGTGAGGTCTGCTGGGGAGTGGTGGCAGGGCCTTGGGACCCTCGGCCTGTACATAGATTGCATACATCCTTTGCCACTGTCACTCCAGAGGGCCCCAGTGGTAGTCACGTAGTGGACTAGAGAGATTATTTGTTCTCAGTTAAATAAAAAATGCTGACTAGAATCTGCTTAGAGATGTTAAAGAGAGAACCGCCCCCCCCATGTATTCTGATAACATGGCAAGATTGTTTGTTCACTCTGGGTCAATAGCAAGTCCTATTACTGTACTGTTTTGCTCCTACCCTTTTATGTAGCCAAATGTTTATCTAAGGCAGAGTTCTTCACTCCAGCTCTCAGAAGGGGATAGTGTGGTGACATTTCAGAAGGAAAATGCTAGGATGCATGCATCCCAGCTTGAGACACCCTTAAACACCCCCAAATGTTACTACAGATAGGTAGGAATGGGTTGGCTTGCTGTGCTGACCAAGGAGCGAACAACAGGATTGGAAAAGGATTAAAACACTGGATAGTTTGTGCAGCTGTGAGAATGAAAACAATGCAGTTGGGACTGGAGTGTTTCATTTTAACAATGACTGCCTTGGATTGCTATCCATGTGGACTCTTTCTGCAGTTACATTTAGTAGTGTATGTATGATATGAAATGCCAGAGTGGTGTGGTGTTGCACTAGGGATGTGGATATCTGGGTTCAAATCACCATTCAGCCATGATGTTCATTGGGTGACCTTGGGCCAATCACTATCTCTCAACCTCACAGGGTTGTTGTGAGGATACTGGCAGGGGGAAGTTGACAACTTCTTATGGGAAAGTTGGGATATAAATGTAGGAGTTGTCATCAGCACCAGCATTGTTGTTTTCTTTTTATATTCCACAAAATATGCTCATTTTGTTTTAACCCCTTCAAATTTAAGGAACGTTAATTCTCCAGTTTCCCTGTAACCACAAGGGAGAAAAATCCCGAACCAAAATAAAGTCCAGAATTAGTTTATTATCTGCTCTCTCTCTCTCTTTTAAAAAAGGATTGTAAGGTAGGGACATTATCTGCATTATGTTTATGTCTTTTTCAAGAATACTTTAATCTTAAAGATGCTTTAATATAAGGTGCTAGAATGATTTTGTGGTTGTACTTGGCCTTGATTTTGTAATACCTGGTGCTGTCTGGGCAAGATCTCAGAATCCACATCAAGTATGAGCCTGTGATGCCCTTTCCATCTAAGCTAGCTAGAGCCCATTAATAATACTCTCATTAAAGTTGGGTGTGTTTTATGCAATAGACCCTGTATGTTTGAAATTAAGGGATTTTTGTTCTCAGCAGATTAATGCCTTTCAAAAAAGTTGGTTCAGTTCTGGTTTTCCAAAACCATTGGCTAAAATATCTTGACATCTGGATGAACCTCTGAGCCTTTTTACACATTGCAGATCCTACACAGAAAACTGCAGAAAACTCTGCAGGACCCATCAGTAGATCATCACATTGAATTTTCACACTTGACACGGAATATTTATTGATTTCATTATTATATTTATAGATTGCCTTTCATCTAAACAGCTCAAGGTTCTACCCACAGTTCTCTCTCCACATTTATCCTCCCAGCAACCTTGTGAGGTAGGTTCAGCTGAGAGATAGAGTGACTGCTCCAAGGTCACACAGGGAGCTTCAAGGCAGAGTGAGGATTTGAAATAGCTGTGCATGCAGTTTCCCCCTTTCTGTCTCTGGGGACAGGGGAGAAATGACCAAATGGCACTCGCTCAAAAACCCAAACTTAGCAACCCCTGGTTAGGCACATCGGGGAGAACTAAGAAGATGCAGAGCAAGGGCTTTGTGGTGGTGACTAGCACTGTGTGTGCTTTGCTTATTTTCTGAAACCATCATAGATTACTGCAGCAGGTATAAGAAGTGTTGCAGCTCTGGAGTTAATGGTCTTAATATGCAACCAGAAAGGGGGATTATCTCACATCACTTATTCAGATGGGCTGACCCACCCCCCACCCCCACTTTGGATTTGTATTGGTCAAAAATGTGGTAAACCACCCCTGATCATTCTGCTGGTCCTCTGACTCAAAGTCCTGCCTTGAGGGCATCTGGCTGCTGTGCTGAAATAAATGGTAAGAGGCGCCAACACACTTAGCCTTGTTAAAGAAGTTGAGGACTTTTTGGACACAAGGGGAACTACAGCAAGGGCAAAATCAGGGGGAAGATGAGAACTATTACATGAGTGTTTGTGTGAATGAAAGGAGCAGGAGAGCCAGAAGGCACTCTGAACTAAGGACCACTAGGACTAAGAAGTTACTTTCCATATATTTCCACGCAAGAGGACAGCAGCAGACTACAGTAGATGGGAAGGAAGACCCGTAAAGACTACAGGTGACTCAATTCATCCCTTACAGGCGGAGGAGAAAGATGGTTGTAGTGGCTGGGGACTTGCTATTGAGGGGTACAGACTACAGACGCAGCTGCCTGCTGACTGGATGAATTGACCCACGAAATATCAGTGCCTCTGGTGTGCAGATCCAGGGCAGGATAGACAAAAAAGTTGCCTAAATTGTAATACTTACTCTTCTGTTGTCCAAAGTTGTGAATTTGTAACTCTGTTTCAACTCCTTTAATTTCTACAGAATGTGGAAGGACAAAAGACTGCACTCTCAATATATCTGCCAGGAAGATTGCCAGTTGCTGATCTATGTCTTTTTGGTTCCTGGCTTGTTCTTCTATTGGTTTTCAGACCTATTGCATTTACTGTTTGAAAGTCATTGCTGAGAAGCGATTGATAAAAGAGACATGAAATACATGACAATTATCCACCATTTGAAAAAAGAAAAATGGCAGGGATATTAATAATGAAAATGTTAAAGAGTTTTGTTTTCGTTGTTTATATCAATATTTCATGGGGAAATTTTCCTTTAGGAACTTTCTACACTTTGAATTTTAAAGTTGATTTTAATAGAAGAACATGGCTGACTGGAAGAAGTAGGTATCGATTTCAAGGCAGGGGGCATTACTGACATAACAGCCTTCTCTTCCAAGGAGGCTCTGAATTGTCTTAATTTTTGTTCTGACAAAAGAATTGTATAGATCTAGTAATTTTTATCATCAGTTTGTTCTTAATGTGTGCTGATAACTTTGATATTCTGGTTTATGACATTGTAGTTGAAGTGGAAAACAGGATGAACAAAATACCAGGCTGAAGGTGTAGAGAAACAGTGTCAAGTCCTGCTTGTCCTTATAAGTTAGAACCCACTCCGCAAGATGTCCCAATAAACAAGCAATCATATCTTTTCAGAAACTTTGGCAAAGCACATCTGTCCCCTATTGACCAGCAAAAGGTAAAAACAAAAAAGTAGGAAGAAACTACCTGAAGAGAATGTCACATTTCGTGGCATGGCTTTGACAGGATTTGGCACACGAGAATCTGGCTTAAAGAGTAGGCCAGCAACCTCATATCAGAAAAGTGTTTTGTTTTTTGCTTATCTAAGTACTTGAGCAACTAATGTCAGGTAGCACCAGGCCTTTGGCCCCAGTTGCTCAAGTGCTAACTGTTGATGAGGCAGCTCTTGACTCATAATTAATTTCCTAATCATCACATAAAACAAAAGAGGAGGAATAATGATCATCTTGCATGCTATAGATTGTGAAAGTGCTATTCTTAACTGATTTTAAGTGAACCTCTAGATTACATGTCAAAAGTATTTCCTTGAAACCAGATGTCTCTGTTTCCTAGCCAGCAATGAAGAATACAGGATATGGCATGATGTTTGACAGCTAACCTGTAACAACTATCTAGGATCACTTGAAAGGTTTGGGGAGTTACAGTACTACCTAATAATCAGATAAAGGGGATATTCAAGCCTCTTTACCCTGGCTCTTCACAAAGTTATATTTATCCTCTGGGGATGGTGTTTGTTGAACAGGTAGCAATTTTTCCTTTTTTCAGTTACAGTAATGTGATGTTTGAATGTATTAGGGCTTCTTCAGTGATTGATAGCTGCAAGGACATGAAGCACATGCTTTTGGTATTCATAAAACATTAGGAATGTAAAGTGCTTAAGGGCTAATATATGCTAAGATATAGGGTATAGATATAAGATATAGGGTATATAAGGTATAGTCACCATATTGGTCAACATTATTAACCATAGATTGGCATTGTCGTCCAGAATGGACAGTCTGATAGTTCCAGTGCTGTTCAGAAATATCTTTTTGTCTGCTGTTGCAAGCTGGCTGGGATGTGGTTGCCTTTCTTTTTAAGAAAGTTAATTAATTAAATTTAATACATGTGGAGGGGCAGTGATGAATAATGGTAATTTATGAAATGAGACTTGGTTTTAGAGCAGGGTTCTGGGTGGGAAATAAATGGAGAGTAAATTAACAAAAGAGGGATGTCTGGGTTATCTGGAAGTGGGGTGAACTGGAAGTGCGGTCCCAAGTAAATGAGGCATTTATTTAATTTGGGGTAAATTTGATTTGAATGGCAAATTAATTTGCTTGCCTTCAGTGAGATTTAAACAAGTTCTCTTGTAATTATTTCTAGAATTCTATCTCTACATAAATATTGCCCAATTCCAGTGTTATGCAAATCTGTGTCCTCATTTGTCTTCTGTTTTTGATTATGTGTACATGGCTATCCTGAACACAGCCCAAGGCATAATGTTTCCGCAGCTTCCAGCCTGCCTTCATATGGTTTGTGGCCAGTGATGCAAAACAACAACAATAATTTTATTATTTGTACTCCGCCTATCTGACTGGTTTACCCCAGCCAAAAGAACTAGTATCTGTAATAGATGATGAGATACTATGAGTGTGTGTTGATTAATGTGTCATGTGAAGGTAACAAAATAAGGTATTACTGTTCAAGACATCTAGAGATTGGTCTGCCAGTTGTCAAATCCTGATCCTTACTACTGTATAGGACAGTGATGGCTAACCTTGACACTCCAGATGTTTTGGAACTACAACTCCCACCATCCCTAGCTAACAGGACCAGTGGTCAGGGATGATGGGAGTTGTAGTTCCAAAACATCTGGAGTGTCAAGGTTAGCCATCACTGGTATAGGAGAAGTAACTTCCAAGGGACTATAGCACCTGAATGAACTGAAGATAGTTCCAATTATAAGTGTAAATTAAAACAGAGATACTGAATTCAGAGAGAGAGAGAAAGAGATATCACAATGTTTTGCAATTTGTTATAGTTAACTCTAGTACCTGAATGTAGAGCACCCTTGAGCACTTAGTTTCAAACTTGACTAGATGACAGTTTGGTTCTGAATTCCAGAACTATCCGCTTCTTGGCAGAAAGCTATGCAGACTCTGGCAAAGCTCAGAATGCATGCAGGAAGCTGAACCCTCTCCCTTCTCTTAGCCAGAGCTGAGGCCAGGTGCTAGTGGTCTAACTCAGTTACATATTGTCATCAATCCATGCCTTGGGACTGTGCTTAGTGAGGCTTGGTATGCTGTCACATGACAGAAAGAAAACTTTGAAGGCACTGAGCAAGTTTTGCTAAATCTGGTATGAATCTAATGAGAAAATCTGGTTCAAATATGATCTGGAGCCTATTGGACCCCACCCCCCTATAACATCTAGCAAAGTAGACCTCCTTTTCTTCATGCACTCTGGAAGAAATGTACTGGTAGCAGCTCCATGTTATTCTGGTTATTCTGCAATTTCAAAATTTCACCACAATGACACCTTTCCTGCCCCAAAACTTTTTGTTTTTGCTGGACCTCATTTATACAAGTACCACTTAAGAACAGAAAGGTGCACTCTACCAGATGCTGGCATGACTAATAGACAAAAGCTGGGGAACTGACTTCAATAAAAAATAAAAATAAAATAAAATATATGATTGTCTCCTCTCCCATTTAGCAGGTAATTTTTGTCCAAGTCTCTTAATATCATGAGACGGTCTTGGGTCATGGGCTGCAGAACAATTATGGTGATAAATGTTAATAGTCCATTTAACTGCAATTAAAATTTTCTGTGTCATAAACTTTAAATTAAAAGCTAATGCCCCCTCTTCCATCACTTTCTATAGCTGTTATACTACTGTTGCATTTGCCAAAATAGGTTTTGCCAAGGTGTGCATTGTGGGTTGGTGACAACAAATGGCTGCATAAAGCAGATAGTGGCACAGTGCTGTGTTTTCATGTGTTGCCTATAATGTCTTATTAGCTTTGAAAGAAGGTAGTCTCCATGCATGTGTGGGGCATGACCTTGATTAAGAGCCAGATGCCAGAACAGCCTGGCTGGCTCTAATAAAACCAGTGAACCATATAAGTAGCTAGATCCGAGGTTAATTTTTTTCTGATGTTTTTAAACCATTGAAAGGTATTGCAATTAATTTCACATCTCCCTAAGTGAATTTGCTAGAAACCTGCATACATTCCAGGATCCAAAACACTGAATGGGTTGTTTGTGTTCAGTATGGCTTCAGGGGATTCCCTTTTGACCAGCTTACCCACAAAAGCCACTTGAGACTCCAGTAACAAGTTGGAATGCAGGAGTAATCCCAATCCTGTTACTTCAGGGAAGTGCCACTCCTCCCAGAACGGGCTGCACACCTAATTTCTGGACACAGAAGCCACCCACCCACACCACTTCCATCTTATCAGAATTCAGCCTCAGTTTATTGGCCCCTATCCAGTCCATCACTACCTCCAGGCTTCTATCCAACACCATCACAGGTTCCCTGATTCCTATTCAATGGAGATAGAGAGCTCGGTGTAATCAGTGTACGGATGACACCATGATTCAGATCCTTGAGTGACAGTTCCCAACAGATTCACGTGTATGTTAAATAGTGTAGGAGGCAGAATAGACCCTTGTGGGATGCCCAAGCCCCAAAGACATGGAGCCAATCAACAATTTCCTAGCACTTCTTTCTGGCAGCGACCTTGCAGGTAGGAGTGGAAACTGTAATGTGGTATATCCAACTCCCACCTTCTTGCCTTACTCCAGAAGAACACCATGGTCAATAGTGTCAAAAACTACTGAGAGGTCAATGAGAACCAACAGAGTCTCATTTCCCTGTCTCTCTCCTGATAGTGGCCATTAGGGTGGCAAAGGCTGTTTTGGTGCCCAAACCTAAAGGTGCTATGTTGCCACCTAATTATTTTATTTTATTTATTTTATTTCTATAGCGCCCTATACCTGAAGGTCTCCCTAACTAGTTCCCCAAATTAAGGGGAAGCTTCAGGAACAGCCTCTGACGCCATACAAAGTTAGAGTATCATTTCAAACAAATGATCAGAAAGCCAATCATTATTTCACTTTGAGACTGCTCATGCATCGGTGTCAAATGATTAATGCCATGTGAACTAATTTTGCATCTGATCTTCCCATTTTCACCACCCAGTCAAATGGAAAGCCACCTCTAGAGCATCTTTCCAGGACTAGATCTTATTGTTCATATTGCCCATCTGCATGCAAGTAGTTTCAGTAAATAAACAGCAGTGTCAGCAGCAGGAAGTGAGAAATTATTGTTGCAGGGAGGGTTTTAAGGGAAGGGATTATTGCCTCTTTCCTTTTCTGGTAATTGCTGTTCTAGGGGAAAAAACTACACAGAACCTTTATTTCTTCTTACAACCAAGGGCACCAGATCAGGAGAACAATTGCTCCTTTCCAGTGGTGTGGGGAGAATTTCATATGGCAAGAAGAGGGGCATCCAATATTTGTAGGGGCTTCTGCAAACATGTTAATTCAGAATACATCCTGATTTCCTTGCACAACGTTTTTGCAGGAGTTAAACTATGCCTAGTCTTTATTGAGCATTCATTCTGATTAGTTTACAGGGTGGTTATACAACAAGGAGCATTTATCCTGCATCCATCCTGATTTGCTTGCAGGATATCTACATTTTTTACCATTAATTCTTCATTCATCCCATGCTTTTTTCAGTGCATTTCCCCATCACTTTCCTAACTGCAAAAAGTCATTTTTTAAAAACTGGATTTGTTGCACTAGGGCAACAGAGCACTTCAATCCACTGTAATTGTGCAAACCTTAAGTTCTGGCATGCACCTGAATTCCTTGTACAGTACAGAATAGGGACAGTCTGGGTCATTCACATTGGGAATTTTAGTGGGGAGGATTCTGACATCTTTAAACTGGACATTGTTTTTCAACACACCTGGGAATCTCTGTGCTGAGGAAAAATGTATAACCTGTAATGATGTGATGAGAAACCTGTGGTCCTCCAGCTTCCATCAGCTCCATCCAGCATAGACAATGGTCACTCAGGAACGATATGAAAAAGTTAGGAAAACGTTAAAATACAAAGTAATACAATGTGTTGATCCTTGCTTTACTGTCACAAACAATCAAATATTTAAAACCAAACAGAGCTAAAATGTTTGAAATGCAAATATGTTTGCACATTGTTTGAGTGAAGGAGATATCCTTAACTGAAGGCAGGAAATGATAAAGGATATCGTTATGTTTTTAGATTGCAAGCCCTGAGAGGGTAGGGACTGCCTTGTTTTAAGTGAATGTTTGTAAAGCCACCCAGGGAGCCTTTCTTGGCGCTAAATAAATAAATAAATAAATAAATAAATAAATAAATAAAACTGGCATATTAAATCCTGCTGTGCTTGGCCCTATTCAAGTTAAAGAAATCTTCACCTAAGCTCATTTATCGGAAACCAACAAAGACTGTTTAGTTTCGTGGCAATAACTTGGCATGCTGTGGGTCCTCCTAAAGTGGCCTGACCACTTTATGAAGCTTGTCAACTTCCTGTAAATCTTACCCCCAGGACTTTATCATGAAGTAGAGCACTGTTGTGGGAGGTGTTTTTCAGTAAAGCGAAGTGATACCAGGCTCCTTTTAAAGGAAGTGTGAGTGCCAATTAACAATGTTGATAAGGGTGATCTTGCAGCAATTGTTTACTTGGAGTTTCATAAAGCTGTTGATTAGAGAGATGGGTGAATTTTGGTTTCTTTCCGTTTCTCATTTTTCCCATCTAAAGTTCAGTTATCCACATTTCTTCATCAGTTTGCAATGTAAAAACAAAACAAAACACAAACAAAACAAAACAAAACAAAACACACAGCAGAGTTGGAAGGGACGCTGAGGGTTATTTGGCCCAACCCCTGCAATGCAGGAATTTCAACTAGAGCATACATACCTGAAGGAGTGTCTCCACTCCCATTGTTCAGCCTGGACACTAAGATCCAGCACCGAGGGCCTTCTGGTGGTTCCCTCACTGCGAAAAGTGAACCTACAGGGAACCAGGCAGAGGGCCTTCTCGGTAGTGGCGCCCACCCTATGGAACGCCCTACCATCAGATGTCAAGGAGATGAGTAACTATATAACCTTTAGAAGTCATCTGGAGGCAGCCCTGTATAGGGAAACTTTTTAAGGTTTAATGCTTTATCATGTTTTTATATTTGTGGAAGCTGCCCAGAGTGGTTGGGGCAACCCAGTCAGATGGGCGGGGTACAGATTTAAAATAATAATAATATTATGGCCATCCAACCTCTGCTTAAAAACCAGCAAGGAAGGAGAGTCTACCAGCTCTCGTGGGAGTCCATTTCACTGTCGAACAGCTCTTACTGTCAGAAAGTTCTTCCTGACATTTCGTTGGCATCTCCTTTCTTATAACTTGAAGCCACTGGTTCAGGTCCTAGTCTCCAAAGCAGGGGAAAACAGCTTGCTCCATCCTGTATGTGACAGCCCTTTAGATATCTGAAGGTGTCTGTCCTCTCTCTTCTCAGTCTCCTCTTTACTAAGCTAAACACACCCAATTCCCTCAACTGTTCCTCATAAAGCTTGGTTGGGAATTGCTTCCTTCATGCAGGCTTCCTATGGGCATCTATGGGAAGAACAGGTTGCTGAAACAGATGGACCTTTAGTCTGATCTGATTAGCTCTTCTTATTTTATTAACTTGAATTAATGTGGCATTTGTGAAGTAAGGCATAAGAATCTGGCACTAAGGAGGATTTAGGAGCATCCTCTTTCTTGGGGTTATTTCTGAAATACCATTGCTTACTATGGGCATGATTGGAAGCCTTTTGGCCAGAACTTATAGTTACACGAACAATTTTGTCTGATCACTTCTACCAAAGAAATGAAGGCCACCAGGAGATATCAATGCTTGGCTTCCGGTCCCACCTGCCTTAATGGAGGCAGCCCCCATGACAGCGGGGGATCGCCGGCGAATGAAAAACAAGGATGACAGAGGGTAAATAATCCTTGCAAATTCTCTCCAGGGACGGGGGGAATGGGCTTCACTCGCAGTTCGTCTTGGTACCTGGCTCTCGCTCCGGCATGGAATGTGGGAGGCAGATAGGCGCTGAGTGGAAAAGCCCCTTGCTTGGCAAAAACCCTCCTACACCACCATTAAGAAGCAAAGGTTCTCTGTTTAATTGGATCTTTAATTGGCTTTAAGATACCGGCATGTGATGGAAAAGGGTTGTAACAATATACTGCGGAACATATCGGCTACATGGATCAAAGGTTTGAATTGAGATAAGATTTTCTTCAGTGTGAGAGTCAGTTGGGGAGAGGGAAGGCCATGGTTTGTTTATTTTAAGTTTCATTTACAGTATATATTTATGGTTCAGCAACCCCTCTCTGGAATGCAAGACAAAAAGATATTTACAAGTGAGGAAGGGATGTTTACAAGTGAGGAAGCAAAAATGGAAACTGCTTGTGATTTGAAATGAAGAAAGGAGGGGGGAGGGGAAGCTTAAGTATGACTATGTTGGAATAACAGAGTAATTCCCCTCACCTGTTTAAAAACAAACAGACAAGGAAAAAGAGACAGATTTGTTTGTGCTACTGACAGAATGTAATCTAAGATAAAGTTTAATTGGGCCATAAATCTCTAGCTGGAATTAAAAGAATTTTGGGGCTGTGATAAGAATGCTGCAGAGATTATGGGAGTTGGAAAGGAGTGCTAAATCATCAGCATGTTTGAAAATTGCCTACCTTTTTCTAGGCTGAGGGGGAAATGACGAAGATCTGCTACATGTTTTACTAGTGAGACAGAATGGTTTCTAGCAGACTGTTGCCTGTTCTGAGACATAGAAGCAAGGGATGGAGAGATAAGACTTCTGAGAAACTTCGAGATTCAGTTCCGCCCCAAGCTATTATGGGAAAAAACCATAGCAGGGAAGTGAAAGAGACAACACCATATACCGTATGGACAGGAGGAATCTCCATGGATATAACAGTTTTCACACACAAGGCAGAATAAAGATAATAGTTTGAGGTCCTCACTTGAAGCTTTATAAATTTTTATATTATAACTTCACAAATGGAAATCATTAATTATGTAGCTGTTGACTAAGAGATTATTATAATAACTGAAATGTAACTGATATTAATTAAGATTATGGAATGCAGTGATATAAGATCGGAAATGCACCCAAACCACCATGCGGGGAGCCACTTTAACTAAGATGTATTAATTGGAAATTGATTGGCATTTTGATAATTGTATAATTTGGGAATTAATTGGTCATTGTTATAATTTGGCTATTATTGGGAGTATATTGGAAAACTAATTTTAAAAATTACAAAAGAAAGAAAGAAAAGGAAATAGCAATGCTTGGCTAAAAATGCACCCTGTAATTAGCAGTTATTCCACAACCCACCATCCTAATCATGCTAGTTATATCCTGTTCCTGATACAAAGAAATCCCTTTGTTTCTAAAGGAAGAACTTTTCTCTGGTCACCCAGATTGCTTATGTTATGAAACCAGGTAATCGTTATGATAACAAAAGCTCTATTTAGTTTCTGAAAGAATAAAAAATTCAATAGGCAGTGTGCGGGCACACACACAATGTGTATATTTACACAGAGACACAATAAGGCTGCCTAAATAAAGCAATGGAGCCCTTAGGCATCTCAAACTAACTTATTTGCTGCAGCACGAACTTTTGTAGGAAATATCTTGCCTTATTAGACACATGCCATTTGGACGGACACACATACAGCTACTTTTTCTGCTGTAACATTTAACACATTTTTCTGCATTTGCTCTCATTTATGCTCAGCTTCTTCTGCAAATAAGAATTCCCCCACCCCCTTGAGTCTTAGGATTGGTTGCTGATACAATTCAAGTGTTTTGACATATTGAGGGGGAGAAAAGGCCCATCATCTCTTTGGCTCCTTTGTTGTGAGTTCTTTTGTTCCCTGCAACCAGCCCTCATACACTCAAGATGGATGTCTATAGGTGGAGGTGTAGCTTGAAGAGAAGTGCAGGAGAGATTGAATTTGTTCAGTGCCTGAGCATCTCTGATAAGGCCATCATTTGCTTCTCTCGTGGAGACAATCTGTCAGTTGTCTGATGCAGACCTTGCTCAGGGCCTGGCTCCTGCCACCCATGGAGAATACACACAATTACTAGGTAAATGCTTTGATACTTCAACCCTTTGGCGTTTCTAGACTGGGAAAAGGAGCCATCAGGGAACTCTGTCCTTCTGTTGCATCTTTCGTGTTTTGTCTCTTTTCTGCCTCACAGATTTGGCTAAAGACACACGGCACATCTTGTACTCTAAGGCAAATCTCCCCCTCTAGAAAACATTTATTTCAGTTAAACCCCTCAGCCTGTACCTAAATTGCTCTGATTAACAATATAGCCATTTCCTCACAAGATAATCATCTTCTTCCCTCTCTTCCCATGCTTCTTCCTATTTCTTTTTCTCCTGGTGGCCGGATGAGAGGAAGTTAATTTTCACTTGAATGATTTTGGGATCAGGCTGAAGGAGCATGGAGCAACATCACTAGCTGCAAAGCCATTGGTTATCTTGTCCATATGCCTTCAATCCCTCCTAATGATGCTGGGAGTTTAGCAATCGCTGGTGCCGGTTCCATTTTACTGCAGTCCAGATGGAAGCTTAATGCTAATAGTGAGGAGGATTTGAATGGGAACCAAGGTTATTCATGACCTGCCCTGCCCCTTCCTGTGGAGCCCTATGGATTTTTGCCATGTGAACCAGACTTCTCTCCCATTCATCCATCACCCTGCTCCTTTTATCCCTTCCATAGAACAATGGCTCAAATTAGTTTACACAGATGTGTGCTTGTGAAAGCCCCTTTTGAGCTCTGCCACATTTGGGTCATGCAGCTTGAAGTTTACAGCTTCACAGACCTTTTTCTTTTTTTTAAATGGGCATCTACTAGGATGAAAGACAACGCAGAAGGAATAAATGAAACGTGGCATAATTAGTGCTTTTTGTTGCTGGTTTGTTGTTTATGTTGAGATAAATATTTGATTTCCAGCATTCTAAAATATTCATCATACTGCATAAAAATGGTGAAGAGCATAACAAAATACCCAAGTCATGAATATTAAGGTTTGGCATCGGCAATATTTCATTGCTTTGGTGAACAGCTACTAAATTTAGAAAACGGAACAGCAAAAAGGAATTAGCCATTTAAGAATCACTAGATAACTCTTCGTTATTCGGGAAGATGAGGAGGAAGATTTACACTTTATGCAGCAAAAACGTTTGCTGCTTGTGTACTGGGATCTGCTGAAGTGAACACCACACAGTGTGAAGGGGGAGATGTTTGTGCCTGTGGATATCAGGGAACGATGGGCAATGGCAGCTCCTTGGCATGCAGCTTTTTTACCCACATGTATCTTGTCTTCATATTGCATTAATTATCATCGCCCCCCCCCAAAAAATTGGAAACTGTAGTTTTATGAGGCTTCAGGGTTTATGAGGCTTCGAGGTTTACAAACAGAATTCTGACTTTACTATCCTTAGGTCCAGTCATGGATGACTCTGGGGTTGCAGAGCTCATCTCGCTTTACTGGCTGAGGGAGCCGGCATACAGCTTCCGGGTCATGTGGCCAGCATGACGAAGCCGCTTCTGGAGAACCAGAGCAGCGCACAGAAATACCGTTTACCTTCCCGCAGGAGCGGTACCTATTTATCTATTCACACTGCATGCTTTCGAATGGCTAGGTTGGCAGGAGCAGGGACCGAGCAACGGGAGCTCACCCCGTTGCGGGGATTCAAACCACTGACCTTCTGATCGGCAAGCCCTAGGCTCTGCGGTTTAACCCACAGCGCCACCCGTGTCCCTATCCTTAGGAAACTACAATTCACAGGTACATCATAAACCTTACGTTGCATTTAAAGAGATTTGTAGTCCTATATATACCCCCTTAGAAATAAGTTCCAGGACAGGCTTGGCTCTATTTTTGGCCATTCTGCTCTGATTATGTTCCTGCCTCTTTATGTAATCAATGATCCTGCACCAAATGATATCCTTAAGTGTAGAATAGCAATAGTTGCCAAAGGTCCAACAGTAATGCTTCATTGCATCTGGGCTATAATTTTATCAAGCCCTGTTATCCCAGCTATACTTGGTGCCCATTGACTCTAAGCACCAAGGTCAAACACATACACAAAACCCATTACTTCTGGCAAGCTGGTTTGTGACCCTGTATGTTTTTGATTGGAACAGGCTGGAGGAAAGGAACCACAAGTGGATTGTGCTTCTTATTTCACTCCTGATGTAAAGTATGGAAAAGAAGTTGTGCAGGTGAGATACATCTCACCTCACAAGTTCCTTTGCATACAGCAGAAATGCTATAAGAAGCAGCAGGATCCACTTGCATCCCCCTCCCCCCAATTTTTTTGTTGCAATGAGCAAAGATGTCCTCTGTTAGATATTCTGGCCACTAGGCGGCAGCAGCGGGTGATGCATTCCTTGGAGAGTGGATCTGCTGGCCCTGTGGATCCTGCCACCAGCCCTGATTCTGTCTTTGTTACCTTCGAAGCTGTTTGACTTCTTTATCCTTTGCCTTGTTCAGTGCTTCACCTAGAACCAGCCAGTTGCTCTGGAGTCTGGACTTACCTCTTTGGCCTTTATCCTTTCTCTTGGGACCGTCTCCCTGATATGTTTTCGCTCTATTATATGTGCACCCTAATCCTGAACACTTTCTTGAGTTGTCTCTGTAACATCTTGGCCCCATGGAACATGTTCTGCGCATCTACACATGATCCAGGGTAATCCTGACTACAATGAGCTGCCAGACTTCTTTGAGTGTAAGACTGACATCTTGGAGATTCATTAAAAAGGCTAGTTTTCTTCATATCCAATAGAATGCTATCTATATGTATATCTATGTGTATATATGTATGAGAAACTACCATATACTGGTCTGATATTTAACCAACAGACCCGTCTCTTTTACAGTGCAGCAATTTCTCTTGCAACATCACGTAGTAATTTCTTGGATGATCCTTGCATCTTTCCACTTTTCTTGGTATGGTTTCTTTCCATTGCTTCTCCAAAAAATGTGGTTTTTATCCTGTTGCATTATTAACAGCTGATGCTACTATTCGCATAACCTTTTTCCTGACTTCTGTCTTGTTAGTCAGCCATGTTTTTGACCTCCTGCCCTGACTTTTCCAGGAGGGAAATGTCAATGGACAAACTTGTAACCTGTTTTGGTGACCCTTAAAAATGCTGTTGATTTCCTCCCCTCCCCTTGATAATTTTATAGCTGTTGTCGCTTGGCAAAGTGCAGAGAGCGCAAAGGTGAGTATAATTATGGCTAGAGGCAAATCCTTGAGATGCTGAGCAGGGTCATAGCTCTGACTTGAGCTGGAATTTCAAATGAGGAAAATCTAGTAGTAGAAGGAGCAAAAAGGCAGAGACAGGAGGGGTGTGTGTGTGTGTGTGTGTGTGTGTGTATTCTAAAGAAACATAACAAAATAATCAAACTTTTATTTAGAAAACGGTTCACGTGTGACAAGTAGTATGTGGTTTTTCTAACACCCTGAAAGCTTCACTGAATGTTTAAATTTGTTCTTGTCTAATAGAGGTTTAAATACCCAATGATTATTCTTTTAAGGCTGCTGCCAGTTCACTTGGAATCAAGATCAGAATAATAATTTGAGGATTCTGATGGCTTTGCTTTCCATAACACTTCCCTGGAGTCTGCTTTAAAGATCTTTCATCAATTTTTCTTAGGCAGGATTTTTTTTTTTTTTTTGAGACAGATAACATGTGCGGCTGTTTTAGCAATCCCTTTATGGCTCAAAGATTCCCATACATTGCTGTATGATTGTATCCAGCTATCAGAAGTCACAGTATTATACTGTGTATTGTGGCTGAAAGGGGTCCAAATTAATCAGCATTACAATGCGGGCTAGAAATATGCAATTGGGGAACTGGCTGATTAGTTCAAATCAAGAAGTCCTGGTCTCTCTTTGGGCCCTTGTTGACATGCTATGTAGAAGGCACATCTTGCAGCTCTCCAGTATCTGACATAGCAGGTCTGTGTTGCATTGGCTCCATGGCCAATAGTCTAGACTTCCCGAAGTCTTCATTGCCTGCCCACTATCTTCTCCCATCTTAATTTTTGTCTTGCTCCTTCTTTCTTTGATTCTCTCCTCATCTGCATTATATATTTAAAGCACTATCATGGCACTTTAAACAGTCATGGCTTCCCCCAAAGAATCCTGGGAGCTGGAGTTAGTTAAGAGTCCTGAGAGTTAAGAGTCCTTTGAGCAACCATACTTCTACCATTTCAATGCTCATTTACATGATATAAAAATCACATCTACACGAAGACAAATATTGCTGTAAAGTGACATCCCAAAACCTTAAAATATATATATTATTTGATACACATATGCAAAATGGTAGTAAGCTGAATTATAAGAAGACAATTACATCCTCGATCCTTCCTATCTTTCATTATAACACTTACCTAATTAACAGTTTGGTTTCTGACTTCTTGAAACTTTCATTCATTATGCAGAGTGCTTGAAGTCAATGTACGTGGAATTTTTATTTATAAAGAGAGAAACTGAATATGTATGAGGTTTAGCACTTTGCTTAATGATAAAAACATAATAATTGCATCCATGCTATTAACAGAAATGCACATTTTCTATTCTTGTTGCCTTGGGATCCGTATTTTTTTAAAAAAATTCTTCCTTACACATATATTCACAGACAAATACACTGTAAGCTGGTTGGCTTATCTAATCAGATGGCAAGATTTGAGGTAGAGCAACAGTATGCCACAAGCTCCTAGACTTGAGGCATGCTTTGTGAATGGAACTACATGTTACACATGACTGTGTTGCGTTCTTCTTCTCTACCCCACTAATATCTCAGAATACTTAGCCATATCATGGTGTGCCACCCTCCTACACTCTCCTATCCCCTCCTGCTGTTTCTAGCAACTGTTATTCAGAAGTATCCTGCTTCCAAAGTGGAGGCAGGCCATAGCCATTGTGGCCAGTAGTCATTGGTAGCCTTGTCCTCCATTAATTTGTATAAGCCTCTTTCAAAGCCATCCAGAATGGTGGTCATCAATGCCACACTATGCACTCTGTAAAGATACACTTTCTTTTGTCAGTCCCAAATCTTCCAACATTCAACTTCATTGGATGTCTACGAGTTCTAACGTTATGAGAGTCAGAGACAAACTTCTCCCGATCCACTTTCTCCAGGTCACACATACTTTTATACACTTCTGTCATGTAGCTTCTTCTTCACTTTCCCTTCTTTATTAAAAAGCCCCAAATGCTGTAACTTCCCCTCAAAGGGTAGTTTCTCCACCCTCTTATTTTTATAATGTATGCAAGCTACACCTGTAAAATGAGCAATAACTGGTTTTATTTCTTAGTTTCTGTTATGCAGTTTTTAGTCTGCCATCCATCTTGGCAGTGCTCCTAATCCTGGATAGCTCGGTTGGTTAGAGCGTGGTGCTAATAATGCCAAGGTTGCAGGTTTGATCCCCATATAGGACAGCTGCATATCCCTACATTGCAGGAGGTTGCACTAGATCACAGCTTTCCAAACTTTTCATGGTGGTGACACACTTTTTAGACGTGCATCATTTTGCAACACAGTAATTCAGTTTTAGGGACCCAGGTGGTGCTGTGGGTTAGACCACAGAGCCTAGGGCTTGCTGATTAGAAGGTTAGTGGTTCGAATCCCTGCGATGGGGTGAGCTCCCGTTGCTCGGTCCCAGCTCCTGCCCACCTCACAGTTCGAAAACATGTCAAAGTGCAAGTAGATAAATAGGTACTGTTGCAGCGGGAAGGTAAACGGCCTTTCCGTGCGCTGCTCTGGTTCGCCAGAAGTGGCTTTGTCATGCTGGCCACATGACCTGGAAGCTGTATGCCGGCTCTCAGCCAATAAAGCGAGATGAGCGCCGCAACCCCAGAGTCGGACAAGACTGGACCTAATGGTCAGGGGTTCCTTTACCTAATTCAGTTTTACTAGCAAACCAGAGGTTAGACCAACCCCTTTCCAGCCCCAGAACGAGCGCTCGGAGCTCGGCACACCTACATCCTGCAGCCGAGACACTAACGTGTCGCAACACACAGTTTGGAAAGCTCTGGACTAGATGATCCCTTCCAACGCTATGATTCTGTGATCTGAACACAATTCTGCCTCAATTATGCTCAGCTGCAACGTTCCCCTCTAGAAACACTTTTTACCTTTGGCCACTAGGTGGCAACCACATAAACAGATCTTTCCATTTGGGTTGCCCTTTTCTGAACCTTTTCCAAATCCACAATATCTTTTTTTTTTTTTTAAGGTTAGGCGATGCAAACTATACGCAACTTTCATGTGTTTGCACTGAAGGGTTGTACATTAGTAATTAGTACAGTACTAGTACAACAGCACCCCATGAGTGGTATTCAGCATTAATGATAGCAGCAGCCAGTCTAGGTATGGCAGGTATGCACCATCTGCGCATGTAAGAAAGCTTTTAAGTAACATCACTGCAGAAATTCATCATCTAATCCACTGAGAAGTGGGTAATTCATCATTAAATGTGAACATATAGTTCATGTTGTATTCCTGTTATACACAGAAAGATTTGACCACTTCTATACATCAGGCATTGGTTGGCAAATAAGTGTGGAGGAGCAGCTATCTGAGGGCTTGACCACACTTCCTCTTGTGGGAATTAAACTCTAGTTCCCATTTGCAGAGTATGTGGGAGACATACTAGTTTGACCCTTCACTTAGTTCTCTTTTTTCCACCTAGAAAAACCACACAAGACACCCCCAGTTTAAAGTTTAAATAACATTATAACTTTTACTTAGCATACTTGCAGTTGCCGATTAAATATACAATGCAGGTAGGTGATACTAAAACATGTTACATAGATTAACTATTAGAGACTAACTGATACTGATGCTAAGGCAGACAACAGCACAACAGAACATACCTGCTTTTCTGTTAAGACTCTTCTATTAACTGCCATAACTCTACAAACAGCCATAACTGCCACTGGCATATGTCATTACAGAGTTCTACAGTTCTTGCAATTAACCTTTTACATAGGCATTTGGGATGCTAACATCCCACACACCTCTTGTCCCACTGCTGCCCCCCATGGAAAACTGCTCTTTAGCACCCAATTGGAGCAAACAGCAATTCAGGTTTTCTCCAGATTGATGTTTGCTCCAATTTAGCACCAAAGAACAGGTTTTCCCTGGGGAAAAGAGCAGGGCAAGGGGAATCACAGAATCATTGAATTGTAGAGTTGGGAGGGACCCCGTTGGTCATCTAGTCCAACCCCTTGCAATGCAGGAATCTCAACTAAAACCACTCAGACCTGTGCTTTCTAGGCACAGGACAAGCAGAAGTGTGGACCAGTCCTGATTTGTCTGGGCACTTCTTCTATCTTTTAAATGTGTACGTTTTATATTCTTGTCATTTTGCAAAAGCGCGAGCCAATATTTTGTGATGCGCAAAATGGGTCATAATAAAAGTTCAGAAATGTGGGGCGATTTGGTTTCAAAGTTTCACTCTAATCTAGAGACCAGAATGTTGAAATGTATTCCATCATGAAATGTACACTTAAAAAAAGGCTTTTGCAAAGTGTAATGACTACATCGCAGCTTTAACCAAACTCTACTAATCAAATATTTTGAGCACTTTAAACTACTGGCATTTTGCAGACTTTACAAAGCGGAGAAATAAAAGCTTTCCCACCAGTTTCATCTTGTTACTGTAATAAGTTTTTCGGTGTTCCTCTCCTGGAGAAATAAATCAAAAGGTTTTTAAAATATGTTCACTGTGTGACTTTCATGCTTTTCTTTCTTGTTGTGAGCTTGCCAAGATGAGTGAATGTTAAAACATACAAAAGAGATCACCATGCTTCTAGCCTCACTTAAGGAAAGCTGTAAAGTAGGTCAATAAAGCATGTTGAGGCAATTATATTGTAATCCAAATCCTGTAAATTCCTGGAAGCAAAACACCGACAGGCATTCACAGCAAATTTATTTTCTTTTAAGGATTGCTGGCTCGCATGATGCCATCGCTCTGCGGATGGGAGTTCTTTTTCCACTCTGCATAGCTGTGGGTTGTTAGCAATTTCATGCTATCTAGAATCGTAAGCGACAATGGAAAGTGACCCCAAACTTTTATCTACCGGTACCCTGAAGTTAAACTTTAAACGATTCCCCATTTATATATTAAGATTTCTAGGAAACCTCATTGAAAGACCTTGTGGAAATACTATTAAAATTCCACAATAAATCCTATTAGGACTGCAGTCCTAAACACACTTGCCAGGGAATAAGGACCACTGAACGTAATACAATTTGTCATGCGTAAGAGAGGGTGGTCATGCGTCCTGCTTTAACACAGAACAGCCATGTGTTTGAATGGCAGTCTGTGAATGTACCGGTAAATGTTTTAGTATCTAGTCAGTTTTTTAGAATTTGCCTGTAAGCCACCTTGGCTGTAGAAGTGGTAGGATGAACATGATTTAATAATAATAAAAAACCCTAATTATTATGTTTGGTTCTTTGTTGAAGACATAGGTTTTTACAGTCTTTCGAGCAACATGTAATTTTCATCATTCAAAAACATATCACTCCGTGCAGGCATGTCTGTTAGTAGCTTCACAGTGCATGTCTTAATTTCCCCCCCCCCCCCGATAAAATCCACTAATTAGAAGTGCAAGTCACTTGTAAAAGCTGAGCTTGGTTTTTACCTGTAAATTTCAATTAAAGTTAATCTCCCCTTATTTGTGCATCATGTGACAGTGTGGGCCCAGGGTGTGGCGATGTCACTTGTGTACATCGCAGGTCATGCCACTGAGTAGAACTGGGGGCGAGGTGGCCTCTTAACTGAAAATCTGTGGGTCCCCATGTGCCCCACATAGATGGCACCTATGTGCACGGGAGTAAAAGTGCTGTGATGGAAATAGGGAAGGTGGGCGCTTCTGAGACATTCCGGGGTCTAGCAACTCTACAGTTCTGTGATTCTATGATCTAAGCTGTCTTCAAATAGATAGCTGGTATCGTTTTATCTTCATGCTAATGAATTCTCAATGATTGCTCAATAAATAGGTCATCCGGAAGCAACACAATCTTATTTGTGAAACAAGAGTGCTTTGGCATTTGGAGAATAAAACTTCCTTCGCTATTGCTAATTTTGATATTATGATTGGGTTCTTTATCTCCATGCATGTTGCTCGATATTGTGGCCATAATCCAACATAAAATTCAACGGCCTTAAGCTGCTGGTTTTAATAGGTTTAACTGTGTCTACTTTTGTGCTGGCTTCCAATCTCTTTCTCTTGAATGCAGCAGAGAGTAAACCATTCAGTGAATTCAGAAGGCTTGGCATAATTATTTAGTTTTGAGATTGCTGCTGGCGTCGGCTGTCTGCATTACACCTACATTCCATATTAGAGCACAATGGAATTTCCTAGGGCTATGAAAACTACTGGCACGGTGACATGAGGTCACACACTAGCAAGAAAATGGGTGCTTAAAGAAATGAATTAAAGACTTCTCAGTAAGAAATATGGCATGTGAACCTTTATAGACTGCTTTGCTTCTGTACTCGGTTAAAGAAAGGAGTAAGAATGTAAGAAGTTGCTAATTGGCTTCCCCAAGTTTGTAAAATTAAAAACCAGCAGTGCACACATATGGGAATCAGCATGCGACTCAGTGGAATCCTTTTGCCTGCAGAACCTGAGCTGTATACTATAGTGCACTTGCCATTATCTGCAGTAGATTCAGACATTTGACTTCTGCCCTGGGGCCTTGGTGTGTAGGATATCTGTTATCCATTTGGCCAAGCTTTCATCAGCACCAGTAACAGAGAAAAAAATGGGAAAACTTGTGGTCTAGTTGATACAAATGCAAAGGATCCATAGAGATGCCACACCTCTATTGGTAATAATCTCCCAAACAGGATCTTCAGAAACATTGGTTTGCCTTTCAAGGAAGAAGAAGAGAAAATCCTGCGTGTCTAGGTTCAAAGGATACCATTTGTAGAATTGTTGTGTTCTGTTGTTCATCATAATTTATGGTACACACTGAGCAAGAGTCTCAACATCTTGCCAGAGTAGTTTATAACTTATATTTTCTCTTGAATTTTGCTTATATAGACTTTTTACTAGTCATATTTTTACCTCCTTTTTGTGATTCATAGGGTCCATGGGGATTTGCTTATAAAGCTCACTAGTTGATAATAAGCAAATTGTGCTCATTGAATTTGAATATGAGTGTCCTTTTCTTAAGTCATTAATAAAGAGAGTGAGCAACACCACCTCTGTTATATTTCCCTTGGGCACATTACTGCTTAGCATGGTCTTTCCTTAAAATTGGCCTCTTCAGTTTTAAAATCTATGATAGGACTTCATCTTTTCCCTCTGGATTCCCAAGGCTCTTTAACTGGCTGATGTGAGGTGGTTTATATAAAGGCTTGAAAATGTAAATTAACCATATGTACCGTACTGCTGCTCATTCTCCCTTGGGACTTGCTAATTTAAGACTGGGAGATGGTGGAAGGCTCTTAGACACGGGATTCTTTTTCCAAACCGAGTCAGCAGAAGTGGCTCATTCTGTGGTGAGTAAATTTGGACTCTGGCTCCCCCCCCCCCCGCCCTGCACTGGGCATGCTCCTTCTGCAGGTGACACCAATGGCCCTTCTAGCCTGTGTACAATGACTGGCAGTGGCTCTCCAGAATTTCCAGCAAGGATTCTTTCCCAGCTGTAACTAAAAATGAAGAAGAGAAGAGTTTGGATTTGATATCCCACTTTATCACTACCCGAAGGAGTCTCAAAGCGGCTAACATTCTCCTTTCCCTTCCTCCCCCACAACAAACACTCTGTGAGGTGAGTGGGGCTGAGAGACTTCAAAGAAGTGTGACTAGCCCAAGGTCACCCAGCAGCTGCATGTGGAGGAGCGGAGACGCGAACCCGGTTCACCAGATTACGAGTCTACTGCTCTTAACCACTACACCACACTGGCTCTCAGATGATGGGGACTGAACCTATTACCTGCTATTACTAGCTTCTGACTACCTGCTGGTACTACGGTATTGTTAAGAATGGGATAGTGAATACAAGAGACCAGGGCTTTGACTATCAAAGTGGAATGTGCCTGTTCTCTGGGAAAGGCAAGCTGCCTTTGGAAGAAGCTGGCGCTGCTTGGGATGTGATGCTCAGAATCTCCTCCCAGTAGGCACAGGTTGTATATATGTGTAAATCAACCATATATCATAAAGACACCACAGACTCCACTGTGCCTCACTGTCCAAAAAAGAACACAGACTCTGGTAAGTGCACCTAGTATCTCTGGAATCTCAAACCACTTGGAGATTGGGAAGGCGTGTAACATTATTTTTTGAAATGCTCCTCTTGACACTATTGTGGAGTTGAGTAATCATGCCATCATTCCTTCCAGCTTCACTGGAAACCTGGAAGATAATGGAGCCTTTGACTAAGGATGATAATGTAGCCCATGTTTTGTTTCCTCTGTGTGCCTCCATAAGCCTTCACTTTGCACGTCTAACTTTAGCGTGGGGCTTAAGCACAAGGAGTTAAAATATGCTCAGTATGACAACAAGGCAGAGCACCTCAGTAACATCAAGGAGGTGGGTAGGCATTCTGGCTCTGTTTTGCAGACAGCACTTGTCTAGGAGGGGCTTGCTTGGATCTGCAAAGATCTTCCTGTTTATACCACCATCAAAGGGAAAGGCTTCTTAAACTACTGCCTAGCTTGCTCCAACCTGTAACTGGTAGCCATACCTCCCCTGCTGGCCACCATAGGGATGTTGTATCGAATCAGTAAATCAGTCCTAAGGATTCAGGGCTGCCAGAACCTATACTGGCACTTGACCCCCACTAGAAAGATGGAGCTTAAAAATAATCAATATCCTACAATAGCCTTTTGACTCTTCATCTGGCTGTGTTTGATGTTTAGTTGTGTGATTCTTGTTAAGCAGAGAAACTCCATATTTTGTTGTTGCTGCTAAGATATCTTTGTGACCCAGAAGGAATATGTGGAGATGTCTTTTAAAAAAGAAGAGAAAAGTCAGAAGGACAACAAAGAGAGGAAATGTACAGCTGAGTAGGGATTCTGTTTCATTTTGTCAACAGAATTTGAATACCCTCTCTGCTTCAGCAGTAATATTATCATATCTCTTCCCCACCCACAAATTCTGGATTTGACTGTGAGAAAGGGCTTGATATACCTATCTGCTCTTATTTAAAAGCATCATTCATTGAAAATTTGTTTTCTTCTTTCTTACTTCTACCACTATCCTAAAATAGTCCTGAAGGTTTTCATCAAGCAGTGGTTTAATGGTCTGCTGGATTTTTGTGTTGCTAATTGGTCTTCAATCCATGCTTGCTTTATTCATTTATTTTGATTCAGTCCTTTCATTTGGAAGCATAGGTGCCCATGCAAATACACATACCGAATGAAGTTGCCAGGGCAATCATTATGGCAGGTAGTAATTGCCATTTTAAAATTCTGTGTAGCTGCTTTGCCCTGTAGAACTACAGTGAAAATACATGTAAGTTTTTAAGCATCTTAATCAAGCTGCCTCCGGCACAATCCTTTCCACTTTTTTTCTCAATTAATCATGTAATTTAATGTGAACTCAGACCAGGGTGGAGGAAGAAAATGAAGGAAGTTTGTTCTGCATCACCACTCTGCTTATTTGACTGGCTTTTTAGGCCCAGCACGTGTGAAATCTGTTGGGGGAGTCAATGCAACATGACTACTCCTGTTCCATACCATGATGGTCAATGCTGTGAAGTGACAGCAATCTCAGGGGCAGGGCTTATGGCTGGTTTACTTTGCATACCATCACTGCAGAACCCCTGGGTGGGGCAACAGCTGTGTAACAACATCACAGGCCCCAACCTAGGTGCTTGTTGCTGTTATATGGCTGCTGGCAGAACATTTTTTAATACCGATGTTATTTATTTTCATGGTACAGAAGATAAATTTTGAGAAAGCAGTTGTTATAACAGTAAACAACAATAATTTTTTTTGTCCAGTACCACCTTCGAGACCAACTAAGTTGCATGCACACGAAAGCTTATACCCAGAACAAACTTAGTTGGTCTCTAAGGTGCTACTGGACAATTTTTTTAGTTTTATATTTATTTCGACTGTGTCAGACCAACACGGCTACCTACCTGAATCTAGTAAACAACAAGTAATTTGTGCTGATAAAATTGGACTTTTATCGTGCCATGTGTTAAAGTTTCATTTGATTACTCTAAGAGATCACGCCACATTTCCCCATGAGTGCAGGGTGGATTCCTGCCACAGTCTGAACAATTTATATATTCAATAAACATTTGCCATATGTTATAAAGGAATATGGATTGTGTTTGCCCTTTGCCACTCTCACCTGGCATGCTAGTTTCTCAGCCAATGCTATTGACCATACTCTGTTATACCAAGAATCAATGTTCAGCTCATCACTGGTATTCCAACATCTGGCTATCTCCATACGAGCAACAGTCAATAGAAAGGCTAAGAGGTCATCTTTAGGATAATCATGAGCAGACAGAATCCTAAGCCCAAGTGCAGGGGACATTTCAATTGTTTTGTTGTATATCAAGCTTATTTGTTTGAAGACAGCATCCCATAAAGGTTTGATGATGTTACATCACCACCACATATGGAAATATGTACCTTTGACTGTGCATCCCCTCCAACAATTGGGATAGACTTCCTTACATATTTGGGATAGCCTTACCAGTGTACAATGCCAGCTATGCAGAAGTTTTAATGAGGCCTGGCAGAACATTTGAATAACCAGGTTAAATTGCTTCTCCTGCTAATGAAGCTAATAGAGATCTCAGGTCCAAGATACCAACAAACATTTCTCCCTACAACATGGCAAGTACATATTGCTGCCAAGTGTGTGTGTGATACAGAGACAACACATCATCAGCCAGTTTCTTGTAGTTTTCTGACCAAGAGAAAATGATCACTTCCTTTCAAGTTTCCCAGTACTTCCATTTCATCAGTTACCGGTAGTTCCTCCCTGTTGGTGAGGACCAGGTCCAAGATAGATGATCCTCTTGTTGCTTCTGCCACCTTCTGGGAAACGAAATTGTCAGCGACAGAATGGAGGAATTTGTCGGACATTGCATTCTTGGTAGAGTTTGAGGTCCAACAGATAGCGGGGTGGTTGAAGTCTCCCATGACTACTTTTGAATGTTTTATAATCTGCCCTGGGGAGGTATCAACCAAGTCTTTGATCTGGCTTGGCAGCCTATAGCAGACACCCATAGTAAGGTCGCTGTAAGGCCATCATCTTATGTCAGCTACCATAAAGCTGTGATGTCATGACTCAATTGCATTACTCAGCTGCATGCCATTGATCCTGAGGGTGGCGTGTGTGATGGGCTGATGCAATACGACACCATATGTTGCAACCAGGAGTTTGAAATACAGAATTGCCAAATGAAATTGTGTCCTCAATGTGAAGTGGGTTGTTTATACACGATGGTCTTTGCATTTCCTAAACAGAAGCCAATTGACAAATTTTATTGTCACTTTTGTGTTTAGCACCTCAAAATTAGTAAAGATTGGCTATTTTCATTTCAGAGGCATTTTTGTGCATTGTGCAGTGAAATGTATCATAAAGACAAAGGGAAGAAAAACAGAACTAAATCTGTAAGTATGCATACTTCCCTAAAAAGGGCTTTGTACCACTAGCAATTTGGAGATCATTTCTACATGACACAAGCCTATGTCTCAGGAATAATGCATCCACACTGGTGGGACTAATAGTCTGGGTCTTCTATATGCATGCTGCACCAAAGGTCTGTCTGAGTTATGTCCTTCTACCTGCAGCATTTGTCAACATATTTTCTTTGATCTCTGATCTAAAATGGTCATTGTGACCAACCTGTTAAATTTAGGCTGCAGACCTGGCATATCCTTGTAGTATTGTGATGTATATTTGCATGTAATGATTCACTGGCATTTTATTTTACGCTTCAGAGGAAGACCAGACAGTGGGTTGGAGGTGCTTAATGCTTTCCCTGCTGGTCTGTGGTTCAAGATTTTATTGATGTATACATTTATACCTCATTCTGTTCCATGGGGTTAGGGCAGCTTTCAGCAATTTCACCAGCCTCTTTTTCTTTTCCCAAACTGCTCACAGTCTAAGGCCTTATCCACACTTACCTGTCCTCTGCATTTTCCAGGCTTGGTCTGCACTTTAAAGCTCCATGTCTGTACACCCTTTTTCTGCTCCAGAAAAACCTGTTCTTTAAAGCTGAATTGGAGCAAACAGCAATCCATGGAAAGTTTGAATGGATTGAGGGGAAAGAAAGAGGGGAAAACTAAATGCACCACCTTCTTTCATCTCACCAACATTTCCCTCTTGCTATTACTTCCCTTATCCCAAAATAGAGGTATGTGACAATGTAACACTTTGTTCACCTCTGCTTCCAATTTTCAGACCACCAGGGCTGGTGCAAGAGATTGCCATGCCTGAGTCTCCTCCACTTCTTTCTTTCCTGCCTCACCCTGCTGCTGTTCCCTCTCCCTCCCTTACTTACTTTTTTTTGGTCACTGCATAAAACTACACTTTTAGAAAGGTCTTTACATTTATTTATTTAGACATTTAACCCTGGTTTTCTTGATAAAATAAATTCATAACTATGAGAGGAAAGGGCCAAGTCCCAGCAAGTGAAACAGCACCACAGGAACTTAGGAAGCTGCTTTATGCTGAGGAAGACCAACAGTCCATATGGCTTAGTATTGTCTACAGTAGCAGTGTCTTTCCAGGCTTTCTGATGGTCTTTCTTAGAACTACCTGGAGATGCCAGAAATCAAACCTGGAAACTTCTGTTTGTCGAGAAGATGTTCTACCACATAGAGATGGTGGTGACCATTTGCCTCACTCATTTTGTCTCCTGCTCATAGGATTTATGGTTCTTGATGCCACCAGTAATGGGAAGGCCACCAAGTCTTGCTGGCTTCTTGTCATGCTCAAAGGGCTGTTGGCTTTTTATTTTTAAAATGTTGAGGCAAAGTTACACTTAACTACACATCATATGTAACTTATCCCTCAGATTTCCAGAGTAAAGGGTGCCTTCGTGGTTCCCTGCCGATCCCCAGCAGACAGGGAAAACTTCTATGGCAGCCTGTCTTTAAGATTTATGTTGTTCTGCTCATTGTTGAGTGCTTCCGTGGTAAGTGGCACCTTCTGTTTTTGATTTCCAATATGTAGCAAAGGTTTATTAATATACATTTTCTTCATGTCAAAGTTGGATGCTATCCTTGTTGTGAATTGATATCATCTATCTATGTGTGAAACATTTTGTCTGATTCTATTATGTCTCCCTTTTCTGAACCCCCACAATTTAAAATGTGCAGCTTAGCTTTCTCTTTGCAAATTGTAACCATTCATAAAACAAAGTCCTATCATGAGCTCCATTTTGAAGTGTTCTGACATATGAAATGTGTCTGCCTATGCTTTTAGTTATTTGTCAGAGAGTCCCATTTGAAAGGTTCAGTGCTGCTAATTTGCTGATCTTGTGCTTTCCCAATTGCCTGGCAGATGTTAATTTCAAACAAAGGCTTACATTTGCTCTGAGATTGGAATTCCATCTGGATTGCACATTAATATCTGAAACATATGACTGACTGAATGACCACAAGGGAGTTTTACAAGCTTTTGTCCTATAATTAAATTCTGACTGGCTAGACTAACAAGATTGTGTCTAGATGAAGGCACATACAGTAGAGTAAAATTATCTGGTTCTTTGAGTTGTAACACCTCATGACCAGCCAGTCTTATTTGACGGTGTAAATGCATTTGAAGGCAGGATATACTGGTATGTATTGGTAAATTTGCTAATCAGTTATATTGCTGGGCTTTGTAGCAACTTGCTCTTAAAATGACTGTTGTTAAGGGAGAAATCTGGTTATGTTAATGCTCCTTAGCAAGGGAGTCATTCTGTGTTAAATGATGGGGGATATATTAGTTCCAGCTCAACTTCCAGTTCAGGGAGGCTGACGTAGACCGAGTCCCATTTCCTGAAACAAAAGATTGGCTCTTGAACAGGAAAGCCTGTTGCTCATTTTGCTAGTTGTGTAGCAAAGCCGTGCCATTGTTATGCAGTAGCCAATGTGTTGTTGCTTTATTCCAGGCAAAATTACTTTTCAAAAGATGAAGAGAATGTAGATATATTAAACCACTCTGTTCCACTAATGCCCTGTCCAGGCCTTGTGCCTGTATAAGGAATGACAACATGAACAGGAGGCACAGAGGGTGCACATGCTGCTATCCCACCTGGAATATTCCAGTCCCTGTGCCAGCCCCTGCTTGCTCTGCCCCTGACCAGTGCCAATCAGAGCAGCATCCAGGAGGGCCTGGACCTCACACTCAAAGAGGCCTCAAATTTAGATGCTTGTTAATTTCTTAGCATTTGGGAAGTTTTGCACAGTTTTTATGCTCATTGGAGCAAAATGTGACACACTCTCTTAGCTTAGAGCTGCAGATTTAAGCAAAAAGGAGACATGATTTGGAGAGATGTCAGGTGGGGTTTGGCTAATCGAGTCTTACCAGCACAACTGGGTCCCCCCCTCTCCCTCATGCCCACCGCAAATTGGTTCTGGAGAGGGTTCAGGAGAACCCTCAGAGCAGCATGTGAGGGGACAGGGGTGAGGCTTGTTCCATTCGGCAAGTTGAAAAGTTTGCGCCGATGGAACGATAGCCATAGCATTACGTTGAATTCCTCTTGTTGCGTTTTTGTAAACTGATAAAGATTTGTCATATTAAAGAGTATTAAATGTTCATAAATATCCATAAAATATATTGGTTCTGATGGTACAAGATAGTGATGAGCATGTCCTCTTAGATCAGCTCATTGTATAAACAAACTGCTCACTCTTTTGTGTCATCATTTTCATTTTATTATAGCTATGGGCCTTAAAAGCTGGAAGTGGCCTGGGCATTCATGTTCCACAAGTATTGCTGCAGTTGACTCTTCCCATTGCTCTCTATTTGAATTGCCAAGTTAAAGATGATTCTTCTTTGCATTTAACACTTAAATAAAATGGATAGTTTCAGGAGTCGTGTGGTTTCTTCCACCACCACAGGGCTATAAAGGAGGAAGCTGCAACAGCTGCAATTCCGCATTCTGTGTGATTATTAAAGAAACACAAGCCATGTCCTGCATTAAACACATGATTCTGTTTCACCTCAGAAGGCCAGTGTGAAGAAATAGGTGTGATGTTGTAACAGCTGCTTGGGAAGTTTATTTTCACAGAGAAGAAGTTGAAGAAAGAAAGAAAATTGAGGCGAGGTGCAGTATGGCAGATGATCTCTGCAGACTATAGTCATGGAAATACTTGACAGAAGGGGAAGGGCCATAGCTCAGGGACAAAGCACATGGCTTGCATGCAGAAGGTCCTAGGCTCAATTCCCAGGATCTCCAGGCAGGGGGAAACTTTGACTGAAATCTTGAAGAGCCACCGCAAAGCAGTATAGACAATACTGAACTTGATGGACCAATTGTGTGACTCAGTATAAGGCCGCTTCATATGTTCATATTATGGCTGAAATGAAACACCATTTGGGTGTCTGTGGGGCTCTTCTGAGGGACTTTATCTGTATGCGCTGAATATATTACTGGCCTAGCTGAACACTCCTGCTTCTGATATTTGAGTGCCTTTTGCAGGCTTTAGTTAATGAGGTAAGTTAAAGCTTGTTTTCAAATGGCACTGCAGAAGGAGATTTAGCGCACATAAATATTACACCACTCTCCTGGAATAGCCTTGTAGACCCTTGGGTCTCATTTACCCTGGGCTATATCTTCAGCCTGAGAACAATTATTATGTAGTAATTATAATGGACCATTCATATTCTCTCTTAGGTCCTATTTAAGTCTTTCATCTTTTGCGTCTTCAACAGCTCACGTTGACCTGCATTTAAGTAGTGGCACTAAATTTAAATTTGAAAAGACATATTTAAAAATGTTCAGTGGTAGGATGCTGTTTTGAAAGAATATGAAGCTGAAATTGATTTTTTTTTTAAGCTGGGGAAAGTAGAAATGGAAGCTTTAGTGTACAATGGTAGGGATAGGTGCATCTTCCAATGTCAGTTTCTCTCGGTTTGTCATAGAATAATAGAATTGTAATGTTGGAAGGGACCCCGAAGATCATCTGGTCCAACGCCCTGCAATGCAGGAATCTCAACTAGATCATACATGGCAGATGGCTATCCAACCTCTACTTCACTTTAGTTTGCCACATTGCTGCATCAGTTTGCACTCTAGAAAGTCCTCACAAAAATTCGTCAGCATCTTAGTGCACATTTCCCCCAGTGTACATACTTTTTGTGTGCAAATTCACTCGATATGATTCATTTTGTGTGCTATTTTTACTAGTGCATATTAACATTTTATGAACACATTCCCCTAATATATTATTCCTGAAAACAAAACTGCACCCCCAAATTCAGAGAATTGCAAATTTTGAAGGACAGCTGTCTTTTGGTTCACTTACTGATTCAGGAACTGCCAATTAGGTAGGTTTGAATTCAAATGAGAAGAGAACTTCATTTCTTCCACCCCTAAAGTGAGTAGGGTTAATGATTAGCTATGAACAATTTTAAGATATTGCAATATTGCTTTTTTTCAGAGTCTCTAAACACATTCCCAGATCTTAAAACAAGTTAGACTTATTTACTTACCGCCCACATCAGAAGCAATTTCAATTACCTGGAGTCACATAAAACAGGAACCAAGACAAGAAAGTCAAAACTTTTTTCTTTTTCTTTTTTGCTAGCAGGCTGTTAATAATAATCTTCTAATCACATAGATGCCAGCATCAAGAAAGATGCTCACTTTTTCATCCGAAGAGCAAAATGAGCTTGGTCATCAGAACCTCTTAAAAACATCTTGACATTTCTGAGATTCAGGTTTTGAATTATATGACTCAGCTCAGGGATCTTATAGTCAAGTGACTGATGTTACTTTCTCCCACAGAGTTTTCAATTCATTATTTGAATGCATTGCCAGAAACTGCTTTGTTTAGTCGTTTCCGACTCTTCGTGACCCCATGGACCAGAGCATGCCAGGCACTCCTGTCTTCCCCTGCCTCCCGCAGTTTGGTCAAATTCATGTTAGTAGCTTCGAGAACACTGTCCAACCATCTCATCCTCTGTCGTCCCCTTCTCCTTGTGCCCTCAATCTTTCCCAACATCAGGGTCTTTTCCAGGGAGTCTTCTCTTCTCATGAGGTGGCCAAAGTATTGGAACCTCACCTTCAGGATCTGTCCGTCCAGTGAGAACTCAGGGCTGATTTCCTTAAAAATGGCTTATTTTTCATTATATAGTGACTATGTGGTAAAACAAGCTGTGCCCTCCTCCTAGATTTAATTCCATTTCCCCCCAATGAAACTCAATATCCCTGAAGAATATCTGAAGAAGTGTGCATGCACACGAAAGCTCATACCAATAACAAACTTAGTTGGTCTCTAAGGTGCTACTGGAAGGAATTTTTTATTTTTTATTTTGTTTTGACTACGGCAGACCAACATGGCTACCTACCTGTAATCAATATCCCATGGTTATTGAGCATGCTCAGTTCTCATTCACCTGTTTTGGGAGAATGGATTTCCTCCCACGCCTCTTTTAGGTTATTCTGCAAAACTCTGGATTACTCCTGAGCTAACTGATTATTCAGTGGTCCCATTTTACCTCCAGTCTTATCATCCATTAGTTAGGCTTGGTATAAAAGATATAGAATGCCATTGACATCAAGATCTTAAAACAGATTGGTTGATCCTGTGACTTTGACTGCACACACAAAGATTACCACACGCACAAGCTTTTCATTCTCTTCTGTGGGAATGGAAATGCTTTGTGGCTGCAATGGAAAACTATTTGTTCATGCTCATCATTTTCCTCTTGCAGAGGTGAATAAGAGGATTTTAAAATCGTATATTTTAGGTGGACATAAGCCACATTGAAATAATAGGTCTTATATTCACATATTGGTTTGGATCTTACGTTGCTCTTCCATTCATATTTGGGATGGAGCAACATCTGCTGACTCCCCACTCCATCTTCAGTCACCCACATTATTTCCGGATGTGGAAATTCAGTCACAAGGCCCCCGGGAGGATATTTTTGTGGGAGGCTGCAGCAGAAAGGATGAGGTGGGAAAACCCTGTTCCATTGACATTCCTGTTCCATTCACAAAAAGAAAAGTAGGGCCCAACCAATGTGGAATTGATTTCTATATAATATTTTCCAAGGCATTTCTCCTCTAATATTTAATGGCAAAGCAATGAGAATTTCTGCTCTATATTCAGTGGTTGATATACAGAGCTACTTCTGTAGATTTGTTTCCCTGGGGCTCTTCTCTCTCCCTCTCCTTCACCTGTCATGGACAGAGCTCCTAAATAAATCATGAGAAAAATATTGGTTCTGTGAATCGACTCCTAAAAAGTAATTGTGATACTTGATGCGATGGCCGCTTGAGACCGTCTCATGGTGACACTAGGCCTTGAAATGGTGCTTCTCTTACTGACAACTCATAAGAGAGGTCTTTCTGAGGTGAACCAAGTAGCCTAGAAAGTGAATGCAAATGTTATTTTTCTCTATCCTTGAGAAAATATGCTTTGTGCTATATTTGAGACAACAGCAGAAATAAAAGATAGGCAACTCAGCTCTTTTTCCCCCTCATGAAAATTTAAATCTGAATTCACTATCTACCTTGTCCCCCAAATTTATCATGTACTAGAAAAATGATGAAAAACTTTACCTGAGGTTTTCTCCCCTTTTTTCGTGCCTATTATCAGTTATTTGAACTAGCATTGCATGGGTTTACTTGGTAAATGTGCGGAGTTTTTCTGGGTGGGATAATTTTGGTGGCTATGAAATGCATGAAACAAGAACCACTGAAGCAAACATGGGTGCCCAGCAAGCCAACTGTGAGGATCAGTGGCTAGGGTATCAAAGCAGGTTCAAAATTCGCTGGCTGACCTTGATCCAGGCATGATCTCCCAGCCTAACCTACCTCACAAGGTTGTATCATACCCTTCAAGTGCCCCAATTTACCCAGGACACCCCAGAATTACAGAAGCCATCCTGGCTTCTGATTTGGTCCCAGAATGTCCCATTTCCCCCCTCCAGCCCCTCCGCCACTGAGCTCAGGGAGGAGGATGAGCCGGCGCTTGCAGTGGTGCCGCTCTCTCAAGCGAGTCAGCTGACTCCCACAAGAGATGTCCATCCCAATTTTCACCAGTCTTCTGTGTTAATGTGCATGTACATAAAATGGATTCCACAAAGGTGGCACCAATGTGCTGTACATTTGACAGACATTTCTTCTATGTGCAGTATGCACATGCGTGTTTTGACTCACTGTTTAGATAACACTGGCAGTAGAAAGAAACACTTGGAAGTCCAAAAAGGCAAATTTCCCTAGGTTTTGGTCCTGCTCTGAGAACAGTTTCAGAGGTTTCTGTCTAAAACATATAGCATCCTCATTTGAGCTGCTTTGCAGCTTACCAAAGTCCCTTGCCACACTAACTGGGAACCCAGATGTAAAATCTTGTATAGGCACGCCAATTATACATAAGCGTTTGGAGTACCACATCTATCTTGCTTGTCTAGTCTAGCCTAACTAGCTAACAAGTTCCACCTGCCCAGTAATTATTACTATTTGTATATTATGGTTTCCCAATTAGAAGATTTCTCAGGAAGTTTTTTTTTAATAAAAGAGGTCAACACCCTAAAAAAATTAATATATCTTTTCATCCAAATGTGTTAAAATTGGATGGCAGAAGATTACCAGTTGGATCTTCCCATGTCCCATGTGTATCTGTGTGTAAGCATGTGATGCTGCTATTATATTGAAATTATTCCCTGTCCAGTGCTTCATTTATTGAAATTATTCCCTGTCTCCAGTGCTTCATTTATGCAGAAGCTAGGGAAACTGCAGTTTAGGGCCTCAGATTATGAATATCAAAATAATAATAATTTTTTTACTACATTTTTTACTACATTTCAAGTTTATATAATTGGTTAAAAAATAAAGGAAACTAGGGAGACAGGAAAGAGAGAACTTAAGTCCTAGATTCTCTTTTTGTAAAAAGTTAACACCACCTTAAAGAAGAAATGGCAAATACCATAATACTGTATGTAAACAAATAAAAAGAACCCCAACTTATTTTTAATTTTTTTAAAAAAGTCTCTCAAAGGTAGGATTACCAGTTTCTAGTAGCTGAGGCTGATTTGGAAATGTCCTAGCAGATGCTGTGGAATATCTTAGAGAAAGGGTGGCTTCGTACTTCCTATTGTGGGTTGTTGGTTGCAATTTAGCTGTAGAGTTGCATCATAGCTAACATAACACCACAGCTTAACAATCAATTTAATTGTACATTCTGTTCCATTAGATTGTACATGGATAAAGTTTTTTTGCTCAGAGCATTCCCATCACTTCCCACGTATGTTTGGAAGAGATTGGAAAAAATCCAAGTCACGATTTCCATGTCATTCATGTTCTTCCTCAATGCTTCATCCTTTTGGTAAAGAGTCCCTTAAACTTTTCCACTTGTGCACTTATTCCAACACCAGAAATAACACCAAAGCGTATGATCAAATTTGTTTTAGGGTTGGCCATTTTTACCACCTAAAGCTTCATACCTTTTGCATTTTACTACAAATGCATGGCCACATGCCAAGTGATGGTGCCTATGGGTCCCCTTATATATGGCTGCATGCAAATGGTACAGTGCTGGCACTGGTACTTTTAAGACAGTGGCTCCCGTGAAGCTCAGCTTGTCCATTATTAATCACAAAGATCACGAAGTGTGAAAGCTGAGGTTCAATGAGACTTCTTCCAGCAAGAATGGTAGGAGAGGAAGAAAAAATGATACAATTGGAGGATCAAACTCTGTAAGGAATTAGTGCGATGCATTTGCTCACAACCCTTTCCCTCCCATCATAATCCGGCATGCATAGTTCCTCACTCTGTTTTCTATTGCATTGTTAGATCTCTCTGACCTTCCAAAGAAGCTGCATATCTGCTTAGTACTGTGCTGTAGGCACAATATCTGCCTTTTCTTGAATGATTAGTACCAGCAGTCCTAGGTCCACAAGTTTGTACCTCTTTCATATGGTAATGAATCCTTTACACCACATTTCCCATTTAGGATTATAGCACCAAGGAAAGCCCATCATTTTTCTGTCTCCCTTGAAACACTCCATTGCATGCCTGCACACACATGAGTAAAGCTTGCTAAATTTGCTAGACTGTTACGCTTTTGTATGCCAGAGATCAATATTTTGCGGGGAACTGTTTGTTCTTCTTTATGGATTAGCTGCTTTAGGAATTGTTCCTGCTAACCTTTCAGCTAGCAACCATGAATTCCTTGCTTCAGAAGCAGACTGGAACGCAGAATTACATATTACATCAATGCAAATGTTAAAGGAACACTTTAAACCAGGGCAATAGTCATCCCTGCCTTTAAGGATATATGACTCGCAGAGTTCACAAACAATGACTTATTTGTGATTGCATCAAAGATAAAACTTTTTGTAAATGATGCAACACAAGACGCAGGAAATCAAGTGATCGTAATTCATGTCTGGGCTTGAGCTGAATACAAAAAAAACCAAACTTAGCCTCACCTCCCACTTCTAGGCTAAGTATAGGTAACAACTTCACTGCATTCTAAGGCAGTAATGTGAACATGCCCAAGTACTCTCTCTATACAAACACACACACTTTTACTTTTTCCACAGTTAAGACATGCACTTTTTAAAACTGCTTCTTCCCAGTGTTAGGAGCAGTAGATGCTCTGTGACTGTAATGACTGGAAGCACTTCTATAAAATCAGATGTAGAAAGTTTTGAAGCCAACTATAGAAACTGTTTAACCATTGTCCTCCCATTTCTACCAGTGGGCTAAAATCCTATTGTCAAACCCTAGTCATAATAGAAGCTAGGCTCTTGTGGGCCCAGGTGCAGTGCAGCTGTGGGTGGTGGGGTCAAGGCGTGATACGGTTGCAATAACCACAGGACAACCAACTGGGATTTTAAGCAGGCCACAACTTTATTGATGACAGATGTCAGTGAACTTTGGCGAAGACATTGGGTGTGTATCCTGAATCAACTGTCCCATCCACTGGTTGATTATATTGGCAGGGATAACCAAGGTTAAGGATCACCCTATGAAGCATGGGTGTAGCCAGGATTTTTGTTGGGGGGGAGCAGAACCTCAGATTTGTATTGATTTGTATTGTTTTTTATTGATGGGGGGCAGCTGCCCATACTATGAAATACATCAAATTGGGGTGACTGCCCCAATATCATCATTTTGGGGGTGCCATGGCCCCTTCTGGGATGTCTGGACAGATGCAACCCCTGGATCCCTTAAATGGGATACCCTGATTCTTTGGAGTGGGGCCCCCCAACCCCCCAACCCCCCAACCCCCCAACCCCCCATCCACTTAAACTAAGGATCCAGCCCAACTCCTTGCCTACTGGCGCCAAACCACTTACATCTGCAACCAACCCTTAAGGCCATTCCAAATGTTCAGCAACCAAATGTCATTGCCCACTGTTGAGAAATGCACCGTACAGGTTCCTGTTATCAAATGGGATGCCTGGGTGCTGAATCACCCTGCCCTCAAGTCATAGTAAGTACCGTGTGTAGCATGGCTGTGTCCTTTTTCTTTTGTGTGCTGTAGATTCTCATAGGCTCCATAGGCCCTCTTCAGTTCTGCCTTTCTAGCAGCTCAGACCACAGGATTGTTATTATGCTTGGGACAAATATGCTTGAGAGAGCACAAGGATCCTGCTTCCACTGCATTCAGGAATGCTGTCTCCACTCTGACAATACTTACAAGAAAAGACTATAATTGCCAACAGCGACTGGTGTGAGAACAACAACAACTTAGTCTTTTCATTACTGAAGGATCTGGGGAGGGGGGAATAAATTCCAGGAAGAAAATTAATGTTAGAATCATGGAATCATAGGAGCATAGACACCACTTGCTGGAACTGACTGCGTTGCTAGGCAACATGGGGCAACCAAAGAGGCCAGCATGTGCTCTTGAATGTGAATGTACGTGCGCTTTATGTAAAATGTTGAATTGGGTCCAAACAAAAATACAATTGAATTAGGTCCAAACCAAAAAATAGTAAAGAATGCATACAATCTATGTTGCCATATGATAGCTGGGGTGGGTGGGGAAAGTATTTGGAAAGAAACAAAAACTGCCACATTATCTTTACTCTGTTTCCTCCCCACTCTGTATTTTGAAAACAGGCATTTGCTTCTCATTAGGAGTCTCTTTAAATATTTGGGCGTGTGCTGATATAGTAAGTTGCTTACTAGAAATCGCTTAGGACTCCTGCCTTTGTTGAATGGGACTCATGTGAGTTGTGCAACATCCTGCTACCGTGACGAGGAAAAGTGCTGAGTAATGCCAGAACCAGAGCCCTCTCCTATGGCTGATGCAAACCTGGAGAATTTGCATCATCATCATTCAGCAAGAGTAACTTATGACAGGAGCTTATATACAAGACCATGCGGAAGCTGAGCTGGCTTCCAGTGAAAGAACAGCACCAAGGTAGTAGCTGTGTGAAAGGGCAGGTGTTCCTGTAGCACTGAGATAGCAGTGAAAAGTAAAAGACACTTGAAGAATTTTATACCTGTTGGCACAGGTGGGTTGAAAGGCTACAGGCAGTGAACGTGTCTCTCTCTCTCTGTGTGTGTATGTGTGTGTAGAAGCAATTAGCTAGACAAAGGCAGAGAGAGGAACGAAAGTGCCTGCTGGAGAGTTTTACAAAACATTCATTCTTGGAGAGTGCTGGTAGCACTGAAGCATGTTTAGGAAGCCTCCCGGACCGGTAGTCTGTAATGGCAGCTACCTGCAGGAGCAATCTAACGGCAAGTTACCCTCCAAGTGCAACACCAAGGCAGCCGAGGGAGACAAAGTGGTTTTGAAGAAGAAAGTAACTTTACTGAGAGGGATTTCTATTATAATTGGCACTATCATTGGAGCAGGAATCTTCATCTCTCCCAAAGGAATCCTCCAGAACACAGGCAGCGTGGGAATGTCCTTGACTGTCTGGACTTTCTGTGGCATCCTTTCACTCTTTGGTAAGTTTGTGAAAGTTTATAATTGATCCTTGGGGGGCGGCAGGTGGATTTAAAAAATCACAAAAAGACAAAAGTTTGATACTGGAGATCAAAAGCCTGATTTGAGACCCAGAACTAACACTGCTTTGGTATTTTGGGGGTTATTTTGCCGCTTGGCAACCACTGTAAGTTGAAAAGATTGCCATGCGAAACTTGGTACAGCAGGACTTTAAGACCAAAATTGTATTTCTTATGACTCCCTGAAGGAATTGCAGAGAGAAGTCTCCTTTATCACATCATAAAGTTTGCTGTTTGTGTTGGTTTTCAGTTTAAGCTCCAAAGAACAGGTAGCAGCACACTCATATTGGGGCTGGCAGCTGGGGGAGATGAACCACTTGGTCGGAAGAACACCTGCGAAATGTACACCTAGATTGACCTAGTTCCCCATTGGTTAGATTCTACTTTTGCATGAACTAAACTTCTGTTGAACTCTTTGGTGGCAAGAAGAAGGAAATAAAACAGGAGCACTCTAACTCAGTAATTCCTAATTAGCTAAGTACTGTGGACCTCCTGTTTTTCAAAAGCCAAGCCATGGACCCCCTACTTTTGAAAATTTTGATATCTCTATGGTGGTTTTTTGTTATGTGAAAATGCTATGGACCCCCTTGGGTCAGTTATGCAGACTACCAATTGGGAACCACTGCTCTAACTACCGGTAATTTGATTTTTTTTTCTTTAAAAAATATTAAATCAAAATCTCATTTGAATGATGAGTTGGAACCCCTCACTTCTAACCCTTAATCTTAAAGCCAGACACTCCGCTAATGTTTAGAAAAGCTATTATCTTGATAATGGCATCTGTAGTTTGAGCATGGATATTAAAATTGAAATCCTATACTTATTTACCAGGGATCTTGCTGGAGCTTACTTTGAAGTAGACATATATAGGATTGCAGAGTGAAAATAGATTCTGGAGCTCTCCGTTTAAGACTAAAGGGCCAATGTATATACCAGGTTTTTAAAACTTTTTTTTTTTTTAAAAAAATATAATATTCCAATTTTTAAAAAAAGACTTTATAATATTTATCATCTATATAGATGAAGAAATAGCCTGGTCATATCCAGAACCTCTAAATCTATCAAAGAATGGGTCCCTTGATTGCCTTAATAAGTTAATCTCAAAGAAGCTGAAGTCCCGCATGACCTTAGGTATTATTATTAGCCTAGACGACTTATTCTCTGGTATTAGGAACAGTGGGCGAATGAGAGGGGAGTAAAAAATCTCTGCTCAAGAAGTGGAATATGTGAATGTTGCCATGTGTCAACTTACTGTGCACTTAAAAGATCAGAGACAAGGCTTTATCCGCCCTTGCAAAACATTTTGATCAGAATCAGAATGTGTAGCTGTTGGGCCAACAATAATCTACAGGGCCAGCGTAAGGGCCAGCCTCAAAATAATTTCATTTTAATTAGTACAGGAGATGGATTTTGTTTCTGTTTATGCTACGTTCTAATTGAGCATCAACATCTGGGAGTGATGTGAATGGAACAGCAGAAATAAAATGCATTCTTCTTGCATTTGTAATATGTAAATTTACATTTTTGTGCTAAATTCTCTTAAAAGTATTTGGCCAGTAAAGGTCCTCTTAGTGTTCTCTGCACAGCTTTGACAACAATTTGATAGACACTGCCTTCACACTGTTTCATCTTCCACTCTTCTTCCTCATGGATTATGCAATAAGAGATCCAGTTACAGAATTCTTAAATAAAAAAACAAAGCACAGGTAGCATGTAACCCTTAAATGCAATTCTTTGAAGTTAATTTTAGAGGAGAACTTTCAGATAGCACTGACTTTTTCCTCGGAAAAGGAGCTTATGTTGATTGGCATATGTTAAATAATTCCACTATCTGTATATACAAAATTGGTCTGCTAACTGTTATGTAGATTGAAGTGAAAAGAAAGAAAATTTGAGATGCAAGTGACTTTATCAGGTCTATTTAAATGCTCTGGTGGCCCTTAGATGTGATGCTTTAATACAGTGTTTCTCAACCAGTGTGCCTCCAGATGTTTTGGGACTACAACTCCCATCATCCCTCGCTAGCAATACCAGTGGTCAGGGATGATGGGAATTGTAGTCCCAAAACATCTGGAGGCACACTGGTTGAGAAACACTGCTTTAATAAATACATTTAAATGTAAAAAGAGAGCGACTGAAATGCTCAAAAGTAGTCATCAGAATATTCAGTGAAATTATGAAATAATGTTAATGCAAACCATTGTTAAAAATATCCAGCAAAAGGAAAGATGATTCCCTGTGACAGTTTTACTACTGATTTATATTGATTATGGATTGCATGGGTTATGAATGGAACTCTATTCAAAAAAATAATAACATCCAAATTAATATAATCTTGTTGAATGTATTTTGTCTCCTAATCACAAGTCTTCCCCTTTTTCAAGACAATTTGAATAATGGCCAATTGTCTGCAGAGGCTCAGGGCACCCACAATTAATTGCATGAAGTAACACAACCAACTGCAGGACTTCTAGTCCTGGTTCGAAAGGGATGTTTGCACACAAACAGTTGCTGGATTGTGATTCAAAATAAACTGGGCAATCCTAACCCCACTTATCTGGAAGTAAGCCCTGTTGAATTCAACAGCCCTGTTGAATCTTCAGAGTAGACTTCATTAGGATTGTGCTGTTTAGTCATACCCAGAGAAGTCCCATTGAAATAATAATAAAAAAATCATAGAATTGTAGAATTGGAAGGGGATCTGAGGATCATCTAGTCCAACCAATGGACTTAAGTACATGAATTTCAGTGGATCTACTCTGGGGGTGCCTTAGCTGGATGCCACCCATTGCCAGATGATAAGTCAATAAATAAGTTTTTTTAAAAAAATCTCCTGAAGCATTTGCATGAACTGGCCTTGTGTAGTTTTCATGGGGAGTGGGGCATGAATGTAAGCAAATGCCATTGGGCTACATGCATGCTAATAAAATGTATGAGGCTGACTATTCATTATAGTTTTTAGATAAACATGGCTATCTTTCAGAAATGATACCTTAATATTATAATTTTGTAGGTGCGCTCTGTTATGCTGAACTGGGCACAAGTATAAAGAAATCTGGTGGGCATTATACATACATTCTGGAAGCCTTTGGCCCTCTACCTGCTTTTGTAAGAGTGTGGGTGGAACTGCTCATTATACGGTAAGTCTGCATCTTCTGTTTTGTTGTTTTTACTCCCAGTATGCTTTTGAAAGTCAAAAATCAATTTAAAATATGGTCCGTGTGCACATAGTCCAGCTGTGTTCTGTCCCTTAGTTTGTGCTTCCTGTTCTTGCTTGCTTCCCAAGATTTTCCTTTGTGACATAGTTGGACCACTAATTGTTAATTTGTAAAAATTAAGAAACTCTAAAAAGCAATATTTTTTTAAATAAAAAAATGCTTAATTTTGTTTGCTCTAAAAAGCTGAAGCAGGACATTAATAATACCCAGACCTCATGTTGCATCTTGATTTTGGTTTAAAACTATCCAAGCCTTGTAATTTCCCCCAAATAAATCACAGTGTCTGCTGGCTTTTATTAAACTTACTTGCAGGTAGTAATCATCATTTTCCAGCAACTCCCCTGATGCATCCATGAGACATGCACACCTGCGCTTGATTCAGATTTGGTCAGATGGGGCTATACAATATGAAAGAACCCTCCCATGTGTCTATTGCACATGGAATTGTATGCATGCAGAGTCTGGCATTGTGGCAAATATGGCTAGGGCTAACATTTCAGTATGCTTCGTGGCTCCGTTCTACTTAAATATAGTATTGACTATGTAGTAATATTTCCAAACCCTGCCTTGGAGTCTTTGGTAGAAAAGAAGCTATAATCAATGCCCTGCTTTCTCCTATAAAAGGGAGCCCCACTATAATTTCCAGTGGGTTGGGCATGGCAGGCTGTAGGAACTCTGTGGGTGGGCACAGTGTTTTAGACCACAATATACACCAAATGGTGACAAGGAAGAGGGTGACTGATGGGTGTGCAGGAGCAAGACTTGCTTATCTGGAGTGGTCCTGGACAAATTTAAAGCTTCACTTGTAGGTGTCTTTTAGTAAAATGTGAAAATCTATGTTAGACTGAAATTGTGTTCTGTTGCCCCAGGGTGATCTGAGAATATTGCACTTCCTCTAACACTTTATTCCCTGCGTGAAAAAGAAGTAGAGCTGGCTAAACTGGTTTCAACCTACAAGTTCTCCCGCCCCCCTAGCCCAAGAGATTCCATTTTTATAGTCTTAGCGGCCCATTTACAACATTGTTAACCTACAATTTGCACTGCTAGTTGGCTTAGTAAATAAGCACAATGCATTATTATGTTATGTGAATTGCTCAGTGTTTACTATGCTGTTTAAAATAGCTCTCATATCACAACAAATACAGTTTGAGCACCTGGGGGAGCTAACAGGTTTATCTGTAGGCAGTTTAGCTTGTGGATGTAGTTACTGTAATTCTGCATCTGAGGAGCTTGTGTTACTAAAGGTAATTCATACAAGGGAAACAAACATGCGTTCTCATTTCCTCTCCCTCTCCCGCTCCATGTCCCATGTATCTACGCAGCTTATTTTAGTTGTTCTTATTGCTTCATACGCCTACGTAACAAGCTGTAGCAATAAAGGATATGGTTAACAACAATTGTGCTCAGTCACTCTGAATGGGATATATATTTGAGGTGCGTCACTCTCCTGGGAACACACTGAATTGATTAGCAAGTGTTAATCCACACCCAACACAAAACAAATAAAGGCAAGATCCTTTCAAGCCACGGATATGGCATGCATCCTGGGATACATGCTTGTCCAGATCTGCAGTTATCAAGAGTGCCTCCCCTGCCAAAATAATGCTTTAAGTTTCTGCTATAAATTGATTGGCGTTGTGTCAATAAATTTGGCATCTACCAGTATGTGGTTTTTTTGAAAGGATGAGTCAAATACTTTAGCATAGTATGCAATGTATATAAGAGAGCCCCAATCCTGGCTTTGTTGTCATAAAGAAAAGCAGTTTTGTGAGCCTGGAATTTGGAGCAAAGAAGTGGGCAGGGACAGAGGTGATTAACTCTTTCTCTGCTTCTACATTCAAAATTGCCTTTAGGCAATTGTGGGGAATCATTTTCAGCCTGAACGCAACTCTCCAGGTGTCATTTTGACCCTGAGGACCCTGCCCAGTTCCCTTATTGGACGATAAGGCCACCAGTGGCTACTAGCCACAATGCCTATGCTCTGCCTCCAAGTTCCTGGGAGCCAATCATTGGGGGGGGGGGAGGAGCATGAGTCCTGCTTGAAGGTTTCCCATGAGCATCTGAGTGTCCACTGTGACAACACGATGCTGGTCTAGATGGGCCATTGACTTGATTCTCCTGTTCTTCATACAATTCTTCAGTACCTTTGCCTGGCTGGAATTTGTCCTTGAACTGTAATATTACCTCTCACTTGCCTGTCTCAGCTTCCACCTAGCAGTGCACAATGACTATCATGCATATGTCTGTACCGTCTCATCTAAAGGTTTATGCATAGCCAATCATGACAGCATTCCAAGATGCTTTGTATACACCAGTCTGGACTGATAAAAAAATGGGGAGAATGAAGGTAGTGCAGCGTACCCAGAAAGGAGAGGATTGAATCAGCAGCAAGTTCCACAGTGTCACAATGATCTAATGTTACATTCTTATTTTTTACACTTATTTTTCCAGTAAAAGCATACCGGTATGCCATTATCAAGGCCACAGTTCTATACAACTTATTTTGGAATAAGCCCCTTGAAAACAGTGGTACACACTTCCTAGAGTAAGCATGTGCAACATAAAACCGTATAATTGCAGAGTTGGAAGGAACCCCAAAGGTCATCTAGCTGAACCCCGCCGAAATGCAGGAATCACAGCTAAATAGTCCGCCTTATAGAAGTCACTGTCATTGTGCTGCAGACCTGCTAAATAGAGCATTCAAAATCATTGATTATGTTTACTACTTTTGGCCGTTATAATTACAAAATGAAAAAATACTTGAGCCAATATACATAAATGAGATTTTAAAAATATGCACATTGGTGGTTCTTATTTTTTTTAAAAGTCTGAACCTTGATAATGAATCAAAATAACAATGGGCGTCCTTGGTCCATTAATTTCAATGAGCCTACTCTTAGTAAAAATTAGTTGAAAGCCACCCTCTGTTTCCAATTCCAGCCTCCCACCTTCGCAAGGCATTTTGCCTGTCATTTATTAATCTTTGTAGGCACAAATAATTAAAGGAAGTAATGAGAATTATAATTAATATATTAAATTTTTTTTAAAACGAGCATGTCTTCCCAAAGTAGGATGTATGAATAGGAAGAATCATGTGACTGACTGGTGCTGGATAGTTCATCATCTGGTTTTCACTCAAAAGACATCATGCCACACCACAACTTATGATGAATCACAATTCAAATCCTAAACCATTGCTTGAGCTTCCAAACATTCAAGCACCCCATGTTCTTGGCACTGCTGTTATTACCTAGGTACAGTGATGTCTAGATGTGGATATAATTATTATTTGTCAAGTCAGACAATTATTTCAAACTACAGTTAGCACTAATCGGTTTGCAAAGCCACTTCTAGCTATGGTTTCTAGTTTCTCAAGATACTCGACACACTTCCTCCACCGAATGTAGCTGAGTTAGCCAATATGTTGCCCCACAGATGTTGGACTACAACTGCTGTCTTGACCATTGACCATGTTGACTAGGGATTTTGGGAGCTGGATTCCACAACCTCTGTTCTTGCTTTGTTTTAGAGAAGGGTCTAAACCAGAATTAGTTTAGAGCAGGAACCAATTCTAACATCACACCAAGCCATGGTTACGAAACATGGTTACTGTAGTGTTGGCATATGTTCTATGTATTTGAATTCTATGTATTTGAATTCCAGCAATTGTTTATAGCAATCTGTTTCCTCTGCTTGTAGATTTTTGTGCAAAGTAAGTTTCTTTAGGGATAGTTCCTCATTTCAATAAGGCCTGGTGACTGTGACCTTCACACTATGTAGATATGACGCTTATGAAAACCTCAAGATTATGAGCCAAGAAAAAGTCCCAAAAGCAGAGGAATCGCAGCTACTGAGAGCACAAAAGGGAGAACAAAAGAACTTGTTCCTGTTTAAATGAATTTCATAAATGAAAAAAAAAAAACATTTTTAGAAAGAGTGTTTTTTAAAAAAAAGTTTTCCTGCTTGGCAGAAGGATAGTCACAGTAGTTGTGTGAGTTATATTTTCTGATGTGAGTATTCACGTGACAGACTGTTCACACAAACAATTCATAATTGCAAATGTTATCCAGCCTTCATAGAATGAATACCTTAAAGACAATGCCCCAAAACTCTGCAAGTAGGGATGGGCAAATCTATTAATTTCTGTTTCTCTCAGTTTTACATATTTTGAATGTTATATTCAGTTCTGTACATTTCCACATCAGTTTGCATTCATGAAAATTCATCAGCAATTTGGCATGTGTAATATATTTGACACAGCCTGACATGTTATGTAGGCATGTATACTGTAAATAATCTCCATATCCACCTGTAAACTGACCAGCCTTTCCCCCTTTCTTTCTCTATTGCAGCCCTGCTGCCACAGCAGTGATTTCCCTGGCATTTGGACGTTACATGTTGGAACCATTTTTTATCCAGTGTGAAATCCCAGACCTTGCTATTAAACTGATTACAGCTATGGGAATCAGTAAGTATCAGTTTTTGGGAGAAATGGACTGAAGCAGGTGAAAACAAGAATAAATTCTGCACTCAATTAATACAACTCATATGAGGCAAATTAAAAATGTGAATTTGTAACTGAATTGTTTTAATAGTCTTAAAATAGACTGTTCTCAGAGATACTTCATGATGACCATACTGAATCCCTAAAATGATGGGATATATGAGTGAATTTCTGATTTTGTTGGGCCAAATGGAGGAAAATATCAACAAGGGGTCTATATTTGAGAGTGGGAAAGAGACAATATGAAATCAAAACAAAATAAAAAATAAAAAATTCCTTCCAGTAGCACCTTAGAGACCAACTAACTTTGTTCTTGGTATGAGCTTTCATGTGCATGCACACTTCTTCAGATACACTGAAGAGTTGCAGTGGCTGGGTAAGGCTTTTCTTGTGAGGTATGGTAAGGGGTGAAAAATAACCAAGCAGGGTAGGCAAGGTAAGGTACAAATGCAGAAAGCAGCAGCTGGCTGATACCTTTCGTTCAGACTAGAGAACTGACCAGTTATGGCAATGATACTTATTAGATAGGTGAAATCTGTAACTGGAATTACTGAATCTGTCAGACTCAGAGCTTTCATCTCTAAATCTCCTAAGACAGCTTATTGCTGAAATAAAATTGCTCTGTCTTTCTGGCCCACTGTCATGATGGTGCAGGCAATAGGGAAATAATGTCTACTCTTTATGATCCAAGATGTGGGACACTTGGCACATGACACCTTGATTGTTTTAGATTGCCTGAAAAAAACAACGCATGTTAGTGGTTGGCAAATATTAGCTCAGCTGCAGAGTCTGAAATTTTGTGGCTTGTTTAGCACTGCAGATTTTATGGTCTACTATTGTAGACCATAGACGCGGGTGGCGCTGTGGGTTAAACCACAGAGCCTAGGACTTGCCAGTCAGAAAGTCGGCGGTTCGAATCCCCGCAACAGGGTGAGCTCCCGTTGCTTGGTCCCTGCTCCTGCCAACCTAGCAGTTCGAAAGCATGTCAAAGTGCAAGTAGATAAATGGGTACTGCTCCGGCAGGAAGGTAAACGACATTTCTGTGCACTGCTGTGGTTCACCAGATGCGGCTTAGTCATGCTGGCCACATGACCCGGAAGCTGTACGCCGGCTCCCTCGGCCAATAAAGCGAGATGAGTGCTGTAACCCCAGAGTCGTCCACGACTGGACCTAATGGTCAGGGGTCCCTTTACCTTTACCTTTATTGTAGACTGGGAGGAACCAGCTATTTAACTAGTTGAGATGGATTGGTGTGTCCTGACTGATGAAGACTAATTGAGAAAAGCTAGGCCTATGCTGGGCAGTACTTGCTTACGCACTTTCAAGGGTCAGTCACACAAACCTGCAATATTTTTCACTCTCACACTTAAACTTCCAGTTTAGTGTAAAGTGAAATGAGTAGGTCACCTTGTAGTCACAGGTACACCTGGGGGACACAGTATTCCAGGGCCCATGGTGGTGAAGTTTCCTTTGTCAGTAGAATATTAAATTTCTAATTATGAGCCTAGTCAGTGTTCAGTATTTGGAGGTCAGCAGTGCAAATTATGGGCTATGAATACTAAGTCCTTTCTGTGACCTTTGATATCTTTGAATATCAGTTGTTTGTTGACCAATGTGGCAGCTGACAGGTGCTTCAGTATTTGCTCCAGTTTTCACACATTTATCTTCTTCCCAAGCCCCAGCAATTATGCAGAGACTTGATATAGGGGTGAGACTGAATATGAAAAAGGTGACTGTAACTGAATCCAGTAAGAACTGAAATATTAATGTATTCAGGTCATGAAGAGAGCATGGCTACTTGGCATAAAGATGATTTTGGTCTTTTTATGGAGGCCACTACACAACATAGATTCCACATGTGCTCTAAAGCAGTGTTTCCCAACCTTGGATCTCCAGCTGTTTTTGGACTACAATTCCCATCATCCCTGACCACTTGTCCTTCTAGCTAGGGATGATGGGAGTAGTAATCCAAAAACAGCTGGAGACCTAAGGTTGGCCAACACTACTCTAAAGTCAACCTCTGGCCATCCTCTGTTGAGCACAATTAAATCCTCTTGGGTTTGACATAGAAAGTCAAACCTTGAGTCTGCATATATCTCAGAAATCCCCTTGTTCCACATATCCCTTTGCCACAAGACTGAAATATTGCATTGTCTTAATGTGGCAACTGGACCCAAGATTGGACTGAACTAGGGCCACATTTTATTAACAACATCTATAGGAGAAATGAAAAGAACTGGAAGCTAAACTATACTTTGAGCAGATCCATTAAAATCAATGGAACTTAAGTTAGGGCTTGATATATGTTCCATTGATGTCAATTTACCTACACTAAGTGTGAATAAATCTGGATCCCTAGATTGCATCTTTTGGAAATTATATAATTACGTCCTGTGCAAGTGACATTGCCTAACAAGTGAGCAAAAGGGCAAATCTTCAATTTCTATTTTCCAGCTGCTGCACATATAGTGTATCTATCTATTACAGAACTCTTTGTACTAAGCTTGGCCCCTATATTAACAGATATTACAAACAGGCAGCCAGACCCCACATTAGAAAGGAAATTAAAGGCAGCAAGGAGGAGTGAAGTCATGCAAGACAATTCTAGTTACACAAGGAAATGCACTCATTTTGCATTTTCTTCAGTTGGATTGTCCTTGAACATCCAGGTCCCAAAGTTATTTGTGAGTGTGCTTTTCCACCAAACCAAAACGTGGAGAGAGAATCAATACCTGACCACCTTTATTTCTCTCTTAATTATGTTAAAACCCAATGGCTCTATCTAAGTAATTGAATTAAAGTTATGAGCTTTAGAGGTTAATGTGCAAAATATTTCATTGAAAGATAACAGTAAAGCAGATGTTTGATCCTACATTTGCCCCTGGGATAGCGTTGGTGGCTGGATGCAGGAAAGGATTCCATTGTAAACATTTTCCTAGTGTCTTTAATTTGACCAAAATGAGTGTATAATTGGGAATGGGATTTCATCACGATTAATTTAATGGGGCAATCTTTGAGATAAACCGGGATCATGTGCCTTAATTAAAAAGATAGAATCAGTATGGCAGAAGGGTGGAGTCCTCCTAAAATAATGTCACCTGAGGAGGGAGCATAGCTGTCAACCCTCCCTTTTTTTGCGGGAAACTCCAAGGCCGTTTCCTGCTGCTATCCCGGATTGCGATGTCCCTTAAATTTCCCGGATTTCAAAGGAAGCAGCTCCTCTCCCTCCCTGCCGGCCAGGGAGGCTCCTCAGCTGCGTTGCTCGGCTGCCAAAAAGGAGTCTGAGACCGACTGGGGGCGGAGCTTGCATGCCTTGTGCAGCCAGATCCTCATTCCCAACCAGACAGCCAGCCTGCCAGCCGTCTACACGCTCGCTCTTTCACTCACCCGTTCACACGCAGCCTCTGGAGCGCAGGGTGGCGAGGCTACTTGGTGCCATTGCACCGCCCTCACGGCATCCCTTATTTTCAAATCCGAAAGTTGACAGCTATGGGAGGGAGATAGGAGTTAACAGCAAGTGGTTGGCATGGAGACCAAATGAGAGGCTGGGAGTGAGTTGGAGGAGTTGCTGCTTCAGAATGGAGTCTCTTTTAGGAAGCCCTTTGAGAACAAGGCAGGCTGCTGTCAGGAGAGACACTGAAAGATGTGCATGCAGAAACGATTATAGTAAGGTGAACTGGGATGATTCCAGGATGAGGCATGCTAAACCCTGCATGGCAAGCCTATTTGCCCTTGGAGAATAAAACACTGATCACCAAATACAGTAGAATGTCAGCCCTGCTTTGAGCACACAGGCAAGAAGAAGCACTATCTGGGTCCCTTGAGGTAACAGCACCATTACCTCTAATGAACTGGAAAGGGGAGTTTGCTATGGATCACTTGGTGAGCTAAGATAATGGTTTGAGAATTAGAATAAACAGGAGACCCATTAAGATAAACCAGGTATTTCCAACCTGGTGCTCTCCAGATGTTGTTGGACTACAATTCCCATAAGCCTCAGCTCTTGTGGCCAATAGTCAAGGTTGATGGGAGTTGTAGTTCAGATTGTCAGCACATAAATTACTGTGACTAGACTGTCCTTATCCAGAGTCAGTTGCAATTGGTGCATGATCTTCCGTTGGTGAATGGTGCTAAGTGCCACAGAAGCAGCTTGGGGTGGATCAGGCAGACACCGCCCTTCCCCCACAGCAAGACAGCAATCCTGATCCTTTAGGATAAGTCAGATTCTGTCTAGAATAGTCTGAATACCACCTCCATAGTCAGACAAACATCCACAATCAGTACTTCTGTTTGGATGCCTGATGAATTCAATTTTTGTAAATTCCAATTTCTACTGTTCTGTCCTGATCTTCACTTCCTTGACTCATGTGCAGATCAGAACATAATTATTTTTTCCAATTTCGCAGTTCTGTGAATCATGCAATACAGTTTTTGGCTCACAAAAGTATTAAAATGTGTTTAATTTTTTTATTTGTATATTTATGATAGAAAATGTTATTATAATAGATTAAAATGACTATATTTATAAATGTTAAGTAGCTCTATTTTTTTGGGCAGTGTCCCATACATATCTTTAAATGCAAAACTGACACATATGAGATTCCATATCCATTCTGTACTTTTCATAATTCCATAAATATATTCTATGTAATTCTCTGCACCCCTATCTTTGTTTTTTAGTTTAACATACACACCCACACTCCACATTAAACTTAGGAAGATTGTGCAAACTTTGCAGGTGGATGAACACACAGATGTAGTTATAAAAGCAAACCCCATGTGCTGTAATATTAAATGACACCTTTACCCTCTTTTTATGACTAACTACAAAGCCACAACAGAGCAGCCACAAAGCAGGCTGGCAGCCTCACGACCAGTTTGAACATGGCAGAACTTACAATAAAGCCTTGCTATAAATACTGACAAACTGTTCTCAAACAGATGCTGGGGTTTTTCATTGCAATAAGCATGACTCACTTAAGAAGAGTGATTTATGATTCATTCCTTGGACTGCTCAGAAAGGAGGCCACAAGATGCTGTGTGAACTTTTGTCATCCACATAACTCAGGTTCTTGCCGGCTATTAACTAACGGAAAATCAAGCACATATTTCTGCAAGGCAGGTCGCTGTATTGAAATGTTGCTACTAAGTTCTCATAGGAGCAAAGATGCTTGGATTACTCATTCATCCTTGAGTTGTATAACTGTGTTCAAGGCAGAGGAGCTGAACTCTTCTTATTCTGATCTTTCCTTTAAAAGACCGTTTCCTTTAAAAGTCCTTTCATATACTTCACCATGGCTTCTTGTTGGCCTATATATCATTGTGCAATTAGCCTGAAAGAACAGTGTTGCTAACAGATATTGCAGTTTAACGTCTTTCCCCCTCAGCATATTACTGAGTCGTCACTTCTCTCCTACCAAGTCTCCCCCTGAATCAGCATTGGATTCCCACACCTCTTTCAGGGCTCATCTATATTTCTGTTCTCTCTCTCTCTTCCCCCCCCCCCACTTTCCCCCAGGAAAACCCACTGTTTACCATTGAATCAGAGCAAATGTTCATTGGGTTTTCTCCAGATTGAAGTTTGCTCAAATTGCTAAAGAGAAGAAACAAACAAACAAACAAATTAACAAATTCCTTCCAGTAGCACCTTAGAGACCAACTAAGTTTGTTACTGGTATGAGCTTTCGTGTGCATGCACACTTCTTCAGATATGTGTGTATCTGAAGAAGTGTGCATGCACATGAAAGCTCATACCAATAACAAACTTAGTTGGTCTCTAAGGTGCTACTGGAAGGAATTTGTTTGTTTTTTATTTTGTTTCGACTACGGCAGACCAACACAGCTACCTACCTGTGCAAAAGAGAAGGTTTTACAGGGGAAAGCCATTGGACAAGCTGAAAACCACTTGGACCCAGGGTTTCTTGACTCAGGACAAGTGTGGACGGGCCCTTAGTTTGTGGCATTGTAACCAAGGATGTTTTCAGTTGTGAATCTAAAGAATAGTTCAACATAACAAACACGAGGTTAAATTAATCCTGAGGTTGTGAACTCTGTTGTTTCATGTTGAGGAAGCTGTTGGCCAAGTTGTGTAAAGAAACACCACATGCTGTACACTTATAAAAAGTTCCTGTACGTGTGACTATAATTGTGAATCAATATTCTGGCAATATGAAGTGGTACACTAGTTCAGTATTTTTAGTACGCAAGTTCACAGCCTCTTTCTTGGGTAGTCTGGATTTGATAGATCTAACCAGGGCAGATTCACAAGGCTTCTGTTGTGTCTACTAATCTCCATGACTCTGCATGAATCTGTCTGCGCAGAAAATGTGATGGTGGTTTTCCAGTTAACCCAGCCTTCCAATGAGTAGCTGGATGGAAGAAAACAAACAATATTTTCTTTCTTCGGCTACTGATTGACCATTAATTGCCCTTTTCTTTAAACATAAGGATTAAGTCATTTAATCATATGCACATTTGTAACAACCAAACAATCACTTCTCTGGGTCCAGTGCAAACTTCTAAACATGTTATTCTCCCCGCTGTGATCCTTTCTCTGTTTTGGAAAAATTGGAGATTGGCCGGTGTCTTTTTAAGCTTTTGTTGTTGTTGTTTCTTTGGTTTAAGCTCCTTATTCTGACTGCCTACTTTATATTTATAGCTGGTCATGGCAGCATTGCAATGTATATAATATATTTATATTTATACATGAAGGACAGATTCCTCTAGTCCCCTTCACACATTACTCCAGTTCAGTGATGGGCAAACCTGGCCCTCCAGCTGTTTTGGGACTACAATTCCCATCATCCCTGACCACTGGTCCTGTTAGCTAGGGATGATGGGAGTTATAGTCCGAAAACAGCTGGAGGGCCAAGTTTGGCTAATTGAATACAAGGTGGACTGCACCACTTGCCCTGTTCCTACATTGCATGGTTTTCTCAGCCCTGCCATTCATGCACTGAGCAAGGACAGGCTGCTTACATAGACTTTCCCTATGCAGATGTCCATGCTCAATGTGTTTTCTTGCTTTCTTGTGGCTAGCCAGATGCCACTGCTCATTCCTGCTTGCCCTACATCTGCACCTGTAATCCTTGGGCAGCTCCCAGGTCCCCAGCATCCTAGCAGTGACCATGCTGGTATCTACCCTGCCTCCCTGAATTCTTTTTCCCCCCTGGTTGGTCACTCTAGGCATCTAGCTGCCCTTTTAATTTCCCCAAATACCCTCAGCCTAGCATCGCTTTGGAAGACTGTGAGAAAGTAAAAATGTAGCTACCGTGCAACCAGGTATCCTCATTATGGCAGAGGAGGAGTGTAATTACTAGGGATGTTAGAGAATTCTGACTGAAGCAGAAATGGGGGCAGAAATCGCCACTGTTTGCATATTCGCTCAATGTCAGGACTGGATTAACTTCCTGCAAGTGCAGGTGGCAATTGTTGAGACCGAATTTCAAAGCTGCAAATATCTATCGTTAGTCACGACTCCAGAGTCCAGAAGTCATTAGAGGCTGCAGAGTCTCCAGCTAAAAAGCTGGACCAGGTCTAGAGCTCCAGAGATGAGGAGACCACAGAACAGTCTTCTGTACCACCTGTAGCAAGAGCCATGACATTCATTCCACTGAGCCTAAGGAGCCAAATGCCTCCTACATTACTTAACTGGTACACGAAGTTCACTAGGCAGGTGACCATGTAGTGTAAGAGGGGTGCTTGTCTTCAGGCTAGAGGGTTTGTCCTTTATGAGAGCTTTGGGCAGTTTCCAAAGGAGAACTCCCTAGTGCAGCAGATCCCAGTTGATTATGGGGGCTTCAGTGGTGCAGGGCTCTCTTCTTCAGTCAGCTGATTGTCCCTTCATGCAGAGAGCCATGTGCTTCACTTGGGAGCACTGATAATCAGTTGACCGTCAGGGCTTTAAAGCACCTTGTAAATGCCTTTACCAGCTAATCAGCAGTACTTGCAAACAATATTTCAGTTCAGTCATGATATAGGACATCCCTGATGCCATATATAATAACATCAGGTGGAGGGCAGGTTGCTTGACAAAAAGTCCTGGTGGGTGAAATCAGTGTGTTTTAGGTTAAAAAAATTATATATATATATTAATTGTTTTAGATGCCTTGAGTCCTGGTCTGTGAAGGTGGTAAATATAATAATAATAATAATAATAATAATAATAATAATAATATAATAATAATAATAATAATAATAATAATAAATAAATAAAACTAAATAAATAAATTACTACTTACATGTGTGCATCACCATGCAGATAGGGTAGGGAGAAGTGTGTGTGTCTCAGACATGTGAAGGCACTTGAGGTCACCTGCTTGCTAAAGCTAAGCATGTCTGGAACTGGTCAGTACTTGGATGGGAGACCACCTGGTAATCACAGGTAATTCAGCCTTGGGTTCTACAAGGGAAGAAAGGCAGGATACAGATGCAAGAAAACAGACAAATCAATTCATCTTTGAAGTTTTATTTTCATCTCAGATGGAAACATTTATTTTTTTTAAAGTCTTTCCCTCTGCCAAAGAAACTCTGGGGAATTCTTTCCAGATTTCCCAGATTTCCAGAACAGTTGAACTGATACAAAACTGATGTAACTTAGTAGATAAAAGTCTTTTGCTCATGTACTTATTCATACTTAAGAATATGGAAGTAATTCAGGCTCCCTAAGAGAGCTGAAAGGTTCCTTATAACCACCTTGCTGAATGCATGTTCCCTAAGGCATCTCTCTAGAGGAAACCACACAGAACCTTTAGGAGAAGAAATTGATGTGAACATTGAGCCCGAAGGGCAATGTTTTGCAGGGCCCATAATTGTGAGGATTTGGCGCTCTGATTGTTTTATTCCGTTGTTTAATGTTTTCAATGCCATACAAATCTGCAGTTAAATCAAACTAAAGATTACAACTGAAATGGGAAAGTGACATTAATTTTCAGTTTAAAGACTGAGTTATACCAGTTCATCAATTATCAACACTGAATGGTTCTGCCAGGAAGGAAGAAACTTTAATATCTGCTGTTGAAAGCTTGCAAAGAGATTTATGGCTGGTACAACGGCAGTGGTGGTGGTGGTGGGGGGAAGGAGTGCTTTAGCAAAGGCATGTTGAGGAGAGTGGGATGATGAAAAAAAAGAGTGCGTGGCAAGAAGACTAATGAAGGAAACGTTTATAAGGGTAACTCCACTTCTTTTGCAAATGCCTAGAATGCATGCTGGGGAAAGCTTTCCCTTGATGAAGCTTACGGTGCTTTTGGAGGGATGAGTAGCACTTTCTTTTAACTATTCTCTCTTCTTTTCCCCCTTCCAGCAATTGTAATGGTCCTGAATAGCATGAGTGTCAGCTGGACTGCCCGCATCCAGATTTTCCTAACCTTTTGCAAGCTCGTAGCAATTTTGATAATTATAGTCCCTGGAGTTATGCAGCTAATTAAAGGTATGAAGTGAAAAGTAAATGCTATTTTAAGTGCTTTTATCTCCCCCTTCCCACCCTTGTCCCTACCCATATAGTGCTGAGGCCAGCAAAATCTCTTAATTAGTCTCTGCTTGTTCAACTTAAGCTCCATACTGTCATGTAAATAACTGGAAGTGGAACTATGCTGAGAAGAACTTATATTTACAGCAGCATGCTGATGAGAGCATATTGAGGCTGGATCCATAATGTTTTAAATGAAGGACCAATGAGTTGCTCCTCTCAGCAAAAAATGTATTAGAAGGGTAAATACATTGGAACGGAACTTCAAGTCACTTGTGACGATAGGACATTCAAACAACTATTTTGTACTGTATTCTATTTAGCTGTCTCTCTCTGTGTGTTTGTGCATGTGTGTGTCAGTATGTTTATGCACACACACACACACACATACACACACACGACAATACGTAATCTGTGAGCAAAACTTCTACAATGCTTTTCATTCATCAATTTCCATGGCAAAATGTGTGTTTTTATGTTTCCATGCGCCATTGAATGCTCATTGCTGTATAATTTAGAAGAGGGCTGAAGGGGACTTCAAACCCATGGGGCAAATTCAGCCCTTGAGGCCTCTTCATATGTCCTCATCTTTGTGCTATGCCTTCCTCAAATGCTTCTGCCTCTCTGGACTGTGTTTCTCGAACTGTGATCACTCCTGTTGTTTGCCTGAATAGAGAGATATGTCTGTGTAAACCTCTGACTTTTAAAAGGTTTAAATACATCTTCTTGTGCAATCCAAAGCCAGACAAATGGTGATTAGTAGCCTATGGATAGATGAAACGAGCCAAGTTCAAACAATAGCTTTTAAATCTAACTTGTTTCAACGAAGTGCACAACAAGCTAAACTGTGGTTAATCTAAAAGGAGGGTAGCCATGAGAAAGGAGGAAAGAAGGAGGATTGTGTGAACCAAGGCACATGGAGAGTTATTTTCATAATGCTACCGGTAAACTGTGGTTATGAGTTACATCCAAACACAGCCAAACTCTTGATTTAAAAATTTCCAGCTTCTTCCTTCAGGTTTATACTCCCACTGATTGGCTTTCACTTTCAAAACTTTTCTCAGCTTGGTGTAGTGGTTAAGAGCGGTAGACTCGTAATCTGGTGAACTGGGTTCGCGTCTCCGCTCCTCCACATGCAGCTGCTGGGTGACCTTGGGCTAGTCACACTTCTTTGAAGTCTCTCAGCCCCACTCACCTCACAGAGTGTTTGTTGTGGGGAAGGAAGGGAAAGGAGAATGTTAGGAGCTTTGAGACTCCTGTGGGTAGTGATAAAGCGGAATATAAAATCCAAACTCTTCTTCTTCTCTTATTCTCTATGCTGTTTAAACATATGGCTAATTCTTTTAATTAAGGTTTACTTTCAATATAATAAGATAATCCATGTGCCAGCTGTTTTTAATACCATATGTTTATGGATATAATGTGAATAACTGTTATTGTATTGGAACAAACTGCAGTTTCCTGTTACATCCAAATACAAGAACCATGGTTTGTATAGGCTGCAGTAAATTAACAAACCATGATTTGAAACTATACTATGACAAACTTTTCACAATTTTCCATATTCGGACATCATTGGAAACTGCAGTTTGTTCCAAAATGTAAATGGAAGTTTCATGTTTGCCTACTTAAGATAAGATAAGATAAGGTAAGATAATCTTCATTGTCATTGTCCCCTTGCGGGAACAGCAAAATTACTCGGTTGCTCTATCCACTCAGATAAGGCACTCTACATAAACTTAAAATAACTACAAAACACTAATTAAAACTGTACAATATGATACAATATAACAAGTAAAATAAGATGACTTCAAAGTCCAGACTTTCCATTTAAGGCCGAAATTGCTCTAGAGAAGAAACTGTTCTTGAGACGGCTCGTTCTCGCCTTCATTGTTCTGTATCTCCGTCCCGATGGCAGGAGCTCGAAGAAACGGTGACCAGGATACGATGGATCTCTTGATATGTCTAGTGCTTTTCTGTGGCACCTGGTGATATAGATTTGTTCTAAAGTGGAGAGTGAGCAGCCAATAATGCTCTGTGCTGTTTTAATAATTCTGCACAACCCTATCCTATCCTGAGAAGTACAGCTTCTGTACCACACACATAACCCATAAGTGAGCACGCTCTCAATGGCACAGTGATAGAAGGCAAGCAGCAGCTTTTACGGAAGATGGGTTTTCCTTAGAATTCTCAAAAAGTACAGTCTCTGCTGCGCCTTCTTCACAAGCCCCCTTGTGTTGACACTTTGCATATGAAGGAGCAAAAGGGAAGCCGAAAAGCCCCAGAAGCTGCTGGAATTGGTGCATGGCTACTCCCTGTGGTGAACCACTGAACTTCACGTGACAACCTTCTTAGTGAAGAAACTGACCCTACCCACCCAGGCTCACCACTGGATCTAGACTGAAGGGACTGTCAATACATTCATTTTCTAGCTGAGCCTTGATTGAGCAATAGGCCTCCCTCAGTTCTACTGTAGATTAATAGTAGGGAGAACAAATTAACTGTGCTGGAAGAACATTGCTAAAATATTACAGGATCTTTTTGCAGTGTCCAAATGACGCCCATAGCATTTTTTTTATTTTTGACAATTTTCTGTTATAAGTTAAGATGGATATACTGTAGCTTTAAGCAAACATATGTTTATTTTTGGAATTCTGCCACTCCCCTCCCCTTCTGAAGTAGAAAGTTGGGGAACTGCATTCTGGAAGTATAACTGTGCATGTGCTCACCAGGAAGGAATTGTTTTGTCAGTATGTTTTCTTGTTAGCTGTTCTTAAAAATTAGCAGAACTGGTTTCAAAACAGTCTTCACAGGGAGTTAGGGTGAAAGGGTAAATATTCCAAACAGCTGTGGGACATGCAGCCTGTTATATGTATGTAGCCACCTCCTGGGCCCTATTTCTAATATGTTTACCCTTAGGTGTTGGTTCTGATGGTACTGATGTTTGCTTCAATATACCGTAATGTGGCTTTTGCTAATTATTATGTGGCATGTAGTATGTGAAACAACTGCAAGAGTATAGCCATTAGCTTGAATGATTATGGCCCTTGTTTACTGAAGGCACTACTTTTGTATCCAGTGTTTCAGTAGTTGGTACTTCTTGTATATGTTATCTGTTACCTGATCTGTGACATTTATTGCAAACTTGCAAGAGCTTTGTTGAAGTCCATGGATGGTGTTCATTTGTAGCCAGATGGTGTTCATTTGTAGCCAGCCAACAGAAGGATGCCTCTCTTCACATGCTTCTGATGTCCCATTTGTCTAAAGCAGGGGTGGTCAACCTTTTTATACCTACCGCCCACCAACGCATCTTTCTTGATGGCAAAATTTCCTTACCGTCCACCAGCACTCAATGGAAGGAGGATTCAGCTTGTGCCATAGAACCCCCTACCACCCACCTAGAATCCTGAAACGCCCACTGGTGGGTGGTAGGGATCAGGTTGACAACCCCTGGTCTAAAGTATGAGGGGCTGATTACTAAGCTGGAATTAGAATGATTTTTTTAAAAAAGAAAAACAATAAATGGATTTATCTCATGGGTGATTGTGCTGGTGATTTGCACTCTTTGTAAATTGCTGATACATATTTTAATCTGCTTTTCAGGAGAAACTCAGCACTTTAAAGATGCCTTTGTGGGGAATGCAGCCAGTGTCAAGGGATTGCCTCTTGCTTTTTATTCAGGAATGTATGCCTACTCAGGCTGGTAAGTGGTATGACAGGTTGGATTACATTGAATGCCTGACCACTGTATGCTCAATATGCTAATAGGTAAATCTCAGCCAAACTGATGCCCTTTTTAAACTTGGAGCATGGCAGGAGTCTATGATAGAGATGTTAAGCTTATGAGATAGATACAAGTGCTCTAGCGTATGCTTTGTATGCAGAGGGTCCCAAATTCAACCCCTGGCATCTCGAGGGAGGACTGCAAGAGACTCCTGTCTGAAACCCTGGGGAGATACTGTAGGTCAATGCAGAAGACAATGGCTATCTAAATGAACCAGTGGTTGTACTTTGTATTGCTTGACAGTGCACTCTTGTATGTGTCTTCCCTGACATAGGCCCCACTAAGTTCAATGTGACTTATTTCAGGATGAATGAATATAGGATTGTAGCCTAACTTTTCCTGGGGTGGGGCCCACTTACAATTTTCTGGGAGATTTTTGGGCACTCTAAAGTGTACTCAAAAGCCTAATCTGAGGTACAGAGTTGTTATGAGTATTAAGTAACAATTATATTGCATGTGAAAAATTCTATATTGGTAAATAAAATTGATTTAAACTTTGCTTTTATAGGTTTTACCTCAATTTTGTTATTGAAGAAGTAGAGAACCCAGAAAGGTATGTTCTTCCCCTCACTTCCTTTTTTTAAAAAAACCTGATCTTAAAAGTCCCACTGCTCTAGAAAATAAATGAATAAACCTACCCTCTTTCAGATAATCTTGCATGCCGGTCAGGTTGCTTTCTCCTTGCAATGATGATATCAGTTTGAATATGCTTTTGTTTGAAATTTTGCTAATTATTAATTTGACCTGACCTGCGTAGGTGTGTATCTTTTCTTGTGTACTGAAGACAAAAAGAAAGTAGTTCTTCCCATTTACAGCATGTCAGCAATTTTCTCTAGGAAACATTGAATAGATGTCTCTGACATGTCACTGGGAAAGGATAAGGCTTTGAATGCAGATTTCACGGCATATTTAAATGTTGATTCGCTGTGTATAAGGTTGCTCAGTCATAATGTGACCTCAGCACACTAAGGCCCAATTTAAATTTGTCACGTGGAATACATCCATGGAAGTGTTCCATGTAGCTGCTGTTTGTGGGTGGAGGTTATACTGAATGGATGTATAGTCATTGTCTTTGACTGGACTTAACTGTCCAGGGGTCCTTTACCTTTACCTTGACTTAATGGATTTGTGTGGATGTTATGTGAATGTGACTCTGGCTCCACCACTTGCCTGAAGCCCCAGGTTACCCTTGAGGAAATGTGGGTCTCAGGGTAATAAAAGTTCTCCAACTCTGATGTGTAGGGTTGCCTATTTTCCCCCTACATGGCCTTGTTATGTTTCTGAATATACAGTTATCTGCTGTCTTGATATGCTGGCAGCGCTTTGATGCAAGGGTGATGCTGTGGCCCTTCAGTCTGTGTAGGTGGGCTGTATCATTGTGCTGTCAGTGTGGTCAACCCGCATTAGGTGTATTGCTATGTGAGCCCCATGCTATCACATTTAAATTGGGTCAATTTGGGCCCACCTAGTCTTATCTGGCTATTTTAGCCAAAATGGATAATACCTAGAAAAAAATGTAGACTAGCTAGAATTTGACAGAGTGTTGCTGCACATATGCGTTGTTGCTTCTCTCTTGTTAGAAAGCCATTGGGGTACTGTAAAATATTTAGCTGAATGCTATTAATGGAAAATGAAATGGAAGGCAATGTGTTTAATTCTGCATTTGTGGAAGTATTCTCCATATGTTAGAATGTTGAAAAAAAAATTCAGGATTATTGAAGTAACCATAAGCAGACTCCCTCCAGTTACTGCTTATGATACAAACAGAAGCCTTTGTAGCAGCAGTAAATCAGAAGTGTTGGCTTCGTTACAGTGTCCACAGAACCAATTAAATCAAGCAGTGGTTAGTACTTAAAAATTTAGTTTCTATATGCACTAATGGGAAGATGCAGCATAAGATTCTATCAGCACATCTGCATCCCAAATAGTTGAGACATTTTCCCAGCAACACAGAAGAATGAAGTGCTTCTCTGACTCAAGTGGAGGAAAGGTGCTTGATGATTCAACAGCTCAGCACCAACACCCAATAAAAATCAGAGCTAGTCTTTTTATTGGCTTCATTCATCTTTGAATGAGGCCTCTAATGCTGAACAACTGGAGACGCAGAGCTTAATTATTTGTACAGGCAGGTTTTGAGGCTCATAGCCACAGGCACAGTTTTGTATCACTATCTTGTTTGCTTTGCTGTAGGTGTTTTATTTAAATCTCCCACAGAAGTTCACACTGTACAGGACTTCTCTGTAGAACATCATTGTGGATCTGTTGCTATTGCCACAAAAAAAGGATTATAATTCTTCCAGATGTGTAATTTGTAATATTTTGTGAAGAGCTGTAGATGCAAATTACTGTCTGGAACAAGGAAGTGTATAATGAATCCTTCTGTCTCGTGCCGTGCCAAAGTAAATGTTTGCCTCAAAATCAGTCACAGTTGTATGTTTCCAGGTGCACTTCACCATGTAGAATAACTGGCAGCTGGTATTCCTATAATCAGTTCATGCTCAAACAGTGATAATTAACCTTCTGCAACATTTAGGGTGACAGAGTGCCTGAAAAGAACTATGTGGCAAACACAGATATTTACACCTCAAAATAGTAAATCTCCATGGCATAGGGAGATGTTGAATCAGTAATTTGGTACAGGGATATGTGGAATCATTTGAAGAATTATATCTGCGGCTGCTTTAGCCTGCCATATTCAGTTTTTCCTTGCTTACTTCACTTGAAACAACCCCGTACAAGCAGGTTGTGTTTTCCTTTTTTCCAATGGAGAGATGAGGGTGGCAGATACTGAGTTGCAAAAGGCCATCTTTTGAATCCATGACTGGGCAGCTGTTCGCATCCATAACCAGTGTTGCATTTATCAGAATACTAGTGTTTTGGGAAACCTTGACCCTTGTCAAGCCTTTCCTAATTGACAATGGCATTGTGTTGTATTCCCCTCCCTCATGTATGTTTTAGACCTCCATCCTATCTATGTTGCAACAAGCATATTGGAAGGACCAGCTCCTTTGAGTTTGTTCTATGGAGTATAGGGAAGTGGAAACCATCACAAGATTTCTCTGTTGCACTATATACCAATTTTGTTGCTTATTAAGGGAAATGCCATTTCTAGGAACCGATCTCAGTGTTGTAGCTTAGAAGTCATAACTGGAAACATTGGTGCAAATATATTTCCTGGGACATTAATGGGGGGAAAGTACAGCATAAAACATTTTGCTGCACAAGAGTAGAAAACATTGGCTAGTTTGGAATTGACAGATTAAATCCAGGTGTATTTGAGGTTTAATACATTACTACAGTTTGATTTAGAATATTTGTGAAAGCTGCATAAGGAATATACCACTTTGGTGTATTGGTGTTTGTTATTTCCTGGTTTCTCATGTGACTTGGGGTAAACCATGACCCCCTAAAAAGGATAATTGCACAGGATAGGAACATAGGATGCTGCATACAGAACATACAGAGTGAGACTATCGGTTCATCGAGCTCAGTATTGTCAACACTGACTGACAGTGCGGCTCTGCTGGATTTTTAGATAGGAGTTGTTCTCAGCCTACCTGGAGATGCCTGAACCTGGGACCTTTTTCATGCAAAGCATGTGCTCTGCCACTGAGTTACAGCCTTTCAATTATAAATTAATGAAGAATACAATAATGAAATAATTTAATGAAGTGAATGAACAGTGGTCCAGTAATGAATGGTGCAAGCTGTTGATTCACATAATGAAGGACATGAACTACCTGCTTAAATACATCTATTTGTACACATTTTAAAATTTAAAAAATAGGTAACATTAAGGGGAGACATGAAACCTTAAAAATGAAATTTCAGGAAAGTGCTGCAATTATTTAGCGTTAAGGTGAAAATTCCAGTGTTGTCACTATCAAAGAGTAAGTGCCTAAAAATAAATAAAATGGAGAGACCCAAGGGCAAAAATTCTTCAATATATATAAAAGCTAAAGCTGGAAACAGTTTCTCAAAAATTCCTTTGTCATAAATCCTTGCTAGAATTTGTGGCAAAATCTACATAGAGCAATTCCTTGTTTAAACATGAAAGTTTGCAAATGTTCTGTTTCCATTTGTTAAATAAGTTTGAGGCCATCCAGGTAATCAATCATTGTTTAAAAAGTTACACTGTGCAAAGAATGTATTATTGAGATGTATAGTGTTTGTAAGACTACTCTCAGATTGATAAATCATGTCTAGTGCCTGTTGGAATACAGAGAATGAATTGCTTTGCTATGACCTTGGGGGGTGAGATTAGTCAGTTTGTCTATTAGGCTTTCCAGTGTTCTTCTCACTTCATTTATTCCTTCTGTTCTTTGGAGCCAAGATGCAGCAGACTTGGAGCAAGTTGCCAAGGCTTGATATAATCACTCATTTTGGGAAAGCAGAGTATCAGAATGGCCTGAATGATCTTTGTGGGTTTTTAATATCAGATTTAAATAATCTGAGTGTCGTATTTAATTAATGCACTGTCTGCTTCCTATTTATATTAATTAATGGCTGAAAGTCAACACATCTTGAGTCAATGAGAAATGAAAAGACGAAGCATAATACTGAAGATATTTCCAGACTTGAGGAAGGTGATGTTGACATAGATAAATGAGAGGTGAGCAGCTTCCCAAATGTCACAGTGCTTCCAACATGTTGGTGAATTCCAGCCCTTTAAATTTTTTGGCATGCTGCAATCTGATGTACTATCATTCTTAGTTAAATCAATAACTCACACGATACTTTAAATATCAAGCCTGATAGGTCTAACTTCGCTCACATGCCCTGAGCTCTTTTGAAAGGTGGACAGTGACAGAATGGGAACTGTTGGATGCTCAATGTTTTAGAAACATCATCATTGGAAAGTGTGTTCATATTTTGAGATTTGAAGTCTTGAAGCTTGATTGTGTCTTCTTTTGAATATAGGGCTCATAGCATACCCCACAAGTATTTGAGTAGGGAGTTAAACAGGTATAGATGAAGCCTTATATTCAAACATTTGGCAGCGGCGAGGGCCTTCTGGCGGTTCCCTCGCTGCGAGAAGCTAAGTTACAGGGAACCAGGCAGAGGGCCTTCTTGGTAGTGGCACCCGCCCTGTGGAACACCCTCCCACCAGATGTCAAAGAGAACAACTACCAGACTTTTAGAAGACATCTGAAGGCAGCCCTGCTTAGGGAAGCTTTTAATGTTTGATGGATCATTGTATTTCAATACAATGGGCGGGGTATAAATAATAAATTATTATTATTAATTATTATTATTATTATTATCAAAAAGGAAATATTGCTCTTATCTATTGAGCATATAAAGCAAACTTTAGCCGGATTTAACATGAATTATAAGCTATTCCTTAATAAGCAAAATTATTTTTTCTTTTCAAATCACATATGTAAATGTTTGATGAAAGGAATAAGCTATATTTTTCTCTTTGTGCATGGAAATGCCCCTTGCATTAAAGACACTATGTGTTAAATATTCATGCTGCCCATGAGCTATCATCAAAATATATTTTTGTCTTTTTAAACTTCTTATTGAGACTAAAGTGCCCTATTTTAAGGAATTGTTTGAGTACCCTGTGCTTAATTGTGTGTGTGTGTGTGTGTGTGTGTGTGTGTGTGTTGTTCTGCTTCACATATGCATAAAAAATACATTTGGCTCAAAGTCAATTTGTTCATTCCTCTAAGGCCACAATGCCAAGTAAATGGTGTAAAAATGGTAGGATTATATTGTAATATTTTATCTTGAGGTAATCAAAAGTGACATACATTAATCCCTCAAATGCTATTCTATAGCTCATTTGCTCATGTAAATTTAAAAGCTGTCCAGGTACCTTAAAATAAAATTGAAGGGCAAGGCTGTCAGTATTTCCTTTCACTTTTATTCAATATGTTTTATGGTCTAGAAATACTTTTAGGCTTTTATATCAGGGTCAATGTAACTAGCTGGGTTGTTTTTTTAAAGTAACTCTTTCACACATAAATCTTAACTAGATGTTGACTGTTACCTGTGCAGCACATATAGAACTATCCCAAATCCTTAGGCCAGAGGTCTAGACTGTACAAAAAATAGCCTGGTTCCCACTAAACTATGGCTTGATTAACAAACCAGAAGTCCTAATATATGGCTTTGTTTTCCAGCTGCTCTTGCTTTGTGACACCACTGAAAAGGTCCTATCCCATACAGAGCTGGCTATACCACTAGGCAGAGTGAGGCAGCTGCCTCAGGTGTCAAATTCTGGGGAGTAATAGCAGTGAGATGTTGAACAAGAGAGCTGTGTGTCACTTATAGACTGCCATATGCCTACAAAGCTAGACTGCTACCCTCAGGTTTAGTGGAGGAAGCTGTCCTATAAGTAAAATTTAATTGCTAGAATTTTGGGTGAAAAATACATCTCTTTTATCATGGACCATCCCATAACAAATGGAAGCTGGAATACATACACAAACCTAGCCTGTAGTCACGTGGCATCCTGTAGGGACAAAATATTCATCCGTTTTGCCTCTGTTGCAGTCATGATGCATGAAATCTTAGCTTTTCTTCTCCCTGTCCATCTATATGGAGTGTGGGGTCCATTGCATGTTCAGGATAAGCTGTGGTAGTCTTCCAAGATTAGGTTGGAATGAGCATTTTGTTTAAACCGAGGATCTTCCCTACATCAGAACAATCATGATGACTAATCCAACTCTGGTAAAATGGGATGCATAGGACTGGATATGCATAGGTTAATAAGCTAGTAGCACTTAATTTCCACTGATTGAAATTGATGGGACTTAAGTCAGTATAACTAAATTTTCACATTCATTTTAATGTGTCATAAATATGATTAACTTAGTCTGGATTCAAAGAACGCATACATACATCCTCCTGAAGCATTGGGAAGAGGGCAAATCAAACTCTTAAATGCAGTGAATATGAAATTTACCCCTGTCACTGTTCTTGTTGGCTTCACCGTCTGAAATGGGAAACCTTTTATATCCATGGAGGGTCCTTGTGCATTTTTGAACTCTGCATAATTGGGGCTAATGTGCCTCCCCCTGCTGCCCCTCTCCTGTGTTTATATTGCCCTCTTCCTAATGCCTAAACAGGACTATAGTTTTAATACAATTCTGCTTTTTATTAGAGATTAATATTCTTCAAGCCATAAGAAATCGAGGCTTTGACTGAAGTTTCAGAAGCAGCCAGCTCTTCATGCACTTGTAATATATTAACCAGAAAGAGAACCTGCCCAGTATGATAAACAAAGCAGATTAACTTGGCAAGTACATTTTCTGCCTACCTATATAACCTGGTCAATATTAATCACAGTACAGTCACGTATAGTTGTGCAAATAGAAATTCAGCAAGTGTGTGTCTTATAAAACTAATTTCCTGAAATAAAAAAAAAAATATTTCCAAAAGGAGCATTGTGAATGTTTTTGCCCAGCAAATCTGGCTGGTGGCCCAACACTAGCAATATTAATGATCTGTTTGCATTTCCATTACGACCCTTTATCTTTAGAACTTTATAATTTACCAATAAACTCTTTTTGCAAGTTGGCATTTGAGCTTTAACTGGCCTTTGAAAAGGCCACAGGAGATGAGGTAATTTGTTTGAAAAGTGACTACAGTAATGTTAATTTAAAACACTTTGCAGAATTTCACATTCTTTAATGCAATTCAATGTACACATCTAGAGTAGACCAACTGATCCAAAATACAGGCAACTTTTGGACTAAACACTCCATAAAGATTTTTAGATGGTTGAACAAAAGTGCAGTGTCTTTAATTTTTAACCAATTATTTCTGCCTGCATGATTATATACCATTCCCATTGTCAATACTATACATAGATACTATGCATGTTCTCATGCTGGCACCCACAGAACTTATATGAAGGATTGTTGTTTTGGTGGGGCTGCATGAAACAAATCGAGACAAGCATGTGATGGGACTGTTGAGTTGAATTTAACTTACAAAACAGTTTCATTTACAGCACAATCCTAGACATGTTTATTCAGAAGTAAATTTAGTGGGGCTTACCCCTACCAGTGTAGGGCAACATGAACTGTGGAGGACTGGTATAGTATTTAATATTTGTGTACTTATGTTCATTTCCATTTACAATGGAAGAAAATGTGGAGGATGGTGTTTCATTTTGCTATGTAACCCTGTTGCTTTAACCAAAATGTACAGAAAGAAGATCACTGTACTATTGATATATATATATATATATAATCAAGAACTTGTTTGTTTGTTTTAATCCTTGGGTCCTACTTGGGCAACAGCAGTAGAAGGAGCCAGTGGTAGTTAATGCTACATAAAGCACAGATGGAAGTGGCAACAACTTCCTGCCAATGGCAGTAACAGTAATTACAGCAGATTGCGTAAACCAGATGGGCAAGCTAGATGGGGGCAAATTAGCATTACAAAAGAAGGAAATTAGGGTGGGGGTGTAGTAGTGTGTATGTGTGCATAGTGGGAGGGGGTGTCAAATGTTTTTGCTTTGCCTGCTTGACCAGAATGTGTATCTTTAGGGTACATCTGTTTGGCAGTTCCGAAGGGGGATTAGATATGTGTCCAAAGCACAGTCGATCCTTGCAGTCTGCATGAACTAGTGACCTTGTTTCCTGCTGGGTATGCCCTGGGTCTTGGCAATACGTTTGTGAAGGGCGCTATAGAAATGGTTTATAAGAGCCCTGTACAACTTGTGCGTGCCACACCGAGTTGAGCATGGCCCCCTCACCATACAGGGTAGTCCAGAAAAGCTTGATAAACCATCAGTTGTTGCTGCCTGACTGAGACTGCAAAAGAAGGCATTTTGTGGGCACCTGGGTGGTTGATGCGGCATGGGCTGGCAGGCTGTTTCAAATTGGGTCACAATTTGAGAAGACTAATAATTGTAGTTGGGAATATAATATTTGGGATAAAGAGAGGTTTCCCCCCTCACTTTCTGTTGTTTTCCTGTTCTCTTGTCCTGATTTTAGCTTTCCATTTCTGGATTTTGTTGTCTGTGAAGAGAGTCATTTGCTATAATATCATATCATGGGAAATGGAGATTATCTCCAGCCGCAGCTTTAAGGCTTTAGTAATCTCAGTCACTGGAGGGTACTTTCTGAAAAACCTATCTGATTTTTTTTTGAATTGCTTTTCTGAGAAAAGAGCCCAAAGCACTTTAAGATCAGATGACTTTCTAACCTCCTGTTTCCAGCTTCAACGGCAATTGTCTCTGTATTTTAATGCAAAAATTACAGGTGTGCAGGTTCTCTTTAGCAGATAGTTTGCCTTTGTACACTTTATCTGTGACAAAGGGTGTGTTGATATGCCTGCCAAGGCTCCAGATGTCACCATGCCAATCGTCAGTCTGTGATCAGTGAAAATTCTGGGCTGCATGAATATTCATTTCAGTCAAGATCTATTTGTTTTGGTCATAACAAGCACGTACAAGATTGAAATGTTTTCAGAAAAGGCTAATAGTATACAGTAGGGCCAGTCAAAAACCACCAGATCATGTTACACAGCATTCATTAATCCAAGTAACAGTCAAACACATGGACACCCACAAAGTTTTACATTGAAAAAACAGCCCCCTTCTGGATGGGCAACAGCGGTGGAGGAAGCTGCTCAGGCGCCTGGCCGCTCCGGAGTCTGCCTGCCTCCTCCCACTCAGCCACCCTACAGCTGGGGAGGAGGCAGCGGGCAGACTGTTTGGGCAACACAGAGCTCATGCTTGCTCAAGCCACCGCGTCTCTCCCAGGAGACACACATGGCTTGGCCGCGCTGCAGGCCCCGCAGTGAGTGCCGCCTGGCATTTTGTTACCACCACCTCAGTGGGTACACCCAGGGCGGCCACCACCTACCGCACCCCCTTCCTCCGCCCCTGATGGGCAAGTTATTGTTTGCAAGCAAACACCCCTCCTCACGCCTTTTGGTGAGCCTGACCAATACTTGTGACTTTCAGCAACTCAGGAAATAATTGTATCCTCACATTCAAGGCCAATGTCAGCTGGCAATGTCCCGAGATCCCAGAACGCTGACAGGACCACTCACTGAAGCCAGTGGCTCTTTGAATTCACTTATTGGTCCAGATTCTGAATTCCTGTTTTGCAGCAGTGGTGGATTTCTACTGTGTTGGACTGAATTTGTCCTAGCAAACAAATTTTTGGACCCGCCCCAATACATACCAATTCCTCAAGTTGTGATTGGCTGCACCTCCCTGGTGATTGCAAACTTTGGAGCTAGTCTTGCTTCTGCTTCAATATGTGAAATGTCTTGAATGCTCTCCAGTTTCTTGAGCATTTGAGCCCCCTGAAAAAGAGGTTTTCTGTTTTTCTGACCTAACTGAAGAATATCAGCAGGTGTGGAGTTATTGTATTGTTGCCCCAAGAATTTCAGTGGGTGTGGAGTTGATATTGCCCTGCTGTTGTGAAATGCCCAAGACAGCAGTGTGTGTTTTCATTACTAATTTTAAATTAGCATAATTACTAATTTAAAAAACTAACAATGAATAGCTTCTTTTCCCTTTGATAATCTTCAAATTCAACACAGGACTCCTAAAAATAGAGCTTTGTTCAACATTTAACTAACAGAACTTTCTCAGCCAAATTTTCTGATTTTTCGGCAAATCCTGTTCTGCAGTATTGCCGCCCAGAAATATCATTTAGAACTTGTTGCAATCAATGGATTAACATTGGATATTACCCAAGGTCAGGGATTTGTTTTATCTCCTTTCCATTGTTATGAGGTGGCCAGGAACCTGGGGCCAGGAACCTGTGGCTGTACAGATGTTGCCAAACTACAGTTCCCACCATCTTTGACTATTGGCCATATTGCCTAAGGCTGCTGAAGTCCACTAACATCCCCTAAGCCAGTGATGGCTAACCTTGACACTCCAGATGTTTTGGAACTACAACTCCCATCATCCCTAGCTAACAGGACCAGTGGCCAGGGATGATGGGAGTTGTAGTTCCAAAACATCTGGAGTGTCAAGGTTAGCCATCACTGCCCTAAGCCAACTGGTTGCTTCCTTGACTCCCAGTGTATGATTACTACACAAAGAACCAGTCAAATGCACAAGCTGACAGTCAAATGCTACACAACCTCTTGTGTTTCATATGCCTCTTTTTCCCTAGCAGAAATGCCTGATGACTTGCTGCTATAAATTTTGCACTGAAGGGGGGGGCGGGGGCGGAAATAGTATGGATTTTTAGAATACCCATTTTAAAAAAGGAACTTGTTGCTTGCTGAGTTTCATACAGCAGCACTGAACTATTGCAGGACAGGTGGCTTCATATTTTATCTCTTGAGAGCCCATGGCCATGCTGATCTCTCTCACAGAAACAGCGAAGGCTAAATTCCTCTGTCAGCTATACTGAGCCGATTGCAGACAAATTGCTCTTACCTTGGCTGTTATGAAACTCTCCTGGAATAAAAGTTTTTTTAAAAAAAAATTCCTAGTAATTCTGAGAACTCAGCTGTGCAATCCTTTGTGAATCTCTTGTTGGGAATCAATCTAGACTTAGAACACTGAATTCCCTGGTAGAAAGGTGAAGTTCAGAAATTCTGGAATAAATGGTTAAATTGAATTAAGAACACTTTTAGATGAAAGCTTATGATCATGTTAGGTCTTTTGGGACAGTTATATTGGGTAAGAATATGAATTAAGAATTCCAGGGGGGAAGAGGAGGAGGACTGATCACTGAAGAATCCTACTTTGGAATGAAGGAGTCATTTTCTGGAAGACTATTTTTTTTATTATGTTGCTTTCTGCAGAGATTATGCTTTTTTTCTGGGGGTACGCAGGGGTACGCATATCCCTAAACATTTTGTGAATCTTTTTACTTTTGTCCATTTACTGTATTTATTTTTCCCAATTTGAACTATGAAATGGTGATTTTCTTAAGTCAAAATGAGAGTACCCCTAAACATTTTTAAAGAAAAAAAAAAGCACTGATCATGGGCACATCTGATAGCTCTCATGATTGTGTTAATTTGGTAGATCTTGAAACAGCTGTCCCAGTGTAGGCTGCTCAGGGGCACAGGATGACCTTCATATTTATTTAAGCACTTACCAGTATACTTGTGCTTTTAACTTTAAAGTACAGATGCATAGAAAACGAACCTTTTGGCAGATGTAGCTTGGCACACAAGTGAGAAAGTCTGCACCTGCTGAATCAAATTGCCCTTTCCTATGCACCTGTTAAAGGTATAGGAGCCCTGTCATCCTATTCCCTATATTACTGTCTCCCCAATCTCTCCATTGTTGCCCTCCTCTTCCCCATCCTGCTCATCTGTAAACTCACTGTTCCACATCAGTTCTGCAAAGAGGATTGCCTGTGCCCCCTATATTTTCAGTTCACAGACTCTGCCCCCATCTTCCTCTCCATCTTGCTTCTTAAAACTCTTCCATTGTTCTCTTCACACAGATAAGCTAAATCATCTTTAGGTGGGGGAGGGCAGTGAAGGTGCATCCCTTTCTCAGACTTCTGATGGCTTTCCCCATTCACAACCTTCTGGAGACCTCTGTATCTCTGCCATTGAGAACTGTTTGGGGACATAAGCATTCCTTTTGTCAAGCCCCAGTCTTTGGACAGGCATTCCCTTAATGAAAACCATAACAGTGGTCCCATCTGCAATATTCAGATAATCCCATAACACTGTACATCACACATATAACATAAGGATCACTAAAGCTGTGTTGTTGGCCGACTAGAGCAGTAACCTTTAACCTATGACCCACCTTTAAATCCAACCTTCAACCCAGGGACTGACTTTTTCATTCATTCCCTCCATCTTTCATCTCTTCCCATATATATTTATTTCTTCAATCTGTCTTTATTTCCCCCCTTCTTTCTCTCCCTCTTCCATCTTTCACACAGCAACAAAGGAGAAAATGGTTGCTGCAATGCTGATGCAACCCACCTGTAGTTGGGTTGTAATCCACTTTGGGACCACAGTGACCCATCAGTTGAAAACTACTGATCTAGAGCAATGGTGTTACCCTAGTGAAGAAAGGCAGCCTACATGCTTATCGTTGTCTGTTCTCCAAATCTGATAAAGTAATTGATGGAGCCCTCAGAGCAATTTCCTGTGGCTTATCACCCTTGTTCTAACATGAATAACAAACATACTCAAAGACGGCAACTGCTTAAAATGAAAGCATATTTCAGGGCTGTCCAAGAGCCATGCTACATATACTAGGCTACCTTGGAATTTCTTTGCTGTTGTGCATTATGAAAGAAGTGGAGTGTTTCTTGAAAAAATTCTTTAATGTGCTTCTGTATCATATTTGCTGAGAAATGTCCAAAGTGTACATTTTTCTCACTCTCACTCTCAAAGTGATTCATTTGTTTGCTGGACGGGCACCTTCACTGCAGCCCAATACTATTAAGAAATCTGGCTTTCATTTCATTTCATTGGAGACTTCTTTTAATGCTAACTAATAAATGCCCCTCCAGGTACCTGTGGATGCCATTTTTCTCATTTGAAATGCCTTCACTAAAAACTTCCTTTCTTGGTAAATAATAGTTCTGTTTCCACTGAGTCTTCAGAATGCAGGATTTTTTTTTAGTATGGTCCCAGTTCTGGTGCAAAAGTTAGCATTATTATCTTTTATTCTTACGTTATTTTTCCATACCTATTTTAGGCCACTCTACCACAGATTGGGGTGTTGGGGGTGGGGAAAAATAGGCTAATAATAATAATAATAATAATAATAATAATACCCCACCCATCTGACTGGGGTGCCCCAGCCACTCTAGGCAGCTTCCATCAGATCTAAACACATCAAACATTAAAACTTTCCTATACAGGGCTGCCTTCAGATGTCTTTTAAAAGCCAGATAGTTGTTTATTTCCTTCACATCTGATGGAAGGGCATTCCACAGGGCAGGGACCACTACTGAGAAGGCCCTCTGTCTCGTGCCCTGTAACTGCACTTCTCGCAATGAAAGAACCACCAGAAGGCCCTCAGAGCTGGACCTCAGTGTCTGGGCTGAATGTGGGGAGTGGAGACATTCCTTGAGGTCTACATTGGGATGTTCATCCATTGAAAGGAAAACAGTGCAGAGGCCATTTCCTCATGCCAGCATAGGACTACTGATTGGGCTAAATGTGATTAAGCTTGCCACTTTTAATTTGAAGGAAAATCTCCTGAAGAGGTCCCAGTGTTCCTGAACTGGAGTGGGGTTCCATGCTGGTTTCCCCAGTGATGACTGTCCCCTCCACCAGCTGCTGTGTGACTCTGAAGGTGCTGTTTATGGTGAACAGTACCTTTGTGGGAAAATTGCAGCCACTGGCAGGATTTGGGTGGGCAAATTGTGTTGGTCCCCTGACAGCTGCCTTTTCTTCAAAATAAAAAGGATTAGCTTACGCACACTTTTTAAAAAAGCATGCTAAATGCAACATGTAGTTTGGCCATGAGCTTGATTGGCTAATAATGGCAAACCTGTGACTCTGCAGATGCTGCTGTACTTCATCTCCCATTAGCCTTGGCTAGCAAGTAGTAGGAGTTGTATTCTAGCAACATGGGGAAGCTCATGGGTTTTGCATCCCTATGTTATGTTCCATTAATTCTCGAATGATACTACGGTATTTCAGTGCATGCTGGACTAATATGCTGCAATCCTATCTACACTTGACTGTGAGTTTCACTGAAATGAATGAGGGTTCTAATTGAGTAGACATGTATAGGGTTGCAATGCACATGGCAGGATACAGCAGAAAATCACCTTGTGATCTTTGTTGGCAGCTCTGTTAGCAATGATGGAGCGTAATGTAACAAACTGGAAAATGGTGATTCCATTTTGTTTTTGCCTATATGAACTCGAGCAATTGTATTTGGGAGACATCAAAATCTATTGTTAAAATACGGGGCTGCTTTAAAGAGAGAGAGAACTATTAGAAACCTTTTCCTCACTGTCCTACATCTGAACAAAATGTTTTGTATCCCCATTACTAGTCTCAAAAGGTCCATCAGAGCTGAGCAGCCTAGCCAGCCTCTTCTATTACAATGAGAAGGTTTGGGGTTTTGTCTTCTACAAACATTTGAAGCAGATTTTCACGATAAACCCAACCTGCAAAGCAGTCTATGTCACAAGCTCATCTGCAGGCAAAGGGCTGCAATAATTACAGTGGCAGGAAATTGAAATCTGACAGGCTAGTTTATTTCTAAATATGATCATCCTCCCTTTGCTATGCTTCCCATCCCTTTCCCCTGGCTGTGATGTTATTGATATGTGGCATACAGTCTCTCTTGGCTCAGCTTCCCAGTACTGTGAGACCCAATCTGTTCTTTCCCTGGTTCAAATGCCCTTATTTCTACCTCTAAGGTCCACAAGAGTGAATGCCAGTTCATTGCCTAGTGCTGTTCAAAAAATGCTGCCGGTAAGTTTGATATTAAACTTCAGTAAGCTTCTATTTCTCTCTCACCCCCAACACTCTCCCTACTAAAATGATTTTGGCTGGGGGCGCTGTAATTCTTGCTCATAAATCAGGTGCTCAGAGATTTAATCATTCCAAATTCACATGAGAATCTAGTGCAATAAAATATTTCTCACTCTTTCCTTCATCCTTTTTGTAATTGTGCCACCATACTTTTATTTGTTTTTAAGACTTGGGAAATCTGTGCTCGAAGATGTGTCTTGGGGCTGTTCAGTGTAGAAAAGCTAGAACCACTTGATCCCGTTTGGATTAATGATCTGAATGTTATGGATTTCTAATGCATCCTTAATAAAATATTTTGGAAAGTTGCCACAATAAATTCCCTTACTCCTTTATATATAGATTGCCCCCCTTTGTATATGAATTTATTTCAGCTTTCCACCACAGTGCATACCATAAGCACTCAAGCCAAAATATCATGTCCCTAGTAGTCATGGTGTTTCAATGGGAATGCCCTCTGGTATGTTGAAAAGACAAAATATTGCATTTCTAGTCCCATTTCCACCTCTTCCATTGCTTTGCCTAACTAATAATATTTATATACCATTCAATATGCAATATCCCTAAGAGGTTTACATAAAACACAATAAAGTTATGTTTGTTTGTTTTTAAAAAGCTGGTATTGCAATATTATGACCAAAAGTATGAACAAATAGATCAACAAAAACAGAACATCTCTTAATAAAACCATAAGCAAAACATTAAAACAAATCAGAATGGAGCAGGGAAATGAACCTTATGAGCCAGGGAAAGCCTGAACAAAGAGGCATTTGAAACCTGAGACTGTTTATGCCTCACAAACAGCACATGGAAGGCTATTCCAGATAGTGGGTACCACTACCGAGAAGGCCACATTCAAGATGCAAAAAGAAGGCATCCTGCCAGTCTGGAATGCCTCCTCCTCAGATCTGACCAGGTATAACCAGGAACATAATGGAGAATAAGATCCATCTTACTATCAAGATGCAAATTACCGTACTACGATTGCTGTGATGTACTTCTTACTCCACTGCTCCATAGAGATGGGAAACCAGATGTTATTGGACTCTAGCTCCCCACCAATCCCAACCAGTTTGGCCCAACAGGGAGAGGTGATGAGAGATGTAGTCCAGCTATATCTGAAGGGGTACTGGTTTGGGATCAAAGTTTTATTTGCATCTCTTCTGTCCTAGTGTTGCCAGGGGTGCCAACTTGAATAAAATATTGGGGGGGGGCAGGTAAGTCCCGCCCCACATAATCGATCACATGACGCGGTGCATTTACACCATTTGAATGGCAAGGCCCATCAACTTTGCCCCCCCGGCCCCCTCAAATATTTTATCGGGGGGCAAAGTCCCCGCAGCTCCTAGGAGTTGGCTCCTGTGAGTGTTGCTACCATATCTGTTCATATGACATGTTCACATTCAGTGAGCCTATGGAGAGCAGGATTACATTTCCTGCCCCTGAGCTTGACACATTCAAATGAACTCATGGAAGTTGGCACAGAATCTGCAATCCTGTTCCCTCTCCCCTGTATTGTTCATGTTGGGCGAGAAGAGTCTTTTTGCACAGCCTCCTGAATTTAGAGTGGATGAGCTGCTGCAAGGCCATAAACATCCATTGTCGTTCAAAACCCATTGACGCTAGGAATGAAATGTATTGACAGTCACTGAAGGGAAAGCAAAATGTTTTTCTTTTCACACTTTCATAATAACCAACGTAACCATCACTTATAGCCTAAGGCCACTCTTATAAAAATTACAGGAAATACACCCATTAGCATTTCAAATATGCATCAATAAGGGTCAGGGGTAATGGTAAATACATATCTTTAAAATAAAAAGCACAGTCCTTGCCTTCCCAACTAGCTTGTTTGTGCGAGATTATTCTGGAGGGTGGCACTTGTGTCCTTTTTGATCACATTCCATTTAATTCACTGTTGCAAAAGGTGAGGGGGAAGGACACTACTTAAGAGGAAGGGTGGGAAGCTACTGTAATAGCTTCTTTCGTAATAATGCATGCTCTGAGTTGAAGAATGCAAGAGGAGAGAGTTTAGGTTAACAGAGGGCAATCTCACTTTTTCTGTAAATAAGCAGGGTAGAATGATGGATTGCGGGCAGAGCAGCAGGCTTTGAAATGAGCCAGCGTATGCTCTGTTTTCATCCAGATCTCCATACGTTCACAATTGGTTCTGGAAATGCAGTTAGTGGCCAGCTGCCACACTGCAACTGGCATGCTGTTCCCCAGAAAAGGGGCAGCTACACAGAAGGCCCTGCTCCGAGTTTATACATACAGGCCATGTATAAACCGGATTGAGGATGGTTTTGAATACTACCCAGTATTCACTTATAGCCTAAGGCTCAAGAGAATATAAAGAACGTGACCGGCTACTCATAATAATGTATGTCTATCCATCGTAATTTATTTTTGTATGGACACATGACACTGGTAGGTGGCAGTGTCCTGCGTGTCACATATGAAGCTTCCTGAAATCTCTGCAAGGTAAATTTAAAGGGGATTATATTATGCAAGGGATTATATCATACATATTGGCCTGGCAAAGAACTTTTTTTTTTGCCACCAGCTCGTCCCAAAATCCCGCTTACAGACCCCACCTCCTTTGCCCATAATCTGGGATAGTTTTTCTCTCTTTATTTTTTTTGCCAAGAAAGGAGTGGCACAGTTTTCCTTTCATAAACCACATTGTGCTGGCTAGAATGATGGGGGGAGTAAGGGGGGGGGAGAGGAGAATGCTTTGTTTGCTTTTTCCATACACATACATACACAGTGCATAGGAATGCTTGCCTCATTCTTTAAAATAAAGATACTTGAGATCCTGTATGTAAGTTCCTGTAGGAAAATATTATACAGAAACATCTTGAAATGCCCCTGGTTGGTAATTCTTTTGACATACTAAAGTTGTAAATGCTCTGGAAGTACAGAATAATGGCTCTGACTTCATTTGCTATGTGAAAGAGCATAAGACGCTTGCTGATTAAGGTTTACTCAGCTGTGACGTTAACTTCTGGCCATTACTGCAAAGCTCAGTTGATACTGTCCCAATTTATTTTGGATTTGTTTTATTTTGACATGGTAGATTGATTCAGTAATTTTTACTGGGTAATCACCCCAAACCTGCTTAATTTAAAAAGCAGGAACTACAATCCCATTGCTTTATGTTAACAAGGAAAGGCAAGACTTTCCATTGGGTTAGCGAAATGCTGTTGGAAAAGTAGCAATAGGGTGGCCACATGTCCTGCTTTTGAGTGCTCATTAGAAGGACAGATCCTGAAGTTGAGGCTCCAGTACTTTGGCCACCTCATGAGAAGAGAAGACTCCCTAGAAAAGACCCTGATGTTGGGAAGGATTGAGGGCACAAGGAGAAGGGGACGACAGAAGATGAGATGGTTGGACAGTGTTCTCGAAGCTACTAACATGAGTTTGGCCAAACTGCGAGAGGCAGTGAAGGATAGGCGTGCCTGGCGTGCTCTGGTCCATGGGGTCACGAAGAGTCGGACACGACTGAATGACTGAACAACAACAACAAACATGTCCTGCTTTGCAGCAGACAGTGTTCTGCAGGGCCGTCTTAAGCATATCTGGTGCCGTGGTGCAAAGATCCCTCCGGCGCCCCCCCCCCCCGTTTCCCAGAGTTGTTGACCTTTCCTCAAGCCTTTGCAGGGATTGCTGTCCTCCCACGGAGGCTTGGGAAGGAAGCTGCACGCCCGCCAGCCATATAGTTGGCGGGGCACAGCTGGTGAGCGTGCAGGGAAAGAGGAGGCCGCCGGCAAAGCTGCGCAGCTCCCCCACTCACTGGGGCACCCCTGAGAGGCCGGCACCCTGGTGCAACGCACCACTAAGTCCTATGGGAAAGACGGCTCTGGTGTTCTGTTTGAAGGCCCATAAGAAGCATTAATTCCTCACCAGCACTACCTAATTGTCAAACTGAGCAGACAGTCTTCTGTCTGCTGGTTGCAGTCTTCCTAAGTGAGATCTCAGTCGGTAGCGCATGAGACTCTTAAATTCAGGGTCATGGGTTCAAGCCCCATGTTGGGTGAAAGATTCCTGCATTTCAGTGGGTTGGACTAGATGATCCCCATGCTTCCTTCCTACTCTACAGTTCTGATTCCCCCACTATGGTGAGATTGACTGAATTCCTATTAATCTTATGATGATTTTTTAATATACTGTATATATATCTCTCCCTCCCTCCATCATCACCTCCAGACATTTTGCATTTGTAGTGTTTCTTTTAAATGCTTTCTATTTCAGTGTTTCCTTTTGGGGACTTTAGTTTGTACCCCAGAAAATGTTCTGTTGTATGCCCATGTACCTGTTCAGGGTGTGTGGAAGATAACAGACACGGCTACTTGCTACTTGCTTGCAATGAATGCTTTTGGAGACACGGAAAGGAATTTAACAGCAAATAATTAATTAACTGATGAATCAGTAATTGGTGCTGGGAATTTCAGTTTAAAATGACTGTGTCAGTACACAAAGCATACACTCGCCAATTTAATACCTTGGTGAAGGAAAGGGTGTCTTTTAAAGGTGCTAGATGGTATTTTAGCACCAGAGCTGTGATGTTGGCTAATGCACTGCCCAGTGATTGAAAGGGAAGTATAACTTTTAAGGTGAAAATAAAAACGTCTCATTGCCGAAATCAGGAAACCAGGTCTTTCATATTAGTATTAGTTGTTGCTTTTTGTCAAAAGTTTTTTTTTTGTTTTGTTTTTTGCTGTACTCCACCATCTAACAAGTAACACTGGCTGGTGTTACATGCTAATGGATTGCATCCCCTTAGGGACTTGGTCGTATTGAGAGAGTGAAAGAAGGCAGGCGAGGTACCACTTTTACATTAAAGCATTCATACCTCAGAGGTCACGAAACCTCTTATTCTGCTCAAGGCTTCTGGGGACATGGAGAGTCTCAGTCTTTTAGCAGAGAGTAATGAATGGCACTTGCTGACTCGTTATATTTCCACCCCCACCCGTCTGTCAGCAGGGGTTAGTGCTACTCAGCATAATGAGCCTGGACTCTGCCTGCCAAGTACATGCAGGTCTGAGAGTGCTTTCTCCCCAGTTGCTTTGTAAATCCACTTTTACTTTCAGAGAAGATGGCGTTAAGATGTGTACTAGAGGTGTCTCGCCAAGCTTTTCCTCTAAAGGTTGATAAGTGCTGTAAATGTGAGCAGAGAGTCCAAGATATGGAGCTGAAAAGGTGGCCTGGCTGAGCTTGAGATTGCCAACAGGGTAATAATGCCTACCTTAAATGTCTTTGGGACCGGGTTATTTGAAGGACTGCTTTGGAGGCTGCTCAAGGGTTAGGAACCCAAGATGCCATACATGTGGCCCTGACCAGCACTGGTATGTGGCCCCTGGAAGGTTGACCAAAAATGTTTCCTATCCCTGCTTTAAAAGGATAGGAAGATTTTCTAGGGTATAATCCAGGCATAGGCAAACTCAGCCCTCCAGATGTTTTGAGACTACAATTCCCATCATCCCTGACGACTGGTCCTCTGAGCTAGGGATGATGGAGGCTGTAGTCCCAAAACAGGGCTGTAGCCCTCGGAGGGCCGAGTTTGCCTATGCCTGGTGTAATCTGACAATTACACTGTGCAGATCGGTTTTTATCATGGCATAAGCACAGACTGAGGGAAGAAGTGCCATGCCAGGAGGCTGCTGTGGATGCCATCTTCCACTCCCCACAATGTCTAGGCCTCCACTCAGTTGAGGCAGGATGCAGGGGTGAATGATGAGCAGCAAGAGCACTCACACACCTGGTGCAACTTTGTTTTATGGGTTCGAGAGGTGATGGGAGAAGCGCCAGTCTGGATGGATCAAGTAGATTTTGCAGACTAGTTCTTGAGGGCAGAGATCATTAGCTTTTATTGCATGCTTTTTGTATTGTAATGCCTTTGTGTTGTCCTCAAAATGACAACGTGACTTTACAAAGCCATTAACATTTTGAATTCTGTCTTTTGGAGTTCTAGTGAACTGTTGTGCATCCTAAAAAAAAATATATGCTTATATTGTGTTCATTCAGGATCATCCTGCTTGTCGGGTGTGAAATATCATAGCCATCTTGTTTGTGTGTCTTCCTACTTCTGTTCAGTGCTATGCATGGTATCTTATGAGATCCACCTGTGAGTTTGTGCTGAATGCTACAAACAAATCTTTGATTTCCCCCTTATATAGTTTATATTTAATTCTGTGGTGACTGTCACTTTGGGAATTTCTAGAATACATTGATCCCACTTACTCACTATACACACACTTCTCATGGGCCTGATTTTTTCCAATCATATCTTTTGCTGGAAATTTACTGGAGCTGTACTTTACATCCAACCAGTAATATTCACAACTGAGTTGCCAGGAGAGAGTAGTGTTATTAATAATCTATATAAAGCACTTTAAATGTGTCAAGTGCTTTAGAGCCATCCTCTCATTCATCATCGAGGCAACTCTTTGAGATAAGTATTAACATTTTTCAGAAGGTGAACTGAAGCTGCTAATGATTTGCCTAAGGCAACCCAATGGCCCATAGCTGAGCTCAGATATGAATCCTGGCTTCCCAGGTCCAGTCCCTTTGATCTCATAAATAAACGTGAAGCTACAGCTTGAGGATTATTCTTTCGAGTGTCTGTGTCCCACTGACTCAGAAACAAATCTTAATGCTACCTGTAGAGAAAAAAGTATGGAGGAAAAACTTTGACTTCCATATCTTTGCATATTAACAAAATGACATGGCTAAATAGGCCAGTTAGAATTCCTTACAGTATGGTCCTTTCTACAGAGTAAGCAACAGCAGGCAGATAATAGTATTTACGAATAAAGCCAAGGCAGAAATTGTCTCCTGTTCGCAATTTATGCAGTCCTGATTATTCATATTACGGTGTTTGAAATATGTTTGTTTGACTTGCAGTATTTAATATTTGCAGCTAGTATTTTTCCAGTAGTATATAAAAGCATCAGTCACAATGGAAGTGCAGTGGCATACATCAAATATATAACCAGATTGCTTCAGTTTTGGACTGCAGATGGGTAACAGTAAATTTCTTTATGTCTTTCAGAAATGTACCGCTTGCCATTTGCACATCAATGGTTATTGTCACAGTTGGCTATGTGTTAACCAACGTGGCCTATTTTACAACTATTAGTCCCGAAGATCTGCTAGCATCCCAAGCAGTGGCAGTGGTAAGTCATAGTAGAATGTATCATGCAAATGAGCAAAGTTTTCAGAATAAGTTTCTTGATCATGATGGGAAACAGAGTTTACTGGATGAACTCCTTAAAACTGAAGAATGGTGTTGAGGAATTCTACCAATTAAGTTGACCCGTCTTTCCCTCTCTTTTGGCAGACTTTTGCTGAACGTTTACTGGGAAGCTTTTCCTTGGCTGTCCCCATTTTTGTTGCACTCTCTTGCTTCGGATCTATGAATGGTGGGATCTTTGCTGTCTCCAGGTGAGTCAAATGTGGGGTGAAGGTAAAACCATAAAATTTGGATTCAGCATGCAAACTGGGAATATTACTTCAAAGGGGAAAAATCAACATTAAATAATGACATTAGTTTGCAGTGAATTTTCCTCTCCTTTACTTCAATACCCATATTTCAATACCCATAGTTCAATGGGAAGTGTGCAAGATTATAGCTGTATTCTTGCCCTGCCCCCCCCCCCCAATTTGCTGTAATATTGCAGTGATAGTGGTTTAGCTCAAAGGAGAGAAAAGAAAACTGAAGCAATGCTTACTGGCGCTTGTTTTTGATGACTGACTAAGAGTGGCTGAAGGTAGAAATGTTCGTGCTGATTTCCCGGGCTTCTAAATTTCTTTTCTGAAATTCTTTTACACCAGAACTTCTGGTGCTTGTCTTGCATATTTAAAAAAAACAGCACTGCTGAGGATAACTTTGAATGTGTTCTACACCTCTAGTGAGTTGCTTCCATTCATCTTGGTAATGAGTGTCTTTAAAAGCTGTCCAAATTTATTTTCCCACCAGGATGTTCTACGTCGCATCCCGCGAGGGTCACCTTCCTGAGATTCTGTCCATGATTCATGTTCGCAAGCACACTCCTTTACCAGCTGTCATTGTTTTGGTAATTCCTATAAACAAATGTCCCTGTACAAGGCTGCATGGCATGAATCTGCACTGGAGGATTCAAATGCCATTTAAATACTTCTTGAATCTCAGTTATTTATTTCTATCTCATACATTAGATGCATGTGAGGGGTGGAAAGTAATTGCAGAGGTGATCTATTCTAGAGGCTCCTCCTTTTGACTCTCTGTTAGTTGCACTTAACTCTCGCTGGCTGGTGCCTAAATCACACCTCATTATGTTTTATTCGAAAGGTTGAAATAGAGTGATTAGCTAAGCTCCTCTCAATGATATGAATCTTCCTAGATAGGGATGCGGAGTAATAAAATTCTACATAAAAGCTACACACTAGTGTACTGTCTGGTAAGACCCTGAAGTCACATTACAGGTATCTTGCAGAGAAAATGCAAACAACAGTAATAGATAGATTGGTTTTGCCACCTGCCTTCAGGGCACTGGTTCCAGGTTATAAAATAATGTTTGTTTTCTGATTTCTACGCTTTTTTCATATTTTTGTTTTGGAGAATCCAAAGCTATACTCCTTAGTGTACTGACTTGGATACCAGTTCTTTAGAAGCAATAACACCGATTCCCAAATAAATATGTTTATCTCCTCTGGTCCTGTTGAAGTAAGATGACATGTGGATTTTTACAATGCAATTCATATGGTTGTGATTCTGAATTTTCCATTATCTGTGTCACCTTTATCACAGAAAATCCTCACAACTGGAACAATAGAAACAATGCTGCTTTCTAAATCACATAATTTGTAGCCTAGGAGAGGGGATTCTCCTGGGCAGCCCCGAGGTTGTTGAATTCCCTCCCCACAAATCACTATATAGTTTCAGCGAATGCTAAAGACACACTTCTTTACCTTAGCCATTGACACATGAGATATGTTTTTTCAGGGCCCGCCCAATTCCTGTTAAGGTAAATTGTTTTAACTGTTTTTAAATACAGTGGTACCTTGGTTCTAAAACATAATCCATTCCAGAAGTCCGTTTGACTTCCGAAACATTCAAAAACCATGGCGCAGCTTCTGATTGGCACAGGCGCCCTGGAAACAATAGCTGACAGCCTCATCGGATGTTTGGCTTCCGAAAAACATTCGAAAACCGCAACACTTACTTCCGGGGTTTCAGTGTTTGGGAGCCGAAATGTTTGAGTACCAAGGCATTGGAGAACCCAGGTTCCACTGTACTGAATCACATTTTTTGGTAACCTACCCAACACAGGATTTTAACTCTGTCCTCCCACCCATCAGCTGGCATAATGAGTTGTGTTTGCTGATGGGCAGGTGGGCATGATTTGGGGGAAAAAGGCTTTGTAGGTCAAATTGGACCACTAGTAGGCCAAAAAGGGTCCAGGCTCGAAGTTCCCCACCCCTGGTGCAGTGTGCTAAGAGCTAATGGGGACACCACAGCGTTAATATAAGGAAATAGGGCAATAATAGTTTGGGCAATAAAGCACACTTCTCCTTTTAATCTATTTTGCAGCACCCTCTGACGATGATCATGCTCTTCTCCAGTGATCTCTACAGCCTCTTGAACTTCCTCAGTTTTGCCAGGTGGCTTTTTATAGGCTTGGCAGTTGCTGGGATGATTTACCTCCGATATAAGCGCCCTGAGATGCCTCGTCCTTTCAAGGTAACCTCAGGAATACAACTGTTTTACATAAATGCCATGTTTATACCATGTGTGCCTCCTCTCCCCCATGGGCATTTTAATGGAAAATATATTTTGTAGTCACGCACTTACTTCTATACAAACTTGCCCATTCTATGAGATCGACTTCTACGGCCTTTATCTGGGTCTTTTCAGAGGTTCAGTGGGTGGCGACCAGGAATAAGGCTAGGGCAGCTGTGGTACCACTGTTGAGCAACGCCTTCACAAAAAAAATTATTTGGCACTAACCAGGGCGGGTGCAAGAGATTGCAACACCTTAGCCATTGCTGCTGCTGCGTTCCTCGCTCCCCCTCCTCTTCATAGCAGTAGAAGCGCTGCTCCCACTCTCATTTATTTCCTCAGCAGTGTTAATTTCCCTGTTGCTCTAGCCGCACTGCTAGCGCTAGCGAGGTGCCCCACCTCCTCTCTCCCAGCCTTGTGCTAGGAAGGTCCAAAGGGGTGCTTCCTCAAAGTGGAGCATTCTGGGAAGAGTGACTGTGAGACTGGCTTTGCCACTGCCCCTCTAATTCTATGATAGTTTTATGTTGTTCCTCCCTGTTGCTATTCCCCCCCGCCCCAATTAAATTTTGGTTTGGAGTTTTTGACAGTTTACTTGGATTTTATTGTTAATTGGTTTTCGTGGTTGTGACAGGTGTAAACAAGGCATCACTGTTGGAAACCGAAGCTGTTACTCATATTGTAGCATTTTCTTGATTTAAAAATCATCTCAGATTATGTTATCAGTTGTGATGACAGAAGCACAGATTTTCCCAAGTTTATGATGGCTGCATAATGCTATCAGCCATCAATGCCCATGTCCAAAATGATATTTAATTTGGCAGTCTCTTGCCAGGTTATTTATTGTACTTGGGAAAGAAAATCAATATGTACTTAATGGTTTTAAAAGGCAGCCCGTAACCTAGGCACCTTCCTTCATTGTAAAATTGATTCTAATGAGCAATTACAAAAGGCGCCATCTTTGCTGCAGTTGCTCCTGCCTTCTACTTCAATAGAGGCTTGAGAAAGGGACTCGGTACTACAAAATGCATTTACAAGACTTCCAATTTAAAGGCTGTGAATAGCAATGTAGTGTTTGTCTGAGTGGGTAATTAAGCAGCTGTTGGGATGCCTATTACATAAAAGTGCATTTAATTTGCTCTCTTTAGCTACTTGCATTTTGCAGTGCCTGTCCTGAACACCTGTATTTCTGTGAGACTTGCAATGTGCCCCTGTGTTTTATCCGATTTATATTTCATGGAACATTAAATACCAGCGTCATTCAATAGCCAAGGTCAGGGTATTGCAATAACGTCTTTTGGTGTGTGTTCCAGGTGCCGCTCTTTATTCCTGCTCTGTTTTCTTTCACCTGCCTCTTCATGGTTGCACTATCACTTTATGCTGACCCTGTCAATACTGGCATTGGCTTTGCAATTACACTGACTGGCGTCCCTGCCTACTACCTCTTTATCATATGGGACAAGAAGCCAACGTGGTTTAGACGGCTGTTAGGTGAGTAAACGGCAATAGGAAATTATTCCCTTTGTTGTACATTCAACTTTAGACCATACAGTAACTCTGAAAACTGCAAGTTTCAATTTTTTGGGGAGGCTTTGTATCCACTAGTTTCATTGCCACAGTAAGGCATCTACCTCATTATTTTTAATGTAAATGCCAATTTAGTAAGCAGTTATTCTGTACCAGTAGAACTCAATACTTGAAGTAATACTCTTTGAACAAAACCTGTTTCAAATTACTGAATCTCCCCTCAAATTCCCCAAGTAAGGATATATCTAACAAAAGCCATGGGACTGTGCTCTCTGGTTAAGCAGTAAATGATACTGAACTTTTATTTTACCTTAATGGCACTTATCATGGACCATCTCTATCTGTTTGGAAAAGAACATATACTGAGACAACCATATTCCACCTCCCCGCCCCCCCCGGCCAATAGCCTACTTTGACCCAGTTTGTTTCTGTCATTGTCCCATGTATTGACATCTGAATTTTGGTTGTGTTTGATCAATGTTAAAGAGTGCTGTTCAGCTGTAAAGCAAATGCAATTAATCTCTGATCAGTATTGATCAACTACTAGGAGATGTCAACAGCAGCCAATATTTCCATGATTAGTACTAAATACCACAAGTAATTTGTGCAAATTCAGGGCTGATTTATGACCTAAACCTAGGTGCTAAAGATAGCACCACAAAAAAAGTATTAATTTTACTTAAGCATAAGAAAAGCCTGCTGAATTAGTCCAATGGCCCATAGTGGAGCATCCTGTTCTCACTGTGGCCAACCTGATGCCTGTGGAAAACCCACAAGAAGGAGCTGGATGCAGTAGCACTTTCCCTGCTTGTGATTCCCAGCAAGGCAAAAGGCAAGTGTCAGCCACAATTTCTCACCCGTAAAAAATCCACACTTAGCCTGTTTTTCTTTCTCACCCAGAATCAAATTAGCCATCCCTATACTGAAAACACAAAGTTTGCTTTTTTTTTGTAGTGTACGTGCTAGTATAACAGAGTTTCTTCTGAAGTTGGCAGCCGTCTCACGACTTGACTTGAAAAATGAACTTTTCTACTTCTCAATTTACTGCACTACTTCAAGGTGTACTGGATCTTTTTCAGTTATCTAGTTAGGTAAATGTAAAGGTAAAGGGACCCCTGACCATTAGGTCCAGTCGTGTCCGACTCGGGTTGCGGCGCTCATCTCGCTTTATTGGCCGAAAGCCGGCGTACAGCTTCCAGGTCATGTGGCCAGCATGACAAAGCCGCTTCTGGCGAACCAGAGCAGTGCATGGAAACACCATTTACCTTCCCGCCAGAGTGGTTCCTATTTATCTACTTGCACTTTGACGTGCTTTCGAACTGCTAGGTGGGCAGGAGCAGGGAACGAGCAACGGGAGCTCACCCCGTCACAGGGATTCGAACCGCCGACCTTCTGATCAGCAAGCCCTAGGCTCTGTGGTTTAACCCACAGCGCCACCTGGGTCCTGTTATCTAGTTACATAAAAGCAAAACAAGAATCTTATAAGGTAGATAATTCCACTTGTAGCTTAGCAGCAGAACACAGCAAAATAGTTACCAGTGAAATCAGCATTAGAATTGTGAAATAATTTGACTCTACAGTGCAGATTTGAGAATAATGATCTGTCTTCTTAACCGTGATAAAATTAGATCACTTGCTTTCTTAAAAACAGTGTCATGAATAAAAGGAATATAAAATAAAAATGCATGTGACATTCTGTAGGAATCTTTCCTGCTATTAAAACTGATGTCTATAGCAGTTTATTTTTCTCTGTCTGAGAATAAGGCAATGGAAGCAATATCTTTCACTTGATAGTCAACATTTCCAAAGCTTTTGGATCATATTTTTATGAATCAGTGTGGCCACAGGATGCCAGTATTGAACCATTTTATGCGAGCAAAAAGAAAACATTCCCTTCAAGGCAGTTACTGGAGAGACTTGATTTCTGCTTGCTGTGGCAATGCAGCTGATTCTTTGAGCTCTTAAAAAAAAAAAAACCTGTTGTTTTCTCTGGCATGAGAAAATACAAATACCTGTAAATGATACAGACATGCATTGCAAACCTGGCTAAGATAATATTTACAGATATTTTAGTGTATTTCACTGTATATGATTAATGCCTGGAGAACTGTAGTTTGTTGAACTATGTAATCATTTTTAATTGAAATATAATGATTATTGTTTACTTAAATATGCAATGCTTTGTTAAATGTAGTTTGGTACTGGATGAGACTATCAAAGGAAGTCAGGTTGGATGCTCAGTTTGTGTCTCTAGACTTCATGTCCTTGAGGGTCTAAGCTACTGTACATGAATTGTATGCTTTTCTGTCTCGGTGACTGGAGGATTGACTGCACTTTAACAGTGTTCTAGCAAGCTAATATAATGTTACACTGAGTTGCATCCAAAGACCTGGGTGAACCTGGGTTTGGATGACATGTGAGCTATAGTTTAGCTCATAGTAGTGGCGCTGTGGGTTAAACCACTGAGCCTCTTGGACTTGCCGATCAGAAGGTCGGCGGTTTGAATTCCCTCAATGGGGTGAGCTCCCATTGCTTGGTCCCTGCTCCTGCCAACCTAGCAGTTCAAAAGCATGAAGTGCAAGTAGATAAATAGGTACCGCTCTGGAGGGAAGGCAAGCGGCATTTCCATGTGCTGCTCTGGTTCTCCAGAAGTGGCTTAGTCATGCTGGCCACATGACCCGGAAGCTGTACGCCGGCCAGTAAAGTGAGATGAGCGCCTCAACCCCAGAGTTGTCTGTGACTGGACCTAACGGTCAGGGGTCCCTTTACCCTTTACCTTTACTAGTGCAGCTGCAGTAGTACTGGAGGACGAATAAAGTGGCCTAAGTCTGCTCTCCAGGAGCTTACAAATTTTTATGTTCATGCTAAGCTAAGGTTTGGCTTAGCATTCTGTGAGAACTGGACTTGTTAGTTTACTTTAGGTCCCATTGAAATCAATGGAGCAAGTAAATCCTAATGTGCCATTGAAATCAACGGGAGCCTAAATTCATCTAATTTAGGCTGCAATCCTAACCTCAATTTCTTTGGAAATAAACCCCATTGAATTCAGTGGGATTCAACTTCTGAGTAGACATGGTTAAGATTGCACTGTTAGTCCAGAGATCCAATCGCCTGTTGCATGCAAGATTAATCTTACAAATGGCTTTTCATAGAACCTTTCAAAAAGACTCCTCTATTTTTGTCCTTTATAGACAAGACAACGTTAACATTGCAAATCATCTTGGAAGTTGTTCCATCAGAGGGGAGCGCCACATCGTGATCTTCTGCAGCTGAAAGTAGCAGAGAGGCTAAGCAACCAGCTTCTTCATCAGTCAAGGAAATGTGTGTGTGTTCACCTTCCTAGGCAACATGGAGAAATAATGAACTGTGGAGGGAACTGTTTTATAGGGTCAATATTTTTATGTGTGGTTATCTGGTACTGTGGACTCAGGCCACATTCTTGAAAGGAGAAGCTATGGAACCTTTGTGGAACAAAGTGTATGCTCTCCTTCTATGAGAATAGAGTCAATGTAATCTGAAATCCCCTTTATCATACAAGGGAAGGGATCAGTTTTTAACATTGATGATTTGTACTGTAGTGTAAATGAACATTTGTTTAAAAATGTTCAAGACAGCTAAAAAAACAAGAGAGATAATGTCTGTATTGTGTGTATTGGGTCTAAAGAAAGAAAGGAGTAAAAAATGTGAGTGCAAAATTACTTCATCCCTTTTTAATATCTGTTTTTGTTTCATTGAGAACACTACAAAGTTCAAAACTATTTACTTTTTTAGTTCTTGGTGATATGGATGGGCATCCTGTTCTTTTACACCAGGGGCAGCTAATGTGATGCCTTCCATATGTTGTTGAACTACAGCTCTCATAATCCCTGACCATTGACCATGTTTGCTTTGGTGGGTGGGAATTGGAGTTCAACCAACTTTCCTCACTCCTACTTTAGATGAACCTAGCAATGTATTTACAGAAAAGCACTCTCTGAATGAACAGTGCCGACACAGCCACAGCAGCATCCTGCATGAAGTCACTTGGGCAGGGTGCTGTACTGTTTCTCAGCTGCAAATTAGCACAAACACATTATATTGGATACACTGGATTGTGCTGATTCAGCTGAATTATGGGCAACACTTTATTGACGACTGGAAAGCCTTTAAGATGGAGCTTATTGTCTCCAATCCTGGCCTCAGTCCTACCATGCCCAATCTCATGCCACTAGCCCAGCAGCAAAACCTGTGTTGCTTCAGTGCAGCTGTCCTTCTGCCTAATACTTAAAAGCACAGAAGCTTATAGGGTTGGACCATAAGGGAGGTTAGCATCTTCCCTGTGTTTGTGATAAAGCATCTTAAGAACAAATGCTTTCATTAGGCATATGGATTGTTTCCCAGTCTTAACAGTTTCTTTTAAAAATGACAGCTACCAAAACTTTGGTTATTTCCAGTCTGGAAATTTGGGAATTATGCCCAGAAGCTTAAGAACCAAGTAATGACTGGTGTATGCCTCAGACAGCTTTGGAATTCTGTTTGCTATGGACAAAAGCCAAATGGTCAACTGTTTTTGAAACTCAGCACAGAATGAAGGAGTAGCTGGTGACATGTTGTATGGTTTTACTTTTCTTTGAACAAGAAGCACACACACAAACCCACCACTCACTTTGCACACACAAGTCTTAGTGTTTTCTTGTGTACCCACCCCAAATCTTGTAAACTTTAGTCCCAAATTATCAACTGAAATCAAAGAAAATTCTTCCTCCAAACTCAAACATGTCCTAACTTCCTATTGCAAAAGTATTAATATGTAAATACTCATCTTGAACATCATATGTTGTTTGTCTTTGGTTTGAAGTAGAGGATAACGTCTCACTAAAACCTCTGTTGCAAAGTAAGTTGCTATTCTGCATTGGTAATCTTGCTTACAGTCATAGGTTTCTGGCTACAGGAGAAAGAAGGAAGTAATTATTCACACAGCATAGATGGAATCCAAAGTTGTAGTGATGTGATGGCGACTGACATGGATGACTTTAAAATGGGATTATACAAAGTCATGGAATATCAGGCTGCCAATAACTGCTAGTCAATATTTCTGTATATTACCTTCAGTATTGGAGATAATATATTTCTTAATACCAGTTGCTGTGAAACACAAATTGAGAGTGCTGTTGTGATCATACACTGCCTGTAGGCTTATCACTGGCATCCGGTTAGCCACTATTAAAAACAGTCTTGCTTATGTTAACATAATTCCTAACTTGAACTATTGTTAAATAGTTGGCTTGTGTGTATATTTAAAGGACACCATTTCTCAAACTCCTCCTGCTCCTCAAGCCCCTATAGTTAGGAAATCATTCCAGTTTATTTGTGCCATAGTAGTTTTTCCTGTTTAAATATTATTTATTCAGAGTGTCTGTGTTTTGCTCTTACTGGGGAAAGTTTTGCCCAGTATCCTCTATGTGTGATGGGCTCATGGGAAAAAACTGTCCCATGAGCCCTTGCTGAAGAGGGGAGGGGAAAGCCTATATAAGGCTGCTTCCCCTGGAGCTCAGGTACAGTTTGCTTTGAGAGCTTCCCGCCCACCCACCCTCGGGTTAGAGGCTTTGCTGTGCAATGCTGAACTGATCCTGGTACCCAATGCCATGCCAACCCTTGCCCTGCTGCTGCTGTCAATAAAGATTTGGTCTGATTTTATCCCATCACCATTTTATTTTGCTGCTCTCATGGGTCACATAATGCTCCTGCCTGGGCAAAAATTATGGCATACAAGGGAAATGAAAGGACGGGAATAGGAAAATCAAAATAGAAAAACAGGCACCAATTTCTAAGCAGTTGTTCCTATAATGACCAGCTACTACAGAATATGATTTCTTTGCCATTAGTTTTGGAGAAAATAACCTCCCTCTCCAATTTATTTCACATATAAGTAATCTCAAGGGTTAACTTGAAAGCAGTAGTTACACAAACTGATGTTACTTATGCTGACAGTATTCAGTTGAGTTCTTCTATTCCAAAGTCTCTTGGTTTTTTGTTTTGTTTTTTGCATTTGGAAGCATAACATTAAGAAAAACTGTTATAGACATCACTTTTTAATAGGATTAGTGGCACCCTCACAAGCTCTGTGTCCTTAGAGAAATTGCCTTCTTCATTAATTGTGCAATTGCACATTCTGTACAGAGTGAATAATTTGTAAAGTAATAGTGTGACTTTTAGAAAGGCACACAGGAGACTTATTATTCTAATTAATAATTCCATTGCATGAATATTTACAATCATAATAATACGGAGCTATATTAATGAGGTACCCTCTGTGTGATAAAACGAGGAGTAGCTTGCAAAGAAATGTATAGCTGTACAAAGCCAAGAGAGTAAACAACGTTGCACATAAAACAAACCCTCACATTTGGGGTCCTGGAGATTGATAACACACACATGTCTTACAACCCAGTGCCCATTCAGATGGCTTACTGCAATTCCCATCAGCCCCATGAAGGATGGGGCTGATGGGATTTGGCAGTCCAAAACACCTGGAGGGTTGGCAAAGGCTTCCTTACAATATGGGATGTGCCACAGCCATAACACAGGGTGTGGAAGAGGTGATCTAAAGGGGAAGCACTGTGGGTGGGAGAAGTTCCTACACCCACTGCTAGATTTAACTCGAGTCGCTTCTGCCTGTTTCTTTCAGCTGAGCTTACTATCAACCTCAAGGGCCTTGCCAGGAGAAATGTGACTAGTTGTTGGGGTTGTCGGGATTAAAGTGGCAGGCAGGGCAAGGATTTGGCACCCCTCACCCACTTGACATTCCTCTGCTTTACATCACTCCCTGCTTTACAACCATGTGGCAGAGCCACATCTAGTTAAAGCCCAAGTATGTGTACGGACCTAATTAAATACCTGCATGCAGCACTACAGCAAGAGGGATTCATAACAATACCTTAGAGCTCAATCTGCTAGACCTGCTTACATGAATAAGTGCGGGAAGGACAAATGCTGTAAAGTTCTATCCATCTCCATTTACCATCTGCCTATTGATTTTAAGCTGCCTTATACAGTGAGCAGGTGTTGGTCAGGAGCAAATATCTGCTATTACTCCATTTGTGTTTTACCAACAGTGAGTAATAGAATATACGCTGTCTTTGTTTATACAGGTGTAATCCAATGGGAATTGGTAAGGATTCAGCAACTGAATCTATTTTTTTATTTACGAAAAGCTGTGCAAAGCATTGCTGCTAATATAAAAAGGCTGATTAAGATTACATAAACCTAAGAAGGAAATGATAAACTTTGGCCAGAATTATTAATGACTACATATGCATTCCATTATCAATAGACATTTGTAGTGCAAGCCTAGGGACATGCACTCAAAAGCAAATCCTACTGAATTCAACAAGACTTATTCACTGTCCAATGGGGAAAGCTGACCAGTTTTGTAAACAATAGGCAGTTTGGAACTAATTTTCTTTGAAGAAATTATGCTTAATCTCTAGAGAGGAACTTAAATATCATAATTAATCAAGATCTTGCCATTTACATTTATATCCAATGCATCTGAAGAAAAACAGACATATTGCTGGAGTCTCTGTTTTGTTTAATATTGAGAATTTGAGATAGGTTCCCCAGTTTTAAAGAAGTAGTTGGGCAGTGGTCAAGAATTTCCTTGACAGTCTGTTAATGTTCTCTATTAAATGTTTGCATGAGTTTCATCTTTTCATTTCTGAGTTAAAAATTATTACATCGGGAGTGGGACGTTTAGGTTGTTGTTTAAAAAAAACTTTATTTCCCACAGTCATTGGCCAGTAAGAGATGTTGGAAGGGAGTGGGGAAAGAGATTAAATTTTAGCAGGTAATAAACTATCTGCTGTCATTCATTTATATTATATAATGAAATCCAAAATACACTGCAGATTATTGGCAACAGCACATTTTGCTTAGCTTAATTATGATTTCAAATCATAACAGTGGATGCTTATTGATTGGTAACTTCTCAGGCAAAGGCAGATAAGTGAAAAGGACTCAACATTCTCTTTTCAATACACCAAGCAAACAAATCAAAAAAGTCTGTAGTGAAAATAGAACTGCTTATAAATGTTGCAAACTGAACGCAATGAAATATGGTGTTTCTAAAATGAAGTGCAGTGACTAAATTTCCCGGTTGGTCCTGTAGCTGGAAAACATTCCTGTAAGAGAATGTAAGTTTTGCAGACATATTGCCCCTATTCACATGTTACTCATAGCATTTACAGCTTGAAGAAGGAGTGGTGCTGCTACCCACAATGTAAGGTTCCTGCATTAACCATCCTTTGAGATCCACACGTCACATTTGTCATGAAAAGCAGCTATTAATGCACAGAAGCTTCACATGAACAAAAGACTTATGCAGCCATACTCAACACGCAGACAATCTTTGGAGTAAACCACATTCAGTGTGAAGACACTGGTGGGGTGAAGTAGCCCAGGGATACAACATCAAGGATGTGCCTGGAAGCATATTCTAGTTCTTGCTTCAAAGCATGAGCTCCCTCTCAAGTAATATATGAATAGGGCTGGAGCCTATGAGAAATAAAGCAAACTAGGATTAATCCAGGTTAAATTAGGATTAATCCACTAATTTAAAATGGCACTCTAGTACTTCAAGCACTAGAGATATTTTCTAACAGAGAGCTTCTATTCGGATGACTTGTCCTTGTTTGCACTTTTTCAATTTCTCCTTTGAAATCTTGACAAGCCTTTTCATTACTACCGGTAGATACATCCTGTGGGGTTCCTGCTCCTATTTCCTCATCATGCAGAGAATCTCCAAGCAGATTAGCCACATCGCTGATGTAGCAGTTCTGGGTTGGAGAAGATGCATGTCGCGAGGAACTGGAAAGTGGAGGCTGATGCTGTATGCTAACAGCAGTGGGTTAAATTGTCACATGAAGGCTGCTTTTGAGTGGTATCTGCTAAATAAGAGTAACTTGGAGATGTTTAAACTGTTGTAAAGGTAAAGGGCCTCCTGACCATTAGGTCCAGTCGTGACCAACTCTGGGGTTGCAGTGCTCATCTCGCTTTATTGGCCGAGGGAGCCAGCATACAGCTTCCGGGTCATGTGGCCAGCATGACTAAGCCGCTTCTGGCGAACCAGAGCAGCACACAGAAACGCCGTTTACCTTCCCGCTGGAGCGGTACCTATTTATCTACTTGCACTTTGACCCATTCCCCCCCCCTTTGAATTTTCTTTAAATAGGACCATGTACAGGCATCTTTTTTAAAAAGCAAGCAAGACTGGAACCCCCAAGGACAGCTCTGATGTGGTGTAGGAAACCAGGAACAAAATGAATGTCAATCTAAAGTAAATATATAAATAGTGTAATGAAATAGCCATGGAATTGTCCTGCACTAAGGGTGGAATAGCATCATTCCCTCGACCAACAGATGGATGAAGCACTCTTTTTGACCCTTATTAGACCCATTTACTGGACACATAACTGTAATAAATATGCAATTAAGTTTTACTGTATTACTGTTTGATGTCTAGCAGTGATGCCTGCTCAAAACATTCAGCAGCTATTCAAACGCCCACACACCTGACAAAGTGGCTGGAATAAGAGTTATGGGAGCAGAAATTGGTCTTTTTTGGGTGATTTGTTTGATTTTTGTATGAATTTGGAGATAGTGCTGAAGGTGATGCTGTTACTTCTAATTGTACAGAAGAGAATAACATGATATGCCAATTCCAGATTCCTGCACAGAAGCTCTACATACCTCCAAAAAGTGTGGGAAAGCCCTAAAAGTATGACAAGGATGGATGAAAACCTATATATGCATCTAAAGCAGTTTCTGGTTGTACACTACTTACATTATGTGAAATAAATCGAAATATATTTATCTTCTAATTGTAAAGCTTTTAATTAAGCTCCTCTTGTATTGTTGATGTGTTAAATATATATATATGTGTACCGGTATACAGTTAAAACAAGTTATACAGAAATGCATTTTTGCTAAAAATAAAAATGTTAAAAAGTCTTCATATTTTAAAATTCAGTTGCCACCAGGAACTGTTATGTGGTATTTAGGCATAGTGAATTATTGTACACTGTCCCCATAAGCACAACACAGACTCTTCTCTTCCTTTTTTTCCTTGGTCTTAGATAAATCTGCTGCAGGCCTGTATTAAGAGCCTTGCCAGGAATCTGTATAGAATCCTATGTCTATCTACGGTACAAGGAAGCCTAAATTTGGCAGTGGGTGTTCAACTGAAAATCAGGGTTTCATTTCATAAGAAATTTTAAAAAAACTGAACAAATGGAGGCAATTTATTCCATTCATTTCTTGTACAGAAATGAATGCCAGATTTATGAATAAGTGTGCTTAGTCAATATTTTGCAGAAGGGTTTCTAATGCATATTGGGAAATTTAAGTTTTTGCAATCGAAGTGTTCTGTTTCCCAAGCATAATGAATCCACTTTTAAAAAGCAGACTTTTTGCAGTTGGGAAAGTGATGGGAGGTTGTGGCCATCACCTGCCCCTCCTCTTTAAGGGTATTCCCTTAAAGGGATCTGGGGGTGTGGATCTTGTCCGAAGCCTGGGTATGGGCTAGGGCCATGCCACGACCCCATTGGGGACCCTGGAGGAGCTCTCAGTTGATGTACACAAGGGGGTCGGCAAGGTTTTACCTGCCTGGGCTGGTCAAGTCCCGCACAGATTTCTCCATGGGCCGGATCATGTGTGTGTGCATGATTTCCGGCATCTGCGCATGCACGATTTCCGGTGCTGTGGAAGCAAGTTCCCGCGCCACACTGGTTTAGCACAGTGTGCAGGGACTCTCCAAGCGGGCAGCTCGGTTCGGGGGCGGCTCGGGGGCCAATTAAACTGCCCCTGTGGGCTGCTTGCAGCCCATGGGCCACAGGTTGCCGACCCCTGATGTACATCAACAGGGCTCCCCCTACTGGTGGTTGACCCTTACTAGACTACCTGCATGGCGCAGGAGTCAGATATAGTTGGTTCAATTCCAATGCTTAAGCCAATATCACTCACATTCTGCAACCAATAAAGTTGTGGTCTTTTTAGCCCATTAACCTAAAATACTAATGTCCATGTGTTTCATTATTCAACAAATGGGGGAGGGCTCAGGGCCTTGGCATGCAAGAAAATGAGCACTCATTGTGGTGTAGCTCCTCACCAAATAAACATGACAGGCTATTCAATAAAGACTGGATATCATCTAACCTCCCCATAAATATTGTGCAAGCAAATCAGGATTAATGGTTAGTAAATAGGGCATCTGGAGGAACCCTGCATTCTGACTGTATGTATCCATTTGTTGCTCATTCATACTCATTCAGAGTTCAGATGGTGGTTCCATGAATGGAGGAGGGAAATGGGGAGTGACACTACAAACTGCGCAACCTTCAACTCAAATATATTTTAGCAAAAACATCCAACATTCTGCAAGGACTTCTGGCTGGAACTTTTCCTGTCCCCATGCACCCTCTAAATCTGTTCTGAGGGTTTCTCCAACCTTCTGGAGAAGATGTGGGGAAGGTGCAGGGGTGCACAGAGAGAGGAGCAAAGGAAGTTCTGTTGTGCAAATGGCAATCCCTGTGCTAATGGAACTACTTCATTCGACAACACCCTGACTTGTCCAATAGAACCACCATTTCTTTGTGAGTCTAGCTGTATGGCTTTCTAAGTTGCCTACAAAACAGGAACCTTCTGTTGGAAATTTGGCAGGTCTAACCCCTTGCAAGGGTAATTGCCCGAGAGCAAAAAGTCACCCTCTTTCCTGTCGCCTGTGAGCCCAAGTAGATGTGACGTTAAATGCACATTTGTATTCCACATCCACAGTTTTAAAAATGCAGATGACAGCTGCTGGGGAAAGCCAACAATTATGGAGTAGGAGTTTCACTCTTTCCTCCACTGCAGGAGTCCTGTTGGAAATCCTTCAGAACTGCTCTTTGCCTAGAGAAGGAGGTTAGCAAAATTTTGCCCACCCTACATATGAAATAGGAAAAATCATTTCCTTTTTCACAGGGGAAAATCGTGCTCAATGCTACCTTTATCTGGTTCTCAGGACTGCACTGTGTGCATTCCGGCACCACCTTTTTAGTGATTATCACTCTGCCATAGAATCATAAATTTGGACAGGCTGCCTAGTCCCCTCCCCTGCTTGATGCAGAAAATCCAGAGCTAGAGCATCACCAACAGATGGCTGTCTAAGGAGGGGGAGCTCATCACCCCTTTAAGTAGTTGGTTCCATTGTCAAGCTTCTCTTACCCATCTCAGTCACTGATAGAAATGTTGATGTGTTGGACAGAGCCATGCTCAAAATATGCCATGTGTTTCATGGGCAGAACCCTACATGCATGTAACCGTATGTGTGGTGGCTCTGTTCAGATGTTCAACCAATACAAGTAGTGTGAAGGATGGACTCTGCTATGTATGTGAATGTATGTTTTTCTGCCTATGTATGTGAATTGCATCTGAAGATCTGGATGGGGCTTACATATCATATCACACACAGTGCTTTCATGGAGATGTTTTAAAATTGTTTTAGCTGTTTTTAATTGTTTTTAAAGGGTTTCAGTATGTTTTTTTATTTTGTTCTGGATATTGTTGTTTTTAATTATTGCTTTATTACTGATGTGTTTGCTGCCCTGGGCTCCTTTGTGAGGAAGGGAAGGATAAAAATTTAATAAAACAAAATAGAGGCCCTTTTAATTATGAATGGTCCCCCCTGCCATTATTTCAATTGAGGAAGGGGGAAGGGAGGCCTCAGGACAGCCTGGGAGCCATTGTCATAACAGCCTTTGGATGATTTTAGATTCTCTATCACTGGATCAATACCTATTGAATGAGAAAGGGCTTATGGCACACTGTGGGGGGACAACCCTGGGAATTATTATTACCTTGTACAACCTGCACTAAATATGTTATGTACCTAAGTTGTGTACCTGCCGTCTACCTGTTTGGCCTCTTTTATGAATGCTAAGCTCACAAAGATTCAGAATCAATAAAAACAATTTCTGCAGGGAAAGGAGAAATGTTATTAGGGAAGCTGAAATATGTTTTTGCATTAAAGTGTCTCTTTCCCTAGATTATACGGATATTTTGGAAACAGGACTGCCCACGTTCAAAAATAAAACAAAATCCTCCAATGTACTATAAAACTTCTTTCTCCAGGAGAGCAGACTATGTAGAAGAGAGAAAATGGTTTTCTGGTGAAGTAAATGTACAGCAAACAACATTGTGTACACTAATTCTGGGCTGAAGGCTGCTCTCTGCAGGGAATGAATAATGGCAGGGCAGCCAGTGAACAGCACCATCTAACTTTCACGTGAAAGCTCCAATATCAATGAATTTGCTCCTAAGCGCCTTCTGTGGTTTCTGAGATGCCGCGGCTGTAGCCTGATATTCTACCCAATGGTAAAATTAGTAGAACTTGAGTTCTTGAACTCTTGGGGTGAAACTAGACCTGCAGAACCAAGGAAAAGGTCACAAAGAAGTTAGCAAGCTTTTGAGTTCATCAAAACTCTTCACCGGAGCAGATGATACACATAAAAAGAAAGGGAAGGAGGGGGGGGAACTGTTTCTGAGCTAGATGGAGAAATGCTTTTCAGGTTGAAATGCTTTTAAGACAGAATGGTGGAGGTTTTATGCAGACCTAGTTGGTTCTGGTCAATGTTATGTGCCATCAAACTGTTAAATTCGTAGTTGTGTGCAGAAGGGAGGTCAGTTGGTGGTATGGGGTTCCTTTGTTGTGCTGTTGTATTGTGAGGGGAATAGTGTTTGTATGAGGTACGTTTTTCTTACATTGCAATGTAGTCGAAGCAAAATTCCAAGTATGATTGATACTTGGCCAATAAATTATTCCTTAAATTATTCCTTATGTTATCCTACTTCTAATGGGCCAGCATCACTATGTGAAATCTTGTAGACCTTCACGCTACTTATTATCCCAGTTTACTACACATGCTTATGCTACACAGAAACCATTAACTGTTTCCAGTGACTAAGGAAGTTTACATTGTTTTCCACATGTAAAATTTGTAATGGAGCATACTTGTATTTTCTTAAGTAAGTGAAGTTGAATCTGTGTTCTCATCCACTGCCAATAATAATGCCCATTTTGGATTCCTTTATGCACCTTGCAATGACATCTCTTGTATACTGGCCATCATCTGTATGCTCATATGAAGTAGGCTTGACATGTAACATTTTTTTTTCATGCTTCTTGTCCATTTTTCACTATGGAGAAGGGTGTAGATGAAAATGCCATGCAGAGATGGAAATGTTTCAACCTAGATGAATTCAAAATGCACTTAATTCTAAAACTGCCCTAAAAAAATTCTCTTGCTAGATTATTGATTTAAAAAGATAGCTGGCAGAGGCTTTCTGATTCCTGAGCAAAATCTTCCCCAGAAATTGTTAATTATGACTGTTAATTGCAATTGTTAAGTAGACCAATCCTTTATTATACCATCCTTTATTATCCACACAATTCATCATGCATAGATTTGTCTGATTTCTTATCTGGGGACAGAGCTGGCTCATTTGTGTAACTTGCTGATCCTGAACACTAATGCAAATCTAATTACCCAGGTTATAAAAGCAACCAGGATAGATTCCATGTTTGCTTATTTTACGAGAATCCATGCAGTGACGGTTGTGTCCACACCCCACACAATCTCTTTGGGAATGCAAGCACTAACACACTGCAGCAATGGACAATGCTTTCAAAATAATAAATCTCAGTGTGGAGACGATTTTAATTGCTTCACATTTGGGAGCTGCATTTTAAGGAGACATACAGATCCCATTCCAGTAGCAGTGCTGTGTGAGGAAAGCCCGATTATGGATTTTGCATTAACATCCTATTTTGTAGAAACCCCATTCTCTTCATTAACAAAACACAGCCCTGATTTGTTTCATGGCATTGCTGCTCTTTTGATTTATGAGTCTGTTATTGTAAGAATTGATTACTGCAACTCTGTTTGAGCTGGTTTTGCTATAAATAACTATGTGCCACATTTAATAGGTTTTCCAAACAATTCATGTTCACCTGATATGGGTCAGGAAACCTAGTAATATTTCTTCATTTCCCTCTTAGGCTTCAAAATATCCATGTTTACTAGCTGATAATGTTTAAAAATCCCGAGAATGGGTTCCAGGGTTGGTTTGTTGTTGTTTTTGTCCTTTATGTCAGATAATCTCAGTATCATTTTAATTTGCTTGTTAAATAGCTTCTTTTCCTATTCTCTGCCATGTCTTTTTTTTTTTTTTTAAAGACAGACTTTTAGCTTACAGTGGCAGAAATATTCATTCACATAGAATAGCATCTTAGGCTTCTTATTTCTAGATTTCGTATAGACAGACTAATGAAACTTAACCATCTTTCTTCCGAATAAATAGTAAGTCACACATTATGAAATTATTAGGCCACTCTGGGTGCCAGCAAATAAATAAGTTTTGCTGGGGAAGGGCCACAGCTCAGTGGTTAGAGCATCTGCTTTGGACACAGAAGGTGCCAGATGCAATCCCTGGCACCTCCAGGAAGGGTGGGAGAGAGCTCTCGAGAGCTACCACTGCCAATCATTGTAGACAGTACTCAGCTAGATGGATCAGTGTAAGGCAGCTTCCTGCTCTGCAGTAAAGGCTAGCGGGGTATAAGGCAGAGAGACCAAAGTAGGCGGAACAGAAATGTGGAGAAATGAATCTAAGACTGGAAAAATGAGAAACAGGGAGAAACCAAATGTGACACATCCATCCATCCCCTGTATGCCACTGTTCAGGACAACTGTAGACCTTAAATAGGATTTACTGTAGGAGGTGAGGCACAGGTAGCTGCAGAGGGAGAGGAAGGGACAGGAAACTTCCCTTCTGTGAACTTCCTTAAGTTAACATTTCAGGATCCAAGCCATTGTCTCTTGATTATATGAGCTTCTTGTTCCCAGAGTGATTTCTAGGCCATTAGTCTAGTTGTCTTGCTGAGCCTTTAAAGATAGAGAAGGGGCTGGTGTGGTCCAGTCCAACTCAGGTTCAGCTGAGCTTTCCAAGACTGGCTGTGTTAGTTTTAGAACGTGCTTCGAAGGCAAAGTTGCTAGCATTTGCTGTGAGATGGATGTCACTGTGGAGACAGGATGAAAAGAGATGTCTCAGGGACCATCTGGTCCAAATGTATGGGATTAGTTTCTTTTGTTGCAGACAATGTGGACAAGATGCTTCGATAGCATCTTTTTGGGGGTGAATGCTGCCTTTCTTTCTTTCTCCTCCTTTTTGGTAGAGTTGAAGCATAAAGGTTGGAACAATGATTTCCATGCCAATTAGGAGCTCAGCGATGTTTACTGAGGAGATGACTCATTTTATTGCCCAATATGTTTCTTTTAGTAAAAGGTTCAGGACTCTGGACGTTCTCCCTAGGAAGGCTGGTCGGGGCTTGTTTGTCATGGTTCTGTACAGCCTAAGGCGCTACCTGCATTAAGCAGGCTCCTGGAAGGGTTTGCACAAGTTTTATGGCTGGTTTAATGGCCTACCTCGGGTGCTCTTCAAGCAGGGCTCTTAATCTGACTCTCATTATAGCTCGACTGCATGAAATGATATGAAGCTCCAAGCTAGATGAATAGGTACTACATCTGCAAAATGAGCACTGTATTGAACTCTGGTCTTCCCTCTAGTACCGCACAACGAAGCTGTAGAGATGACTTATGAGGCAATTCGACTATATTAATTTAGATGACATGCTCTTCCTTCAGAAATAGCCAAGGCACTCTTCTGCCCACACTGCAAGTACATCTTGCTGATTCAGCAGAAGAACTGCTCTTCATTTCTCTGCCATAAATTTTATGCAGCAGGCAGTAACACACACAGGGTCAAGGTTAATGTTGGTTTTTAAAACCAGGAGTTATGTTGTCATGTTGTATTGACCTTTTGGTGGTTGTTGGGGGTTAAGAGCATTAATTGCTCATGTATCATGCTATTTCAATTAAGGACAAGTTTTCTAGCAAACTAAAAGTAATGCACAGGCTAGGGGAAAAAACGTCTCAACCTAGAAGTGTGGAAGATGCTTTAAAACAGTGGTGGGAACTTCTGGCCCATGAACCAAATCAGGCCCCGCATTAGGCTGTCTCCCCAAACTATGCCCACCTACTCCACACATCATATGTGAGATCAGGTGTGGGGCAGGTAGACTTGCAGCTATAAAGGAACAATGGGGAGCTTTAAAGGGAACTCCTGATTGTTCCTTAACAAATAAGGCTTGCTGTCAGTGCCGATCAGTGGTGATAGCAAGCCTCACTAGGATTGGTTGTGCTATGGAGCTCCCAGTCATGAACTCCATAGCTCAGTTGATTCCTACCCAAAGTGACATAGCTTCCAATTGTCCCGATTTTACAGGGATAGCCCCAGAATTATGAAAGCCACCCCAGCTTCTGATTTGATCCCAGAATGTCCCTATTTCCCCCTACCAGTGTTACCGCTGCTAAGCTTGGGGAGGAGGATAAGCTGGTGATTGTTCTGAGCAGTTGTGATGGCTGTTTAACTTATTGGTTGAATGGGGGGGGGGAATTAATGGGGGGAATGCTAATCCCCACCACATTCCTAATGAAAATACCCTACTTCCTGTGAAGCTGCTGTTTTGCTCAAAAGCAGAATTGTGTGCGTTCAAAGAGTTTCACATACATTATCCAGTCTTCACAATAATCCTGCATTGCAGATGGTGTGGGAGAGCTGGGGGCCGAACTAGGATTGCATGAATGTAATAAACATTTTTTAAAAAATGTTAATAGCAGCCTCCCTCCCCCCCCACAACACCAGGACCTAAGGGGATGGGATGGGAGCAGTTTAACACTTTCCTCTTCTGTGAACCCAATAAAAATTTCTCCCTACCCCTGAAACTGCTGTTTGTATTGGAAGATAACTCTCCATGCCTGGAACTGCAATAACAGCTGCCATTATGTAGGTTTTTTAAAAAATTGCAATTAACACCCTGAGGCTAAGAATAGGGGCTTGCCTGCCACTGTTCAGAGCTGAAGTTAGACTTGAGGCAGAGGATCTTCTGCCTCATATTCTTAAGGCTCAATTAAACATGATCTGGGAGATAATGTGAACAGCCTCTCCCATGCTTGCTTTTTCCTACTTCAAAGCAGCATGTAGGGTTGGTTATGGGACTGGAGAAGCAGTGCCTAGAGACGAGTTAACACTTTCCAACTGCATAACTTCCCGTATCTGAATAGTTACTATTTGTCGGGGGTGGGGTGGGGGAAGAGACACATGCTCCATATAGAATCTTACAGGTTGGCATATTGGAACAAGGGTATGATATCCAAATATCAGCTTCAGTGTGTGTGTGTGTGTGTGTGTGTGTGTATGTGGGATTGGCATAAAAAAATTAGCAGGCCCAGCTGGCTCCTTTGGAGTACGAAGTCAAGTAAATCCTGAGCAATGATTATCTCCTGCCTCAACTCTAGTTTGGTCTTTCAGTGCTATGTCGGCCTTTGGCATAGTGTATTTCTCTCCACCTCCAACAATTATATGTGCTACATTTCTGAGGAAACTTGTCACAGTGCAAAAGCTAACCTGTCTGCTACTTTGTCATAGGCTGAGGGTGAGCTCTCGGGGTTAAAAGCTATGATGAAGGTATATTGCCTTGCTCCACCAAGTGCATTGCTTCAAGGAATAATGAGAAGAGTGGCGCATGAAGGCCACCGTGCCTGAAAATTGTACCTTTCTCACAGAGCACAGGCTGATGGAGATAATCACTTTAAATCTATAATTTCTTCCTATGTTGGGAATATGTGTCTGGTACACCTGTTTCAATTGATTTTTCCCTTTTTATTAGACATTCCGGTAAGAGATCACCTCTCCTACTGTCACTACATGTGGCTTATCTCTCTGTCTAGTTTTATAACGGCATGTTCTCTCTGATGTGTTCTTCAAACCTGTACTTTGAGGACAGTAAAGTATCCCAAAGGTTTAAAATTCTAACTGTAACACAGATGTCCTATTTAGTTGTTCTGCTGTGTTTTCAGCCAGAAAATTATGCACTGAAAATCAGAACTGTGACTTCAAATACTATAATGTAAAATGGTGCACACCATTTGTGAGGAATAATACTACCAATCTCATTCATTTCGATGTAAGATTGCTCCATGACAAAGGGGTCTGGAGTATGAACCATATACCTGGCTTAATGATCTACTATGTGCTATGTGTGCTAAGACCTCAGAGCACCCTTTGTGAGCAGAATGCAATGAGAGTATTCAGCAGCCACCCATATGACTTGATAGGAAGTTAAGAAGCCTCTGGGTTGTGTAGGGCTTGTATAAATACTAGCAGTCTGTATTTCTACCTTTGCCTGGTCAATAAAGCAACGCATTCTGTTCTGTCCAGTTCAGGCTGCCCCGTTTGGTCACTCTTAGCCCAGTGCTCCACTCATGACATGTCCAAGTCGAATACATGTTCATGGAAATGGGAGCAGGCTGAATGTGTGTGTGTTGCCTGTGTATAACTGTATACACAAAGGGCTGTCTGTGCATTGTACACAATGGAGAATGTGGGAAAAGCAAGGCTCCCAATGATGGGAAGAGAACCATGAATGTATACATTTTTATATGCAAAGGCTGCACACAGACAGTTGAGGGCCAACCCTAGGCCTGTGGAAGATTCCTGCTTCTCCTATCACCCCTTTGTGTAGGATTCCCTTCGCCTTTGACTGGACTCAACCATCTAGGGGTCCTTTACTCTTTTTTACCTATGTGATGAATGCACTGGCTTAGCTTATTCCTTAACTTCTACTGCTACCATTTCTGGTTTTATTTATTTTTTAAAATACAGGTACCCTTGTGAGGTTTCAGGCATGAGAAAGACCAGAAGATTTATTTAAAGTGGACCAAATCTAATATTATTTAATCATTTGAAATTTATGTACCACATAAGATTCATATTACTTAGCAGGTTGTATATTAAAAGTAGGTTTTGTTCAGTGCTCGCTTCCTATATGCTCGAGATGTTGCTGAAACCGTAAGGAAATGTCTGTTGCCCTGAGATATGTCAATTTTGTAACCTATACTATTAGCCAGTTTCCCTTATCCTAACTTGTTCAGATGTTTAAGCCTGAAGCTTTCCTTCTGGTCAGGGTCACACTGGTGAAGATGCAGCACAGAAGAGGCTTCATCAGTTGCAGATCCCTGGAGACACCAGCGCTTCTTGAGCTCAGCTGCTCAAGGCTGATGGGGACAGCTTTTGCTTTGTTTAATGCTTGCTTCAGAATTTTCTCTCTCCCTGGAACTTGCATTCTCAGATTCTGCCATAGTAATTTCAGCTCTCTTGTGTTTCTTCTGCCGCCTTCTTTTCCTCTGGATAGCCACTGCTTGCTGCCTTTCTGTTGCCTCCTCTGACTCCTTTCTTCTTCCTTATGTATGTCTTCTCCTCTGGGTTTTCCTCCACACTCTCTTCCCAAGGCTCCTTGACCCCAACCAGTGACTGACTCAGACAGTGTTATGCCTCGCCTTTTGTTTCCTCCAGCTAGACCCCTGCAACAATTTTAAAGTTAAACTCTGACAGACGGTTAACTCATTGGCCTATACTTATTTTATTGTACTTATTTCATTTATGAATCACTTACCCAAAAATATTGGCTGTAAGTCCCAGAAGACCTGATCCCTGCATTGCAGGCCTTTCCCTACTTGGCCTGGCAGGGCATGGTCCTGATTGACTCCAACTACAAAAGCTCAGGGGTGCCCAAACTTTTTTCAAAGAGGGCCAGATTTGATTAAGTGAACATGCGTGAGGGCCAACCAAAGTTGTTGAACTTTTTTTAGGATTGAAGTTGCTGCAACATGTGCTTGACACAATAATAGTGCATTCACGGTGGATTTAGATTGCTTTTGTTTGTTTTCTGATGCTGACCCAATGACAACAGATTAGTACTGTCTGGAGGAGCTATAGTGCAACAAAAGCATAACAAAAACAAACCAGAATAATTGTGGTATAAAACAATGGGAGATTTCAGCAGGAAATTATAGGACAGGACGTGCACTGGTTGAAATTGAAGAGGTGCAACTACCCCAAAACGTTTGCAGGTAGAAACAGTGCTAAAAGCAAGATCACATGTGACTGTCCCGATAGCAACCTGAGTGTAATTCATCATGAATACAAGGGACATCTGCCAGGGCCCATAGACTTGGTTCATATAAATTGACAATATGTTCAGCCTGTGTCCTGAACCCCTGACCTACCTGGCATCAAGTCACTATGTCAAGTCCAAAGTTTGGAGGTCAAGCCACATAAGCAAAGTCCAAAATCCAAAGTCCAAAGGTCAGGAAACACAGTCCAGGGTCAACCCAAGTAGCCAAGTCCAGCAGTCAGAACACAGTCAAGAGTCAAACCCAAAGCCCTGTCCCATAGAGGTCCTGGAGCATCCTAGCCAAGAGCCACCAACATGGGCAGATGAGCAGACACAGCAGCACCACAGCTCTGCTTCCCTTTTGTACTCTGCATACTAATTGCAGCATCTGGGCTTGATGAGGCATGTGAGGAATCACACAACTCATCTCAGAGCTAGAGAGTCCCATCTGGCCTGCTAGGGAGCTGGGCTGTGGACCCTTGTCTGCCTCACTCAGCCTCCTAGAGCTCCCCACCTGCTCTTGTCCATGCCTCAGAACCTGGTGTGTTTGTGGAGACAAGGGGGGGGGGGTCCTCTGGCTCTGCTGATGGATCCTGCTGTTCTGGTCCCTGTGCACTGACCTCCATCCCCTTGCCATCCTCTGTCACCCTGTGAGTACTTTATTATTATTATTTTCACCAAAGAAAAACGCACAAAAAGAAAACGCAAACAAAACAAAACAAAAAACTTACAAACATCACATACAAAATTCACATTTGTTTTCCAACACATCCCAAAAATTATTGTTGCACCAAATATTATAAATTCCCTAGTGACCCCCACTCCCCCTCACCCGTGTGTGATTTCAATACTTTATTTCTTCCGTTTATTGTTGTTATTACCCTTTAATAGTTAATCATCTTAATCTATTATTCTTTTCTTACTCATCCCTGCATGTCACCCTGTGAGTACTTCTCTCCCCATCCCCTGCTTGCCCTGGTGTGTCCCAGTCCTGACTACATCCCTCGCCAGGATCCTCTTCCTCCTCCCCATCATCCTGCCAGTTCATGACGATGTACTGATGGTTTATTTTTGATATTACTAATCAGCAGAACAATATTATGCGTTGATAAATACACTCCCCTCTCCCAGAAAAAAGTTACATGGCTTGGAGACATAAAAGCAACATGCCTGCATGAGATGAATGGGTGGGATTCAATATTAAGCCATGATGTGTGCAAGCATTTCAGCTTGACAGATGAAATGATCCCCCCTCCTCCCCCGGTGTGCTGTCCTGGGAGTTCTCCTGACGTCCCAGAGTCAATTTTGGTGGGGTGGGGAAGAGAGGGTGCAAAGCCCCATTATGCAACCATAAGTCCCCATGCAGGATTTCCACTGATGGGACTTGTTAGGTGAATCCTGCCCTATACATCTAAAAGCATTTAATATGTATTCCCTAGACAGTGATGGCTAACCTTGACACCCCAGATGTTTTGGAACTACAACTCCCATCATCCCTAGCTAACAGGATCAGTGGTCAGGGATGATGGGAGTTGTAGTCCCAAAACATCTGGAGTGTCAAGGTTAGCCATCACTGCCCTAGAAGAACTCATGCCTTAATAACCTGACCTTAAACATCCTCTTAGCAGTTTACCTTTCTGTTGTCTCAATGACAGGAGCAGTAAACAGAAACTTAAAAGATTTAACTTTCTACCTGTCAGATGCTCCTAAAGTACAAGACTAGCCTTATCTAGATTCTTCATGCCTCCATGCCTTTTTCCTGTACACCTGCAAAGGTTGCAAAAGTGATGGCTTACAAACTTGGCTTCATGTTTCTCACCCCTGCAGGCAACCTGTCTGTCATGGGGTACATGACTTGAGACAGAGGGCTCACAGGAAAGGATGATTCATTGCTCATTGAGGGCTGGCTGGCAATCTAACATCACAGGGACACTGGTAGCAAGAATGAGTTACTGCCACCAGGCCGTACAGTTCAGAAGATGACACACTGAGAGCACAGCCTTTTAATTAATTAGGTGCTCCCTCAATGAGTAAAGACTACTTTACCAGGTTCCTGAAAGCCACACTAATAATGGCCATTGTTTGTATAGAACACTTGAAAAGTTCCAGGTGTGTGTGTATATATAATACAGTATAATATAATAATTTTAGAAATATTTATAATGGACCTATAAAATAGGTCAGTGTTGTTATTTCTAGCCATCTCCAACATGATACCCTCCAGGCATTTGGGACTAGAACTCTCATCTGCCTCAGCCAGAATGATAGGAGTTGTCATTCAGAATTATTGATGACAATGGAGGCTGGTCTAGTCAGGCAAATGGAGTCCTATCCAACTAACCTCAGTCTGTGCTCAGCTAACCCCGCTTCTGCATTTCTCCTTAATTACAACTAATTCAGAGGTTGGCCTTAGCCATCTGTTTCTTCCTCCTTAGTCTCTTCTTTGCCTTTGTAGAACTCAGCTGGGAGGAGGATGAGGACAAAGTTAGAATTTGCTGGCTCTGCCTGACATCACCTCTGACTCCACCTACTGTTGGCCTCTCAACTTTCCACCTTACCATTCCCAAGTGGCATCGGCCACCACTACATCTGAAGGGTGCCATGTTGGCTACCCTGGTCTACATATTGCAGTAGTAGGCATACATAAGATTAGGTAGTGATTTAAATTTTAGCTACATATGTTAATTGATCTGTTGCACCAAAAACATGAAATGCAATATTGCATATACTGACTCAAAGGCATGGATGTTTTTTCATCTTGAGCAAATGGGACTGTACTCTCCCACAACCCCCTGCAGGACCAGAGCCCCCGCTCTCTATCCCCCAGCCCAAATAATCAGATCACTCACTCAATCTCTCTGGGGTCCAGTCTCAGTTTCTGTCTCCTATATCCTATCAGCTGCAAACCTCCACATGCTTGAACTTAATCAGCAAACCACTGTGTGTTAAGTAGGTTCCACCTTGGTCTCTAGGGGACGGAGGACCATTTTTTAAAAAAGCATCCCCTATTGTACAAGTCTAGGGAGGGCATCAGGACTGAACACTCCTCTATTAACCCTCTCCCTCTCCCTGATTGTTTACAGGTAGTCCAGCAATTGCCATTACCATGGTCAATAAACAGGTCATCTAGAAGTGACCAAAGGATGTGTAGCTGACATGGAGTTAGAACAAAGTACCTGCCAGCTCACACACCACAAGCCATTATGCTATATCCCTTCGCCTTTTGAATGTGGCTGTTTCTTAAAGAAGAGAAGCATATGATAAAACGTCTCTCCGCAAAAGGGAAATAACAGAAGGCTGATCAGACTGTCTCATAATTCCCCAGTGGTAGATCGACTAGAGATGTGTGCTGTTTGTTCTGTAGCAGCTTAAATGAGAAGAAAGAAGGAATGCGGCATATGTAGGGGTACAGCACAAAAGCTGGCTTGCAGTGCTACTACTTGCTAAGTAGTCCCTATTGATTCCAGCACTGTACTAGATGTCCTAAAGGTAGCGAGGAAGATGGACACAGAATACCAAAGAGGAAAAAAGCAAAGCAGCAGCAAGAGCAAAAATGGAACAGTGATTGACAAACACAATTATGTGAATCATTATCAGTGTGAAAGAGACTTTACTGGGCCGAGGTGCGGGGAGACACTGCTATCCCTTCATCAGGTATTAGGCACACGTCTAACTCTGCTCAAAGACATCTATGTGGTTCCTTGTTCATGCTAATGCAAGGATGCCTGGTGGCTCCACTCCTAGTAATATTTATGCCCTAGTAACCTCAAGGTTAGGTTACTGCAATGCATTATAAGCAGGGCTGCCTCTGAAGACAGTTCGGAAACTTCAGGTGGTTCAGAATTCAGCGGCAAGGCGGTTTGAGCATATTACATCAATCCTGATCCAACTGCACTGGCTACCAATTAGTTTCCAGGCCCAATTCAAAGTGCTGGTTTTGACCTATAAAGCCTTAAATGGCTCAGAACCACAATATCTCAGACCCTGAGATCATCTTCTGAGGCCCTCCTTCATGTGCTCCCTCCTTGAGAGGTTCAGAGGGTGGCAACACGAGAACGGGCCTTCTCTGCAGTGGCTCCCCTTCTGTGGAATGCTCTCCCCAGGGAAGTTCGCCTGGCGCCTTCATTATACACCTTTAGGCACCAGGCTAAAACGTTCCTTTTTAACCAGGCCTTTGGTTGATCTGATCAACATCCTATACCCTTTTAAAACATGGCTCTTTTTGGAGGGTATAATTGGGTTATTGTTTTTATTTTTATTTTATTGTATATTGTGATCTTTTTTGTGAACTGCCCTGAGACCTCCAGGGATAGGGCAATATATAAATTCAAAAAATAAATATAATATAATATAATATAATATAATATAATATAATATAATATAATAATCCCTCTTTTATAAGATTCATGCATGAAGGCTGCTAAAATATATTTGAATTTAAGGTGCTAGGAATTTGGAGACTTATCTTTCATAGTGGACTCTTTTTCAGGACTGCTGCCTCTGTGTTTTTGCCTCTGCTGAGAGCTACACCAACACAAGAATTGGAGGGGGAAAGTACAATTTAAATGTTTTATGATGTAGCAAGCAATGCTAAGGGTCACAATGATGGATCTGAAGTTCATGTACTGAACCTCCCCCTCACAATGACCTAGAAATACATAATGCCAACTTTGAGTGTTATCCTAGTTTTGCATTCATTTCAGATTTACAGGCAATGCCCCAGAAATGTGTCCTCTTCTGTGCCATATGCCTAAGACTAGCAGAATGCCACTGGTATTAAGCACTACAGGAAATAAGTAGAAACGTATTTGTGATCTATGTGTCTGTGGATGTATCAGTGCTCGTCTTGTGCCCCTGGCCTCCATTATAGCATTATGGCTTGTGCACATCGATCACATTCCATTATTCCTTTATCGCTCTGTCAGCAACAATTTAACCTTTAGCATTCCTCATACACAGTTTATATGGTAAATATATCTGAATGACACAACAAGGGATGTATACACAGATTTAAAACCCATATAATGGAAGGACATATAATCGTTGAGAGGCTCTCATTCAATGCATTTAGGTTGTTTTTGTTTTCTTAAAGGCATCCAGCTATAACTGTGTTTTAAACCGCTAATTCTAGCTTACTAGAAATACTTGTGAACTGATGCAAGAGATGCATATTGTCTAAAGGAATAATTTATAGACTTTAATTGTATGAAAGAGGCCTTTGCTTCAAAGAGCTCATCAACAATCTGTCCTTCCTCTTTTATCAGTAAGCAAAGGAGAGAGCAAAAAACAGATGGAATGTCCCTTAGTGCCAGTCATATATGTGCATGAAATATAGTCCAATCTACTTCCACTGTGTTATGTCTAGAACAACACAAGATCAGAAAAGGGATAGGCGAAGGACAAGATGAATGACTGCCTCTTGAATGAATGAGATGCACTTTTGACTTGGAATTGGTGCTGTGCTGTTAAACTTTAGATAGGCTTTGCCAATGTCATGGGGATATGGCAGTGGCGCAAGTGATTACTGGGGCCACCTCACCCGTAATGCCTAAACTGAGCTCCTTGGAGAAAAGGTGGTATATAAATGTAATAAAGAAAAGAGAACGAAGAAGTCTAAATGTTCTCTCTCTCTCAAGTTCCAAATCATAAGAACAAAAATATATAAGAGCACTGCTGGATCAGACCCAAGGCCTTGCTGGTCTAACATCTTTCCCCCCAGAGTAGCCAAGCAGACCTCTATAGAAAACTTGCAAGTATTTGCAAAAGTCCCAGACTGTCTATCTGGAAAAAAGAAAAAAGAAAAAGAAAATAGAAAACAACTCTAAAATGCTGCTTTGTTTACATGTGACTCCTGATTGGTTTTTTAAAATTGTGTAATAATGTTTGCGATAAATGTTAGAAATATCCACAACCCAAAGCTAACTGCTCCATATTTGGTGGATTTGTTGTCGAATTACATTTTTGGGGGATGGGGTGGGGGGGATGTAATTTGTACAATTGGAGGAGGGATGGAGTGAGGTCATCTGTACAATTGTTTCCCCCATGGCTTTTTTTCAGCCAGAACTCACCAGAACTCAGTTCTGGAACCTCTCAGGTAGGTGTCATTGCCATTATAAGAGAACAAGGGAGGTGTTCATGGTGAGTTCCAGCACCTCTTTTTCTAGAAAAATAGCACCGGTTTCCCTGTTAGCATGTATAGTGTCAGTTAATTTTAGGATTTGGAGGAGGCGCTAAAAATGAAGCACCACCCTGTGATAGTTTGGGTTAATCTTGTTTTGGTTATGGGAAAATGGCCTTTGGCATAAAAGCACAGGTCATTGAACAGCCAAAAATAAACAGTGCCCAGCTGAGATGATATAAAAGAAAAAAGAAAAAAGGATGGGACTATCAGACAGCTAGGCCCACTCTAATGATTTTACGAAGAGCAAATATAATTTGAATGTTAATTTATACAAATTTGCCTCATTGTAATGTGTTACTTAAGGGTGTGTTTGTATTTGCATTTGGCTTGTTATTTTGTTAGATCGAAACTGCCCCCTTCTATACAGCAACACAGGCATCTGCCCCACTGAACTTAGTTGGGTTTAATTCCAAGTAAGCATATTTAGTATCAGGTTGAATATTACAGTTTTTTTGTTCATACACACAGTTGGTCGCAGCAGCACCTTTTTGTGTTCCCCCTTCCCAAATAGTTTTTCTAAGCATTTCCATTTATTTATTTATTTATTTATTTGCCAATAGGGGTTCTTTCTGGAATTGAAGTCCACCAGGAGATTGTGTCCCACACTGACTGTTGACAATTTATTTAGACAAAACTTTTAAAATATTTAATACTTTATTGTTGCAATGAGAGGACCGATAGTTTTATTTCAGTCAGTAGTATAAATATGGCATCTTGACTAATCACAAGCTCATTTTAAATTGACGTTTTTGCATACTCTCAGAAGAAAAGTATTGCCAGTTAGAATGTGTTTCCGGAAAGACCATCTCAAATATATTAAAGTTTTCCACATATTTATGGTTTGCCTTTTATTTTTGTATGTTTGTCTTCAGCTAAAGTCTGGTTCAAAATCTGCACATTCTTTCTCTCTCTTCTCTTTAAAATGAAAGATACTGACATTTTGGTCTCCTCTGTTCCACATTTTTATGATACTGTTGACCACAAGGTGGCATCATTGGTACAGCTGTAGCCTTAAAGATTTCTACAATCTCACCCGAGGTTCTTTGCCAAGAAAGTTGAGAGGGCATCGACCTTAATAGACTTTACAAAGTACCTCTCCTGCTTAGAAAGCTATTGCATGAGATAGTCCTTGCCCTTGGGATATCTCATATGAAATAACTATCTTGCTATACATCCTGTGTAAGCCAATCTGGAAATCTTTTTGGCTAATGTGTGTGGGGTTATAAATCCTTTAAATACATGCATACACACATGCAGTCATGACCAAACCAAATGCACCCAACCAGTTATTTCTGCGTTGACATGAGAGGCTCAGTTAGCCTTCTGTTTTCCTGCCTTGTTGGAATGCAATAAATGGATGGTGGACTTTCTAGTTTTTGTATAGTAAAGTCTGTGCACACTTGTTCTGATGAGATTAAATAATTCATTCCTGTTGTAATGCCAACATTGCATCAAGACACCACATCTCTACTCAGGAACTGTTCCATTTGGCCAATAGAAGATATATTATGAATTGCATATACAGTGGTACCTTGGGTTACAGATGCTTCAGGTTACAGGCTCCGCTAACCCAGAAATAGTACCTCGGGTTAAGAACTTTGCTTCAGGATGAGAACAGAAATCGTGCGGCAGCAGCAGGAGGCCCCATTAGCTAAAGTGGTACCTCAGGCTAAGAACAGTTTCTGGTTAAGAACGGACCTCCAGAACGAATTAAGTTCTTAACCTGAGGTACCACTGTACAGGAGAATGATTTCTTGATAGGATGACATATATTATGGGGATTCCAGTTAATGAGAGTTGAAGCTCACTGACACTGAGAAGAAAACAGCAGAAATTAAGGTTTGTATCCTGCTTCTATCAGTAGAATGGCAAGGGAAGCCATTTACAGAAGTTTTTCCTTCCTTTGCAGGCTCCACTCCCCTTAAATCAGCTATGAGGTGTCCCTCAACCTTCTGGAGCAGATTCAGGCTGTGGGGATGAGATTCATGTGTGTGCCAAAAAATTCTTTCCTCTCTGTTCTGCTTTCAGAAGCCTTAACACCAGTTGAGTGGCACTGCTGTATACAACAAATAACAAGTGTGAAGACCATACTGAAATTACAAAGATTATATATATTCCTCAATATGACACAGGTGAACAAGAACTATTACAGGAAAGTCCAGTGTGGTGTAGTGGTTAAGAGCGGTAGACTTGTAATCTGGTGAATCGGGTTCGCATCTCCGCTCCTCCACATGCAGCTGCTGGGTGACCTTGGGCTAGTCACACTTCTTTGAAGCCTCTCAGCCCCACTCACCTCACAGAGTGTTTGTTGTGGGGGAGGAAGGGAAAGGAGAATGTTAGCCGCTTTGAGACTCCTTCGGGAAGTGATAAAGTGGGATATCAAATCCAAACCTCCTCCTCCTCCTCCTCCTCCTCCTCCTCCTCTTCCTCCTCTTCTTCTTCTTCTTCTTCTTCTTCTTCTTCTTCTTCTTTCTTAAAATCAAAAGGAGAGTCGCAAACTAGTGCTGTCTTCAGATTTTCACCGCTCCTTCCCATTTGACTTAGGATCCAAGGTCCCAAACATACCAAAAGACAAATGTGAAAAATGGGTCATTAAGAGAGAAGGGCCACAGAGTTGGAAGAAGGAAGCAGCAAAACCATCGCACGCCGTTTTAGATAAATGACCAGCAATTGTGTTGCTAGAGGAAACGAGTGGGGCACAGCTGTCAATGGTGTCTCTGAGGAGGCCTGGCTTTCTGGTTTTTGCTTTTGGTTGAAATGCATAGCTCAGAAGGAAATGGCTCAGAAGTTCTAGCATAGAAATGGCTAGAATAGAATGGGCCACAAGCAGTGATGTAGAATGAACTGCTGTGCCAACTCACAGTTGTACACAGTGACATTATGCTGGCATTAAAGACAAGCAATGCAATGCAATGTAGTCCCTGAAATATTGGCAACCGTTGGAGACTATTGTTGTATTCTATGAACCCCAAGTTTGTGTTTTAAGAAGTTTGTCCTGGGCGGGATTCAGTAGTTGAAGGAGGAAATGGGAGGAGTAGAGCAAAATAGGCACTGGGGCCAGAAGCATGAGGCTGCAGCCCCTTCTACTTCACTCTAATAATGCATGAAAACAAGCTAAATTGGCCACCTTATCTCACATTATACCCCCCCCCCCAGTGGCTGGAGGCAAATGATACATAAGGTAAAATTCTTATTGTCTGATGGCTAGAAGGCCACCTACCTTTTAAAACCTCTGACAGGCTATTGAAGAGTGCAAACCAAACTATTTTCACTGCAGTGGCAATGCTTCTCCACTATGGGGGAGCATAATGCAAAACTACTTGATAAGTAGCAGGGCTGTGAGATTTTGAGTCCTGCTCCATGAACAGAATCTGCCTTTGCAAGGAAGGATGCCAGTTCCCTCCTGCATCTAACATGATGCTCTGTGCCTCTCTCGCTGGACCCAAACTTTGTTTCTCAAACTTCCTGCTGCTTAATTAATAAACATGGCAACTAGATAGAAGCTGGCACAAGGCCTTATTCCCATTCAGCACATTGACATACAATTGTAGTGATTTAGATTTGGCACACAGTTCACCAAGCTAGTGACACAGTATTTGTGTGTGTGTGTGTGTGTGTGTGAGAGAGAGAGAGAGAGAGAGAGAGAGAGAGAGGAGTATAAAAAAATATTAAATTAAACAGGTTAATATGACTGCAGCATTTCACCCCCTGCTATCCCACAACCACAGTAAATCTGCCACCTGTTTATTTCCATAAAAATTCAATTACAGCACCACCAGTTTATTCTTCTTATGTGAGCAATTAACTGCTGGATGTTCTCGGATTAAAAAATATTCCTGCTCCCCCCCCCCTCTGGTGAAATTAGTTATTTTGTTGCTAACGTTTTGTGGACAGCTGAACCTCTGCTCAGTGGATTGACCTGCCTCGCCCAACGCTGTATAGTATAAAGGCAGGTTTCTACTTCAGGTCCTTGAAATGTCAGTCATTGAACCAAACTGGACAGACAAAGTTCCTAACCCAATTATTTTCCTGGCATTTGATACTTGTTTTTTCTGGATTAAAATTGTTTTAAATATTGCTTGATGATGTGAGGAAACATCTTTTTGCAATTGTGGTATAGCCCAGTTACTATTACCCTCTAAGTTTGACGCTCTTCTTTATACAGCGTTTTTGAGAAATTGTTAACTATCTAATCTTATCTATCTATCTATCTATCTATCATCTATCTACAGTATCTATCTATCATCTATCTATCATCAATCATCTATCTATCTATCATCTATATCTATCTATCATCTATATCTATCTATCTATCTATCTATCTATCTATCTATCTATCTATCTATCTATCTATCTATCTATCATCTATCTCTATCTCTATCTATCAATCATCTATCTATCTATCATCTATCTATCTATCTATCTATCTATCTATCTATCTATCTATGGGATTCAACAATGTCTGTCAACTGTAGCACAGACTATGTCAGCAAACCCCTTCTTTCCTTGCAGTGATGTCACAACTGGAAGAGGCAGGTGGGATGAATGTTGTTTGCAGCATCTATATTCAAAGGAGCATAGCGAATGCAATCAAATGGTGCCTCAATTTGTGCCCTTCTTGTGGCACGTAAGCGCACAGTGTGCCCCACCAGTTGCAGCAGCAACAAAGCAGGTTATCAGAAATAGCAGGAGATGATTTTTTCCTCCTTTGTTTTCTTTTTGCCACTGCAGCTATTAAACCCACACTATTTCATCCCAGCAGATTATATTCTTGGAATGTAATCAAAAGAAAGTTAAGCATCCCTATGCCCAACTGACATGAATGGAATCTATAGCTTGATACTAAATATAGGTACATGGAAGCAAATTCTCTTCCCACATATTTCCCACAGAGCAGGACAGCACAAGTCACTTCTGACACTGGACATCCTGAGTGGCAGGGAGATTCATGTCGTGGGAAGTAGGCTTGAAATAGGCCTCTTTCAGATAGCATTTCCTATCTCCACGGCTCTCCCACAGGGTCAAACAGCCTGTTTATGTTTGGGGAAAGATAAAGTACACTAACAACTTATTTTCTCCTTTTAACACGATTTCAAGTGCTCCTTCTGCAGTAGAAACTTTTTCAAGCAGACGCTATTTCACTCCAGCAGATTTCCAGATAGAAATGAAGTAAATTCTTTGTGTGTGGGCTCTCATGCCACAAATGGAACAACCCCCTAGCGCTGTTGTGTCATGTGCTGGAAATGTGGCATGATATTCACTAAAGGCAGGGCTTTATTTCCAGCCGGAACTGAGTTCCAGGACCTCTCAGGTGAGCGCTATTGCCATGAAGAGAGAACAAGGGTGCATTCATAGTGAGTTCCAGCACCTCTTTTTCTAGAAAAATAGCACTGACTAAAAGGAAGGAGTTAATAGCAAATCCGTGCGCAAACACACAGTTGGAAACGAACAAATCTGCTTGAGTTTGACCAACAAATGCAGGGTCTAATGGAGTCAGAAGGTGTGAAGGATCCGCCCTATAAAACGTGTTTCCATCTCAAATGTGGCAAAAGACCTTATAACACATCATTTAAGAAGGATGGAAGACAAATAAGCAGTTACAGGGATTTTAGCAGATAATTTCACGTAGAATGGATACTTCCTTAGTTTAGTGGCTTGTGAAGTTAGCGAGCATTGCTGGGACTGGGGTGGGGAGCAGGAGAGAAATTAAATTCCATTTTCATTAAAAGGCGAACTTGCCAAGTTTGTACCTTCTGAAACAATCCGGGAACTGAAACATAGCCATCCTTTGAAATTCCCACTTGAATCTCACACAGCAGTTCTCTAGCCAAGTAAGTCAAGTAACGGGTACAGAAGACTCAGTTTCCTTGGACATCGGCCTAGGCCTAGCCACCAACAAGGGGCTCACTGCTGACCTCCCTGGACTTGCTGCGCCTCACATTTGCTATTGTTATCTGCCTACCTATCCTCTGTAAGCAAGTGAGTAGTGACAGGATGAAAGACAGCGAGTGGCAGCACATTGTCCTTTCCCTTAGGGCTGCTGGTCTAACTCAAGGAAGGGCCAATTGAGGACATCTTTTTCCAAATGCTCCAAAATTTAGTGCCAGCACTGATTAGGATGAAACAATAGCTCATTACGTAGACATTGTTCACTCCAGAATAACACGATTCAGCTAATCAAAGATGCTGCCTTGGGGATGAGAACCCTCTCTCTGCTAACTCAGCTGCAAAGAAATCATAGCATCATAGAAACATGGAAGTGGGCAGGGACTTGCAGCTCATCTAATCCAAGTGTCCACTTGGTAGAGGCAATCCAGAGCTACAGCATCTCCAAGAGATGGCTGATCTACTTCTGCATGAAGGCAGAGGCAGAGTTTAGAGAGCATGGCTGGTTTGGTTGCACTGGGTGTGGAGCCTCGCTGGTGCTGCAGGGAACAGCAGAACTATGATTTAGAATGGAGCATGAGAGGCAGGGATGGGTGCTGAATTTTGGCATTGCACAGGATGCCGCTGAAATTGGAGGCCCCAAGTTCCACCACTGATGGAGATAGCCAACGAAGACTGTTAGCACACCTTCAGATAATTGGTTCCATTCTTGAACTGTTCTTACCATCAAGAAGCTTCTCCCAATGTTAAATTGAAATCTCCCCTCCTGGACTTTAAGGCTGTTATATATCACGTGGTCTGGAACTGCTATAACCATCCACATTTCTTTGTCTAGATTTTTTGTGATTTCCTCCCCTCCACCAAGGTACTTGGTTTTTCCATACATATCTAAATGGCACTGCATTTCAACAGTACTTCATTTCATCCCTTAGAACAAACTTTATAGGAGAAGAAATAGTGTGAACAGCATTTATACCCCTCTTCAGACTCTTTCCCTGCCACATGTCACACCATCATTTAACATTTTGCAGAATTTAAAGGTGCCATTTATATACCAAGCAAATAAACAAGTGAAAGTTGGAGAGATTTTTTTCCAGTGTCTGCCACTTAAGAAGGTATGTCCTGTTCTGCACTGCATGTTTTGTAATAAAGAGTACTACATTAACATTGTATGACTGCTGTCCCTCCTGGGATCTTCACAAAAAACTCCTGTAGATGTTTATCTCTTATGATGTTATCTCATTGAGCAGCTCTTTAAAATAAACTAAGTGTGGCTTATGTAGTTGTAGTGAGAATCTGCCTGGTGGCTATTTTGATGTAAACACCTTTGTGTCTAAACACTGATGGCTTAGGGATTCTGAATTTTGCATCTCCATAGGAAAATGCCAGATACAATTGTTCTTACCTTTTTGTTTATGCTACATCTGTTTTAAATCCTATTTACCACCCTTCTCTTTGGAGTTTAGGAAAGATGTTGCAAACATCTCTGACAGCCCCAGTAATGTGTTGGCCTAGAAAGTCTAACCCAGGCACTGTCACTCCTGGGTGAGAGATTAGCCCTGATTAGCAGAGTATTTCAGGGAAGAGAAAGACTGGATGAATCCTCCTAAGAAGTGCCTGCTGGATCAGCCAGGGGTCCATGTAATCCAGTATCCTATTCTCACAGAGACCAACCAGATGCATATGGGGAAGCCTGACTTCTAGAGTCTAGTTTAGGAATAATTCATTTGTACTGGATTATGTTCAAACAGGGACCATTGCTGCACCTTTTGCTGGGGGGTGGGCTTAAAGTGCTATTATTTAATTCATATAATGCTTATATGCCAAAGTGGCTTCTAAGCAGTTTACAACTATAAAATCCATCATAAAACTGACACATAATTAAAATACACAATAAAAATTTCTACCAGAGTAGAAAGCATCCTTAATTAAAATATACACTAAAACAAGCCAGTTAAAAAGCATGGCAATTAAAACAATTGGGAAACGGTTAAAACAATAAGATTAGCAGTTGTTCAAGGAAACTTGACAGGTGTTCTTTCAGGAGCCAGCGGTATGCCAGTACTAATGGGCCTCTCATATATTAGCAGGGAGGTTATTCCACAACACTGGTGCCACCAGTGAAAAGGCCACATCTATGTCACCACAAGCTGATAATCATTGGGCTGTGGCAAAGTGAATGGGTTTCATCTGCTGATCGTAATCCCCTTACTGGGCACTGGAGGGGAAGACAGCCTTTCAAGTAGTTTGGTCCAGAGTTACTTAGAACTTAGCAACACCTTAAAACTGGCATAGTGGCTAGTGCAGATCCGTCAGCACTGGTGTGATATGTGCTTGATAAGGAACACCACTTGGGCTGTAACAAGCTGTACTAGCTGCAAGGGAGGCCCCACACAGACCACATTATAATAGTCCAGACGTCAGGTTATGTCATGAACTGGCAGGACAATGGGAAGGAGAAAGAGGATCCTGGTGAGGGGACACACCAGGACAAGATGGGGATGGGTAAGTAGAGGTTGGTATAGGAAGTACCCACAGGTTGATAAGGGGATGAGGGTTGGTGCACAGGAACCAGAGGGGCAGAGCCCATCACCAGAGTCAGAGGGACCCCTGTCTCCACAAACACAGTGGGCTTTGAAGCATAGGGAACAGCAGACAGGGTACTCCAGGAGACTGAGGCAGGCAAGGGCCCACAGTCCAGCTCCTTAGCTGGCCAGCTGGGGCTTGCTAGCTCTGGGAGGAGGGGTGTGATTCCTCAGCTGGAGTAGGCTCATGACAGGTGAGGGTCACATGCCTCATCAAGCCCAGATGCTGCAATCAGTATGCAAAGTACAAAAGGGAAGCAGAGTTGCTGTGTCATGTCTGTTCAACAGTCCATGTTGATGGATCTTAGCTTGGATTCTCCAGGATCTCAGCAGGACTGTGCTTCGGTTTGGACTTTGGCCTTGTGGCTTGACCCTGGACTGGGGACTTGACATACTGACTTGCTGCCAGGTAGACCAAGTGTTCCACACAGGTTGCCAACATATAAGTCAAAGTGGCCAAATTATCCCTGTCCAGGACATGGTGCTGTTGATGCAATTATAATGTGTGAATTATGTGATCATATCGTCTTCTATGCTTGCCCAGCACAGGACTTTGCAAGTGACATTAATCACTGAATAGCGGTGCCTGCAAACCCTCTTTTATTCCAGCTACATCTTTACCTACCCCACACGCGCTGGATCAGAGCAAAGGTCTGTCTAGTCCAAGACTCTGTTCTCACAGTGACCAGCCAGATAGCAATGGGAAGCCCACAAGCAAGACCTGGGTGCAGTGGTACTTCTTCCACTTCTGATTCCTAGCAACTGATATTCAGAAATATACTGCCTTTTACATTGGCGGTAGAACATAACCATCATGACAAGTATCCATTGACAGGTTTATCCTCCACAAATTAGTCTAATCCCTTTTAAAACCATCCAAGTGGTGGCATCATTACATCTTATGGTGGCAAATTTCATAGTTTAACCACACAAAAGAAAACAGCTTTGCACCAGCCCAAGAAGAAATATTTCTAAAGCAATCTCCTCACCTCCAAATTCACAATGTGTGTCTGTGTGTGTATTTACTGTCCTGGGAACCTTCTCTTCTTATTTTCAAGCTTTCTCCTTGGCTCACTTCCTACACACGTTACTGCAACTGTTTTCCAGTTATTGTCTTCTTGCCAAATATGAGATCTTCTTGAGTGTTTGTTCTCTCAAGCTGCCTGCCTGGCTGCCTCTTGTGACACTACGAAGAAGTACTGCATGAGATGATGTTGTGCTTGCCCTATTCAAAGATTGTTCTCTTCAACTTGCAGACACCTAAGCAGTGTGGGTAAGACTGCCATAGAACTCAGGCACGGTTGGTGAATGACCTTTATGTACTTTGATCCAAGCAGAATTTAGAACTGTATTTTGTGTTAACCTGCTTAATTTTTATCTCTCTGTTCAAAGAAACCTATCTTACAAAATATCAGCATGACGTTATAGCCTTTACTGGTTATAGCACTGAAACACGAACCAGATTGAAAAGAAGACAAACCAGTTACCTCATTATGGTATTAGTGAAGTAATGCAACTCAACAGATGCTGGGGTCAAATTGTAATCTAATGGCACCTAGGTAGCATACGGTACTGTTTCTACTCCCACCAAACTTTAAAATAGTTACAGATGTGTTCCGGGGGTCTTTTCTGCTACCAAAGACCACTTACTCTGTCCTCCAGGTGTAATAAAAATGTCTAGCCAATCTAGTTAATGTGGAACAACATGTAATAGTATTTATGACCAAGAAGGGTGACCAATATGGTAGTGACTATAGTTTTGTACTCTACTTAAAAAGGGGGTTGTGTGCAGTGCTATTTTTCTAGAAAAAGAGGTGCCGGAACTCACCATGAACACCTCTCTTGCTCTCTTATCATGGCAATGATGCCCATCTGAGAGTTGCCAGAACTGAATTCTGGTGAATTTCAGCTGAAAAAAGCCCTGGTTGTGTGAGATTTTGAAGAGAGCCAATGGTGTGTGGCTGGCAGGCTTACATGCATGGTGGCTGGTCAGCAGAGACACAGAATCACTTACTCTTCATGTACATTCCTTGTTACTTCATAGCAATAACCACAATCCAATGGACAATTGGGTTTGTTGATTTCAGTGAGACAGACACGCCTACCATTTCCTTATGAGTCACACTGAGTAAGTCCATGAGACTTCCACAATTTTAAGTTTGTACAGTTGCGCTCTCCGTTGTTGTCCTTAGGTACTGCATAGTCCTTGGCTCTCTCCAGTAAGAAGTATTAGGCATTCAATGCCCTCCCTTCCCTTTTAAAAAATAAATTCATCTGCATCTTGCATGTTGCTTTTGGTGGTATTCCATCCAAAGGATTAACTAGATTTGCAACTGCTTTGCTTTAGCAATGCTGTGGCGCCAGGTGCTTCACCGTGCCTGACACTGTGATCGTGATGGATACATGCTGTTGCTATTCTGTGAAACTTGAAATGCACAACTGTATAATATGCAATCAACAGAGGGTTGACAAACCAGAAAATTAAAAAGCATGTGTTTGATTGAGTTACAATATCATATTAATGTACTAGGGGTGTACAGTGGAATCAGATGAAGCCTGAATTGAAGTGGAACGTTTTGGAGCTTCTCTGAGCCAAAGTGGGATCTTTCCAAACTGCCCAGAACTAAAGCCTCTGAAGCAATTCAAGATGCTTTGGAGATTTGGATGCTAGGCAAAAAAATAATAATACTGCAGACAGTGTGTCTGAAAAAAAAATGAAACATTTTGTCCCAAGTTTATCATACTGTATAAGGAAAATGCCAAGGCGAAGAAAGGGGTGAAGGACAGCTTGTTTGTGACTAACAGAACTAGCTTGTAATCAGTGGGGATGCCTTTACCCAAGTTCTCCAGCCACAGGGCTTTGGGAGAGGGATGTTGAAGTAATGTATGTCCTTGTTCTTGTCTGTTCTGTGCTCTTTGCTAATTCTACTTGTGGCGCTTGCTTGGAAAATGCTGGATGTTCAAGTCCTTCTGCCTCTATGCCACATGCTAGGGGCGCTATCTGGTGTGGGGGGAGGTTCGATGGGCCTTAGGCCCCTCTAAAATTTTCAAGGAGGAGGCCGGGCCCCTTCAATGTCCCATGGCAACGTGTGCACACTGTGCATGAATGGTCCACAACATGCTCATGTGATTCGGGCACATAATATGATGTGCTGGCGTCATGTGCAAAAGCAGCACAGCATGCACGCGGCAAGTCAGCACATTGTGTGGCATGTGAGTGACATGTCACACATGTGATATGAGCATGTCACGCAGCACTGGATGCCTTAATTGTGAGGGCAAGTCAGCATACCTGCCCTATGCCAACACATTCCCCACCTCTCATGGGCATTGTTGCAGCATCTCCTGTGACACCCTGAGGCTCCACGCCCTGGTTGCGCTCTCCTAAATCTGCCTCTGCAAGAACACCCAAACTATGGCATACTGACTCAGCTGCTTCCATTCCCACCCCTCACACCAACATTTCTTCAATGGAAAAAGATACTTTTTGTTTGACGCTAGTCTAATATGAAATGTGTTGCATAGTCATATGAAACACAGTTGTTAAACTATAATTGTATACGGACTCCATGTGTTGTTTGTTTGTTGTTATGCTTCAGACTGGAATGTCTGGTAGATTTTCCATGGCTAATGCAACAGAGTTGTCTGTTGCCCTCCTCCTCAGTCCCCCCAGCTCTGCATATTTAAGGGGTGTTAGTATTCAGTGGCTGTTCTTTGTGGTCAACACGAAATGCATTTGGGGAGGCTCATTTCAGTAGCTGGTGCACAAAAGCATGCATTAAAATGACTGCAACAGCTATTGCTAATTGGCAATTTTTGTGGGCAATTTGCACAGAGATGTTGTGGACGGACTGAGCATGAATACTATGCTCTGTCAAGGTCACACTGTGGAAAACTTTGGCTGTTAAAAGACTACTCATGAGGAAAATGTGCACCAGGACAACATCTTTCATTCACATCAATAACAGAGATGGCTCATTTCAAAAGACCATTGATCCTTATAGTAAAATATGAAGGAAATGGTGCCTGCTGATGATTTACTTGCGGGTGGTGAGCATTCCTCTTGGCTGTAGCTTGCCCTGTACAACCTTATGCACTTCACACTTTCAAGTATTAGATCAGCTTTTCAAACATTCCCCTGTTGAAGCAGATACCCATGTACACAATGGGACAGAAATGTCCCACGGCATTTTGGACATAAGGAAAAAAACCCCCAAATGGTGCTTCATGTCTGTGGTGATAAAATATACTAATAAATAGTTGAGCATTTACTGCTCATTCATGGACCCCCAAAATCTGTTGGGTGAAGTGGACCACCTCATACTGTCCAATAGCAGGGCCGGCCATGCAACAGGAACACAGAGTACCATATTTCATGTACCTGTATGTATCCCTTCGTACCCTAGTTGTTTGGATGTGCTGCTTGGCTGATACATTAATGTTGTAAGCACACATGTGCTGCCTAGCACTCTTGACCAGGTTGGGTGTTAGATGTTGCTGAGATGAAGTAAGATGCTTCAATCTTGGGGGTTCCCTAGGGGGTTCCACAGCCAGTGCCTCCCTCCGCTCTTCTGCATCCAGCCAGTCCATGAGGGTATGTGATTGCTTTTAAATGTTTTCAGATGCGGTAGATGTTTTAGGTGATTTTTAGTTTTTTAAAAAATGATTTAAATATGCTTTCATTTTATTCAAAGTTGTATCATTTTAATTTTATGATGTTTGCTACCCTGGGTTCCTTTAGGAGGAAAAGCGGGATAGAAATTTAACAAAGTCAGACAATATAACACAGTGCAGCATAGTAGCTACTTTGAAAGGTAGTGGGGTAGCACAATTGGCATAGAATCTGTGCCATAGATGGGGTTCAGCCCTCTCTTATCACTCAGGATTAGTGCTCTAGATTATTATTTAATTGAACACTGTACTGTACTTGGAATCCTAGGGTGCAGCATTGGGTCAATATGGTCTCTCACTAGTGCCAAGAAATGTCGTTTCTGAAAGATATAGATCTTGGAAATATCCTCTATCCCTTCATTACCTGCAGGTTAGATCATTGCAATAAACTCTATGTGGAACTGCTTTTTAATACTGGATGCTTCAGACTGGCTAGAAACCTCAGCTGGTGCACTTCTTAATTGGAGTGAAATTGGAAGAGCACATTATGGCAGGGCTCCAATATCTGCATCTTCCAGACACAATTAAAGTGATGGGTTTAACCTGCAGAATACCTCCACCAGTGTGAGGTTTGTTTGTTTGTTTGTTTGTTTGTTTGTTTCATTTCAGTGGGAGTGAAGTAAGATCACACTTTTCAAAATATTACTTCAATGCCAAATTTAACCAAATGCCACTGAAATATATGGAACTTAACAGTGCTTAAGTTTGGTTGAATTGTGCCCCAATTAAGCTTACAATGAATATCCATAATAAACTACAAAATGCAATTTGTTCCCAAGTGAAAAGTTAGTTCTTAAACTAAACATCATCAGGATATAGGCAACTTGCTTCTGTGCTATATTCACATGCATTCCCAAGACAAGTCAAGGTCAATGGAACAGCCTTCAACTTACTTATGTTATGAGACAAGTATTAAAACAGCTGTTCTGTCTGGAATGCCGTGGAAATGTTACATTTCCTATGTCTGCTTCACCGTTTTTTGTCACCTCTGCAGCTCTGTTTGCACAGACAGCTATGATTACTTAATTTCTCCAGAAACCCTCATCAATGCCTCAATTTCCTTTTACCCAGACTTCAGAATCCCCTTGTCTCTGAACTTCCCTTCACATATTATTTCTGAAATAGTTAATCCTTAGCCAATTTGACCCAGCTTCCCTTTCCTGCCCAGTAACTCTCCACTGGCCACTTCACAGCAACTCCTCATTCCCTAACCTGAGTTTGATCCAAGGAGCAGAACAGTAGGAGAGGCCCGGCCCCTGAAGTGTCATCAGCAGCTACTGGTCAGGATACAGAGATTCAAAAGCACCATCATTGATTGGACTACTTCCATCATTCAGCATGCAACTCATCCAAAATAACATATCATATAGGGCCACAGAGTGGCTCCTGATTTCAGCAATTTTTCTTGCCTATGATAGGGAAATGAAAGCTTCTCTATGGTATTCCATCACTGCTCTTGGAATGCATTTTGGACAAGGTGATAGCACAACCACAACACATCTCATACAGAATATGCCTTGGTCAGTCTCAGGCAACAGAAATAGTAATGAAAAATATATTCCCTCCCCCTTCCAGATAAGGAGAAACAGGAAATGGGGCAATTCACCAAACCTTCCAACTTGTATGTAGGAGAGCTAACATATAACTTGAGTAGTTGCACCATCCTTGTGGTGGGCCACTTTTCTCCATAAAGGCCAGCAAGAGGGGGGTGTCCAAGTGCAGGATATAGAAGCATGGAAGGCCACCTTTGTCTGAGGTTCCACATCCCTGCTTTCAATCCATATTTCCATTTCCTTTCTGTTGTTTTAGCACATAATTGTCCTATAGTGTAAAGGTAACCCCCTGACAGTAAAGTGCAAATAATAATTTAACTTCTCCTAGAATGGAGACATATCTACATTTTGTTTGATGTGATTACAATTTCCTTTCTCTTGGCCTGACTTATTTATGTTTAGTCATTAATATAATACAGAGGTTATGGAAATGGCACAATATAATATATATAACTGCTTACTGCTGCTGAACTGTTAGCAAAGACTCGTGTGTCAATTCAGTAAGCTTTTAGCATAGTGGAGTATGAAACATTAATGCTATACTGGAGGTGCACACTGTTGCTAGGTGAGACAGAATCCCTACTTCCCCATTCAATTTGTGTGTGTGTCTTTGATCGGGAGCAGTCTTGCCACAGAGTTGGATAGGGAAGGAAAGAAAGCAAACATGGTTTTTGGTAGAACTATGGCTGGGCAAGAAGTGCAGCAATTAAACAGCTGGATATAGTTTTTGTCCCTGCCCCACTCCATTATTCTCACTGTAATCCCCCCCTCATTTTGTACCTTTGCTTTTCAGCCTCAAAAACTCACTCTTATTTGGCTCCTCCAGATGACCTGATTATTGAACATTCATGCTGATTTGCCTGCACCAACCTTACGCAGACATTAAATTATATCTGACCATTAATGAGCAGCTAGATGATGGGGCATTTGTTCTGCATTCTTCCTGATTTGCTTACAGGGTGTTTAGATGGCTTCTCATTAGTCATTCATTCATCCCACACTTGTCACTGCATTTCCCTGAGACTTTCCAAACTATACAAAGTCCTCTTTTTTTAGTGGATTTGTTTCTAAAGTGACAGAATTCACTTTAACTGCACCCATTGAGGGTTTAGCTACATGACCATTTTCCTTCGGTCTTCTCAGTACAGCCTGGGTGTTCACAGGAAGCAAAAGACTTCCATCTCTGCTGGTTCCTGCTGGTCAGGACAACAGAAGGTGGGGGAGCGGTTCATTCTCCTCTTTTTGCTGCACCAACTCTTAGGCTGCTCCAGCAGAGGGACCAAGGGAATGGGACAACTTTGGACCTAATAGATCCTTTGCTGCCCCTGCTCTTCCCCATTTTGGAAACTTAGGGCAGCTAGTGCCAATGGGAATACCATTGTTGGTAGTATGTGCCCCTCCATGCTTTCAGTGTGTGCAGTGACAGACCCTTACTGTGCAGGATGGCAGGACACATCTGGCACACACCAACTCCTTCCAGCCAAATGGATCAAAGGATAGGATTGCTCTGTTAGTCCCAATCTTTTCATGATTTATATTTCATAAAATTTATATACTGCTTGGTTGCAAGAAAAAAAACAAACACCTCAAAGCAATAACACTAGAGAGCTGGAAAATCTGGGATGGAGCCTAGGGCTGTTTGCATGCACTCTACCTCTATAAGATGTGAAGTTTTCTGTCTTATTTATCAAAGCTATATTTTATTAGAAATATTTATAAAACACAGATGTACAACATAGAGTAGATAATAGATCCAACTGTAACTCAGGTAGCTGTGATGCGGGTATAAGTGATTTTATACTTTTATGATGTCTTAAAGCTTTTATTGTAGATTTTTTTTAATGTACGGGCAGTTTATAAATATTATTATAAATAAAATAAAAGTATGTGGGTGGCATTCAACTATATAATTGCTGCTTCATGGTATAGCAAGAGCATCGCAGGATGTCTCCATTCTACAGATTGGAATCTTGAATGGATGTTTGTGCTGGCCTCTGTTGGCTTCTCTGTAGGAAGGGTGTAACAAACGGGTACAGAAACAACAACAATTTATTACAGAAGGTGTGTTCAGTTATTACAGGGTCTTTTAAAGACAACAATAGTGTTTCCTGAAATTACAAAGGCCAGCACACAAGCTGTGCTATTGTTAGATTATTTATCTTAATTACCACATTCCACAATCGGTTATACTTTTAAAACAACAAGCCAATGAGTGTGGATCTGCACTCCTACTTCTTTGTCTTAGCCTATGTTACATTCCTTGCCAAAACAAAGGCACAGAACAAAGTACAGGTGAAAGAGAATAATAATCACATCTTGATTTCATTGGGCAAATCCCTGCTCCTGGCACATTTTCCCCCTTTTGGTGATGGGGTTGGTACACTGATCATTGTATTGTTTGCATTATCTCTTAAATCAGTTGTGAAATTTGTTTTTAAATTGCACTAGATTGAAAATAAGTACTAACAACACTTAAAAATGAAGCATTTCTTCATCTTTTGTCTGCTTCTTTCATTTGTACTTCATAGGAAATTCTAAAAATAATTCCAGAATTGGAAGAAGTGCAGTTTGCCGTAGGTTTCTACTTCTTTAATTCATTTGTATCTTCCTCCCCCTCTGTGTTTATCAATGCATATTGATAAAACACTGCAAAAATATAATCTTGATGTGATTGTGTACATATAATTTGCATTGAGGAGAATTCCTTTGTGTGCTGTTTTACTGATACTGTATATGAATGCATTCCTGTACAGTGGTGGCTCAGTGTGAGGTGAGAACTGCCCTATTTCCCCAAGTGCTGCGAATGTGTAGAAGTCCTTGGTTCAGTCCCTGAAATCTCCAGATACGACTGGCAGAGCCCCATGTCTGAAAGCCTGAAGAGCCACTGCCAATCAGTGTAGACCAGGGTAAGTCAACATGGCGCCCTCCAGACATTATTGAACTAAAACTCCCATAAGTGCCAGCCAGTATGGCCAATGGCCAGGGATGATGACGGCTGGAGTTCAGAAACATCTGGAAGGCACTATGTTGTCCTTCTGGTATAGATAATATTGAGCTAGATGGGCCAATGGTCTGACATGGAAAAGTCAACTTCCAATATTCCCATTGTAACTATGTGCAGCATGTATGTATATCTGGGCTTCCTATTGCCAACATTTTCTTCTTTCCCTGAGCTGTCATTCCGCCCCCCACTTTTTCATCTAAAGATAAAATAAAGATTACAGCTAGACAGTAAACACAAAGGTATTCTTATCCCCTTCAAGTCCTTAATTTTAACACATTTTCACATATAATTTGTGAAATGGCTGAAAATGTGACGTTTTGCAGTGAGGTGCTGCTATGCATGTCAGAAACATTTTCCAGCTAGCAGAGCTTCCTTCATTTCTTTGTTTTTTTTCAGTCACAGCAATGCCATCCCATGAACTAAAAGGAGAGGAGAGGCAAATCGCTTCTGAACCACTCGTACTATTTTACCAGTAAAGCTAATGAATTATCCACATACTGACTGTTTCAGAAGTTCAAATTAAATAACAAGCAGTGAAAGGTACAGTAAGGTATTGAATATTACTCTTACACTTTCTTTCATGTGGCAACATTTCAAACAGTCCATCATCATTTGGGTTTGGAGATACAGCAGCATTAGGTAACCTCTTCAAAATATGAAAAACTTCAAGTTTTGATTCTATTCTCTACAAGGTTTTCTTTTGAAGGTGCTAATTAAAGGGCTTTGTGGAGCCATATCCCACCTACCCTGAAATGGTTCAATAATGTTAGTATTCTGAAGCAACAGTTTTGACTCTTAACAATAGTATGAGAGGCAGCAAACCAGCTACTAGGGAACATTAGTGGGAGAGTGCCGTTGTGCCAATGTCTCACTTGGTCACCCTGTAGTCTTCTGTTTGACCACTGTGGGAGCAGAATGCTAGACCAGATGGAACTTTGATCAGATCCAGCGGGGCTCTACTTATGTTTTCGTGTACATGCAAATGTGATTCTGATTGTACACTTGGAACCTGACCAAGTTCCTGCATGGAAAACTATTCTTCAGGGGCAGAATGGTGGTGGTGGGGCTTAAATGTTATGGCAGATGCATGGAAGCAACATCTGCAGCCATTTCAATCCCACCTAAACAATATTATCTTAATTGGGAGAAATATTGAGGGTACCTCCGAACTGTCACTATTTTACAGGAGGGATTCAAACATACTGAAAATTTAGGTTTGTGGATTAAAGTGCTTGATTCTCTAGTGCCACAAGTCTGCTTTAAAAAAAGAATAGGACTTTTGCAGTTTGAAAAGTGATGGTGAAATGTATTGAAAAGGGTGGGGGTGTTGAATGATTAACAGCAAGATGTGTAAACACTTGCAAACAAATCAAAATTGAAGGAGGATGAATGATCTTTGTCCCCAGCGCCACATATCTGTGTTTATTGTTTTCCATACTTTGTTATAATTCATCTGATATAACTTATTTAAATTATGAGTAATCAGAACACCTAGCTATCTGAAACTTTTCTTAGCTATTGGAATTTGTAACATTTTAGAGAAGGTTTTTTTTTAAGCTGGGGGGGTACAGGGGCAGAGGAAGGTGGGGGGATGGGAGCGCACCATCCGCATTGGAGCGATCCCGGGGGGTTCCATCGCGGCTGCCCCCCGCCTGTGCTAGGCATCCCGCCCCCAGAATCCATGCCCCATCCCTTTGGGTGGCTTGCCCCACCCCTGGGATGCGTGCCAGCCCCGCCCCCACCTGCTCCCCGTCCCCGGTGCTGGAGAATGACGCTCCGTCACTGGGGAGGGGGGGTATGAAAAAATATTACTTCTGATTTTTGAAGATTAAATCCAAAAACTCTGGCTTCTCCTCAGATCGTACAAATCTTTCGCCTTCCCCTCTCTTTTCTGAAGGAACTCCTTTTGATATTGCCTCCTTATTTTGCTAGCAGTAGATGTTATGTTATGCAATTTGCTCACAACTCTTCAAGTGATGCAAACTGAACTCTTCAGCTTAGTGCTGTTGTATTCCATTCAGCTCCTAGATATCCTCTACATGTATGCAGATTGCAGAATTGGTCTCTGAACATAACTTCCTTCATTAGGTGAGTATTAGAACAGATTTATTAAAGCCAGACACCAAAGCCTAGACAAATCGGAAGTTCCAGACAGACAAGAGTATCAAGGCAAACAGATGTGATGTTTTCTCTGGCTTGCAATAGGCTCACAAAAGAGCTGACTGCTGCTTTATTGTGAAATGCTTGAGGTTTTTCAGCAGGTGCACATGGCATGTGTGAGAGATGTGTATTTTAGAGCTAAAACAGTCCATGACAGTCTGTGGTTTGGATACGTTTACTGCACCTGCATCCCTCTCTGGAGAGTTTATCCTCCCTGGGCAATGTGGGATGGGCTGTGTCGCATTCCACATTGTTCAGGATGGAGAACCCCCTGACCCACTGGAGAGGCTTTTGGAGTGCATAGGAGGCTGCAGGGAGGAGGAGGGGACCTTCTGTGCTCTTTCTTATTTATTGTAGGAGCCCAAACTAGGTGTACAAACCAAGAGCTGCCCAAATCACAGTAATGATACAATGGGCAAGGGATATTTGATATAATATACAATTGGCATCATGGGAAAAATTATGGAGGGAAGATTTAAAATTTACAGCATGTATGTTGAAAGAGAACTATATGAAAACGATGTATCGCTGGTACCTAACTCCTACTAAACTAGCAAAAATGTATAGAACTGCTATGGATACATGTTGGAAGTGTAAAGAGAAAGAAGGCACATTTTATCACATGTGGTGGACATGCAAAAAAAAAAAAAAGGTATATTGGGAAATGGTTTACAATGAGTTGAAAAAAAAATTGCTTAAATTACCTTTGTAAAAAAACCCCTGAAGCTTTCTTACTATGCATTTTAGGTCCAGAAATACCTAAGGATCAGAAGAGACTATTTTTGTATGGTACAACAGCTGCGCGGATGCTACTTGCCCAAAGATGGAAGGAGGACAAACTACGTACAAAAGAAGAATGGCAGATAAAGATGATGGACTATGCCGAATTGCCGAAAATGACCGGGAAAATCAGATCAAAAGGACAATAAATTTAACAAAGAATGGGAAAAAAATTAAGTTAAAAGAACACTGTAAACAATTGAAAACATTGGCAGGATTTTGAAAACACTTGCAGTGAAGCGAGGACAACGATAAAAATTGAGTTTTAAGAAAATATGGAGAATTTGATACGATGCAGTTTAAAAAGAATATCTGGGAAACCATGGGGGTAGAGGGAAGTTCCGGGATTCTGAGAATCTTATTTGTAAAATGATTATGATTTATGGATGATGATAAATGTTAAAAGGGAAAATGAATGTAAAAATGTTTTTAAAAAGAGCTACCCAAATCATATAATTGATTTTATCATTAAAGGTCTGCAAGGATAGGTGTGTGTATCAAATCTCCTAGCTCACCTGTCAACAGTCTATTCTTCCCTCGCACTGTGCTGAAATCTGTCCCCCAAATTCTCAAAGGTTTTTTTCTGCAAAGGAGGCCTAAGATTTTCTGCCACATTCTCAGGGCATTTTAGAATGTTGGAAGTTGGTTTCACGCTTACTCATTGTGAGGTAGCCAAGGGTGGTGCATGCAGTTTTTCTTTTGGTAAACATTTCTTCAGCACACTGCAGCTTCTTTGGCTGTCTGCATTTCCTGATAAAAGGCCCATGGGAAGAGTTGCCTCATGATGTCTCCCCTTGGACTTTAAAGTGTGGGCACCCAGGAAGGCTGCAGAGTGCAGTCCATTGGTGAGATGTTTTAAAGAAAGAAGACTCACAAGTACCCCTTGACCACCTCAAAAATGACTTAAATTCATAAAAAAATCCTACACCCTGTCCATGAGAATTTAACCAAACTTTCTCTCCTCTTTGATAGTTTGGAAATGCATTTTTTTCTTATGAATTGATTGAGAAATGTAAACAAGAACAAAGAAACCAGGATGAATGTTCACATAGCTCTTGTTGTCCTCCACTCCTAGCCCTTTTCTCGTCAGCCAAACCTTGCTGAGAATGAACATATCTGGGAAGCAACTGCTTGGTGGATAGGGAGGGAGGAAATGATGGATAGCAAGGTGGGTATCACTGCCTTTTGCCTGTTTTGCTTTACAAATCAGATATTCCACTTGCACCTAGAATCCCACATGACTGGGGCAGAACTGGCTGTACACTAATAGGTTTGCTGCCATTGTGTTTAGTTTGACCCTTAAGCATCAGCCACCCAAACTCTTTGGGGTTTTCTAAAGCCTGGATGAGAATTAAAAAGACAGAATGGCGACTGAATGCCTGCAGGGTAAGCAGCATTTCAATTATGTGCTGCAGTGCCCTTTAGGTTAGTTAAATGATGAATGGAAATCTCTGCAGGATGGCTGAGGAATCTCAAGCAAGTGCTGAGTTCCAGGCAGGAATGTGTTAATTTTGGCCAGAGGAGCTGAGGCCAGACAGCTCAGAGCAGATGGGAACAGTCCCTTGACTTTTGCCTGGATCTTTTTCATTTAGCCAAAAGAAGTTTGAGAATAAATACATTTAAATAAACCAATCTCCAACTATCTGAAAGGGGAATAATGCATGTGCACACCTTAGCAGGCTGTCTGCCCTGTAGGCAGACGTGGCTATCAAGTGTCACTGATTTAATTCTTTTTGAAAGCTCTGCATTTGAATTAGAGCAAAACCACTTTGGCTAAGGGCTGTTTCTGATGTGAATTATCCACATTGTTTAGATTGTGTTTGCTCATTTTCTATTTGCAAGTTTGGACGTCCAAATGTACACCTATGCAGCTCTCCAAGGGCAAAATATGCCTTACTCCATAATATTTATTGATGTGATCTTGGTGTTCAGCAATATATAGGAATAGCTTTAGCTCAAAATACTTCTAGTTGTTGAGGAGACCTATCCATCCCATTCTAGCGCAGTAGGAGTTTGCCCTGGTTCAAAACAGTGGCTTAGGGAGGATGAGAAAAATTCGAACTCTGTACACTATCTGCTTATGAGTAATCGAACCCAGGAGTAGAGAACACTGTGTCCCCCAGATGTTAGCCTTCAGCTCCCATCAGCCACACCCAGCAGGGCCAATAAGGAAAGGACACCTGCTTTATCAAAGGCCCATCTTATCTAGCACCCTGTTCTCTCAGTGGCCAGCCAGATACCTATGGGAAGCCCACAAGCAGGACATGACTGAAACAGTGCTCTCCCCACTCATGCTTCCCAGTAACTGGTATTTAGAGACATATCACATCTGATAATGGAGGTCTTACAGAGCCGTCATGGCCAGCACCCATTATTGGTCTTATCCTCCAAATTAAACTTCTTTTAAAGCAATCCAACATGGTAGCAATGTCCAGGGCTGGTGGAAGTTGTAGACCTGAAGGGCACCATGCTGAATACCCCTAAAAGGTAAAGGTAAAGGACCCCTGACAGTTAAGTCCAGTCGCGAACGACTCTGGGGTTGCGGTGCTCATCTCGCTTTACAGGCCGAGGGAGCTGGCGTTTGCCCACAGACAGTTTTTCTGGGTCATGTGGCCAGCATGATTAAGCCGCTTCTGGATCAACGGAGCAGTGCACTGAAACGCCTACTGTGGTCCTATTCATGCCTTCTTTTCAATGCTCAATAAGGGAGATCAAGGATCTAAAATTCACTCATTATGCCTACTTAAGTACAGCAGGCTCCCTGCTTCAGATAGTTGCCCTCTGAGGCACAATGCATGTATATAGCTAACATATCTAGGTCTTCCCTCATCTGAATTTAATTGCATGAGGAAAATGCCTGCTTCTGTCATGGCTACAGGGAGGTAAGACAGATGTTGTCAATGGCCCTAATGGTAATAGATGATTAGCTAACAGCTAACCAATAAAGAAGGGCCAGTGCCATGAATTGGTTAGACACAGAGGAATGATGGGAGGAACCAGCTGGGCAACCATCAATAGAAGAAGACTCAGAGCCTGGGAAGTGGTGGTGGGACAGCAATGAGCGGTCACAGGGAGAAGAGAAAAAAGACTGGGAAGAGGAGGTGTCAATGAAAGCACACCTTCAAAGTGGCTAGCTGAAAGTGGCTGATCACTGTTGACAGACAGCCCCTTTGGCTGAGCAAGGGAGATCTCAGTGGGGAACTCCCTAGGGGAACAAATCCTAGTGGGGCTCACTAACAATGCCTGACTAGTGCTGACAGCAAGCCGCTTCAGCTGCTTAGGGAGTTCCCAGTGGGGACTTCCTTAATGCAACTGACCCCGCTGGGGCTCACCGTTTGTGCCAATCAACTGATCAGTACTGTCAGCAAGCCCTGCTTGCAAAGGAATGATTGGGAGTTCACATTAAGCTTTGGAGCCCTGTCCTTACCTGCCTCACACCTGATGTCACATATAACACCCAGTGCAGGTGTGATTATGGGCCAAACTGGGACCTGTGTCAGGCCCTTTTAGACCCACAAGCTGGAGGGTCCTCACCCCTGTGTAAGAGAGTCAGTGTGATGTAGTGGTCAGTGTTGGACTAGGACTGAGGATTAACTTCAAATTTCCACTCAGACATGACACCCCCTCTCTCTGACCAACCTTAAAAGTATGTTGCAAAGATTAAATGAAAGTGGATTCAATTAAAGATTAAATGAAAGTATGTGGCTCTGAGCTCCATGGAGGAAGGGTGACATAAAAGTGTAAATAACTAAATAAAAACAAACACAACATTCCACAATTAGTACCATCCTGTCAAATTATACTCACAAATAGTCAATGAAAAGTTTAAGAGCAACTATTTCAGCAGTTAAAATAACAGAGCTATATATAATTTACAGTCAACTTCTAGTAGAATAATTGGAACATTCTGCGAGTATTTTTTTATTTTTTTGAATTGGAGTTTTGCAAGCAGTGAAGGGCAGGCTTTGCCTATAGCTTTCTCTCTCCATCTTCTGTGTTCTGAGCAGTCATTAACTCGCAGTGTTCGTAAACTACCTGTGGGTATTTAAAATATTTATTCAATTCTCTTTTTCTCTGGTTAAAAAAGAAAAAAAAACTTTCTTGCAGATACTCTCTGAATCTGCCTACTGCTAAACAAGTCCTTAAAGAATAGGATGTGAGTCACCATTTTCTTGACGATAAAAATTGGTACTTAGCAAGAGTTGTAGGCTTACTTGTATGAGTAGCAATTAAATGAAGTAGCCTACTTGTGTGTGGGCTGTTCTCTTGCCCTAATTTTTGCCCTTCCAGGTACTTTGTTGCAGCCTCACTGCAATCAATTTGAAAGGGGATGGTGTATCAGTCTGTGCTGCAAAGTCTGTGTCAGCTCTCAAGAGGGTAAAATGAATCTATTTGCTGCTGCTTGGCACTGACTGATGTGCAGGATGTGGGGTATCACCTTAAAGCGCCAAGTGACGACCCAGCTGTGGGAAGTGGTGTGACATTAGCCTTTCATGGAAACCTAAAACGTGTTGTTGGCAGTCAAAGGTAATCTGTTTTTTATTTTGGGTTTCATCTCACTGTAAGTTACAAATGACAAATGCTATCGCATTTTCCCCTATGTCAGATGAAAGCTGCAACATACTTCCCACGGATGTTTCTGTCCATAAGGCACCACATACAATCCTGTTTGTAAAATGTTAGTCTGCCATTGCACTTCAATCTCAACTTGTCAGCTGATCACTGAAATTACTCTTGAGCTTTCTGACCACTGTCTAGTCAGTTGCAATAAATCAGTTACTGAAACTAGGATGGAGTCAGAAGATTACTTTGACTATTTAATTTGGATAGCATGTTATCCAGCATCAAGTAAAAGGATGCATTACTATACAACAAAGAGTATCTCTCTCCACCCCATTTTTCCCTGTGAATTATCCATCAGCTTTAAGTCTGTTGTAGCCTTCTGCAGTTCTAATCACATGAGAGTACATCTCTCGTCTAAACTAATAGCATGTTGACATCGCGTGTCATTTCATATAGACGCTCGCTTTGTCTTTATTTTTCATGAAGCATCTGGGAATAAAACTTAGAAGGTTCTAGTGTATCTCGTGTCATAAATCAAACATTTTGCTGGAGGATAAAGGAGCACTTTAAAAAGTGACACACAAAATTCAGTGAGTCTAAAGGCTGAACAGCAATCCCACCTTAGAAGGTGAACTGCAATTCATTAGTTAACATAGTCTTTGGGGAGGGGGATGGAGAGGTTCTTCATTTCACCAGTGCATGAAGTAATTGAAAACTGATCAGAGAGGGAAACATGCAGCAAGCATCAAACTGTGCAGCAGACAGAAGCAAAACAAATAATGGAAAGGGTTTTTATAAGCTTTGTTGGAGACCTCTGTGAGCAGTATTGATTGATCTGACTTGCTATTGCATTGGGTTGCTATTGATAAAAATATTGTTGCAACAAGTTGCGCTAGACCAAGGGATGGATGGGCCCCAGCATGAAAGCATTTATAGGGCCCTATGTGGGCCTCTAAGCAGGAGCTGCCTGTATATGTAACTAAGAATGGGGAACCTTTTTCAATGTGAGAGCTGCATTCCTTTCTGGACAACCTTCTGGGGGTGGCATGCTACAGTAGTTGTGGGCAGGGCCAAGGCAAAAGTGATTGGAGCAACAGAAGTAACTTCTACATTTGTTCAGTAGGTTAGTTTCCACACACACTCATCCCCCATCTCTATCTTCCATCTGGGGGAGAGTGCAATTATAATTGTTGGTCAATGGCCATGTGTTCAGCCTAAGGTATGCATGCATGGACCGTCCTGTCTTTGGCTATGGCTGGTAACTAGAAGCTGAATAAATTCCAAGCACCATGTTGAGAAAGGTTATTGCAAAACTGTTTCCATTCAAAACAAGCACTCTTCTACCCTTTCTAGGATTCTTTTATTTTAATAAACATTGGTCCAGACAAGGTATCGTTTCAATACAATTTTAAATGTGGCATCCTATTCAATGGTAGAACTAGTTTTAAAGTCTGTTGTTATAGATTTCCTTTAAGCAATTCATTATGGCACACAGAATTTCACAAGTGTGCAATTTCCTTTTGCTTTCCTAAGATTTTCCATTAGCTATATACTCCTTAACCATTTTAAATTAGCTTCTCAATGGTCTTCTCCCTCCCCTTTTTCCACGACTACTTTTATGCAGGGAATGATATTTAGAGAGCCTATGCTAAGCAAACTCCTTGAACGTTCCTTTCCCCATACAGCTGTTTCCTGTTCTGATTGAGCTTCCCATCACAGCTGATAGAGTCAATAGCAGGTTTAAGTAGAGTCAAACTACACATTACATTAAATGATGTGTAGTATGCAGCACTATCAGTGTACTTAAAAAAAAAAAGAATTATGAGAAGGGGCAGGTTCATAGGGATTCTAGTGCATGGAGAAGGGTGTTGAAAATATATATTTAAAAATACAAAACATACAGGCTTGATTAGAAAAGCAGACTTGCAAACATTTTTAAACCTTGGAAAGAGTCAGTGACATGATATCTAAATAAGGAAAATTCAGAATATCAAGATAAAGTTCAGGATGACATACCTCCCCCAGCAAAAGAAAAGTGAACAGAAGTTAGTCTATGCTCTTCTGGTGAGGAATTAATGAAAGAAATGAAGGTAGTGGTTATCATAAAATGTATCTCTAGCAATGTCTCCTCTAACTACTCTGCAATGTTGTCTTACTTTGTCTACCTGCACAACCTTCCAAACACTATCATACCAGTTTTGCACAGTTAACAAAGGATCTCTTCTCCATAAGAATGTGATCTGCATCTGGGCTGCTCCCAGGAAATGGATTATTACTGGCTTCAATAAAGTATATTGATTTGCTCCTTGAAATAATGGTAGTGTCAGGGACAGGTGCCAGGGGCAGGTCAGTAATAACTTACACGGTGGCAGTGAAGTTAACCCTTTATTCAAAGAAAGAAACAGCCCAGGAGGCAAAGCCTAGTGATTACAGCAACTCTTCCTGGTAGATCTTTCCCCAATGAGGCAGTTGTGAGGACTGAAGGTCCCCGCCTTCCCACAGTTGCCTAAGTCTTTTTCTCACCCGGGTTTTTCGCAAGCAATTTGAGACTCCGTTGGGAAACCAGAAGGGAAGTGAGCTGATCATAGTTGTCAGGGGAGATCCCCTGACTTATTTTGCTTCTGATTCTGGACTGCTCCTTGCCACAGCCTCTTCCTGCTCACTAAACCCTGTTGCTTCTTCCGCTTCTGACATCTCCTCCTCCCAGTCTGCTCCCTCTTCTCCCTCTGACCACACATCATCGTCCCACCACCAATCCTCTGGCTCTGAGCCTTTTCCCCTTGGGGGTTCCCCAGCTGGTGCTTCCCACCACTCCTGTGCATCAAGCCAGTCCATGGCAGATAAAAGGTAAAGGTAAAGGGACCCCTGACCATTAGGTCCAATTGTGACCGACTCTGGGGTTGTGGCGCTTATCTCGCTTTACTGGCCGAGAGCATACAGTTTCCGGGTCATGTGGCCAGCATGACTAAGCCGCTTCTGGCGAACCAGAGCAGCGCACGGAAATGCCGTTTACCTTCCTGCCGGAGCGGTACCTATTTATCTACTTGCACTTTGACTTGCTTTCGAACTGCTAGGTTGGCAGGAGCAGGGACCGAGCAACGGGAGCTCACCCCGTCACGGGGATTCGAACCGCTGACCTTCTGATCGGCAAGCCCTAGGCTCTGTGGTTTAACCCACAGCGCCACCCGCGGCAGATAGCAAGGCCAAAACCTAAGTCTTTAACCATTGTAATATTTAGAGTTCTAGAAATCACGTGGAACACATTGTCCCCCAAAATGCTTTCAGCCTGACATATGGAGGCATATAGGAATTATCTCTTCTAAAGGCAAGAGAGTAGCTAATTTAACCCCTTTACTGCTCTTTTGAAGATATTGTGAATGGGAAAGTGAAAATATAAAAGCATGGATGACTTAATGAGGTTTGCAGTGAACAGATGCAAAAATTACTATACAAATCGATGGTAGCATAAGACATGAATTTTCCAGCATCCAATCAGGATGCTATTTTTCCTGTGGTCTTTTTGTGTATGTGGTGGTTATAACACTAACACAGACCCTCCACGTGTCCCTATTTTGCAGGGACAGTCACTGATTTACAGAAGCTGTCCCAGTTTCTGATTTGATCCTCGAATGTCCCACTTTTCCTTAGGATGTCCCTATTTTCATCGGAGAAATGTTAGAGGGTATGGAGTTATGCAACCACAGAGCCAAGGAGAAAAGTAACTAGCCAACCTTTAGAAGACATCTGAAGGCAGCCTTGTATTGGGAAGTTTTTAGTGTTTAGTGTTTTATTATGTTTTTATATGTGTAGGAAGCCACACAGAGTGGCTGGGGAAACCCAGTCAGATGAGTGGAGTATAAATAATAAAATTATTGTTATTATTTTTGAATAAGATGTCCCTATTTTTATCGGATAGATGTTGGGGGGTATGCTAACACAAACACACACACGCACACGCACACACACAAATAGTCCTACCTATTTTGTAATTGCAAGCCTAAATCTGGAAGACATTTCTTTAGTCTGCCTAAATATAAATAGTGTCTGGATTGTGTCCTCTGTGTAGAATTATGAAGGTTGGGAGGGCAAATAGGTATCTCACTGTATATTTATGTAGGTATTAAACTGGAGACACAATTTCTCCCTCAAAATTAATTTGTAATTTGAATGTAAACCTGCAAGCGAACAAGTAAACACAGAATTCTTTGCGCTGTAATAAGTTGTTACAGCTGGAATTTGGAGAATTAAAACTAAACAAAGCAAAAGGGAGACTAAAATTGAACATCTGTCTTGCACTTGTTTGCATAGCTTAAAGGTTTGCCTTTGGACAGATGAGCGACAGATTTAGACAGGTGCAAATAATCAGATACATATTAGGAAATGCTCTTGTGGAAGAAAGTGTGTAGTTTTTTTTTAACTTGATTAGATAAAAAAAATGAAAAGGGGGTGCTTTTAGTGGTCACACAGATTATATATCCCGAATACCGGTATATCTTATTTAGTTTATTTCCTATTTTCTTACCTGCTAGGATTCTTTAAGAGAAGTAATGTGCTTTAAATGTGCTTTAGGTGTGTATTGTGCATGCAGCTTTGGCTGTTTCTGCTGAAACAGACAAGTGTAGCTAACCCCTCTGAAAATCTCTTTGTGGGAAACATCACAAAAGACAGAAATTGCATGCATTTCCAGTGTTGAGTTTTGGCATGCATTTGGGGTTCTGTAATTTTCTGAGGAGATACTCAAGTTTAAATTGCTGTCATAATCCTTGACACATCCAAAGCTATGTGATTCTTCATTATGGCACTACACATTTACATTTCTGAAGTATATTGTATCATTGTCTGAAGGAAACAGAATGGTGCCAAGTGAGCATTCCTACCTGCCAGACCAAAAGAATGGTGCTTTTGGCTCAGCCAGTATTGATCAACAGTTCACTTTACGTTTATTGTTAGCCTTTAACCTCAGACAAGTGGTTATTTTGGGCAACAATAGAGGTGAAAGTGCTGAGCCCATCCAAATCCAGTTGCGGGAACCACACATACAGCTTTGGAAGCCTGATGTGGCCAAGAATAACCATCAGTCAACAGATTTCTGAATCCCAGAGATGATGTGCTTGTGTGGACCCACATATACCGGTACATTATCCTGCTTGAGCAACTGAGACCATGTGTTGACTTCAAGAAAAATCTGTGCCTGCTGACTCCCGGCCTATAACAAGCTGGTCTGCATCCATCACTGCCCACAGCATTTGGCTTTCTGTAACTTCTAACAAGCACCATTTCTCCACTGTCTTCTGGAAATGACATACTGAAAATAATGGCAGGTGTAGGCCACAAATAAGTACTATAAATGGCCCACAAATAAGTACTATAAATAAATGCACAATGGTAGTAGACCTTAAAGCCCAGCCCATAATATCACAGTGTAGTATTTAATCCTGAAGTTGCTTCTGGGTGACCTTTTTATAAAGCATTCATCCTCATTTGCTTCCACAAAGTTTGCAGGGAATGGGTATCAGATGACATTGGATATTTACTGAATATTCATTCTGATTTGTCTGTGGGGAGATTATACAGCATTGCATGTGTTATCCCATTCTTCGCAGGTATTTTCCCATCACTTTGCTTATATAGCAACATAGGAAGCTGTCTTATACTGAGTCAGAACTTTGGTCCAGTTAGCTTAGTATTGTCTACACTGACTGGCAGCAGCTCTCCAGGGTTTCAGGCAGCCATCTCTCTCAACACTGCCTGGAGATGCTAGTGGGGATTGAACCCAAGACCTTTTGCATACAAGGCAGATGCTCTGCCACGGAGCTACATCCCTCCCCAAATTTCTTATTACAAAAAGGCTGGGTTTTTTTGGGAGGGGGAGGAGTGGGTTTGTAGCACAACACTTTCAGATCAACTTTAATTGTGCAACCTGAATTTGCAGGCATGTGATTGAATCCCACCTGAAAATACAGTCTAGAAGCCCCCTTGAGTTTACAATGGGACACTTGCTCTATCCCTGCACCAGGCAGCTTTAGGCAGGAGCTACATGATTGGTCTCTTCTGAGAAAGGTATGGAGGGGAAAACAAGCAGGATTCACAATTGTTCCAAACACAGAATAGACGATCCCTTTCCTATAGCACAGACACAGCCCATTTACCTGAACAGTATGCTGGTGTAGTTCAAACCTCTCTTTCTGCCCCAGCACTGCAGAGATATTGAAAAACAGAATCAGACTGCCAGAGTAAATTCAAATGATCATTAACATGACAGGGCTTCCATCTTTTCACATGATAAGCTGCAGTGCTTGAGAATTCTTATAAGCTCATCCTCTAATTCATAAGGCGAGGTTGAGATATAATGGGAAAGAATGATCGGTGACAGCACAGGCAGACCTAGAAGCTGCCACATATCATGTGATAGCTGCAGCAACAGATCACACAGAAAACTCTCAGCACTTTGGCCGATCACATGAATCAGCTCTTACTTGTGGAGGCTTTCACCGATTTTCAGTGTGGGTCATAAAAATAATATAGGATTGCAGCCAATGCTAGTAGTATAATTCATAAAATCAGTGCATGCTTTGGCTTTGCTCCCAGATCGGGCCTCATGGAGAAACTCATTTGGCAGGGGAGAAAGATTGAATGGAGGCTCTGTTTGTTAACTTCCAGCTGGTGTGCTGCAGGATTCTGCCTGAGATTGCAATCTTCCAAACACTTTGGAGTGATCACATAGATTATGGCAGGGCTGCATTAGAATGAGGCCTTTGCAGCTGCAGCTTGAGTCTTCTAGGTTTGGGTCCCAGCAGGGTTATAAATACTTACTGCAAATCTTTAATTTTGCTCAATTGACATTATTTTTAATGTAAGTTCTCCTTCCGTGCACCTGGAGATGTCTATAGATATCTCATAATATACAACCACTTAGCCTTTCATTTCTCCATTGATGCAATATTCAGTCATTGTTTAGGTAAATTATATACCGCATTGTATTTCCAAGAAAATTTCCAAGCGGGTTACAACATTCTAAAAATATCACTAAAAATGATATAAAAGGTCTGTTAATGCACCCACCCATTTTAGAGCAGCACAGATAACAACCAGATAAGCTGTTCTCTTAACTATTAAACACCTGATGTTTAATATAGGAACATGTACTGAATCCTGTGATTTATTTTGTTTAAAAAAATATTTTAGAAGAACAGATATCCTAGCTGAGGCCCATCAATCATGTTGTGCAATGCTAAGCATATTTACTTGCAATTAAGGCATACTGTGTTCTATGGGACTCATTTCCATGTGCAGAGAGTTGCAGTCTTAGTGGTTAACTCTCATTAGCCTCTCCTCACCCAACAATTTCAACACAGCCAATGAACCATCATGTTCCTCTTTGCTGGCTAATCTAGAATATGATGAATTCATGTAAATCAGGGTTGTGAATTTGTGGACCTCCAGCAGTTGTTGTACTACAATCAGGCATCCCCAAACTTGGCCCTCCAGCTGTTTTGGGACTACAATTCCCATCATCTCTGACCACTGGTCCTGTTAGCTAGGGATGATGGGAGTTGTAGTCCCAAAACAGCTGGAGGGCCGAGTCTGGGGATGCCTGGACTACATCATCTCTAACCCTTGAGCATGCTGAAACAAAATAAAAAAATTCCTTCCAGTAGCACCTTAGAGACCAACTAAGTTTCTTGAGCATGCTGGTTGGGGATGACTGGAATTGTAGCCCAGCAATATCTGGAGAACCATAGGTTCCCCATCACTAGTGTACATGTTCCTCTGAACAGACTTTTTCAAAAGCAATAACAGTTTCTCACCTTCTGCCTCATTCTACCCCCAAACCTTTGGATTGCATTTTCTACTCCACATCCCATGCTTACTCAGTCACCACATATAACTGATAGTTATGTCTTAAAATAGTGAAGTTAATTCAATTCCCCAAACTGTGTAGTGCACAGCACTTAGCCGAGATGTGCTTACTCAGGAAATCAGCTTAATCAGGATGCCTCCTGGGGAACTGATCTAAGACAAATGATACTTAATGACAATGACTGGTGATTTATAGGGATAGTAATTCTGCTTAACTGCAGTTCTTTCTTGTGATTTAGTGGTGCTTCAGTTTTTGCGTTCCCCAATCTCATTCCTGATGATTGCTTTCATTCTAACAAGTGCTGTTAGTGCCACTTTATTTGTGGCCCCATTGTTAAAAAAATAATAATGTTTCTGTTCCGTGCTTGATAGAAAATGTGTAACAGTCCAACAGATGAAAGTGGAAGATGAAACAGACATTGCTTCTAATGCTCCAAAATGTGACCTCACCATGCTTCCCAACTACACTGCAGAGGAAAGCAACTCTCCATCTCCCCTGCCCCTTCATGTGGACCTCTACCTAATGAAGACAATTCGTTTGTCTTTTTACTCAGACCACCAAAATTATAGTTTGGACATTAAAGCCCTCTTCAGGTGTTTAGTGTGAACACATGGAAAGTCAAGTACAAACCCTTGGGTGAACTTTGACCCCCAAATGATGCTTGTGTGTCCTGAATACACTCCTTAGCCAATAGGGAGGGTTAATTTCAGTTTCCTCGGTTTCTTGTTTTTCCCTTATTATATCCAGTTGTCCACATTTGCACATCATTTTGCAATTTTTTTGAATGGCGTCATGAAAATTAGTCAGCATTTTAATGTATTTTTCTCCTAATTTGTACACAATTTTGCCAAACATGCACATATTTTTGTCAAGCAATTTCCCCTAAAATAATGCATTTTTATGTTATTTTCATTACTATGTGCTTTTAAAGGGGCATTTTACTGCAATATATGGATTTTTGTATACATTACGGGGCTGGAGAACTGAATCATGGATGAAATTGAGAAATATGAATTTCAAAGGATTGCTACAAGGTACCTACCCGGTAACTATGTCCTGTGAGTATGATGAATGCTCACAGAATCATTGAGGGACTGGGGCTCACCCCAAACATTCCTGCATGTCCTGTTGTTCTTTCCAACTGAATTCCAGAAGATGACTTAAGGCTATGTAGCCAAATATTGAGGAGTATAATTTGCCATTCAGCATCATTTGTGAATATGTGGCCCAACAATCCAAAGGACAGGCCATCCATGTTCCCAATTGAGATTGAATTAAAATGAGGGAACTTTTATTCCCTAGTAAGTTTCACCATTCTTTTGTTTAGCTTGTCAACTTGAGCCACCTCAGAACCTTCTCTCAGGCAGAACTGGAAAACGGAAAAACAAAAATACATTATAGAAGTTAGAGATAAAATTTAAGGTACTTTCCCAATAACCTGTATGACTTTGTATTGTATTTTTCCCTGTCATTTTTTATTCATTCTGATTACAAAACTGAAATAAAGCATTTATATACATATACATAAGGAATAACTAGATGGCAAAAGCACAATGGGATTATGAGCTAACAAGGGAACTGATACAGTTTGAATGCATATAGGATTGTATAACAGTACAATCCTATAAATGTCTACTCAGAAGTAAACCCCACTGAGTTCAGTGGGACACACAGAAAGTATAGGATGATTTGTAGCCTGATCAAGACTTTTATAGCACAGTGCTATACATACTTACTCAGAAGTAAGTTATGTTGAGTTTTAATAGTAGTAATTAAATTGTCAGAGGAAGATTGGAATTATATTTGTAGTACAGACCTGGTGGTCATTCTAATTGTTGCAATTAAAGAATAATTTTGCAAGATAATTTTCTTTTCAGTGGTATTATATGTCTTTGAGATTTAAGAACATGCATAGTACTGCTAATTGCAGAGGTTGTAGGTGCCAGATACACAAATGGTGGGAATGTAAAATTACTATATAATCACTTACATAATTTTAGGCACTGGGTGCATTTTAAATGAAGGAAGGGATAAAGATTATTCAATAGCCGTGTGTGTGTGTGTGTGTGTGTGTAGAGTTATGCTACTCACAGGTATGGAGTATCATCAGCTGTTGTTTTGTTGCCCATGGAAGCCATTTTGTGCTGGTACCCATGACACTAATATCAAGATATGAATACTGGTACTTCATTAGTATATATCAGGACATTCCTCTAAAGGACACGGGATGTAAAGAAAAAAACAAACCTGTAAATTAATGGGAAATCTATTAAATGCTGTCAAAATTCAAACTCAAGGCAAATAACTGCAAAAAATAGTAATAAACCATCCTTAGAGAAATGGATTTGGAAAGTCTGGTAGTATATGTTGACATGTAATATGACACTGCATTTGCACTTGAGAAAATAAACAGCCTCTTTAGATGCTTAGTGGCAATGAATCATGGCTTTATGGAATAGGAAAAAAGAAATGGTCATTCATTGCTGGGGAAAACTTCATAGCTGGAAAGAATGGGGAGAACATAACAGTATGATAGACACAGGGGAATGTATATTTGTATTAGATTTTTGAAGTACTGTATGCATTTCTTTGTAGCAATATTTACACTTGCATTTTTCTTACATCTCTTTTATAACATTATAATAAAATTATATAAAGAGGGGAAAGTGGATAGTGGAGGCTACAGAAAAGACAACAGCAGTGATAATAATGGGAAGAAAAGGGGTGGATGTAGATTTAGTCAGACTAGACATATTGAAATCCCATTGGTTTTCAGGGTCTACTCTAAGCATGACTAAATCTGGATCTGAGCACAGGAATTCAGTAATAGACAAACATAAAGAGAATTATATAAACTATACTAACAGAATGATCACCAAATCTTTATTCCTAGAATAGAGTAGAGCAGAGTAGAGTTTTTTAGGCCATGTGTTATCCTTTAATTTACACAGAACCAGCCTGTCATCCAGTTGATGCTGTTTAGGAGAAGAAAGCCTTATGTTAGTTGTGGCTGTGTATTTTGACTCTGAGCCAGCAGCAAAGTTTTATAACTAAGTTAAGTGCCCCAGAGAGATGATGTTTCTAATGGAAACACTGGCAGACCCAAACTATGGCAGTAGGAACAGGCGCCATTATTATAAACGAGAGACATGATACAGCCCCACAAGGTAATTAATGGCAAGAGCTAAATAAAATATAGACGCAACATCCCACTGAGAGCATGACTCAATGGAGCAAAATTGTAATAAAACACAAGGAACGTCTGTTTAGGAAAGAGCTGTGTGAAATGGCTGGGACAATAAATCACAGACTCATACTATAGCTTGCAGAAGTTACTGCTTATTCTCTGAAAATTATGCTGTTTCAATGTGCAAACCATTTTTGGCAATGTGAAAGCACTTGGTAAAATGGAGCAGGCTATGATGAACTACAGAGAGCAGATAGCCAAAGTAATGCTTGATATGCTCTGAGGCATCCTTGACTAGTTCTTGGTTTGTAAAACATGCTTTCTTCTTATCCAGAATACAAAATGATCAACAGCGTCTTGGTCCTGGCATGTCCTTTTGAGGATCGCCATGGGATTGGGGAGGGGGCTTCTTGAAAATATGGGGGGGGCTGCTCCTTCGCCACTCCAGATGACACCACTGGATGGGAGGGTGGGCGTCCCATTGTGATGTCTAGTAAAATATAGACATGTTTAGGGAGGTGTGTTCAATATAGGGCTGCATTCACGTGTGGGTTTTATTGTGCAATTTTTCCTGACTATCAGGCTAGTGCTTCTGTATCGATTTGCACGTCAAGGCCCCAACGCACCCCCCAATAAATAAAAACACATTGACACGGAATTTTAGTTTAAGGTTAATGGGCAAAATTTAGGACACAACTTTATTGATTATGGAAATGTGAGTAGTATTGGCTTAGCATTGGCAAATCTATATCTGACTCTTGCCTGCCTTGCAGGGAGTCTGGAAGGGTAAACCACCAAAAGAGGGAGCTCCGTCGATGGCAATCAACTGAAGCTCACCCCGAAGTTCCTGTTGGGTCCTGGCATGGCCCTAGCCCCTCAAGTGGACTTCAGACGAGATCCAGACCCACGGATTCCTTTAACGGAATACCCTTATGTTTGGAGGGGCAGGTGATGGCCACACCTCACCTCCCCCACACCTCACTAAGCCAATGCCTAACCGCCAAACCTTACAAAGTTGTGACAGTTGCTAAGAGGTAGGCGAAAACCAAATGGCCAGTGCCAATCTGCCAAGTGGAAAAAATTCCTACCCGGCCCCTGTTCCAAAACAGGCGACCAACTGAAGTCCAGAGCAAGGCCAAAGCAGACACCTAAACCACTAGGGGTGTGCGAGTGTTCAGCGGCGCGAAGCCAGGTAAGGCCCCAGCACTGTGCCGCCACCTTTTAAAGGGCCCCCTGATCACGCCACTGCTCCCCGGTTGGCCAACAGGCCGTGACATGACTGTGGACCCTCAATTAAGAGGAGCTGATTTCCAGTGTTCTTGTTTCAATGTGGAACATTGGCTTTTTCATCAGGATTCCACCATGTCACAGCTGTGAGTATGGTGCAACGCAACAACTGTGCTGCTTCCACACTGTAGCGGAGGAAAATTGGCCACCCCCAGCTTCCCCTTGGAAGAAGACTCAGCTGATTTCTCCCTGGGGAGGAGCCTAGGGTGGCCCATCTCATGGCTGGGCCAATCAAGAGTAAAGGAGCAGCAGGCTTTATGAGGCTTGCTCCTCCCTAAACATGTCGGTCTTCTCTTTGGAGTGCCTCCCTCCCTCCATATTTATTATGGACTTTGCTAGTTGTCCATTTGGGAGCACACTAGAAAACTTTTGGAGAGCTCCTGGCTGGCCTTGGGACTCCCCTTTTTTGCTTACTTCATACTGTCATATATGCTTGTTGATTTTTGAAAATACAGCTGTAAAAAGTCAGTAGGATATACAGAGGAATAAAAAGAGAAGAAAAACCCATAACTGAGTTTTGATTGGTTTAATTGGCTGTTATTCTGGGCAGGAAAGACAAGAGTTTGTGGGTGAGTAACTGAGTCAGTATTGGGTTAAGGGCGCTCTTCAGTCTCCTTATGTTGCCTTGCGAGGGGTCATTGGGGATGCCCTTTATGCTTGGCATGCATATTGGGGTGAATGCTGAGCCAGTGGGGCCACTGTGCCCTTGCCAAATTCACACACCCAGGGTTCACATAGCAAGCAGGAAGTATTCACTCCAATCCTTTGTTCCAAGGCAACAGGCATCACCTGTAAACATACTTAGGAGTGGGGAATGACCCAGCACCTCCCGCGTTAGGGAACTTTGCTGCCTGGGCTATATTTTGATAAAGCTAATTGTGTTTGTTGGTTTGCAGATCCACTAAAATATCACATTGAAGACATATAATCTTTTTTCACCACAGAACTGACTGCTGAGTTGCCTTTTTGGGTGTGTTTGGCAAAAATTTGGGCTATACTGTATTTGTTTACTGAGAACAAAAGTAACACCCAGTGTTTTTGAATCCTTAAGTTCCTGCAGTGATGAGGCCTAGGGAAATAAGTAACAGTAAAGAAAGATGTTGAAAGTCAAGCAAGATTGCATTTTTTTAACTCCTCAAAAGTATAAACATAACATAATCTTTGATGGATCTGTTCTTTTAATTATATCATTCCTATGCAGTGGGTTATTGTGGTAGCAATATTATGAGCCATAACTTATGACTGTAAAATATTATTAATGGATGTCCAGGTTTCCTGATTGCAAATGTACACTTTCCAAACAGAGTTGTAGTTTATTATAATTTCATCAACATAGAAACATTTCTAGGTGAGTTTCCCATATATCATCTTAACACAGCTATTGGAAGTGATCATTATTGCAATATTTCTCATTGCTTTCTAAGGTAATTAGCTGTGCCATCTCAAAGGCTCCTTCAATCATAAACTTAGAAGAAATGTATGGCCTACCTATTTTGTAATCCTTGTTGCCATAGCGGAATATTCCACGGTATACTTGGCAGGGTTTTCTGAAAAGCAAAAAAGGGTGGCTTTGTTTCATGTACTGTTTTAGAAAGTGTGAATTAGGTAGGTCCACCTTTAAACGAATTGAGTTTCTCCTTCATCCCTACCATCCCTACTCTGTGGGCTCCTAGTCTAGAAGATTTATTTGTTGAGCATTCATCCTGATTTGTTTGCACAAAGCTTAAGGAAAGGTTAGACTATGTCCTGTGTTCACGGAGTATTTGTTCTGATTTGTTTGCGTGGCACTTTTACAAAAATTCTGCTGCATTCACCATGATTTGCTTGTGGTGTGTTCACACATCTTCCCATTAATCATTTGTAAATTCCATACTTTGCAATGCACTTCCCCATCACTTTCCTAACTGCAAAAAGGCTGTTTCTTTATTAAAAAGTAGTGACAGGGTACTTTAATTGCGTAAGCCTAAGGTTCATGGGATGCGGGTGGTGCTGTGGTATAAACCACTGGGCTTGCTGGTCGGAAGGTCGGCGGTTTGAATCCCCACGACAGGGTAAGCTCCCATTGCTTGGTCCCAGCTCCTGCCAACCTAGCAGTTCGAAAGCACGTCAAAGTGCAAGTAGATAAATAGGTACTCCTGTGGTGGGAAGGTAAATGGCGTTTCTGTGCGCTGCTCTGGTTTTGCCAGAAGTGGCTTAGTCATGCTGGCCACATGACCTGGAAAAACTTCTGCGGACAAACGTTGGCTCCCTCAGCCAATAAAGCGAGATGAGCGCCACAACCCCAGAGTCGTTTGTGACTGCACTTAACTGCCAGGGGTCCTTTACCTTTTTAAGGTTCATGTATGAGCTTGACAGACTGGAGGCACCATGTGGAAGGAGTTGGGAGGAGAAGTGGGTGGGGAGGAAACATGTCAGCTAGTGCAGTTCGATAAGGTGCTTATCTCTTTTGCTTACAAAGATTCAGAGTCCAATTCCTTTGATAATGTTACATGACAACAATGAGAAACAATAACAATTATTAGAATATTAATAATGGCAATGTAATTGTGTTGAGCTCACTGAGTTCATAGGCAGTCAAGAATTTAGCCATTAACATTATTCACAGGACTTAAATCTATGGTTGTTGTTGTTGTTGTTCAGTCGTTCAGTTGTGTCCGACTCTTCGTGACCCCATGGACCAGAGCATGCCAGGCACGCCTATCCTTCACTGCCTCTCGCAGTTTGGCCAAACTCATGTTAGTAGCTTCGAGAACACTGTCCAACCATCTCGTCCTCTGTCGTCCCCTTCTCCTTGTGCCCTCCATCTTTCCCAACATCAGGGTCTTTTCTAGGGAGTCTTCTCTTCTCATGAGGTGGCCAAAGTACTGGAGCCTCAACTATTTTAATCTTATCAGAGAGCTCTTTGGAAAACAAATCTATGGTAGGTATCCCTGTCAGGCAGAATCTGATATTGTACCATTTATAGATCTGATACATAGTAGCTGACATGGATTAGAAAGGCTCCCCCCCCCCCATTGGCGTTCCATTTATGAAGAATGTCTTAATTTTCTTAATGGTTTCATTTTCCCATTACTGTCTGCCTTCTGAATGTGATTCTCCTGGCATTAAACTGGAGTCTAGGGGCCCACAATGCAGCCATGCCAACTGAATAGATGCACAGATCAATAATATGACTGGCAAATCAATACATGAAAAGGCGACATTGTCCTAATCCCGTGGAACAAAACAAAACAAAAGCCTTGTGATCTACAGCCAGCGAACAAATTCATTTAAGAAAGGGATTAACTAGCTTGATAGTGAACCTAATGGTTTGTGGTTTAATTTATACTAGAAACTCACAAAAAGAAAGTAATTCCAATACTAATGAAAACTGGATGAAATCCAGATAATTTAAAGCCGAGCAATAAACAGAAGGAAATAATATCAATGGAGATTGCTCCTCCTTCTAGGCCAGCGGTATTCAGTGTTCAGTAAATCACGATCAACACCAAAAACTCCACCATCAGTCTTTATTGAACAAAAGCACCTATTCCATTTTCTCTGATGGATCACATCACTAAGTTCTGTCATACTACATTGCTTTATGGACAGGCATTTGGTATGTCCTCCTCTTGCACCATAAGGCTAGAAAGTTGATTCTGTTAAATAGCATTTTTAATCTTATCAAAGAGCTCTTTGGAAAAACAAAATACTTCTATTATTTCGGTACACAAAGCAGTTGCTTTGTGCATAGTGAAAACAAGTTGTTTCAGGTTCTGCTCTGTTTAATGTGTAGATTTCCCTCCCAGATTTCAGATTAAATACATAATGGATTGTTGACCACAGGCATACAGGAGGATCCCAAGATCAGCTCAGCAAGCTTCAGCAGCTGCCTGACACACTGTGGACATTTCTGCGACAGACCCTTCAACAGCAGCATATTACACAAGGCAGAAGAGGGATAGTGTTGGCAAAGGCAAGGAGGAGGAGCCACCACAATAGAAGGCAACTGCACAAACTGCCATCGAGTGCAGGAAGGAAGGAAGGGATGTTGTTGCTGGTGCTGGTGCTGGTAGTGATGACGACAAGCCATTGCTACTGCAGGTATCACACCCATAAAGAGGACTGGGAACCAAGATGGCCCTTGAGGGAAGCACAAAAATTGGGCAAGGCAGGAAGACAACCCATTGTCACCCTGGTGGCGAAAGATCCACAGACACCTGACCTTGACCCTACAGCTCATTACACATCAAGCAGCATCTATCTGCCAGGGTGGTGGATCCAGATTTTGTGGCTTGGAATGTCCAAGTTTCAGAGGGCTATCTCACATTCAGAGAATGTGTCAAGAGGAAGAGTAGGATTGCTTTTGCTGGCTTTGCAAACTCTGTTGTTGCAGGTGATCAAGATCAGTCTATGCATGTGACCATTGCAGCATGTGGCCACAATTGGCAAACCTACTTTTTGCAGATATCCTGATTGTTCAGGGAGAGCCTATGGCTTGGATGAGGGTTAAAAGGTCACTCCAACAAACTATGGTTGGGTAGAGTAAGTATGAATGACGATTCCAAGCATGCCATCCTGTTCTGTACATGGTTGCTTTTTCTGCCTCCTTCCACTGCTCCATCCTTCTCTCATGTGTGGCTGCTGCAAAAGGTATGGTTTCTTAAACCAGTTTCCCATGATGTCTGACTCAGAAAACTTTGGATTGAGGGCTGCTAACAAACCAAGATCAGAGGGTGCTCATCATTTGTTCATATGAGGCAAACCATGGTTTTCAGAAATTGTCCGTTAAATCTGAACTATGCCAAAGTATGTGTAGACTCTCTCTCTCTCTCTCTCTCTCTCCCTCTCCCAGATAAACATTCCAGAAATCAGAAGCACCAGCACTGGGTATAATCCTGAAATTCTCCCACATGCTCATCTGAAAAGGCTAAGACTTTTGGATATGGTGAAACTGCAGGCCTTTGTTCTTGAAAACTCCATTTCAAAGCAATATATATTTCATTTCCCTAAGCTGCTTTTTTATTTTTGGCTGTGATGATAACGTATACCAATGAAGTAGGTGCTTAACATTTGAAAAGTATTTCAACAGCACCATTCATAAATATTTACCCAGACACCATCCTCGTTTTCTTCTGGTAGAAAAAGGGCTTGTATCTTCTGAAAGGTGCCTGTTTTCCAGCTCCTACAGGTACATCAGATATTGTGTGTGTGTGTTTAAGCCTCTTCATTCATATTCTCTCTCTCTCCTTGCCTCCAAGTTTCCTTTCCATTCTGTCAAATCAGTGTAATAAAATTAAAGAGCTATGTTTACTTAGAAAATTTATTTATGAAGGGTAAATCCTTTCGTTCAATTTAATATTTACTTCCCTCCTTCAGTTCTGTATAACCCCATTGTGACATGAGGCTTTATCCGGGTTTCACATCTTACACTAAATTCTCTAAGATAATTTTTCTCTCTCTCTTGAAAAATTTCACACAGTCTCTTCGCAGAACAATAAGATCACTCACTGCTTTGTTTTATCCATTTCAGTAATATAAAATCTTAATTATAAATCTAACCTTGATTATATAACATCTAGTGTGCTTTAAGTAGAGGAAATTAACTAGCATTTGTGAAGCAAACCTAAAATATTATATAATATAGGCAAACCTTCATAAACTTCATGGACATCAAAGTTGAAGTTAACTGCCTCCGTTAAAAAAGACAAAGTTCAATTTCTTTTGATAGATTACACTGCTAATCTGAGCTGAAGGTCAATGTGTTATGAATTGGCCTAGGTACAGCCCCACTTCTCTGAATATGAAAGATTTCTTTCTTGGCACTGAACCTGCCTTTGGCACATGGGACACTATGGATAATTGTGTGTCTGCAGAAATGTTAATGCTTTAATGTGCTGCAACAGAAGTGTGAACTCAAAGAGGGAAATGAGTAAAGTGTCAAGAACAGCAGTACTCTTTGTAAAAATAGTTCATTTTTTAAACAGAAAATAATAAAAAAATACTTTTCAAAAAATAAAATATTTTGTTTAGTGTTTTTCACTTGTCTTCCATCTATATTATGGTCACACATCCACATACCATACATTTAAATCACACATGACATCTCCCAAAGAATCCTGAGATCTGTAGTTTATGCATCACAGAGTTGTCATTCTCAAAATCCTTAACAAATTAGTTCTAATGATACTTTGATGAAAACTGTATACTTTAATTGTATGGTGTGGGTGCCTTTTGTGTTTTCATTTTTTTCTATCTAGCCTATAATGAAGGGTGCTGAGATGAATACTGTCCTTCATGCATATACCAAGTGCATCAGTGGAGAATCAGGCCCATGCCTGCTGGTCCCAATGTTTGTTTGTTCAGCACAGTTGCAAAAAGGGGGACATGCGACACCTGAACAGCTGTATGCATATTGGCACACCACCCTATGGGCATTCCCAAAGTCTTGATGAATCTACATATTGTGTAGGATAACCGTCTCATATAACCAACATACTTACGGCTAATTAATGCATGAAGGGGTTAAAACCATAGAGTAAGCTTTCCTGCCAGGCTTCGCTATGCCACTTCCCCTTACCTTGGGAGAAAAGCAAGCCTCCTCACCTAGTCTACCTGTGAATTCAGTTCCCCCAGCTCAGCCACATGGCATTGCCAACCTCTTTCCTGTTCCTATACCAATAGTTTAGCAACTTTTACTACTTTAGTTTACCAAATGTGTGGTCTACCACAATTTACTGTGCTGCCTATTTCTTGATATTAAATCTCTTCTGGGTTTCTGTCATGAAAGAGTACTTGCCTCAAACTTTGATCTTGGCATTCAAGAAAATTATGTTCTCTTTCTTTCTTTCTTTCTTTCTTTCTTTCTTTCTTGTACCAACACATAGAACCCCAACCTGCTTCAACACATAGGCCATGCTGAGCAATTGATCCCTAACAAATGCAGAAATGACATTATTTTGGCACTTATGAATGGGCAAGTTCCGTAGACTGAAGCAGTCAAGCAGGCAATGAATGAGGCAATGCATTCCCTTAGGTAAATTGGTCCCAAGCTGTCAAGGGCTTTATATACCAATGGCATTACCAGTGCTTTTTTCCAGGGGGTACTCAAGGGTATGCAGTACCAGCACATCTTTTTGTTGTTAAAAAGTGTGGAACTTCGAGTTTAAGAAATGTATCTATTGGTCTGTGTATGTTAAGAGGCAGAGGAAACTGAGCACTGCATGGCTTGTTTAGGCAGCAGAATGGATACTCCTGCCCCACCTGATGCAACAAGGGGGTTTGTATTGGAGCAATGACTACTCAGTCACTTATGGATTGCAAATGGCTACAACTTCATTGGTTGCAGCTGACAGAGCTGGGCAAGCCATAGGATCCAATCAGTAGGTGTTGCCTGCCAGAACCAATTAGCAGTACTAGGAGGCTCCTGTGGGCGGGATTTGGGGAGCAGATTGGAGCCTGCAGGCACTGCAGATTAGCTTCTGTGGGTGAGGACAGTCCAGTCCATGGTGTGGCACTTGCCACTTGCATGTCAGCAGCCACTGCGTGGCTGGGTCTGTTTTACCCCCTCTCACATCCATGTGGGAGCACAAAACAAGCTTGCAAGGCAATGTGGGGATCCATCGTTACTATGTGTGCATACCCTCCTAGTGTCCCGATTTTCCAGTGACAGTTCCTGAATTACAAAAGCCATTCCGTCTTCTGATTTGATCCTGGAGTGTCCCTATTTCCCCTGCCAGTGCTGCTGCCGCCGAGCTCAGAGAGGGGATGAGCCAGCACTTGTCCTGAGTGCCGGCAGCGTCGGCTGTGAGGAAGCATCTCATTGCCTCTCCATGGCCGCTGTTGCCAGTCTCCTCCTTGGGGCAGCTTGTAGCAGCTGATGGAGAGCAGGCGAAGAAGAGGAGAGGCAGCCACCATTAACCCCAAGTGACACACCGGTTCTGAGGGGTAGGCAGAGGGTAGGGCTGCCCTGGGCAGGAAGAAAGGGGGAGCAGAGTGGAGCACAGGAAGTGTTGATTTTTTTTAACAAAATAATGCTTTGTGCGTCTGCATCTAATCTTGCCCCTTTCTAAAATTTATTTATTGGTGTGTGTTTTTCTTTTTGTATCAAAGAGTAAAAAATAAAATAAAATTGGGATTAAGGGGTTTCCTCAGGACAGTGGAGGGCATGTGTGTTGTGTCTGGTAAGTGTAGTGGTTGATGAATGCTTGGGGAAGAGGGCCCAAAAATAGGGGATCGAGGAGAGTCAGTTTGAGGGGAGTGAGAAATGTCCCTATTTTCACCTGAGGAATGTTGGAGGGTATGTGTGTGTGCATCTCTATCCACAATCCATTTTAACCCTCTCTTCTTTGTTTGCCTGCATTATTATTTAATTGGCTTGTCTCTTTTGGTCTGGAAATAACATCTCATGTGCTTATTTAGTGAAGAGCTTACAATCTTAATGCCATCTCATAATGGAAAATGACATCAATAATGAAACATCGTGTTTATTTCCCTCCACCAGTATAACAATAGCAGAGCAATACATGGTGGATTTCAAGAAGGGCCCCTGAGACAGGCAGGTTTCCATCATCCTTCAATTTGTGTCTTCAGGAGCAGTGAAACAAGGACAGTGTAGATGTATTGGAATAAATCTGTCCAAAATGTCTTAAGAGTCTTTGAGCATCGTTCTAACTATAATGGTTGCTTGTAACTGTCATTTGATTTTCCTTGAGTTATTTGGAATGTCAGAGAGAGTTAAAGAAGGAAACTTTCACGGAAAACAGAATAAATAAAAATAGGACTTTATTTTTCACATGTCTGAGCATGTTAGTGCTTTCTTATATATGATTAGACTATGCTGGGTCCCTAAACATGTCTGAGAAGGAGAAAAACAGGAAAGTGCTTATTTGCTTTCTGCATTTCTGTGGTCCCCATTGTGTTACCTGTATTTTTCAGCTGCTTTATGGAATTTAAAGGTAATGCCATATTTAAGGCAGGAGTTAATTCTATTATTATTGCCATCATCATCTTGTCTTAAGCATATGAGATCCGATTCAGGCCATGAACAACTTTTCAGTTTGCTAGACTTAAGTGTTTGCATCTGCACAGCATAAAGTTTTGCCTTCGGTCCTTCCAGAGAGCCCTGCATTTTCATAAATTATTCCTAGTTAATATACATTGTGATAATAATGATTGTAGTAACTAATGCAGATGAGACCTCTAATGGTAGAGGTATATTTTCTTATGAGGATAGTGCTGTAAAGGGCATGATTTATAACAGGTATATAATAATATTTCCTTGAAATTTGGGGTCTTAGGCTGAAATATTTGTTTTTTTAAGATTCATATGAAAGTCACAATAAACACTGAAAGCACTAATTGTATGCAGGTATCTAGCCAGTGGCATTTTGCAAGTATAATTACAATGCAGGAATTTATGGCAATAATATCTCACTACACTATCAAAACGTAAAAGTGAAACACAACTAGTAAACAATTTTATGGCGATTTAACACAGAGCAGACAGCCGTATAAATAAGTAAGATGAATCTTAAAACGGACACTATGCTGAATTTATTGCCATTATTTTATATTACCTACTAACCAGAGGATATAGCAATACAAAATTATATAAAAGGTGAGTATTGCTTTCAGTTCTTCTGACCGATGCTTCCCCTCCCCTGAAAAAAACAACAACCCATGACACTGTTACTCCAATACATGTTTAAAAATGACCTGAAACTGTGCAGGCCTTTGTGATGAAGACTGCAGGGTGACTAGGCAGCTTTAAAGCAATAATTTGCTTTCACTGAAGTCAGCTGCAGTTAATGTATCTGTCATTCTGAAATGTTGGATGAAATCTAGTGGAAATGTTGGTGGCAAGAACATGAAATGGTCTTGTTGAGACTGAAGATGTCCGAAAGCCGATAAAGGCATAGCCATCTCATTCATCAAACTGACAGTGGGAAACTCAAACACTGGAACAAGTATACAGATGTCGAGCTTGATGATGGTTCATTAGGAATTTTTCTTATATTTATTCTGCTTCTTCTGTGAGGGCAGCTGTACCACATTTCATATTTCACCATTAAGGCTGGTTGCTACACACTCAAGTGCTTCCACATCTCTGAAATTCAAGGACTAGGGTTCAGTTTGAATGAGAGAGAACACTGGAGAATTAGGATGTCTTTGTAATGTGTGTTTGTTTACAAAAGTGCAAGCAGAACATAGTGGAGACAGATATGCTCCTCAAAGCAGGCAGCATACTCACTGATCCTGCATCACATTCTCAAAGCAACAGTGTGCCCCTTTGCAGTCATCATAACTATCACCAGTTCATTGATGTTCACAGCTCTCTGCATCAGTCTTCTGATCTAACCCCCCCCCCCGCACCGTTCTCTGACACCACCCTTCAGTAAATCAGCCATTAAGATAAACACCCAGTTAGAACATTTATTGCAAATTCCCAGTTCCTTCTCTAATGGGCATGATATTTCAGAGGGTGGAAAGACATGAACCATTAAGGATCTGCCATTTGTGAGGCTCTTGATCAGCATTAGTTTCTAAGGTCAAACTAGATGTGATCTAATTGATCTAACTGCACTATTAAAAATGTAGTGCTTAGAACTGGACACATCTCTTTACAAAATGCCATCAAGGGAAGGGGGAATACATAACAGGATAACAAAGCCAGAAGGTGGAGAAAAATATTTCTGCATAAACTGCTTCCCACCTTACAGATTGTTAGTTCATGGAACGAACAAAGATCCTGTGGAGGCTCCCCCTTAAAGAACGGAGGGAGATGATATTTTTGCCAATGTCCTCTTTCTCTTTCCAACTGGCTTACTATTCCCCAAGTCTTCCTAAATGGTGAATTTGTAGGGGGCTGCAATTTTCTTTAGATGCATCAAAGCGGAGACCTAGTGGAGGAGCTTAAGAAAAGAGGAATTCACGCTGCACTTCTGGATTCAGAGAACAACCATGGAACAAAACAACCAGGACACTTTTTGGGGAGGGCTACAGAGGGAAATAGAAATTGGTAAAAAAACAAAAAAACAAAAAACAAACAAACCACACACACACACACACACACACACACACCTCTCCCTTCCACCAGGAGTGTTCTGCTTCATACACAGGTAGCCTGGATCCAACCCAAGGTTTCTAACAAATCAGGGCAAATAGCAGCTTTGAGAGATTTTAGCTGGGAAATGACACAAGGAAAGAGTTAAACCCCTTTGCCCATCCCGCAGTCTTCTTTGGATCATTCCTTTATCTACTTTTGTAAAGAAAGAGACAAAGCAGCTTCAAGCATTGGATTATGAAACAGAAGAAAACTCATGTCTATTTGGACGCTAAGCAGGCAATAATCAAGCACCAAGATAGCTAAAATTGTAACCCTGTCCTCCACTGAAGCTTGATTTTATGTGTAAATGTACATCCTACTGAAGGTAATACATGGACTCTTAAATGATGCTGCAATGCAGAGCTGCATGCAAATACTAATGTAGGTGAGGCAAGGCAATTTGTAAATGCAAGAGAGGTTCCAAGCCACACAAAATGCTTCAATTCCACTGCAGTTATTTATTATCTCTATCATTAGTCAAGTTCACTCACTCATAACTTATGGAACAGTCCTAAGTTGGGGAAGCTGGCATAAAAGACTCGGATCCAAACTCCATTCAGGAGAGGAAAGCAAAGAGAGAAGAAGCCAGCAAACAGAGAGAGCCAGCTCAGCCATCATTACTCTGGGAACGGGTCCCACCTGTTCATGCACAAGAAAAAGTTCCCAAGTGCCCTTATCAGCTGTGTATGAACTCTGAGACTGCTCAGAGATAGCTCATGGGAAGCCATTAGAATTTGTCAGCACAGGAATGCAAATACCCCTATTTATCTGCATTCCTGTTCAGGCAAATTCAAGGACATGGCAGCCCTAGCAATATGTACCACAGCAGCCAATCAGCACACAGCACACACCGTAGTAGTGTGCACCACATGCTCAGCAATCACACAGCCAAAATAACCCACGGCACAACACACTGTGGACACATAACACACCTGCAGCACACCAACAGCCCACACAACCCAAGCACGCACACAAGCTGCAGCCACATCCTTGTGGGTGCGCAAGGCCACCTGGCATGCTACAACGGAATACATTGCATGGTCACTGAATGCACCTTTGGGGTCTTGAAATCCGGTGTTTGCTGCCTGCATCGTTTGTGAGAGAAGTGCGCCTGTGCAGAAATAGGATAGTGACTTGTGCCATGTTGTTCAACATGGCAGTGATGTGTCAGCTGCCTGTCGACCTTGAACTGGGTGAATAGGGGCTCCTGGGTCCTGTGGAGGGGGAATGGCCAGGACCCACTTGCCAGGGAGTACTTTCGGCCATGAGGTGCCCCCTGTCCAGTTCCAGGGAATTCTTGGTTGGCCTCTGATGGCCCCCTCGCTCTGCCCCAACTGAGATGGTGGCTCACACCCTTGTTCACCATCCTTTCTTCTCCAGGTTGCCTCCATGAGATGTGGTGTTCCTGCTCATGTTCCTGGCCCTCCCCTGAAGCTCCATCTCTCCTCCTCATGAGGCCTTGGGGTGTGTTGTAGTGTTCAGGCTCCACCGCCCTGCTGCTGCTTGGATCCCCAGCTGGTGGGAAATGGTTTGCCCACATTGTGCTTTGTTTCCTTGTTCTCTGTTTGGACAGCTGAAAAAAAGAATTTGGGAAAAAAGCATTAGATCAAATCACTATAAATTGTTGTGGTGATTCAGAGGTTTAATTTGAGATCAAGATGGATTTGAGTTTGTTGGTTTCTCTGGTAACCTTCCTCTTAGATAATATATGTTGGCTCATATTATGGATCTATGATCTGTATTGTTTTATTGGTATTGTTGCTGCGGGTTTGTCATGGCCTTTGGCTAGAATAACAAACTTATATCGAAGTAAATTGAAATATTAAGAGTGACTTTTATTTCCGATTCAAATTTACCACAGCCCAGTTCAAATTTGACATTCTCGATTTGTTTTTATTACTGTAAATTAGTTGCATCAAGGTGAATCTCAATGCTAGGTTGCAGAAGAAAATCAATATCTTTTATAATGGCTTGTTAACTCTTTATTGCTTTTTCAATGCCTTTAATTTTGCAACCCTGTCCTACTTCCACTATTGATAAGCACACCAAACCTTCAAGCACAGCTTTAATTCATATGCTTCTAACGCTGGGCTATCGAATTTGCTCTTCACCTGCAGAAATTGAGGACTGGAAAACAGATTTTCCTTTTAAGTCCATAGCGGGATTGGTGGAACATATATACACACTGCCACCTTCACACAAATGTTATCCCCAGACAGAACTGCACCCATCTGTTTAAAGTTGACTTAGTATATTTGACTAAACCCACAGATACACAGTGGGTTTTCTAGTAAGGTACAGAATTATGAACTACGGGAAAAATTATCAAACAACTGAATAATAGCACAGAGAACGAAATGGGGAATGCAGAAAGCTGACTTATACTGAGTCAGACCATTAGTCCATGTAGCTCACTATTGTCTACACTGACTGGCAGCAGCTCTCCAAGATTTTAGACAGGGAGTCTTTCCCAGCCCTACCTGTGGATGCCAAGGATTGAACCTGGGACTTTTAAATTATTAAAATAGAAAATGTGATCAATAAATATGGTAATGATGATGATGATGACGACGACGACGACAACAACAACAACAACAACAACAACAACAACAACAACAACAACAACAACTGATTTTTCTAGGTCACCCAGGATTTAGGCTCAGTTTTGGCACAGAAACTGCTTTGGTTGCTCTGTATGATGACCTCTGTTGAGAGAAAGACAGGGAAAATGTGTCCCTGATAATTCCCCTAAACTTTTTCAGTGGCTTTTGATACCATCAACCAAGGTATTCTACTGGAGCAGCTGTCTGAGTAAGGCATGGGTGGCCCTGCTTTGCAGTGGTTCTGGTCCTAATTGGATGCTTGAGGAGGCTCTTTGGCCCTGTTTAGCCATCAGCATGGGGTTCCTTAGGGTTCAATATTATTCTCCACGCTGTTTATCATCTACATAAAATCACTGAGTGGGGTGATCCAGAGTATTGGTGCATCCTGTGGATGGCTATCTAACAAGGACAATCCATTTGCCTTTTTACTCAGACCACAAAAATAATACCGTAGCTCAGTCATTAAAGTCCTCTTCAGGTGTTCAGTTTGAGCACATGGAAGGCAACTGCATGGGGTTAACCTTGACCTTTAAATTATGGTTGTATGTGCCCAGTACACTCTCTGGCCAATAGGGATAGGAAATCAATCAATTTTGGTTTCTCTCCCCCCCCATCTTAAATTCAGTTGTCCACATTAGCACACCCTTCTCCATTTTTTTGAAGTCTTTATGAAAGTTAGTGCAAATTTATCCTAATATACACATTTGTATGTAATTTTGTCTAATAGTTTTGCAAACCAGTTTTCCCTACCACAATGCATTTTATTTCATTTCCCCCTATTATTTTCACTGCTATATGCATTTTTAGAACACATTTTTCCCTAGCATGTGCATTTTTGTACACTACTTGGCTAGAGAACCACATTGCAAAATTCAGGGAAGTGCGAATTTCAAAGAATGGCTGTGTCGCAGTTTGAATTTGATTTTTCCCCAGGGCAGCTGATCACATATGGATGTAGAAGTTTTGTGTGTACTTTTCAAGGCTTTTAAAAGTGAATTTCTACCCAAGCATGGTTACCTTGTATCTACAGAATCTCTAATTTCTCCTCATTCCACATACTGATCCATATACTTGTCTACTACCTGTGGTGATAGTTGGTGCTGGGGTGGTGAAGAAGGAAAGAATTGTGAGGTTCAATTTCATTTTTTAAAAGGAAGCAATCATGAAAGTAATGTTCAGATTATTAAAATGTATAGAAATATGCTAATTTTTCCGTCAGCTCCCTTCTCGAAGCATTTTCCCCATGCCATTAAATAACTCTTTGAAATAAAATGCTGGCTCAAATGGCTGTTTTAAAATATGAGTTTTTAATACCATAAGACTTCATAGTGTCCTTATGAGGATTTGAAATCCTTTGAAAAAGGCAGCTGGAATGATACTTGCATCTATGTTGTAGAAGTGATGTATGCCTGCATTCCCACATATTGTATACCCATGTGAAGGTCATGTTGAAAGGCAGACCAGACAGTTGATAGGATAAGGCGGTGGTAAGAGTTACGTGCTAAAAGAGGCAGTTCAGAATCATCTGCTTCTTCCTACCTTAATGGAAAACAAAATATGCATAGAGGCAGAAATGGTGCCTTCCTTCTCTCCCAGCTCAGTGTTTTGCTATAATAGTTTCTAGTCAAAGAGAATGCCACAGTTTAGCTTTCTCTTTATATATTACGTTTACACTTATGACCTTAAAATGGGACTTACATTAGCTTACAAATGATACATAAATAATATAAGACTAAATAAAAACATTACCACTGAAACTACAGAACAATAAAATGCCATAGTAAAATCAGATGTGCTGTGCTGACACCTGTCCAGCCTAACAGTTTACCGGTTATACTTCCAGTTAAAGGTAGATAGCCGTGTTGGTCTGTCATAGTCAAAACAAAATAAAATAAAAAAATTCCTTCCAGTAGCACCTTAGAGACCAACTAAGTTTGTTCTTGGTATGAGCTTTCGTGTGCATGCACACGAAAGCTCATACCAAGAACAAACTTAGTTGGTCTCTAAGGTGCTACTGGAAGGAATTTTCCGGTTATACTTGTTCTCTTTCAAGAGCCATAACCTGAGGCCGGGATGGTGGCAAGGGTTGGGGCTTAGCAGAGCCAATCTGACTTTCTTGCCTGTGCATCCACGAAGTCCCTGCCTCAACCTCCCTGGCCCAGCCCCACACCATCAAGGTAAACTTCAGCAATGCCAGGTGTTGTATTCTGTCAAGGTCACATTTGTTTTTAAGATGTTTGTCCTGAGCGTGACCCAGTAGCTGAGGGAGATGGAAGGAGAAAGAGCACACACACACACACACACACACACACACACACACACACAGAGAGAGAGAGAGAGAGAGAGAGAGAGAGAGAGAGAGAGAGAGAGAATGTGACTGTTATGGATAAAGAATCACTAGGATCTATTTCTCATGGATAATGGGATTGATCGGGTCAGGAGGGGGCTATGTCTCTGGCCTCTATTGTCATCCCTCCACTCATCCTTGCCACTGCTTACCCACCCATCCTTCATAAGCTCACTTTGGAGGAGGAGACACTAGGGTGGCATATTATGGGACTCCACCAGAATTTGTGGTGGAGGGCGCCATGTCTAGGGAACGCTTAATGCCAGCCTGGCCTTAGGTTTTTTAGATCTGATACATGCCCTTTTTATAATGAATTGTGCCATGTTTTAAAGGCCAAAAAATACCCTGCACTTAAAAAACAAATCCTACCATTCTCCAGTCAAGCCCCCATTTTAATAGAATGATCAAATACATCAAGGTAAAAAGGCTAGTGTAGCCCTACTCAGGCGTTAGGTTTTCCATTTCATTTATCTTCATTGTAGAGCATTTTAGTCTTGTGTAACATAATGATCGCCCCTCATTTCCATTCTTTATGCTTTCCCAGACCATAGCAAGCACCACATCTCTCATCTGAGACCCAACCATTCTCAAATTTCTGTTATGTTTGCAATTTAATCTGTGTAAATTCTTCCCTTCAGGCCTGTTTGAGCCATCCATCCCTGTGTTCTTTGAGTGCTGTCTTTTTAAATTTACTTTGGTTTCGATTTTTGTGGCCAACAGCAAAGTCCCAAAATCCTGAATGTATACAGTGGAGATGATGATAATATATAATAAAGAACTGCAGAAAGTTAGGATTCTGCAATAGTGGTAATGAAAGACATGATTTTTTTTAAAAAAAAACCAGAATGATCAAATTATGAAAGTGAAAATATGTTAGAATCAGCATGTGCCTTAGAACAATGATGAGTATATAGTACTCAATTGTTCAGAAACCTCTGCGATGCCTGTTCTTCATAATGTTAACCTTAAGTTGGGATGAAAATGCTTAGACAACTGGTTTCTATGCTGCTACTGGTTATACTGCTGCATTGGTAACCACTTCAACATCTAGCATTATTAAGCTATGTTTTAAATACCAGGGACAGCCAATAAAGGCAGCTCCCTGTACAAAATAGCATACTGGATAAGAATGGCAAATGGAGTAGCTTGATATTTGGAACTCAGGTGCACATCTCTGCCTTGGAGTTAATTTGTGGCCTTCTGATTCAAATTATGTGCATGGGAGAGGGATAGGAACCTGTGGCTCTCCAGGTGTTGTTGGACCCCATTCTTCATGGGTTCACACAAACAAACCATACAGTAGTCTGGAGCAGGCTGCATCTAACTGGGAGAAGGGGATGTCAGGGGATGCAGTTTAGCCCTTCCCCTCTCTGAACCTTTCCCAGCTACAAACAACATGGGTAAGTTGTTTTTGGGAGTTGTTTTTGGAAGTCACAATTATAAATCACAAGTGAAAGTTATTTTTCACTTCCAGGTAAAAGCCATGGAGAAAAGCAATGTGGGGAGTAGTAGCAGGCATCACCATCCCAGGGTATAGTTTCAAGGCACATGAGGATACCACCTGCTGACGCTAAGCAGGGTTGGGTCTGGTCAGTGTCTGGATGGGTGATCACATACACAACACATTGGGCTTCATGATGAAGAAAGGCAGAATATCAGTGTAATAAAATACATAAATAAAATAAATAACAACCCAGATGCAGTGTGGTGTAGTGGTTAGAGTTAGGACCAGGGAGACCAGGATTCAAATCCCCACTCAACCAGGAAACTCACTAGGTGACCTTGGGCCAGTCACTGCCTTTCAGCCGAACCTACCACATATGCCACCTTGAGCTCCTTGGATAAAAGATGGGCTGTAAATGCAATAAATAATAAAACAATAGTGATCATAACTAATAAACCACCACAAAGAAAACCACTTCTTATATAGGTACATTGTACAATGAATGGGGCTGCACCAGCAGATGCCAAAGGTGTGTTCTGGTGACTGGGGCTTAGGCCTTCACTTCGCCTTGGACCCAGTTTGTGATCCTGAGCGAGTCACTTGTCTCCATACAGTCCATAAATCTCCTTCCAATAAAAGCCAGCCAAATGCCTGCAGCAGGCAATGCAGAGAAGGTGCAAAGCACCAGCATTATTAGTTCCCAGCATTTGGGTTTTGAGGTGCAGTATCTCTGAAAAGGGAGGCTCCATTTAACTAGAGTGGCTGACAGGGGGAACTTTGGGTGAGTGGAGCCAAAGAAAGGTGTTGTGGGAGTGTCTTGGTGGTCTGGGTGGGTATCTGAGCACCCCTTCTTTTCAGAGGTGCTGGCAGTCCCTGATTAGAAATGCCATGCATTTGAACTGAAAATTGAAACCTATAAACATTTTGGCTCAGCTCTAAGATTACCTCATTTAATTAAAACTTTATGATTCACTTCCAACGCTGTGGGAAGATAAAATTTCTTATAGCATACTAAAAGAGGTTAAGATGTGGACCTTGGGAAATAGCATTTGACATGAAAATGTTTCTACACTGAGAATTTGAATAGTTAATGCCTTTCAACCATTTCACAACATCTACCCATGATTTGCTTTCTACAAAATTCAAATCTGGACTGTTTACTATTATGCAGAAGATTTTTATGGTTGTTCATGACACCTGTCAGTATGTACCAACCCAAAACCACAGAACAGGCATGCATACTATACCTTCAGTGATTCCTAGAATTTGTTTTCAGTCCTGGGGCTTAACTCTGGAGCCAGAGAATAATAATAATAAAACAATAATGTCTTTGAGCATGTGCAGATTGCCTTTTCCTTACCACTGAGGGAAAAACCTAGGCTGGTATGCAGGGCTTCCTAACTGGGCTGTAGTGGATGTTGCAGTTGGACATTGTGTGGACAATGAAACAAATAGCAGGTGCAGTGCGCCTGATCTGGGTTGGGACTGGTGAGGAGTAGAAAGGCTTTAAATTTTTCTCCCCCTCCCACCCTGTAATCCCATAATTGATCACCCATGCCTGCTATTTGCATTGGGAGGAACGCTTTCATTAGCTCCCAATGCTACTAGCAGCTGCAGGAGAGAATCAGAAGCTGCACTGAGCTGGGGAGAGGATTAATCCCCCTTGTTGCACTACTCTACTTAGCACCCTGGTCTAGATCAAGGGCTCAGCATCTGTGGTTTACTCTTAATATGCAATAGGTTGTTGCATGAAATGGAATTATCTGTAGTTTGGCCCTGAGAAGGCACAATTAGCCTACAAGACATCTGACTCTCAACTGAGTTGGTTTAGATCAGCCTTCCCCAACCTGATGTTTTGGCCTCCGACTCCCATCAGCCTCAGCCAGTATGGCATTTTGTCGGGGATGATAGGAGTTCAAACATCTGGAAGATACCAGGTTGATAAGGCTGGTTTAGGTTCTAGTAAGATTCAGCTCGGAAAGTCTGCAAGTTTTAAATGAAAAACTCCAGCACTCGCATTTCCTCCTCCTATACATTGGAAATAAAATTTGATAGCTGGAATTTATTACAATTAAGCAATTAAAATAACTGAGTGTAAAAGAATAGGATAAAGATCAACCATCTGCAGTACAGATTACTAATGTGAATCTGTTTCCATGAAATAATAGCTGACCATACTGGAATGAGCCAGATGTTGGTATCACATATTTCTTTTGTCATTATTTATGAGCTCTGTCCTCATTCTCTCACAAGTACTTACCCAAAGCCTTCTGTTTACCAGTAAGCAGGATTCCCCAGATAAGACTGTAAATAAATTAGTAATAGGCTTTAAAGTCCTACAAAGGCTCAGCTGTACTACAGTTGGATTCTCAATATGGCTTTATTATTTTCTTCCACTGAAAGCGCTAGGCATATAAAGTACCTAGTATCTTTTTAAACATGTACACTTTGATGGAAGTCTTGGGTTTAAGTCTGCCTGGGGAGAAAGCAATTTACATGCCCATCAGAGTGCTGGGCCCTGCCCTCCCCAGTGCTATATAGTCAAGCCCCCATTTCCTTTTTTCTTGCAATTGCCACTGTCACAACTAATGGATCACAGGGGGTTGCAGATCAGGTGCCCAAAATGATGGATAGCCACCTGTAGTTTAAGATTTTGGTCTTAACCAGTAAATAGTGGTTTTACGACATGTTTCATACGCCCAGTAACATGTGGCAGAGATGGAAATAAGTACTGGGCTCTCTTGATTTAGCCCCTGCCAAGTGAAGTGAGGTGAGCCACCATAAGAATATAAGAAGCCTGCTGGTTCAGGCCAATGGCCCATCTAGTCCAGCTTCCTGTTGTCACATTGACCAAACAGATGCCTGTGGGAAACCACTAAGCAGGATTTGAGCACAAGAGCACTCTCCTGTGGTTTTCAGCAGCTGTGGAGGCAGAACATAGCCACCGGTAGCACTCTCTTCCATGAATTTGTCTAATATCTTCTTTTAAAGACTTCCAGGTTGGTGGCCATCACTGTCTGTAAGTCATACAAATGGTAGCTGCAGAGGCCTTCCTACACATTTTCTATTTAAAACGCATTTTGCTGCTGCTGCTCTAAACAGCCTGGCAGGCAGACCTGCTTCCCCCAAATCTCCATGCCTCAGCCCCTGATGGAGCATAGGAGATTGAAGTTGTCTCTGAATATTGGGCTTGGGGATCAGGTTCTAGCTGTGGTTCACAGCCTATTAGTTCTCCACATTTGTTGAAGTTGGTTGGTTAGCCTTCACATGTCTGCCACTGCGTAGATTCCTGACTTGTTGGTGTTTGGGCTTAATATGATTGTGTCTGAGGACGTGATTTCATTATGCTTAAAGGCTGCTGGAATCCTGATGTCTCTCTCTGCATACTGGTACTCACGCCCTGAAAACTGATAAAGGCTTTACTGTCCAGCCACAATATTCTTTCTGCTAACTCTGTAGCTCCAACACTTGGCACTGTGTACCCTGGAGAACCTCAGGTTGAAGGGGAAGATGGGGTGTGGTGCAATCCAGACCAAGTCGATAGTGTGCTGTGGAGTTCGAATAGGACACTCAATGAGTCTCCTCACCAGACCCAGCAGCATGGTTAGATTGCATTAATCATTCTCTCACCCATTGCATTGGACTGAGAATATCCTGGGCTGGGGCGACTGAGCTTTGTTCCCCAAGACCTTTCAGAACATTCCACTTTTTAGCCAGCAAATGGGGTATGGTCACTCATCACTTCTTACAGGATGCCGTGGCTGGCAGTGACAGCTTTCGTTTTAAAGATGTCAGACTTGCTGACTTCTCTGGCAAGTCTTCAGAGACATTTGAAATACAGTACTCAAGTAAGAGCTGCTGTGGGGACGTCTGCCAAAGCTGAAAATGTCAACGACTATTTTGTGTCATAGTAAGTCTGGGATTTTGTGGGGTACTAGTGACTCTTTTTGATGGCTTGGATTTCTGCTTGCTTGGACTCACACTCAATCAGAGTTCCCTGTGATGAGGGAATTGGTTGTTAAATCACTCTGGGAATTGTAGCTCAGGGTGGAGAACAGAGGTCTCCTAATAACTCTCTGCATCTTTCACAAACTAGCGTTCCCATAATTCTTTGGCAGGGGGAGCCCTGACAATGTTTTAAAGGTATGGTGTGAATGTGGGCCTAGTTTCCTTCTGTTCAAAGTCCTCCGAGAGCTGGTGTTAAAGCAACAGTAACCTATAGTACATTAATGGCACAGATGGATAACAATCGAACAAAAATTAGCATCAAGTCTCTGTTTGTCACAATCACAATTAAATTTTCTTTACAGACCCAGCATGATGTATTTTGGTATTTTGTTAATGTTACCGGAACAAAAACTTTTGCAACATATTTTTTTGATTATAAGAACTGGCTGTATTAAACCTGCCTTGCCCATGCATTATGGTGTAATTTGAAACAGTAAAAAATAACAAGGTCAACATTTAGTCCAAGTGGTTGTTTTTGAAGTATAAGCCAGAATTTTTTATGCAGTTTATTGAAACAAGCCTTTATCTGCACGTTATTTATTTATTTATTTATTCATTTATTTAGAACATCCCTTATCCTGCTTGTTAGCCTAAAGTTTCTTATGCTGCAACAAAAAAGGAGACCACCAGGGGTGATGTGTTGCATGAAGGAGAAACATTGAGGCATCCATATAACCCTCCTTGGATTAGAGTGCCAGTCTGAAGATCTGTAGGCTGTCTCTGCACACTCTGTCTGTGCTATATTCATTAAGATGTGTGTAAAGGTTCTCTTATCTTCCCCTTTCCAAAGTTGTTCCAGAGTAGCTCAGGTGAGAAGGGTTCCCCCCTCCTGTAAACAGGATGTGCTTCAGCCAGCATGGTGTGGTAGTGCCAGGGAGCCAACCACTTGACAGCAGTGTTACTATCACTTACCTGGATGGTGTGGGGCATGGCAGTAGAAAGGTCAGGGTTTTGTGGGCACACAGCTGCAAATGCCAGATTAGCTCTGCTGGTTTGCTTGTCCTTGCCCTACCTTGCCCCTACAACAACTAGGTAGGTGACAGCAACACCTCTGCAGCTCCACAATACTGCCTTTCCTTAGATATCTGGATGTTTTATAGGTTGGATAATTCTGTTAATGAGAAGAGAAGACTCCCTAGAAAAGACCCTGATGTTGGGAAAGATTGAGGGCACAAGGAGAAGGGGACGACAGAGGATGAGATGGTTGGACAGTGTTCTCGAAGCTACTAACATGAGTTTGGCCAAACTGCGAGAGGCAGTGAAGGATAGGCGTGCCTGGCATGCTCTGGTCCATGGGGTCACAAAGAGTCGGACACGACTGAACGACTGAACAACAACAACAACAATTCTGTTAAGAGCCTTGTACATCTATACAAATATTTAGCATCCAGAACTGGCCTTATGTGGAGACAGGGTACAGTGTTAGATAAACACTGTCCCAGTCAACTTCTAGAGAGATAGTTGCAGCAAGACTAAACTTCTTGAATCTGATGAAATGGACTCCAGCCCATTAAAGCTATAAATCTGCCATAAGAAAGACTCTTTGTTGTTTTATCTGAGACAGCAAGACTTCTTTACTATTCTTAGATAAAACATTTCTTGTGGTCATGTTCAGGCTTTTGACCCTCACTGAAAATATTGTGTCTCCAGATTAATAGGAGAAGATATTCCCAGACTATACAAAGAAGACAGGACCTGGATTAGAAAAGATTATTATAAAGAGCCAAAGAGTTATTCTCTGTCAACATCTGTTTTTACAAAGTATCTATAGATAGTTTATGAGAACGCCTGACTTTAATTCATGCAACTATAGCTATGAGGGAACATTTTATAAGAGAAGCACTTAGCATTTACTGTGTATAACTTTTCACGATAGAATGGAAGCCATTAGTCATAAATATATATATATCTTTTTGTTGTCTCTGGTCTGTAACTAATACTCTTTTTTCCTAAGAGAGCATTTCTTCTATTTCACATAAGGCAATAAAAATGCTTTCTGTATGATGAAAGAAATGCAATAGTATGTACCCAGTTACTCATGGGAATCTTGGGGGAAAGCAAGCTGCACTTTTATTCAGAATGTTGCTTTTTAATTGAACTTTCAACAGATCTCTTTATGGTGGCTGAATTCTGCTCATTATCTTGACAAGAGGGCAAGCACTATTTCTCACTTGAACACAGTGAAACACCTGGGGTCCCTCTGGATGTCCTTTTTATTGTCCGTTCATGATAGCTTGTGCTCATGGTGATATGGGGGCAATTACTTACGATCCTGCTTCCATTACTGTTTGCATCTGCAAAAGTACTGGGGCGGTCAGACTACTTCATCTCCAATCAGTACATGTCCCATAACTTCCTGCTGAAATTCTGTAATATTTAATACAGTTTTTTTGGGCCGTACTTTGGTTATGTTGCAGTGCAAGAGTGTTCCTCCAAATGGCAAGAATGCATTAAAATTGTGGAAGCATTGCAGAACAATTAATAAGGTCAAATGATGAGTGGATAGTCCAGTACAAACCCACAACTAATGGACTATTATTGTGTCAATAGTATGTTGTACAATACACCCAAATCCCACCATCAGTCGGAAAAGCACCCTGGTTGTAAGACAGACCCTTGTTTTATTAAGAAAATAGGCATTCATGACAAGCACCTTTAAGACCCTAATATAAGCACCAATATTCCCTTAAGTATATAGGATCCTTTAAGTAAACCAACCATCTTAGTTTACAGTTCATCTTGTCTCTAGCACTGGTGTCCAAGAGGACTATACAGTCTATTAGGAAATTTTGAAAGCAGTTGGAGTGAACTAGAGGCAGTGGAAAATTAAAGAAGTACTTGGATTTATACAAGTGAAGGGACTCGGGTGGCGCTGTGGGTTAAACCACAGAGCCTAGGGCTTGCCAATCAGAAGGTCGGCGGTTCGAATCCCCGCGACGGGGTGAGCTCCCATTGCTCGGTCCCTGCTCCTGTCAACCTAGCAGTTCGAAAGCACGTCAAAGTGCAAGTAGATAAATAGGTACTGCTGCAGCGGGAAGGTAAACGCCGTTTCCGTGCGCTGCTCTGGTTCGCCAGAAGTGGCTTTGTCATGCTGGCCACATGACCTGGAAGCTGTACGCCGGCTCCCTCGGCCAATAATGCAAGATGAGCGCCGCAACCCCAGAGTCGGTCACGACTGGATCTAATGGACAGGGGTCCCTTTACCTCATACAAGTGAGTCTGAGGGAACCCAGTATCCTCGGAAACTTTGGAAATTCATGGAGGGAGTGGCCAGATCTGGATTCATTGAAATCATGAATTAAATGTACAGCCTAAAGGTAGGCATGATGGCCCGTTCATAATAAAATAATAGTCTAAAATTCATATTAGGGCCATATCTTTATTGGGCCTGTTCGCAAAATGGTGTGCAAGTTTTTTAGTTCTCTGGAACTATTCAAGCTATTCTAGATTAGGTGTCAGTGACCTCCAGCCCATGGGCCTACACAGCCCCATGAGGCCATTTCCCCCACTCCTGATGCCATAGGCGATAAAGGCACAGATTTCAGCATTTGTGTCTCAGTTTCCAAGTGGTTTGAACTGAAACCGTTTGTGTGTTTAGACCTTTTACCCTCCCTGAAATAAGCTCACACAAGAGACAGATATTTGGTTTGGTTTTTGGCAGAATTTAGGCCACAACTTTATTGATTACAACCAAGTGAATGGTTCCATAGGTTCTGGTTCGACTATCTCCCTGCACCCTTGCAGGCAGAACTGTCCCAGCGCCACATTCGTAGGACAGACAAGGTGTGTTCCGATGCGAAAGGCCCAAAAGAGGAAGCTCAGCAGCCTCGCATAGGCTTAAATAGGTCCTGCGTTGCTGTACTTTTACGACGCCCCATTGGTCTGATTCCTCCCCAGCAACACGTGACCGACCTATCAGGGGTTGTGGCCTGCTATTCCAATTTTTATGGAGGACCCGATTTGCAAAGCTACTTGAAAGTGATGTCTCTCAGTGTCCATGGGTGCCCTCAGCTTCAGTGTAAACTGCTTGGAGACAGACTTCAAAGGCAAATCTAAATGGTAAACTGAGCAAGAGGAAAGGAGTGAAGCCCAGGACTCTGTTACCTCCTCCCACATTCCATCTGAAGACCAGACCTTGGCAATGGCATATATAATGTGGCATCTGCTTGGGCCAGGCCAAGACAGCACTGGGAAAGGTAAATGTCAGGATATTAATCAAGAAGCAGAAATGGCTGAATTCCTGAACTTTGTTAGGAAAGATTTTAACAATGATAAGGAATGCAGGCAGCGGAATAGAGGCAAATGTGTTTTTTTTCCCCTCCCCAAAGAAAACAAACTTCTAAACTTTTAACCAAATGTATTCAGCCTCTGGGCTATTTCAGAACAATGTGTTAGAACTACAGATGGTTAGGAGGGTGGGGGAGATCTGTATTAAAAGATGACACATAAAATTTGAGTGGTTAAATGCAGATGTACATGAGTCTTCTATTGCTGAGAAATAATAGAAGTCACACTTGAATAACGGCAAGATGGCAGAACAAGCCAATTACAGCTGGAGAGGCGAGTGTAGCAAAAGAGCAAAGGTGTGTACAAAAATAAAACAGCGGAAAAGAAATACTGTACATGTAATTACAAACCAGAAGGCTGAAGGGTTGAATGCCTCTGCAGGTTTCAGAGCTGCCTTCCTATAAAACTGATTTAATAAAAACTCCTGTCAGATGTCAACCAGCCATAAGAGATACTTACTGGCATATACAAAAAGTCAACAGGACTCATCATGATATGCTATTGCTCCTATAAAATAATTTCATTTTAGAAACATTTTTTTTATATTTGCTGCAGATAAGGAATTAATATAGTGCTGCACAATCCTATGCATGTTTACTCAGATGTATATTCCACTGAAATTATTTAGCCTTACTCCCAAGTAAGCATCACTACAATTGCAGCCTTTACTAACTATTTTTGAGACAGGCGGAACAAGCTAAACAGCAAGCAAAAGTCTTCCTGTTTAGCTTAATGGACAAGTCAAAAATTATAGACTAGATATTACTTGGCTTAGAAGGCAGGCATTTTGCAGCTCAATGAATTTATTTTCTTTGTATTTTCCATTAGCTTTAATAGAGGAATTTGCTTATGAAACAAAGAATGGAGCTAATGATAAATACGTCAAAAATTGATTACCATTTTTAAAAGGTGCATATAAAACTTGGAGTGAAATGAATATTTAGTATGAAATTAGCACCACTGTGAAACCATCAAATTAATTTCATTTTTACTTTAGGAAATTCTGAATAATAAATGGCATGGGCAACAAAAATGCATGTTTTGGGGCCATGAAAGGGAGAGCTAGATCACAGCACTCAAAATTGGTGCTGTGCTCTCACACAAAAAAGTGGGGCGTTTTGGTTTTAGCAAGACAGTTGAGGGGTATGTCCTTTCCACACTAATGGCAGTTTGTGTCCAAAATGGAAAAGTTATGTGGTGGTAGTCATGATCCTTATGTGTCCTTGTGTTCCTCCAGCCAGTAAATATTTGAATTGTGAGCATGTGCATGGGTATAGCCCTTTTGAGACTTTGTTTGTTTGTATTTAACAGGCATAGGCAAACTCCGGCCCTCCAGATGTTTGGGACTACAATTCCCATGATCCCTGACCACTGGTCCTGTTAGCTAGGGATTGTGGGAATTGTAGTCCCAAACATCTGGAGGACTGGAGTTTGCCTATGCCTGGTATTTAATGTCTAGTAGTCTGGAATTCTCATCTTGTGGGAGTATAAGCGATTAGGATCTATTTATCTGCCTGAGCTATGGCGAACCTGGTTATTCTCATGAAATTTTGTGTGCAGCTAATGACTAGTATCACGGGCAGTATTTTAACTCGGTACCACCGTCTCTCTTTGCCTTATCTCTCCTCTCAACTAAGCTTGTATATTGTCTTCTCACACTGGTCAGAGGAAAGTGGTACAAAAAGATGACTATCAAACCATAGCCCTTAGCCCCCTCTACATAGGAACCAGGAAAATGCTTGTACACATGCCACACAAATAATAATACTGAGGATCCATTCTGGATCTTAAAAAAAAGTCTTTTTTGTGGTAGAAGAAAAAGCATTGTGCTGAGTACATTATTTTTGAATACTAGCTGCATCACTTTAATTCAGAACTTGCAGATCTTGATATTCAATTGCAGCTCATGTAAATCATCAATGACCTCAGAATTTACGGGGATCATTTTCTCACAAATGTCAAGCTAAAACTGGTCTAAGCAACATGGCTGAAACTGTAAAATGTTACAAAGTCTTCCCTTCCACTTTCCATTTTCAGGTAAACCTCTCTTCATATTTACTTACCGGGAATGAGATATCTCAAGTGTTTAGGGATTATTGCATAAAGGGTAAAATGTGACTAGTGATGTATTCAGGGTGTGTGTGCAAAACCTATTGGGAACTCCAGGAGTGGAAATGTATGTATGTGTGTGTGCATTGAACCATTCTGGCTTTTAAACATGTTTCTCCAGTCTCTTAAATTGCTTTCTGTATTACACACAGAATAACCTACAAAATCTCTCATTCCCTTTTTTATTAATTAATTTATTCAAAGATATTTTAATTACAAAAGATTAATACATTAACCAACATTTTATGAACCATTACATTAAGCACTCATGAAAAGCATAACAACTGATTTTTCATTTGCATGTTCTCTTCTCAGTCACCTGAGATCAAATTCATTGGAAGTATAACACACAATATATTAAAAATTGATGGGCAGTACCAAACTATTCCACTAACACAGTGAGTTTTAGCTGGAGTTCTCCACCCTCTACTCTCTCCTATACACTCCATAAATCTGCTCTGGGTGGTTGAGGAACCCCTGGAACAGATTTTAGAACAAATGAGGGCACACAGGAGGAGGAGGAGGAGGAGGAGGAGGAGGAGGAGGAGGAGGAGGAGGAGGAGTTTGGATTTGATATCCCGCTTTATCACTTCCCGAAGGAGTCTGAAAGCAGCTAACATTCTCCTCTCCCTTCCTCGCCCACAACAAACACTCTGTGAGGTGAGTGGGGCTGAGAGACTTCAAAGAAGTGTGACTAGCCCAAGGTCACCCAGCAGCTGCATGTGGAGGAGCAGAGATGCGAACCCAGTTCACCAGATTACTAGTCTACCACTCTTAGCCACTACACCACACTGGCTCCCAAGAGGGTGGGAATGTTCCATTGTGCAGCTAAAACTCCTTGCGCAAGCTGAACAGTTTAGTGAGATACTGCCCTATGTTTCTATTCAGGTATGTATCTAGTATTGAGCACGGCAAGTCTTTTAAACATGCCTTTTTCAAGAATAATCATAAACCAGAAATGGGAACCATTTCTCCAAGAAACTGTCCTTAAGATCAGGGTCCAAATCAGCTCTAATTTACATAGATATTTAATCCAGTATAAGCCATCCCTGTTTATGGCGAAGCTTACTTGATACATAAGTGCTACAAATGGGGCCATGGGTTTGTGTCCATATTGCACATTTAGATAAAAGTAGATTCTGCTCTGCAATTGAGACACAATTTTAAAGACTGAAAAACAGGGAAAGAAACTTTGTTTCCATGCTTGACTTACACAGGAGCTTTAGTCAAGTTAGCATGCACAGCTGGTGAGGCTGTCTAGATAGATGAAGATGCACATTAGGGTGCTCATTTGGCCCTGACTAAACTTCATGAATAAAGCTGGTATAGATTTTCTATATGTGTTCCCATACAGCAAAGCCCAACTAAAGTGGGACTGGGCCAGGATATTTAGACTCTTGTATTGGGGCATCAGCTATAACTTAAAAGTACTGTGTTTTGCTCCTAGAGAGCTTCATGTTTTGGTCTCATAAAATAGAGCATTCTTTTTATCTATAGTTATTTGAACGTGGTGACTTTCTTGCATTTTTTCCAGTGGATGTAGTCAGATTCTTTCTTTGTACAATCTTCATAATACGAATAGTGCAAACTTATTACATTTTCCTCCAGAAAGCAATTTCATCTGCTAGAATGTCCCTCTTCCACTTCAAATCTTCTTTAATGAACTTCCTATGCCTGAGTAGTTCAGAACCAGTTGGAAATCATATTGGGCAGTGGGCGTGGGAAATGTTCATGCTCTTAAACTTTTATCCCTCTTCTATGAAAGCATACGACTTCTGCTTTTGATTAATTGGAAACTTATAAACAATGGGGAAATGATTTTTGCATCTCAAAGTAAGTATCTAGGCCATTTAAAAACAAAAAACAGGCATTGGAATGCTATATTTTTGGTACTGATCACTTGTGGGAAATAACTTCATAGGGGAACAGTTAGCTGTTGGAATAATTGTGTATCTTATAAATATATATAACAATGATACATATGAAAAGTCATATGTGAAATTAATCATTTTACTTATTTAATCTATATTGCTTTTGATACATATCAAGCTTAGTCATGGCTAAAGCTGCAACCCTAAGCACTTGGGGCTAAGTCCTACTGAGCCCTACTGACCTGAGGTGATTCACTTCTGAGCAAACATGCAACGGATCAATGAAGATGAATAATGAGAGATTCAGGATAGGCCAAAGAAAGTACCTCACACAGGGCAAAGTTAAACTTGGGTGGTTTTAAAAGAGGATTAGTCAAATTCATAGATGATAAGGCTACCATAGGTGCCATCTCCTAGAGGCTGAGGTCCCTTTGGCCCCACCAATAAAATATTTGAGCCCCCCATTCCAGTTAATGGGCATTGCCATTCAGATGGTGTGTGTGTGCTGTATCTTGTGATCAATTTTGTAGGGCAGGGCTTACCTGCCTCCTGCCCCAATATTTTATTCAAGTTGGCACCCCACTATTGCAGTATGCTTCTGAGTACCAATTGGTGGAAACAGCAAGAGAGGAGAGTGCTGTTGCATCCAGGCCCTGCAGGTGTGCTTTGCACAGGCCACTGTGAAAACAGGATGTTGCACTAGATGGGCCATTGCCCTGATCCAGCAGACTCCTTTTATTTCCTGATGCAACAAGTTAGTTGCTATCAAGTCTCATCACCTTAAGCCTTAATGCATGGATCAACTTTAGCTGGATCAGAACCTTTAGCTTTTAGATGCACCCTCACACACCCGGTGTATTAATTACAGTGCCTGTTTCTGAAAGCAAAGTCCTCCACAAAATGGTGAATGCTATAGACTGTTCTCTAGCAGAAAACCACCAAAGGTTAAAACAACCTTTAGAAACATATCCAATATTAAACTTCAGTGAAAATTATAGGGAAATGCAGATTTTGGTACTTTCTTCTTTATACTGGAAAAAATAACTACATATTCACAGCCTAGTATCATTCAACATGATTTTAAGGATAAATGCACTACACTGGCTGGACACTTGATATTTCAATAAAATGTATTTCATTGTAATTTAATGTCCTCTGAATGTCATGTTTTCTATTGCATTCATTTCAATACAAACCTCAATGGCTATGCACTTTTCCAATTTAGCAGATTTATTTTATTTAAAAAATATTTATGCAGTAGTCTTCATCCTATTAAATTTTAGGGCAGTTTTCAAGAACATAAATATTTAACTAAAACAACATTTGTCTGGAGTTTTGGAATGTGCATTGCAGATATCATAATGGCCCTCTTCTATTGTTTTTTTTTTTTTTTAAAGCATGCAGATACCTTGCATCAGATGACAAGTGGAGCTCTGGAAGGGCACATCATTTTTCCGTCTCAGAAGGAAAATGATACCTACTGCTATCAGTGCTAAATTTATGTCTTTAAATTAAATCCAAATCAGTGCAAGTGCAGAGCATGAGTCCTGAATATGTGTCCTACCAAAGCTGTCTGAGACTAATTGTAATACCAGGCTCATAGCCACCAGGGGAGAAGAGAAATATTTCTGCATGTTGTTTGCAGAACCACTGGGGGAAACTTGCTTTCCCTGCATCTCAAAATATGTGAAACAGCTCACAACTCCAGACTGGGTGAAATATCTCACAATTTCCCCAGCTAACAAATTCCACCATTTCATTCTTTGACTCTTATAGAAATTAAGAGAATATATGTATATTTTATATCATTACTCTCTCCAAACAGTATCAAGCGTAAGGTATGGGAGGAAATTCAGTTTAGTCCACATTTTAATGCAAATCTACTTATTTCACACCCCCCCCCCAAAAAAAAAGTGTTACGTTTGCTGCTTTCTTGTGCTCATTTCTGGAGGCTGGTCTTAGAGACAAGTAAAAAATTTTAAGAAAAAAAATCACATTTGAGTTCTTTAAGAACACACAGGAGGTTGCCATCTGGACTTGGCAATTTGTCAGTTATTATTTTGTCTATTAGGTCTAGGGCTTGGTCTCTCAACACCACTATTCCTCAGACTCTTTTCTTGCAAAAATTAGTTCAGGCCCAACATCTCCTGCTGTGAAGACAAATGCGAAGAATTCATCCAGCCTCCCTGCAGTCTCACTATCCTCCTTTAACACACCCTGGACTCCTTTGTCATCTAAAGGTCCGACCACCTCTGTAACTGGTCACTGTACTACTGGTGTATTTAAAGGGTTTGTGGCTGTTGGTATTTATGTTTCAGCTACGTGTTCTTCAAATTCTTTTGTAGCCTCCCTTATTGCCTGCTTGCTTGCATTCCTTTTGCCAAAGTTTTTGTTCTTTTTTTTATCCTCACTTGGAGAAGACTTCCATTTTCTAAAGGAAGCCTTCTTGGCTCTAATAGCAGCTTCTTTGTCCCTTGCCATTAACCACATGGATTCATGTGGTACTTTTCTGATCTGCAATATACATTCCAGATGAGCTTCTAATATTGTGATTTTAAACAACTCCCCTCTATTTTGGAAAGATTTGACTCTCTTGGGTTCACCTTTCTTCTTACCAACACTCTCATTTTTGGACCAAGTGATAATGTTTTCTTTGTTTTCTGTCTTCAGATCTTTTAATCTGATGCACATAAAACTCTTGTCACGTGGAAGCCATTTTAAATCACTCCCTGTGGTAGCATTCTCCTCTACTTAGCAAACCAGTGTATTAAAATGCGGAGCTGGGATTTTCTCTACTTTTACAGTAAAGTCCTCTCTCCCTTCTAAGAATTACAGTGGTGTTGAGAAAATCCCCCATCTGTGTTATAAACTGCTGTGCATGAACAGCCTGTCACATGCAGACAGCCCCCAGGAAGAGGAACGCACATTTGTTTCCATGTGGCGGCCATTTCATGTATACCAATGCTCAGATTACTGTTGTTTCCTAAACCATGACTGACTGCATCTGGGGGTTTGGGGTTTTTGTTTGTTTGTTATTCACGCTTTTTCCTCTTGCATTAAGCTGATAAAATTCTTGTTTTTCACCTGGGAAGGGCTTTGCATTTGAAGCCTGGCTTTGTTTTTAGTGAAGCTTTTATGTATCTAGGATATCCAGCTAGATTATGAATTGTTCTGGGTGTGTATATTTGAATGGCTGCCTCTTCTCATCCAAATAATCCTGGTCTCTAAAGAGATTAGTGTAAACTCATATATAAATGCTTCGTCCTGTCCTTGCTTCATTGGCTTAGTTAGTTACACTGCATTCGTCCATATTTTTTTCAAAATGAATTCTTTAATCAATTTGGAAGAACCTTGACTTTATTAAAGCAATAGCTTCAAATTGCCAGTGAGCAACAGACACATGGCTGAAGTGGATCATTCTTTGCTGGAAATAAATAGGTCAAGTCTACTTGGCATAGCTAATTAGACTCCTTTGAACAACAGCAGCAAAGTATTCCAGATAATTTAAGGCAGTTTCACATGCTTGTTTTTCAGTAGTTTGGGAGCGTTTTTTCTCTCTCTTCTGGAAGCAGAGTACTGATCAGTAGCTCCAACTGGGAATTCATGGGAGCTACACCAATCTGCTATGTGAAGCAGAATCCGGGATACCTACTCAAATCCTTCTTCTGCAGCAGTACTGTTCAAGGAAGACACTGATCCAGCAGTAGGCTGAATTAAGTCCTTCACTGGGGAAGTTCATCTGGCTGGGAACAAGAAGTAGCAGTAGGTGGTCATGTGTCCTTCTTTACAGAGCATAGTCCTCTGTTTGAAGGATTGCTCTGCTTGAAGTGGTGTGCAGTCAAAGTCAACTTAAAGAGCTCAAAAGCACACAGGGACGTTGAAGTTGCCCCCGAATAGTTAGCAGATGAGCAGACACAAAGACGATGCATGTGCAATATGGCTTAAGTTAGGGAAGATAGGTCCATCTATTCTGAAAGCATATCCGTGCTACCAGCCCATCCACTTTGAAAAGCTTACCTGCTCTACCAGCTCACTAGCTTTCTGGTTGTTTTGCTCCTTCCCACCTGTTCGTTCACCTTGAGCTAGTAGGGATGATTGCAGAGGATGCACAGAGTGCAGGATCCTTCACTGTATCTGTAGACTTGCCAGCTCTTAGCTTTCAGGGCAGAAAGTGGGTGAGTGGAGAGTTAATTGACCATGGAATGGAAACAGACCCAGGTTTGGATTCAGTGGACCTGTTGCCCTGTTGACAGCCTTAATCTGCCCCTGAAACACTTCATTGTGTTTATGATGGCTACCACCAGCAGGAACACCACCAGCAGTAGGTCGTGCTCCATTGTAATTTTAGTGGGTATGGCAGGGGCCGGGGGGCTCTGCAGTGGAGCCCAGCAGAGGCAAACTTCTGATGTATCCTATTCCCTCCAGCATTGTGGATCTGGAGACTGTTCTGCCTGTCGTCAGCTCAGAAAACAAGTAAACAGTGAAAATTAATGCAAATGCTTCAGGATTAATGCCAACATTCAGTTGCTCAATAGAGGGAATATTTTGCCAAAGAAAAACATTCATACTTGAGACACCTGCCATAGGGAATATGTTCACTTATATAAATCAACTAATAAATAAAAAACTATTATAGCATATAGAGTTTTTATGATGATTATTCTTATCACCTTGGGGTGTGTAGGGTTTAAAAAAATGTCAAAAATAATTTGGCACAGAAAACAGTAATTTATGTGCATATCCCATGTTGAAAATGAATTACTTTTTTGTGTAATTGTTTCCATTTTAAAAGAGGTATACATGGTAAAGGTACAGTATAGTTTTCACAAAATGGCAACATTTAGTGGGAATGAAAAGGCATAGATTTTGTTGGGATCTGCATGGAATTATGCCATGAAAACTGCTTTAGTACTGACAACCATGGAAACAGAAATCCCAAGTGTTTCACTATTGGTGAATTCACACAGAAAGTTCAAATAAACCAATTCCACATGGATACCATCAGTGGTCAATGTTGGGGGCTATTGGTTGATACTGTTCTTCAATGCAGATTAAAGTCTGTTAGCAAGACAAAGGTGGATGCTTTTATAAAATGAGCTTGTTTTTTTTAGCTCAACCAACTTAATGGGCTATTTTCCACCAAGTGAGCCAAGTATGGAACACCAGCTGTCACGTGCCAGTCAGATTTTACAAAAAGAGACACATGTTCAATGCACCTTGGGTGATGACTACATTCTGTCTTGCAGCAGCAAGATGACTTTGCATGCTAGCCTCAGGCACAAAGTGATTTCAGTTCGCGAATGCAAGGCCATGGAAATGTAAAGCCCATGGAGAGATAGCAAGAATTTTACACCAACACTTGGCATACGTTGGAAGGTCAAGCTGTCTTACTTTGAAACTTTGAGTCTTAAGGGGTTTCCCAAAGGATCTAAAGGCTTGCTCAAAAGTTAGTTAATAACAGGTGTTTATCTTTAGTCTGGACATAATAGTGGAATGAGAACTGGTAGAATAGCAAAGAATGGCAACCATTCATTTTAGCTACTCCCGTAGAACAGGCATTGGGGACCTGTGACTCTACAAATGTTATTGGATTCCAACTCCCATGAGCCCCAGACAGCATGGCTATGATGGAAATAGTCCAAGAGCATGATGAGAATATGGTCAAAGAGACAGAGGTTCCCCACCCCAAGCCAACTCAACACATTGTGGTGCCCTACATGGCAGCTGCATCTCCCCCTTCTTCTCCCCTTATTCCTACACCACTTACTTTTTAACAGTTTTTCAGCTGCTAAAGTAGAGCAGTGCTGACTAGTCAAACTGTCTTGCCCTCTTTTCTGGGTGAGGTGGCCCAGGAGAGTGCCTGTGGCAGGGGAGCAAGTGCTTTCCCAGGCGACCTTTGTCAGAAGGCCTCACTCAGTGGAGGAAACCTGAAGCAACCAATTAGGGTGGCATGAAACACTGGGCGCCTGGGTGGGCTGACAAAGCAAGTGAGTGGAGGCACAAAGGGTGTTAGTCCACTGCCCGCTACCCTGGCCTCCTGAGACAATGGCCTCAGTTTGACTAATGGAAGTGCCAGGTCTGCCCACACCTGCTGTATAAGAACCTAACTGCATGAGCTATCCTTCTGTTGAGGTTGCTTTTGCTCCAATGGCATTACTGCCTTTAGTGGGGTGTGTGTGTAAATATGGCCCTCCTCTTCTGCCTTGGCAGAGACTTCATCTCAACTATGCCAGGGGGGTGGGGTATCCAGACCATGTGGGCTGAAGTGCCCACTGGGTGATCCAGCCAGCATTTACAGCAGTGCCACTTCCTCTTCTAATGTTATAACTGTTTCAGAACTGAAGGAAGGTGTGGAGGAGAGCCTGGGAGGGATGGGACCTGGGGAGGAGTCCTGGCCCAAGGAGACTCTCAGGGATCAGACAGAGAGGCCTGGAGACATTATATCACAGCAGCCAGTGATACTAGATCAAGGATACATACACTGAATTCCAGAGCCCCTGAAACAGAGGGCTATGTCTAATGAGGCCCTGAGCGCCACAATGTCATATATATGGCAGAAAAGAAAAGAAATCATTTACTTTTCTTACACGTTCTAAAAGCATTTATTGGTAGTTGGACATATGAAGACTGCTTGCAAGTTTGGTTAATAAGATATGCTTAGGATCCAGGCATTACTTTCATTGGTCCTTTGGGGACATTTGATAAGATCCCTCAAGTGGTACATCTGGTCAGGCCACCTGTTCGTGGCAATGAGGGACTTTAATTAAAATAATATTAAATTAAAGCACAAAAGTGATTCTGCCCATGTGCTCTCCATAGGGGAGGCCTCACTGGCATGCTTATTTCTCAAGCAGATGTTTGCATCTTGCTCACTAAACAACCTAAAAAACTTTTCAAGGGAGACTTTACCCTGAAGCTTTTATATCACAAACTGCACCGATATAGCTATTAAGAATTTAACACCAAAACCTTCTAATTTATTAATGGTGCTTAAAAAGTTTTATGAGTTCTTAAAACGGAAACAGGGGTGACAGCTCAAGAGAGAGATTAAAAAACTTTGCATACACGCACCACATGAAAATACATATTTGTAGCTGTTACATTTACAGTGCATTACAAATGAATATTCAATCCCTTCCTGTTTACGTTAATTATTCACTGGACTGCAGCTGTTAAATAAAAAACTTCATCCTGTTATGCTTAGAAACACAACTCCTCCAACCCACACAACAACATGTAACTGAAAGAAAGAAGCTAAACAAAAGCAACCCTTTTCAGTTTTTCTGAAATACAGTGAGAGGGTGTAGACATCACATTTCTGAACCTCCAAACCATGGACTGAAGGACTGGAAATGAATCCTGCACTAGCTAGTGCATTTTCTCCCCTCCCCATTTCCCCTGGCATGCTCAGCTTAATACAAAGTTTTACAGTTCCTGGAAAATCATAGTTGGCTGTTATGTCCAAACGGGCAAACCATGGTTTGCATGAGACCTTCAAACTAGGGTTGCATGCTCAAATCAAACCATTTCCAATCCTGGTTCACAGGGATGGCACAAACCATTGTTTGCAGGTACAGTCTGGTTCTGTTTGATTTTGGTTTTCACAAAGGGAGGGGGAAGTGCATGAGTACAGGGCTCATTCATGATTCTCCAAAGCATGATTGGGAGAACGAGAGACATTGTGACTGACCCAAGCCTTTGAATACTTATAGAGAGGGGGGGGCAGGGGGATACTACTACTGTTTCCATTGATTTTTAACTCATCTATCCATTGACAGATGTATAAAGTAGTCAGATATTTTGTAGCACTGCTGTGCTTCTAGCAAGCTTCCAGCACATTCACATGGTTATCTTTACCTACTATAAGATGCATCCAGGAACACCTGAAGCAACCCTCTTCTAATATCAGGAATGGGGCCATTTGGTGAAGGCTAGCCAGAAATAATACCATTATATAGATCCTTCTCTGTATGGCTTTTGCCATCTACATTTACAAGTGATGCATCATCCTTTTCTCCATTAACTTCTTCCTTATCCATCTGTGCCTTCCCCTACCAACTGAGCACAGGGATCAGGACTACCACTCTCACCATTTTCAGTGGGAAAAGTGATGTTGCACATACTGTTCCCACCACAGAAAAGGTCCCTAGCATTTCCTTTGGTGGGAATGGTTCCTGAGGTTTTGCTTTCCTGCCAAGGATGCTGGAAAACAAGTAGCTCCATACTGTTAAATTAGGTAGCAGGGACAATCTCAAAAGGCAGCCAGACACTCCACAACTTCCTCTGTCCTGGTCTTGCACTATTTGCTTGCAAGATCATAAACCAAACCTTAGATCTTACGGGGCTTCTGTCTATGTATGTCAGATGCGTCCCAGAGGGAGGCTCATATCAGCCAACTCTTCCTTTTTCCCTGGCCATTCGCCCTTCCCTGAAGCCTTAGCATAAAGAGTCTTAACACTGAAGTCAATGTACTTCAGTGCACAAAACACTGTTTTGGATTGCAGCCCTCATATTTCATGGCCTTCTTTCAACGTCTTACGCCATTTCATTTCTGGAGCTAAAGAATTAACACATATGATCAACATTTTCAAAGGAACTCCGGGTATGAATAATCATAAGAAGGAATTTTGAAAACACGGTCCTTAAATAATTTTTCATGTGAAACTAATCAGGTTTATTAATTAAAGCTGCCTTTCCCAGTGAATTTATAAACTATTGTCAAGTGTGAAGCTAAGGATTATATACAGTCCTTTGGTCTTGTAGCAAATATTTACTGGGATAGTTCCCCATATTGCAATATTACTCGACTGAGGGTGCAATTCTGATGCCTTCATGCCTGGAGCAGCATGAGACTAAGCCACAAGGAAATGGTTATCACCTCACTGCAGTAAAGTATAGCCCACCCTTTACTTCCTATATCTGCCCCCAAGATTGAGGCATAGGTCCCAAAACATAGAGCTAAAATAAAACAGCTGTAAACTGTGGTATAGTTTTTGGGAAGACCGACTTAAGCCTTCTCAGAAGATGGGCTGTTTCATGGTGGTCTCACACATTCCTCAGATTTAATGCACTTCAAACAGCTTTCCATCATTATGTCAAGGTGGAACTTCACAATATGTTTCATATTTTCTGCCTCATACATCAAACAATAGAATGTTATCCATGAAGCACAGCTGCCATTGTGCAATTTTTTTTAGCAAAGTTCTCATTTTTATCTGACATCTAGAAATACCTAAAGTAATAATAATATAAAAAAACTTTCTTTATTGCATATTTGCTTTGGTGTTCATTCTGTCCCTGTCAGTCCACATACAGCATAGCAAAATGACAGTTTTAGAAAACACCTTATTGGATTTTCTGCAAGGCAGGCATGAAACCCTTATTTTTATGCCATGCCATTATTTTAGAATAGAAAACTAGAAATACAGAAAATAGCGACCAGTCAGCCAGATACCTTTTCATAAATTCACATGCTTAGGGTATCACTGGAGCTGCTGTTATGTTTGAGGGATGGTTTGTTTGGTTTTGCCCAGGGCTGGGGGATGTGTGGTCCCCCAGATGTTGCTGGGCCACAACTTCCATCATCACTGATCATTGGCCAAGCTGGCTGGGTTTGCTGTGATTTGAAGTCCAATTTAAATATGGAGGATCACATGCTCCCAGCTCCTGCTTTAGCTAGAAGGTCCAGGGACCTTACTGTGATGACCTGGGAGTCAGACTCAGACGCTGAACCTGAGGGATCCCAGCCTGCACATGATTCACTGCCTCCAGAACCAGCAGAGCCAGGGCTGGGGCCTGAGTCTCAAGGGGACTCACCTGTGCTGGATCCTCAGGTGCCGGCATCGGCTGAGGTTGATCTGGCTTCTAATGGGATGGAGGACTTATTGCCTGCAGGTGCTCCACTCCCCACCCAGTCAGGGGAAGCTGAGGTTGCCTCTGGGTCCGGTAACCCTCCAGCTTCTCCTGAGCTGCAAAGGCTAAGGGCAGAGAGGCGAAGGGAACTAAGTTCCCGCAGGAGGAGTGCTCGCCTCCAAGCCAGGAGAGGCGAGGCACCTGAGGATCGGAGCCGCCCTTTGCCTCGGGGCAGATAAAAGCCAGCCAGTCCCAGACCCAAGTTGCAGGAGCAACATCGGTGCTGCCTAGTTCCTGTTCCTGGTTCCTGCGTTCCTGACCTCAGCTTGGTTACCTCGGCTTCCTGACCTCGGCTTCCTGACCTCGGCTTCCTGACCTCAGCTTTGTTACTTCGGCTTCCTGACCTCGGCTTCCTGACCTCGGCTTCGTGACTTCGGCTTCGTGACTTCTGGCTTGGACTGACCTTGGACTGGACTAGACCTCGCCTATCGGATATCCCTTGGGACCAGCACAGTTTGCTCCTGCCCCACCCGCACTCCCCCTTCGTTGGGGTGCGTTCGGGAGGAACCTGTCGTCATGACTGACCAGGCGGCTGCGCTGGTGGCATTGGCCCAGGAGAACCAGGTCTTGACCCACACAGTGCAGCAGCTAAGCAATGCGGTTACGGTGCTTCAGCAGCGTTTGGACGCCTTACCGGCTCCTGGTGCCGGCGCCCCAGCTCCAGGCAAGTACCCAGTGGCCCTGCCAGAAAAATTCAATGGGTCCCCGGGCAGCTTTCCCATGTTTCTCGCCCAGGCCAAACTGTATATTCAGGGGCGAGCCCGGGATTTCCCCGACGACCGCACCAAGGTGCACTTCCTGATCAGCTTGCTGAAGGACCAGGCGGCCAAGTGGGCGTTGCCGCTGCTCCGGCAAGACTCCCCCTTGCTGACAGACTATACGGGGTTTTGCAACCATTTTGAAACCGCGTTCGCCAACCCTCAGAAGGCGAGTCAAGCCAATCGGGCAATTCGGCGGTTGAAACAGGGCAAGTCCACAGTGGCCGCCTATGCCACGGAATTTCGGCTGTTGGCACAGGACTTGACCTGGAATGATTCCGCACTTCGGGACCAGTATCTCGAGGGGCTTTCGGACGAGATACTGGACCAGCTGGCCACCTTGGATCGCCCCACCACGCTGGAGGCCCTCATCCAACGGAGTCTACAGATAGACGATCGGTTGGAGGACCGGCGCCAGGCCCGGGCCCGCCAGCACTCTGGGCTCCCGACTCCAGTGCTCCCCAGCAGTTCCACGGCCAGAGCCGAGTCACTGGAGGAGCCGATGCAGCTCGGGGCAGCACGGCCTCGCCTCTCCCCTTCGGAGAAGACACGACGTCGGGAGGGAAACCTGTGTCTCTACTGCGGGGGGAGTGGACACTACGCCCGAACCTGCCCTGAGAAACGCCAGCCGCAGGGAAACCGCCAACCCCAGTAGCCAATGGCCCAGGCTATCTGGGGTCCCAAGCATCACATGATGGGCCCTCACCAGTGGAATTGCAACACCTCATGATCCCGGTGCGTCTATACCCCCCAGGCGGGCCCTGGATTCTCACCCACGCTCTGGTGGATTCAGGGGCAACCCGCTCCTATATGGACTCTGCCTTCGCCGCTCAGCATCGGGTGCCGCTCCAGAACAAGCCAGAACCGGTGCAGGTGGAGGCAATCGACGGACGGCTCTTGCGGTCAGGCGCCGTTACTCGGGAGACCCAGCCCTTGGTCCTGTGCCACCAGCAGCACCGGGAGGTGCGTACCCTGGACATTGCCACCATGCCCCGGTTTCCCCTGGTGCTGGGGATGGACTGGCTGGAGTCTCACAATGTTCAGATCGATTGGGTCAATCGAACTGTACGCTTCCCAGACTCGGGTTCGATTGCTCAGTCCGAGATGCTTTCGGCCGCCTCCATGGGGGAGGCTGCGTCAACGCTCCCCGCCGTGTACCGGGACTACGTAGACGTGTTCGAGGAACAGGGGGCAGACCGGCTGCCTCCTCATCGGTCTTTTGACTGCGGCATAGACCTCCAGCCTGGGGCGCCCCTGCCTGTGAGTCGCCTATACTCTCTTTCGGAGCCAGAGCGTGAAGCCTTACAGGACTTCCTTCACAAGAACCTGGAGCGGGGGTTCATTAGGCCCTCTACCTCTCCCACCGCCGCTCCAGTACTCTTCGTTAAGAAGAAGTGTGGGGAGCTTCGCCTCTGCCATGATTACCGAGCCCTGAATAAGATCACCATCCCAGACCGGTATCCCTTGCCCCTAATTGCAGAGTTGCTGGAGCGGGTGCAAGGGGCGCAGATGTTCACCAAACTGGACCTCCGGGGGGCTTACAACTTGATTCGGATCCGTGCCGGGGATGAGTGGAAGACCGCATTCGGGACCCGTTATGGGCAGTTCGAGTACCTGGTCATGCCGTTCGGACTATGCAACGCGCCCGCCGTGTTCCAACGGTACATCAACCACGTGTTCCAGGACTTGCTTGACAAGTATGTGGTGGTGTACCTCGATGACATTCTGATTTATTCCCGTGACCCAGCTCGCCACGAGAGTCATGTCCGGACCGTGTTGCAGCGCTTGCGGGAGCACCGCCTGTACGCTAAGCTCAGCAAGTGCGAGTTCCACCAGCGGTCAGTGGACTTCCTCGGACACCGACTCTCCCCTGACGGTGTACAGATGGACCCCGGGAAGGTGTCTGCGGTTCGAGAGTGGGCGGCGCCGCGGAACCGCAAGGACCTACAGCGGTTTTTGGGGTTCGCCAACTATTACCGGACATTCATTGTGGACTATGCTCATCGCACCACCCCGTTGACCCGACTGCTGCGCCCCAAGACGCCCTTCGCCTGGGATGAGGAGGCTGAGGTGGCATTCCAGGGATTGAAAGCCTGTTTCCAGAAGGCGCCAATTTTGCAGCATCCTGATCCCTCTCGTCCCTTCGTGGTGGAGACTGACGCCTCCAGTACGGCTCTCGGTGCCGTCTTGTCCCAGCAACACGGACCTGATGCGCCACTGTTACCCTGCGCCTACTACTCTCGGCAGCTCCTTCCGGCGGAGCGTAACTATACTGTGTGGGAGCGGGAACTACTGGCCATCAAGGTGGCCTTTGAAGTCTGGCGCCATCATCTTGAGGGGGCACGACACCCAGTGGAAGTGAGAACCGACCACCGGAATCTGGAGTACCTCCAGACCACCCACAGGCTGAACCAGCGGCAGATCCGGTGGGCACTGTTCTTCTCCCGGTTCCAGTTCCGGATCCGCTACATCCCCAGCTCCCAAAACCAGAAGGCGGATGCGCTGTCCCGGAAACCGGAGGACATTGCAGAGACGGTGCAGCAGGCGGCCCCCACAACGATCATCCCACCAGCGGCCTTCCTGGCTGTTCATGAGACTGAGTCGCTGCGGGACCGAGTGCGGAGGCAGCAACGGGTCGACGCGTGGGCTCAGGAACGGATCCAGGAATTGGCCAGTGGATCGTGCCCTCGATACCCAGAACTGGTTGTGCACCAGGGTCTGCTGATGCACCGTGGTCGGTTGTACATCCCACCAGGGCCTTTGCGGGCCGAGGTACTCCGAATGTCACACGACGCCCCGGCAGCTGGCCACTTCGGGAGGTATCAGACCACCCACCTGGTCAGCCGGGAGTTCTGGTGGCCCCGCTTGAAGGCCGACGTGGCACGGTACATTGGGGGGTGCGAGGTCTGCCGGCGAGCCAAGGGATCGACCGGGAGACCTGCGGGACTGCTACAGCCACTGCCAGTTCCCCCTCGTCCGTGGCACACGGTTTCATTGGATTTCGTGGTAGACCTACCCCCATCCCGTCAGTGTACCTGCCTCCTGGTATTCACAGACCACTTCACTAAAATGGTGCACTGCGCCCCGTGCCCGTCTGTACCCTCAGCCAAGGAGACGGCGCAACTGTACCTACAAAACGTCTTCCGCTTACATGGCCTATCGGAACGTTTGATCTCCGATCGTGGTGCCCAGTTCACCTCCCGGTTCTGGCGCGCTCTACATCAGGCTCTCGGGACGGAGGTCTGCCTATCTTCGGCCTACCATCCACAGACGGATGGACAGACCGAATGGGCAAACGCGGTGTTGGAACAGTACCTCCGGTGCTACTGCAGCTTCCACCAGGATGATTGGGTCGACCACCTGGCGTTGGCCGAGTTCGCATATAACAACGCAGTGCACGCTTCCACCCAACAGACCCCGTTCCAGGCAAACTATGGGTACCACCCGCGGTTGTTTCCAAGCGTACTGCCGGCATCCGCAGTTCCCGCAGTGACAGACTGGCTACAAGAGCTCCAGTCACAGCAGCAGCTTCTGACGGAGCAACTGAGCCAGGCCAAGGACGCGTATAAGGCCCAGGCCGACCGTCACCGTCAGGAGGGGCCGGAACTCCATGTCGGAGACCTGGTATGGCTCTCCACCCGCCACCTGCACCCCTCTCGGCCTTCACGGAAGCTGGATGCCCGCTTCACCGGCCCATTTCCGATCGTGGACCGGGTCTCACCTGTGGCATTCCGTCTCCGGTTACCCGCGACCCTGAAGGTCCACCCGGTATTCCACCGGTCCCTACTCAGTCCGGTCGCCCCGGCCGACGAGTTCCACCCAGACCATCCACGACCGCAGCCAGTTTTGGTTCAGGGGGAGCCCGAGTATGAGGTGGAGCACATTCTTGACTCCCGATACCGCAGGGGGAAGCTCCAATACCTCATCGACTGGAAGGGGTATGGGCCCGAGGATCGGTCGTGGGAACCAGCGGAGAACGTCCACGCGCCTGTCTGCCTCCGTGATTTCCATGCGACTTACCCCAGCAAGCCTGGTCCGGCCCCTCGGTTGAGGGGGGGGCCTGGGAGGGGGGATGGTGTGATGACCTGGGAGTCAGACTCAGACGCTGAACCTGAGGGATCCCAGCCTGCACATGATTCACTGCCTCCAGAACCAGCAGAGCCAGGGCTGGGGCCTGAGTCTCAAGGGGACTCACCTGTGCTGGATCCTCAGGTGCAGGCATCGGCTGAGGTTGATCTGGCTTCTAATGGGATGGAGGACTTATTGCCTGCAGGTGCTCCACTCCCCACCCAGTCAGGGGAAGCTGAGGTTGCCTCTGGGTCCGGTAACCCTCCAGCTTCTCCTGAGCTGCAAAGGCTAAGGGCAGAGAGGCGAAGGGAACTAAGTTCCCGCAGGAGGAGTGCTCGCCTCCAAGCCAGGAGAGGCGAGGCACCTGAGGATCGGAGCCGCCCTTTGCCTCGGGGCAGATAAAAGCCAGCCAGTCCCAGACCCAAGTTGCAGGAGCAACATCGGTGCTGCCTAGTTCCTGTTCCTGGTTCCTGCGTTCCTGACCTCAGCTTGGTTACCTCGGCTTCCTGACCTCGGCTTCCTGACCTCGGCTTCCTGACCTCGGCTTCCTGACCTCAGCTTTGTTACTTCGGCTTCCTGACCTCGGCTTCCTGACCTCGGCTTCGTGACTTCGGCTTCGTGACTTCTGGCTTGGACTGACCTTGGACTGGACTAGACCTCGCCTATCGGATATCCCTTGGGACCAGCACACTTACAGCCATAAAGCATGTAGCTCTTGCTACAAACTGTAGAGAAAAGAACATAGCTCCATTGTAAACTACATGCTTTACATGCAGAAGGTCCTAAGTTGAATCCCTGGAATCTCCAAGGCGTGTTGGGAAAGACCTTTGTCTGAGACTCTGGTGACATGCTACCTGTCAGCATAGGTATCCCTGGGCTAGAGGGACAAATAGTCTGACCTTGTTAAAAGGCAGCTTGGTAGGTGCAGCATGTGCTGGTTCCCTGCACATTAGCGGCTGGTTATATCCAGCCTCTGCTACAGGTCAGCATTTTTACATGCCACTTAAAACCAATGTTTTGGTTGGTGTCTGCACATGGCTAGTGGCTACCACATGTGCCATGGAGAAAGATAAAGATAATCTTCGAGGGATTATTGAGTGCTGGGTATGATGGGGCTAAAGAATGGGCATGAAATTACTTAAGTTGACCTACACATACCATGCTGTGTCCATCTCTAGTGGCAGTGGAGGCTAATCTATTAGGGCAAAAGGGGCACTGTCACGCCAACCTCCATCTGCCTACAGTTAGCCCTACCTGCTGCCTTCTGACTTACAGCCAGTCCTGGGGGTGGTGCTGCCTGCCAGCTTCTTGCTCCTTCTCTATCATCTCAACTTTACTCTTGTAGAACTCAGGTCACTCAAGGCATAGATGTAGATCCACAATAAGATAATAATAAAAAGTCTGCTACTCCCCTATTCATAACTTCTGAAAAGTTTCACAATAACTGCTTCTACTCAACCTCCAATACTTTAGCTCAGCTTTATTGGCTTTGAGAGGTCTATGGACAGCACAAAAAAACTTTCTGTCTGCTACCCAGAATGCAGATTCACACTTGAGTTAGATTGTATTTGGCAGCTGCAATTCAAACCTTTAACCTCGCTAAAGATGTAGAGAATACCAAATAAATTGGATGCATTTGATGAAGTGCAGAATATGCAGTAAATATCAAATACTATTTTGAGAAACCACTTTAGTTTCACGAAAAAGCAGATTTTGAACGAGAGCTATTGACTCCTTTTAATAAAAAATGAGTTCCAAACAGCTGGTAATTTTTGTCATTTATTTCTTTTGTCTAGGGGGGAAACAGGGGTGGGGGGATATACATTTGGTAGGGAACTGTGCCAGAATCAAACCTGATAAGTAAAAGCATACATTTGTGCACAGTTTTTAAATATGTATCCTCTTCTGTGAGTCCTACACTAGTTCTGATGGAGGCATGCTGTCCTTACTTAGGAATGAGGCCTCTGGGGACTTATTTGCATCGTGTGATATTTGAATTTATTTACAAATGTACAGGTTGACAATAGGTTGAGGCATGGCTGAAAATGTTCCAATAGACAGCCAAAACCAACTGCTGCTACATTAGCTATCCAGGGAGACATTCGCCACCCCAAGATGTTTGTGATGCCCTAAACTCATTTCTCTCTGTCCACCTCTTCTGATCTACCACCAACTGCAGCCTATGTTTGCACCCAATGATCTTGCCCAGTATGGGGAGAGGGGAATCAATATGAGTGAGAGTAGCTTAGTGAGAGTAGCTCAGTTGGTAGAGCATAAGACTCTTAATCTCAGGGTCATGAGTTGAAGCCCCATGTTGGGCAAAATATTCCTACATTGGACGAGAGAACCCTCGTGGTCCCAATTCTATGATTCTATGAGTAATCTCTTCTGACAATCAATCTAGCCTTCTTACGTAACACAGAGACTAGTCACCAGAACAAAAAGACCACCAACCATGTTTTGTCAAGTCTGGGTATTGCCACCCAGCCCTGCTTACAAAGGTCTAATAGGAAAGCCATAATAAAACAAGCCCTATTTAGGGCTCTTCCATCCACACTTCCACTTGTCCCGGCACTTTCCACTAGGGAATTTTGATTCAGTGGTAAAGAGTGGGTTTTCCTGGGGAAAGTAGTGGGACAAACAGAAAACCACTTGCATTTGTACTGAGAAAGCACAGGACAAGCCGAAAACCTATTGGACTTGGGCTTTCTAGGCACATGACAAGTGGAAGTGTGGTCGTTCCCTCAGGGGAGTGAGGAGAGTGGAGACAAGCGCAATGGCTCATTGGTGTCTCACGAGTTGGCAGAAGACTGGCAGTTGCCATAGGAGGTATGGGCAGGCACACTGGCATTTGTCTGTACCGCGTTGGTGACACCTACTGTAGGGTATGAGGGTCCAGGAGAAGCACCAGGGAAGGAAAGAAACTTTCTGAAAGTGACAAAACTCTAAATCTACAGTATCTCTCAACAGGAACTGAGCAAGTCTGAGAGCTTCTGGAGCAGTACATTTCAAGGAATGAACCCAACGCCTTCTACCGAGCAAAGAGGAATTATCTAACTAATATTAGCAATGCAAATACGGAGCATTGCTTCATACTGAAGGAACAAAACCTGCCATTGTTTCAAAGTTAATTAGACTAAAGAGACAATAAATTAAGTCTTATTAAAATGTAAAAGATCTGTGACAAATTGTACTAATTGCATTTTCTTATATCTGAAGAGGTCAGACTACTTAATAAGCATGTTGTTAATGGAAGACAAATGTAGTTTTATGCGCTTGATAGGAATATTATAAATTACATTATTTATAACTCCTGTGGAACACTTAATAATTTTAAGCTTTAAATTAAACTGCTCATTAGCAGCACAGAGTCATGAAAGTAGGCTGTAAGAACCTGCTGCCAATGTAATATTAATTTGAAGGTCTGGTCCATTCTGGCAGTAAAGTGATATTATTTCAAAACTACTTGAGTACTAGGAAATTTGAACTTTGAATTTATCACCTCCTTAACTACGAATCATAGAATGCTTTTATGTTTCAGAAACCAGTATAACACAAAAATGGCCATTTATTTATTTATTGGTAGTCATGCTTGTATTGTAAAGGGCAAGATGATTTTTAAATATTAATATAGAATTAGTGGATGGTCATTTTTAGTGAGGTATTGCTGTTTGTAAATGTATTTGTATGGTTTTCTATTTTGGAGAGCAAGGAATTAAACAAATGAATAGATAAATAGTAGATTGATGAATAAATAAACTATAGAAAATCCAAATAGCAAAATAAGATAAAAAGGATGGGCCCTGCAACAGAAAGTTAGGGTCATTCCATTTCCCCACCTCTTGGTTTTCTACCCCTCCAATAGTCAGCATTCCATGCCTATTGAGCATGCTCAGTCCTCCTTTAACTGCTTTGGGTTAGTTTTGCACCTCACTCCTTTGCTTTTGGGAGGATTTCTTTAGAAACTGGGTGTTTAAAAGTTTAATGTGCATAAAAGGTAAAGTTTCTATGACTTGAAGTTAAAAAACTCTGTAAAAGTTTTCCTTTGCAAAGAAGAGACATTTGCATTAAGCAATAGGTTCCACTCTAGGTGAAAGTGGAAGGCTGGTTTTTTAACATAAATAAACAAATCACAGGCTTAGGCTACATGATGACTCAGTGCTGGAAGCCGGAGCTGCAGATCTCTCACTGCAGGAGAGGAAACTTGAGATGTCAGTGATGGCCAGCAGTACCTGTAGCAGCAGCAGATGAAGCTAAGCTATGCAATGATGAACAAGCTTTGTATTTTGTTCTTGAAACATTTATCTTTATGCGACTAGTGTCAAAACTGTTCTGTAGTAAAGCTTTGATACTTATTCTTGGGGCAGGAAGCTCATTTATTTCTATATAAGATCAGGAGCAGGGATTCCCCAGGACAACTCTAACATGAGGTACATAGTGGATTTTGGATTCTGTGAGCAGCTTTCATTGGTGGGACATTTAAAAATCGTTTCTCAGAATGTATGAACCCAGAAATTATCTAGCCAGTCAGTGAGATGTTTATTTCATCCAAAGAGTCTGTGAGAGCATTCCCATTATGACACAAACTATATATAGGCAAATATACAAAATTGTAGCTGTTCACCCAACCTTCTGTCACCCCAGCATTTTACCTTTAAAAAAAAAACTGTACGTGTCTGAACCATCCTTGTACCTCATATGGAATTGTTTTTCACTTTAACCATCAGCTATTAATTACCTCTTTAACTGTTTCTTGCCAGTCTTGTGGTCAGGTCACATTCTTGCATATGAGACACTGACCTTACTAATAATGGGCCTAACAATAGTTCCACCTCATGCACTTTTTATTCCTCTGTAAATGAGTAGTGCATGTGGCTTTGTGGCAGGGGGAAAATGCTAAGTATTAACTTCATGTTCTTCCTCTTCTGCACAGTCTAGTTCAACTTACCTTATATCCTGACATCATTTTGATCTGTGTTCCCTGCCCTGCTAGCTGGCTAGTGATGTGGACCAGGATGTGTGTGTGAAACACATGTCATAATAATACAATTCCCCCCCCCCGCCTGCAAATAGTGCAGAGCTAACATTTTAAAGACACTCACTGCTGTCTTCATCTATCCCTTTCTCATGATGCTGCCTGAAGCAGATTGCTTTTCTCTTCTGTATGGCGGGGGCAGACAATATCAGAAAACAGGGTAAATCTGAACTGATTCATGTTTAGATTTGGAATCTGCATTCCTCTTTGAGAGACATTTATTTAAATGTCTGAAAAATGCACATATTGCAGAGTATGAACATCCTGAGGACTTCCAGATTTCCTTCTGAATAGCATAGTGGGTGGGGCAGGATTGTTGGAGACGTGCCAAAGCCCATGTGCTGGATGAAGCCCCTCTGCCAGTTCCTGGAGTGTCCTGGCCTGCTGTACTTCCTCCTCCTATTGCTATCTGTTCCCCTGCCCACTTCAAGTGAGTAAGGAGTGAACAGAGCAAGGAATAACAATAACCTTCACAGATCGTCTCGCTCTAGTCTTTGTGTGGATTGGAATCAAGTAAATCAGCAGGAGCAACAATGGTGGGAAGAAGCTGAGCACACTTAGGGGAAGGGACCGTGAAGGTTATTTGCCCGGGGGCTCCCTAAAACCTGGAATAAGCACTTGCGGTGAACACAGTGGACTATTTCACATGACATTTGGTCCATGTGAACACCTGGGCTCCCAGACATCTGCTTTGCTCTTCTCTGGTCTTATTTTCTTTCCTTTTTAACTCTCATACTGTGCTGACCTAAGTCATGGTTTGGCATAGCGTGTCATCTGGACCCTTGGCTACAACTTGCTGTTAGTACCGCAGGCTTGGGTTTGGCTGACAATCTTCTAAGCCAATCATTGGCTTAGCTCAGTGTGGCACAAGAGTGAAAAACAAAGACCAGGGATGAGCAAAGAGGCTTTGAGGTCCTCTCTGGGAATGTGGGAGCACCCACATTCATGCAATCCTGGCCAGCCATAGTTTGACTTTCCATGTAATGAGAGCCAGAACAGTTTAAAATCCAAATAAAAGAAAATAAAGCCTCTAGAATGTGGGGGTGGGGAAATCTGTGATATTAAAAACTTAGCAAGACAGATCCACTGGAATACAATAAGCCAAAGATCACAATAAATTGTCACAATATTGTCTCTGAATCACCAAAGGAATAAAGGTAGATCCACTTGTCTCCCAGGATACAAAATTGTGTGCTCCTGTGGAGACCGCATCAAAGTGGTTTTTGCTCAATAGGTTTGGAAGCCAAGTCATTTTTCTTTGTTGACAAAGTAGTTCATTTGGTCACTTCCATCACTCATTTTTATGTATTGCCGCTACCTCACTACACTTTCTTTGGAGTGAAGAATGAATGAGCAAGTGAATGAACAAATATCCAGACTCTAAGGGTATATGTATAGTATTTGACCTTACAAGAAGGCTGAGCTTTGTGCTTTTGGAAAAAATGTGTCAAAAGACATTAAAAATAATTGGATTCAGCTCAAACAGCTCTTCTGAAAAGATTCCAGCCAGCAGTGGCCTAGAGACGAGTCTTCTTAGAGATTTAACAAATCCAGTTGGCACCTAGGCAAGTTCCTTTGTATTGAACTCAGTGTATCTTTCAGCTATTAAATGGAGAACCTAGAGAGGAGAGCCAAGAATGTTATGAACAGTCACAAGTGCCTGAAAGCCATTCTAAAGTCATTGAAGCATAGTCACATAACCACAGCAATCTGGTGGCAGCATTTCTCCTGTGTTGTAACTGGTTACATAACTGACAAAGCATATCTGTAGTTTGGGTGATTTGCATAACTCAGCACCCATCAACACAGGGCTCTTTGTTATTGCTGACATCATACAGAAATGGCTATGACATGCTTCACGATGAATCTGAGATATTGTGCGAAAGAAATTCCTAAATAACTGTGAGACCTCTATGCCATGATATGCCATTTATTTAGGACCAGGATGAATACACACAGTAAGCATATTCTGCAATCAAACCCATGATTGGCTTGAGACAATTAAGCTGCAGCCAACTAAACAACAGGGCCTGTATTCAAGGAATTTTTATGGCATGTCCAGTCCATTGATGTAAAATGTGAGACATGAGCTTCTTCTGAAAGAACCCCTGTGCTTACCCCTCCTTTTCTCTATTTTTTCCTCTGCTTTCCTTCCTGCACTTCCTTCTAGTTAAGCTTTATGCTCCATATGGTGTTTCCTCCTAGACATTATCCATACATCATATCTATAGATCTATATATCTCATATTTCTTTTGCACGCTCATCTCAACATATTTCTTATTCTCTGTCCTTGCCCCTACTTTTGTTCTTATTTCCATCTTTGGAGTGTATGAACATCTCTGCTTGTTTTCCTTCTGTCTTGTGACTTCTGACTCTTGTTGATTTAGAAATGCTGTGCAGTGTGTAGTACATTTTTGGTGCTATTAGAAATATTAAATGATGCCATTGGTTTAAATATATAGTGCAGATTGGGCCTAAATGGAATTTCTCTGCCATCGCTAGCACTTATGTTTTGTGAGAGATGGAGGCAGAAGCAAACTCCAAAGTATGACATATACAGCATCCCTAGTGGTCCAAGCATGCAGTGGGCTTTAGATAGTGGCATTCACATAACTCCCCTGACACATGCAATGAATGTAGAAAGTGGAAATGGGGGAGCAAAGTAGCTGGGCACATTTCTTCCACTCTGGTAGGCTCACTACATGCACCGCCAAATGGTGTTGAGCTTGGAATTATTTAGAATGGGACCTTTCACAGAAAAAGATGTATGCAGATAGAACTCTTCTACACGGTTATGGACTTGGCCAATCAGGGCAGATTTCCCACTACGGCTGAACTCAACCATTGAGGGAAGTGGCAGAAGATGCATTGTTATGGAAGGAGTATGGCTAGGAGGCACATTGTGGCTACCCCCGTGTGTGTGTGTGTGTGTGTGTGTGTGTGTGTGTGTGTGTGATATTCATAAAATAGATTTATGAACTTAAACCCACCTTTTGAACCACAAAATGGCCAACAAAACAGCTTGCATCCATAAAAAATGAATATAAACAGACAATAAAACATGTTGAGTTGTCGTTGGACACATCAATAGGATTGTATTTACATTCCTTTTACAATCTACTATCTCAATCTTCTCAAAGAAGCTCTGTTGGAAGTTTAGCTGGGAGCCAAACTGAGGCCATTTTACTCTTGGTTCTGAAGCACTGAGTCTTCAAACAAATAAAATATTGATTTAGGAGCATTTAAAACTAGTTCATTCTGAACCCCTTGTTTCTACATTGGTTTTGAACATAAGCTGAAATAGGTTATATGTTCAAGTGGATCCCAAGGAAGTGGTTTGTTTTAATGTTTTGATGTGGCAGGGTCTCTCTCTCCTCACCACGGTGCATTCTGTGGGGACTCATATTTTGAAAATGTGCTTTTTAAAAATACTGAGCTGAATCGTTCTAAAATTCATGGTCTGTAGGTGTTGCCAGAATGAAATTAATCCAGTGCCTCTTCGAGCCTAGTATCATTTATCTGTGTTTTCTTGGGTCTTGCTTCACTGCTCATGCTTTTTGCAATATACTCTTCTTGATTAAAGAGAGAGGCTAAAATAATCTTTCTGATTAGTTCAAATAGACAAGAGTAATGTCTAATTCTATTTAAAAAATAAATCTATTGATATATTTTGCAATGGTCTGATGGTGTCAGAAGATGAATTATGGTTATTAACTGCAAATGTACTCATGGAGAATGTAAACGGTTTTTTAAAAGAAAGAAGGAAGGGAAAAAAGGACACCAAGAAGATACCTAGAGAGCTCATAAACAATATGATTCATTTTCTGATTGCTCATGTGCTCTCAGTCATTGATAAAAATATTGGATTTTAATAATCTAATCACAATTTTAGATTATTTGTTCTTCAGGGCAGTTAATTAAACATGTGCTTAACTTAGAACATATCGGTCAGCATCCAGCACAAAATTATGATCCCTTAAGCCCCATTGATTTCAATGAGATGTATGTGCACATGACTGTGCATTGGATTGCACTTGCTTTCTATAATCTACCAGGAACTTCTTGCATGCAAGCCTCATTGGAATGAATGGATGTTGTGCATTCAGTCATCCATTCATTTTAATGGCAGAAATTCACAAATTAACTGTGTCCATTGGCTTTGAAGAGATATTGATTGCCAAACACACCTGGCAAATTAAAAGCCAGGAGACTTATAATAAAGCTTAATGAAACCTTAGCTTTTATCTACGGACTTACAATTTTATTCGCAGCAGCCGAGGAGGAAGGGAAAGGAGAATGTTAGCCGCTTTGAGACTCCTTCGGGTAGTGATAAAGCGGGATATCAAATCCAAACTCTTCTTCTTCTTCTTCTTCTTCTTTGCAAGCAAGTAGACTCTTGGTAAATCTCCAGGCATGGGGATGCATGGGGAGCCAGAAGGGTTGACAGAAAGAGAGGAGCCATGCTTTGCTCTGACTCTACCCACCACTAGCATGTGGCCTCCAACAGATGATTCCTGAGGGAATGCAGCCCTAGGCAGAGAAGTTCCCTATGCTTGCTGTACAGCGAGGTATTTGTGTGGTGATGTTGCTCTTCTCTCTTACCATAACCAGAAGCATTAAGAGTTAACTCCCTTGTTCTCATAGTCTAATAGTAAATCTCAAATACAGTGGAACCTCGTGTTACGTACTGTTCTCCTTGCGAATGCTGCAGGTTACAAGCTCCACTAACCTGGAAGTAGATGCCCCTTGTTGCGAACTTTGCCCCAGGATGCGAGCGGAGGTTGTGCGCCGGCAAGGCGGCAGCAGCGGGAGGCACCATTAGTGAAAGCGCACCTCATGTTACGAGCGGTTTCAGGTTACAAACGGACCTCCAGAATGAATTAAGTTTGTAACTGGAGGTACCACTGTAGTGTTGGAAAGGAGGTCTTTTAAATATCTGCTCTGCAGCTTAGTATCTGATGGCAATTCCTACTTTGGAATAATAAACTTGTACTAAATTCAGCTTAGTCTTCACTGCCAATACAGACTGGATGAATTTAATTGCAAGAGCAGGCTGTTGCCGTTCAGTCCTGTTTTGCTCACTGCTGGTCCTGAGCTGTTAAAAATTTGAGTTGTTTTTGAAGTATGGCACTGGCAGACATTACTGTTAATTAGTCCAGCTTTCAACTGAACATTATTGTCAAGCACAAGTGACTTTAGTACAAGATACAGAGATTCCCATGACAGCATTTCCCCTCCTTAATTGACCTACATGGCAACAAAGGAAAATTAAAAGCCTCAGAAAATACCCACGAGGTGCCTCCCTTTTTGAAGAACGCAATCAATGTTACATTAACAGAAACTTCTCTGAACATCTCCTGCTAGTCCCAAATAAGGTTTTGTTGCATAAAGCCAAGCTACGGGTATCTGGCAAACAAGCGCAGAAAGTATGTTTTTGCTCTCTTCAGTATGTGACGAGAGTACCTTGCTCTGAATAAGAAAGCTTGACAGCACCATTTTTGCAGTCTCAGGCACCTAGCAAAAATGGTGGGTGGTGCATTAGGGCTATGAGGGTACATCCCTGCCAAGGAAATTAGCAAACAAAAACATCAACATTTCCTCCTAAATCAGAAAACCACACTCTTTCCACAATCTTTCCAACCTCCCCACCATCACTCATATCCAGTAGCAGATGGCAGGGGTGAGAGCTGGCACTGATATGACCTCTGTTTTTGATGAGAATGACAGTGAGATTGAATGCATGATTGACAAGAAAAGGAAGGCCTTTCAGATCTGGCAAAGAAATAGAAACTATGCCACTAAGAAAAAAATCTATGCCAATGCTAAGGCTGAGGTTCAAAGATGAATCAGAGAACTAAAAAACACCTGGTGGATAAAAAAAAGCTCAAGAGATCCAGCAGACTTCAGGGATGCCAAAATTATCAATCTCTTTAAAAAAAAGGTGACAGAACTGATTGTTGAAACTATGGAGGCATCTCTCTATTAGCTGCGGCTGGCGAAATTCTTGCAAGGATCTTAGCAAACTGTCTCTTAACAATATCCAAGGTGACCCTTCCTGAATCCCAAAATGGTTTTCAGCCTTCTAGGGGGACAGTAGACATGATTTTCATCGCTCGACAGCTTCAAGAAAAATGCAGAGAGCAAAACCAACTCCTGTATATGGCGTTTATTGACCTAAGGCTTTCGACACTGTAAATCGTAATGCCCCGTGGACTGTCCTTCTGAAAATTGACTGCCCAGATAAATTTGTAAACATCATTTGGCTCCTTCATGATAATATGACAGCAACAATCACAGATAACAATGGCTCTCAAAGTGAACCATTCACAGTGGGATCAGGTGTTAAACAGGGTTGTGTTATTGCCCCAACTCTATTCATTATTTTCATTGCCATGATCCTACACTTTGTTGAAGGGAAACTCCCCACCGGAGTAGAAATCATATATCGAACAGATGGAAAGCTCTTCAATCTGAGCAGGCTGAAAGCAAAGAGTAAGGTTACCGTAACTTCCGTCATAGAGCTTCAGCATGCTGGTGACAATGTAGTGTGTGCACGCTCAGAGGATGACCTCCAAATCATCCTAAATATCTTTGCAGAAGCTTACAAAAAGCTTGGCCTATCACTCAACATCCAAAAGCCAAAGTGCTGCACCAACAAGTACAAAGCAACCCCTCTGCAGCACCACAAATCTAACTCAATGGTGTAACATTGGAAAATGTTGATCACTTCTCCTACCTAGGCAGTTATCTTTCCACAAGGGACAACATAGATGCTGAAATCCAGCATTGCCTGAGCTCTGCGAGTGCGGCTTTCTCCCGATTGAAGTGCAGAATGTTTGAGGACCGGGACATTTGCAGGGAAACCAAAATGCTTGTTTACAAAGCTATTGTACTACCAACCTTACTACAGTATAGGCTTGTGAAACATGGACCACTTATAAACGCCATCTCCAACTCCTCAAAAGATTCCATCAACGGTGTCTCTGAAAAATTTTACACATCACTTGGGAAGACAGGTGAACTAATATCAGTGTACTGGAAGATGCAAAGATTGCCAGTGTTGAAGCAATGATTCTTCAACATCAACTTCGTTGGACTGGTCATGTTGTGCAGATGCCTGATGATCGTCTTCCAAAGCAACTACTCTATTCCGAACTTAAAAAGGGAAAGCATAATGCTGGTGGTCAACAAAAGAGGTTTAAAGACTGTCTCAAGGCAAATCTAAAAAAATGTAGTATAAACACTGACAACTGGGAAACACTGGCCTGCGAGTGCTCCAGTTGGAGAACAGCCTTTACCAAAGATGTCATGGGCTTTGAAGACACTCGAACGCAAGACGCAAGGGAGAAACGTGCTAAGAGGAAGGCACGCTTGGCAAATCCACACCGTGATCAACTCCTGCCCGGAAACCAATATCCCCACTGTGGAAGGACGTGTGGATCCAGAATTGGCCTCCACAGTCACTTACGGACTCATTGTTAAAACCGTGTTTATGGAAGACAATCTTACTCAGCTACGAGTGATTGCCAAAGAAGAAGAAGAAGACCTATTTATCTACTTGCCCTGGTGTGCTTTCGAACTGCTATTGCGGGGATGTAACACCAAGGCTGCAGGGACGCGGGTGGCACTGTGGTCTAAACCACTGAGCCTTGGGCTTGCTGATCGGAAGGATGGTGGTTCGAATCCCCACGACGGGGTGAGCTCCCGTTGCTTGGTCCCAGCTCCTGCCAACCTAGCAGTTCAAAAGCACGTCAAAAGTGCAAGTAGATAAATAGGTACCGCTCCGACGGGAAGGTAAATGGTGTTTCCGTGTGTTGCTCTGGTTTTGCCAGAAGCAGCTTAGTCATGCTGGCCACATGACCCAGAAAAACTATCTGCGGACAAACGCCGGCTCCCTTGGCCAGTAAAGCGAGATGAGTGCCGCAACCCCAGAGTCGTTTGCGACTGGACATAACTGTCAAGGGTCCTTTACCTTTAACTTTTTTAACACCAAGGCTAAGAACAATCAGCAAATGGAAGCTAGGGTTGAAAAATAAATCCAATGTCTATACGTGAAATGGGAAATTATGCAACAAGGCACCAAAGTGTTTCAGACTCCCCCAACTTTATTTCCACTCAGCTATGCAACTGAACGAGCAAATTACAAAAGGGAATCAGATTGTTTCAATGGTTGGGAGAAGGGAGGAGACATCTTTAAGTAGCCATTGGATAATGCTACTGTATTCCTTAACCACATCATTTAAAAAGCCATTTAAAAGTAGTTTATTCTATGTTACCATTCTGCAACAAAACTAATGTGGTGGAGGCCAGTGGCCAGTGGTTGGGGAGGCGAGACTACTAGTGCTCTTCTTGAAAGATTAAATTATTTATAAAAGCCACAGAAGCACACTTCTAAAAGCCTTTTCTTTCTTACTCCCAACTAGCATGTTACATTTTAAATTATACTTTGAGGGCTTACCGAAAAGCAACTGATTTACTATCAGCAACTGGTGTAAATCCAAACATTAGCTCATTAGACACTTCATGAATAATAACACTAATGCTGCACATTTCAAAATGCTTACAAGATTTGGGTTCTGTATGGTTTGCAAAGGGAAAGCCAATCGAGTCAGACAGGAATGCTATTTCCCCCCAACATAGTCTACCTAGAACCAGGCAGTGAATTTAAATAGTTGGAAATGTTGGCTTCATATAATTGCAATTATACTTTACAGGAATTTTGGATATCTACTAGTTATGTGATCTCTCCCCCAACCTCCATTAAAGTTTTATTTTCCAAACTCCATTATTTCAGTAGGTTGGCAATGGTGCAGGCATTGGGATACACTGACAATATAGAATACAACTTACAATATAATATACAAGACAGTCTTCAGCTTTTTCATATTTGGAATTTACCTTCAAACTCCAAATGCAATGTGGGACCCAAATATGTTTGGTTTTATCCTTTAGCATTTTACTTCTTCTTTGTTTCTTCTTTTCTCCTTCTCCCTTTCTTTTTCAGTTTCTCTGTCTTTCTCAACCTCCTCCCTGGCCCTCATTTCATTTCATTCTTTCCTTAAGAAGATAATCCTAGAAGGAAGGGGATCTGGAAAATGGTTGCAATTATTGCTAGTGTGAACTACATTAGACGGAGTTTAAAAATACATTTTAAACTGTATATGGATATGAATTTTCTTTTTCTTTTATGCAGATTAATGTGGAAATGGGATGGAGTGGACTTAGTAATATACACAAAATTGACACAGACCAGAAATAGGCAGATTTTTCCATCCCAAGCCCTAACATGCAAATTGGTATCTGACCTGGAATAGGAGAGAAACTGAACCACCTAGTTAGCTGGATAGCTGTTGTTTGTCATACTTCTGAAAAGGATAAAACAAATGGTTAGAGGACTAAAGCAATCTCAACCTAAACTCAAACTTTAAATTTGCCCATAATTTATTGATACTGGGCCTACCTAAGTACAACTGAAATAATTGTAGCCCTCCCCATTTACCCCACTTGTCTTCCCTTCCTCTTTCAAATTATAGATTATAACCCCCTTCAAGGTAGGGACTTGTCCTCCTGTATGATGCGCGTTGATGATGTCATAGTAGTGATAATGATAATGACGAGCATCAAGCTGCCTATGTGTGTTTGTGTTGCAGTAAAACTTGGCCAGTATCTGATTTCATTGCTCTGCATGTCCCAATCCCCACCACTGCTCTACATGATCGGCAGTCATTGGTGGGGCATGGAAACACATAATTATAGTGATCTTTACACATACAGAGAATGTGTGGCAGGCTGTGTGTGGTGGAAATGGCATCATTGAACACAGTCCAAAAATATATACCCATTTAGCTGAATATATGCTTAAAGTCCTATGGGAGATAAACAATGTTGTGTGAATGGACTTCCATTCATGCCGCAAGATTTCTCCTTCCTCTCTTTCCCACTTCTGCCACCATATTCCCCAGTTTATATTATCAAGGGTCCCTCCAGAACCAATTTTGCCCTATTGAATGAGTGGAAGTCAATTTCATTGGAAGGTTGACACTGTTTGATGCATATGTGATGCATGGTGAAGGCTTTCTTTTCATGCGGTCCCTAATGAAATGGACAGAACCCATATACCTACATCTGTAATGTTGCACATATATATTTGTACATATTTGCAGCTCTACCTATCTCCTCCACTAAACATATGCTCCCCCAAACTGCTCCTCAACATGCACACACTAACAATGAACAGGGATTACTTTTAACTTGAGGGTGTGGGTAGGAGGAATGAGATAGGTAAGGCTGCCACTGAAAATGGAAGTACTGTCTTGAAATGCAGTAGGGGGCAGGACCTGTGGTCATTCAGATGGTGTTGGACTCGAACTCCCATCAGCCCCAACCAATATACCCAGTGGTCAGGGATGAGGGGAGTTGTAGCCCAATAACATCTGGAGGGCCACAGACTCCCATTCTGTGCAGTTCTTTCTTCTTCTTAATCAACTTTATTTCACTTTAGCTTTCTTTAGCTGGTGGACCAGGAATTGGAGTTCCCAACCGTTAATCTACAAATCAATAAAGAAACACAATTTTTATTCAATAGCAATCTTACTCCTTTCAAGAAGCACCAAGCAAGAACTTCTGCTGAAAAATAGGTCACTAACATTTCCCCCTCTATCTCAAAGTGGTGATGAAAGACTTCTGATGAACTGAGAGCTCTGTGTTTAATTCTAAAGAGGAACATAGCCAAAAAGATTGTTTCTGTAAATCATAGATGATGCTTTGCAAAATTCAGGTTTTAGATCCATTATACTTGAAAACTGTAACACAAGAGTGCCATTTTAGTTTGGATGCCTGGCAATACCTTATGTCTTACCAGCCATAAGTGCCCTGAACTTTGATTTAATAGGATGCATCCAGGTAATTGTTTAGAGATTTTAAACTTTGTTTTTACTCTTAAGGTTTTTAATGTCTTGAAAATGCATTTCCCCCCCTATTGATTTTATCCTCTTCCATTTGGCAGCATTGATTTGTTTTCCTGTCATTTAAATGGAACAAAACCCAGTCCGGCTTGTTTTTATTTAACAACTTCCATTTATTCAATCTTCTGATACTTTTTTTTTTTACTGCAGCAGCATCTTCAGATGATGTGAGCACAGCTCTGAGAGGAGTGCTTGATAGTTTGCTGATGAAGTCAGAAAAGAGGCACTGTATATTACTTTTATGTTGCTAAGACGAGCTCAGGCAGCTCTCCTTTTTTCTCCCATTGTCTCACTCTCAGCACTTCTGCTAAGAAGAGAGCAGAAATCCACTTTTAAAGGGAAAATGGCACTTTGAGACATCATATGGGGGCCATCAAAGGAATCGAGCAAATGCATAAAGGCTAATTCACATAATTACTCCATTTCCCATGGCTAGCAGTATCCTAAGCTTTGGTCTTCACCTTGTTTGAGTGCAGGATCTGCAAGCATGATGTTAAAAAATGTTGTTCTTGCATTTCACATGTTTTCCTTCATGTGGGTGGGTAGCAACAAGCATAGTAAAAAAAAATTCAAAATAGTGGCAAAATTTGCCTGTGAAGTCACTCTGAGTCACTCTATGAATGTATAAAAATGATATTAATGAATGTTGTTAAGCAGGAATGAATTTCCAACACTTCCTTTATGCTCACCTGATTTGCTTGCCTTGCGTCCCACTTCTCCCAAATTCTGGTTTAACTATGACAATTTATAAAATTAATTCCATTATGCAATTTGCTAGAGCTTTCAGTTTCTTCAGTTTAATGAAATCTCGCCCGTGCTACATTAAAGTTACAAATCTGCATATTGATAAAATACTGCCAAAACCCCACAAAACAAGCATGAATGTGATCACCTATATCATTACATTAAGATTTGTTTGGTTTGATGTTTTACCAATGCACAGGTATGGTCTGGGATGCTGGTACCCACACAATAAGAATAATGGTGCAATAATATGGATGATCTCATCAGGTTTGATCCCTTCACTCACCATGTTTTATCAACTCACAGGTGCACATTGCTAATGTAGAGGAGGAGGAATACCCAGATGAGCTGAAAAAAGCTGAAAACTATATCAAACTGGAGATATAATCGTACAATTTCACACTTGCTCAATTTGATATATTTTAAAAGAAGACATGCAGTAGAACAATGAAAGATACCAAATGCGCTGATTCCACCACCAAATGAGATGTAAATTGGAACACCCAAAACTGGGGATAAATTTGACTGAGGAGAATTTTAGGAGCATTTCTGGTGTCCTCAAGTAGTTTGCTATCATCTTTGAGTTAGACTAGTAGAGCTAGTACTTCAGATTTCCTTTTAAATATTCTCATGTACAGATATATCTTAAAATAATCAATACAGACTGCCCTTAATAGCCACTGTGGCACTTCAGCACATCGGTATATATGGGATGACAGAAATACAATAAGAACTTGTGCTGAATTACTCTTTCTAATGACCCTCCACTGGGAAGGTCACATCCTTAATAATACATTTGTGCCATTGTGTGTTTTGTAGTAAAGTGAGTGTAAGCACAGAAGATTCTGCCCAGTGTTGTTGTTGTTTTTCTCTGTATGATGCAGCAAATCCCTGAGCAGCAGTCTGGTGTCAGAGCCTTGGTCACTATAATGACTTGGCCATTATTGAGTGGATAACAGAATTTTAACAGAATCTTCAGTCTGAATGTACTAGTTAACATCACTCTGAAAAAAGGTTTCAGTATAATAATTTCCAGGTTTAAAAATATCTAAGCTATAAGAACTATAGTAATCAAGTTTAGCAAAGTCAAAGATCCAACTCCAATAATGAAAATGAACCCTCAATTATTCAATGTATAAGCAGAAAGGAAGAAAATATTGGCTTCAGCCCTACGTACAACATAGTGTTATTATTAGTGTGTGGCAGTGAAGGCTGGCAAGTAGCCTATTATTCACAGCACGCCAAGCATTCATTATGAAGTTGACAACCAGGTCTCCTCCAAGTAAGTTTGAACTGGAACAAATTCAAGTGTGTACATGATCTTAAACAGCCACCTCAATGTCAACGAAAAATATGCTCCACTTGAGTTTAATGCTAGTACCGTACATGAAATCAAATAGTTGATTTCATTACATCTTATCTGAATTTATTTAATCATGGAGGGAAAACAAATATGAAAAGGCAATTCTCAGAGCTATTTCTTTGAAATCACAAGAATCATCTCTGTTCCAGCTCCTGCATTATAGTCTATCTTGCTCCTGTGATCCTATGCCACATCCTTTACTTTGTACAGTACACACTTATTGTGGTGTGAATGTTTTACCTTAATGTATATATGGAATCTGTGGCTATCCCATAGTCTCTTGCTGAGGTTTTTTTTTTTTTTCACCTGCACTGACACTAGAATTTTCTCTTTAAGAAGCAGGAAAAAAAATACGTGGGAACAGTAGCATACTTTGCCTAATAGATTTGAAGAACCATTTCTGCCTGCATATTGAGATCAGCATTGTTGGCTTGTATGGATGAAGGGTAGTGTACAAATAATAAAATGAAATGAAATGAAATGAAATGAAATGAAATGAAATGAATAAAATAAAATAAAATAAAATATAAAATAAAATAAAATAAAATAGATGGTGATGATTGTATTGAGGTGATTGTATTGAGATGGTAGGCAGACTTGTCAGAAAAAACCTTCTCCATGGTGTTCCTTCCCAATGGATGTAAAGTTGATTCCTGCTGACTTGGAGAATTAACAAGTGCAACTTAGCTAAGAACTTTTTCTGGTCACTGGGCTCAAGATTGTTAAGGCTTCTGATGAGATTATACAATCTATGATTGTGACCACTCACATAGGCCTCTGTTCTGCCCAGTTGTCTCCCATAGCTCTCAGCCTGGTTTTCTGGGCTTGGCCCTTAAAAGGATGTTCATAACGTTCTCTTCAGTGCCATGTGACTCTTTGTTATTTTTGCTATGAAGAAAAGGGGTGAATAGTTGGGAGGCTTATTCACACAGGGGAAACTGTGCCAGTATGAGGTTTGTCTAGCATCACATCACAACATCTCACTGCATGGATACTATATATAATTTGAATCTTATGTGAAATTATTTGGGTAAAGTGAGCTTTAGGGATGCTTTGTATCATACACAAGCTCTACTGAGTAAAACTGTGGTTTGTTCCAGTGTAATATAGTGGCTAGAATGAGAGTTTGGAAAACCCCAAACCATTCAGCTTCCTTTGTGACTCTAGAAAAGTAATTATTTCTTAGTTTAATCTGTCTCACAGGATTAGCATAGCCATGTGTCCTTCTTTACTGGGGACAGTCCTCAGCTTGTTTTAAAGTTCAAATTTGGTTTAGAGATTGAAGAACCACAGTAATGAAGAGCAGGTCTTCAAAGTTTCCCATTAGCAGTTAGCAGCATGGATGGCAGACACTGCAACCACACATTGGGTCTTGCCCACTGTGGTTAGATGTTCTGTACTTTTATTTTACTTATTTCCAAATGTGCATTGATATAGTTAAACTAGCATATGAAAATTTATGCAAACTTGAATCCCCCTTTGTCCCATTTTTGTTTGTTTGTTTTTGTTTGGTGATGGTCACACCTCACAGGAGTGATATGAGGCTAAACTAGGGGTAGCCAATGTTGTGCCATCCAGATGTTGTCTAACTATGGCTCCTATCATGTCATTCATCGTGTTGGTTAGGACTTATGGAGGGCACCACATTAACTACCCCTGGGTTCAACGATATATATATTCAAATGTTACAGCCTTCATATAAGATTCAGAAACTTCAGCAGTGCTCCAAGCTGAGGCTGTAACATTTTTCAGCTTCTTGGCCTGTGTACCAGTCTGATCATGCTCTCTGTGACTCTCTGTGTTAATTAAGGCTAACATTTTTTTTTTTTTTTTTTTTTTTTTAAAACCCAGGTTGCATAAAGCTTTTGAAGAAGTCCTGACTCTTTAGGATCTGCCTTCATGCAGAACACTGTTGAATTGTTCTGAAGGTGCTTGTTAGCCATTTTGGGTTTTTTGAAGCATGTGCTTGATGATTTTGTGACTTGGTTCATGTTACAATCCTTGAGAATGGCTTTGGGTTCAACCACAAAAATTAAAACAGAGCTTTTGGTTCTAGTGTCTAACTTTCTTCATATCAACATACTAATTGAAACAGTGGCATGGCATTATTTTTACTACTTTAAATGTGTGTAAGAGGGGTTATCACCCCAACGTAAAGATTAAGTTATAGAAGAAAAGCTTTTATAACCTTGACTGCTATCAAAGAGAAAATGGACACTTTTTTCCATATGTAGTACACAAAGACATATTAATATAGAAGCAGCTGTTATACAAGAGGCTTATAATGCATTTCAAAGAGACCTTGCAGTGTAGCCAGGATGTTTTTGTGCTCATACTGTCTTCTTGTGACAAATTCACTGGAAAGATTTACCATTAGGGAACGTGGGGTCTGCATTTCAAAGGAGTTCTCAGGAAAGGATTATTATTCCCATGTCTCTTTTGCATCTCACAGCCCCTTTATACTTGCACTAGGATTTACAAATAAAAAAAATAAAAAATGAATGACAGATCCATAATGCCGGGTGTTCACTAAGCGAAAATTGCAGCTTGTTTGAATGAATAGCATTCTTTGTTCATTGATAATCATCTATTTATTTGATCCTCTTTGAGCTTAATAGTAGCTGTAAAAGGAATAAAGTTTAGACCTGCAAATTGTCTCCATCCCCACCCCAAGAAATCTATATCTGAATGAGACTCTCTGCTCCATGTGGATGTTTTTGCAGATGAAGCTGAATTAGCTAAATGGGATCTTGATTGCATAAAGGCAATATATATCGATCAATGCACAAAAATGCAATTCTGCAAGTTTGTGTTTTGTAAACAAAAAGCTCAAGATTGCAGCCCAAGAAAGCTTTTGTAATTGCTGTCCGTTGTCCTGGAGTCAACAACAAAGATCACATTGAAAAGAATATTCTGCTAATCACAGGTGGGTGCTGTTGTTATAGAAGAAGAAGAGTTTGGATTTGATATCCCGCTTTATCACTACCCAAAGGAGTCTCAAAGGGGCTAACATTCTCCTTTCCCTTCCTCCCCCACAACAAACACTCTGGGAGGTGAGTGGGGCTGAGAGACTTCAAAGAAGTGTGACTAGCCCAAGGTCAGCCAGCAGCTGCATGTGGAGGAGCGGAGACACACACCCAGTTCACCAGTCTACCGCTCTTAACCACTACACCACACTGGCTAGGGCCAAGAAAACAGCAATTCATAGTAATGAGCCTCAAAAGATGCCAAAGAAAATAATATTCTTTATTGGTATTCCAGTTTCATAATACAACCAATGCTTTTCAAATAGGACATGCTCTTTGTCATGGCAGAAGTCACTTCCTGATCTCTTAAGAAAGAGAACTGCCATACAAAAGATATAACCTATACTGTTTCTGGTAATGTATGATGGTAATAATGTCACATGGTGTGCTGTTTTTAGTTGCATGGATGAAGCAGCTGCCCCAACCTTGTGCCTTCCAGGTGGTTTAGACTACAACTCCCATCATCCCTGGCCATGCTGGCTGATGCTGATGGGAACTTTGCAAATGAAACATTGGATTTGGCTCTATTGCGTATTGTGGAAATGCATTTGACTTATTCTGGTTCACTGGGTTGCTCATCACATGGTGTAAATCCATTTTTTTAATATGCCATCCTTTACTTGTGCACTCAAAAGCCCCACTGAGGTCAAGGGCAATTCTTCCAGTGTGTATATAGGATTGCAGTCTTCATTAGATGCTGCTCAGGTGTGTGAAGACAGGCAGACTGCTGGCCTTAGGCATTGTGGAGGTTGGTTATCCATGCCAAGCATAATTTAATGTGGTTGGAAGAACATAATGTGGACTTTATTTCTGGATCTGATGTCTACCAGTTCTTCCGGAGTCAAAGGGCTCTTTCTTCTGAAAATTTTAGCATGTTTTGAAGGAAGATCTCATGCTGTTTTGGTCGCACAACTGTTTCCTCCCCCCCCCAATAAAGTATTCCTCCATGTAGTATAATGGTCACAGAGCCAGACAAACACACAAAAGTGTCTGGGTTCAAGCCCCTGTTTGGCCACAAAGCTTACTGGGTGACTTTGGATCACTCACTCACTGTCCGCCTAACCTACCGGACATGTGCGAATAAAATTAAGGTGTGGGTACGATGTATGGTATCCTGAGCTCCTTGAAGGGAAAGCAGGATAAAATGTAATTATTTTGTTGATTGACTGATTCTAAAGAATCACTTAATTATAGAAACGAAACAGAATATCACTAAAGCTTAACATATGGGAAAATTAGATGATGTGAAAAAATTGGCATCTCTGAACAAAGTTGTGGCTCATAGATGTGATGATTCAAACATGATTAATACATTCTGGAGAAAAGGGGTTTTGAAACAAATTAACACATTTTATTGTGTCATTGCCCCTTCTGCATACTGTTATCTCTCTTGGTATATTTTCAGCTCCCTCCTGCCTTCCAAATGTATTTGCTTGCATTATTTTATTTTGGAGCTGGTACTATTTTTTATTTATTTGCTTTTCCCTTGGGGCTGCTTTGAGGTGGGAGAGGGGCAGCCAAGCCCCCTGCCTCTTCCAAAGTGGACTTCCAGCAAAGCTTATTGCCACACTCATAACTCTCTCTTTCTGTCCATGGAGCTTCTAGCAGTTTGGGGATGGTTGATACACTGGGGAAATGGCACATGAAGAAAGGATTTGAAGAACTTCCCTGTCCTTCAAAATAGCAATGTGGGGTTGCTCATTAGTAAACAAAACAAGCCCACAGGAGTTCTTTATTCTATGTCACATTGAATTTAGCTCTGTCTTCAAATAATTTCTCATGATTTTATATATGTATGTATGCGTGTGTACGTGTTTTAGCTTAAAATTTGTAAAAAGGGCCTGGGCTAGCCCCTAGATGTCAGGGACTGGACTGAGGAGGAATGGTGGAGACCACCCCACTCCTCCTGCAATTCTCAGAGAAGACAGAGAAAGTATTGATTTACAATAGTGGTTTGCAGAAGGTCATGACTCTGAGACAGAAGAGAGGAAAAAGCTGGGAGATAATGGAAGGGGGGCAGAAGAGCTGGAGCAGCTGGCTGACATGTTATCATTAGAAAGCATTCCAGCCCCCCCTTCTCCTAGGACCCCCCCTTCTACTAGGATCCGGCGAGCAGTGAGAGTGGTAGAACAGAAAGCGAATAGGTAAAAGGCCTTACACAGCCACTGTAAGGTGTGTGTGTGTGTGTGTGTGTGTGTGTGTGTGTGTGTGTGGAGCTGCTGATGATGACTGAGAGGGAAAGGGGGGAGGAGATTACTCGGAGCAGCACCATTTTCCAAGAGGGGCATTCTATGTCCCTCTCTGTGAATATTGAATAAAATACATTGGTAAGAACGTCTTGTCTTCCAATTACTGGCAGCCTGCCATGAGGGAGGGGAATCGGGTTCCCTGAAGCCTAACACTAGCTTTCTTAGGCAGCTACTGTGCTGGTCCCAAGGGATATCCGATAGGCGAGGTCTAGTCCAGTCCAAGGTCAGTCCAAGCCAGAAGTCACGAAGCCGAAGTCAGGAAGCCGAGGTCAGGAAGCCGAAGTAACAAAGCTGAGGTCAGGAAGCCGAGGTCAGGAAGCCGAGGTCAGGAAGCCGAGGTCAGGAAGCCGAGGTCAGGAAGCCGAGGTCAGGAAGCCGAAGTAACCAAGCTGAGGTCAGGAACGCAGGAACAGGAACTAGGCAGCACCGATGTTTCTCCTGCAACTGGGTCTGGGACTGGCTGGCTTTTATCTGCCCCGAGGCAAAGGGCGGCTCCGATCCTCAGGTGCCTCGCCTCTCCTGGCTTGGAGGCGAGCACTCCTCCTGCAGGAACTTAGTTCCCTTCGCCTCTCTGCCCTTAGCCTTTGCAGCTCAGGAGAAGCTGGAGGGTTACCGGACCCAGAGGCAACCTCAGCTTCCCCTGACTGGGTGGGGAGTGGAGCACCTGCAGGCAATAAGTCCTCCATCCCATTAGAAGCCAGATCAACCTCAGCCGATGCCTGCACCTGAGGATCCAGCACAGGTGAGTCCCCTTGAGACTCAGGCCCCAGCCCTGGCTCTGCTGGTTCTGGAGGCAGTGAATCCTGTGCAGGCTGGGATCCCTCAGGTTCAGCGTCTGAGTCTGACTCCCAGGTCATCACACCATCCCCCCTCCCAGGCCCCCCCCTCAACCGAGGGGCCGGACCAGGCTTGCTGGGGTAAGTCGCATGGAAATCACGGAGGCAGACAGGCGCGTGGACGTTCTCCGCTGGTTCCCACGACCGATCCTCGGGCCCATACCCCTTCCAGTCGATGAGGTATTGGAGCTTCCCCCTGCGGTATCGGGAGTCAAGAATGTGCTCCACCTCATACTCGGGCTCCCCCTGAACCAAAACTGGCTGCGGTCGTGGATGGTCTGGGTGGAACTCGTCTGGCGGGGCGACCGGACTGAGTAGGGACCGGTGGAATACCGGGTGGACCTTCAGGGTCGCGGGTAACCGGAGACGGAATGCCACAGGTGAGACACGGTCCACGATCGGAAATGGGCCGGTGAAGCGGGCATCCAGCTTCCGCGAAGGCCGAGAGGGGTGCAGGTGGCGGGTGGAGAGCCATACCAGGTCTCCGACATGGAGTTCCGGCCCCTCCTGCCGGTGACGGTCGGCCTGGGCCTTATACGCGTCCTTGGCCTGGCTCAGTTGCTCCGTCAGAAGCTGCTGCTGTGACTGGAGCTCTTGTAGCCAGTCTGTCACTGCGGGAACTGCGGATGCCGGCAGTACGCTTGGAAACAACCGCGGGTGGTACCCATAGCTTGCCTGGAACGGGGTCTGTTGGGTGGAAGCGTGCACTGCGTTGTTATATGCGAACTCGGCCAACGCCAGGTGGTCGACCCAATCGTCCTGGTGGAAGCTGCAGTAGCACCGGAGGTACTGTTCCAACACCGCGTTTGCCCGTTCGGTCTGTCCATCCGTCTGTGGATGGTAGGCCGAAGATAGGCAGACCTCCGTCCCGAGAGCCTGATGTAGAGCGCGCCAGAACCGGGAGGTGAACTGGGCACCACGATCGGAGATCAAACGTTCCGATAGGCCATGTAAGCGGAAGACGTTTTGTAGGTACAGTTGCGCCGTCTCCTTGGCTGAGGGTACAGACGGGCACGGGGCGCAGTGCACCATTTTAGTGAAGTGGTCTGTGAATACCAGGAGGCAGGTACACTGACGGGATGGGGGTAGGTCTACCACGAAATCCAATGAGACCGTGTGCCATGGACGAGGGGGAACTGGCAGTGGCTGTAGCAGTCCCGCAGGTCTCCCGGTCGATCCCTTGGCTCGCCGGCAGACCTCGCACCCCCCAATGTACCGTGCCACGTCGGCCTTCAAGCGGGGCCACCAGAACTCCCGGCTGACCAGGTGGGTGGTCCGATACCTCCCGAAGTGGCCAGCTGCCGGGGCGTCGTGTGACATTTGGAGTACCTCGGCCCGCAAAGGCCCTGGTGGGATGTACAACCGACCACGGTGCATCAGCAAACCCTGGTGCACAACCAGTTCTGGGTATCGAGGACATGATCCACTGGCCAATTCCTGAATCCGTTCCTGAGCCCACGCGTCGACCCGTTGCTGCTTCCGCACTCGGTCCAGCAGCGACTCAGTCTCATGAACAGCCAGGAAAGCTGCTGGTGGGATGATCGTTGTTGGGGCCGCCTGCTGCACCGTCTCTGCAATGTCCTCCGGTTTCCGGGACAGTGCATCCGCCTTCTGGTTTTGGGAGCTGGGGATGTAGCGGATCCGGAACTGGAACCGGGAGAAGAACAGTGCCCACCGGATCTGCCGCTGGTTTAGCCTGCGAGTGGTCTGGAGGTACTCCAGATTCCGGTGGTCGGTTCTCACTTCCACTGGGTGTCGTGCCCCCTCAAGATGATGGCGCCAGACCTCAAAGGCCACCTTGATGGCCAGTAGTTCCCGCTCCCACACGGTATAGTTACGCTCCGCCGGAAGGAGCTGCCGGGAGTAGTAGGCGCAGGGTAACAGTGGCGCATCTGGTCCGTGTTGCTGGGACAAGACGGCACCGAGAGCCGTACTGGAGGCGTCAGTCTCCACCACGAAGGGACGAGAGGGATCAGGATGCTGCAAAATTGGCGCCTTCTGGAAACAGGCTTTCAATCCCTGGAATGCCACCTCAGCCTCCTCATCCCAGGCGAAGGGCGTCTTGGGGCGCAGCAGTCGGGTCAACGGGGTGGTGCGATGAGCATAGTCCGCAATGAATGTCCGGTAATAGTTGGCGAACCCCAAAAACCGCTGTAGGTCCTTGCGGTTCCGCGGCGCCGCCCACTCTCGAACCGCAGACACCTTCCCGGGGTCCATCTGTACACCGTCAGGGGAGAGTCGGTGTCCGAGGAAGTCCACTGACCGCTGGTGGAACTCGCACTTGCTGAGCTTAGCGTACAGGCGGTGCTCCCGCAAGCGCTGCAACACGGTCCGGACATGACTCTCGTGGCGAGCTGGGTCACGGGAATAAATCAGAATGTCATCGAGGTACACCACCACATACTTGTCGAGCAAGTCCTGGAACACGTGGTTGATGTACCGTTGGAACACGGCGGGCGCGTTGCATAGTCCGAACGGCATGACCAGGTACTCGAACTGCCCATAACGGGTCCCGAATGCGGTCTTCCACTCATCCCCGGCACGGATCCGAATCAAGTTGTAAGCCCCCCGGAGGTCCAGTTTGGTGAACATCTGCGCCCCTTGCACCCGCTCCAGCAACTCTGCAATTAGGGGCAAGGGATACCGGTCTGGGATGGTGATCTTATTCAGGGCTCGGTAATCATGGCAGAGGCGAAGCTCCCCACACTTCTTCTTAACGAAGAGTACTGGAGCGGCGGTGGGAGAGGTAGAGGGCCTAATGAACCCCCGCTCCAGGTTCTTGTGAAGGAAGTCCTGTAAGGCTTCACGCTCTGGCTCCGAAAGAGAGTATAGGCGACTCACAGGCAGAGGCGCCCCAGGCTGGAGGTCTATGCCGCAGTCAAAAGACCGATGAGGAGGCAGCCGGTCTGCCCCCTGTTCCTCGAACACGTCTACGTAGTCCCGGTACACGGCGGGGAGCGTTGACGCAGCCTCCCCCATGGAGGCGGCCGAAAGCATCTCGGACTGAGCAATCGAACCCGAGTCTGGGAAGCGTACAGTTCGATTGACCCAATCAATCTGAACATTGTGAGACTCCAGCCAGTCCATCCCCAGCACCAGGGGAAACCGGGGCATGGTGGCAATGTCCAGGGTACGCACCTCCCGGTGCTGCTGGTGGCACAGGACCAAGGGCTGGGTCTCCCGAGTAACGGCGCCTGACCGCAAGAGCCGTCCGTCGATTGCCTCCACCTGCACCGGTTCTGGCTTGTTCTGGAGCGGCACCTGATGCTGAGCGGCGAAGGCAGAGTCCATATAGGAGCGGGTTGCCCCTGAATCCACCAGAGCGTGGGTGAGAATCCAGGGCCCGCCTGGGGGGTATAGACGCACTGGGATCATGAGGTGTTGCAATTCCACTGGTGAGGGCCCATCATGCGATGCTTGGGACCCCAGATAGCCTGGGCCATTGGCTACTGGGGTTGGCGGTTTCCCTGCGGCTGGCGTTTCTCGGGGCAGGTTCGGGCGTAGTGTCCACTCCCCCCGCAGTAGAGACACAGGTTTCCCTCCCGACGTCGTGTCTTCTCCGAAGGGGAGAGGCGAGGCCGTGCTGCCCCGAGCTGCATCGGCTCCTCCAGTGACTCGGCTCTGGCCGTGGAACTGCTGGGGAGCACTGGAGTCGGGAGCCCAGAGTGCTGGCGGGCCCGGGCCTGGCGCCGGTCCTCCAACCGATCGTCTATCTGTAGACTCCGTTGGATGAGGGCCTCCAGCGTGGCGGGGCGATCCAAGGTGGCCAGCTGGTCCAGTATCTCGTCCGAAAGCCCCTCGAGATACTGGTCCCGAAGTGCGGAATCGTTCCAGGTCAAGTCCTGCGCCAACAGCCGAAATTCCGTGGCATAGGCAGCCACTGTGGACTTGCCCTGTTTCAACCGCCGAATTGCCCGATTGGCTTGACTCGCCTTCTGAGGGTTGGCGAACGCGGTTTCAAAATGGTTGCAAAACCCCGTATAGTCTGTCAGCAAGGGGGAGTCTTGCCGGAGCAGCGGCAACGCCCACTTGGCCGCCTGGTCCTTCAGCAAGCTGATCAGGAAGTGCACCTTGGTGCGGTCGTCGGGGAAATCCCGGGCTCGCCCCTGAATATACAGTTTGGCCTGGGCGAGAAACATGGGAAAGCTGCCCGGGGACCCATCGAACTTTTCTGGCAGGGCCACTGGGTACTTGCCTGGAGCTGGGGCGCCGGCACCAGGAGCCGGTAAGGCGTCCAAACGCTGCTGAAGCGCCGTAACCGCATTGCTTAGCTGCTGCACTGTGTGGGTCAAGACCTGGTTCTCCTGGGCCAATGCCACCAGCGCAGCCGCCTGGTCAGTCATGACGACAGGTTCCTCCCGAACGCACCCCAACGAAGGGGGAGTGCGGGTGTGGCAGGAGCAAACTGTGCTGGTCCCAAGGGATATCCGATAGGCAAGGTCTAGTCCAGTCCAAGGTCAGTCCAAGCCAGAAGTCACGAAGCCGAAGTCAGGAAGCCGAGGTCAGGAAGCCGAAGTAACAAAGCTGAGGTCAGGAAGCCGAGGTCAGGAAGCCGAGGTCAGGAAGCCGAGGTCAGGAAGCCGAGGTCAGGAAGCCGAGGTCAGGAAGCCGAAGTAACCAAGCTGAGGTCAGGAACGCAGGAACAGGAACTAGGCAGCACCGATGTTGCTCCTGCAACTGGGTCTGGGACTGGCTGGCTTTTATCTGCCCCGAGGCAAAGGGCGGCTCCGATCCTCAGGTGCCTCGCCTCTCCTGGCTTGGAGGCGAGCACTCCTCCTGCGGGAACTTAGTTCCCTTCGCCTCTCTGCCCTTAGCCTTTGCAGCTCAGGAGAAGCTGGAGGGTTACCGGACCCAGAGGCAACCTCAGCTTCCCCTGACTGGGTGGGGAGTGGAGCACCTGCAGGCAATAAGTCCTCCATCCCATTAGAAGCCAGATCAACCTCAGCCGATGCCTGCACCTGAGGATCCAGCACAGGTGAGTCCCCTTGAGACTCAGGCCCCAGCCCTGGCTCTGCTGGTTCTGGAGGCAGTGAATCCTGTGCAGGCTGGGATCCCTCAGGTTCAGCGTCTGAGTCTGACTCCCAGGTCATCACAGCTACTATGGCCTAAGTGACTACTGAGGCCAGTCCTAGCCTTGCATGCTGGGTGCGGGGTCTGTCAGCTGCCTGCTATTTGAATTGTGTATGATTATTGGTTTGTGATGATGTGGAGGCAGACATTTTCACTGGTGGCATAGGTGTTACGGAATTTACTGCTGAAATAAGATAACGTAAGAACATAAGTCAAAACAAAATAAAAAAATTCCTTCCAGTAGCACCTTAGAGACCAACTAAGTTTGTTCTTGGTATGAGCTTTCGTGTGCATGCACACTTCTTCAGAACATAAGAATAGCCTGTTCTCCAGATGTTGCTGGACTACAGCTGCCATCATCCCTGGCTTGGTCTGATGGGAGTTGGTGTCCAGGAACATGTGGAAAGCCGCAACTTGGTACCCCTGGCCTAGAAGGTGCAAATTAAATTGGTTTGCTTAAAAACACATGCCAAGCAAAATTTCCTCCATCCTTCGCCTTAAGTTAGTCATGGTGACTTTTCACATTGATTTCAATGGAACCTTTGTGCAGCAAACTTGATCTAGACCCAAGCTACCATGGAACATTGTATGCGCCTTGAAAGCTGACCATGGAAACAAGAAAATGCAGGGAAGAGAAATGTGCCCAGGAAGCACCAAGGAAGGAGTAAGTAATGAGAAAAACCCTCATTGTAAAGCAGTTGAAATATAAAAAATAAATAAATAAAATTGTCCAGTAGCACCTTAGAGACCAACAAAGTTTGTTCTTGGTATAAGCTTTCGCGTGCATGCACATTTCTTCAGATACACTGAAACAGAAGTCACCAGACCCTTATATATAGTGGGAGGGTGGGGTGGGGTTTAAACTGTAAAGCAGTTGTTGAGGCCTGGATTCCTTTTGTTTACCAGAGTCCTATACTTATTTGGGTAGCAAGCAGGGGCTGCTAGTGGTCTCATAACTGAAGTGCAAACCATATTATTCTGAAAGATCCCTCCCATAGTTCAGCTCTATTAAGAAGAAATGACAGAAAGCGAAGGTTGAAAGAAGTGTACTGTAACAATGTAGTTTTGTTTCTTTTCTTATGTTCTACATTCTTACATTCTAACTTGCAAATTGCCCATTTTCACTCGAAAGAAATGTAACTGTCAAAGCACCCTACCCGTAAATATGTAGCAAGATATGCCTGGCAACACTAATGGGGGGAAAATGAGATCATGTTGCCTGTTGCAGGAGCAATACCAATCATTTGGTTTTTCCAATATATATTTTCCCTCTTTTCAAGATGGTGCTGTCAATACTACACTTGCTGGGAAGTTAATGTATTAACTGTATGTTTTAAATATTTATGAGAATCGAGAAAACCACAAACTGAAGGCTTTGTGAAAATGCTTAACGGAGTCAGTTTGGTGCAATGTGAATAATCACCGTATACGTTTAATGATACACAAAAACTTTAGTTTGTGCTTTGTAAATATGTAAGTAATGTAATTCCAGCATCATTTTAGGGGGGGTATTTTCATAATATGCAATGTGAGTACTCTCTCTTACTCACTGTAGGAAACAGGGATCCTCAAACTCTTTTCCTCTCCCTCTTCTTTCCTGTAGCATCTGAAATAGAAAACTTACATCTCTCTTTCTAAAGACATGAGCAGACTGCTAGTACATATCTCACTTTGGAGAAAGATGCAAATATTCTTTCTGGGTTGATTCAGTAAAGTATGGAGGATGAGAAGGACAAGTCACAGCTTTTATTAATTCCCCAAAGTGGCCAATTTCTAAAAGAAATGCAAGGGCTGTGTGACCTGGGATCTCACTTCCTAATCCCAGGCTGATACGATAATCTGAAGGAGGGAGAAATGAGGGTGAGGAATTCTAGACATACTCAAGGGAACTCTTGTTGTTATCATTACCTTGCAGTGCCTGATGACAGGGTAAATATCCTGAGTTGGATTCATAACTAGGCTAAAAAAACTGGATGATTTCCCTTCCCAGAACCTGGTGAATAGCTTGGTTTGGTTCAAGTCCAATTACAAGCAAATATGGATTTGGTTTTGGTTAGCCCAACAGGATCAAATCACTTTCCCATTCCCACCGGTGATCCACCAAGAACCTTCTTCTTTGTCCTTAATCCTTGTACAAGCCTCATTCCTATCTGCAGGACTCAAAACCTATTTTTCCTTCCCCTCAAAAATCCAGCCACTTACTTAGTTGCTGATAGTGGCAGCAGCACCAGAAGAAGGTCTCTCTTCTTCTGTTCTGGCACCTAGCACACTGCTACACAAATGAAATATTCTTTAAAGGTGGAGGGTGTGTGAGAAAAAATGTTTGCCACTGTTAACATGGATCTTTGAAGTAATGATATTCATCAGAAGGAAGTCCTCTGTCATAGCCCTTGAGTTCCTCAAGTTTCCTTATTGGGATAATTCTTTTCAACCGTTCAAATCTGAAGGGCAGCACACAGCTCTCTGAATGCACATAAAATGATACTTGTGGCCTTATTTCAAACAAATCTATGAAATGAATTGTGGTCATTCCATTTTATAGATGTGGAACTGCCATTGGAACATTTACCAAAGACCTCCCCAACAGTCTACGAGTGTATCATCGTGTACCTGATCAATGTTCAAAATATCTTCTCTGGACCACACAGTTTCTTTCTTTCTTTCTTTTTTACAAAATCTATCAGTACCACTAATCAGAGATCTCTCTACAAGGGCCTATCACTGGCCTATCCATTTCAGTTTTTGTTTTATTTACAGATTTTCCTTGCTTTTGGTGGGACTTATTGCACCAACTTAGATTGAAGGATCCTGTGTGCACTTGCTTTGGGAATAAGCTATGTTGAACTCAATGAAATGTATTCATGACTATATACACCTAAGCTTTTACTTCACACAGTGCAATTAACTATTGTTGGATTGTTTCCAATGTATTTAGGATCAGGGTAGAATAAGTAATTGGTGTAAAAGTGCATGCTTTCTAGCTTTCAACTTTAGCACTTTTTTTTTTTTACTTATCTACAACAAACAGGATAAAATAAACACACTATTATTACATAGGGGGCCAGAGATGGATTGCATGTTGGGGAAAAGCATTGGTGATTGAATAATTTGGGGGACCGTAGAAAGCAGAATAACATGAATGTGTGTATTTTGATCCAAAAACAGAACAACATAGTTACATGGCAAATATGATTACGGTATATATATATATATATATATATATATATATATATATATATATATATATATATATATATATATATCTGCTTTGACCACCAGAGAGCACTGGAAAGAAAAATGAAAGCAGTGTGCAATTACTTGCTTCTATACTGTCTTGGAAGAAAGACTGATTTGAAGCAAAGAATGAACAGAGCTATTCACAAGTGAGTTAATCTTGCATGGAAAAAAAACAAGTTAACCGTGAATTTTTCAGTGGGTGAATTTATTGCTCATCATGATCAATAGCGAAACACTATTTATAAAACATGCATCTTACCTTCTGAATGCTAAGGGCATTCAGGCAGACAAAATCTCATCTGCTAAAGAATCTCTACAGGAGTCTCCTTGATGTCTTAGAGGACAACGTTGTCATTATGCAACAAAATATTTGCTACCATGTTTAAATTTAAGTTGGATTCTATTGATTCTCTGAATTCCTCACTGAAAAATAGGTCAAATTCAGGTCGATTAGCCATCAAACAACTGGATTGTGGCTGATTTTAAATTCTGGCAGAAAAATCCTAACAGGGATGGTGAAGCAGTGGACTGGAGCAGTGAGGCAGATGCACTGTCGCATCGCAAGCTCTGCTGGCTTCCAGTGGGGAGCTGCTTCAGGTGGTAAGCAGATAAATAGCTTTGTTAGTACACAGATTAGCACTAGTACAGTGGGATTTTCCCTCTCACCCAACCTTTGCATGCACACAAATTTGCTCCAGAGGGGCAACAGAACATTTCATTGCGCAGGGAGAAATCATTGCACCTTTGCGCTACGTTGCATATAACCCTCTGTCTTTGTTCCTATGCCAGCTCCCTAATGGTGTGGCTTACACACCAAGTTTTGTGTGCCTCATAGGATCCACAAGGTTTTTGAAACCTGTGGATCCAAAGCTGCTGGTACTCTGCCACAAAGTTGCTTATTTTAGGGCTTTCCACCTTTTACTGCCAGCAGCAGAAATGCCAGTAATAGCTTTGCACTTGCTTGCGTGAAGCAAGGGCCTCCACGGTAGAAGAAACAGTGAAATTCCTTTCCACTGATGGAGGCCAGCGTGGAGGAGACTATGTGGAATGCTAACACACACTCAACCATAACACTGGGGGTGGAAGTGGTTTAGGAATACATTCTTATTTCTTGTTGTAATAATTGCATGACTCTATTAACCACATTACTATCCATGTGAAGTATTTGATGACTTTTCCTAAGAGAGGAACGTGATAAAGAACAATTCCATCGAGCAATCATCTTAAAACATCCTTTAAATAAACAAATTAAAATTATTTTTAAATCTGCAGCAGTAAGGGGAAAAAATACAAATAATAAACTTATAATAAAAGAAGCAAAAATGCTTGTTAAATAAATAGATCTTATTCATCTGGTGGAAAGCATATGAAAGCAATGCGTGGCAGACTTTCTCAGAGAGGCTAATTTTGTGTGCGTGTGCGCACACGCACACACACAAAATTAGCCTCTCTGAGAAAGTCTTGCCACACAAATGTAACAATCGGAATAGCATGTTGACAAATTATACTTCAAGATTGGAAGGTATGTGGAACAAATCCAAAGTCGTAGATCTAAGGACAATGAAAATAATCATGGAGAAAGGCAGGTGCTCATTCATAGATATGTGCTGTCCCATTTTTATGTGGATTTTAACACACACACACACACACACACACACACACACACACACACACACACTGTATTTGATTTGTACACAATTTGTAGGCATTTTATACATATTTTCACAATGTTGAGTATGGGTTTCATCACAACTAAGAAACAATATTTTCTCTCCTATTCCCCCTTGGGAATTTCAGGATGAGCCATCTTCAACTATCTTAAGGGCTGTCACATGGAAGATGGAGCAAGCTAGTTTTCTCCTCCTCTGGAGGGTAGGACCCAAACCATGGCTTCAAGTTACAATAAAGGAGATTCCGACTAAACATCAGGAAGGACTTTCTGACACATAGAGCTGTTCAACAGTGGAACAGACTCCCTCAGGAGGTTCTGCAGTCTCCTTTATTGGAAGTTTTAAAGCAGAGGTTGGATGGCCATCTGTCATGGATGTTGAGATTTCCGCATTACAGGGGGTTGGACTAGATGGCCCTTGGGATCACGCCCAACTCTATATATGATTTTACAATTCTATTCCTATTAGTGTTCATACAGAAAGGTGATTGGCATTGTAGGTCTTGCATGCTCCAAAAACCAAGTCTTAGAACTCACATCAACAAATCAGATTTCCGTTCTTTTATGTCACTGTCCTGTCTCCTTATATGAATAGTAAATAGACTCGGAAACCTCAAAGACAAGGAGGGCAGAAATATGAATTCATTGTGACTACAACATAAGATTCTATGCTTTGTCACGTCAACATAAGAACATTAACTTTGCCTTATGGGCTCTCACTGAGCAGTGACTGTGAAATTGGCGAAGTCTGAAGTCCTAGCTTTAAAATCCTTCGTGTCTGGCATGAGCTGATATAGTAATTCTATTTTCAAATATGGATGAATAATAGAAGCACTAAGTTTTCACCATGTGGTATTAAAAGAAGGGAAAGTGTTTCCATAAGATCCGTGTTTAAGATCAATTATAAGATCCATGTTTCAGATCTGGTTTGGCCTCCACAAGCTTGAATCTTTCCACTTTCTGACTTTGCAAATGCTACATTTTCTCCCTGGCCAAAATTTTCCAGTAATTGGAAGTTTTTAGCTGTGAAATAATGAAGTTGGGGGCCTGTAAAGCACCATTAGAAAATCATAACCAGGTCCCTGTGGCTTGGTTCAGTGACTTGGATTCTGCTGCTAAATCCAGGCTTTACATATAAAAATGACTGGCATTTGTTCTACATACTTGCACAACTGTGATGCTGCATAAAGCACATTGTGAAACAACAGCATCTCATATGAATCATAAGCGGTAAATCTATCCTGCTCAACAACAGCTTTACGTGCGATAATTTACTGTGGTAATCTGCTTTAGGCACCTGGTACTAGCATATATGTAACAGCATCTAAATATTAATCACAGTTTTGTAATCAGGAGCAGGCTATGAAATTTATGCTTGCTCTCCTAACTTCATATAGCACTCAAATTCCCTCCGAGTCCTTTAACCAAACGTTCTGCAGGGGGATGCTTCAGTTGAAATTCCAGCATTGCAGGGGATTGGAATATGTGACCCCCCAGGATCCCTTCCAACTCTAAAGTTCTATGATTCTATTATCCTGTTTTGCCACTTGAGGTGAAATGGGAACTTGTCGCTTCCCCTACCCTGCCTCTCTTACCTGCGTTGTGCACCAGTAGCAGTAGCTGTGCCCATGAAGCATAGGCAGTGGTGGCAATGCCTGTGAAGTGCCAGCAGCGTCTGGTGAGATTTTGCCAGGGTGCCATTTCTCAGCTGCCAGTGGAGGCAAGGCAGGCATCTGATGGGTGGTCATTCATCACTAGGTGGCACTGGTTTTAGTTTTTTTCTGGTTGGAGTTAGCCTGTGTCTATACTGTTCTTCAAGAGAGAAATAATAAAGTTGTCTAATGTTCTGATAAGTCGAAACAAAATAAAAAAGCATGCCAGTGTTTGAAAGCATGCCAGTACAAGTAGATAGAAAGGTACTACTGCAGCGGGAAGGTAAATGGCATTTCCGTGCGCTCTGGTTTCCATCACAGTGTCCTGTTGCACCACAAGTGGTTTAGTCATGCTGGCCACATGACCTGTGGATAAACGCCAGCTCCCTCAGCCTGAAAGCACTACAACTCCATAGTCACCTTTGACTGGACTTAACCATCCAGAGGTCCTTTACCTTTCTACCTTTACCTTAGAATTTTCCATGGCAACTGGGAATCATGGTTGACAAGACTTTAAAATTGTAAACCTGTTTGCGAATCAGGCTTTAAACAGAGCAGGATAGCAGTTTTCCTGTGCAAGAATCAGATTAACATAATATTCAATCTGATATAAGATACATTATTCAGATAAGTTGGGGTGGGTAGTAAGAGAGGACAGGAAGGGCAGGCATTGGGAGAAAAAATTGTTTTTAGTTCCCTCTCATAAATGAGAAATCCATTTGACCAAGTCCTTGGGCCTTCTTTGTTTCTTCTTTCCATCATTGCTATTTTCTGGTTAACAACCTTTCCTAACTATGCTTCTACTTGTATTGTTAAGATCTAACGGAGCATGGTTTGCTCAATGAGAATGAAGACTAATGTTTATTCTTGTAATTAATTTTAAGCTTTGGTTATAGTTTTATTCCATTTTTACCCACTTGCACTGTAATTTGCAGTCCTTTTCCTTTTCCCCAGTCCAGAAAAACTGCAGTTTTGCTACATTTTCAGCATCTTTAAGAATTACCATTTATTTTCTTTACCTATTGCTAAAACCTCCATTTATACTTAGATTACAAGGAACTCCTCAAAGGCCTCCCTCCTTTCTGTACCTTTCTGCTCCCATAGATTTAAAACATTCTGCTAATCTCCTATTTCCATGTCATCACTATGATCGGCTCTTCTTAAACATTTACAAGATTTTTTAATTCATCATCAGAGATTGGACTAGAATGGGGAACTTGTGGCTCTGTATATGAAATGTTAGATGCCAACTCTCTTCAGCTTCATCCAGCATTGTGAAAGGTTAGGGATAATGGAAGCAACATCTAGGTAGTTGCAGGTTCCCCACATCTCTTGAGTTCGTAGCTTTCCTGTCTCCTCCTATGTCTTTCATCCTGATAGGTCCACTTAGTCTGCACAAATTTACTTGCCTCCTCTTCCTCTTGTTCCTCATGTCTGGAGAAACAAACAACCTCACACTCTTAGTTTGAAACATTCTTTGCCTTTCTCCTAATGAGAGTCTCTTCAAGAAGACACACTTCAGCAGAATATTTTCTTACCTTTCAGTTTACTTTGCCTTGCCCAAATATCCTGCCTGTCTGAGCTGTCCTCCAACTTAAGTGCTCCTCCAACGCATTTTCTATTTTAAATCCCTGATTTTCCTCCATTCCCGTTGTTGTCATCAGCTAATGCAGATTACAAACCCAAAGAAAGGGAATGCAACCCTTATGTTCTGCACAGTGCCTAGAACACAACTGGGGCTTATTATGCAAGGGATCATTAAAAAACAAGGAAACCAACAAACCACACAACTACACATCGTTGCAATTTGGGGGGTCGGAGACTGTGGCATCCAACCAAGTTCAATATAGGCTGCGGCATCTTGGTTTTGACATAGTAAGTCCCACTTTAGCTGGTGGGATCAAATATGGTTGAAGGGGCAAATCCTATTTGACATTTTCAGATTTGCTGCATCTGACTATGTTTGGAGCATATTCTTCCCTGCATTCTGTGGAATAAACCTCAGTTCTGATGGGGCGTGTGTTGGAAATCCCTTGCCATCATAAACCTGACAGACACTGGGCTCTTCACCTATTGTTCTTCCCTTCTCTTGAAAGCATATTCTGAAATTTATCTTCCTGCATCCCACAATGATGCAAGTTATTTGGTGCAGACAGTAGATCATGTACTGCTTAGGGCAACAGTTTAATATTTGTGTATCTGTTTGAACAGTTCTGGGGACAACAATACCATCTCCTACAGATTCAGCCCCATCCAATCCACTCACTTTTCTTTCATTCTTATAGCTGCTATATTGCATTATTCTAACTCTACTGCTTTGCTTTCTTACCTCACTTTGAATTATTTCTTCCTGTGCTCTTCCTGCTGTGCCCCAGGGCTCCACTATAAGATGTACTGTATTTATCCCTCACTATTTACTTTGCTTTCCAGAAGGTACACTCTTTGCAAAACAAAACAAAACATATCCTTGCACAATGTGGGAAGAGAATGGGGGGGGGGGGCTTCTCAGGCTGGATTTACAGCACAGTTTTTATCCTGTTTTTCCAATGTTTCCCAGGCTGTTAATTTTTGCCTTATTTTTGAACTTACACATGATGAAAAAAACAGTTCGATATAGTGCAAATTTAGCACTCATTTCCATGTTATTTGCAAATGATTTCTTTTCCCTGGAAGCAAGTAACATGTAAATAAGTTCTAAAGTTGTGCAAATTAATTTTTCATGACAGGTCCGGTACACAGAGTACATAGAGGTTCTGCCTGGACACTGAGGTCCAGTGCCGAGGGCCTTCTGGTGGTTCCCTCACTGCGAGAAGCCAAGTTACAGGGAACCAGGAAGAGGGCCTTCTCGGTAGTGGCACCTGCCCTGTGGAAACCCTCCCACCAGATGTCAAAGAGAAAAACAGCTACCAGATTTTTAGAAAACATCTGAAAGCAGCCCTGTTTAGGGAAGCTTTTAATGTTTAGTAGATTATTGTATTTTAACATTCTGTTGGAAGCCGCCCAGAGTGGCTGGGGAAACCCAGTCAGATGGGCGGGGTATAAATAATAAATTATTATTATTATTATTATTATTATTATTATTATTATTATTATTAGACATTCATTCTGACCTCCCTAGGCCAGAACTGTTTTTATTACTTCAAAGGTACTTTGTATTTGTCTTCTCCCAAATGATAAGAAGATTCCTAATTTGTTAATTGTTTTAGATTGCATTTTTTGTTTATGCTAATAGATGCCCTGGGAGGTTCTGGCTTTGGAACCAAAAGAGCAGGATATAAATGTTCTTATAGATGAATACACATAAAGAATCCAGCCAGTTGTGGAAGGCATCTCAGCAGAAGAGAGGTATTTGGCAGATATGTCTTTTCCTGCTGTATTGATCCAGCTGTCTGGCTATTTTCCTGCTTCCATCTGCTGCAAAATGCAGGTCTGTGGGTAGCCGGGCTGCTATAGCACAACGATAAGAGAAGCAGGATCTGCCTGACTTCTTTTTTCCATGGAGCACTAGTTGGAAGCTGTATCAGGTGTGCATCTAGAAGTGGCATGATCCCAGTCTGAATATTTCCCCCGATCTAGCTCACCTACTCAGTCTGAGCTCATCTAAGACTTCTTCTACATTCCTGCACCTTCTTGCTATATATCAACAGTTCAGACATTCAGGGTTTTTTTTAGCAGCTGTGTGCAGCTGTCTCTAAACTACAGGGACCAGTTAGGATGACATTCAGGGTCAAGCAGCCAGTGTTCTCCAGTGACATAAGCAGAGCTGGCTGGATTATGTCAAAGGCCCATCTACTGTAACTCTCCATTCTTGTGGTGGCTAGGATTGCCATATTTCAAGCAGTGAAAATCTGGACAGAAAGGTTGTTGAGCTTTTGGGGCAAAATCGTCTTTAAAAATGCAATTTTGAGCTATTTTTATGGGAAAATGGCACTGCCACCATGGACTGCCATACGTCTGGATTTTCCCAGACATTTGCCTGATTTCCAGTCAGACTCTGCTGCCGACTTCAGTATTCCAGATGTGTCCAGGAAAACCAGTGGCCAACCAGATGCCTAAGGGAAGCTTGCAGGCAGAACCTGAGCACAGCAGCACTTTCCCAATCTGTGATTTTCAGCAACTAGTGTTGAGAGGCATACTGCCTCCAACTACATAGGTTGGGATGATGGAGGCACTTGCAAAGAGGTCCCACAATAGCACAACTGGCTAAGGCTGCACCATTATCTGGGACCATAGATCTAGGTATCATGGGAGCATCTATACGCCTTCCCTTTCCTTTTATTCTCCATCTCAAAAACATGTTATAGTCAGGGAGTGGCCAGCCAGGAATGCTCATTTGTATTCTTCTGGTCATTATGGTGTTATGACTTAAGTGAATTTAAATGCAAAGTTGTCCATGCTCAGAGCATTTCTTTCTTAAATAATAATAATAATCAGGGTTGGCAAAGTGTTTGTTTGCTCTGACAACAGATTAGAAATGCAGGAGCACTTGTAAAGCATGTGATGATGGCTGGGGTAAGAAGAGGCATGTTAACTATATAATAATAATTTATTATTTATACCCCACCCATCTGGGGTTGCCTTCAGATGTCTTCTTATAGTCAGAAAGTTGTTTATTTCCTTGACATCTGATGGGAGGGCATTCCACAGGGCGGGCGCCACTACCGAGAAGGCCCTCTGCCTGGTTCCCTGTATCCTCACTTCTCACAGTGAGGGAACTGCCAGAAGGCCCTTGGAGCTGGACCTCAGCGTGTTTTAGAACTATGTTCTTTAGAACTGACACAACACACATGGCCATCTAAAGGTGTGGGCCTAAAAGGAGAGTTAAGTCCAGGGTCCAAACCTGATGGCAAGGGGATAAGTACTTGCTTTCATCCCATAACACTTCATGTGCTCTTGATAGTGTGTTATGGTTGTGTAGGAAACCACCTTTGGAATGAGCCCTCTACATGTACCTTCCTTTGTATTTTTGCAGTTTTGCTTTGAATAACCTATGGGATCACTACTCACACAGAGAAAAATTCTAGCTGTTTCTCAGACATTTTAGGACTGGGAGATTACAGCTGGGTCAACATGACTGTATGCAATTCTTCGTGTTTGTACAAGCTGTCTTTTTTTTTTTTTTGTATTGAAGCTTTTTAAAATATCTGGTTCCTGGATGTCTCACACAAAGCCAGTGGTGAAATGGGATTCCACTCCCTTTCCCTTAGCTTGAAATGCTGTCTGAAATATGTGTGTTGTAAGTATCAATATGAGCTTCTCACTGTCACTGTCCAATAGAAGTTTAACTGATCTGTTTTGATGACTGCGCCTTTTACACTGTTTCCCAACAGATCTATTTCAAACTTTGACCTCTCTGTATCAAAACCTTTTTTTTATCTACTTTAAAGATGTCACTTATATCTTCAATTTTTTTCAATTTTAATTGGTCTTCTGGCTCTATTAACAAATCTTTATAGGTGGCCCACTCCCCTCTCATGTTTGATTTTTTAACCTAAATGGCTTCCAATGGTGAGAGCCACCATGGTGTTCTCTGCTCCAATAAACTTTTATATCTATCCCACATACTTCATAGATTGATTTTCTTACCAGGTGGTTCAAGAATCTTTTATGTACTTTCTTATCAGTCAAGGACAATAGGCAGTTCAACAGCCTCCTGTTCTTACTTCTGCACATAAAAAATATACTGTAACAACCATGCAGATGGCCTTTATAGCTTCACAAGCATTATTTCAAGGCAGCATAACCTTGTTTTAAAAAGCATCAAAACCACAAAGAACATTCAGTACAGAATGCATTTTCAGTTATTTTCTTATCCCCAAATTCATAGCTACCTTAAAAAAAGAGAAAAACTTGTCCTTTTCTTCATTATTCACACTGAATGTACTTTGCTGAATGAGCTACTTTTTCATGCATCCAGAGTAGTTTGCTTCAGAAAAATGAATATTCACAGCAAAGCAATCTCTCACAGAAACCCTGACTATAGGGGGGAGGGAAGAGCAAGAGAGAGTACTCCAAATAGAGGTTTTAAGCAACCTCTCATAAACAAGATCTATTTTGCCATCTTCATCGAAGTGAAGTTCTGCCACCATCTTTGAAGGATACATAAAAGAAGGAGACAATATTAGTCCTAAAAACATTTAATTCTTCTCTTTTGGCTCACTTACTGTGATAGACGTGCCACTTAGTTCAAAATGCTACGCTTTAAACTTATGGTGCAGATAACATTTCCTGCCACAGGGAAGTCTGGGGTTTTGAGTTCATTTGCTTACCACATTGTCAGAGAGGAAGGTTTCTGATGCCTCCATCTGGCAACACAGAAGGCCAAACTGCTACTACATGTGTGCCGTTAACCTAAATGTGATCTACAGCCAGTCGATGCATCAAGGCACGGGGGCTGTGCGAAAAGCAATTGTGCAATCCATGTTTGTGTAATTTAGGGTTGTGATGGACGTATTTTGTCTGGAATTATCAATATAATAGGGGTGGTGTGGGGAATATATTCAGAGCTGTCTTTGCCAGTGTTTTCGTAGCTTTCTACCAGGTGCTGAGAACATGAGGTATACAGTTTCAAGAGCTCTGCCTGACTGAAGGCCCCTGCAGGAGCTGGAGATTTTCAAAAGGGACAACACCATACAGGTTGTAAATTGAGGGTTATCGGTTCCTACAGCAGACAGAAATTACCTTCTGGACAGAGATTACCCATGCAAGTTTATAGGGCTAATGGAAGAAAACAGTTGCTACATAAGAGAATACTGTCCTTCCAATGTGTCTCTGTAGTGGATGCCCCCTTGTGGAAACTTGTTTGTGTGCATCTCCTTGAGAAACTCTTGTAACTGTTTAGCCACCACCCTTTCCACCACCTTGCCCAAGAAAGAATGGTACTATCTGCCTCACTAGCCTCGCATCTTAGGTTGTTTCAGGATGAAAACTTATCTAGTGTGTTGTTTAATGAAAAGGCAGCAGGCAATGTTTTGTTGAAAACGAATAAAGAAGAAAATTCAACAACCCAACTGGTTTGTCTTTCACAAAATAAATAAAAAATATATTTACTTTAAAAAATTAAAAAAAAATGTGAGACCAACTAAATTTGTTCTCAGTATAAGCTTTCATGTGCATCCATTGAGTCAATCACCCATCTCCTACTACCTTTCTTAGGAAAAACCTCACCCCACCCTCTCACTATATATAAGGGTCTGGTGACTTCTGTTTCAGTGTATCTGAAGAAGTGTGTATGCACACGAAAGCTCATACCAATAACAAACTTAGTTGGTCTCTAAGGTGCTACTAGACAATTATTATTATTTATTTATTTCGACTGCATCATACCAACACGGCTACCTACCTGAATCTACAATATTTACTTTTATTTCTACCTCTCTAGTTGTCAGTAACCATCATTTCTCACCATGTCTTCTGTACAATTACTCCTCTTTAGCTGCCCTCACCTCACTTTAAGATCATTTCCAGCATTTGAAAACTGTCATCTTCCTGCTTCCCATTAATCTTGCTCCTCCATCCCCAGAGCTAAACATTCACAGTTTGACCAGATCTTATGGATTTGCTTTCTCCAGACCTTTTAGCATCTTTGCTGCTCTCCCCGAAATCATTTTCAAGTCCTCATGATCCTCCTTGATCCGGTTCCCATTATTTATTTATTTCCAGAATTTAGAGCCTGCCTTTCTTCCCCTAATTTTTTTTTTAATCGACACATACCTGCTGTGGTTTATAGCTCTGATCCCTCACACTTGACACTCTCATTATAGAAAAGGTTTCCTACTAGTCGCCGGCTCCTGTTATACTGTTAGGTGCTAAATAGTAAAGAGCTGCTTCTAAGCTGGCCTGGCAGTATGTACATTTACAGCAACGTTAAAAACCTTATTGCAAAGGGGAGTCTCTGAATAATGAGCCATTAATTACAAGGACAGAGGGGAGACATGGCTATGTGTCTTCCTGGACTTGTGCCAAGGGCCGCACCTCTCAGTTGTTCAGAAACATCTCTTGGAACTCAATCCATCTTCAAAGTAACAAGTGGACAGGGCGACTGTGGTGACTAAAGATAGCCATTTTAGACTTTGCCCTTGCTGAGCCGTTTTTGCCATTAAAAAAAGTCTTTGAATTCATATCTGTAATATAAAATTCCACAGACTTGCTGAAAACCTTTGCTTTGGTGACACTATTCCCCCCCCTCTAGCTACATTTACTAAAGTGGTTTGGCAATCAATCCCTCTTCACAAGGAACTCTGAGGATTTGTAGCTCTGTGAGGGAAACAGGGGTCTACTAACAACTCTCAGCACCAGGGCCAGTCCACACACGAAGTGGGGTGGAGCAGTCACCTCAGGTGGCAGAAGCTCTACCAGGGATGTGCCACCCCCATCCAACACCCTTAACATACTACATGTCTTGGAATTATTTGGGGGAAGCCATGACTATTTAAAGTGGCATCATAGCGCTTTAATGGACGGTGTGCATTTGACCCCAGATTAGGGCTCCAGTGTTTAGGTAATTCCGAAAGTCTTTCCAAAACCAGCATGGTACTCCTAACAAGCATTCAGAAGAAGCCACGGACTCAGTAAATCACAGGAAACAATAAAAAGGGTAGAAACCATTTAGAAAGAGAAAAAGAGGAGAGATAAAAGTTAAGCACAGTTTTGTTTTAAACAGAAAGCTTTAAAGCCAATCAGTTTTTAAACCCAATGCAAAGCAGACGCAGGGATACTGAAAGGATTGAAAAAAATAAATAAAAATCAAAACTGGTCACATGCATTTTGTTAAAACTCCTGCTGCTGGGCTCATGAAAATGAATGTCTGCAATAAAGACACCTTACCTTTTCATTTCTATAAACCCATGATTTAACAAATATAGATGTGCAGCAATAAATGGGACCAATTGTGAAAGATGTGCCAGGACTACAAAACTGACATGTACATACAATTTGCTTTAGGCTGTTGGTTTTTTTTGAAGGTCTAGGGAATGCTTTTATTCAAAGGTTCTTTTATACTCCGCTCGAACAATATAAGTAAGTTTCCAATTTGCATCAAAATAAAGGAACTGGAAGTAGTCTGTGTGGGACTAGCTGATAGCCCACCACTTAAAGACGGCCCTCGGTATCAAACCTGCTGTGCTATATATATTTCCTTTTAGGGATGTTCAAATGAAGCCCGTCACATGTCACATGTACATAAAGGAGTAGTGGAAATACACCCCTTCCACAGAAGTGCACATCTTGGAGGTGGGAAGACAGTCTGCCCTGGATAGTGGTTGCACTTCTCTGGAAGGAGCAGGTTCGCAGTTTAGGGGTGCTCCTAGAATCACTGCTGTCACAGGTGGCCTCAGTGACTAGGAGTGCCTTTTTCCAGCTCCGACAGGTTTGCTAGCTTTCACTCCTTTGGGATATAGATGACTTGGCTGCTGCACTCCATGCTCTGGTAATTTCCAGGTTGGATGATTGTGCTGTATGTGGGGCTGCCCTTGAAGATGACTCAGAAATTTCAGTTGGTCCAAAACGCAGCAGCCAATAATCTGTTGTCGAAGTTCAGCAACATCTAAAGGGCCACAGGTTTCCCATTCCTGATGTTAACTGAAAGGTAAATCTCATTTTCTATAATGGAGCTTGCTACCAGGTAAGTATGCATAATAAAAGACCATTATACTGCATTAGGTATGAAATACCATCTTATGTCACAGTACATGTTTATTCCTAAAGATGAGTTAACTATCCCATTTTCTACTTCGAGCTGCAACATTGGATCATATGCATTGGTATCACTGTCTGTAATATTGTAGGTGACCGTGGATCATACAGGTAGTTTCTTTGGGACGTTGGCAGAAGCTTTGATTCTATTTTCTATGGCCCATGAATATTATTTGCTAAATAGCAGTTGTGTATTTATTCCAAGAGCTTTTGAATGAAATATAGCTGATGCAGGCTAATTGGTCAAATCTGGAAAGGGAAAAGCCCTAGCTACTTAAAATGTATGATACATACAGACTGATAGAAAATGGAAAATGAACAATGAATATTATTCTTAACCATTTCTTCACCACTAGATCATTAACATGGTCTAGCACATGATGTGTACACCTCTTGAGATGAAGTTTGTGATGTGCATTAGTAAGCAATTCATTAGTTATCAAACCACTTCTTAAAAAAACATCTTTAGATGCAGCCAATATGGCCAACTATTGCCCAGTCTCAAATCTTCCATTCTTGGACAAGGTGATTGAGCGAGTGGTTGCTGAACAACTCCAGGCATCCCTGGAAGAAGTGGACCATTTGGATCCCTTCCAGTTGGGATTCAGGCCTCATCATGGGACTAAAACTGCCTTGGTCGCACTGGTTGATGATCTCCGGTGGACTAGGGACAAAGGTGAGAGCTGTTTCCTAGTTCTGCTGGATCTCTCAGCGGCTTTTGATACCATCGACTATAACATCCTTCTGGACTGTCTAGAGTTGGCTGAGAGCTGGGGGCACTGTTATACAGTGGTTCCGCTCCTTCCTCCTGGGCCATGTTCAGAAAGTGGTGGTGCGGGATGAGTGTTCAGACCCCTGGGCTCTCACTTGCGGGGTGCCTCAGGGTTCTGTCCTCTCCCCCATGCTTTTCAACATCTACATGCAGCTGCTGGGAGAGATCATCAGGGGCTTTGGGCTGGGTGTTCATCAGTATGCGGATGATACCCAACTCTACCTCTCTTTCAAATCAGAACCAGTGAAGGCGGTGAAGGTTCTGTGTGAGTGTCTTGAGGCAGTTGGAGGATGGATGGCGGCTAACAGATTGAGGTTGAATCCTGACAAGACAGAAGTACTGTTTTGGGGGGACAGGAGGCAGGCAGGTGTGGAGGACTCCCTGGTCCTGAATGAGGTAACTGTGCCCCTGAAGGACCAGGTGTGCAGCCTGGGAGTCATTTTGGACTTGCAGCTGTCCATGGAGACGCAGGTCAATTCTGTGTCCAGGGTAGCTGTTTACCAGCTCCATCTGGCACACAGGCTGAGACCCTATCTGCCTGTAGACTGTCTTGCCAGAGTGGTGCACGCAGGACCGGTGCCACGGATTTTGGCGCCCTAGGCGAGGGGGCGGGCCATGTGACGTCATTGCGCATGATGTACGGTGCCCCGCCCCCTGCCCTGCCGGGCGCCCCGCGCTGCCGCGGTTTTCGTCGCTGGTTGGGGCGGCGGCGGACGGCGGCGGGGGGCGAGGGGCAGGCTGGCCAGTGCCCCCTCCATTTTGGCGCCCCTGCCACTGCGGTTTTCACCCCAAGCTGCTTGCTCCGCCGCTGGTTGGGGCGGCGGCGGGCGGCGGGGGGCTGGGGGGCAGGCTGGCCAGCGCCCCCTCCATTTTGGCGCCCTAGGCAACTGCCTAGTTCGCTTAAATGGATGCGCCGGCCCTGGGTGCATGCTCTGGTTATCTCTCGCTTGGACTACTGCAATGTGCTCTATGTGGGGGTACCTTTGAAGGTGACCCGGAAACTACAACTAATCCAGAATGCGGCAGCTAGACTGGTGACTGGAAGCAGCCACCAAGACCACATAACACTGGTCTTGAAAGACCTACATTGGCTCCCAGTACGTTTCTGAGCACAATTCAAAGTGTTGGTGCTGATCTTTAAAGCCCTAAACAGCCTCGGTCCAGTATACCTGAAGGAGCGTCTCCACCCCCATCGTTCTACCTGGACACAGAGATCCAGCACTGAGGGCCTTCTGGTGGTTCCCTCACTGCGAGAAGCCAAGTTACAGGGAACTAGGCAGAGGGCCTTCTCAGTAGTGGTGCCTGCCCTGTGGAACGCCCTCCCACCAGATGTCAAAGAGATCAACAACTACCAGACTTTTAGAAGACATCTGAAGGCAGCCCTGTTTAGGGAAGCTTTTAATGTTTGATGGATTACTGTATTTTAATATTTTGTTGGAAGCCGCCCAGAGTGGCTGGGGAAGCCCAGCCAGATGGGTGGGGTATAAATAATAAATTATTATTATTATTATTATTATTATTATTATTATTATTATTACTACTACTACTACTACTACTACTACTACTATTACAGTTAGTTATTTGTGGGCTTATTAGTGGTGTGAAAAATTGGCATTTTTCAGTGGTTCGTAAGTAGCCACCCTAGTGATAAATTGTTACATAAGTAAAAACATTACTGCTGAGCTAAAACAGTTTTCTCCACTTTTGTTATTGTTAAAAAAAACCCACCTCCTTTGACCACCTCTTGAAATTTTGGCCTGCTTTGGAAGTCATGGAAGCCAGTCCCTGAAAAGAAGAGGAAGCATGAAAAAGCTCCACCCACCAGTGTGTTTTTCTCAGGGGAGCTCCAACACCTCATGAACAAAGGTAATGGGTAATCTCTGAGCTTCCAAATTTCTCCATGCAGACTGAGATGGAGCTTAGTTAGAGGATCTTTACATATTCTCTTTCCCCCTTCCAGCCAATGAGACTCATGAGTAATCACTGTATTATAGACTGACTCTACTGACCAGCTCAAAGTTGTCAGGTGAATGACAAGCTGGTGCTCCATTTCCTTATGAAGAATTCCACCAGGCTGGCAACTGAATTTTACCAACAATGGGACATGTGCTCCAATGGACCTGAGGACAGGATAGTGCCTTAGAGGGCACAGAACAGACTTATTTAGGGCAATCATATGAAACGGCCTCACTCTGTCTAGTGGTTCAGCTGACCTTGCTGGCTGGCTGGGTCAGGAGGGCTCAGAGAATATATAAAATAACTCTTAGGCTAAGCCTAGTCAATGAGCCTCCTTGAGCTTTGCCAGATGTTTGTCAGATGCATGGTTTTCCTTGGAGCTTTTGTGGGCTTTTGTCCAATATCAAAACATGGTATAAAAGCAGACAGGGAGAAACACTTTTATGTACTTATTTTTGCATTTGAATTGGCAAAAAGTTCTCCATATGAATGTTGAAAGAGAAACTGAAACTCATGAAAAAGTGCCCCAACTCAATATTATTTTTTTACATGCCTTTAAAGGAACAATGTTTGAAATGTGTCCTCCCCCCATGTTTTCTAGTTTATGTATATATCTTTTAGATCATGCCTACACACTAAATCTGAGTGTTTTGCATAAACATTACTAACTTCAATGCTTGCTTGTATTGCATGATGTTTTTATTGTGGAGACATTTGCTTCGTGATATGTTGTTTAACTTTGTCATATCTCCCCACCTCCTTGTGAAGACATTATTATTATTTTGCTGGTCAGGTGAAAGAAAGAAATACACTGCCTACTGACAACAACAGGTTAGATTGCTTCAGACACTAGCAAAAACAATTCAATGAAAAACTGATCACTATAGCAGTTTTGAGATTCAGACAATAGAAAGCCAAAACAATTGAAAAAATACAATGAAGTTTGCCGAGAACATTATCTAAAGAGCTGAAGAGAGACATCTCCTGGCCTCTGGCCCTAGCCAAGAGACCAAGAGACTCTGGGAGGCTGCACCCATGCTCAGGAAGAACTTCATGGCAAAGGGAACAGTGATGCCATGGAGGGGAAATGCAGTGGAGTGCAACTCTAAGACAGTGCCCCCCCCCCTCCGCAGAGCAGGAGTGATGACATAGGCTGCATACACGCCATACACTTAAAGCACATTATTTCCCCCAAAGAATCTTGGGACCTGTAGCTAACCCCTCATGGAGCTACAGTTCCCAGTACCCTCAACAAACTACATTATTTGTCAGTGTATGACACTGTAGCCCTGGGTGTGCAATTTTCAATTAATTTTTAACATTTCCAAATGTATCAATGTGGGTATACTTTCCTCTTGGTCCAGAAATTGACTGTGCTCAATTATTTTATAATAACAAGAACAACAACAACAACAACAACAATAATAATAATTTGGCTGGTAGATTTTGTTTTATAAGAGCCACCGGGGCTGTAGTTCTGGTTGATGGAAAACAAAAGGGTGATTTTGTTTTAAATCCTTGTTCTTGACCCTTGATCGTTTTCACAGAGGAGATGGGAACGAAGTAACACACACTATGGAATTCCTCCATGCTATGGTAAGTCCAAAGGAATACATACACTTGAAAGCCAAAATACCTTGTGGGCTCGGCACCACTTGAGTTTTAACCTGCGGGACTTCTTCATAGCCCATAAATCCTGCCGTACTATTAATTATTCCATCTAAAGAGGTTCAGGCAGGCTGGCAAGCTAGCTTTTTTCTTCTTCTCTTCTTCTATACTTCCCTAAAGCACATTTGAAAGTACAGATGTCATGAGCATCAATATTCATGCCTAGAGCATGGCAACCGTGATTGGACTGAGCTAACACTTGGCTACCATGTGCATGACAGCACTACTCTGATGTCCTGCTCTATATCTGTCGAGCTCTGTAAAATAGACAAAAGGGTTGGGGTTCATTTGGAGGAAATATTCAAATGGAAGTAAGAATTTTGGTCTGTGAAATATGATATGTTCTTGTCATATCTATTAGGTGTTGTTGCTGCTATTTCAATTTCTTACCCACCATTCACAGATCACAGCCATAGGGTGGGGCCTGAAAACAAAGGTCTTAGGTGTCAAAGGCCAGAGTAAAGGGGTGTGTATTCAGCATTTGGCAACAACTATATAATGAAAGTGCCAGACACATCTCCGTGTGGAGGAAATGCCACAACCTAGGAGACTGTAAAGAGAATGTCCTCTCCCAAGGGTGGTGGACCAATGTGAATGCAATTGTGACTATCAAATGGCTAATTATTAATTATTATTAAGATTATTAATTCCTGGGATCCTGGAGAGACTCTGCCAGTTAATGCAGACAATACTGAGATACATGGACCAATGGTCTGACTCGATATAAGGCAGGTTCCTATGTTCCCTAATCTGGTTGCCCACCTTTCCATTAGCAGTGAGGAGGTACTTGGTGTCAGTGGACCGAGAGCTTGAGTTGCAGCCCAAGGGATGTGGCAGCAAAACACTGCTGATGAAGAAGGAAGGAAGACTCCAAAGACTGGCAGGTGGGAGCCCTGGTTCACCATACATGCACACACATACACAGGACCATAGCTCAATGGTAGATCATACTTTACATGCCAAAGGTCCCAGGTTCAGTCACTGGCCTCTCTAGGTACGGAAGGGAAAAATCCCTGCCTGACACTCTGGGTAGCTGCTGCAAGCCAGTGTAGACAGTCCTGAGCTAGATGAATCAATAATCTCAGGCAGCTTTCGATGCTCATTCCTACACTGCTATACCTGAAACAGAAAAGGGTCCCATAGCTCAGGGGCAGAGCACATCCTTTGAAGATACACAGTTCCAGATTCAGTCCCTGGCACTTCCAAGTGGGAAAGGCATTTGCCTATGAGCCTGGAAAATAGACAGTACTTGACTAGATGGCAACTATTCTGGTCTGGTATATGTCCGCTTCTGATAGTCCTATTATGGCACCAGCCCAAATGGGTGGCCTCTCTTTTTTATTAGTCCTTATGTGCTCCAGAAGCAGATGGTTAGCCCTTAGGATATTGGTACTCAGCTGCCATTTCAGGTAGGCTTTCTTTGAAGCAAATTCTACTACAATTGAAAGGATGAGTTGTTATGTAGTTTTATTTGAGATATTAAGATGCAACATAGTTAAATAGTCATTTCTAGCTTTCCTTTCAGGGCATAAACCCAAGGCTGGTTGTACTCTCTACACCAGATTTTCTAGTGAGATTTTGTAGTTTATCAATGTGCTGCCAGCTTGAATCACATGGCATGAAATGTGCCACCACAGGTCAGCACTAGGGTCAATCCTGTCCAAGGCCAACTGTGGTTGCATGTGATGACCCCAAGATTTATTTTTCTTTAGTTGACATAAACTTCAAACCAAGAGTGAAGTTGGTTTTTCTTTGAAGTGCTTGTGCCCATGGTAAACATAATTCACAATAAGGGAGCACACTGAGTTACCTGATAGATAAAACAAACAAAACCAAAATATGATGTTCCTTGGATACTTAAAATTCAATATTTATCTGAATGAAAAATGGCCTGTTTTTGTGGTGTTTTTTTTAAAGAACAGCAGACTTCAGAGTCAGATGATGATGCATGAAAGGAAGTGTCTGGATAATGTGACAGATGATCTTAACCTCGATTAATGTGCTTTAATTGGATTAAACTATATGAAAGGTCTTTTCTTCTTTTTCAACACCTCCAGGGCAGTTCAGTGCACAATGTGAGCATGCAAAAACATCTGGCAAAAGGGCACTCATCCAGCCTTATGGACATATGCTGTACATCCTGACACTAAGTTAACATAAGCAAGGCTTATCTGCAGTGACGTGGCCCTTGCGGTGCCACAGGATGGTGACCACGAACTGATAATTGGGCAGTTATACAATTTGCAGCAGCTCTGGGGAAAATTTGCATCTAATGGTGCCCGCTCAACAGTGCTAGAAAACTGTCATCTCACATAAACTGTCTCCTGACTATTTAAAATAGAAACATAGTTGACAAAAGGTCAGATTCTACCCCTTTTCTTAATTTACTCACCAAGAGTCCTGCTGAAATCATTAAGGGCTTAAGGCATGAGGAGATATTACAGAATTAAGAACAGGACATACTTTGGAAGCAATGCAAATTCTCCCCACCCACTCAACATTATTATTATTATTATTAATATTATTATTATTATTATTATTGCTAGGTTGCTCTTTTTTATAGCACTGCTTGATAATACCTTTAAGCACTACTTCAGTGCCTAATGAAGTGTTAAAAAATGAGATTCTGGGCTAGAGAATTAGGGAATATATTTGTTAAACTTTCAGATGGTTTGACAGAGTTGCCACAAATGTTGCAAAGGTATATTAACAACTTGTAAGGATGGGTAGAGCAACCCAAGACTGCTCTGGAAACCACTGTCAAGTAAATGGATTCATTTCTCAGATCTCTGTTGGCCAACCCCAAAATCAGTCTAATCTCTGTACTGGTTCCACCAGAGCTCATACTGGACGATCCTCTACCACTTTTCTCCTCACCTCACTGAGACAAATAGGGAGGGCAGAACAGAAATATCCAGTCATACTGCTGAGTGAAGTAAACCCATTTTGCAACAAGCTGTTGCACTGGATAAGTTGCTTCAAAACTTCCAGTGTCTACCTTACTGCTTCCTGCCACTTTGAGAGTTCCTCTGTTTCTCAACAGCTTTAATTAATTCAGGCCTATCATTGGGCAGAGTGAGGCAGTTGATTTGGGGTGCAATGGAATTGTTAGTTATTTAGCTCATTCTTAATTTTTTTTTGTACCTTGGGAAAGAAGAGATGCCTGTGGATTTTTCTGTCCCAGTTGCCAAAGTAACTTGACCAGCTTTTGGGTACATTCCTCCACCTCAAGCGGAAAAATGTCTTGGGCATTTTCATTGCATAGAAGAGGTATAATTAGATTGCCATAATTGATATGAACTGCATCTAGATAACTATGCTTATCCTTTAGGACCATAATAATATTGCTCAACTTTTTCTAGCTTCTAATGTCATTGGCCATTACTGTAATGAGGCAGTTGGAGGTATGGACTCACTGAACAGCAGATAGGAATGTGCAGTGCTATTTTTCTAGAAAAAAAGGTGTCAGAGCTCACCATGAACTTCTTGTTTTCTTAGAATGACAATGGTGCCCACCTGAGAGGTGCCAGAACTGGGGAAAAAAGTCCTGAGAATGGGTAACAGGTAAGGAAATCCCTTTCCTATATCTCCAAATCCCCATTCCCTGCTTTGAAAATTCTAATCCAGGAATATTTGCTTTCAATGATGGACTATCTGTATGCAACAAAGCCGGGTGGGGAAGGTCATCAATCTTTCCCCTTCCCCTTGCTTTTACTGTTTGTTTGCCTTCAAGTGACCTCAGCCTGCTCTTTGAGTTGACCTCTAAAATGTTGCAGAAGTCCAATGACAGCCTGCTTCAGGCTAAAGCTCCGCTTGTATCTCAGCTGCAATGGACTGCATTAAAAAATTACATAAGGCCCCAAATCGGTGATCTGACATATGTGGTTTTGCCCTGTAACAATTCACTATGTCACAAAGCGACTTCTGGAGAAAAAGGAACGGTTTATGAAAATGATTGCAGCTCTTCTGCAGGGAAAAATTCAAGGAAGAAAATCGTTCTGTGGAATAATTGCTATTTGGCCATGGGCTATATTTTTAAAGACATAGCTTTTAGGCATATTTTACCTCACATTAGACACCTTTTTGGCTTTCACCCTTGGTTGATTCTCCAGACACGGTTGTCATTCAGTCATCATTGCTGGGATTTGAGGTTAGGAGATTCAGATGAAGCCCCTCACAAGTTCATTGAATGTATGAGGGGGCAGTGGGATTGCACATGCTGGGTTACACACAATTCATGCTGTCAACATTTCTTTTATTAGTAGCAGTATTAGACAGCAAACAAGCATGATGTATTTACCAGCATAAGGTATGGCACCCCCCTGTTTCCTAGCAGAAATGACCTCTCAAAATTCTCCATCCTATTTGCAGAGAGATAATGGGGGCGCAGGAGACTGTTGTGTTTTAATGATATATGGTTTATTTACACATTGAGCCTACAATGGAGGGGTTCACAGCATTAACACCCCAAGAGGGACTTGCTTCTCCCAGAGTGACAGCCTTGGATTCCAACCAAAATCAGGCATCACTCTTCCTGCCAGCTTCTATCTTCTAGCTCACATTACTCAACTCTCAACTCTGGCCTTTGTCTTTCTAACTACCAGCAAGTTGAGGGAGGGGAGGTCACCCATTTTCTGCCTGGCTCAGAGCCACTTCCTTTGTTGTCTTAGTGGCCCATACTTAGATGGCCGTTACCTCAACAGGAAGTTAGCCTGGCTATTCCAGGAATTGAATCTCTGTTGGATCCAATAATTAGAAGGAGGGCTCAAGCATGCAGCCAATCTCCCAAACTCAAATGTATCTATCATCTATCTATCTATCTATCTATCTATCCAACTATCTATCTATCTATCTATCTCTATCTATCATCTATCTATCTATCTATCTATCTATCATCTATCTATCTATCATCTATCTATCTATCATCTATCTATCATCTATATATCTATCTGATGGAAAATATCTGGAGAAAATTCTGCGAAGTGGCTTTCTTTTTCTATTTGGGTGAGAAAAAGAAAAATCTTGGAACTTTTCTCAGAATGACTTTGAAGAAATTCTGTATCAGCTCAGTGAGAAAGTGCTGCCTGAGGAATTTAACCCACAATGATTGTTTGTCGCCTGCAGTTCATATGATATTACATCCATTGAACAATTTCTAGTAGGAATTCCCACTAGCTTCACCATCTTTCTTCTTAGCTGATTTTATTCATTCATATTTGTCATATGACTAAATCCAATTGAATTCGGTGGGATTAAGTTTATGAACAATGAAAATGCTAATCAGGAAGCTTTTTTTATATGGTCACTTCAACCATCATCTCAGTCTTAATATAGAATAACAACACTTTCTAGAAATAAAATCATTCATTCAGACATTATTTTTAGTTCACCATTCCCAGATTGCTTGCTTCTGTAAATACATTACAATCAAGTTATAGAAAAATATTAGTTTCCAACTTGCTATAAGGATGTGTGTAATGCTTTGCTTATATGTTCCATCTTCTAAAGCACAGTCTGAAAGCAGCATTTCAAATTTCAGCCTCTTCTATCTGTTCTGTAGTTAGGAGCCAACCATATGGGGACTGGCTGTCGGCAAGAACCCTCAAGTTGGCACGATAGGAGCAGTTGCCTCTTAGTTCATCTGCACCTTTTATTTTCCTGTGGGTTGTTTCCAGTGAGGATCTGTTATCTTTCCATGTGTTGAAGGCTGTCTGGCTGCAGACTTCATAAAAGCTACTATGCCTTTTTGACCAAGAAAAACAACCGAAAACCAAAACACTGGGTGCTTGAAAAAAAACTGTTTCTCAGCCAAATGCAAACAAATTAGGGAAGAGTGCAGAAGAAATACATCTGTGAAGTCAAGCCGAGTGAAAAATGTTTTTGTAATTGCTGGAATGAAAGGGGGGTTGAACTATCTTAAAAATTTATTGAAAAACCTGCTTCTTCAGCCGCTACAGCCTCTCAGATATCTGTGTGTACCATTTGGTTTGCATGAAGTTTCTCATAGAGAGAAAACCAATAAAAAGGTGTGTGAAATCCAAAATGATAAAGAGGGTTGATACAAACTTTTTGTTTCACAAAGTGTGCAATTCTAATAAAACACTTTTGCACCAAAAATCAGCTGAACTGACTTTGAAGCTTATGATAATAAGGGTTATTTCCTGCAAAGAGCATTAACTAGTCCTGGTACACATTGTTAACAGCAATTGAAAAGCTTTCCCCCTCTTTTTTCTTGGGTGTACCTTGATGGAGGGGAGAATTTAATCCCCCCCCATTTTTGCTTCCCAAATGCTAACATATTATTGTTGTCGAGAGGGGCTTTCCCCCCATCCATCTGTCTCAAGAGACAATGGAATGTACCTCTGAGGGTAAAGTAAAACTGCTGTGTTAGCAGCACCAAAGTTAGTTCCCCAGGGTGCAAGCCTGGGCAGTGTGTATGGAGCTCCTGGGCTGGCCAGACAACAAGACTCCCCTCGGCCTCACTGATGTGGTCCAAAGAAAAGCAGAGTAATACGTTTGGAACTAGCGTGGCTGCAGGAGTTGCCATCCAACAGTCTTAGGGACTCCACTTCAGATTTAGTCTTTTCTTCTCCTGAAGATATCCCACAAGGCAGCAGATGTTTAGGTTCAGAGTTTACCTTCTCCTAGATGGGTTACCTTCCCAGGTTGACGAGCCCAATCTGCCCCTCACTTTCCTCTACAGCATGTGCAGAAGCCACCTTCTTGCCTATTGGACCCACTATTTTTTTCATCTGCTCAATCCACCAGAGCCTGTCTTTGCATGCAGAGGAAGTCCCTAACTCACTGAAGTTTTGAGATCTATTGACTACCCTCACCTGGTTTAGCTGACCAGTTGAAGCCGCTCCTGGAGCGTGGCCACTTTCATATGCTGACAGCTTCTAGGAGCCACAGGTGAGAGCTCAGTGCAAGGTAGGGACAAAGGTGGACAAACTACCCCAGAAGGTGTACAATGTGTCCCCTACCAGAGGTACTACTCCTCCCCTAAAACCCCATACACCTGGATGTGCCATAGCATAACAAAAGTGGGACAAAAATAAACCATGTGATATAAAAAAATGTATTTCAGCAGGAAGTTACAGGACATGTACGGATTGGCAATAAAGCAGTGTGACCATTGTTTGCAGGCACAAATAGAATAGCATCATGAGCACAAATCATCATGAATGTGCAAGAATGTTTGGAGGGGCCCTTCATTTCCTATAAGTTGTCCGGGTATCTCATTTTCTTTAATCTTCCCAAGCAATTCTACCCAGCACATTTCAGTTTGACCAAAACAAATGCAAGAATTTAATGCCCAAAGCCCAAAGCAAAGATTTTACCAAGATAGGAGGAAACTCAAAAATTGAAAAAATGGCGTGCACAAAGCAAAACTCTCCCTGCTCCCTGCAATCACTGATGAATTGAATAAACATTGGGCATGTCCTGTCTCCTTTACTAGCATTTGTAATTGATTCAAGGTGGTCTCTCTCAAAGGAAAGCACAAATGATCTGACCACCTCAGTGTGGAAAAATCAGTCGGCAATGAGTGCTGGAGTCTGCAGAAATTGCATGATGGAAATTCAAATATAAACATGAATACAATATTATTGCTTCCATCTCCTAAATCAGTGTGCTTAGACAAAAATCAGATGTTTTCCAAAAGAAGCACATTACAAATTCCTGAGGCTTTGGGCACATGCTGAAACTTTTTTCCTCGCGATCTGGCCTCTCATTTCAGTGCTACACACCTTCTGGAAATGGCCGATAAAAGCAGCTGGTCTCAATTATTTTAACTACTGAATGGTTGCTTGAACAAATGGCCAGATTTTCTATTTAGCAACATGGCTTAGAATAGAAGTTATTTCAAACTGAGTGGAGAAACTTGTAGGGTCTGCTTAGAGATTTGTTTCTCTTTAGCCTTATTGGTATCTCCAAGTACCTTGGTTCTCTCAGTTTCTCTCTTTCCCCCCCAATCTTAAATTCAGTTATCCAGCAGCAATTTCTGCAGCAATTTGCATTTTGGAGGTGTTTTTTTTTAATAACAATCCTCATGAAAATCTGTCAGCGTATTAGTGTGAGTTTCCCCTAGTAAATGCATTTTTATATGCAGTTTTCCGAATTATACACATTTTTAGAACAAAGTTACCCTAATATAATGCATTTTGTGTATTATTTTCACCAGTATATTCATTTTTATGCACATTCCCCCAATATATGCATTTTTAAACATTGTTTGGTTGTAGAACTACATCAAAACATACAAAGAAGTGCAAATTTCAAAGGATGGCAGAGTTTCAATTCTTATATTGTTTCAGAATGTGCAAAATAGGTAGGCAAATTTCCCCCCAAATCCCTGCTTCTCATCCAGGCTAATTTGTGAAGCTGCTTCTACAAAGCATAGTATCAGTGAGAGAAAATTTCTCCAAAATTTGAAATTTGGCAACATTTTAGAAACTTCTTTGAATTCCCAACCTTTTAAAATGCTGCTTCTAAAATTCAACTTGAAAGGATGCATTTAAAAAGTTCAAAATCTAATTCCTGCCTATTAGCTTTAACACAATAATGTAAAGGATGTACGAATTTAATTCAATGCTATGTCTTGATTTTTCTAAAATTCCTAAGTCCAGTGGCATTCAGAGATATGTATCCAAACTTAGTCATACTCAAAAGTAAACCCATTTAAATTAATAGGCACAACTAACTTAGGTCCATTAATTTCAATGGGCCTGAGTTAAATTAGAAATGCATATTGAAGAATATAAATTCAGGGTGTTGTTTTTTTTGTAAGCTATGAGAATTAGCTTCAAATATTTTTGACTCAAATTTGTTTCAGCTTTCATTAGAATTTTCTTTTCTAATGTCATAGTGGCCCCCATGTTACTGAGATTCACCTGCTATCATCTTGTGGTCATCTACAGATCATGTTTCTTTTAACATGGGTGCATGTATCTCAAGTTTCTAAAATATGTAGTTCCTATGAATGCTTGAACCTATAAAAAAAACCATTTTTTTCAGTGTATTAGCTAGTACAAACACATGATAGAAATTATTGTGCTACTCCACAGACCATATTAAAAGAAAACAAAATAAAAATAGAAAACAATTAAAGCTCCACATAAAAGTATACATGAAACAAAACAAGCCTTTATGAAAATAAAATAAACATAAAAAGAACAGCCACTCATAAAAATGCATCTTTTTCTATGGGAAGGCAACTGCAAAACTTCCAGCATTCTGGATGGAAATGACCTTTATCAAAGTCACCAACTCATGGGTCTTGCACTTCATTAAGATGAAAACTGTGCTCTGTGCTGTCCTTGGTAAAGGTCACGTGGGACTAAATGTCAGACCTTTTCAATCTGTTCACCTGCAGTTTTAGCCTCTTGTATTTACTGAAACTGTCTCAACTCATTTAGTGTTTTAAGGAACCTGGATCCTATTTGTCCCAGGGAGCTTTGAACTCATTTGTACCTAATCAATGAGATACTGAGTGAGAAACAGCATCCTTGCACACCTGTATTCAAAAGCCAATTTATTATTGAACCTTTGTGGAACAGTCACCTTGCTCTTTAAAAGAAGCCAGTGAAAAAATAAAGAAAAGCCAGGTAACAGGAGATATACTATAATGCTTCTGAGGGATGACCTGCTTCTTGCAGTTCAGTTAGGGCTATACATTTGCACCCTGGGGCACAAGGAAAGATTCATTTGTGAGCTGTGTAAAAAAGAATGGTCAAAACACTTGAAGTCTAAAGTCATTCTCAATTCAGACCAGGCCCTTTGTTTAAGACTCAAAAGGCCCTGAGGTTGACAGTTCATTTAAGACCCCCCTTCCTTCTCACAGCACCCTATCTCAGCGTCATTTTCTCTCTCAGTTGGAGTGTACTCATTGCCAAGCTAAAAGGAGGCCTCAGATTGGATTTGTCATAACCCCAGAGTCCAGGAATGAAAGAACATTGAGTCAGATGCTACAATGTCACTGGCTAAGGAGCCAGGTCAGGTTCCTGACTCTGAACCTGATGTTGATGGACAGGAGACCACTGAACCAAGGGTAGGAGGCAGATGTTTCCACAGCACCACTGGAATTAGAACCTTCATAACATCTTCCTGAGTGAGGAACCAGGTGTCTGCTGCACTACCTTGCCAAGTCAGTGGTGCAGGAAGTGCAACAGGCAGGAGGCCTTGGAGAACAGGGGAAGTGCCCATCTTCAGGTCAGGTGGTTGGTTCTTTAAGAAGATTCACTAGTTCTTCAAATAGAGTAAAGCCTACAAGAAGTAAGGCTCAAGGCTCAAAATGTCTTATTTCATTTCCAGCCAAGGTTGGCTCTTGGATTGGGACCTGAGAAGCTCTGGTTCAAAACGTCACTTAGCCTTGAAGATCATTTGGTGACCTTGGACACTGCCTCTCAGCTTAACCTATGTTTCAGGGTTGTGGGGAGGGAGAGAAACAGGTATGGAATTTTGAGTTAGTTGCTTCTGGGAAAGGTGGAATATCAATCTAATTATGAATAAAAATCTAAAAGATAAGCAAAGTGGTTCACTAGGAGCTATCCTTGCTGCTGTCACAACCTGCCTGTCTTACCCTGTGGGTTCCTCCATAAGACTGTAAGACCAGAACAGGATTTAGGTTAGTGCTGAAGGAGAATAAAACTGTTTCCTCCTTTTGGCATGAAGCCATGAAGGGAGCAAGCCAGGAACAAAAGGAGTAGTCTCAGTTAGCATTTGGAAGGAGCAGATAAGGAATTCCCTCCTACTAATCAACTCCAGTACATCTCTGGCCCTGATATCACTGCCCATGTATTGGAAAAAAGGAAGAACTTGTTTTGTGTGAGTCTTCTCAACATGCTTCCTCTGTCCCAAGGAGCAGGAACATAAAGCCACAGGGGCTAGTCAAAATAATCTCATATAAGCAGGATGCTGCTTGGTGAACAGCAATTGGCCATAACTGGTCTCGATAGAACGATAACTGCATTAAAATGGAGATTCACTTTCCCTAGCATCCAATTTTCTGCTTATTTAATATTCAGGGTGGATCTGCATGTGGATTTTTGCAGTCAAATGAATGGTTGAAATCAAGTAGGGCTAGACTGCTTTAATGAAATCTATTGAATGAACCACTTCTAATGAGCAAGTTGCAAAAATCAACATATAGAGCCGATTGTCTTAGGACCCCAGATGTTGTTGGACTACAACTCCCATCAGCTAAACTGACTGGAAATGATGGGAATTGTATTCCATTAACATCTAGAGTCCCAGCATTGAAGAACACTGGTCTAAATCCAGCAGCAACAGCAGCAACAGCATCTCAAGAAGCCATATTTTCTTGGGTCATGTCCCTCTTTCAGTAGCATCATCTTTCACACTTATACCTTGCAGATCCCATAGCAGGACCTCGTGTTACAATTCATTGAGCTAGCTAAAGCTCTGCCAAAAGTTTTTAATTCACCTAACTGAGACAGATTAGATTCTTCTGCACAAAATTAGGTTGGAGGTGGAAAGAAGGAAGGAGAAGGACATTTCAAAACCATTGGTGACTTTGGTCATGCCTGGGGTAAAAAGAGGATGAAATTGATGACACATGGCAAACCCCTGAGATCTAGCCTCTCTCTGCTGTAATTAAACAGGACACCTGCACCTGAAAAGCAGGGGGAGGGAAAATGCTGACAACAAACTCTGTTTAATGAAGCATCATTATAAAATCCGAATTGGTGAAGTGCATGCCAGAGTTCACCTACACTAAGCTATAGATTACTGCAATGTGATCTCCATGGGTCATTCTTTGAAGATGGTCCAGAGGCTGCGACTAGTACAGACTGTGGCTCTCTGGTTGTTAGAGGAGGAGCAAGGAGGCATCATCTTACCCCCTCCTGAAGGTGCTGCACTGGTGGCTGCTGAGCTACTAAGCCCAATTCAAGGCTTTGCTGTTAACATATAACTGACCAATTTATGATCAGCAAGGAAAAGGCTTGTACAATTTCTTGCTTATAACAGATGCTAGAGGTGTGGTTGCATGAGACAGGGCAACTCCAAGAACTCCCTGCAAAGAGACATTTGGCCTGCCCCCTCTGTAGAAATGTTTTAGGGAAGGCTCAAGAACTTTGTATTTGGCTAGGCCTTGGGGCCATGTGGAAGAATGTTACTTTCTGGGTGTTGTTTTATTGATATTATCACAGCTTATTATACTTTTGCTATGAGTCTATCATTTGGTTCAGATGAATATACATTTTATTTGAAATTTACGTTCTTCTGCTTTCCATCCTGCCCAAAGAGCATTCACACATGTTATAAAACAGAATAGTCCTATTTGGTCAATTTTGTTCCCTCATGCACCACGGGCTCTGCCCCCATTCCTGTGGCCCGCCACCACCACCACCACCACCATTTTGAAGGCTGAATATCAGCATTGGGGAGTCTCCTTTCCTCAAGTAGGCTCCCTGTGTGATTAAGAATGAGTGGACAGGGCTAGTGAGAGATGCTTATAAGTCTTCTCCCACGATGTCACTAAATATTGTATCTCCTGGTTCAGAAATAAGAATTTCAGCAACATAATATTCAGCTTAAATATTAGGTGGGCATTACAAAAATGTTATTCTCTGGTTCTGATTAAACATCAGGTCAGAGAAGAACATCAGTCATCACTGGGGGCATGATGGGGTAGCATTTGTTTCATATGTGGGCTTGGATTAACTGGGTTATTTTCCAAGTAGTGAGGGAAATCACATGTTTTTCTGGTCCTGCTTCTGAGCTTGCCTGGGTTTCTCATCACTAATTATGTGGAAAAAAATGTTCTTAGAAAGAGGATTCTATCCATTTGGATCCCTGGAGATGTGTGCAGCCCCTGAGTCGTAAGGTACCTTTTGTTGGGTTAAGACATCAGAACAGCTACCAGTGTTTTTCATTTATAAGAGATGCTTGCTGCAATAAAAGCACTAGGCAGAGGCAGTTTTTGATTACTGCCTTGGTTCCAGTTAATTTGAGAGATATAAGAAAAAATATTTTAAAATTAAATTGTATTCTCTATAGATGACCATGGTGTGTTTTTAGGAATCATACTTAAAAAATAAAATGAAATTCTGCAACATTCCCTTAGTGGTTTGGTTGGACTGGCTTGCATCCAGCTGAATTTGATCACCTTTAATGACGTGCTTTATCACACCTGGCCGTTGACTTGGTGGAACATAAACTGGATCCTACTAATCAGTTTTGTGGTTTTATTATTAATAGAAAGAATGACAAGCAACTAATGCTGCATTTTTCACTTAGTGACAGGGTGTGACCTCCTCTCTTCAATCTCTATGCAGACAACCTGTCTGAGGCAACAGTCAATCTGACAGCTTGTCATTCATAGAGACATAATTTTTGTGCTTGGAAATTTGGTTAAATTCATTCTACCCTGAGGCATGGCCTAGCTGAGCGACCATTAGTGCTTGTGTTAGACTTCATATTTCATAGAGATTTTGTTTGTTTGTTATTCGAACAAGGTTCATTCCAGAATATAATATTAAAAGTCCTAATATTGAAGGGCCATTTTGTAGTGGTTGGTTTTTCTGGAGGGGGGGGGAATCAAACAATTGTCCTCTGTGCATTTTATAGGATAGTTTTGAATGTGAATAAGGAAGTTTCCTTTACAAAAAGCAATTTTTCTAATAACAAAGGAGAATGGGCATTCCTCCTTTTGAAAATGGATGCTAGAAATTTCTTCAGGTCAATTAAAAGATGCCTAACATTTCAGAGGGATATGTATGGGATGGAAGCAGATTCCTGCAGAACACTGCTGTGTGTCAAGGTCTTGTATTAATGTTGCTCTCAGACCTTTATTTCATTCTTCACATCCAATGCTAAAAAATAGTGCTGTAGTTGTGTCAGGGCAGTAGTGCAAGAATCTAATCTTCATAAGGGAGTCTCTGTTATTTCCTAAAATCAGTCACGTCAACTCAGCCAGGGCTCTGACCCTTCATAATGTTAACAGTTTGCCACAAATGACATATTCAAGCTTAGTGATGAATACATCTAACTATCCAAGTTTCAGATGCTGTCAAGATGTTCATAAGACTCTAGAGGGATAAGATGATTAGGCTGCAGTCCTATGCACACATACCTTAGATAAGTGAGCACCATGGTACTTACCTCTGAGTAAAGTTGCATAGAATTGTGATCTTATAGTGCAATCTTATACATACCTATTCAGATTTATTTAGACTTTTTTCAGTTAAGAGGTTATAGCAGAGAGGGGGGAATCTGTGGCCTTCCAGAGGTTCCTTTTCATCAGTCCCAGTTCAAAATTGAATGTGAACCTACCTAATTTGTAATTTATGAAACACTATGTGAACAGCAACACAGCTACCGGTATCTTTCAAATTGAAATTGTTGGATTCATCCATCCCAGTGTGTTATGTGTATTGTGTTAATAACTCAAGTTCACCACATGAAGTCAGTTTATACCAAGTCAGATCATTGGGTCATCAAGCCAGCATCATGTATTCCAGCTACCATTATCAGATAGCCTGTTAACAGAAGACCGCCTGTCCATGCAAAAGACACCAGAGACTGAGCATCTACGAAGAAGGCACATTATTTGCATTCTTTCTGCATGCCATGAATGTACTCTATGAATTAAAGAGGGGGAGGGAATCTTTCCCCAGTAACAAAGCCTGAATCCACTAATTTCTCAAAGACTGGGGGAAAGCGAGGATAATGAATGTGAGAGGTTTTGCATATCACCTGAATTGCAGAGATAAATTCAAAAGGGAGAAAGGATCTTGGTTCTTGTCTCCATTAAAGTAGTGGCAATGCATGTCTTTGTGCATTGGATAGTATTCAATATGCCGTAAAATTTGAGAATGTAGAACCTCTTCAAAATGGAATCTGTTATGGGTAATACTGGTGGAGCATATTAAAGTCATTGGACGGAATTCAGTGTGATGCAGTGCTAAGGAGATAATCAGTGCAAGTATTTCTTTTTGCTAGATGACATTAACTTTCCTTTCTCCTCCCCCCTGTTCTGCGGGTTCTTCCAACCCTCCAGAGTGGATATGTGGAAGAAGAAGAGACATTCACAGAGAGAAGGTGTGGGAAGCCCCATTGAGCTAGCAGGTCTTTGCACTGGCTTCTGCTACTGGAACATGGTAGCTGAATCTGGTCAATATCCTCTCAATGGATTATACTCTCAGTGGATTATTCAATAGCACTAGGAGGCTATTGGATTGAGATTAGAGTTGGAAACAGGAAATATAACAAAGTTATGAATAACATTATAAAGCCAAAGATGTGAGCTGGAAGATCACTGGGCTGGAAGATCACTAATTACAGACCAGAAAGTTAAGAAGACACTAAATGTATAACAATTATTTGAGATGCCACCTCTGCTGTCAAGACCTCGCTGGAGAACAGTGGTTAATTTGTTACAAGAGAGGTGCTAAAGCAGTTCAATTCTTTTCTTACTTTTACTGTATTGGTTTTTGTTTATTATGTGTTATATCCTGCTCTTTTTCTCCAAAGAACTCACAACAACTTTCATATGATTCTGGATGGTCTTCCATCAAGGCAGCTTACAAGACCTGCTTCCCAGCATGGCCTCTTAGGATACAACACAGCCTTCTCTCTGAAGTTAAGCAGTGCTTGGATGGGAGACCACCAGTAAACCCCATATGCACCCTATTGGTTTCCATGAAGCAACAAAGTAGACCTGCTGAACATTCAAGGTCAGCGGATGTCCTGTTTTCAGAGGTAGCATCTTTCAAAAATTCAGTCGCCGTGGTGACTAAAATTCCAATCTGTCTTTGCTTATTCCTGGACTGCCAGTGTCACTAAAGTTCTGGAGTGCCCTCCCTATGGAGGATTGACCTGGCTCCCTCTTTATTCTCTTTCAGATAGAGAATGAAAACATTTTTTTATTCAAGATCGCTTTTAAATGCTGTTGTTTTTCAATGATCTTAGTTCCTTTTTAATGGCTCCATTTAATTGTGTGGTTTTCATATTGTCTGTTTTCTTTAACATGGTGTTGCCCCCCCCCTTTTGTAAGACTCACTTGATAGTTATTTGTAGAAGAGTGTGATACAAATGTTAAATCAGCATCAAGACTGACATCTACTGCCAAGAAAATTTCTCTTTTATATATTGGATATAATGAAGTTATATTTGATGGTAATATCATATTAGTTTGGTTCCCAGGCCAACTTTTAACAAGCTCAAGTACTTAAAAAGGAGCTAATTGACTGCTAAGCAGACATCCTTTGCTCCCTTGACATAACCAAACTATCCAAAGCTTGTCCAGACACAGCAGCATGAACCTGGAGCTTTTCTCCATATTAACTCCAAGCCCATCACTGTTTTAACATCTGCCAAGAAGAACTAAGCATACATGCATCATGCTGATGTTAAGGCAGATGTAATAAATACCCTTCCTTAACTGAAGTTTTCAGCAGAATACAGTGTTGTTGTTTTTAAATGAAAAATGCCCGTGTTTTAAATCTGTAGATAAAAGTTCACATTCAGCTTAAGGGGTAAACAAAGCTATGAACTGGCCTGTTAACTTGTTCATCATACCACCTAGGAAAAAGAGAAAAGAGCTGTCATCTGTTTATCTCAAAACTACCTTTGGCCATTTTGCTGCTGGGGTTTTCGCTCTTTTCTCTTTAATGTGAATTTTCTACAAGAACAGCTCTTGGACCTTCTCCCTTTGAAGAAGAGCAGTCAGGAGAGCTTCAGATAAGTGTCGGAGAAACTGGTCATGTGTCAGCTTAAAAAAAATAAATGCGAGAAGTGGTTAAGATAAATACTTGCCTGATTTGAGCAAGGATTTAAACGATAGTTAAGCATTTCATCTACCTATATCAGGAAAACTCAGCCTTTGAGGGGCCATGGGCACATTTGCAAACCAGAGGAACTGTTGTGAACACTACACATAATGCAACTCTCCCATCATGGGCTGAAACACCCATCCCCCTCCCAAAAAAACCCCCACCCAGTGTAGCAACTGAGAAAAAGCCTTCTATTGGGTAATGCTGCCTTCTTTCAGCAGAGGGAGGGACAAGGGTAATGTGACCCTGCAGACATCAGGGGAAGCCTCTGGGAGCCCGATGTACATCTCTGGGCATTTCACTGGTGACCCATGATTTATCTGTTTGTTTGGATTGAAAGAAATATGCTTAGAGCTGCTGAGGCTGGGCAGGCACATGTAGCTCTTTTTAAATAGCTACGATATCAATTGTCTGGCAGAGAAGAGATAGCAGAGGTGGACTGGATCTAGTCCACTCACTCTTGCTGATTGGCAACATATATATATTTTAATAGCTCTAAGTGCAGAAGTCCGTGTGAAGTATCAGGGAGCTGCTGCACACACAGAGTACGTGTTTCTGTTCACTGTTCCTCATTTGGGTAGGGATAGATATGTAGAAGCCTGCTTCTGTGGTCAGAACCATGATATGGTATCTAGCTGGATCAGGTCAGTTTTGTTCAGTCCAAAGTACTATAAACATCTGGAGTGAAATGGAAAACATCTGGAGTGAAATGGGACCTTGCCATACAGCCCTCTGGTGCCCCTAGTGCAGTGATGGCTAACCTTGACACTCCAGATGTTTTGGGACTACAACTCCCATCATCCCTAGCTAACAGGACCAGTGGTCAGGGATGATGGGAGTTGTAGTCCCAAAACATCTGGAGTGCCAAGGTTAGCCACCACTGCCCTACTGTGTACTGCTGGTGGTACTCTTCCTCTGATTGGTGCTAGGCAGCTCTCTCATTCCCACAGTGCCCTGACATACCACCATGTGGGGGCACTGTGGGAAAATAAAATGGTGGCTAGGTAGCTGCCCAGTACTGAGCACCTGAAATGTTTTTCTAAGGGGGATCCCATCTAGGCATTTGCAGTGGATCTTGCCAAGGTGTTGATGCCACAAGGAAACTGGCTCTGAATTAATGAGAAGAGACTGAGAAGAGGGGCGGGGGCGTCAGAGTACATTCTGAGCTAGAGAGCAGTTATCAATACCAGAAATGAACCCTCAGGATTTCACAAAAAAGTCTACTCCTTATTTCATTTCAGCAGCTCTTCAACTATCGTTGAACTACTGGGTGTTGAAAACCCTTCCCAATCTACTTCAAATCAGCTAGTGATCTACCAGTAGATCTATCTGCCCACAGTGATCTAGGAAGAAGAGTGGAAATTATACTTCAGGGGAAATTGACCAGGAGAAAGTGAAGTAGATGAGAACTTGGATGGAAAATATCATTGGATTTAAGACCACAAGTGAATTTAGCTAGCTAGTCTCAGACCATCCCTACTTATTACACTGCATTAAAAACAAACAAACCCAAATACCATTTTGTTGATGTGTGGGCTGATCCTGCCATCAAAATTAACTTTAATTGTTAGCACCCCTGCACAATTCGAGCTTTGCTGTTTAGACTGAAACATTGGTAACGATAAATGGTGCTTGCTAGTGAATTGTACGTGCTGCCTACTATATGTCTAAGCAAGTTACTTTCCTAGGTAGGAGATGCAAGTTGACAGTAGTATCAGAAGCTAACAAAAATGACCTTTACTTCCACACAGATCAAGTTTGGATTTAACAGGGAGGAAAAAATATCCAGAAAGACCTGGAAACATGACCTATATTTTCCATAGACATCCTTTTCATTTACTTTGAATCCCTTTATCCCAAACCTACAACACCTCCTGATAGACCCCCACCCTGAGGTCTCTGCTAAGCTGAACAGTGCCTTCAGAACTGTATTCTTTGAAATTTCCAAGACACAAGAAACAATACATTTTAAGTCACCTCAGAGTGAGATCTATGCCATGCTGTCAGCAATCTTTCTCAGAATGTCTCACCTGGCCTGAAATGTTAAAACCTTACAAGGCCCAGGAATCTAATTGCCCTTTGGAACTATGGGTGGGTTAATGTATTTCTGTGGGACTGTGCAAGTATGTTTGCTGTTCACATATCTCAAGGTGGTTTGCAGGAACCCAGAGGTGATGCAAAAGCCTACCTGGCTCCCCAGTACAACCTTTGCCTTAGGCAACACCCCTATGCAGGCAAGATACTGACATCAGCTAATTCTTAAAACACATAAGAGAGCTGTTTTTGGTGTGTTTCCTTAAAGATCACATGGTTCTTCAATTTTTGTTAATTTTTCTTCCCCATCACTTGAAAACCTTTGGCTGAAGAGTATTATGGAAACCGTTCCATATAAATAACAGCCAATCTGCATTTTTCATTACATTTTAGTAGAAGTACAGTGCATACAGTATATATTTGAAAAATCTTTCAGATAGGCTATTCCAATTTTTTCTTCCTGAGTGATCTGTCCAATAGAGAAGAGTAGTCATGTGGGTTTGTTAAGTAGTTCCACTCTCTTCTGTGCAACTGAAATTAGGAAATGGTATGAGAAATGAATGTCATGCTGCCCAGTGATGTGAGTACCTTCTTTTGCCTCCAAGTATCATGGGGTTGAACGTCAAGCCTTGCAATCCCCATAAAATGATGCTCTCCGTGTAATTTACAGCCAGTTAAAGGTCCATTGGTCCTTTCATTGGCTTCATTCCACACCAGTGGAATCCACATGAGAAGTGCAAAGGTGTGCAGTGTGCAGAAGGGGGTTCTGTGTGTTATATCCAGTGTACAGTTCTTAAGCCTTAAGTTATGCTATCAAGTCAACCCCAAATGGCTGTGCCTCGGCTATGGAGCGTCCTCTGTCAATGCTCCAAGTATGTTACATCATAATGTGCCTTTGGTTGTTTTAATTAAGAAGTCATGTGGAAAGAAAGCCATTTACATTTTCTCCACTTCTTATACCAGAGAACACTTGATGAGAGCCACCTTTATTCACCAGTACTGAGGTCAGCAAATACAGACCACCATGGTTTTGTTGTTGTTGTTTTTTTGGTCTTGAACACTCATGCTTTTGCTTTGCACATTTTCTTTGGAAAATGGAAATTCCAGAATTAAAGTGCTAGGGATGCATTTAGAAAGAGTGGTGATAAAGCTTCTGGATAAAGACTGCTTTTTGGGTGTGGACTAGAAAAGCTGGGGGTGGGGAAATGGAATGGATGCCTTTGAAAAGGGCATGGCTGGCTGACTGGAACTCTAAACATTGAACACAGCACCATTTTGTCATGTGACCCATTTGTTCTCCCCAATTTATTCATCTCTCCTTCTCCATACTTCCTCTATTGCTTCCCCTGTGTAAAAGTTTAGATTGCAAGCTCCTCAGGGCAGGGACCTGCCCTCCTGCACTATGTAAAGCACAATGTATGCTGATATTAATACTAAGTCATAAACAAAATATTTGGAAACCTTCAAGAGGTGGGGGAAATACCTTGAGCAGATTTGGATTGGAAAAGTAACAAGCAGGGAAAGTGTTAAATAACTTATCCCTTCCTGAACTCCTTCTCTACCCTGTCTAGAGTGACTATTTCCTGAAAACTGGAGTCTGTTGGGTTTAGTTACATACATTCGTGTGTACTGTGTAGTTAGGCCCTTAGGGAACCCTACAGAGAGATGAATTTAAGATCAAGGACCATTTTGCATTCAAAGGAAAGTTCAGTGAAGCACTTGCATTCTCCTCAGGTCTTGAGAAATTTTAAACTTTCCCTAAGGGAAATACCTAATCCCTTACATAGTTAGCTAAAGGAAACACTGCTTACATGGCCCCTGTATGAGGAATATTTTATGTTTGGTTCCTTGATTATATGGTAATTCCTATGGCAGCAAACCCATAAATTGCTAGTGCAGCCGCTGATGCGCCTTCTTATAGCTTCATAGGTGGATAAAGTCCTTCTTCAACAGTTAATTGTCTGCCAGGCTTCTTTGCTGCTGCCTGGCAGATACCTTATTACAGAAATGCTGATGCAGTCTAAGCAGGGTGTGTTTACAGGAGAGGAAAACAGTGGGTTGGTTTTTCATTTTCCTATTTTACAGTAAACCATTCCTTCTTTTAATCAAGGACATTGAAGTTTGCAGAGATGATGATGTTGTGTGCATACATGTTGACAACTCAGCTATTTTCCTGGAGCAGGGAAACAGTGCAACTCTGTAAACAACCACCTTGGCAACAGAGATGGGAGCCAGGGCGCCTCTCAAATAACATGCCTTCCTTCAGCTTCACGCTCCCTCCCTCTCTTTGCCCAGCCTTTCGTTTGACAGCTAACTAATTCTGACAAGCACGCTCCTGCAGTGTAGGAGCCGAGGCATGAGATTTGGGCAGGATTACCCTTCACTATCGAAAAGTTCACGTCATTATGGAGGGAAAGTGGATTTTGTTACCATTGCAGTTTCCACTCGGGATTTGCTGATAAACTAACAACATTCACACAGCACACTGGGCTGATTTAGAGACAGAGCCCTAATCTCTTGCCAACAAAGATGTAACTCAGGAACCGCTCAACATGTTCCCCCTTCAAAGCACTTGCAGATTTCCTCTTCGGAGTCTTCCTAAACCTCAGCTGGACTCATGACTGTCAAGCAGTAGTTGGAGCTAGTAATTAGCTTTTTGAGTGAGTGGAAAGCAAAGTCTGATATTTTTCCCCCTTTCCCCTTTTTAAAAAAAATGAGGTCGCAAAATGGGAATTTACTTTGGAAAATGAGTTTTGCTGATGTGCAGCCACTGGTGGATTAAATAACACATGGATTCCTAGATCAACTGTAATTCCAAACAAACCCAATTATTTAACCTCATACATACATAGTTAGGTACATCCTGAGTCTTCAAGGAATGAGAAGCCCATGAATAGCATCTAGCACAACACTCTTTGATTGAGTTTATGATGCTAGAGAGTGCAACATATCATTTCTATAATCATAATCATTATCAGTACTGTTTATTATCGGCCCTTTACCCCAAGGTCCCAGGGTGGGTTACAACAGTTAAGAGATAATGCTAAAAACAGTTTAAACCAACTTAAAATTATAGAAATAAGATGGTCCTAAACATAAACTGGCAACCAGTGCATCTGGTTATATCAGGCCTGAAACATACCCTAGCCGGTAGCCTGGCCGCTGCATTTTGGACCAATTGATGTTTCCATGTCATCTTCAAGGGTGGCCCCATGTAAAGGACATTACAATAATCCAGTATGGAAGCTACCAGAGCAGGGAACATAGTGGCCAATTCATCTCATGGTGAATTCATTGTGTCTGTTTAATTGCAAATATACATAGTGGAAGGAAACAGACTCCCATGTTGCATTCACTTTTACAGCGGAGGGGAGCCTATTTCAGCCCAATGACTGGACTCAGACTTGGCCAACCTTGATTACAGGATCAAAGCATTTTTAGCTTCCAGTTCTTTGATTATTACCATGATTCCCCTCTTACCTACGCTTCAAGGAGGATGTATGCTTCAAACTTAAATATTAAATCCATTTTTTTCTTGTTTTCTCCATGCGGCTTTTCAAAGAGCTTCCTCTTTTCATTTTATGATTTTCTTAGTATTCATCTGTCTTTCTTGCTTTTCTTTCTTGTTTAGTTGCTGCTGTAACCTCAGCTGAAAGGTGACTGTTCCCACATTTGCTCTGGCAGTGATACAATCTAAGTAAAGCCATTTTGCATACCTATCAAAAGTTTAGAGAGTGTTCTTTTGCCCAAAGGTGCACATTAAGCCGCCCTGAAGTGAATTATTGTGTACTTAGGCAAACGTGTCTTAAAATGCAGTTAACAAGTCTTGTGATCTATTACTTCTGCCATATAAGGAAGCAATAACACATCACTACCATTAGCAAATGTCAATGGCAGGAGCAAGAAAAAGCAATTAGAAGACAATTACAAGATGGTTTATATACTAGCATAATTAGTAAACATTTCAACTGTAAGATTTAGTGTGGTATTTGACTAAGTGCAAACCCATCAAAATCAATATTTAAGTTAGCCATGCCCTTAGATTTCAATGGGTTTACTATGGGTTTGACCTAGTTGCATACAAGGCTTAGCTTTTCAGATGGAGGGAATCAGGAATATACACACTGTGAAAGCTGATTTTTGTGACTAGGTTAGATAAACTAAATGCAGAAAACTGGTGATTTGGCACTCTACCTCTGTAGCTGCAAGGAAAGAAGGTTGAAGGCTGCTTCATACATAGCAACATCCCTACACACCAGCCTGGTCACATCTTAAGATATTCAGGAGAGACTATGCTTCAAGTAGCTTTGTTAGCAGAGGTATGTAATGCTTCTGCAAAGGAGAGACACTTTTTTATGGATTTGGAATGCTCTTCCTAAGGAAACATGTCGGGTGCTTCCTAAGGAAACATGTCGGGTGCTTTTTGGCACCAGATGAACACCATTCTATGCATCAGTTTAAACTGGACTCTCTCAATAACTTTCATATAGAACACCATTAGCATGGCGTTCACATCCACTAGCAAAATGACCAAGTAAGGTCCCAGGTATTTGGCATGGGCAAGTTTCTCATGCATGTCCCATATCCCATTAAGTTCCACATCAAACTTTAGAATTTGTAAACTATCCAGTTTAAGAATATGTTCACTAATAGCCTTGTGTCTGTTTTCATGGTTCTTGGAGTTTGCCAAGAAGAAATGCCTTTGAAGCAGTCAAACTATGTGTGCTAGATGTCCTGGGAATGTCAGAAAAATTATTTGCTTACAACCCCCCCCCCCCTTTAATAACAACTGAAATTCATAGGCGGCTGCATTTTTCACAATTTTCCATACATTTAAATCTGGTATGTGGTTTTGTTTATGACAGGAAGTGGGACTCAAGAAGCAGAACAAAAAGAGAGCTGTGGATGAGGTTTTGTTTAGGCAGTGTTCGGCTCCTTGCAGCAATCTGATCATTTACAGATGGTTCACGTGGGACTGCTATGAGATCCAAGAGCTGAATATAATGCAGCTTCCAAGCCGCCCCATGCTTAGACCTTACTACAGCTCAGTTAATCTAAACAATGAAAAGGAAGTCAGTTATTTAATGCCATACGGCTAATACTCTGCAGAAAGAAACTCCACCCTCCGAGACCAAAGCTGGAGACTGAGGCTTTGCAAGGAATTCAATAAGGCCCATGCAGTTTTATAGCATGAGATCACCACTCTGAAGATTAATAGTTAAAAGTTAAGGTCATCTGATTCTTTGACCTTATAGCTGCTGTGTTTTAAATCCCAGGATCATGCCTGGAGTAGAAATGGTAATAGTTTCCAAGACTGTTGCAACTAAGAAGGCAACATTTTATTTTAAGAAAGAAACTTTATGAAATGTGTAGGACGAAAAAAGGAGGGGGGAGTTTTCATTTTGAAACAACTGTTCCGCAGATAGTTTGAAGAGTGTAGCATTAAAGAAAGCTAGAAAATAACCAGAAGATGAACTTGAATTAGCAACAACTTTCATTTGCAGATCATTTAAAAGGACTATTGCATATGAAATAAATGTGTTTTTCCTCAGATACGTGCAGATGATTACACAGCTGTGTATAGAGCAATCTAATAAAAAAATATAGTAATTAGTACTCTGAAATTGGGTATAACTGATGGTGTGTACATGTGTTTTAGCTGTTGGGCCCAGCATGCCATGTGACGTCATGCACTCACCATCTTGGGTCACCTGGCTGGGCACCCACAGTGAAAAATTTGTGGGTGCCTTGGCACCCAGGGCCCCCCAGAGATGACACCTATGCCTGGCGGATTAAAGATTCATCACCCCTGGCTTCTGTCATAGCACATTCACTTTCCTTTGGGTTTTCAGCCCTATACTGCTTCCTCTGGTAATATATGATTAGTTGGTTTCAAAGCAAACACCACAACCTCAAGGACTACTGTCCCCATAATAAGCCCACCTGAAACTTCTGAAGAACTTCGCCCTTTCAGTGAGAATATTGCCCTCTCCTCAGTTTCATGCCAAACATAATTGAGAGCTTTCTGCTTAATGAAAACAAAGTCGCAAGCACTTCACAAAGACACACAAACAGACACAAACAAGTACACACAGAGAATGCAATTCCCCTTTGCCGGTCTGCTTGCTTCAGCAGCTTGCTCTCCTGAAGTCCTCCATCTGCCAGTGACTACCTTTCTTGTGGGAAGAATCTCCACCAGAGGAAGTGTCAATTTGGCACTGAGCTCATGTTGGAAAGAGATTGGACTTTATTTAAATAACTGGCAGAAATAGCTAATAGCTTAAAGATGGAACAACAGATACTCACAGAAATCAGAAAAGCAAGACCCCTGTAATTTCCTCTGGCTTTTTGAATCCATTTAAATAATAGTGGTAAAAATTACAAGTGAAAGATTTGAGACAAGAACCCAAAATTTTGCTAAACACAGAAAAAGTTGTTTATCAAGGTGAAACATTATTCTTAAGAAATCTGTCTTGACCAGCTTATGGTACTTAGCAAATACATTCCAGAATTCAGACAGAATATGCCCTTGAAATGTGGTAATGCCTTTTCCTTGCTTGGATGGAACATGGGTTGTGGGAATACAAAGAAACCTCTGACTAAAATAGCTAAAATATAGAAAGGTAAGATCTACACCTGTTGCTCGACCCACTTTTGCCTCTGTCCCCACCTACCACTGCCATGTGGCCTCCAGAAGGTTGTGTATCAGGAAATGTGGCCCTTGGAATGAAAATGGCCCCCATTCAAGTACTGAAACCTTCAGTTTTTAAAAAGGTAGCATGAAGTTTAGTCTACCTTTAGTCTGCATTTTTTAAATAGCATGCAGATGAATTCTCAATTGTTCGATTCTGCAATTGCAATTTTCTATTTTCTTAAGAAGCCACAGATTAGGGACAGGGAACCTGTTGTCATCTAGATTCTGTTGGATTCCAGCTCCCATCAGCCCCACCCAGCATAGCCAGTCAAAGTTGATCAGAGTTGTAGCACAACAGCGTCTAGAGGGCCACTGGTTTTGCATCGCTGCTACAGATCTTTGCAGTTTAATTCAGATACCTTAGCCTTAGCACAAATTGTTTTCAATGTGTTCAGCACTGAATCTATTTTATATGCTCTGGCCAAATTAAGACAGGGAGGGTGAAGGGCTATCAGAGGAGGACATATTAATATTTCAGTTTGTGCGAGTGGCAGATCCAATTTTAAGCTGGCACAGAAGACTGCAAATAATGGCCTGCTGAGAAGAGGTGACAGATTATTTCATGCACTGTTTCATGTGCACCCCAAAAGCATACTGTGAAATCTGGCTAAAGCTTTAAAGAAGAAAGTACAGCATATAGCAATATCCAACTAAAGCAGAGAGAGACCTAGAGAAAGAGAGTTGTGCTCAAAGAGTTTTACAGCAGATATATCTTGCTTATGTTGGGCTTACATGTGCAGGACATGTCAAAGGCCCAGTGTCCGTGCCCCCAGTTACAAATGTTCTAAACACAAGTAGCCATTACATCACACACTCTTCCACCAGGGAATACCCTTCAGCAGTTCCTTATTAGGTAGCCAGGCCTCACACCTTACCCTGTAGCCCCTTGAGTGCTTTCCTCTGATGGATCAGCCAGACCCCTAGTCAGACCCTCACTGCTGCACCTTGTCCCTTCCTGCGAACTCTGAAGCTTCACTGTCAACAGCTGTGTCCAGTGCCGGATTTATGTATAAGCTAAACAAGCTATAACTTAGGGCCCCACTGTCTTGGGGGCCCCAAAAAATGTAAAGGGAAGAAAAACCTGGATGTACATTTCCAAAATATAAGATAAAAAAACAAATAAAATAAAACCTACATGCAGCAACAGTGTTTTGTGTTGTGTAGGCTCCTTAATAGCTTAATCATTATTTCACTATTAATATACTTCTTAATTGTATTTCACTACTAATATACTTCTTAATTGTATTTCAGCTCAACAATTACTTTAATAAAATACATACCGTATATACTCGAGTATAAGCCGACCCGAATATAAGCCGAGGCACCAAATTTTACCACAAAAAACCTGGGAAAGCTTCATAGGAGCCACTGCCTGCCTCACTCGAGTATAAGCCGAGGGCAGCTTTTTCAGCACAAAAAATGTGCTGAAAAACTAGGCTTATACTCGAGTATATAGGGTATTTTGTTATGTGCAAATTGCTTTAGATACCCATTAGGTCCATAAATTACCATATAACATATATTCAACACACACAAAAAGTGACAATTTGTTGTTGACAGAGGACAGCGGGACATATAAAGGGTCCCATTACCTTCAGTAGCTTAGGGCCTCATCAAACCTAAATCTGGCCCTGGTTGTATCTTTCCTCTGCTGTTCCCTATCTGGTTTATCTCCAAGCCATTCTCCACCAGCAAGCTCAGCTGATCCTGTATCTAAGCAAGAAGGAAAGTGGAGTAGTCTTTGACAGTCCTTTATAGGCTACAGAATGCATTACTTTTCATACATTTAATAATAATAATAATAATAATAATAATAATAATAATAATAATAATAATTTATTATTTGTACCCCATCCATCTGGCTGGGTTTCCCCAGTCACTCTGGGCGGCTTCCAACAAAGATTAAAAATACATAAAAATGTCACACATTAAAAACTTCCCTAAATGGACATTTGGTCCATTCCACAATTTTTGTGAATGCACAAAGGCCTGGGAAGCAGCAGCATCTTTCTCCCACTATTATGCGTGTTGATTGGCACTTTTGCAGACTGAGACAGGCTTCTTGATCAAATAAAGAGGCAACTGTATATGCACAAGGGCATGTTGCAAATGTGCCACTGAACACATTTACAAGAAGGAGAAGAAGAGGGGGTGGAGAGAGAGGGGGGGGGGAGGAAATATGTGATTATCCCAGTGTGGGGAAGTGGTAACCATTATAATGGAAAACTGGGTTCAAATCCCTGCTCATCACTATGTGATTCTTGGCTAGTCACCCTCTTTCATCTAACCCACCTTACAAGAGGATAAAGACGGCGGCATATGAAAATATTATATGAAACATTAATAATAATAATAATAATAATAATAATAATAAAGAATAATGACAATAACAACAACATTAGGCTTTATATACCTTGACTGTTCAAAGCACTTAAAACACTATTTCTCTTGGGCTTTTTATCTGTGGACATTTCTTCACAAATGGACACCAACCAGATTATTATTAAATAGGCCTGTGTATATTTATTCCTGCCGTTTGTGATTCTCCCCTCAAATCATACTGATATATTTTACATGAAATTCAAGACCTTTCCCAACTCTGTCATGGTCTGTGTTTTCAGTTCTTCGTGGATTCAGAACAGAAGCCCATGCAGTTGCCTTCTACCATCCCAACTACATGTGACCTTTCTCTGCCACTTAAATTTTCTGTTGTTGGTGCAGCTGCTGCTGCTACTACTCTGTTATTAAATTTTGGCTGGCCCAGACATTATACTCACCACATGGAGCCATCTATAAACAGCAATCCTGTTGTGTCTTCCCCTTTGCTCTGTTATAATCTTGGGCATTGTGTGGTTCTTCAGGATTGTGTGGAGATTTTGCTTGCCAGCAATGTACATATTTAGCCATATCTGGCACTGCTGTGGAAATTCTGCATGCCATCTGAAAGACACAAGCCCTCAAACCTGTTCTCTATCCTAAGCAGTCTATATAGAAAAGTGATATTATATTGTCAAAATGATGTAGCTTATTACTAGGGATACAACAGGATTAAATTTCAAATGATTAATTATGGCTGCAGTCCTATACAAACTAAGCATAGGAATAAGCCTCATTGAACTCAGTGACATTTTTGAGTAGGCATGGATAGGATTGGGCTGTTACTCAATTAACAGACTGATCTACCGTATCTGTAAAAAAAATGCATGTGATATTTCAAGTGATATTTCTAAAATAAAAATAGGGATTTATAAATCTGTCAATCTCAGTTTCTCTCATTTCATCATTTTTCTTCAGCGACTTGCCTTAAAAATTTTTTATGAAAATTCGTCTGCATTTTAACTGGAATTTCTTCCAATAAATACATTTTTATGCAGTTTTGACTAATATATATATATTTTGTAAGCAACATTTCCTAATATAATGCATTTTGTTTGCTATTTTCATGAATAGATGCATTTTAGTGACACATTGTTTGGTTAGAGAAATGCACCACAAAATTCAGAGAAGTGCAAATCTTGAAAGATAGCTGTGCTTCATTTCATATTTTGGTTTTAGACATGCAAATTAGGTAGCTTCTCATTAAAATATAAACAAAATTGAAGCTTATAATCCATCCCTAAATAAGAAACGTATTTTATTTGTTTTTAGATAATGCACAATTGTGTCATAGCAGGCATTGTTTTAGAAGAGGCATTCTTTCTCTGTGATAAAGAAGAGAAAATACTGCTTTAAAGATGGTGCAATGCTATCAACTTTGATTTTTGTAGACATATGTATTAATAATAAAATTTAAAACCTCCTTCCCATTTAATTGGGGTACTTTTTCAGTTGACAGTTTTAAAAAATCCAGTCCTATTAAATGTTGTAGCCCTATTTATTGCCTAAGCAATAATAACTAACCAAAAATGTTGATTTTGTTATATTAAAGGATCCAGAGATTAAGAATAAAAAGCAGAATGCATTTTTACATTCACTGTATCACAGTTCTAGATATAGGTAATTAATATAATTAACCCAATAGTTATTTCTGTTTCTCCAGCATTTAAAGCTTTGTAGCTTATATCTACAACCAATAATTTCCTATCAATGGCTTTAAATGTTCCTTATAACACAATCCAATGCATTGGTTACTCAGGAAAAAGTCCCATTGAGTTAAATGAGGCACACTCCCAGTGTGTATATGATTGCAGCTTTGTTTACTTAAAACTTAGAGCAAAGTAGCTTTGAAACAGCCTTCAGCTAGGATAAGTTATGACACTATAGCATTTGAGCAAGAAGAACTGTCTTTGCACTTGCTTTACAATAAAACTATTTTGAAGTAGATGGAAAAGGCACCCACCTTGTTGGCTATCTCCATGTAAAGAGTGAATTATTCACTCAAGAGTAAGAAATAGTCTATGCTGGGGTAATAAAGATTAATGCTTTATAGGTAGTTCTACTGGAGGCTTTCAGCTAAGCACTGTGGGAAGATATACTTTTGTACAGGACACAGGAACCCAGTGGACTAGCCAGCAAATTCCTCTCTACATAATTAGTCTCTGCAAAAATGAATGTTCAATGCTACCCTGGAACAGCTGCCATAACCTCCACAAGAAACCAACGCCATTCTCACAGTTGCCTGCATATATACAGCAATATTTCTCAAAATCCCATGGGATAGTAAAATCAAGAATATACATCCCAAGACATAGGCAGGCTTTTGGATGAAAACCATCTGTTTCACTTCCCTTCCCTTTAAGGCTCTTGCATAGACTCCTATGCCCTAAAGAAACAATCCAACATAGGAAGAGGAAGTCATAGCAATCCAAACTATGATGGGTTGCATACTTTTGCCTGTGGGCCGCAAGGGAACAACAGACTCCTGTGGTGTTTGCTTTGAAATAGGCTTGTGGAAAGAGAAGTTCTCTGGGAAGCTCAGTCTGGGGCAAAGTTCAGGCTGTAAAGATAGAGTACTGGCTGTAACTTCCGCAATATATGAAAGCATTTTTGACAATAGGACTGTTTTCAGTGAAAACGTATGAAGATCTTCTATTTCCTGGAGGTCACGTAGCAAATGCCTTAGAATCCTTTCTCCCACATTCACCTAAATGGCATTGTTTTCTTTATATTGTTGTTGCTATTATTATTGCTGCTGTTGTTGTTTTCAATTTATTAGTTGCTTGCTTGAGAGTTGCACAGTGTGATTTACTGCCAGTTCACTCCTGACAAATGCCAGACTAATAGATTGATCAGAAATAGATTGACCTGAAGATGAAGTACAGTATTATTTATTTATTTATTTATTTATTTTTGGCATTTATTATACCACCCAATCAGTTGTGCCCTCTGTCAGGAAGTCACGAGTCACAATAACAGAGGAAGAAGGGGTATGGTGAGAATTGGTTGCCTTGTTTCACACTGTGACATTCTAGTCTCCTAGCAATAGAATGCACAACTCCGATGTGGTCCAAGAAATTGCTAGAGAATGAAGCAGTTGCCATAGCAATCTTTAAACTTTTAATACTGCCTACTCAGTTGTGTACAGCATGCTTAGGGGAGGAAAAAACCTCGAGCAAAACCCGCATTTATCCCATTGAATGTCATTAAGCCCATGTTCGACATGTAAAATATTGATGACTTGGAGAGAATATTTTATCCTAATGGATCTCAAAGAATACAGATTCTCTACAGCAAAGCCACCATCACTTATACGTAACTGTCTTTGAAGGGAAGATAGTCAATCGGATGCTACAAGGAGGGAAGCTGGAATATTTTATCCTTGAAATCAAGGGAAATTGTCTCTTGAAAAAGTGACCTTCACACAGAGTTCACATAGAATCACTCAGCCAAGAATTGGTGTTTGGATGCTTATTGCCACTTGCTTGTGATTTACAATCCACTCCTTGACATTTTTACAGATAGGTAACTCCCATGGAATTCAGTGGGATTTTCTTCCCAGTAAGGACTATACCTTTCCTTTTTTATCTTTCTTGTCCAGCCACATGCAGAAGGCAGGAAACCTATGCAAAGGACTGTGGAGGGGAGAGAGGAAGGAGTTGCTCATCACTTTCTATGCCAGCCACTTCTCAGAGAGCTGTATTCAAGGAGATTGTGTGATTTGCACAAGCACTAACCAGCTGATCAGCAGCACCTACAAAGCCTCATGCACCACACTTTGGAAGGTCCAACCAGGGGCGTCTTGCCCATAGAGGCAAGTGGCGTGGAGCGCCAGGGCGCCAAGTTCTGGAGGGTGACAGGGAAGAGGCGGAGGCTGGACACGGTGCCTCCCGGCATCAGCTCGCCGCTCTTGCCTGCCTCGCTGAAGCAGCACCGCACCCGGAGCCTCCGCCTCTTCCCCGCCAGAGGAGTCGCCCTCCAGCCACTGCCCACCTCCTCCAGCCCCGCAAAGCTGCTGGCAGTGCAGTAAAAAGGTTGGCAACTCTGGGAAACTGGGGGTGGGGTGCTGGAGAGATCTTTGCACCATGGCACAGAATATACTTAAGATGGCCCTGGTTCCAACAATCAGATGGCTGTTTGTACAGGTGATTGGCAGGTGTGTGGCCCCTCCTACCTGTCAAACATGGCCCATGGGAGGTGAGATGGGAGAGATAAAGGTCCTGTCTGCTGGTTGTATCCAATTTCCCACTCCTGTCATGTAATATGTAGCTTGGCTCTAAAGAAGATAAGTGGGTGAGCAATCTAGAGTGGTTATCCATGTGAATGGTGGGGCTAGCATGCTGCTGGAGTTGTGTGGCAGCAAGATGGCATGAATCAATAAGGTTTACTTCTTCATCTGAAGAGGTATGGGTTAGGGAAGGTAGGACAAGGTGGGGCATATTTGCCTCATCTTAAAAAAAACCCGTAAAAACCACCGGGTGGCTTGCCTACAATATCAGTCCTAGCAGCCTGTTAGAAAATCAAATTATCACAAATTTTCATTTCATGAAGATTGGTTTAACATTAGCCAATATTGCCCTAATTTACCCTAACAAATTTTGAATGGTCTCTTTATTTCTTGCCTTCTCTCACAAATTCACTTATTGTCTTCTTTATGCACTGCTTGACCATTTCCAGATAACAGGGATAGCAAAGTGTATTTCCTAGCAATGTTCAGAAGGAAGTTTCAGAATGAACTTGTTCCTTTGAAAAAGCTTGTTAACCTGCATCACTTGAGCTATAGAACTACCATGTCTTCCTAGACTGTCAGATACCATTTGAGTAACTGCCTGTGGTATCCTATGAATGCCGCTGTGGAGTTTTGAAGTTACAATATGCACTCAACCAATGAGTTCCTCCTTGTCTTTTTCAGTACACAGGCACTGAGACAAATCCTATCCACTAACATATTTACTTTGAACAGTTTTCTGTCAACACCAGCTATTCTGGCATATAGTACATGTTTAATTCTCAATTGAAATGGAAAAAAAAGAGAAACATATATTGGCAATTGTTCACAGTATTATATATTCCACAGTTAGCTGTTTTTGCATTTCTTAAATCACTGCAGTTGTCAACATGCTGCATGTTGACATTTGCCCAAGAATCATGAAGAACAGCAATGGCTGCCTACAGTCAGAAGGAAGAAACACATTGAAATAAATAAAAAAACCTGAACATTTACCCACCTTAACAACAACAGATCGTCAATCATTTTTAGCTTCTCCAACATGCTGTAGAGAATTCATTTAGCATTTTCAGCAATCAAGGAGTATCATGGGGTGAAAGTGAAATTTTCACAGTTGTATAGAAAATCTAACAAGTGTGCATCTCTCTGATTTTCTTTAAAAGACAGACTCTGCTCAAATGAGTTATACAGTGTTACTTATGATGGCTGACATTTTGCAGATGTAGCAAGGGAGTGGAGAACTGAAAATATCTGGAGACTGGAAAACTGTGAAGTGGCTATTCAGTCACGACCACAGGACAAGTTCTGTTTGCATCGTCCACATTAGACAATGCAATCCTGTTTACGAAGTGGTAAAAGATGCAAACTATGGCTTGTGTAGACCATTGAACAACAAATACTGCAAACAAGTGTCTCCCTCTTGTAACATGCTTATAAAATCGCCATTGTTCTTGGGACAGTCTCTAAAGCTGGAGAAAGACTTCAGAACATTGTAAATGGAAGCATCACTTTTATGGTTCTCATGGCATAAATGTTGTACTGAAACCACAGGCAACGTCAATGGGATCCATAAACCATACACTTTAACATAGGAAAATCAGACTCATATTGTAGAAAAAATAACCACTACATTTACTGAAAAGACAAACTTCCGCATGGAGCTGAATCTAATTGTTGTTCTGTTCTTATTAGCATTTCAAGCAAATATTATCATCCTCCACAACGGGGATGTCATGACTAAATGGGAATCTCTAATTATATGAATTAGGAACATCATCTTGAACTATTTACAACTTCACCAAAGCCCTTTCCATGCTTTAAAAATAATATACAGGAAAACATTCTATGTTAGCAGGAAGTCTTCCAACCTCCCAGAGTACATATTAAGGGATAATAAGTTTCAGTATAACCTGCACTTAAGCCCTGAATCACTGAAGTGGGTAACTAGAGGGATGGTGGACTGGACTGGAAAAGGGAGGAGGACAGACATGAAGTTGGTTTGAACATTGGAAGGAACTTCTGAAATTTGCAAGGGGGGGGGGAATGTTTATTTTTTTATCCAGAATGGGGATGAAAGCTATGTGGGCAGATGAGAACAGTGCAGAAGGGTGCACCCCAAACCATTCAAAGTTTGCAGGTAAGATGAAGGGAATCGAGTGGCCTGTGTCCCAAATAACACACAAGGTCATAGCAGAGACCTGCTGGATCAGACCAAAGGACCACAGTGTTCCCATAGTGGCTAACCAATTGCCTATTGGAAGCCCACAAGAAGGACATGACTGCAATAGCATTCTTCCACTCATGTTCACTAGTGTTTAGTTAATTACTTAATTACTTCTACTTAACATTGATTTCAGTGGGACGTGACTTACAATGATTTGGTTGAATTATACTATTATTGCGCTACAGTAAGCCCACAATTTACGCATGGGTTACACTCCTGAGATTGCGCCTAAAGCCAAAATCATGCATAGGCAAAACCCATTGGGTTCAATGGCAGTTGAGATTGCCAAAGTCATTTTTCATGGAACCTCACCCCTTTCTACCCCTTTTAATTTCCTTTTTATTATTTTGCCACGCACGTAAAGCAGAATGCGCACAAGTTAAATGGACATAAATTGTGGGATTGCTTACTTTACCCCTTGAATGTTAATTATTGCAGTTATTTCACATATTTTGAAGGTTGAATCATTATCTTTACAAACCATATACTTACTAGATAAATTCAGAGTAAATATGAATAGGAAAAGGCTGCATGAGCTCCTTGAATTTTCCAGGTTAGAGCAACTTGCTATCTGAAGGCAGTAGGGCCACAAGGGTTAAACAATCTGCCCGGTCTCTTTCTTTCCCTCCCAGCAACATACGAATGATGCCATGACACAAATGCACATATCTTTAAGTCTACAGGAAATGGTGGTCAGCAGTCTGTGATTCAATGTAGAATATTTTCTCCATTGGCAAGGAGTTGGATGAGATGATTGTGGAAGCACCTTCTGAATCAAATTATTCTGCAATTCAGATATCTGGCCCCAGCAGTTTATTATGAAGTTTTGTAACATAGGGAACATAATTGCTTGGGCTCTGATCAGCTTCAAGAATGTCGTTCCACAGACTCTTTTGTAACTCCCCCCCCCCCAGCTTTGTTCTAGCCATTCCAAAGGCAACTTTTCTTGGCAATTGAACATAATGACTACAGAGACAGTAAGCATTGGGTAGTGCATCTCAAATTTGTCTCATAATTGTTTCTGACTTCTTCTGGCTTAATGAACATGCATTCTGTTTCCTATAAGAACACTCAGAAGAGATCCCTTGAACAACATGGTTGGCACTGTTTCAGTGGAATATCAAAGGAAGCTATTTGCCTTTTCCTTTCTGAATTATTTGCTCACCCTGCTCCCACATAACACACGCCACTGTGAGAAAACAAGACAAGAAGAAATATATGTGAGGGTCTTTCAAAAAGGAAAAAAAAAGCATTTATATTTTATATCATGTTCCTTTATCACTGACGAAAAAGCACAAAATTAAAAATTCCCTATAGACAGTCCGCTTGATAGCACTGCTTTAATAATTAAACTGTTTCTTCTTTTTTCTTTTAAAAGATCTTGATGCATGACGCTTTCATCCTTTAGAAATGCATTAGTCTGACTGAGACAATTTCACAGAAAGCACTTTGATAATACAATATCAGCGATATTTTTCATTGTTCATTCCCTTTCCCTCCACTCTGCACAGAAATCTCACAAGATGATCGAACTCTGCTTGAAAGGCATGCTCCAAATAATGTCACACTTTTAGAAATGCTGGGAGAAGGGAAAGGAAATCCATGGAAGAATTTACAGGATATGATTACTTTTGTTGTGCTTTATGTTTAGCCCTTCTTGGCTAACATGTAACACCAGGAGCCAGGAAAAGTCATTGTGTGTGTGCGCGCATAAAGCTTTGGGCACAAAAAAAGTTTGTTACTGAATAAAAGTTTGCTACCGGTCTGTTTTAAAACATAAAACGAAATGCCTCCAACTAGGGATGGAATAGAAAGTCTGTTCCCAGACCTATATGTGAATCAGACCCCAGGTTTCTGTTCGGTACACAGTTCTCCAAATATGGTTATGCAGTTTTGTTTTTAAAATGGATATATTTCAGAAAACAAACATTCGAAAAGCACATAAAATGCATATTTTAGGGGAAGAATATGTATAAAATGTTGGAACAGCAGATACCATTCCAAGTGTAAGGCACAAAGGCAGACAATACCAACATGGAAAAAGTGAAATAATAATAATAATAATAATAAATCCTTCCAGTAGCACCTTAGAGACCAACTAAGTTTGTTCTTGGTATGAGCTTTCGTGTGCATGCACACTTCTTCAGATACACTGAAACAGAAGTCACCAGACCCTGATATATAGTGAGAGGGTGGGGAGGGGTATTACTCAGAGGGGTGGTGGAAATGGGTGAAAGGTTGATAGCTGTGGTAAACCTGTTGACGACTGTTAACGGCTGCAATTAGTCTTACAGGAAAAAGCAAGGGGTGAGAAGGTTAAAGAAGCTTTGTCATGTATAATGAGATAAGAATCCAATGTCTTTGTTCAGACCAGGTCTCTCCATGGTTTTAAGCTTGGTAATGAGTTGCAATTCAGCAACTTCTCTTTCCAGTCTATTTCTGAAATTCCTTTGCAATAAGACAGCTACTTTGAGATCTTGTATAGAGTGTCCTGGGAGATTGAAGTGCTCTCCTACTGGGTTCGCACTTCTCTCACCTAAGGGTCTGGTGACTTCTGTTTCAGTGTATCTGAAGAAGTGTGCATGCACACGAAAGCTCATACCAAGAACAAACTTAGTTGGTCTCTAAGGTGCTACTGGAAGGATTTATTTTATTTTATTTTGTTTTGACTATGACAGACCAACACGGCTATCTACCTTTAAATGGAAAAAGTGCTATTAGAATGGCAATGGTGCCAGTCTGAGAGGTGCCAGAACTGAGTTCCGGCAAGTTCCGGCTGGGGAAAAAAAGCCCTGGCGGCACCTAAAGAAACTGGGAGAAGCAAACTCAACCTATGCTTCTAATTTATCCACCTGCAAAGTAGAGACTCACTTTGTACTATATGATAGTTATTGATTATAATGAATGTTTGTGAACTCACTTCACGTATATTTGCCAAACTTTGGAGATGGAAACAAATCAGAACCTTTGCTAGCGTGGAGGAGAATAAACCCAACTATAGGAAAAACCTGGAGTCCTATTCTCACTTAGATAGGAGTAAATCCCATTGGACTCTGAGGGATTTAATTCTGAATAAATATGCATAGGATTGCACTGGACGTGGGATGCAGGAAGGCACGTCTTTCCATTCTGACCTCTGTTTATCACACACAGCGCTGTTTACATTCTGCTGCAGTTTAGCTTCCAATAAAAACTACATTATTTGTCTTGCCTGTCCACTGTGGCGGATTTTTACATAATTAATTGTGTAATTTATCATAATATAATTACATTATTCCACATCATTTCAATGCGAAGGAAATGTGATAGAAATGGGTGGTGGGGAGTCATCGAAAATGTATTATTTGTATATTGATGCAGCAACAGCCAATACCGATCGTATTTGCTAGATTGATTTCCTTTCTGGACATGGGAAAAATAAGCAAGCACCAGAAAATCTACTCCTATTTCCATTTCTGTCGGAATTCTGCAACATCCCTACATTGAACATTGGTATATTTATCCTAAGTGGAAATCTTAACTCATTCACAAACAAACAAAAAGCATAGTGTGGATGTTGGGATTTCATGGTGGAGCGTTTGGCTCTCCTAAGAGCCAGCTGTGCCTTTTTAGGGCTAATGGATTCATGGTTCTATTAGACTGTGTGCCAGCAGCACTGGCCCATTTCACACTTCTCCACCTTAGCCCCTGCAAGATGTGCTGGTTATTGTGGAAAGTCAGGCTTCAAATGGCGTTGTGCCGTCCATCTGGTAAATGAACAACCCAGGGAGACCAGGATGCCATGTGAAAAGTTGTTTTCTGTTAAGCGATTTGTTGGGTCACATGAAAAATTAGACACCTAAATTTAAATTTTGGTGCACGAGACTTTACGCACACAAATCCCATTATCCAGTAATAGGATTTGTGTGCATATTTTCAATGCCCTGTTTTGAAATTTTCTTCCCTGCGGGGTGAACTAAATACATCATGTGGACTGAACATGAATGAATAATGCTACTGTTGGCTTCATCCCCAGGCTTGTCATGTGATCTTGATCACAGCTAAGAAATTCTAACTGCCCCCCCCCCCCCCGTGCAGCACACCCTTTGATTATTGTTCCTGGAAGTATTTTGTCTGTGCAGCCTGTTGTATAAGTGCAACTTCTTGGTGGAGGGGGGGGGGAGTATTTAAAATCATTTTGAATAAAACATGTATATCAAAATGTGGTTACTTTTAAAATCTAGAACTTTCCTAAATACCAAATGCAGAATGGCACCGTATATCAAAGCCTCATATTGGCCGGTTTGCACACACTTGCTGTTTTGGTTACAGGTGCTCTGTTACTCTTTGCCATTGTTATGGTGTCCATCAACTCTCCTTCTCACCTTTCAAAAACCGAACAAGGATAATAAGCCCTTGTGGCTTGCATTCAGGAGGGATCTTGGCAGAGTGCACAGAGATGGAACTGATCAAATAGCACACAAAAGCAAAAAGCATATATCTGATGTTTCATCATAAATTGATCTTTTCTTCGAATGAATAAGAGCAAGTTCAGATGGCAGGTTCTCTGAAAATACGGCTCCTGAAATCTAGAGCTAAAGTAGGCATGCTAGAGGAAGTGGGGGTAGGTGAAGATGTAAAGTTTGTCACCGATCACACTTTTATTCCATCCTGCTCCCATGAAACTCAGGGTAGCATGAAGGGTTTGACTCATGCCCTGATCACAACTCTGGTAAATTGGTTCAGAGCTAATGATTTACCTAGGATAAACCAGAGAGCTTTCAGTCTAAGCAGGGATTTGTAGCCAGTTTGCCTAGTACAACACTCTAACCACAAGACCACACTGCCTATCCATACTGCACTGACTTTTTTTACTGCTAATCTCATGATTCCAACTCCCTGGGTCCATTTCTTTGTTGACCTGGCAGATTTTAGCATAGGGGCCAGAAACCAGTGGACTTGGCTATTGAGCAGACCCCATTTCTCCAACTAGAAGTGCTATAAAACTCAGTCATGCTTCTTCCGAACTAAGCCCTACACTGGGACTTGGACTTCTTGCAATAGTTTTCTTAGAATTATGTGACAGGTTGCAGCCTTAAACCTATGACCCTAGCCACACTTTTTCTGTACTAAGTCCCATTACCCATAATTCCTTGCATTAGTTGTATTCTTTCTCATTGCTGTGGGCCACCCTTTCTGAAACCAAAGATACTGTGTTGTATTTTTTAAAGTGATATGCTAGCCAATACCCTTTTCTACCATTATCAGTAAATACAAACAGGTATCATTGCTGTGCTTTTAAACTCTCCCATTAGCTTGTTTATAGGTTTAAAAAGTGGATTTAATGGCCGCTTATTGTGCACTGTGGAGACAGACATGCTAGCATATTTATCTTCCCTGACACTTGTTGGACAAAGCACGATTGCCTACGTATATATATATATAATTATATATATATAATCTCAAAGTGAAGTTAACAATACACCTGAGAATGATAACAGGAATTGCCCCAAACACTTAGAACTTGAGGAAAATTCAACCATCTTCATCTACCGCATTTCTTAAAAATGCAATTTTAAATATATCTTTGGTCATAACAGGTCATTTGCCTGATTTTTGATGGACGGCAATAGCAATTAGTACTAGCAAAAGTGGAAGATAAAAATAAATTCACAGCACAAATTAATTATATTTTGGTTTGTTTGAATGTCAGGGAAATTGAGTGAGGGGGATCTCCAGTTGAGCCGGCTGAGGCTATGCCACCAGAAGTTCCCCATTCTGGCTCACCTGGAAATATACTGCTGTAAGTCTTCCATCCAGGCCTGGCTGAGACTGTGATAAATACCCAGAAGGGGCATTGCAGCAGTGTGGCAGCGGCAGATGGGGGAGGAGGAGAGTTACCCCTATTCCAAACACCTTCCAGCTCAACCATATGTTCCAGGTGGTTTGTGGTCAACTTCAGGGTAAGACTTGTGTTACTTTTGCTTTAGTCCTCATTCACCTTGATTCATATTCTGCCGCTACCCATTCCCAGAATGTCAATGCACCACTAGGGGTTTGCTATACCAGAGATGACTCGGGGGGGAGAGAATTGTGTCAACTTCCTATCTCATCTCCTCATTTCATAACAAAACCTGGGCATTGACAGGATGGTCTGTTTTCACCACTGGAAAGTCTCTCAGAGCATTTCAGATGCAATCTAATCTTCATTTTTCTGTAAACATTGGGTGGAAAAAGGTTCCCCGGGAACAAGCAGTCCAAAATGCAGTGATGTCAGTATTGTGGATGTACGTGAGCATAAGAAAATGGCTGGTTTGAACCAAATGACAATCGAGTCCAGCACCATGCCTTCCACACATGCCAACCAGATTCCTTTGGAGAAACCTGCAGGCAAGGCATGAAGGCAGAAGCCCTAGGGATGGGTGGATCAGTCTATTTCAGGTCTTGAAAGGTATCAGAAAGAGATTAAAGGGTAATATTTAAACAATATAATTATAATAAACTGGGAATAAAAAGGGATGGAATAAGAAGGGAAAGCTGTTTTAGGAAGAGGAAGTGCATTTAAAAGGACCAGGGATATGGGATGACTGGCTCCACTTCCACACCATCAGATTGTGACTGGTGTGCCTCCATTATTTTCAGCCATTTCAAATGGGCCCTGAGAGTAGAAAGTTTGAGAACCCCTGGTATAAGGTAATACAGAATTGTCAGGTTTCTTTTCAATATCTCTTTGCCAACATAGAAATCTAAAGTCATTGGTATTCGAGGATAGTTTTATTTTAATGGAAGGGGAAAATAATACTATTTGCTGTTGGCTGCATATTCTAAATAATTATGGTAAAATTATTACCGCTAACTCTTTGCATGGAAATGATTACAAAACAGAACAAATTAAAATATCGTTTCCCTCTGCACATGTTTGAGAATTAGAAATGTATTTATAAGATGAATGCTAAGGGTATTTTGAGTGGAATGCTTAGTAAAGACAGGGAACTATTAACAGAAGCAGCAAAGGACATAAAGGGATTTCTGCTTTGCTTCAATCTCCCCCAAAGCCAAATTCTTACGACCTCAGCAAAATGTAGTTAAACACAGATGCGGAAGAGACATGCATCATGATAACAAGGAACAGATGACAGATGATTTATAAAATATGTCACAACCTGAGCTAAGGACAGCACTGCTTGCAGGATCAGGCCAACAGAGATATGCATTTTGTCATGATCACGTGCGCAAGATGCCAGCACAAAGGTTCAAAGTGGAGTTGCAGTCATAGTTGACTGCTAGCAGTCAAAAAAAGGATGATGGGGCTATAGAAGTACATGCTGCATTAGAGCAGGGGTGGAGAATTGCTCTAGATGTCACTGAACTCATATTCTCAACAGCCCCAACCAGCATGGTCAATGGCTAAGAGTGATGGGAGTTGTAGTCCAATAATGCATGGAGAGTTCCAGGTCCCCCAACCCAGGCTTTAGAGAGCAGAATGAGCTAAACAGCAAATGAAAAAAAGTAAAGGGAGGGGAAGTAGTAACAAGAGATGAATATGAGAAAATATAATGTTAGGCATCGTTTTAGGTGCCTCTGAAATGTGCACAACCACACACACGTGCATCACACCAAATCCAAAAGTGACCCGAAAACATCTCAAAAACATCAGAGAAAGAGGCAGAATGCAGCATTTGAAGGCTTTTTCAATGGTGTTTCAAATATGCACAATTTCACTTAAATGCACGGTGCCTTGGAACATAATCACCACATAAATTGGGAGTTGCCTGTACATATATTTGGATTTTGCTTCAGGTGGGACTTTAAAGCTTCATGCAATTCAGATAATATGACTTAAAATGCTGGGGTAGCCAATGTGGTGCTGTCCAGACATTTTGAACTACAACTCTCCTTAGTCCCAGCCAGTAGAGCCAATAGTCAGCGGTGATTGGAGTTGTAGAGCAGCAAACATCTGGATGGTATCACATCGGATACATTGGTTAAAAGACTAGATACATATTTTTCCAACAAAAATGTTTCCAATTATTTCTTTGTGTATTTTTGTTCTTCAGTGTCAATATGTAGGATTGATTTTTTTTTTAAACAGCTATGTCTGATATAATTTGGGGAGGCTGGAGCTGCAGACCTGGTAAGATAAAAGAAAACAATTGTACACACTATTATTTATAAATGGTCAAATAATTATGAGCAAAGCTCACCGATTCACATATTCCATAAAATAGCTCACAAATCTAAGGCACCGTGGTAAGCATTTTGATTACCACTTACAGTAAGTTCCATTTCATAGAAAAGAGATTCAGAGCATGTGCGCTGTCTCTTCCGTATCACAATCTAACCAAGTGAGTCAGTTTTATCACAGAGAGAGTCAGCTAAACTCTTTTGATCAATGCTTTTTCCATTACCTTTGATATTATATGTGTAACAAAAGAACACAATGGGGCCTAACTTTTAGAAGCCTAAAAAACTCTTTCCTTAATGTTAAACGCATGCTGAAAACTAAATGGAAGTTTTGGAGGGTTTACAGTTGCTCTCAAGTTACAGTTAAAACTCAGAGGCAGACGAGGGGATAGCTGGAATGTTTTGTTAAGCTGTCTTTCTGCTTTATCTCATAAATGAATTTGAAACTTCAGATCTTCAGGACGGGGAATAAAATGACCTTCGAAGTCACCATCCAGTGAGAGCTCTGTGAGACAAAATGGAGTTTGGAAAGACAAACATGTTTAGAAGTGGACTCGGGCCATGTAAACAGATGTGGTAGCAATGAATAGAAGAAGCTGAATAGTGGCATTGTTTCTTGTTTGATTTCTGAAACTGGCCAGAATCTCCTCAACATGAGTCTCACTGGCAGATGATGACTTATGAACAGCATGGAAGCAAGCAGCTTATATATGAGCTCTGCTGAATTCAAAAGAAATGGCCATAGCCAAAAGAGGCAAACAGAATGTAATGAATGATTCAAGAAATGAAAAGAATCAGTAACACAGTTTCTCTCTGGCTACACTGCTTGTAATGTATCAATAGGGCATTTACATTTGGTGTATAACAAATGAAAAAAGGATGGGGCATATTCATTTCATAAATTACAGAACCACCAAATGCCCAAGTGACGAAAGAGTTCCAAATATCCATTTGTTATTCATTTGTGCTCCTTCATTTTCAGTTGCCCCAACAGCCACACCAGATCAAATAAGAGCTACAGATATGGGAGAGAGAATAGGGAATGGGAGAATGACCACTGCACACTATCAAATATTCAACTCAAACACATTTTAGGATGGGTCCAGCATTCTGATAGGTCTTCCATTCACACAGAACCCTTTGATCACCCTGGCAAGGGGACAGAGCTCTGAGTGAATATAAAAGGTGGCGATCAAGGCTTATTTGCCTGTGTGAATTCATCATCCTTGGGATTAACAGCATTTGTACAGTTCTCTGGTCTTTGTGTAAACACAGTTCCCAATGGGTCACCTCTTATAGTTTCCTTAAACATTTTGGGTTGTGCCAGTGCTTCTTATACTCAAAACACACCTATTAAATTAATGGGCATGACTAACTTATGTACATTAATTTCAATGGGTCTGCTATGAGTAAAAGTTAGATATAACCCATAAAATACTGTGCTTACTGCCTTTCTAGTTATTTATAGTCTGTAGTATAGAAGGTTGCTTCTCCCTATTAATAATCAGCTTAGAGATAATAGGCTTTTAAAATTGTCTATAAATGTGGACACACACCCCTTCTCTATCTGTCTGAAATTCTGTTTTGAAAGTCTGTTTTCATGCAGAGGTAGCAGAATTCCTGAATATTTCATGAGAATTGTTGAGAAAACATTGAAGCTAAGTCATTGAAAGCAATGGTACTTGGGGAAAAAATAGGAACAACAATAATGAATGAAATATTTGTGAATAGAAATGTGGTTTTAATGAATGGATTTCTTCTAAATAAATGAGGTTTTAATAATGAAAAATGGAATGGGGTGGAATGATTGATTTTGTTTTTCTTACATACACCTACTTATCAATCCAAATGGACCTCACCATGCATGTTGGTCTCATTAAATCTGTTTTGTGCTTGTTATGGCTGATGGTGAAGAAAAATAACTTTGAACTGAACTGAATCATTTTGGCTACCTGCTTGGGAATGTAAAACTGTCAAGCACCTGCAGCCAAAAGTTTGAAGCTGATGGGCTACATTGAGCTTGTTGGGTAACAAGTTATGTAGGAATGTTCTGCACTGGTGATGTATCTGCAACTTCAGTACTATCTGCAGTTCCGATCTTCCCATCTGAAGGAAGGATACAACAGAAATAAAAAAACACAGAGAACAACAAACAAGGTGATAAAGCATTCAGGATACCCATTCTCTATTTTTTAAGGTGAAAGGGCTAAAAAAGTTGTTGCTTGCTTCTGTTGAGCTCAGTGCAGAAAAGTACAATAGGCTCTCCATTGGAGAGGGGAAATAGATACTTCTTTTTGTAGGAATGCAGAATCAATGCTCATCTCACTTCAACCATCTTTTGGGCATCTGACCACATCAGCATATCTTTACTACAGAAAGGACGTGCATTCTTTACTAATGGACTGGGGGAAGAGTAGCAGGAAAAGTAGTTGTTATTTCACAACAATAGCAGACTAGAAAACTTGTGAACACAAGTACCTTGTACACAGCTTGTTCACTCTGTACACAGAGTAGACAGTCAGTAACAACAGTCAACACAATAAACAAGGAGGGTTAGAGATAACAGTCACTAACACCCACAGCCCCAGAGGCTTTCCGTGATCTGGAAACCTTGTCCTGCCAGATTGCAGATGTTGCAGAAGCCTTGCTTCAAATCTTCAGATTTGCTTTCAATCTATGGAGCCATTTCCCCATCTTGCCAGACTTAATGCAAACTCATTTGCTGTTAATAACAAGCCCAAATTGTGACGAGCTCATGATCATTGGGAGTGTCGTACTCTCTTGTACACAACTTACATAGGATAGTGCCCTCTGGATTTCCTAGTGGCCACCTCATGCGACTGCAGGCCACAGCACCTTCTCTTGCACTGTCCTTCCTCCAACAAGTAGATCCTGATTATTATTATTGTTAACAGCCTAGATGCCAACCAAGTACTACGTTCTCTTCCTTGCATTTAAGGCATAAAGAATATAGACCAGATTGTGGTGTATTGTTAACATTTCCATTGTGACATACAACTGCTGAGGTGCAGCACATGTATTCAATGATTTATATCATAGGGAATCTTATTGTTGGGCTTTTGAAAAAGGTCAGTGATACACACAGCTGGAAGTTTGCCCAGCTTTACACTAATACTCCCAGGATTCTAATTTCTGAGACCATTTTTTAAAAGGAAGTTCAGTGAACTTGAAATGTGTTAGGCATTACGCTGTATCTCCATTTGCACCGAAATGGGTTCTAAACTGCAATTCTAAACTCAGTGCCACATTTTCCCATCCACTCTCTTTCATTACAGTTCCTGGCCCAACCAAGGATAATGGAACAAAAAGTGTTTTTAAGGAGACTGCAGAATGTATAGCTCAGATTGGGTACAATTGGTGTGATTCAGCGTAGCATGAGTGGATATCTCATTGTGCAACAGGGCTTTTCCATCCTCTACTCCTCCCTGCAGCCTCCAACACCTGCAAAATCTCCTCTGGAGGGTTGGAAGATCCTCTATGTTACATCAAGGGTCCAGCCAGTAGTGTTACGATAGTGTCTTTATTCATAGCAGCAGGTAAGTCACAGCACACGAACAGAACAGTAACAAAACTCACACATCCCCAGCTCTCCTGCTATATATAAGCACCTGGGATAGCCAAGCCCATCCAGGTGCAACTAATTAAAAGCAATCCCTCCCATTAACCAGTTCCTGACTACTCCAGTGTTGTGCCTCTACTTCAGTACACAACACTCTAGACTTTGGGGAGACACGGGGTTGGAGGGGGAGAGAAAGGTAACCAAAACTCGTTTGCCAAGTGCATAAGTGAACAGATATCATTGCCGAGCATAAGGATGATTTGGTCTATGTTAGTGTTTCCTAGTGAAGGGGGAAAGTAGTGGAACCACCAAAATGTGTAAGCCCTAGAAGGGCAGGATCAAAGCAAATTCTGCTTCACACAGTAGCTGTGGAGTTTGTTCCCACGAGCAGTACTGATGGCCACGAACTTGGACAACTTCAGAAGACAATTTGACAAATGCATGGAGGACAAGGCTATCAGTGGTTACTAGCTATGATGTCTACACACTGCTTCCACTTTCAGAGGCAATTGCCTCTGGATGGCAGTTGCTGGGAATCACAAGTGCATGGTGGGGGTGGGGAATGCTGGTGTGCTCAAGTCCTGCTTTCAGGCTTCACATAGGCATCTGCTTGGCCACTGGGATTTTGGACTAGATGGACCCTTGGCCTGATCCAACAGACTCTTCCAATGTCATTGTGACGGAAATCTTTATACAAGCAAATAAGGAAAGAAACAAACAAATAAGAAAGAGTAAGGGGGGGAGAGATGGGATTTGGGTGTGTGGGTGGAGGGGCAGCTGAAATTGGAAAACAAAGTCCTTGCTCATTGTTTTGTTGAAATCTATTCAGTTATTCAAGCTATCTTCTTTTGATGGCTAGTTTACAAAGGAGGAAGCAGGGCATTTTGTTTTTAATGGAATATTTTGTTAGCAATGCATCATCTGAGGAGACACACCTGCATTTTGCAGGGTTTTCTTTTCCTGCAATGGATATCATCCCCCCCTATCTAGACAACTGCAAACTTACAGATAATTCAATATGGGTCCGTTGCTTGCCAGGGATAGCAAATTTGCTTATTTTGGTGGGTGGGGTGGGAGGGAGGGAAATGACAAGAACGAAGTGATACGAATATATGGTACTTGAATTAAATGCATTTTTCTGCCCCACACATTGACTTTATATCCAATGTTGTTAAGAGTGCTAATATGATTTTGGCATAGGACCAGAGGAAGAGAGAGAAAGAGATAGAGAGAATATGAGGGAGGTGTGTGAGAGAGATGAGCCGAAGACATTGCTGCCTTAAAAAAAAAACCACTCTAAAGCAATGTCAGGTCTATCAGCAATCTCTTTAGTCCTTTCTGACAGGGCTAGAGGCACTTTTCTATACATGAATGTGTCTCATGCATTCATGAGCTTCTTTGACACCACAGCCTCTTTTGTTAAGAGCTAGATCATTGCTCTACCCTTCTCTCAGCTGCCATATGGTGCCGCAGAAACAGGCTTACAAAGCGGGAGCGAGCGAGGTAGAGAGAGACGGAGACAGAAAGGGGAAAAAAGGAAACCAAACTATAGCAGATGAAATTGATTTATTTCCTGAGCAAATGGGGGGCAAATGAGTATGGTTGGAGGAAGGGAGGGTGAGAGGCCCAAGAATATATATAAAAAATCTCTCCGCAGAGCAGGCAAGCAGGCTGTTCGTGTGACAGCCGTGCTGTGCTTGTTCTCTAAACAGAGAACTTGAAAATAAGCATACACATTTTTTTTGTTATCTTAGTAGTGCTGTCTAAGAATGACTTATAGCTCGAGTAGCTTGACTGTGGTCTCTAACACTTCAGTTCAGTCAGTCAGATGGGGAAAGAGAAATAGAGAGAGAAAGGAGACATAGGGAAGGGAGGAAGATACTCTATATGATGTGCCATATGTGCATAACTGTCAGGCATCTGTCTGGCAACTTTCGAAGTTTCCAGAAGATGTCTGTATCCAATTTGAACGGTGAAGGCATATTGTCAGTGGAAACGTGAGCAATGTGCATAGCCCAGCAAGCGCACAGCACCCATTGTAAAAGAGGATAAACAGCATCAGCTGTGGCCACATTTATGTCAGCTTTTGACTACTTTCCAAAATACCGTGGAAGAGTTGTCTCCTGGATGCAGAGTTGATGCTTTGCCACCATATCCGATAGCTACTGAATTCCCTGACAGAAAGGGTCAGTTGCCTGTGGGTTTGGGTAAACTAAAAGCAAAGAACCACTCTACAAAAGGCCAGACAGCTATCTATATTCAGGCTACTATTGCAGAGGCAGGTTTAGGGGAGCACAACCTGTTCATGAAAGGGCCTGGCACCCACAAATTTTGGCACTAGGGCCATGCATGTTGCATGGCACCCATGGCCCCAGGCACCCACGGCTGCGCAGCCAAGCTGACACTCCTGGGTGTTACACAGGGCGCCATTGAAATTTCAGACCCCAAGTTCAAGCACTGACTATTGTGTCCACTGGTCTTGACACCAGTTGCTTACAGCAGGGGTAGCCAAAGTGGTGCCCTCTAGATTTTGATTTAATTCAAATTTCTCAAATAATTTATAGCCCACACTTCCATAAAAGTGTATCAAGCCAGTATATAACTTACAAGGTCAAAATACCCACCAGCTACTGGTAGAATGGCTTTAAAAGAGCAGCAGATAAATTCATGGAGGATAAGGCTATCAGTAGCTACTAGCTAAGGTGTTTGTGCTCTGAATACCAGTTGCTGGAAACCACAGGAGGAGAGTGTTGTGCTTGAGTCCTGCTTGCCAGTTTCATACAGGCGTCTGGTTGGCCACCGTGAGAGCAGGATGCTGGACTTGATGAGCCATTGGCCTGGCCCAGCAGACTTGTCTTATGGTCTTATCCACTCTTACCTTTTGCCCAACACTTTCTAGGCAGAGACCTAGGCTTTCCAGGACCGTGTTTGAATGTGGTTTTTTTTTTTAACCCCACCGCTTTCTCCAGGAAAACCATGATCTTTACTGCTAAATTGGAGCAAATGGCAATTTGGGTTTTCTGTCAAATTGTTTTCAGTGGTAAAGAGTGGGGTTTTGTGGAGAAAGCAGCGAGGTAGAAGGAGGACTCCAATGCTGGAAAGTCACGACCTGTGTCTAGAAATTAGGACAAGCCCTAAGTAGTGATTGGTTAAAAAGAAATAAAATCATGTTGCAGAGTGCTGTCGAACCAACACAGTTTTCAGAAGAAATTTAAAAGAAGGCAGGGGCAGCTCCACAGGGCAGGGCCTGCCACAGTAAATACTTCAATATTTGTAGTAAGGTCTGGCACTGCTCCCTCACCCATTATCTCCCCCACTTTTCATAATTTCCTGTCAGACAAATGAGCTTAAAGAAAGCTGGGTAGAGCTTCAGTTTTGTGGGCAGCTTGTCTCCATCAGCCTGACTGACTGCACAATGTGTGCAGCTGAGCTAGGGCTAAAATTCCTCAGGACAAATCTGGCCTCTGTGGTGCACACAAATAGCTGGATAATTGATGTTCAAGCCAGGGAAACAGAAATGGGTGTGAGATGTAGCCTTCACCATGATACATATGCAGTAGCTCTCTCTTCAGCCCAGCCAAATTGTTGCTGATGTAGTCTCCTCTTCTCCCCTGCCTTCCATGGAAGGAGACCAATTCTTTTTACAAATCTGCCCATCCCACGATTAGTTTCTATGTAGGGTGAGCAGCAGGAATTTGCCCTGCCAATAGGGTTGCCATATTTCAAGAAGTGAAAATCCAGACAGAAAAGTGGTTGAGGGTTTTGGGGTTTTTTGGCAAAGTTGTTGAGCTTTTTGTAAAATAGCAAAGAAATTGGACGTTCTTAAGCTATTTGTGAGGGACATGGGCTGCCATATGCATTGCCAAAGCAGAGTGATTGCCGCCAGCAGTGCTACTTCTTTTGGCTCATTTTCCTATATTTTTAAGCACATAAGGAAAAATGTGTTGTTCAAATTCTCCAAGGAAAACATGTGCGTAAGATTGTATTCCTCCTCCCCATGTGCATGCCAGCCCTTAATTATTATTATTTTTAAGCCAATGGGGGGAGGAACTATTTTTGCTTAACTAGCTGTGAGATGTTTTATTGGGTTCTGTAGCTCTCATTTCTCATAGTTGTGAAATAATTCCTGCATGTTTCCTCTATCTTGCCTTTTACAAACAATCAAGCCCCCAACCCCTGCCTCCAATATATCTAAGAGACTACAGATGGTTTAAAACCGTTAAATACTGAGATGTGCTTGGTTGTTATTTAGATAGTGGGCATTTTTATACCACCCAGCAATCAAGTGCTGTGGACAGTTTACAAAACTAAAAAAATTAGTAAAGTTTTATAAATTAAACTCAATTAAACTCTTACAAATTGCACTACATTAATCTATTGGTAAATAAAAACGTTTAAAAGCAGGAAAAAGAATAGAAAATAGAAAACCCAATATAACAATACAACATGTAAACTGTCAATGAAAAGCAGCATAGAATCAATATAAAATACTGTAACCTAAGACCGATGAAAGGGAGAGAAGAAGAATTGTTGCCAAATACCTAAAATGTAGAAAAACATATTATTAAAAGATTATATTGATGGTGTTCATACAAGCAATCTTTATCACTAAATAGTTATGTATTTCAGGATATGAACTTATACCTTGAGCTCTCTCCACATATTTGTGTCCAACCTTTCATCGTAAACCTCAAAGGTTTTCATTCCACAATGGCAAAGTGAGTTCTCGCAGAGAGCTGCCTTTGCGGGGTGGGCTAGAAGTCACTCCTCCTGGTTTCGGGGGATGGGCTTGTGGCCACAGCTTCCAGGACCTGCTTGTTGTGAGGCAGTTTTGCTTGTAGCAATTTTGGAGGATGTCCCAGCGTCCTTAAATAGATCCCCACGTGGATCTGGGGTCACTCTTTTCAGAGCTTCGGATCTCCCACCCCCCCTTCCCTGGTATAGGTTGGCGTTGACCTTGCTGTGCCTGTTATGGGGTCGCCTCTGCTTAGGAGGGGCCTGGTAGGAATTTTGTCCATTTGGCAGATTCACCGAGCCACTTGGTTTTTGCCTACTACATAGCAAATAGTCACAACTTGTAAGGTTGGCGGTTAGGCATTGGTTCTGTGGTATGGGTGGGCGGTGCACCCCAAGAAGTGACGTTGGTAATGGGAATTCCGCAAAGGAATCCAGGGACTCAACATTGCTGTCCAAACCCGGTGGGTGCAGGGCCATGCAGGAGTCCCTGTGGACCCCTGGGGAGGGGGAGGCTATGTGTGATCCGGCCCCGTTAACTCTCCCCAGCTAATGGTTTCCCTTCGCTGACAAGTGGTCAGCTCTGTCCCGCTGCGACAGCTAGTCTTGCTGCTGACTAGGGTCAGCTCTGTCCCGTTGGACAGCATGAACCAATGCCTACGCAACCACTCACGTGATTTGTATTCAATAAAGTTGTGGCCAAAATATGCCCAAAAACCCAAACCAAAATTATGTCTCCAGTGTGAGCTTATTGGTGGGAGTGACTGGGTGCCCTACACACGCAATTTAATTTTCTGCGATTGCTCTGTAGTACAATTGCAAAGGCAACAGAGTTGGGGCAGCCAACATGGAGACCATCAGATGTTAATGGACTACATAAGAACAGTCAGCTGGGTCAGGCCAATGGCTCATTCTGTTCTGTCAGTGACCAAGCAGATGCCTGTGGGAAACCAGGGAGCAGAACATGAGCACAAGAGCACTTTCCCCTCCCGTGATTTCCAGCAACTGGTATTTTCAAGCATTGCTGCATCCAACTGTGGCAGTAGGTGGGCTACCCTTCATGCAATTGAACATACCTTCCTAGTCTTATATGGTTCTAAGGGCAGCTTAAGTAAGAAGACTTAGATTGTTTCTAAGGTGGACATTTGCTGTGGAATAGTGACATTGTTACTCACTTTTCACAAAGCAAAACATCTGCTTTGTGTATTTTCCCCATTATTTTTCAGAGCTCACACAATCCTACTTTTTAAAACGCCATAAAGCAGCTGCATAGTCTCCCCAGGTGTAGATCATAAGCCATCACACAGCTGTTCAATAGCTGGGTGTGTCCCCCCTTTTTCTTTTGGCTGCTTGATTCCTTTATAGATTTACACATTTCTTTCTCTATGGTAACTCTCTCCTCTCTCTACAAATTACAGTGGTACCCCGGGTTAAGTACGCTTCAGGTTAAGTATGCTTCAGGTTAAGAACTCCGCCAACCCAGAAATAATGCTTCAGGTTAAGAACTTTGCTCAGGATAAGAACAGAAATTGTGCTCTGGCGGCGCAGCAGCAGCGGAAGGCCCCATTAGCTAAAATGGTGCTTCAGGTTAAGAACAGTTTCAGGTTAATTACGGACCTCCAGAACGAATTAAGTACTTAACCCAAGGTACCACTATAGTTGTATTGCTTTGTGAATTCCCCATTCCAAATAGCATTGCATTTATATCCATTTCTTCCCTCCTTCAAGTTGTAACTATGGCAGTGGGGACAAAAACAAAAAGAGTTCTGCTGGATCAGGTCAAAGACCCTTCTACTTCAGCATTATATACTTCTCACAGTGGGCAACCAGATGCCCAGTCATGATCAGGACTATAGCATAGGGACTGTAGCATACTACTTTCTCCTTGGTGCCATGGCATGGTCCCAACAGAAATTGCTCCTTCAGAGTGGGGTGGGTGGGGAGGCAGCCTGCCCAGGTATTAAGTGTCACTTGGATTTGCAGGGCTGTTGTTCTGCTTTCAGCTTGAAGGGGAAAGAAATGGTTAGGTACTGCTAAATCTCCTATGCCTGGAAGCACTCTAGGAAGATAGCAACAAAAAGACAGGTCCCTGCCTCAAGGAAGTTACCATGTAAAATTTAACAAAGAGAGACAATGGAGTAATTAATTAATATCCTCTCTCTCTCAAGCCAGTGTGGTGTAGTGGTTGTGATGGCCTGGGATTCAGACTCAGACGCTGAACCTGAGGGATCCCAGCCTGCACAGGATTCCCTGCCTCCAGAACCAGCAGAGCCAGGGCTGGGGCCTGAGTCTGAAGGGGACTCACCTGTGCTAGATCCTCAGGTGTGTGGGAATGTTTTGGAACGTGGATGGAGATTTATAATTTAATATATCTCATCCTAACTTGTGCTAACAAGTTCAACTAGCAGAGTAACATTCCCTTTTAAAATACACACAGCGGAAGTTGCTTTGATTCGCTAGAATCAACTTAATCTAGTTTCCTGGTTTGTCACTATATTTCCCCTTTGTCCCTCTTCAAATAAGACACAACACACGTCTTCTATAAAAAGGTATAAAATGTTTACTCACATGTATCCAGCTCAAGACAAATCCCAAAGAAGGCAGGCTTATTCTTAATAAAGATATTTACAATTGGAATCTCTCCATGTGGGAGAGAAGTCCAGGCCCCAGTTGGCTGGAAGCCAACTGAGCATCCTCACAGTTCGAGTGAGAGAGTGGAATGGAATGGAATGGCCGCTGACCTGTGAGGTTCTTTGTTCATACCTTCCCAGGTGAAGCCACTCCCACATCTAGTTGCAAGAGGAAATTGCCTCAATCCATGTGACCAGGAAGTTGTGGCTGGAGGACTGAGGGGAAATATAGTGACAAACCAGGAAACTAGATTAAGTTGATTCTAGCGAATCAAAGCAACTTCCGCTGTGTGTATTTTAAAAGGGAATGTTACTCTGCTAGTTGAACTTGTTAGCACAAGTTAGGATGAGATATATTAAATTATAAATCTCCATCCACGTTCCAAAACATTCCCACAAAGGGTTATGTATGCCCAGCGCTACGTATTTTGTGTATTTTTGAAGGATTGCGTTGGATTGCATTTTTGAGCTGAGTAGGATTTTTCTGAGAGCATTTCCTGGTCAGACCGCATGGTCTTTTGTCCTATTGTCTAGAGAAAGGGGATTAAGCTACCCCTCCCCTCCCTCAGAGCTCACAAAAGACCCAAAGGCAGTGAAGATTTATTTTGAGGCTTTTGCTTTTTGCATTTTGAGAATTTTGAGATTTTGATTTTGAATTTTGACAAATTTTTGAATTTTGAAATTTTTCCAAATTTTGGATTTTAAGATGGCTAGTGCCAGTTTTTATAGTGAAGCAAAGCCAGGCTTAATGCTGCTAGATGAGGACAATTTTGTGCACTGGAAAACGCGCTTAATAGCATATTTAGAAGCAAGGGATGTTTTGGATGCGATTGAGAAACCAAAGCCTCAAGGTGCAGATGATGAAGCCAAGGTTAAAGTCTGGAAAAGGCAGAACAGCGAGGCCAAGCACATAATTTTGAGTGGACTTCGCAATAAGCATCTATCGTTAATAAATAGCAAAGATGATGCATCTCAGATCCTAAAAGATATTGAGCGCATGTATGGAGAATCTACAAAGAACTCCTACAGAACATTGATGGGCAAATTAACTAGACTGAGAATGAATTCAAAAGAAGAATTCACAGAGCATATTGATAAATTCACAGAAATTATTCAAAAGCTTGAACTTACTCCACAATCTTTTGATGAAGTAACAAAGGTATCATTTCTGTTAGCCTCATTAGGGCCACATTTTGATGCATTTGTCAGTTTGATGGATCATAAAGAGAATCTAACTTTTAAGGAACTGACTAGTGAATTAAGAGAGGAATGCAGAAAGAGATCTGATTCCCCAGAAAGGAGCACTAGAAATAAAGGCAGCAATTATGTTTTTAAACAGCCTGCACAGTCCAGAGATGGACACAAGAAGGTCACATGTCACAATTGTAATAAAATCGGCCATATAGCCAGAAATTGTAGAGCGCCTAAAGCTAAAGAGAAAGATTCCCAAGCCTTTCAGCGTAAAGGAGAAAGAAAAGGGAAATTTGAGCGCAACATGCTGTTGAAAGAAAGGAGTTTAGCTGTCCAGAGCCAAGAAAACACACATAATAAGTGGTTGTTAGACAGTGGAGCCAGCAGCCACTACTGTTTTGAAAAAGACTGTTTTAATGAATTAAGTGATAAAGAGACTGAAATTGAGGTTGCAGATGGAAATATTTTAAAGTCCAAAGGTGAAGGTTCAATGCATTTGGAGTTCAATGTAAACAATGAATCTTTTAGGACCAGAATGTCCAATGTTGTGTATGTACCAGAACTGAGCTGCAATTTACTCAGTGTCTCTACTTTGGACAAGAAAGGTTTCAAGATCACATTTGAGAATGGACAGTGCAGTGTAACTAAAGATGGTGAAGTGTACATTGAAGCAAAATTAATAAATGGTGTTTATGAGGTTAATCTTTCAGAGAACCAGTCTGCAAAAGTGGCACGCTCCAGCCAGAAGGATGACGCAGATTTGACGCTGTGGCATAGAAGACTTGCACACAGAGACACCACCATCATTAAGAGTCTACAGGGAAGTGATCTTGTCACAGGTTTGCAGGTAAAAGGAAGCAGCAACCAAGCTCCAACAAAATGCATAACTTGTGTTACTGAAAAGGCAGTAAAACCTTCTTTTACACGTTGCACAGAACAAAGGAGTACCAAAGTTCTGGATATTGTGCATTCAGATTTGTGTGGGCCACTCAGTGTTCCATCACTTGGACATAACAAGTATATTTTAATTTTTATTGATGATTTTTCGAGATATTGTGTGGCATATTTCATCAAAGATAAAAGTGAGACAGTGGAAATGTTCAAGAATTACATTGCCATGGTTAGGAACAAGTTCCAAAGAGCTCCAGGTGTCTTAATGTCTGACAATGGAGGAGAATACTGCTCACATGAGATGAAGGCCCTTATGGCAAAGGAAGGAATTACACATGTAACCACAGTTCCTTACACGCCACAACAGAACTCCATAGCTGAAAGGAAGTTCAGATCCATTATGGAAATGACAAGGTGTATGCTGAAGGAAGCATCCCTGCCTAGGAAGATGTGGGGAGATGCTGCTTACACAGCTGTCTATCTCCAGAACAGGTTGCCAACAAAGGCAACACAGCGCACACCATTTGAACTTTGGCATGGAAAGGTGCCTAGTCTGTCGCACATACGTGTATTTGGAAGTATATGTTACTACCACGTGCCCAAGGAACAGAGGCACAAGCTTGACTCCAGAGCACAAGCAGGTATCTTTGTGGGATATGCTGCTGGAGGCAAAGGATACAAAGTAATGGACTTACAGACAGGCAAAGTGAGTGCGCACCATGCAATCTATTTTGATGAACATGCAAAAGCAGACACAAAGAACACTGTTATTGGCTGCTCAAAGGAGTCAGAATGGACTCAAGAACTCATAAACTTTCCTTCTGAAACCCCACATGGTACTAATCTGCCTTCTAGTGTCATAGCACCCCCTACAGGCGACGCACCAGAAGACGCAGATGACCAGATCCCTGGCGGCTCCAGAGACGAAGAGGAGGACTCAGATGGGGACATGGAAGCGTTGGAGGATGATGAGGAAGCTGATGCGGTTCAAGAACCAGGACCAGAGGTCAGACGCTCATCCAGAACCAACAGAGGTGTCCCACCAGTAAGACTGTCCTACCTTGCAGGGTCGGTGTCTCCACAGGAACCTTCCACATGGGAAGAGATTCAGAAGATGCCATCTGCGCAAGCCAGTCTCTGGAAGAAGGCCGCTCAGGAGGAGATGGATGCACTGCATCAGAACCAGACGTGGACCCTGACAGAGCTCCCTCCTGGTAAGAAGGCCATTGGGTGCAAGTGGGTGTTCAAGGTTAAGAAGGGGTCAGAAGGGGAAGTGGAACGCTACAAAGCAAGGCTAGTAGCACAAGGTTTTTCACAACGTTTTGGTGAAGATTACGACGAAGTTTTCGCACCAACCGTAAGATATAGTACCGTCCGAATGCTTTTGAGCATTGCAGCCTCTAAACAATTGGACGTGAAGCACATTGACATTTGTACTGCGTTTTTACATGGGAGAATTTCAGAAGAAATATATATGAAACAACCTAAAGGTTTCACAAAACCAAATGAGACGCACCTCGTGTGTCGACTCCAGAAAGGAATCTATGGGCTTAAACAAGCGGCTAGAGCCTGGAATCAGAAATTGCACAGTATGCTTGTGCAACTTGGGTACAAGCAAGGAAGCGCAGACAAGTGCTTGTACACCAAGTCAAGTAATGGACAATATTCATATATATTGGCTTTTGTCGATGACTTGATTATTGCTACTGCAAATAATAGAGACTATACACAAATAGTAAAACACCTCAGCAAGGAGGTACAAGTAAAAGAACTTGGAGATGTCAAGTACTACCTAGGAATTCAAGTGGAAAGAGAAGAAGACGGCTCATTTCTTCTCAGCCAGAAGCAAAAGATTCATGAACTGATTGAGTATTTGCAGATGCAAGACGCACACCCGGTTGCAATGCCCATGGCTACAGACTTCTTGAAGAATCAGCAGGATTCGAAGCTGTTGCCAGATAACAGTCAATATAGAGTCCGAATATGTTGCTGCAACAGAAGCGTGCAGAGAAATTGCCTGGCTTGATGAACTCATCAAAGACTTTGGACTGGTGAGAAGGGAACCTGTCAGCCTGCTAGAGGACAATCAAAGTTGCCTGAAGCTGACGCAGAGTGCAAAGTTCCTAGCCAGAACCAAACACATTGGGGTCAGGTACCACTACATACGCCAGATGGTGCAAGATGGACTTGTGGAACTGTCTTATTGCTGCACCAAAGAGATGACTGCCGACATCTTGACAAAACCCTTGCCAAAAGAGAGTTTCCAGAATCTACGTGTCAAGCTGGGACTCTGGGTGGTTGAATAAAGTTGTTTATGTTTTGTATGTTGTATTTGCCTGAGAAGGGGTTTGTGGGATGTAAACACTAGAGCAGTCAAGTACAACAATGCTAGAGCAGATAGTGGAGATTGCCTCAGTCCTCCAGCCACAACTTCCTGGTCACATGGATTGAGGCAATTTCCTCTTGCAACTAGATGTGGGAGTGGCTTCACCTGGGAAGGTATGAACAAAGAACCTCACAGGTCAGCGGCCATTCCATTCCTTTCCACTCTCTCACTCGAACTGTGAGGATGCTCAGTTGGCTTCCAGCCAACTGGGGCCTAGCTGACTTCTCTCCCACATGGGGAGATTCCAATTGTAAATATCTTTACTAAGAATAAGCCTGCCTTCTTTGGGATTTGTCTTGAGCTGGATATATGTGAGTAAACACTTTTATATCTTTTATAGAAGACGTGTGTTGTGTCTTATTTGAAGAGGGACAAAGGGGAAATATAGTGACAAACCAGGAAACTAGATTAAGTTGATTCTAGCGAATCAAAGCAACTTCCGCTGTGTGTATTTTAAAAGGGAATGTTACTCTGCTAGTTGAACTTGTTAGCACAAGTTAGGATGAGATATATTAAATTATAAATCTCCATCCACGTTCCAAAACATTCCCACAAGGTGCAGGCATCGGCTGAGTTTGATCTGGCCTCTGATGGAGTGGAGGACTCATTGCCTGCAGGTGCTCCACTCCCCACCCAGTCAGGGGAAGCTGAGGTTGCCTCTGGGTCTGGTAACCCTCCAGCTTCTCCTGAGTTGCAAAGGTTCAGGGCAGAGAGGCGAAGGGAACTAAGTTCCCGCAGGAGGAGTGCTCGCCTCCAAGCCAGGAGAGGCGAGTCACCTGACGATCGGAGCCGCCCTCTGCCTCGGGGCAGATAAAAGCCGGCCAGTCCCAGTCCCAAGTTGCAGGAGCAACATCGTTGCTGCCCAGTTCCTGGTTCCTGACTCCTGTGTTCCTGACCCCGGCTTTGTTACCTCGGCTTCTGACTCCTGGCTTCCTCCTGACCTCGGCTTTGTGACTTTGGCTTCCGACTTAATCCTGACCTCGGCTTTGTGACTTCGGCTTCGTGACTTCTGGATTGGACTGACCTTGGACTGGACTAGACCTCGCCTATCGGATATCCCTTGGGACCAGCACAGTTTGCTCCTGCCACACCCGCACTCCCCCTTCGTTGGGGTGCGTTCGGGAGGAACCGGTCATTATGACTGACCAGGCGGCTGCGCTGGTGGCATTGGCCCAGGAGAACCAGGTCTTGACCCACACAGTGCAGCAGCTGAGCAATGCGGTTACGGCGCTTCAGCAGCGTTTGGACGTCTTACCGGCTCCTGGTGCCGGCGTCCCAGCTCCAGGCAAGTACCCAGTGGCCCTGCCAGAGAAATTCGATGGGTCCCCGGCCAGCTTTCCCATGTTTCTCGCCCAGGCCAAACTGTATATTCAGGGGCGAGCCCGGGATTTCCCGGACGACCACACCAAGGTGCACTTCCTGATCAGCTTGCTGAAGGACCAGGCGGCCAAGTGGGCATTGCCGCTGCTACGGCAAGACTCCCCCTTGCTGACAGACTATACGGGGTTTTGCAACCATTTTGAAACCGCGTTCGCCAACCCTCAGAAGGCGAGTCAAGCCAATCGGGCGATTCGGCGGTTGAAACAGGGCAAGTCCACAGTGGCCGCCTATGCCACAGAATTTCGGCTGTTGGCGCAGGACTTGACCTGGAACGATTCCGCACTTCGGGACCAGTATCTCGAGGGGCTTTCTGACGAGATACTGGACCAGCTGGCCACCTTGGATCGCCCCACCACGCTGGAGGCCCTCATCCAACGGAGTCTACAGATAGACGATCGGTTGGAGGACCGTCGCCAGGCCCGGGGCCATCGGCACTCCGGGCTCCCGACTCCAGTGCTTCCCAGCAGTTCCACGGCCAGAGCCGAGTCACTAGAGGAGCCGATGCAGCTCGGGGCAGCACGGCCTCGCCTCTCCCCTTCGGAGAAGACAAGGCGTCGGGAGGGGAACCTCTGTCTCTACTGCGGGGGGAGTGGACACTACGCTCGAACATGCCCCGAGAAACACCAGCCGCAGGGAAACCGCCAACCCCAGTAGCCAATGGCCCAGGCTATCTGGGGTCCCAAGCGTCGCATGATGGGCCCTCACCAGTGGAATTGCAACACCTCATGATCCCGGTGCGTCTGTACCCCCCAGGCGGGCCCTGGATTCTCACCCACGCTCTGGTGGATTCAGGGGCAACCCGCTCCTATATGGACTCTGCCTTCGCTGTTCAGCATCGGGTGCCACTCCAGAACAAGCCAGAACCGGTGCAGGTGGAGGCAATCGACGGACGGCTCCTGCGGTCAGGCGCCGTTACGCGGGAGACCCAGCCCTTGGTCCTGTGCCACCAGCAGCACCAGGAGGTGCGTACCCTGGACATTGCCACCATGCCCCGGTTTCCCCTGGTGCTGGGGATGGACTGGCTGGAGTCTCACAATGTTCAGATCGATTGGGTCAATCGAACTGTACGCTTCCCAGACTCGGGTTCGAATGCTCAGTCCGAGATGCTTTCGGCCGCCTCCATGGGGGAGGCTGCGTCAACGCTCCCCGCCGTGTACCGGGACTACGTAGATGTGTTCGAGGAACAGGGGGCAGACCGGCTGCCTCCTCATCGGTCCTTCGACTGCGGCATAGACCTCCAGCCTGGGGCGCCCCTGCCTGTGAGTCGCCTATACTCTCTTTCGGAGCCAGAGCGTGAAGCCTTACAGGACTTCCTTCACAAGAACCTGGAGCGTGGGTTCATTAGGCCCTCTACCTCTCCCACCGCCGCTCCAGTACTCTTTGTTAAGAAGAAGTGTGGGGAGCTTCGCCTCTGCCATGATTACCGAGCCCTGAATAAGATCACCATCCCAGACCGGTATCCCTTGCCCCTAATTGCGGAGTTGCTGGAGCGGGTGCAAGGGGCGCAGATGTTCACCAAACTGGACCTGCGGGGGGCTTACAACTTGATTCGGATCCGTGCCGGGGATGAGTGGAAGACCGCATTTGGGACCCGTTATGGGCAGTTCGAATATCTGGTCATGCCGTTCGGACTATGCAATGCGCCCGCCGTGTTCCAACGGTACATCAACCACGTGTTCCAGGACTTGCTAGACAAGTACGTGGTGGTGTACCTCGATGACATTCTGATTTATTCCCGTGACCCAGCTCGCCATGAGAGTCATGTCCGGACCGTGTTGCAGCGCTTGCGGGAGCACCGCCTGTACGCTAAGCTCAGCAAGTGCGAGTTCCACCAGCGGTCAGTGGACTTCCTCGGACACCGACTCTCCCCTGACGGTGTACAGATGGACCCCGGGAAGGTGGCTGCGGTTCGAGAGTGGGCGGCGCCGCGGAACCGCAAGGACCTACAGCGGTTCCTGGGGTTCGCCAACTATTACCGGACATTCATTGCGGACTACGCTCATCGCACCACCCCGTTGACCCGTCTGCTGCGCCCCAAGACTCCCTTCTCCTGGGACGAGGAGGCTGAGGGGGCATTCCAGGGGTTGAAAGCCTGTTTCCAGAAGGCGCCGATTTTACAGCATCCTGATCCCTCTCGTCCCTTCGTGGTGGAGACGGACGCCTCCAGTACGGCTCTCGGTGCTGTCCTGTCCCAGCAACACGGACCTGATGCGCCACTGCTACCCTGTGCCTACTACTCCCGGCAGCTCCTTCCGGCGAAGCGCAACTATACCGTGTGGGAGCGGGAACTACTGGCCATTAAGGTGGCCTTTGAGGTCTGGCGCCATCATCTTGAGGGGGCACGACACCCGGTGGAAGTGAGAACCGACCACCGGAATCTGGAGTATCTCCAGACCACCCGCAAGCTGAACCAGCGTCAGATCCGGTGGGCACTGTTCTTCTCCCGATTCCAGTTCCGGATCCGTTACATCCCCAGCTCCCAAAACCAGAAGGCGGACGCACTGTCCCGGAAACCGGAGGACATTGCAGAGACGGTGCAGCAGGCGGCCCCAACAACAATCGTCCCACCAGCAGCGTTCCTGGCTGTTCAGGAGACTGAGTCACTACGGGACCGAGTGCGGAAGCAGCAACGGGTCGATGCGTGGGCTCAGGAACGGATTCAGGAATTGGCCAGTGGATCGTGCCCTCGATACCCAGAACTGGTTGTGCACCAGGGTCTGCTGATGCACCGTGGTCGGTTGTACATCCCACCAGGGCCTTTGCGGGCCGAGGTGCTCCGAATGTCACATGATGCCCCGGCAGCTGGCCACTTCGGGAGGTATCGGACCACCCACCTGGTCAGCCGGGAATTCTGGTGGCCCCGCTTGAAAGCCGACGTGGCACGGTACATTGGGGGTTGCGATGTCTGCCGGCGAGCCAAGGGATTGACCGGGAGACCTGCGGGACTGCTACAGCCACTGCCAGTTCCTCCTCGTCCGTGGCATACGGTTTCGTTGGATTTCGTGGTGGACCTACCCCTGTCCCATCAGTGTACCTGTCTCCTGGTATTCACGGACCACTTCACTAAGATGGTGCACTGTGCCCCGTGCTCGTCTGTACCCTCAGCCAAGGAGACGGCGCAACTGTACTTACAACACGTCTTCCGCTTACATGGCCTACCAGAACGTTTGGTCTCCGATCGCGGTGCCCAGTTCACCTCCCGCTTCTGGCGTGCTCTACATCAGGCTCTCGGGACGGAGGTCTGCCTATCTTCGGCCTACCATCCGCAGACGGATGGACAGACCGAACGGGCAAACGCGGTGTTGGAACAGTACCTCCGGTGCTACTGCAGCTTCCACCAGGACGATTGGGTCGACCACCTGGCGTTGGCCGAGTTCGCGTATAACAACGCAGTGCACGCTTCCACCCAACAGACCCCGTTTCAGGCGAACTATGGGTACCACCCGCGGTTGTTCCCAAGTGTGCTGCCGGCATCCGCAGTTCCCGCAGTGACAGACTGGCTACAAGAGCTCCAGTCGCAGCAGCAGCTTCTGACAGAGCAACTGAGCCAGGCCAAGGACGCGTATAAGGCCCAGGCCGACCGTCACCGTCAGGAGGGGCCGGAACTCCGTGTCGGTGACCTGGTATGGCTCTCCACCCGCCACCTGCACCCCTCTCGGCCTTCGCGGAAGCTGGATGCCCGCTTCACCGGCCCATTTCCGATCGTGGACCGGGTCTCACCTGTGGCATTCCGTCTCCGATTACCCGCGACCCTGAAGGTCCACCCGGTATTTCACCGGTCCCTACTCAGTCCGGTCGCCCCGCCCGATGAGTTCCACCCAGACCGTCCACGACCGCAGCCAGTTCTGGTTCAGGGGGAGCCCGAGTATGAGGTGGAGCACATTCTCGACTCCCGATACCGCAGGGGGAAGCTCCAATACCTCATCGACTGGAAGGGGTATGGGCCCGAGGATCGTTCGTGGGAACCAGCGGAAAACATCCATGCGCCTGCCTGCCTCCGTGAGTTCCATGCAACTTACCCCAGCAAGCCTGGTCCGGCCCCTCGGTTGAGGGGGGGGCCTGGGAGGGGGGATGGTGTGATGGCCTGGGATTCAGACTCAGACGCTGAACCTGAGGGATCCCAGCCTGCACAGGATTCCCTGCCTCCAGAACCAGCAGAGCCAGGGCTGGGGCCTGAGTCTGAAGGGGACTCACCTGTGCTAGATCCTCAGGTGCAGGCATCGGCTGAGTTTGATCTGGCCTCTGATGGAGTGGAGGACTCATTGCCTGCAGGTGCTCCACTCTCCACCCAGTCAGGGGAAGCTGAGGTTGCCTCTGGGTCTGGTAACCCTCCAGCTTCTCCTGAGTTGCAAAGGTTCAGGGCAGAGAGGCGAAGGGAACTAAGTTCCCGCAGGAGGAGTGCTCGCCTCCAAGCCAGGAGAGGCGAGTCACCTGACGATCGGAGCCGCCCTCTGCCTCGGGGCAGATAAAAGCCGGCCAGTCCCAGTCCCAAGTTGCAGGAGCAACATCGTTGCTGCCCAGTTCCTGGTTCCTGACTCCTGTGTTCCTGACCCCGGCTTTGTTACCTCGGCTTCTGACTCCTGGCTTCCTCCTGACCTCGGCTTTGTGACTTTGGCTTCCGACTTAATCCTGACCTCGGCTTTGTGACTTCGGCTTCGTGACTTCTGGATTGGACTGACCTTGGACTGGACTAGACCTCGCCTATCGGATATCCCTTGGGACCAGCACAGTGGTTAAGAGAGGTGGACTCGTAATCTGGTGAACTGGGTTTGCGTCCCCGCTCCTCCACATGCAGCTACTGGGTGACCTTGGGCTAGTCACACTTCTTTGAAGTCTCTCAGCCCCACTCACCTCACAGAGTGTTTGTTGTGGGGAGGAAGGGAAAAGAAAATGTTAGCCACTTTGAAACCGCGTTTCACTACCTTAGGGTAGTGATAAAGCGGGGTATCAAATCCAAACTCCTCCTCCTCCTCCTCCTCTTCTTTTTCTTCTTCTACTTCTTCTTCTTCTTTCTCTCTCCCCCCCCCACACAGACAGACAGACAGACAGACAGACAGACACATTCCTAGTCTTCTCCCTCTGACCATTCATCGTTCCACCATCAATCCCTGGGCTCTGAGCCATTTCCCTTGGTGTTGCCCCAGCTGTGTCCAACCAGTCCATGACACTGACCTTCCTGAGTTGTGAATTTAGTTTCTCTTCCTCGTTTCCTCTTTGCTTTTGCAGTAACTAGTAAATGGCTGATGTTGTTAAGTAAAGGATCCAGTTCACAACTACATGGCTGTGTCTATCTTTCTTGTGGTAAGATGAATAACAGGCCAATGTTAAATAGGAGTGCATTACATCTCCCAGGTGAACACGGATTAAAACCCCAGCGCTGAAAATACAGTGGGTGCACAATAAACAGAAGAATGAACACAGCTAAAGATTCCAATGGCCAGCCTGTTCTGCTTATGTACATGGAATTTGGGCACCATCTTGTCCTTTGTCAGAAGCATAAAAATGCCAGCCCTGACATTTTCACACAGCCTCACAATTTCTTCCAGAAAAGCAATAATTAAAACAAAGTTAAAACAAAATAAAAACTAAAAACATTCCTTCCAGTAGCACCTTAGAGACCAACTAAGTTTGTTCTTGGTATGAGTTGGTCTCACTTAGTTGGTCTCTAAGGTGCTACTGGAAGGAATTTTTTTATTTTTAATTTTGTTTTGACTATGGCAGACCAACACGGCTACCTACCTGTAACTAAAACAAAGTTGATTGCATAAAAATAATCCCAATCAAAGAAGGTTATATATCAATATTACAACTGGAACATAGCTGCATATTTTGAAGTTTGGATGACATTAATGGTAGTCAGAAAATGGGGTTTTTTCTTTCCCTCAAGTTCTACAGAAAGGAGAATTGAAAAGTTGTTTGCATGGGAAAGAATTTGGTACTTTCTATCTAGGAGAGAACTGAAACTTTTTTCTTTATTCTAGAGGGCACAGGCTTGAAATATGAAATAACTTGGTTTGCAATGGTAAGTGTCTAAATTATTATGTATGATTCTGATTTCACCTGTATATTTTTGCATCTGTTATATTCCTTTTTCTCCAGCAGTGATAAATATTGCAGAAAGGCAGAGGAGAGTAAGGTTCTTCATCCTATTTTTAGATACATATTGCTGCTTACAGACAAGTAAGAAAAAGCTTCTGAGTTTGCCCTTCTTTGAAGGGCATTCCCTTCTAAGAGTCAATGCTACAAGTATTAAATTTTATTGAGTTCAATAGAAGCTAATTAATGAGCACGTCTGTGGAATTGCAGGCTTTATAAATAATAATCAAAATCATAATACTCCAAATTAGGGAAGGCTGAAGGAATTAATCAATCTCAATAATCTAGGTCTGCACAAATATGGGCTGTACCTTTGGATGCAAAAGATCTCAGGTTCAATGCTTGGCACTTCTAAAGGGCTGTCCTGAAACCTGGGAGAGCTGCTGCCAGTCAGTGTAGGCAGGGAGATCAATGGTCTTTCTGTATACTCAAGGCCATTGATATAAAATATCCCCAAATAAATGAGCATAGCTTCAGGACCAGGGGTGTAATGTGCCGCTTGGCTGCCAGGGGCGGCAAGCCAAGTGGCACCCCTGGGGGCAGGGCGTTACTCCGTGCACATGACGTCACGACGCACATGCGCACAGAGTGACGCTTCCGCCCCTTGCCTCCATGCCGCGGCGAAAAAAGCCACTGAAAGGGGGGGAAGGAAGACACTTGAAAGCGCCTGCTTTGTTTTCCTCCCACCCCATCCTGGTGACACCCCTCCTGGCTGGCCCGCCCCTTGCCTCCATGCCGCGGCTCCGCCCAGGGAGCCCAGCGGCGAAAAAAGCCGCTGAAAGGGGGGGAAGGCTATTTTCGGCGCTGCCAGGGCGGAGTCGCAGGGGCGGCCAGCAAGGGGGGTCACGTCAGCAACAAGCGTGACACCACTCCTTGCTGGCCGCTCCTGTGGCTCCGCCCCGGCAGCGCCGAAAATAGCCTTTAAAAGAAAAAAAAAAAGCCCAGGGCGGCTTTGGAGGCGTGGGGGCGGGGCCCCCGCCCCAAGTGTCACCCCCACCAGGGCGCTGCCCGGGGCAGCCCGCCCCCGCCCCCTTGCTACGCCCCTGTTCAGGACACACATACAGATGAGAGACAGCCCACCTGTAGTATGCAGGATGTGAGAGACTGCAAAAGATTGCAGGAGGAAACAGGAAAATATATCCTTAATTCAATTGTGATGCTGCAAAGAAGCTTTAAAATTCCCTGTGAACTCCTTAATTGGTACTACGCCTTGACCCAATTCATATCTTTTCATAGAACTGCTGTTTGTAGTGCTGTGCTGAAGCCTGTCCTTCATTTTCTCAAAAGTTTTCCTACCCTATGATAGAGGCTTTCATTTTTCTCCCCCTTTCTCTGGAATTTAGAGAAGGAACACTTTAGAATTATTTTAAAGTTGAGCTCATCTTATCATTGCAAGGTGGCCATGAGTGTTGTGTGTTTCTGACCGTTAAGCCAGGTGTGGGGAATCTTTGGCCCTCAGATGTTGTTGGATTCCAGCATCCATGGCTAGGGATGATGGCAATTGTAGTTCAACAGAATGTGGAGGGCCAAAGGTACCCCGCACCTACATGAAAACATCCCACCAGCACTTTTTACCTTAGAAAAAAGAATTCTGCACTTCACTTTTTAAATAACAAACACCCCAAAATGAACAGCTGTTAGACACATAAGAGACAGCCTTCCATCCTTCCCAGCTTGCAGGAAATCCCAGCAGGAGAAGCTATATTCGTTTTCAGAAAGTGTTGGCACCCAAGAAGGCTGCAGAGAGTGCAAACCATTTGAAGGGTGATTTACACAGCGAAAGGAAGGATGGTTACAAACACCCCTTGACTACCTGGAAGGTAAGGTAAGCACAACAAAAAACCTGCACGCACACATGCACTCACACATGCACACACACGAGAATATCACTGAAATTTTATCTCACATAATTTTCAAATGCAATTTGAAGAATGAAGAATCGTAAAAAAAAGTATGAAAGTTGTACAATACTAGCTGTTTGCAAGCCCAGGCACCGTGAGATCCACCCTCCCTTGGCCATTTGGGAGAAACGAGTATCATAGGCATAATTCACTGGAGTTTAAAATTAGGCCACAACCATTTTGGTTACAAATATAAGTGAGTTTTGGCTTGGCATTGGGTAGTCCACCAAGACCTCCAGCCCGCCTGCTGGAAGAATACCGGGAGTCAAGCCTGGTGTGGGTTAGGCCTATGATATACATCAAATAGTTACGACCCCCACAGGCTTGCCATGTTGGAGAGTGCTTTGGCTGTCAGCCCCCGCCTGGGTGTGTGCATAGATGAAACTCCCCCTTGAATTCCTTTAATGAGATACCCCATTGCCATGGAATAGGAAACATGGACACTGAATTCCCCTTCCATCACCAACTAGGAAATTTAGGGAAGTTTATAATGTTTAATGCTGTAATGCTGTATTGTGCTTTTAATATTTGGTTGGGAGCTGCCCAGAATGGCTGGGGAAACCCAGCCAGATGGGCAGGGTATAAATAATAAATTATTATTATATTATTATTACTAGGAACTTACCCAATGACATACCTGCTAAAGTTGTGATGATTGCTATGAGGAAGGTGATACCGCCAGGAAAGCCCTGTTAGTCTGATGGAACAAATTCTTCCCTGACCCCAAATAGAGCAACCATAAACCAATGAATGTATATTGCAAGCAAATAGAAGACCGTAACAAGGGAGGGTGGGAGGCAGATCCAAAGTCGACTGCTGTGCCAGGTGAGGGACATGCTAGCTTTTATCCTCCTGGAGTGGACCCAAGTGATGCCTCTGAAGAGTGAACCCTGGCCCCACCCACATTTGTGTCACACACACTGGCCTGCCCACGATTGTCCACTATTGCGGGCAACAAATTAGAATCCTGCACCAGCTGGGAGAGGCTGAGATATCGCCAAACAGGAGCAGAAGCTTAGGAATGGGTGCTGGGGGCAGAGGCTGCTCCAGGATGCAAACACCACATCACTGAGAAGGGTGAGTGGCCGTTCTTTGTTTTATTGTTCTTCAAGGAAACATCCCAGAGTAGCTTCAAGCATATGTGACAACAACAACAATTAAATTTAGTGCTACTTATCTTATGCTTTCATGTTTAAGCACATTATCTAGATACTAGGATTATTCTCCATTGTTTTATTCCTTTCATTGATAAAAAGGTTGAGCAATGCCAGATGCTGAAATCTTTGTGGGATACCTCTCAACAATCTGGTATTAATTTAGTAATTACTCCCTTTTCCATCTGATTTTTCCTCAATTGTACATAGCTTTTTAATAATTTCATTCAGTTTGCACCCCTGAATATTGTGTGAGAGTCTAGATTTGAGTCACTAGAGCCTTGCTAAAATCCACACTTAGCAACTAAGTTCAGAACAACTGCACCTCTCACGTGAAATGAGCCACAAAGGTATTGTGAGGGTAATGCCCTCACAATAAGTTCCTTGGTGATAAGCCTCTGATAAGTTAATGAATGCTGCTCACTTCAGTGATGAAGTTCATTGGTGTTAGGTGGATTTAAGAGGATGCCACTTTGGCTTTTGTATGTTCAGTTAATATTTGGGGGTGATGTGCAAAGGAAGCACAATTCTGTGCAAGTTGACTCAGAGGTAAATCCCACTGAATTAAATGAGATTTATTGCCAACATGACAGTGTTCATGGAACTGCAGCCTTAAACAGGTTATTCTCAAATATGAGGACCTCTGACATACAGCCATGAAATTCACACGAGAAACATGCAAGCAGTGAGTCAACCCCCTTCCCGTCTCAAATATTATTTCTTCAGTTCCTCAGAGGAATTGTGAAAGGGAGAGGAAAAGACTTTCATTTAGTACAATCACATTTCTGGCAAGAAATGTAGTTAAGAATTTGCTTCCTGTCACTTTATTTAAGTGTCCTGTTCTCTGTCCGCCTCTTTCCCCCTCACTTTCTCTTTCACCCTCACCCCCACTTTTCTCATCCAAGCTGACTTCTATCTAGTGTGTTCACCACAGCTTCCTGCCTTCTGTTTACTTTCTATTTTCATATCCATGGGAATGGAATTTGTTCCTCGGTAATCAGGCCTATATCACTCTTGCTGCTGATACTTCTGGGATTGCTACCTCAGACTCTCACAATTGTGTTTTTACAAGATGCATCTAACAAATGTTTGTCTTACATTTATGGTGTGTGTTTCCCAGAGATGCAGAACCTAAGCTTATATAATTTTAAATACATTCCCCCCCCATTGGCTAATACCTACTTGTGCTTCATAGATTAATCAATGTCAAGACAGGATGAAGGAAACCAAATCCTTCCTTGTGCTCATTATGAGGACTGCCTTTTCTACTGTATTTGATGCTTCTTTGTCTGATTTAAAACTTTGATCATTTAGCTCATTACAACATCCACCTCAAGTTACACATCAAAGAGCCTGAGCCCTACAAACTGTTTTGTTGTTGGCCTGGGAGAATGGAGAAAATGTCACTTGCTACTGCAGGTAACATCTAATTTATCAATCTTAAAGAATAAATAAAAAATTACTAAATAGAAAATATATTTATAAATTATTTCTTATAATTTATAACAGTAAGACAGCAATTCAAACCCAAGCTCTGTTGGTATTAGCAAAGTTTGGAATATGCAGATTGCCAGCTAAACCTGGGTATCTAAGTTTAGCCATCTGAAGCCCCTCATATCAGCTCAGATGGAGTAAATCCTCTATCCTGGATTACCCAGGGATTACCCAGCAGTAGCCCTGTGCCTTAATAGGCTTTGGTATAGGTATAATTTTTGCTGGCATAATTTACCCTGCCAAAAATTACATTCACTTCCTATAATTTGAATTGCTCTGTGCATGCATTAATTAGATAAATAATAATAATAATAAATTCACACACACACACACACACACACACACAGAGAGAGAGAGAGAGAGAGAGAGAGAGAGAGAGAGGTTATACCTCTCCTGTCATTAATTTTGTATTCTTGGGGGCTCTTCAGATGTCATTTTTATTGTGCGTTCATTATTTTTTTTATGCTACTGGCGGAATATATAATCCTGATTCCAATATTGTTCACACCCACAAAATTTTGGGTGGTGGTGGTCATATATTTTCATTTCCAAATGGTGCATATTATCTACCTGCCTGCTGTGAGCCTACAAATGTGGGAACGTAGACTCCTGTGCAAATGTCAACTTGAATGCAAGGAGGCAGGGATAGGGCCAACAGATGCAATCTCATTGTCTGCATCTACATATTCATTGCTACATGGAATATATGTTTGCACAGGGCTATATACTACGCTGCAATGCATATAAAACTGACACCTTGGCCATATGCTAAATGATAAGTGTTCTACAGAATATTCACTAAAATATCTTTCAAAAACTTGAAAATTGTGCCTATTGTTAGGAGATGTGGCCCATAAGTTTCAACTTCAATTATCCTAATATATTCTGGGAAGAATACAGAAGTTCTGCAACCCTATGGAGCTGTCATAAGGACAATGCAGATAATGCTTATCTGAATTTATGTTGCTCACACAGATTCAGATAAGCTCTGTGGATCTATTATATGGTAAGATAAGCTGTAAACAAAACTGAAGTATTTTCTAAAAAACCACACAAGTCTCAATTTTCTGCACGCCAGGGTAGTCAACCACGTATATAGTTTAAATAAATTAAATACGTTGAGCCTTTGAAAAGCACTGAGCATAGGCCAAGCACCCAGCAACCAGCTGCCTGTCAGCTGTTTAGGAAGCACTTTGCAACCCCCATGCTCAGCACTTTCCAAGCCCCAAGCACTTTGTACTGTGGTTCCCAAGTGCTGCACAACAGAGCTTTGTAGGCACTACCAACTGGCAATGACTGCAAAGCCCCAGCATTACTAACTTTACACCTATATGGCATCATATCTGGTGTAGGTGGGTGTGGCTTGTCCAGAACAGACTCATGACTCAAATGGGAAGTCTGACAGGTCAGATTAGGCTCATGGGCTGGAAGGTTTCCTACCTCTCTACTACACTCATTAGGACACTGTTGCCTTTGACATATGCTAAATGGGCAATATTCTACAGAATATTCACCAACCTGCATTCCATTAGCTTGAAAATTGTGTTTCTTGACAGATGCTGTGGCATGGCGCATAAGTTGTCAGGCAGACAAGGGAGGATCATCCTAACACACATATTGATGGTACTGTATCAATTCATTAATCAATATTGCTGCGATATAATAGTTTCAAAGAGATGAGTCTGGGACCACTAAAAAAAAACTCTTGGGGAAAACTGAAATCGCACTGCTACAAAGTTATTTCATTAACTTCAACTCATCTGAAGCACACCATGCACTTACAAATTGCAGGTACTTTCAGCTGGAATGAAGTATGGATCCCAAGGGTCATGTTGCTCAGAGAAAATAAATACTATTGTTGGGGTTCCTTTAATTGCTGGTAAGCAAAATCTGATGCATGTGCTTCCCATATCTTGCAAGCTGCAGGTTTTATGATTAGTGTTTGAAGCTCACTGACCTGGCAACCAGCCAAGGAGGTCACTGTGACCCAAGGGTGTGGTCACTCTTGGTTATTTTAAGAGGGAGCTCTACATTGTCTCTTTGCTTTGCTGTAAGGAAGCTCTGCCAGATTGATACTGGTCTGTGTGTATGTATGCTGTGAGTTGTACTTGGTTTGCATTTGAAGCCTGAACCTTCTACTAGGGATCTAGCAGAAGCCTGTATATAGTGAAACTGCCTTAAAGCAAAGGACTGAACTGACTGAAAAGTTGGAGTCTGACTGAATTTCTTCCAGCACAAACTGCACTGCCACGAACCTTCACGCTTGGGGAGCTGCACACGTTTGGCACATGCCATACACCCACAACTATGCCTTGTGAAAAGACATTGTTAGGGATGTACCGGTAGCTTAATCACTATGAAAAGAAGCAAGGAAGGGTGTTTTTCAAGCTGCCTTTCATTTGGGACAGCATAACTGCTGAAGTGGGGCTCCCAGGAAAGAGCTTACTTACTTGGAAACAATGGGGAAACTAATGATTATCTTTTAAATAGAAGACTTGCATGGGAAAGGGAGAGAACTGTGCAGACAGGAAAACCATTTTTTATGCCAGATTTGGGGGATCAAGGGGGAAATGTTTCCCCAGATAATACTGCAACCTCTTTCTTTATTCCTGCTGTCACTTTCTTCTTTTTTTCTGGCATCTTCTGGGTTAGAGGTTTCACTTAAATCCCGAATAAATCAGAATGAGGGCTGCCCTCACTTTGATTTTGCTTCAGGACTTTGGCCTCAGTCTGCATGCTGGAAACAGTGCTTCCTATCTAGGTGGACAGGAATGTAATGCATTTTAAGGAATGGTGTGCAGTAGCAATAGAATCAGAGAATGCAGCTGGCAGAAAGTGGCACGATCACTTACCTCCTATTTGCATCACCTCCACCAATTAACACGATGGATTTCACACTGTAGTCTGTGAAATAACTGATGAAGTGGAGTTGGGAAAATAAAAATGGAATTGACACTCAAGAATGGTAACAACTTAGGGCTTAAATAAAGTTGACTTTGTTCTCTTCCACTCTTTGTCCACACTTAGGTCATAGTAGTCAAATGGATTAATTCTCCAGATGTAGGCTGGCTGCATACATGCAATCTGCCACATGACTGCTATTTGAAAAACCACTGAACAGACTTTGTATGACACGTTGCTTGAGTGAAATATGTGGTTCCACACATGGCAATTTCAACCACACCAAAAAGCCCTCCTGTGTAAGCCTTTGCAATATGTGTGGTTGAAATTTCTGGGATAGCTGCTTTATGCAAATAATTTGCTTCATGAGGCTGCACCCACATGCTGGTGGTCCAGGCAGGTTGCATGTCATGACTGAGCCATAGTTAAAATACTCTCCCAGTGTTTGACACAAAGGATAATCATTTTTATTCTTATCACATATAGCTGTGAATCTGAACCGAGACTGATATCCTTGGGTTTACTCCTGAGTGGCAGAGACATGTGAAACATTTTGTATATGGCTTTCTCAAAGAATATTGTGTGAATATGGATGGAATATACTTGATTGAAAAGACAAGGTATATTTCAATGTGCTGTGGAACTGTCATGTTTAACTGGGTTTTACTATTCAGTGTTGATGTGTACTGTTAAATGACAGCCAGGCAGAAGACTGTGACAGAGGCTACTGCATGCAGTTGAGAATGAGAAGCGACAGAATCAGAGATGGGAAACCTGTCTCTGCAAATGGAGCAGGCATGAACTAACTTATTCTTGCTGGTTGTGTGAATCCACACTGATCATTTAGTGTTCTTTCACAATGACTTCAGATAAAACTATTACGCATATATTAGTTTTTATATTCCTTTTGTCCTCTCTATTTTGTAAAATTAAAATGAAAAAAAATCACTACAGTCGTACCTTGGAAGTTGAACGGAATCCATTCCGGAAGTTTGTTCGATTTCCAAAATGTTCAGAAACCAAAGTGTGGCTTTTCATTGACTGCAGGAAGCTCCTGCAGCCAATTGGAAGCCGCGGAAACCCCGTCAGATGTTCAGGTTCCAAAGAACTTTCACAAACTGGAACACTCACTTCCAGGTTTTCAGCGTTCAGGAACCAAAACGTCCGAGTACCAAGACGTTCGAGATCCAAAGTACGACTGTATAGTGAAATAGCCATAGAAGCATAAAAATCTAATTTCTACCGAGACAGACCATTGGGTTATCTAACTCATTATTGTCTATAATGACTGACAGTAGCTATTCAGGGTTTCAGATAGGTGACATTCCCTGGTCTACCTGGAGATGACCAGGATTAAACCAATGGCTTTTGGGATGCAAAGTAGTTGATCCACCACTGAGTTATGGCCCTTCCCCAACTTTTTCCACTGAAGATTTTATTCATCTTTCCCCTCCTACCAGATAATAGGAAAGGTGAGTCAATAGCTATTTGCTCCTCTGTAGTGGTGTGCAAATATTTATGTAGAATAAAGTCATATTCTAACATTCATTTCGTATTTGTCAAAATCAACATGATTTGACCTTTCAGTAGATTTGCATGTGTTGGCAAGCATGCAACATCCCCTTAGCAGGGAGGCCTGCCCTGCTCCTGGGACATCTATGCCCCTAGGCCTCATGACTGTTTCCACATTGCGGTATTAAAAGTTCTGTGAGAAACTATGCAAAGTTGAGCACTTCTGGGGACTTTCAGCTTCTAGTATCATCATATATTCTGGGAAGAAAATGGAAGTTCTGTATCTCAAATGAACTGTCATAAGCACAATGCAGATAAGTTTGATAGTTTGGATCAAGTGTAGGATTAGTTAGACCAATATACTGGTATAGTTCTTTATTCAATTTTGAGCTGAATACTTGGTATTCTTTCCTTTTCCCTTATACTTTGAATAAACTGTTCAGTGGAACTTCTGGGTAGTTCTGGCTTCTGCAGAGACTTAAGGGCTGGTTAAACTGTGTGGTTTAGTCCGCTGGCATTACTCATTGTGATTGCGAGAGCGCAGGGGTTGATCCTGAAATGGGGGGAGGGGTTTGTTGTATTGTTACAGACTTTAGGAACTTTACTGAGTTTTCCTGAGTTTGGTGGGAACAAAGGATTTTTACAGGGAAGTTCAGGGAAGTTTTTAATCTGTGACATGTGTATGTATTTTAATGTTTGCTGGAAGCCGCCTAGAGTGGCCGGGGAGACCCAGCCAGATGGGCGGGATATAAATAATAAATTATTATTATTATTATTATTATTATTATTATTATTATTATTATTTATTTATTTATTTATTTATTTAAAAACAGAGCTAATTAGAGACAAGTGAGAAATTTAATTCAGTTCACATTTAAAGGTAGACTTTCTTGATTGGCCCTTTCCAAAACAATGTATCAACTGGAACACAGCCATCCTTTGAATTTCGTACTTCTCTGAATTTTGCGATGCAGTCGTCCAGCCAAGTAAGTGTACAAAAATGCATCTTCTTGGGTACAGTGTGCATAAAAATACATGCATCAACAAAAATAACATTCTAAAATGCATCACATTAGTGAAGATATGCTTTGAAAAAAAGTGTAACTTGGACAAACTTGCATTTAAAAAATGTGCATTTTAGAAGAAATTTGTACTAAAGTGCTGATGAATTTTCACGAGCACCTTGAAAACATATGTATAGATCACAAACTGGTGAAAATGTACAGAAATTTCCCATTTGGAAAAATGGGAGAAACCCAAATTGACAGATTTGCCCATGCCTTACAATCAATAGGAGGAGGATTTGTGAATGCATATACCCACACATTAACACATTAATCAGTTCCATTAACAAAAACCCAAAACTTGCCCTAGATGGTTTGATAGGTGGAGAGATGTGTTTTATGTACTGCACTGTTATAGAAAATCTATAATAAGATGTTAAAAAAGTATCTCTGCCCTCCTGGCTAAATATGCAGTGTGGAGCTGAAAGCATACCTTCTCCAACTGAGGACTCTGGCCTACGTACTTGTATATTTATAGGAGGTAGCCTGTAACATTAATGCAATAGCATAACTTGCTTTACAATATCCAACACAATGAAACAAAGAGTATCCATTTGTTGCTATGTGCACTTTTGCTCCTCAGGGAGGTAAACAGGTTGATGTCTGGATAAAAGGTCAGGTACAAATTATTGGTAATTTCTGCAATTGTGTCTCTTGTACTCTCCTGTAGTTTAAAATTTAGCAATGTATGAATGTTGAGAATTTTCACATGCTCCAATGAAATTTGTTGTTGAAAACTACTGCAGCATGTACAAACGCAAATATTTTTTCCCCCTGCTAATGCAAATGTAGTAAAGTAAAATGGGAAAGAGTCTGGGTATTTGAGGGTTAATGTTGGAGACACATCTGCTTCCTATTCCTAGTTGTGTCTGTGAAATCAAAACCACTGGAGCATTCAGAGATGGCTGACTGTGTTGTAGTTGTCAGAACTTTTTGACCTAGCTATATCTTTGTAAAAAAATAAATAATTTTTTTAGCTTAGGTCTTGTCCTTTTTACCTAGCAGAGTCTTCTTCCCGAGAAGTCAGAGGACATCCATAGAAATGCATTATAATAGCAAAGACATGCACTTTTAACCACATTGAATCTGGAAATAAATAATCTCTCCATGCTGCATCTAGTAATTTTGTGTGCTTTTATGGTTTAATGTGCCATCACAACAAAATCTAAGGATTTTACTTTATTTTGATATGCTATGCTGTGTGCACAATAACCTAAAGAAGTCATGTTTCCAGATAACAATGCAAGAATCAATTCAAATTCATTCTGCATCATCTAGCTTCTATTTTGTATGGATTTACTTTTTTCATAGCCTGCAAAAATGACCTTCTATAAATCCAGGTTGCTGTTGGGTATGTAGCCTGTATAATATAAAAAGAAACACCAAAATATTGTATGGTGTGTGTGTGTGTGTGTGTGTGTGTGTATAACATGATTGACAGTAGATGCCCATATAATATTTTTAATGTTTCTTTTGTAAAATATGTATATATTTATTGGTATTTCATATATAGTTATAGAAGCAAACAAAATGATGAATAGGATATACAGATAAAATAAGAGATTGCTTTGAAAAATGTAAATTCTCAAGGGTAAGAGAATGTTGTTTTTGTTAATTTTTGTATGTTTTTAGGTTTTTCTTTTCTTTTTTCAAGAAAGAAAGAAAATATGGCCTAGAGAAGTGATGAAGTACCTCATATTTCTGCAAACTTTGATTGTGATCATGCAAGTCTCATGCAACTCAATGGATCCTGTTTTCCCTCCAGGTCTCTAAATTTGTGCATGCTACATAAAAGGCTGACTAACACATCACCAAATGTGCATTCCAGGTGGTGGAACATGAAACAGGATGCCCCCTGAAGCTCTCAACTTCCCTTGCCTTCAAATTGCCCATTCTTTGCAACCTCCCAAATAGTGCAATAAGCACATTTCAACTTAGAAGGGGTCCACACAAGGCAAGCATTCTGACATACGGTAATAACTGGAAGGAGGTAAAGATGCTCTTCCATTCATTTAATCCAGTCCTGTCTTGTAATGTGCACTACAAAGGATATACAAAAGTGAGCTCCTAGTTCTGTTGTAGGCCTAGGACAGGTGATGTTGCTGCATCCATCATCCCTGGCCGTTTGCCATTAGCCATGCTGGCTGGGGTTGATGGAAGCTGGAGTCCAATGACATCTGGAAAGCCACAGATTCCCCTACTCTGGTCCGAAATTAAGGTTTAACTAGCCCTCCCTATAGTTTCAGATACAGTGAACCACTTACTCTGGGATCTTGTCTGGTTGCCCCACCTTTACCACGGGGACTAAACTAAAACTATTCTGAAATGCTCTGGTGAATTTCTTGCTGCCAGCACCTACGAAGCCAAAAGAGAAGTAGAACTAAGTATTATGAGAAGAAGAGATATCACTAGGGCACTGGCAGAGGAAGAGGGGGGTGGGGGGAGTGCAGCGCCCCCGGCAGCGCGATCCTGGTGGGGTTCCATTAGGTGCGCCCCACCCCCAGAACGCGCCCCACGCCCCTGCTCACCATGGTCTCTAGGGGGCTAAACACATATATTCAGTAGCTTAGCAGAGAAGACAGTAATGTCAGATGAGGTAAACTAGTTCAGAATATTGCTGGATCAGAACTCACCAGATTACTGTAACCAAACAAAAGTAGATTTACTCCTCAAAACACAGAAGATAACATAGCAGTCAAATAATTAAAGGAAATATTTGTTCCGCCCATCCATTTTTTGCCCTAGCTGGTATAACAGTAATGTAGTTTTATCTCTAAGATGCTGTAAAGGATCTATTTTAAGAAGCAATAGATGAGTCCAGAATCAACAGACTCTGTTCCTACTCTCCTGGCAAGCCAACAGCATGGATTCCAGGGAGCATAGCTTGCTAACTCTAGCTGAATAAGATTTGGTTGTACAATGTTTAGGTCTTTGCCTGTGAGATGAAGACAGTAGACTGAACTATTGGGTAGGGTGGAGCTATGGTTAACCCTGTTTGCAACATGCATTGCTGTCTCCTCAGGCAGACAAGCAGGAAGAAGAGAGGGAAGTTGAGGTCCATATATTGCTGGCTGCAACACTCTCAGCATCAAAAGGCCCCTGTTTATGCAGTAACTACAAAGACTACAGACAAGTGCCCTTCCTCTGGAATTTCTCCTCTAAAGCTACCTGCTTAGACCATCAGTGGTTTTGCCAAGTAAACTGCTTCAATTGGCAAGCTGGGGGTGGTGGGGAGTAGCCAAGTTATGACAAAAGAGGGAGTTAATATATATTTTTATTTCAATATGTTTATGTCACCTTTCAGAGCAAACAACAAAAGCAAAACCCTCTAGAGGCATTTCACACATAAAATAATAAAAGCATAAAACACAATTAGCCAAAACACAATTATTCCATTTCAAACAATAAAATAAAAAAGTAGCAGCCTGCAGTTAAAAACGCAGGTTACAAGATATAGAGCACAGCATTAATAAAAGCAGAAAACCTTTTAAAAGAGGCAAAACATGGCATTGATAGATCTTATGAATGTTTCCATAGCATACCTTCCTCCATGAACAGCGTACACAAATTCTATCTTCATTATACAGCAGTTGCCGGCAAACAAAGGAATAAATCTCAACAACATTTCATAAACAAAACTCAAAACTTGATTGTGACAAAAAGGTTCATTAATTCTGAATTAAATTTCAAAGGAAGTTTTATGAGCACATTTCACTATTCTTTGGGAGACTCTAAAGGCAGGATAGGAAACATATAAACCTTGCTTGTAAATGCATGAGCATGTATTTTAATATGAGAATGAATAAAACGCATTTGTGGGTCTCATGAACTAACTGCTTATGCAAGTGCCCTTCCTCTGGAATTTCTCCTCTTAAGCCACCTTTGCAGAAAGCACAACTGGCAAATCTGTATTGAATTCCTTGAAAACCAGGAGTTATGTAGTACTGGATGATCATGAACTGATATCATCCCCTAAAGATATGCAAACTCTAGAAACAGAATTCCATCAGAAATGGTATTCTTTTCCTGCTTAGATCATTTGATGTGGTTTTAGCTTAGATTAGCCTCCTCCTGCAACTCTTATCAGCCCCAGCCAGCATCACCAATGGTCACAGATGCTGGGAATTGTAATAATAATAATAAAAAAATCTGAAGGGCACCAAGTTGGGGAAGGCTGTCTAGATCTATGATCCACTACAGTTCTTTTTTTGGGGGGGGGGGTTTAGTTGGCATGTATCTAGTGGCCAGCAACCTTGCATAAATGTGCCAGTGTGAATATATACCAAGTGTAAATCACAGAATCATCTTACCATGTCAATTATTTATTTGTTGGCCATATAAGCCACCCGGTTTGTCCTTTGTAGAATGCAGAAGGGCACTGCTAGCAAACGACTGGCATATATCACAATGGAAGATGAGCAAGTGAATGGACTGCTGATGTTGTGGATGACATTATTAGGTCATGTTATAGGATGCATTCAGACATGGGGTTCATAACATTAGCTTTACTTGTCATAATGGTAGTACCTCTGTTCCTATTTCTAATGCTCCTTTTACACTGCAGTATCTGTTGCTCTTTGAGGATGCGGGTGGCGCTGTGGTCTAAACCACTGAGCCTCTTGAGCTTGCCAATCAGAAGGTCGGCGGTTTGAATCCCCGCCACGGGGTGAGCTCCCGTTGCTTGGTTCTAGCTCCTGCCAACCTAGCAGTTCAAAAGCATGCCAAAAAGTGCAAGTAGATAAATAGGTACCACTCCAGTGGGAAGGTAAACGGTGTTTCTGTGCGCTGCTCTGGTTTCGGTGTTCCATTGCGCCAGAAGCGGCTTAGTCATGCTGGCCACATGACCTGGAAAAACTGGACAAACGCCGGCTCCCTCGGCCTGTAAAATGAGATGAGCGCCGCAACCCCAGAGTCGTCTGCAACTGGACTTAAATGTCAGGGGTCCTTTACCTTTACCTTTTATCTGCTGCTTAATGGAACTGTGGCTTTATGATTTATATACTGCCATGTTGTGCTAATCTTTAAACAGAGGGAAATAACCGTATGCCAGGGTACAGCCCCAAATTTTGTCACATGCAATGATAGCACAAAATGCAAGCAATTGCCCAAGTTAATAGGGTTGCAAACAGATAGTGATTGATTGATTGATTGATTGGGGGGACAATGTTGAAAGAAGTGCTAAGCTTCTTCTTGATTCCACTAAATTTCCAGAAGTGGCTTTTGCACTGTGTGAAATATCATATAAACATGAAAATTAAATGGCAAGGAAACATCAAGAATGTGGCCATTGAAATGATTCCATAGTGTTCTCAGAGTGAATATGGGGACTGAGTGGGCCTCTGGACCTGTCATGGTGTCCTGTTCCTCTGTTCATATCTCTGTTACTGCTGGTGAGTAGCTTTTCATTTCTTTTTCTTTTTTGGAGATGAGTTTCAGTTGGTAAGGCTTGAGGACATGGACAAGGTGCCTGGATTGTTCAGGGTGACCACTTACAATCTGGACCCTTGCCTTTCTTGGCTGATAAAAACTAGCAGGTAGGGGACAGCTGGCTGGGCTAGGAAGGTGATTAATGCCTCCTTGTGAAGGAAGTGGTCCCTGCTTGGTTGAAGGAGGCAGTGGTAAGACCCCTCTTCAAGAAACCCTCCTTGGATTTTGAAAATCTAAGTCAGTGATGGCTAACCTTGACACTCCAGATGTTTTGGAACTACAACTCACATCATCCCTAGCTAACAGGACCAGTGGTCAGGGATGATGGGAGTTGTAGTCCCAAAACATCTGGAGTGTCAAGGTTAGCCATCACTGATCTAAGTATTACTGGCCAGTTGCCATTATCCCCTTCTTGGTGGTCGTAATGGCAGCCATGAAGTCCTGAGCTACCTGAGCCAACCATTTCAGCATGGATGTTGAAGTCCCCCAGCCTGGGAGTCCTTAGAACCACCTTTGAGACCAGCTCTGTCAGTTTAGGCAGGGAAACTGGTTCAGTGCTCTCCTCATGTTACTAAGGAATTTTTAATTTATCTTTAAAGCTTCTTACGTACAGTTTGTATTTCTATTTCTGCCTTGTCTTGCTTTTTTCTTCTTCTTTTAACGCAAGTGTTGCTAAAATTAGTTGGAGAAAGTGGCTTGTTTATTTATTAAAGGAAATCCTCTACAAAGCAGCTAACAACCTATTGAAAATTCAAATTTATACATTTACATTCAACACGAATCTTAAAATCATCAAATGAAAGCCAGCGTAGAGATGTTGGCACCCGCAGGTGTCTTCTAGGTGTGGATCCTCCACATTCTGCCATGTTGACAACTTTTTTTGGGGGGGGAGGCTTGGTTCAAAGCAGAAGGATATCTGTTTACACAACAGCAAACTTGCACCTACTACTCTTACAGCAGGATGTTTGACATATCCCATGTGTGTTGATCTAACTGTGTGCTGAATGAGCATGCCAGTGTTTCATAGTCCTGAGGAAAACTGATGCTGGCATTCAGTGTTCCACATCTTGTTAAGGACACACATGGTGAAGACATTTAAAATAGGGATTTGAAAGTTATCCCACACCTACAAAGATTGCTGGCATGGAGAAGGGCATTTTAGCAACAAGTAGCATTTAAATTGACCCTCGCTTGGAGAGAGAGAAATTCAAGGCATTCCAGTTAACTTAATTGCATTTGAACTCCAGAAGAAAGTCTTTCAGGATTTGAAACTTTAGCTTTAACTTTTTCATAGACGTCCTATTGTGGTTTATGTGGATCCTTGGAGTAAAGAATAATGTGCACTGGAAAAGCAGCTTGGTATCTGAGATTCCACTTGTGAGGGTTGTTCATGCTAAGCTTGTTTATTGCACATGAAATTACTTTCTGGTCTGATCTATTCCCAATAGCAAATAAATCTTTCAAATCTCAAAACAATTGAATGCTTTTAAACTCTTCCACTAACAACAGAGATGAAGCCTCAGAGCACTTTCAGTCTTGCTGCCTCCCAGTTTGTTAACAAATGCCAGAAATATATAGGGAGCATTTTATGATGGTGAGCTGTCCCACTAAAAGCTTTGTTAAAAGCTGCATTTCTTCAAAAGAAATTATCACTATAACTCTGAACTTCATCTTGGGGGGGGGGGAATATTGGGTTGGATTCAAAGATTCCCTGAGCAGAGATCTGTTCATGGAAAGAACACTCTTCAAACCTGCTGAAAGAAAGCTGGGAGGCAATACTTGTCATTTTCACCTCCAGAGGGTTGAGAGATCATCTTACACAGAGCTGGAACAGGCAGAGTGAGAGGCCATGGGGTGGGGATCTGCCAAATTTGCCCCTTTCCCTTCACATAGCAGAAACATTCATTGAACCAAAGCCCTCCTGTTCAGTGAAGGATTTATTCCATGAATGAAAGTGCACTGTTGGATCCTACCCTGGTTCCCTCCAGATGTTGTTGGCCTACAAATCCCATCATGCATGCACACATACATATATATATTATTCAATGACTCACAGTTAACCTATGGACTTCCTCTGCAGTGGTACATTGGTTTAAGAACAGCTTAGTTTATGAACAACTTGGATTAAGAACGCTGCAAACCCGGAAGTAGGTGTTTTGGTTTGTGAGCTTTGCCTTGGAATAAGAACATGTTTTGCTTCCTGTTGAGTGTGTTCCATTTGTAAATTGAATCTCCTGCTGCTATGGGAAAGCACGCCTTGGTTCAAGAACGCTTTGGTTTAATAACGGACTTCTGGAACAGATTAAGTTCGTAAACCAAGGTACCACTGTATAGGGAATGCCATTGTATTTGAGACATTTTGCACCATTATTCCATTCGTAAAGGCATAGATCCAAACAGATCTCCAACGAGACAATTTTTTGCATGATAGAAAAGTATATATTGTGCATCTAATCTTATTTTTGTGTCATGGTGTCTACTGCTTCTAAAGAAAGATATTGTTTCCATTTCGTCCTTTGGAGTCCCATTCTCCAGCATTGTACTGCATAATGTCATGATGATGATGGTTTCTTTAATATTTATATCATGTTCTTCTGCCAGTAAGTACCGAGAGTGGCTTCCAAAGGGAAAAGGAACAATAATATGTTAGAGAATGAACATGCAATATTAAGCAACACAGTATTAAAACCCCCCTATAAAAAACAATATTTAAAAACAGCATCAAAATTAGATCTTAAAAGCTGAAGACTGCTTAGTGAGTTGTGCTTTTCATGTTCCTCTCTTCTTTGTAATGTAGAAAGAACTAGTAAGAAGCTGTTTTTGTCTAACCATAGATATAGCTATCAGCCTATCACCCATTCCCACCATCCTTCTGAGTAATACCCCTCCCGACCCTCTGGCTATATATAAGGGTCTGGTGACTTCTGTTTCAGTGTATCTGAAGAAGTGTGCATGCACACGAAAGCTCATACCAAGAACAAACATAGTTGGTCTCTAAGGTGCTACTGGAAGGAATTTTTTTATTTTTTATTTTGTTTTGACTATGGCAGACCAACACGGCTACCTACCTGTAATGTAGATATAGTGATAGGGCAGAGGGAAAATGGTGGTCTCTGATGGCATTCAGCCATTGATTTTGGCATTATTTCCTCTTTTCCAGCCTGTTGTTGTTGTCAATGACAAACTTTCATTACTGGTGATGTTCACTAACAGTCAAGCTTGTTCTCATTTTGTATCTTCTACTGGCTGGAAACATATCTGTAACAATACATGGATGCAATGAATTAGAAAAGACTGTTTTGGAACAGTGGCATTATTTTTTTGTCCTCCAGTATACTCTCAACCAAGATGTCAAATGCATTGCTTATGAGCTTTGTCTAAAATTTCTACGTTTTTCTGAAACGTACTTATTTCTCTTTCTCTTGCCCCTTTTACAATTCTTTCCCACTCCCTCCTCCAATTACACCAGGAAACTTCTTTACCAGCCTGCAGGCTTTGAGGAGCTGTTGGCAGGCAGCTGTTCTTCACATTACAATTTCACAGTCTGTTGTTAGAATGGGGCACCATCACTCCTAAGCTAAATCTCTGCTCCTGAATCTTGTTAAGCCCAATTATACAAGTAGAATTCTTTGGTTTGTAGTTTAAAGATTCAAGTTCACTCCCAAACTTTATCCTGAAAGAGTGCAATTGTAGGATTAAATGTTAGTGCTCAAATAACATTTCTCCTATTGTATTTCTAATATAAAAGGCTTCATTTCATAATTTTGATTTACCTTTCTGCTCCATTTTCAGGTCTAAAGTACCTTTTTCAATATTGGCAACCGGAACTGTATATAATGCAGCTTGCACTATACTTTTAAATAAAATCATTGTTTCTATGTTAGCAATTTCATTTTCTATCACTTTCCCAATAATTAATGTCTCATGTAAATGCTTTATCCTGTTGCCCCCACTATTACACATGTTTTCATTGAGCCACTCTCCATGATCCCAATACCTCCCCTCCTAGTGCTTAGTTATACTACCATTTGGAAGTTAGGATTTCTTCCTTCCATTCTCTCTTTTGTTCCACCGTGCATCACTTTCTTACATCGATCCACATTTGCCTTTTTGTTGCTGGTTCATCCACTTTGGAAAGACATTTCTGGAATTATTCGCAGGCCACTTGCGTGTTCACTACCCTGATTAATAATGCAAGCCAGAAACATGGCTATTTCACTGCTCAGTCCAGATTATTTATTGACATATTAAATAGAACAGACCTGTCTATTTATTCCTAACCTCTGCTTTCTTTTGTTGAACCACTTATTGATCCATTAGGCTCTGCCCTTTTGCTAAGATTACTCAACAGCCCCTGGTGAGGGACTCCAGACATTTCTTATGAAGTTGGTTATTCCAAACAATTTCTTCCTGCTTCCTAGCTCTGCCTCTGTTGCTAGAAAAGAGAAACGTGAGTGTAATCAGAGAAGTCAGGGAGCCTGAGCCAAGAAGCACATAAGCATTGGCTCTTGAATGGATCACCAACAGCATGAGAGAAGTGTTGGGAGCTGGGACAGCTTCACACCAAGGGTAGGTTCTTTAAGTCAGTTGGAGAAGATTTTGTTTGTGCGTGTCAATATTTTACCTTGCAGGAAAGGTGGTATATAAATGCAATAAATAAATAATAGATAAAAGTGGTCAGGGCAGCAGATTGGGGGAGGGGATAAGGTGAGGGAGAGGGGAGGTTCAGTACCCTACTTCTATATGTACCTTCAACTCTTGAACTATGACTCCCACTGCTCACTTCTGTATATGCAGATAGGGGAGACATATGAAAAGAAATCTGTCTGTCCCCACCATGTCTAGATGGACACTCCTAAACAAGCAGATGGGACTCAGAACCCTGTCATTGTGAGGTCCCCCACCACTGTCAGCATTTGCAAAAGGATCCCCAGTCCTCTGTGAGTTTTTCCATTGCAATGGTTATAAAAACATCTATATTGGGAGATACGTCTCACCAATACATAGAGCATACAGAAGATTCTCCACTATGAACAATTTAAATGGCTCAGAGCCCCATTAACAATGCAGCACAACAAAAGCAGTTAAGATCATAGTTACTCACAAGTTTGCTGGGAAGAATTAACACTCACACAAGTACTTCAAATGCAGACCATGTCTCAAAAACATTTCAAGACCAACTTATTGCTCCTTTATGTTGTATTCTTTTGATTGAATCACAAGCTCTTTTGCTAAGGAAGTTAAATAAAGGCTTCCAAATCCACTAAAAGTTCTCTATTCACCACATGTTTTTCTCCAAGGAAATTATTGCTTTTAAATCAGCCATTCATCTCATCCACACAGGAACAATGTGGATTTTCAGGTCAAGAAGATACTGTATTATTTTGTTTTAAGTGATATAGAAAAGTGATAAGGAAAAGTTTAGTTTGAAAAGTACAGTAACTGAATGCATACATGGCTTCAAAGTAAATTGAAGGATGTAAGTACCGGGTAGTTGGAGCTATCTTCAAAGTTTGAAAAACTACTTTCTTTGCAATATTTAGAATAAGGCTGTATTTGTGATGTAACATTTATTTTTGTCAAGTAATGTTATTTAATTTCTTGAGAATAGATATAGTCCAAGGAAGTGGGCCACTGAATGCAAAGTCGATATCAAAGAGTTGACAGAAAGTTTATAAGAAGCAAACTAACTTTTCACCATCTAACACTTAGATAAACCAGAGGGACTTTGCATCAGATCTTCTACTAAAGTGTCGTTCTCATGTAAGAGGGAAGAAGTGGTGGGAAGTGAAGCATTGGGGCTATTAGAACATAGTGGCGTGGGCTTCATCCTCTTCTCAATGTGGAGATGTAAAACAGCCTTCTTCAACTGCATCCAGTGCCAAATTCACATTATCGTGCAATGTGCACATACCCTAAAGCACCTCCCCCCCAAAAAAATAATAATAATGGGAACCATAGTTGGTATGGGGTGCTGGGAATCGAAGTTCTATGAGATGTAAACTACAGCATGGATGCATGTTTTTAAAAAGTATTGTGTGTACTCCAGCCTATGAATGTAGAACCTGTTCCATAGTCATATTGTGTTTCAAATTGGTTATTGATCACAATGTACCCAATACTCAAGTCCATGAGATTTGCTTGAGGGGATTCATGAATCTGAGAAAAATTACAGTGTTCCGAGGTCTGTCTGTGTCAAATTTCCTTCCCCTCTATAAATCAGTCTGTCCAACCCTCTCACAGACTAGAGCAGGATGGATAGTGACAGGGGCTCTTTATAGGCTACCAAATCTTTTCCTACACAAAAATATCACCAATTCCTTTCCTAAGGATAGTATTTCAAACCATTTGAAAGGTTCAGATTTTATAGGCAGGCTAGCCCCTTTGCTAGCTGCCCTTCTCATGGTTGTAAAAATGCCAGCAAGGAAAGCTATCCAAGCACAATTGTCTAATTGGAAAGATATATTCACTCTGACAGGCGGCCCAGCTATACAAAATGTCATAGAAGTAGAACGGCAATGATAATCTAGTTTAATCCACTTCCTTTTTTGGTTTGGCTCCTTCTGAAGTGGTAACATCAAAGACGGGCTGAAGGCAGATAACTGAAATACTGGAAAGGCAGGAAGTTGGAAGGGGCCCAGGAGTGATAGCATCCAAGCCAAAGGGCCCATTAAAGTACATCCCACAAAGGCCGACTAAAAAATATCCATGATCATTCTCTCTCTCTCTCTCTCTCTCTCTCTCTCTCTCTCTCTGTGTGTGTGTGTGTGTATAGTACAAATAATTTTTTTAGATTTCCCCCCAAAAAGGGAGTGATTCAAAATTTGCATAAAATATTTCAAATGCAAAACCTGGGGCTTTGACATTTGCTCAGGTTAGTGCATAGAGGAATGGATTGAAGGCAGAGGCAGTAAAGGAAGAGAAAAGGTAAAAATATTGGGAAGAAGGCACTTTAAGGGAGAATGGGCATAGTACCTAGGCTACTGAATATTGAGAAGACTTGCTGAAGGTTTTGAGTACCTTCAAAAGGCAACAGCCCCCACCCAAGAAAATGAAAACCATTGATATAAGTGGACTGAAGTGTGTGTGTATACACCAAAAGATCAATGCATCAGCCTGTAGCTGCCACAGTAATTGTGTCGAGACCCAGGAGTCAGATTCCTCACTTTCAGGAGGTGAAGGTGAAGACTCTGAAGCAGATGGTAAATATGGTCCCCCAAAGTGATGGCCACCTCATGAGAAGAGAAGACTCCCTAGAAAAGACCCTGATGTTGGGAAAGGTTGAGGGCACAAGGAGAAGGGGACGACAGAGGACGAGATGGTTGGACAGTGTTCTCGAAGCTACCAACATGAGTTTGGCCAAACTGCGAGAGGCAGTGAAGGATAGGCGTGCCTGGCGTGCTCTGGTCCATGGGGTCACGAAGAGTCGGACACGACTGAACGACTGAACAACAACAAAGTGATGGCTGCTACTGCAAAGGGCTGGAGGGCTTGGTGCTAATTCCAAATTGTGTCTCCCTGCTGTCACTAGCTTTGCCACCTTTTTTGTAACTTGCTGGTGACTATTCCTCCTCTACTGCTCCACAAAAACAATTTTCTTAGTATAGAATGGACATGGTTGCTGTAGCAAAGATAAACACCAGAGCTCCACCCGGGACCAGGACCGCCAGCCAAGCCCTACTGAGGCACTCTGTATCCACAGTATGTGTCTTGCTGCAGCAGGATCCCCACACTCCTTCCTTGAGCATACTAATATTTTAAACTCTCTGGTTTTAAATTATTTGTATGTATTGCCTTGCATTTTTGGCCAATTAATCCTGCAGAACTTCCAAATCTTGATCAGTTTTTAAACCTGAAAAGATGGGCTCTCCAATACAAGAAGGGCAAAGTGGTTAAAGTGGGAGGGGCAAAGTGTAGACATGAGACCAACATTTCAGGTAAAACAGAAATAACCAGTGACATTTCTCCCTAATTTCTTTAGCCCAATTGCGTTCAAAACTTTTTTTTACTTCTTTAATATTCTTAATGTAGATGTGCGAGTTCTCGTGGTGGGAATACGTTGAAAGTTATACATTTTATTCCAGGCGCTGATACAAAGCCTTTTTCATATCTCCACACTCGTTTCGATATTCTCTTCCATCATAAATATGGAGGCAAAGTACTAATTAAGTTTTGATGCAATATGTGAATTGGCATTAATCTTTTATTTTTTATTAATCTTTTATTTCCCTTTAGTATACAGCAGATCTGCAAAAAGTAACTTTTTGAGTTCTTTTCATATCACATTCTATTTTTGTTATAGTCTCATAAAACTTCTTGATGCTCAGCTAAGCTGGATTTTATCAGTAATTATTTTTCCTTATATTCTTCAGCCTCCACAATTCAAGTTTCCACATTGTAGTAATATGGCACCAGCATCTGTGGATGCAATGAATATGATGTCCATTTTTCATGTATAGAATCTGATAGAAGCACTGAGATGCATGAGCTTGAGATACAGGCACAATTCAAGCATCTCTATGTGTGAAGGTCATGCAATTTATTCCTTATTACTTATTTAACTGCTTTTCAATATTTATATTTATTGTGGTTTTTTTATTGTATGTATTTTTATTTTATGTTGTGAGCTGTTTTGGGTTCTGAAAGAGTTCCATTTGTTTACTCTGACCTTTCCTAGATACTCTGTGCAGTGGACATTTTGAGAAGTATCAGCTCTCTTTTACACTGGAAAAGTATTGTTTTTGGGTGGCCAGAAATAGGTCATATAGTTGTAGCTCAACCCACTATGCATCTGGTTCATAATATTTTATAGGTAATTTCATTTGACTTTATGATATCATAATTTCCTCATAATAAATATCAGCCATGGACAATCACCACAAATCGTGTGGAAGTATTTCACAAATGTGATGCATTAAAATGCAGAGGTGAAATCCTATTCTTTCTAGAAACTGCAGAGCATGAAGTTTATGTCTCACCAAACTAATGAAAGTTATTTTTCTTTAGAATATCACAGCGGTAGAGTATAAAGGGACAAGCTGGCACTCTTCAGTGAATGCAGAATGTCATGAAATCTCTTCACATCTGCCAGCTAAAAAGACAACTAGACATAAATCTTTTACATAATAAAAAGCAGAAAATGTAGCTTATATCTTCTTACATATATTACTAAGGCTGAAAATGTAGGTATTTGTTACATTTTCAGTGCTATAAATTTTTCAGAAACTATAAATTTTTCAGAAACTGTGTGCTGGCACTAAATTTTCATTTTTCAAATAGTTTTTCCATTGCAGAGCACGTTGACTATGGAGAGTCAAAAGTACTCCCTCAACAATACATTAACTTCTTTTCTATATGCCTATATGGAAGATAGCTCATCTAGGAGAAGGAAAATTCTGATCCTAGCACTGCTGCCTTGCAGGGTATCTTCAAGCTAAGGAGTATACGCTACACAAATCCGGAACGGAGTCCCTAAGACAGTTGGATGGCACCTTGTATGCCTCCTTCCTTCTGGCAACTGCTGCAGCCAAGCTGGGGACAACCATATTGCTCTGCTTTACTTTGGACCACATCAGTGAGGTCAATAGGGGGGTCTTATCATCTGGGCAGCCCATAACCTCCATGCACACTGCTCAGGCTTGTGACCCAGGGAAGTCACTTTGGTGTTGCTAATGCAGCAGTTTGACTTCACCCCCGGATGCGCTCTCCATTGTCTCTTGAGACAAACAGATGCCAACAACAACTGCAGCAAGATTGATCTTTGCAAGACATAGAAGAAAGTGAAGAAGCAAAATAAAATGCAAGAAGGAAAATCTGGGATTCATTAATTAAAATTAAACTGGGCGATGTTCAGTGTAAGTCAAACTTAGAATAGATTCATTAAAATAGATGGATTTAAGTAATGAGGCCTTGATTTCAATGAGTTTGCTATGAGTATGACTTAGTAGACTACTATCCATGGCATATAAATCTAAGAAATCTTAAAATCTGTGCAGTTTTGAAACCAGTGCTTAAAATCAGTGCAGTTCACTCTGCAGTGCAGGCTCAGTCTGCCATCTGGATTCAAAATGGAGTTCAATTGTATCCAAACATGGACAAAACCTGCTCGTTCTTTCTTAGCAGATATCCAAAGGCATAGCAAACAAACACAATTTTTGGGGACTTCTTCATGCAGCTGCTACTGTATATAACACTATTATAAGATGTGGTGATGGTCACGAACATGGATTGATCTTAAAAGAGAATTGGAGAGTTCAAGAAGGATGCAGCTGTCAATAGCTGCAAGTCATGCAAATCATGAGGGCTATACACTTACCTCTGACTTCAGTGGCAATATGTCTTCTTATGGTCTATATACTCCAGAATCAGACTTTTTTCTCATGTGGCAAGACGTAAATGCTATGGACTCAAACTGATATTTATTAGTCATTAGAAACCAGGAAAGGGGATATTGTTTTATTTTGATTTTCCATAATGAAGTCTTTCATAATATTAAGTATGCTAGATGAGCATAAGATAGCACATACCTTTACATTTCAATATTCAGTAGCACATGCAAACTTCTCCAGTTACTGGTAGAAAATTGCTTGCTAAAAGTAGATCACTTATGGCTATAATAAAATGCTTCATTCATGCTCTTTGTTCCTATTCTTGGATTTCTCAGAAGCTATCGTTTACTGCTGAAATTAAATTAAAATTCAAGGAACTTCCACATTTGAGTTTGCATTTTCTACAGTTCTGTAGTTTTATAGTGAACTCTTCCCGATTCCAGCTGTGGTGCCAAAAAAGACAGAGTCTTTCTCTCCCTCTTTTTTACTAACACTTGATCACAGGCCTTTTGTTCTACTTTCCACAAGTTCCTAAAGGCCTTGGCTCCCAGATTGTTTCTGGGCACAATTCCAACGCCAGTTTTCAACCTATAAATCCCTAAATGGTGGGACCATTGTATGCAAAGGGACACCTTCTTCCATATGAATGTTCCCATCTGCTAACATAGCCATCTGAGGCCCTGCCCCAGGAACTACCATTTGAAGAAGTTAGGTGAGTGTCTACCAGATTCAGGGACTTTTCTGTGAATACAGATGACTTGTGCCTAGCATGATGTGTACTTGGCTTCAAACACCATTGGTGGGAGTGTGCTGGAGTCTCCTAGAGTAAAGGGTAACATGTGTATCTTGTTATTCTTTCAGTAACAGGATTGCATTGAATTGTTCTCCTTAGCCTTTGAAAGCAAATAATATTCATTAGCTTGTTTTTCAAATGATTTTAATACTTCTGTATATTTTGGAATTTAAGCAGTGCATTCTTCTGTTGAACATGGATTCTAAGATTACTTAAATGCCATTCTTGGTGGAAAGATGGAATGAGGATATTTGTGACTGATTGATAGTTATTCCAATTCAGGAAGTCCAGGGATGGTTTCTTTAGGAGTGGCTGCACCACTGCATATTTCAAGGCACCTCCCCACACCATGAAGCAGTAACTACAATCTGGAGCCAACTAGTCAAAGCCCCTCTGAAAGATTTAATATGCCAAGAGGAGCAGGCTGAATAAGCTGAAACATCAGCAGACTGAATAAGCTGAAACCAATCCCACACCACACCACTGAATCTGGCATTGTGCACTTCATCTGGAACTCAACAGTTGCAGAATCAAGGGCACTGCAGAGTCAAGCAACATTCTCATCAAAATGTGTAGCCAGTTGATCACAGTTCATTGAATGCTCCAGAATTCCCTCACCCACAGTGGAAGTCAGTAACCTCTGGACTGTCCCCAAAAAAACTTTACGTTGCATTCCAAATTCCTTTTATGTTTATCCAGTAACTTATCTGACTTTTTGAAAGTGATAAGAGTTTTGCTTTCATTAGGACTATAATGGAGTAGGAACCTTTGAAATGCCTCAGTTTTCATTTATTTAATCTTGATCTCCATGGTTAATGGTCATTATACTGTAAAAGAAAAATGTAACCAACATTTTAACAGTGCTTGAAACTGCTAATTCCCATAATTATAGTAAACCAAGACAGCAGAAGAATACATTCAGTACTTAAATAAAATATTGGGAAACTGGAGGGGTCAGGGAAGAGAGCATGAGAAGTGTCAATGTAGGAGCTGGGCATTAGCATATTGGCTGAGAAATCAAACCCAGAGAGGGAGATCAGCTAAACTCAAAGAAATGAAAAGGACACACTGAATAGTGACTGATGGAGAAAGAAGAAATTCAGAGCCCAGCATTTTAGAAAATATATTGACCTATCCTACAGCATTTTCAGGAAGCACCATTGATTTGGTCATCTTTTTATTGATGCTTCCCTCCTATAGTTCTAAGGCATGGCAACAGTTCACCTGAGTCATTCTTATGATCAGATACCTTTTAGGTGTCTAGCAGTGTGTGTGTGTGTGTGTGTGTGTGTGCGTGCATGCATGTGTGTGTCCTATTGAAGTATAGTATGGCAACCTAATAGTTCTTTTGTACATTGCCCATGGCTGGCGCCCATTGGGACTGATGCAGCAGAAGTCAGGGAGACCAACAGTTGGTGGAGCCAGAACCAATGACAGGCAGAGCCAAGTAACTTGTTTTGTCCCCATCCTTCCCCCTGTTGATTTCTACCAGGGGTCAGTGCTGAGACTGAGGAGGAAGGTGACACGTATAGCCATCCATTGAACAAGCTGTAGGTAAGAAGGCAGGCATTTTGGGGCAGGATGAAGGCAAACTGAGGTGTCCCATGTGTGCATATATGGCAGTCTCCAGTGTTGCCTGCGTAAAGCATTAGAACATCTTGGCAAATCATCCCAGGGTCTGAAAAGATGGGCAGATTCAGTCTTTGATTTGTGTTTAAGAACATAAGAAGAGCCTACTGGATCAGGTCAATGGCCCACCTAATCCAGCATCCTGTTCTCACAGTGGCCAACCAGATACCTGTGGGAAACCTGCAAGCAGGACCCAAGTACAAGAGCACTCTCCCCTCCTGTGGTTCCCAGCAGCTGGCATTCAGAAGCATTGCTGACTCTAGCTGTGGAGGCAGAGCATAGCCATCACAGCTAGTAGCCTTTGACAGCCCCTTCCTTCATGAATTTGTCTAATCCTCTTTTAAAGCCATATAGAATGGTAGCCATCACTGCCTTCTGTGGGAGCAAGTTCCATGTTTTAACTATGCACCATGTGAAGAAGTACTTTCTTTTAACTCTCTGGAAACTTTCAACATTCAGCTTCATTGGGTGTTCATGAGTTCTAAAGTTGTGAGAGAGGGCAAAAAAATTCCTCTATCCACTTGCTCCATGCCACACATAATGTCATAAACTTCTTTCGTGTCATCTCCTTTTCTCTAAACTTCTTTCTCCTTTTCTCATAAACTTCTTTCGTGTCATCTCCTTTTCTCTAAACTAAAAAGTTCCAAACATGGTAGCCTTTCTTCATAGGGGAGTTACTCCATCCCTTGATCATTTTGGCTGCCCTTTTCTGAACCTTTTCCAGCATTTACAAGTTCTCAGTAGTGCATGTGCTGTAAAGCTACTTCTGAAGTCTGTACATGAACACTTCCTCTTTGAAGCTCTTCTCAGGCTAAACATCTTCAACAAAGCCTTTCCTGAGATGCCCTCTCTTTGTCTTAAGTATGCTCAAACTGCTTCAAAAGTGTTTACCATTGAAGCTCTTTCATTGTTCATTGAATCTACTTCCTTGAATTTACTTCAAAGATGTGTATAAAAGACCATTCAACTAGAGTTTCCATAAGAAGATCCTGAGGGATGAGATCAAATAACTATTGGTCCAGCGTCTTTCTCACAGTGGCCAACCAGAGAATTATGGAAAACCCACAAATTGAGCCCAATGGCCCTCTGCCACTATTGTTCTCTAGGATCTGGTGATTCAGATGATACTGTCTCTGAACCTGCAGACTGAATATAGTCATCATGATGATTAGCTATTGATAGCCTTAACCTCGGGTCTCCAGTGTGGAGCCCTCTGCCACCATGGCACCTTCTGACATCTCTCCTTAGTGCCCACCATAGTTTATTATTCTTCCATTTTTTTTAAAAAAAGTTTCTTTTTTGTTTGGTGGGAGGGGTTAGCTTTTTTGAGAACATTGCCTGCTGTTTTTTGTCTGTGTTTTATCCATTTGGGGGTGTGAAAGGGTATTTTGTGGTATCCGGAACAGTTACTTAGGTTTCTCATTGTACCTCTGGATCCAAAAAGTTTTGGGGTACCCATCTAATCCCCCTAAAGGACATCTGTAGGAACATAATAAGAGTGCTGTTCAACTAGACCAAAGACCTATCTAGTCCAAAGAGTGATTTAATGAAATAATGTAGTGAAATCGAAAGAAATCATTACACCACAAACAAAATAACTGACAGATTCAAAGAAGCAGATTAAAAGGCCAAGACTCAAATTTTTTAAAGTTTTGCAGAATATAAAATATTTGCCTGGTGCTTAAAAGATAGCATGGTAGATACCAAGAGAGCATCTCTGTAAAGGAAATTCCACAGACACACCACATATTCATCTCCTGACTATCCAGTGTGCAAATGATAAGACTTTTTAGGGGTGGGAGGATGAATGCCTCATTTCCGTTGAGTGCCTTTGGACAGTCAGAAGAATCGTTGACCAAAAAGTAGAAGCACCTGCAATTCCTGTTTCTGCACTTTTCTATCATGTATTAATACATTTTTCATATTCTGTTTCCTGCCCTACTTATTTTATCATGGGAGAAGATGGAAAAGTTTAATTTCCGTTCTCAATGAGAAATTGGATATTGGCCTTTGCTGTTCCCACTTCTTATATCCAAGGCCACTTCTTGTTCTGAGCAGATTTTAGGGAAGGAAGGAAGGAAAGAAGGAAGGAAGGGGAGATAAATAGTAAAAGAAAATTGTGGGTGATACCCAACTAACATTCTATCAGCACTAGGATTTCTGCTTGCATGGTCAAATGTTCTCCATTCTTCACCCTGCCCCAAAGTCCCCATATCTCTTCTGGGTTCCACCCGAATCCTCTGGAGCAAATTTGGGGATGGAGAAGAACACATACAGGGAAAGGAGAGGCAGGAAGGTTTCATTGCAAAAGCAGAAATCCTTGCACTGATGGAACAAGTTAGCTGGATACCAATCAACAGTCGGAGCAAGTTAAATGGGAACTCATTCCAAGGCTCTTCAAGAACATGAGTGAAATACATATTCGATGCAAGTCACAGCAAATGGCAGTGTGAAGAAGACAGTGGTGTAGTGGCGTCAGCCATTTCAAATGGTTTCCGCATGAAAAAAAAGTCCAGTGTGAGGCATTACAAAGTCAACTATCTAAACATAGCCTGTTTTCATAGAATCTGAGAGCAGTTGGCCCATGGTTAAAATAGAATACTTAGTCAAGTGGTCCTGGCAAAAAATAGAGACCAACTGCTAATTCCACTTGAGTCACTGTATTTTCATACACCACAAAAATGCCTCAGAACAGCTCCATGTTTAGCAAAGAAATGGCTACTTTGAAAGTCATTTTGCAGTGTGTGGAATAAGCAATCTCTCACAGACAGGAATGAAGATCATGCTACCATTAAAAAGTAAAAATACCGTAGCATAACAATTTGATCTTAAGTGCTATTATTTCCTGTTACTTCACTGGATTTCATTTATAAAAACTAAAGTTTAATTATTCTACATGAAGATAAAATATGCCCTTTTCATTGACATGTGCATGTGTATGCATGTTTTGTTTAAAAAATATACTCCATTAGAATTCATATAACACTTTGTGGGCCTTTATCTGATGACTGGCACTCATTTCATTCCTTTTATGTTCTTCTGCATCAAAAAGACAGAGTCATTATTTTAAATAGGCAGCACATCTATTTGACTAAAAGTTAGGCAGCTTTTTATGGTTTTACAAGGTTCAGATAAAAAGTCAGTATGGTTTATTACTATTTGTGAATGATAATAGTACTGAGTTTGGCAAATAAGTTTCACACCAAATTGGTTGCACTTTAAAATGCAAAAGTTATGTATGTGCATGCAGATGCATTTATTATCCTAATTAGCAAAGCTAGTAATATCAGTTATTCCTGATTTCCATGATTTATAGGTTGTGAGGTGTCTTAAACACATACTTTTAAGAGATGATAACAAACATTTAAATAATTTGAAGTACTGAGATATTAAAACATGATTTTGAAATGCATACATTTATGTAGAGTTGCCATATTCCAGTTTCTCCAAATACAGACAACCTAATTTGCATTATATGTAAATTGCTTACTCCTTATGCAAATAAAACATATTAATTGTCTACCAGTTCCTTTGTGCTTGTTCCTGGAAACTTCCATGAACAGTTGAGTTAAAATAAGAGGAAACATATATTTACCTATTTTTTAATTCATATAGCATAGGAGTGATCTAACAGTGTTTGTTCTGTGCTGTATTCAAATATGGGGTTTCTTGTGTTAGCTTTACAGTGGTACCTCTGGTTACAAACTTAATTTGTTTCGGAGGGCCGTTCTTAAGCTGAAACTGTTCTTATCCTGAGGCGCACTTTTGCTAATGGGGCCTCCCGCTGCGTGCGTGCCTCTGGCGCACGATTTCCAATTGCATCCTGGGGCAAAGTTCGCAACCAGGAGCAGCTACTTCCAGGTTACCAGAGCTCATAACCTGAAGCGTTCATAACCAGAAGTGTTCGTAACCAGAGGTACCACTGTACTGGTTATAATGCTAGAACTTCTCTTCCAATTTCTAACATTCCTTTTACACTGCAGTACCAGTTGCATTATGGAGTTATGGCCTTTTTTGTTAACATACCACTAAAGGTAAAGGTAAAGGTACCCCTGACCGTTAGGTCCAGTCACGGACGATTCTGGGGTTGTGGTGCTTATCTTGCTCTATAGGCCGAGGGAGCCGGTGTTTGTCCACAGACAGCTTCCGGGTCATGTGGCCAGCATGACTAAGCCGCTTCTGGTGAACCAGAGCAGCGCATGGAAACGCCGTTTACCTTCCTGCCGGAGTGGTACCTATTTATCTACTTGCACTTGACATGCTTTTGAACTGCTAGGTGGGCAGGAGCTGGGACATACCACTAGGCTGTGCTAATATTTAACCAGCAGGAAAATACTATATGCCAGGATACTGCCCCAACTATAGTCATGTGAAATTACAACAGCCCACCCCTATTAAGAGCGGGGGGCATCCAGAGCTTAATATTAGTACATTCTTCCCACTGCTACCTCCCCGACCCCACCACCATCTGAAAACTTAGTACTGCTAAAAGAGGCTTCTGCTTTCTAAACGCTTTTTCAGAACAGTGAGGTCAGCAATGAATATGTAGCTTCTTTCTGTGCTCACAGAATTAGGGCTATTGACTTCTGAGCTACCCAATTATCTATTGTTAACAATAGTTAAGATGGAATTTTATACCAGGAGTAATTGCAATATAGACATCACCTCAGCAAACAGTGCACGTTCCTGTGTAAACGTTAGGTAAATGACAAAATCTCTCCTGAGAATAAACCAGTAATGGACAATGTTAATGATATTATATGGTATGTTTGTACTTAAGCCTTCTTGCCTTTCTCTTTTCAAAGAATAATCCAAGCTTCCCTCAATCCTCAAGAAGTCTAGTAAAATCACATTGTTTTCTGTGAAAAAGTATTTTAGTATAAAGAGGATAAATGGCAACTTAATTATAAGTTAATCTCAGTTTTTATTCAAAGTGCTGTGAAGTCAGCAGTGACAGCACCACTAAATCTGTTCAGAAGCAGATGTTAATTCATTTTTTAATTGACACAATATTTCCTCATTTTATCACTCCACATTTCAAGTCTTTCAAAAGAAATCAGAGTTGATCACGAAATAGTCTTGTTAGCTATCCAAAGGCACAGCAGCAAAAGATGCTTTTTGAAGGGCTACCCTTGCTGAGAAGCTTTGGTTGGTGCAGAATGTTTGTCCTGCCTTCTGACAGGCAATTTCCAACAACCTTGCCCTAGCACATCTTAAAAAGATGCCTCTATCCTTATATCTTATCACAACTTGGAAAATTGACCAGAAATACTGCAGTAAGTGAACCTAGTCAAAACCACAAGAACGTAAAACAGGCATTCTTCTTCGTTAGCTGCTCCTCACCTGCTCAATTCCTTTCCTCTAGGAACTTGCCAAAACCCAGGTGCAGGCATCTTCTGGATGTGGTGCAAATGCTTTTGGTTCAGTCAGGCCTTTTGTGGACATGGAATGTACAAGATGGAGTATATGAAGGGAGCAATTGCAGCTGGAGGTTTGATGAACATATTAGGTTGGATCCATACTCAGGGTAGGTCAATGCGACTTGAGTTAATCATGGCGAAATAATGTCCCATTGATTTTACTGGGCTTTTTCTAAGTATGGATCCAAGCCGTTGTTGCCTATGGTTGCTGTATGTGATCTGAAGAAGCAGACTCTCATGTCCTGTTGTGGTAATCTAACTGACCACAGTAGGAATGGCGTTCCTGCCATTAGTGGGAATGAATTTGCTTCACCCACCCACTTACCTGAAAGACTCTCTGAATTACCCCAAAGCAAGAGGGCACATGACAACCTGAGGCAAAGTGACCAATCACCTATAGTGGGCATCACCTATAGCTTCAGGCTTGGAGTGGGCCTTCAGAGTGTCCACAGGAATAGACAGGGATACTTGGCTGTGGGGTCATGATGTACATGTTCAGCCATCACAACCCAATGCTCACCTAACAAGGTGGTGGGGAGTATACCCAATCCTTAAAAGGGAAGTCACTGAATCCAGTGGCTGACAAGCTCAGGAGATTATAAAAGGGGTGGTCTCCTCTATACAAAGAATAAACTCACTTGCCCATACTTATAAATTGACACTTTGTTTGCAGATCTTATACTTCAATAAATATAGCAATTCTACCAAGATGCTTGCTCTCGAGTCTTCTTCAGAGTTGTGGGGGAAAACTGTGTGATTGCAAGGAAACAGGATAGAGCCAGTGTGGTGTAGAAGAAGAAGAAGAAGAGTTTGGATTTGATATCCCGCTTTATCACTACCCTGAGGAGTCTCAAAGCGGCTAACATTCTCCTTTCCCTTCCTCCACCACAACAAACACTCTGTGAGGTGAGTGGGGCTGAGAGACTTCAGAGAAGTGTGACTAGCCCAGGGTCACCCAGCAGCTGCATGTGGAGGAGCAGGGAATCAAACCCAGTTCACCAGATTATGAGTCCACTGCTCTTAACCACTACACCACACTGGCTCTCCCAGTGTGTAGTGTAGTGTAGTGGTTTAGAGCGGTAGACTCGTAATCTGGGGAACCGGATTCCCCAGACTTCTTCGGGTAGTGATAAAGTGGGATATCAAATCCAAACTCTTCTTCTTCACTCTTCTTTGGTTCTTATCCTCAGTCTTAGAGACAGCGTAACCAATACATTAAATCCAGGAATAAATGAAATAGGAAAACCTTGTGTGTAGTTTGGACCGGGCATTCTGTTTCACATGTGCATATAAACTACGTACTGCTGTATCTAATGTGTTGTTGCAAATTTAACTTTTGCAACAGAATACACCGTATAGAAAGAGCCTGTCCCAATACAATGAAATGTCTTCTTAGAACCTGTGCAATACTTAAATCACTATACTTAAATCACTATAACCATATGCCAAATGTAATTGACACTGACATTTCTTTGTGTCAACTTTTACTTTTAACCACACACAGAACTTCTTTAATGGAAATTACCCATATGCCATGCTATGTGTGCTTGACTTATTCTGCATTTGCTTAATGGCTTTATTGCAGAAGGGGGGGGGTAGGGGCAAAGCAGCTGAACATTCTAATAAAAAAGTGTGGGTCTGGGTGGGTTTGTGCTCAAGGAAAAAAAGCACTCAGTAACAAAAAATGTTAAATATTTTAAAATTATGAAGTCATACCAAGTGGGTTTAGAGTGATTCAGCCTAGAATTTATTTATGTCAAATTCAATTACCTTGTGTTAAGAATTTTTAAAAAGAATTTCCAGCTCAGTACGTGAAAGGTCAGTACATTCACCTAACCAAGCAGATGTAGTCTAGAGAGCGAGCAAATGTATAGTACTCTTAATATCATACAAATATTCCTTTAAAAGTAATAATATAAAAACTTTTATACATTGAACCCAGTACAATATTTGTCCTTCAGTTGTGGAATAGAATACCATATTTTGAAAAAAGGAGTGTTTTTTACTCTTGTAGATTGGGTGGGAATATGTTCCCTCACTTCAATGGCATCACAGAGTTGATTGGGTTTTTCTTCTTCTCTTTTAACTATGGCTTGATATCAATCAGACTCAAAATCCCCAAGGTCGCTAAATTTGTACTGAATTGACATTGAAAAGTAGGGCCACAAAGAGTCTCAGTTTATTGTTTATGACCTTGTTTCTCTTTTCACTAAATCACAAAAATGGCCAGTTGCACAGAGGGGAAAGCAGTCCAAGCCTTTCATTTTAACTAATGAGTCTTTAATAAAGCTACAGTGTGAATACATATAGTCAACATCTTTCATAAAGTGTTAGATGCAATCAGTGCACTACCTCTGATAGGGGCTAGGCAAATTAATTTTGGTTATTGCTGCTTGGAAGTTTCATTCCCTCTAATTAAAGATGTGACAAGGAGCACCACAGTGACAGTTTCAGGAGTGATCTATACCTGGTTCTTTTAGCTTTGAAATGTTGCCAAAGGAACTTTGGGTACATAGCATGCATATGTTTGCACAGAAATAGAAACAGGACGCAAGACCCATTCTATCAGCTCTACAGAGAGACCAGCTCGGTCAGGTGCTTGTTCTCAACTCTGATCTAACAGCTGCAGGGTGTCATGTGGGTTGTCAGTGTCTGGGATGGGGCAAGTGTTGTGCCCCCCGGTGGACTGGGCAATGGTCAGTCTCTTTGTCAGCCAGCATCTAACCAATGGAATCTATCCTTGCAAACTATCCCCAACCTGTGAGTTGGGCAGAGAAGTGTGAAATCAAGAGTGTCTCTGTGTCATCTTGCCCTCCTGTCCTTGCAGCAAGGTGCTCTGGGAAATTACAACCTTACTTTTACTCCCTTCCTCCTTGGTAGGCAGCACCACCGCCCTCCCTCTCCCTTCCTATTGGCTGGCCTAGGAGTGGGGCATGCCTGGGCATCCCTTTGCCGGCCACAAGGAGAAGGAGTTGCTACTGCTAACCCCATCCCAAAGGTCTGGCCTGGGCACGGCTTGCTTCCCCATGACTCCAGCCTCAATGAGTGAGCTTGTTGCGGGGGCACCAGGTTGCACCCCCTCATATATTTTTACCTAGGGCCAGGGCCCCATTGCCCCCCAGCCCCGACACTATGTCACTGAACAGCTGCCATTCCAGAGCTGCCTTCAGGTAGCACTTTATTCCATTTCCCTGACATTTCCTTACCTGGTATTTCTTTGCGTTTTATGTGATATTTCGCACAACATAAAAGCCACTTCTGGAGCTCTTGCAGAATCTAGTAGAAGTTTCATGCTCATTTCCATGTTAATGGCTTCCAGCGCGCACGGGGGGGGGGGGATCTGTTGTAACCCTGAAAATTGCAGGGTGCAATTTGGGGCTCTGTGACTGTTATTTGCTGCGATTTTCATGGGTGAATCATGGAGGAACTGAAGCACACATGCACATAAAGGGTGAGGTGGCACCATGTCCAATGACATCTGCTGTTGTGCCACACCATGCCCACTGGTGTGAATGAAATTGAGTGCTGCGTGGCAGTATGTCCTTCAAAAAGCCTTCATTCCATAATGCAACAGGCAAAAGGAAAGTAAAAGGAAGACTTTAACGTGGGACAGAAATGCTAGCATTATATCCAGGAAAACTAATTCAGTAATCCTCTGAATGCACCCCAAGTGGCCATAGCAGTGTGAGAGATGGGAACTAAAGTCCACTCCATCCTCTGAGAGGCCACTTCTGTTTGGTTCTCCATCAACTGTTTCCACTCAAGCTGACTGTTATAAGAACTGCTGTACACTGCTTTTTTAAGAGACACGCTCAGAAGGCCTTAGGATAGCAGGCCATGTGAGACGTATAAAAGAGAAGGCATTCATTTTTGGATGCAAAGCCTAAGGTCTGCTAAACTGCAAAGAGGCCTGGGCAAGAATCAGGGCATTGTTCAGTTAAGATGTTTATGTTTCTCTTACAAGGCAAAGATTGTTGCTTTGTACATCATAATAAACAAGAGTTGAGTTTGAAGAATCTGGAGTGCCCTGATGTTTCCCATATACAAAAAAGCAAACTTTATATATATATATATATAACTTTAAGAACTCGTGTGTGAGCACATTACCAGCTCAAAGCACAACTAGGTCATTCTGTTTCTCAATTTTGTTTGTAGCTTGTTTGGGGAAATGCACATCAAAATGCATTATTTCATAAGCAATGACAAGATACAGGATTGATCTGGATTGTGGCCAATCTCATGTGTGCATCACTTCCCACCCACCAGTGGGCACATATTAGATGCTGAGTAAACAGCAGTGCAGACACAGCCCTTGTGGCTTTGCCTGTTTTTCTTTTCCCTCCCCATCCCTCTTTCCTTTTGTGGCCTATCTTTTAGATTACAAGCCTGCAGGCTAATGTTGCCTCATTTGCTATTGATTTCATGTAAGTACTTTGGAAACATTTTCTTAAAATAAGTAAGTGATTTCTTTTAAAAACCCATAATGTGCGATGTGCATTTTTTTTATATATAAAAAAGGGTTGTTGAACGATTCACATTCCAAGAACAAAACGAAAGAAAAAACCTGGAATCAGCAGTACTGACTTGGGACCCAGACTGTGGGTGATCAGCCCGGCACCGCGGTGTGCTGCGCCGCGGTGAAATACCATCAAGGGTGACGTGACGTGACGTGACGTGACGTGATGTGATGATGTCATGTGATGTCATGACAGTGCAGTATGGGGTGTGCGCACGCTCAGCGCCACAGCAGTGATTGGGCCGGAGCCTGTACCTTCTCTGCAGTGCCTCTGTTGGGGCCTACTATGGCCGCAGATGCACCATGGAAGCACATCCGCGGCTGCAGCGAGCCTCAACAGAGGTTCTGCAGCAGAGACCCAGGCCCTGGTCCAGTTGTTCTGTCGGTGATAGAGCACCAGAGTTAAGGCTGTGGCCAGCGGTGTGCGGCGATGGTGATGGCAGTCAGCGCTCAGCAGCGGTGGGGGGTGAGTGGAAGCTGGGCACCCACAACAAAAAAATTGTGGGTACCCAGGCCTCTGGGGCCCCAGGAGTTGGTGCCACTGACTGGAACAGTTCCATAAATAGGATTGTGGAACTCAGTTACCAGCTGTGGAAAGTGCTACATAAGCTAGGTGGGATAATGGGTTGTGACTTATCCAGTTGCTTCAAGTCGGGATGGTATTGCCCAACCAGAAGGCACAGGGGCTCTTTTCCTTGCCTCCTTCAGATTCAATTCCTGCATTTGCTGAAGTTCTGTTGATGATGTTATAGATCACTGGTTTAATAAATACAGTTCTTTGCACCCAGAACCTTGTCTTATGCCTTGACCTGGAGGTGGGGTCAACATAATTCCAACCAATAGAATCATGTTATAAAAAAACCCCAGTGATAAATGCACTTGTTTAGCCTCCCCTTTCAATGCTTGTTCCCTCCCCTTAATGGTACAACTGGTGTAGATGTTATTAGCATTTTGGTGCCAGGTTACAACTTACTTATTTCTCCTGGCATTTTAAGTTTTGTTAGTGTTTAATCTGCTCTGCTGCTTTTAGCTGCGTTATGTGTTCAATGGTGCATTTCAGTATGCATTGCTACTTTACGCTTTGGTTGCTTTTATTTTGTGTTGTGTGCTATGCTCTGGTATCTATATTGATGAAGAGTGGTTTATAAATATTTTTAAACCAATCAATAGAATTCAAGTTATCGTCTGTAGAAGATCTAAATCTTAAACTGAAATCAATGAGAACAGAGTGTCTAACTGCTCATTTTTCTTGGACTGATCACATTCCATTTGCTCAGAAATGAAAATTTATTACCTCACCATTTTAATTCAGCATGCAGTGATATTAACTGTAATTTTATGAATATCAGTCAAGAGACCTGAAACTTAAAGGAAAGCACAGCTGTTCTTTCCAGAGATTGTTTTAGACAGTTATGTAATTTGTCATGGATTAATCAAACCTGCTGAGCAGGGACTGTCAAAGAACATCTTTTAATTCTGTATCCTATTATATATATATATATATATATATATATATATATATATATCCAGTACTTTGCACCTCAGAAAGCTGTTGAAAAAGCAAAGAAAGAAATTGACATCTGAGTGTCAGAACGTATATGTGAATGTGCATTCTGTTGATTTCAACGGTACCTGTTTCCCCCTGTAATTGGGTTTGACATTGCAGCATTTGTAGTCAAAATGTTTAAGAGAATGAAAGTGAGGGAAAATGAGTGTTCCTACAAAAAGGCACATGATGCCAACTGTATCTCCCTCCATTGAACCTCCATGGAAAAGTACTAGCAGATGCTTACGGAGGGTCACATATAATTGCCTGAAAAAGCAGAATACCTCAAAGTGACTTGTATAGCAGGGTAGTTATAAAAGCCATTATTTCTATTAGCATTGACTTTTGGCATATATCTCAGATGTTGTTTTTAAAGTGCTGTAAGTAACTTTCATTGTCAGTTCAGCCTTGGTTACAGGAGCTGTTTCTCTCCAAGTCCCCCCCCCCTTTTTTTTTCCTTCCACAGAAAATTTTTGTTTTAGTGATTTGAAGTAGAGGAGCACTCTGTTCAGATGAATGATAATGAGAACTGTCAAAGAGGCAGTAAAATTGAATCCCCGGCCTTTGCTGCTGGGCTGAGAGCTGCAGGAGTTAATTGTGTGAATGGTAATGAGACTGAGCAGGCAGCAGATGCTCGCGTGCCTTTACAATCCAAATCCCACCAACAAATTCCTCCCACAGAAACTTTAAGGGATATCTTGGCACCCCGGAGATGGTGATAGGCCCAGTCTCAGCCACTTGCCACCTGCTAGATCCATTGTTTATTTTTTTTTATTTTAAAAAAAACCTGTTACGATAACAAAGTTGTTTGCTGTCTTCTACAATGACTTTATGGCACCAGGTTTGCCATACTGGAGCTATTGAAACATCTGGACATTTGTACTCAGCACTAACAACTGTTTTGGAATACCGGGTGTAACACTTTTTGCTGATAAACCATCATGCTTTTTTCCCTTCACAGCTCCCCGCAAGCCTTTCAGGGTTCATGTTTTCCACATATTTTCCCCCACGCAGCTGCAAAGAAAAAAAAGGGGGGGAATAGATATAACTATCTATTACTAAATAAATTAATAAATCAACCGCTTGTTAACAGCATAGATTGAAGTTATTATATCTTTTGTTTCTATAGTAGATAACTCTGCAAAGGAAAAGATAGTCAGGGGAAAGAAAAGAAATTTATTAGTATTTGTTAGAATCAAAATCACTTGTGTCACATATTTTGCCCACATATGCAATAATTTTGGTGTTCCAGAATCCTGCTTTGACCCCCAACTAAACAGAGCAGCAATATTCCTCCTATACCACTCCTTTGTTTGTGCTGTTTCTTCTGGTTTTTCATCCTGTCAGAACTGATTCTCACAGCATCTATTCTCCCCCACTGCCACAATTACAATTATGGGTGTTGTTTTAATATGTGGCCAAATATGCATTGCATGACTTCTGCCATGGAGTCAGGTATTCCACAGACCTTCCAAACTTAGTTGGGAAATAGCACTCATTTGCTATCTGAGTCCAATTCCACCACTTTGTTTCCATGGGACTCTTCAAACCTGATAGCATTTGAACTGCATGTAAAGAGAAAGAATGTGAAATGAATGGTAGCTTTCACCAGTTTAACCTAAGCCAAACTGTGGTGAGTGGTCCCTGAGCATCATTGAGGTGGTCTATGGATTTGTGGCTGAGGATGGGAGACAGGGCATTCATTGCATCAAATATTAATATTTATTATTAGTTGTAATTTTATTGCTTCTTTTATTTATTATATTTGACAGTATTGTCTTACAGTCTAAATTATATGGAATTGCAATTGGTACAACAGCCAGAAAAATCATTAAGTGATCCACCAAGATCCTCAGCAATTTTAAAAGGTTGGGAACCACTGATCTATATATGATTAATGGAAAATTCAGCACATGATTTTTCACATTGTAAGAACCATAAAAATCTCCATAGTCATTTACATTGTTCTTTTAGAATAAAATATCAGAAAACTGAAAACTGTGAGGACATTCAATACAACTGAGATAGGAACACAGAAAGAAGACTGGTGTTTCTTATGAAACGTTCATTCTGTCTTCAAACCCTTGTGATGCACATGAATCCTGCACTTGTAAGTTCTGTTTTGACTCTATCTCTCACTGGTTCCTGGTCCGAAGTGGCTGTTCTTTAACACAGAAGAAACAAACAAAAGATCGAACATTGATCTTGTGGGGAGAGCACTGTAAGCAATATTGTGACATCCATTTTCTCTGTCTATTGGTCTGAAATGTCAGTTTTTTTTGAAGGCAAAAGTTCTGCATAAAGTCACAAACTTTGTCCAAATAGTGGCCCTCCAAATGTTGTTGGACTACAGCTCTCAACATCACTCACTCTGCTATTCAAGGGGAACTGTTTCTGTTTTAAAAATTCCACTCAAGATGGAACAATCTGGAAGTAGCATTCTGAGATGCACACGGGGCATTCATAACAGGCTTGTTTGGTCATGTAGTAGTAGTACTACTACTAATAATAATTTTATTATTTATACTCCACCCATCTGGCTGGGTTTCCCCAGCCACACTGGGCAGCTCCTAACAGAATATTAAAAACATGATAAAACATAAAAAAACACTTCCCTAAACAGGATTGCCTTCAGATGTCTTTTAAAAGTCAGACAGTTGTTTATTTCCTTGACATCTGATGGAAGGCTGTTCCACAGGGCGGGTGCCACTAACGAGAAGGGCCTCTGCCTGGTTCCCTGTAACCTCACTTCTTGCAGTGAGGGAACTGCCAGAAGGCCCTCAGAGCTGGACCTCAGTGTCTGGGCTGAACAATGGGGGTGGAGACGCTCCTGGGCTGAACAATGGGGGTGGAGAGCCAGTGTGGTGTAGTGGTTAAGAGCGGTAGACTCGTAATCTGGGGAACCGGGTTCGCGTCTCCGCTCCTCCACATGCAGCTGCTGGGTGACCTTGGGCTAGTCACACTTCTTTGAAGTCTCTCAGCCCCACGCACCTCACAGAGTGTTTGTTGTGTGGGAGGAAGGGAAAGGAGAATGTTAGCCGCTTTGAGACTCCTTCAGGTAGTGATAAAGCGGGATATCAAATCCAAACTCTTCTTCTTCTTCCTTCAGGTATACTGGACCGAGGCCGTTTAGGGCTTTAAAGGTCAGCACCAACACTTTGAATTGTGCTCAGAAACGTACTGGGAGCCAATGTAGATCTTTCAAGACCGGTGTTATGTGGTCTCGGCAGCCGCTCCCAGTCACCAGTCTAGCTGCCACATTCTGGATTAGTTGTAGTTTCCAGGTCACCTTCAAAGGTAGCCCCACATAGAACACATTGCAGTAATCCAAGTGAGAGATAACTAGAGCATGCACCACTCTGGCGAGACAGTCTGCGGGCAGGTAGGGGAGCCCGCTTACCAGATGGAACTGGTAGACAGCTGCCCTAGACACAGAATTTACCTGCACCTCCATGGGCAGCTTTGAGTCCAAAATAACTCACAGGCCGCGCACCTGGTCCTTCAGTGACACAGTTACCTCATTCAGGACCAGGGAGTCCTCCACACCTGCTCACCTCCTGTCCCCCAAAAACAGTACTTCTGACTTGTCAGGATTCAACCTCAATCTGTTAGCTGCCATCCATCCTCCAACCACCTCCAGACACTCACAGACATTCACTGGTTCTGCTTTGAAGGAGAGGTAGAGCTGGGTGTCACCCATTACTGATGAACAACCAGCCCAAACCCCCTGATGATCTCTCCCAGTGGCTTCATATAGATGTTAAAAAGCATGGGGGAGAAGACGGAACCCTGAGGCACCCCACAAGTGAGAATCCAGAGGTCTGAACACTCAACCCCCAAGACCACTTTCTGCTCCTCAGCAATGCCACATCACTCACACATCACCTTATAATTTTATATTGAGCTGTATTAGTGTATATTTATTTTAAACATTTCTACATCCCCTTTCATTTGCAATACTGAGGTGCCTAGCAACTATCCAAATACATAATAAACAACATTCTGAAGAACAACAAAATTAAAGAAATCACATAACCACATGAATAACCAGCATGAATACAAAGCTGTTTAATATGCATCAAAAAGCTGGTGCTTGAAAGGGAGATGATTCCATAGACTGGGCATCTTGCAGAAAAGGTCCACCCCTTGATTGTTGCAGGATGAATCTCAGCAGCCTGCGGTGCAACCAGGCAGGCCTCATCTGGTCACCTCTATATGAGAGAAGGCAGGACTTGCAAACTGGTTAGAGCAGGCTTCTGAGGGTGCCAGCATCTATTTAAACAAGTTAGATATTAATAAACCCTGCCTCAGTTGGATCTAGCTCCTTGACTTAGTAAAGTAGAATTTCTTTGCTGCCTTCACCATCACACTTCTAGCACATGTCTGGTCATCTTTGTGGTGATTTTTATGTCATTTGTGCTGCAGTTACATTGGCTAAACCAGTGGTGTCCAATTAGGTAAGTTCTGCAGACCCCCTGTTTTTAAAAGCCAAGCCATGGACCATCTACTTTCAAACAAAGTTGTTATCTCTATGGTAGTTTTTGTAATGTGAATGGTGCTATGCATCCCTTGGGTCTGCAGACCACCTATTGGGAACCACTGCCCAAGAGTCTGTTCAGCAGCCTCAGCCTTTGTAGATGGAGTCAGTCAGGGTCAGGTGGAAAAAGGCTTGCAAGCCAGGAAGCAGGTCTTCCAGGACTCACAGCCAAGACCAATGGTCACCAGACAATTGACTGACCTTGCTAGAATTTTAGTTTTGTTTAGGTTTTGTTAGGATTTACAGCAACCTAGGTTAAACTCTGCTTTCAATCTCCCCTCTTGACTTTTGACTCTAATTATCCAATCTGATTTAATGACAAAGTTTCCCATTGAAAAGGAACATATTATAGTGCTTTTAATTGAGTGCATTTGTGAGGATACCAAATTTATATTTAGAGGGGGGGAACCAATAAGCTAAGAAATGGGTGAAAATGGCAGTCATACAAACAATGCTTTGCACTGAATTTCTGAGACTGATGAAATAAGGCAGCATGGGGAAGGAAGGAGGGCCGTAACATTTTCTTAACAGGGCTTGCTTCACTAAACATTCTGGAGTAGGAACTAGCAATTTTTATTATTATTATTCCAAGTGCCTCTTCAAATATTCTGGTCATTTTTATTAAAATAATTGCTTCCAAACACAGGCACTGCTATGCTTAAAAGCATAATCCTACTTTTGAAAGTAATCAGAGAAAAAAGGAGTCGAAAAGATTATATTCCACTCTATTCTGGGACTGAAAATAACCAAATACAATTACTGTTTGAACTAGGGAGATCAAACAGTGCTGTTCCATTTGCATTCTATGCAGCTGTAAGGATGTACACAGAGCCCTGCAGGGTGAGACCGAAAACCTATCTACTTCAGCATCCTCTTTTTCCCAGGAGCCAACAAGATGCCCATGATGAGCCTGCAAACAGGACTTGAACACACCAGCCCTCTCTCTACTTGTGCTCCTCAGCAACTGGTATTTGCATGCATAATGTCTCCAATACTTCACAGTGAATTGTTTTCCTGTTCCAAGGTTTCCCATATGTGTGCTCTGGGTATTCATAGGAGCCCTGCACCTTAAAATGAATTTGTGTAAAAAGAAAAGGTTGTTAATGCCAGGGTTGGTCCAAGAGCAGGCAGCAGATGCTGTGACAGCAGTCCTCTTCTTTGTTTCTCCTGAGACTCCCATATCTACTCCTCCTGAGTACCCTGGCTAGTCCCATCCTCTGGTCACCTTCTTCCACAGCTGTGTTGGAAAAGGCCCCTCACTGAGTGAGTGAGCAGGCAGAAAGACAGGTACCCCAGGCCTCACCCTCCAGCAGGCATTGCACAGCATTTGTTTGAGCAGGCAAAAAGTAAGTGTCATGTGTAGCAACCATGAGATGTTCAAGGACTCAGCTGTGTATAGTCTGCCCTGCACTCTCAATGCTAGCCTGCAACCATGAGGCAGCGGAGAGTGCTGCCATATCACTGCCCATTCAGCATTTGTAGTTGTGATGGCAACTTGTCTTTTGCCTCAAGCAGCAAAATACCTTCAACCAGCCCAGGATAATCTGGTGCTCCATCTCTTTTCAAGCAAAAGTCGGATTATAAAATCATGGGATCTGGACTCACAAGAAAATAGCCGATTCTTCTATAGGGTCAAGTTCCCATTCTGGTCCTGGAGCAGCTTTCATACTCTAGGACAGATCTTACTTCCCAATCATCAGTCTTAGGAGCTGGCAGATCAGACTTTGCCACCTCCAGCCTGCCCCTAGGTCAAAGGATAAGCCAGAGTGTTTCATCACTGAATTAAAGGTCATACAAAAACGGCAGCCCAAAATGCCACTGCACTCCCATCTTCCCACAAAGTGTCTTTGTGTAACATAGTTGTTACAGCTGTGCCTCACAAAAAAGAAACTCTAAGTTTGCTGATCCTAAAGCCCAGTTTAGATATTGGGCAATGTGATAAATAGAGAGTTGCACATACTGCTGTGGCACGGATGCATTGTTTTGTATCTCATCAATACAACACAAGTCAGTGATAAGTGTTGAGTCTATTGGCTTTATCACAGCAGGGAAACAATCCTTTTCCTAAGGTGACCCAGCCATCTATTGGGCTCCCTATTTGTGCTCCCTTCTGCGTGGTGATATGCACCCATCTGTTACAAGTAGACAAGATCCACTGCCAGTTTGGCCTCTGCCTGTGTTTGTTAATACCACAAATAGTCCTAAAATAAAGCAGGGAGTAGTATTCTCTCTGCCACATCTCAGGGAAAAGCCACAAAAGATTATCACATTGAAGCACCTTCACTGAGACTAAACAACGGCCCTGTTTGTTCCTCCATGCAATGTGAATGATGTGGAGGAGGAAGCAGAAATGAGCGTGTTTGCCCCATTATCACATTCCCTGTCATCTTCCACCATTTGGAGGGCAACCATCTGTTGTCAGGAGCCTCCTCTACTCATGCAGCTGCAAACTTTAGACCTCTAAAGTCCAAAATAGCCTCTCTTCCTCCTCCACATGATTAACATTGCATGGAGGAACAAACATCAGAATAGGCTGAATGAAGCCATCTATAAAAAGAACATATAAATAAAGGAGATACCTAATAGATCAGGAGAAATTTTCCCTAAAGCTCAAGGTTGACACGCTGCAGAGCTATAGAAAATATAATGTGGGAATAAATGCACGGGTTGATGAAATCCAGCCAAGACTGAAACTATCTAAGATTTTTGATGATAGAATGAGGAATTCACAAATGAACTTTTATTATGCATCTAATATTGTAAAGAAAAACATGAAATAGTTTCTCAGGGGACAGAAGTATTAATTTGGGGTTGTAGTGCAGTAACTGATTGTTGTTATTTCTGAAAAAGCAATAAACATTTTATAAAAGCATCTTAAATTGCTAAGCTCTGTTCTGTGTTCTGAGTGACCTTACCTCATCATAAATAGTAATTAACTCACCAAGTTGCAATCCCAGTGTCACAAACATACTGTCAAATGTTCTCTGTTATTCGAAGTTTTCTAAGTCTATGATTTTTGTGCATGCGTGTCACGAAAGTGCGTCTCCAAATATGGCACTGATAGTATAGTATTTGCTGCTGTCCCTCCACCGCCAAAAAAAATAATTAAAAAAAAATCATTCTACATCACAGTGTCATGTGTCACAACATGTTATTTTAGATCACTTACTCTTTGCTAAAGGAACACCCAAAATATTAGACTAAAACCATGTGCATTGCAAACAGGAATTTTTCATTTTCTTGGGAAAGCAAAGGGTTACGGCAACCAACATCTTAGTGAGCAGGCGCAGGAATGATGCCATTTGTGTGCTTCGTTTTGCAAGCTGTGCAGGCACAGAAAATACAAATCAGTTTAAAATAAATGTAGTTTTGAATTACAAAAACCTGAACCAAGCGATTTCAAAGGTCGATGTCATCATTAGTTCTGGGTGAGAGTTATGATCATTATTAGTGACTTTTTTCAGTGAGGTGTACTCAAAGTGACCTATGAAAACAAGTATTAAAAACAAGTTGAAAACCTCAGTGGTCCAACTCCCAGCTCTAAGACAAGCTATCCTATACCTGTTAAACCTCTTTTAGGCAAGATCATGTGATTACACCTCTGAGCCATTCTGCATTCTGATTGCCTTCACGAGTCATACAAAGTCCCCTTTTGATCTTGAAGGGTTGAGAGATTGAGACGGTTGCCGTGTAACAGTGCACCAGATTTTTCAAAGATAGACAAAATGTTAGAGAACAGATAATCAATACGGGATTTACTTTCAAAAAGCAGGACACTTGAGGAGCATTTGTGTGATTGCATTATAACACTAAAACTTCCTCACCATCAATTTCTGAGCTAAAACAAACTGTGAGTTTCAGCAGACAGAACATAGAGCTTGTAAACCGAAAAGAACACCACACTGTGTATCTTCTTCAAGGAATGATGAGGAGCACTGTGTATGGGTCCAAATATTTGTGTAATATCAGAGGCAAATTTAGGACAGCATGACCAGTTCCACCATACCGGGCGCTGAGCCTATAGGGTGCTGCAGGGTGTCACAACTATGACGTAGTGAATTGAGCAGAAAAGAAGGAGAGAAGCAGGGTGTGTGCCAAATTTTGACTGCTGAAATTTGAAAGACCAATGTCTGCCCCTGGTAATAACAAAGCAGATCAAAATATCTTGTTGTGAATATATAGCTTCCATTGGCCTCAGTATTTTTATTCATTTAAAAAGGAAGAGGTGGGAAATTCGGTAATATATTAAACTATACAAGGCTTGCTGAATCTTCCTCCCCACCTGCCAGTAGGTGAGAAAAATTTTCGACAAGCGAGTTAAATATTACTTTTTTCATTATCATCAATCATCAGAAGAAAGGGTGGGCGAACAGATTTTCTGCTGTGTGGGTAAATTTTCGTGGTATTTCTGCAATGCTGCAGTATATATATGCGGAAATATCAAGTTAAACTATTCACACATGCTAAGGGCTGTACTGAGATACTTACCAGTAGTCCATTTCTAGCTTGATATAATCTTCACCTCTTGCATTTATTTATAACTCTGAGGGGGGGGCAAAAAACCCCAAAAGGCTTAGGAAAGCTAAGGAAGCTTTCATTCAAAACAAGTTTTTTAAATACTGCCTGTTGCGTGGTGTTGGAAAGACACCAGTCAGAGAAGGGAAGAATTATCTAGGGCAGACATCTACAACCTGGTGCCCTCTAGATGCTTTGAACTACCACTCCCATGATCTCTGACTATTGCTCATGCTGGCTGGGTCTGATAGGAGTTCAAAACATCTGGATGACATCAGGTTGGGGAGAGCTGGTCTAGTGAGCCACATGTAGTCGCACCCAATGCAATTCATATTTTTCTCCCAGTCAGTTTTATAAAGTAGATTGTAAGCCTACTATAAATGTGTACTAGGAATGCAAATAATATACCCCAATTCTCTGAGCAGGTTTTATTGATGCTTACCTTCTAAAATTTAGATTTTGTTTCCATGCATTCAAGTCCCCTGTGGTATTTCCACTCATTTGATCTTTTGTGTAATCCCGGGCTACAGAAAGGGAGCTTGGCAAACACTGCCTGGTGACCTTCATAGGCAATAAGCTTAGATCTGAGCTTCCACTTCCAACATCCAAGCTACCTCTGTAGACATTGTACCACACTAGCTCTTTATCCTAGACTGGGTCAAGATGAATTTTAACTAATGGGGGAGGGTTCTTCCTCCAACCAAGAAAGTCCTCTTGGTCTTCTCTTTCTGCTATTGCCAGTCGGGGTGAAGGGTTTATGCTACACACTCCACCTGTGAAAAACTCCTTTGCAACTTTTCTACACAAGACGAAGATGCTGGGTTATTCACAAAGTGGAACTTTTGCCTCTTCCATTATGATGGAAATATTATCCTAAAATGCAATTTGGACTTGGCAAGTCATGTCTTTCACATTCATTATAAAGGTGTCAAATCACATCTCATCTGAGTACATCTTGTTTCCTAGAGCATGGAATGACATGATATAACATGATGTGACAAGGCAATACACCAGGTGGAAACCAAATAGGAATTCATCTTTTAAAAATAAAGCAGAGTTAATTTCATTACTTTATAGTATTGCCTTGGAAGTTTTTAAATCATGGTCTGGGTGCAGTATAAAGGACCATTTTCCTGTAGGCCTCTAGTTAGTTGCCTAAGGGTTAGGAAGTTTTAAAAATAACAGATTTTGAATATGCTCAAAATCTCTGCTTTGAAAGTGGGGGGGGGAGAGAAATTGTAATGTACACGTTGTGCAAATATAAAGTAATATTTGGCTAAGAGCAACGTTAATTAAGCTTCAAGATAATGGTTGATTCAGAAAGAGCTATGTCTGCCTCAGGAAGTACTTCTTAGATTCAGCTTGTTTGTTCAGTCCAGGTAGGATACTTGTGGTTGGGTGGAAATTGATTTCTGAGGATAAGAGTTCTGAGGTAGAATGGAAGTGTGATGTGGCAGAAGTAACCAAGATTACTTCTTGAGAGTCCCATGGACTGCAGGAAGATCAAACCTATCCATTCTTAAGGAAATCAGCCCTGAGTGCTCACTGGAAAGACAGATCCTGAAGCTGAGGCTCCAATACTTTGGCCACCTCATGAGAAGAGAAGACTCCTTGGAAAAGACCCTGGTGTTGGGAAAGATTGAGGGCAAAAGGAGAAGGGGGTGACAGAGGAAGAGGTGGTTGGACAGTGTTCTTGAAGCTACCAACATGAGTTTGACCAAACTGCAGGAGGCAGTGGAAGACAGGAGTGCCTGGCGTGCTCTGGTCCATGGGGTCACGAAGAGTCGGACACGACTAAACGACTAAACAACAACAACAACAACAACCAAGATTACCCACCAGGAGGTTAACAGCACTCCACTCATGTGCCTAACAACACCTCATAATGCCATACTCTGTAAGAAATGTCTGCTGATTGTACATGGGTGTTTTTTCCTTCCTTTGTGACTAAAGCCTACCATGTCAAAGGTGGACTGGGGTTTAAGGGAAATTCAAATAAAACTCTTTCATACAAAGGAAGCCTAGTGAAAGCCCCAACTGCTTGTAAGCAGTTTACTTGATGATAACCTAGAATGTCTAAATTTTCTGCCACAGTTTCACAGCCACTCAGTTTTTAAGTGAATTTCTGCCTAGCTCCTCGGTTGTGAGGAATGTGCTACTCTTTAAAGTTGAGTTTTCCCTACCCCATTCTTAAACATCAAAATTATCTAGGTGTTCTATAAATATTCGGCCACACTGAGATATCAGCAGTGGCCAAGAGCCTAATTCTAGACATGGCAGAGCTGTCAGTTTCATAACTGATTGATTGATTGATAACCTTTGGAAGACTAAAGCCATGTTCTAGGAGATGTCTGCAGGTATATATTTTCTGTCTAGAGGTAACACAATATGTCCCAACCTCTAAACCAAGGGGAATCGTGTAATGACTGTGTGAAGACAAGCTAATAAGTGCTGGAATACTAAGAGTCACCCCTGCATTTGCTGAACTGCTATGCATAAGAACAGGTTCGTTTGGTATCTATATTTATTTACATTCCCATTTTCAATATTTCAGTGCTCAGCTCTGAAATTATTTCCCCTTATTAATTATTTAAATGCTCTTAAAAAGGGCAACAGCTTTATTTCCAACAACACAATAATATTAATGGAAATTGAAAAGGTCCTTTAATAAAACAATTTTCCAATTATGGCCAGAGGGGGTGAAATGTACTTGGAGTTTTAAAAAAAAAAAATTAGAAAGGTTTACTAGAGCTGCAAGAAAATCTGTTTGGCAGCTAATGGAATTAGGTTATCTTTGAATTCTCTTCACCCCAACTTAGAATGGACACTAATTCCTTTCTTTGCTCTTTTGGTGTTTGTAAAGGGGCTCACTAAAGCCTGCATTGATATAATTATTGGCTTGGGTTGTTAGAGATTTAGGCCAGATGGCTATAGGTTTCTAAAGTCCCAGTTGCTTGTCTTAGATTTTTGAGTTTGCCTATAGGGTTTGGGGATCAGAACTTTGAAAAGGTTGCAAACTTGTAAAACAGCATTATTCATGGGGGCAGAATGTTCATCGGCGTGACCCACTACTAAATACATTCATTCTAGGCACTTCTATTCTACGCAATTTGCTACACAGCACTGGTTTCTGAAAAAAAGAGAGAGGAAGAGACAATAGCATATAAAATGCTTTCGAATGCTTAAAAAGAAGGCGAGCTCACACTGCGACTCTTCTGTCTTCTTTTTTGCCACAAGAAGCTTCTTAGTGACTTTGGTTGAATTCTATTTTTGGGGGGTGGGTGGAAAATCAGAGTTTTATTTATTACATCTGGGGCATGGTTACAGGTAATGAGAGAACGGAACCCAGGAGAGAGAGGGAGGGAAATGATGGAAAGATTATGAGCATCGCAAATAAAGCAGTGGATAAAGACATCAAAGAAATAATGTAAAGAAAATGAAAGTGCGGCAAGATAATGATGAACTTGAACAAAAATTCAGAGAAGGGGAAGGAACAGCACGCCATAAATTATTATCCTTGAAATGAAAGGAAATCTATCAAGTTTCTTCACCCTGGAAGCAGGATGAAGCTCGCATAATAATCCAGAATAATTTTTATATCCAACAGTTTCCCCAATATGATAATTGTAGAGATGTAATAATACTTTGGAACATAGTATACCATGGCTATATCATGCACCATGGCTATATATATATATATATATATATATATATATATATATATGCATTTGTGCTGTGAATATGTATAGGTATGTACACACTCACATGTTATTTATTACATGTATAATAATGCAATAGCCATGGAATTCAAGATGGTGTACATGGTTCTGCTCTCCCCACTTTATCCTCACAAAAGGTTGTTTAGGCTGAAAGCTATTGATTGGCCCAAGGTCACCCAATGAGCTTCATGATTGAATGGGGGTTTGTACCATGATCTCTCAGGACTTAGTCCAACATTTTAACCCTTACACCATACTGGCTATATATGTATATTGCTAATTTCTGAAAAGATTGCTACCCAATGTGTAAGAAATTAGAATAACCCTGCACCAGGGTAGAGCACTGAAGTAAAACAACAGACCATTGTGCTCAGGGACAGACTCTAGCAGGTATCTGTCCCTGAGCCCAGTAGCAAAGGGGGAGAGCTCATGTATCCATAATCCAGTGGTAAAATGTAGAAACCCAAAGAAAAGATGCTGTTCATTTAAGTGATAGCCAGTGCATTACTCTACACTTGCTGTTGGACTACAAATACCATTGGTCATGCCAGTTGGGGCTGATGGGAGTTGCAGTCCAATGACATCTGAAGGGTACTAAGATAAGATAATAAGATAAGATAATTTATTTATTGTCATTGCACAAGTACAAGCACAACGCTATACAAGTGCAACGAAATTGCATGCCATCCCGTAAAAACCAGAAAGAAAGGGGGGGAAAACAGCACAAAACACACACACACACACCAAAAAAAGCCACACACGCACATGCACACACACACACACACACACACACACACACACACACACACACCCATCACAGCTCTCCAAGGTCATATTATCTGGTTACAGCATTTAAGATGGTTATAGCTCTTGGGTACTACATGGCTACCCTTAAGTAAGGGACAGATAATGCAGGCCAGACAATGGTGAACTTCAAATTTAATGAATCCATGGGAAAAACACAAAATCCATGCAAAGCAGATCATTCAGGGAGGGGACATGCCAGAGAACACAACTCCTATGCACAGGAAGCAAGACAAGGCAAAGGCTTCAGATCAGGTGAATCCACAGAGAGAACTTAAGTTAAATGCAGTCCCAATCCCAATATGTTTGCCTTCAGTGGGTCTCCTCTAGGTAGGACTTGCCTTGAATACCATCTATCAAGTTAAAAAGGCTGTCAAAGTCCATCTAGTTGATGATGATCCTTTGCTGATACAGGAAGCTCACTACTATTTCATTCTGATTAGTGGCTATCCAGCCGTTGCTTACAAACCTCTAATGAAGAAGAGTCCACGTCTTTCCACTCTTCCCTTGTCAAACAGCTCATACCACCAGAAAGCTATTTCTATTGTTTAGGCTAAATCCTTTTTCTTGTTAAAGGTAGATAGCCGTGTTGGTCTGTCATAGTCAAAACAAAATAAAAAATAATAAAATTCCTTCCAGTAGCACCTTAGAGACCAACTAAGTTTGTTCTTGGTATGAGCTTTCGTGTGCATGCACACTTCTTCAGATACCGTATCTGAAGAAGTGTGCATGCACACGAAAGCTCATACCAAGAACAAACTTAGTTGGTCTCTAAGGTGCTACTGGAAGGTATCTGAAGAAGTGTGCATGCACACGAAAGCTCATACCAAGAACAAACTTAGTTGGTCTCTAAGGTGCTACTGGAAGGAATTTATTTTATTTTATTTCCTTTTTCTTGTAATCTGAACCTAGTAGATCTACTCTCTGGAGCAACAGGGGGCACGGAATTGCTCCATCATCTTTGTGGTAGCCCTTCAAATATTTGATTATAGCTATCATATCACTTCTTAATTGTCCCATATCTATGTAAACATGCCAGCTCTTTCAACATTTCCTCATAGAATTGGTCTCCAGGCCCTCCACCCATCTAAGTTGCTCTCTTTTGCAAATGTTCCACTTTGTCAACATCCTTCTAAAATCTGTGGTGCTCAGAACAGGAAACAGTATTCTGAACAGACTTTTAGGCTAGCATGGTGTTTGGGAAGCTTTGTTGTGGGGGTTGTTGCTGCTGCTTCTAATTTTTTGTGATCTGAACCCTATACTTCTTTCTGCATTAGCATTTTTAGTTGACACATTGTACATGTGACTCATGTTTAGCATGTACTCTCCAAAAGGACCCTAAGATTTTTATTTTTTTGCAGGTATAGGTAAAGGTAAAGGGACCCCTGACCATTAGGTCCAGTCGTGTCCGACTCTGGGGTTGTGGCGCTCATCTCGCTTTATTGGCCGAGAGCCGGCGTACAGCTTCCTGGTCATGTGGCCAGCACGACAAAGCCGCTACTGCTATCAAATCAGTTGCCTGTCACCTGTCCTGTTTTTCTGCATCTGATTCTATCTCCCTAAATGCAAAATCTGACATTTATCTCTTAGCAAATACTGACTTAGTTTTTATCCAGTTCTCCGTACTGTCAAGTTCATTATGAATTCCTGTTTTCTACAGTATTTTCTATTCCAGCCAGTCTGGTGCCACCTGAAATTTGATGAACATTGTCTGTCCTCAGATACAACTTTGTGGCACACCACTCATCTCCTCTCTCCAGGTTGGATGTAGCCCCTCAACAGGCTTAAATCCTACCCATGTGGTATTGTCTACTCCACATTTAACAGATCATTAATATATTGGGGGACCTTGCTAAAATCAAGATATACACTGTCCACAACATTTCCTCTATCTATCAGGCTAGTAACTGGCAAAAAAAGAGATAAGATTAGTCTGGAATGACTTATTCTTGAGAAACTCTTTGTGAGCACAGCTTTCCCTCCCCTAAAAGCTCACAGAATGACGATTTACTAATCTGCTGTGGAACCTTTCTAGCTATTGATGTCAAGCTGACTAATCAGTTGTTCCCTGCCTCCTCTATTCCCCTTTTTAAAATATGGGGACATTTGCCTACTTTCAGTTTTGCACCACTTACCTTATTCTCCAAGGTTTTTTGTTTTTTTTTTAAAAAAAATATTGACAGATGCTATTTGATATTACGTCTGAAAGATTCTTTAGTATCCTAGGATGCAGGGCTTCAGTGCTTCCTAGGATACTGCTCTTTTCTTACAACTCAATTCATTTATCATTTGATCTGTTATTGCCAGGTCAAGCACATCTTCCTTGACTGCAACTAAGGGTTCATCCACACTTCCTTTTGTGCCACACTTTCTAGGCACATGTCCAGGATTACCAGGTCCATATCTGAACAGTTTTTTCCCCTCCCCCCACCACTTTCCCTTGGAAAACCTGCATTTTACCACTGAATCAGAGAACAAGGCAATCTGCAGAAAACCTAATTGCTGTTTGCTCCAATTAGGAAAAAAGTGGCAGAATAAATAAATAAAAAAACACTTGGACACAGACCTGGAAATCGTGAATCTATGCTTAGAAATATGGCAGAAAAGGAACTATGGATGAGCCTTAAGGCAAAGTGAAAGTTGAACTGCTCCACCTTCTCTTTGTCACCCACTTTCATTTCTCCATCTTCTCTTTGCAGTGGACCTACCATTTCCTTGTTATTTGCCTTTCTCTGAGCATGACCTGCAAACCATTTATTATTATTATTAAGATCTCATGCTAAGCCCTACATCCAGCTATGAGTTGCAGTCAAAAAGCTTTCAGTAATGACAATCAAACCATATTTGCTTTCCTGCTAAAATGTGAAACCCATTGTATTTATCTCCCATACATTGGTGTAGAGACATCAGAAACCCTGGGCTGTATCACCTCCTTTCTATTGTTTAATTACACGTTAGAATTTACTCTCATTGGCACCCCAGTTTTGCTCATATTCCAATCTCCAGCAGATGATGTCATGCTATCTTCTGGTATTTCATTACCCTCCCATACAGGACTCAGTTTAAAGCCCTCCTTATCAGGAGGTCTCTGCCAAACACATGGGTTTGCATTTAGTGAAGTCATCACATTCGTGGAATGGCTTTTACTCATGCAATGGACCTTCCCCTCCCTCTTCTCCCCCACCCACCCCTGCTGTGTGTTCCTACACCCCTTAAAGCGGTTTTGGGGGCTCCTCTGATCTTCTGGAACAGATTGGAAAATGCTGGGTGGGGGCACACGGGGGGAGTTTCATTGCAGGAGAAAGTATCATAGTTTGTTACTATGTTATATATTTTTGTGTTTTTATATTGTAAATCACTTTGTGATCCTTGAATGGAGGGCAGTATAGAAATATTAACAACAGCAGCAGCAGCAGCAGCAGCAACAACAACAACAACAACAACAACATCTGAAGTTTACCAAAGGAGTCTTATCACACTCTGGAGGTTGTACGGAAAGCCTGTAGGAGGTTGAATGTTTTGCTCAGGATGCCACCAACCCACTGCTTTGACCATAAATGAGAGAGCACTGCAATGGATGAAACTGTGTTCTGTTAAACTTAATGAGAGCACTGCCATTGGTAGATCACACCCATCACCCTTTAGAGCAGGCATGTCCAAAGCCCGCTAGTCAATTTAATCTGGCCCCTGTGGCAGTATATGTCTTGGGGTAAAATCCTAAGAAAAGCTCAACAACTTTGGTTGGCCCTCACGCATGTTCACTTCATCAAATCTGGCCCTCTTTGAAAAAAGTTTGGGCACCCCTGCTTTAGAGGATCCCTACCATATTTGCCCTATGACAGCTTATGATAGAATGTGTTTTACATGTGGACACAATGCTTTAGCATGCTCCATCATGCTAAAAGGAAAGGGTGCTTTTAAAAGGAAGATGAAAGGGAGCTTCTGAAGAACTACAAGGGCTACAGTAAGTGGGGCTGGGGGAAGTACAGGGAAGGCAAACACACATATCAGTGCCAAATGCTATATATACTTTCATCAGAAGCCAGCGAAAGGACAAGGCTATGCAAGCATTTTCTTGACTTTAAGATGAAGGGAAGCAAATGCTTAAAAGTAAAAAGGCTATTATAAGGTGGGGGGGGGAGAGAAGACAAAAGGGGAAAAGATTGCTTAGAAATCAGAAGCAGCATCTTAATATTCCTCAAAAGAGAGGCGGGGAGGGGAACAAGGCTGAGGAAGGGCAAACTTCTTCACTCCACAAAACTTACTCGAAAAAAGACTCGCTTTGGTTACAGCAACTTTGAAGTCCACGCATTAGGGGATTCTTGAAAGCGCTCATTAAAATTACAAACAAGACCCCAAACGAAAACAAAACCAAGCCCACCCCCATCGAAGCCATCATAAAGAGGAGAACAAAAAAGTTGATTTAAAGTAGCTCTTTAGCCAGTCGCCTACTTTGGGGGGGTGGGTGTAACGGCACGCTCACAGAAAGTGAACGTAGGGTGGGGGAGGGAGAGAGGGAGAAGGAGCTGCCCCCCTCCTTCCTCCAGCTCCTTCCTCCACCCCTCTTTTCTTTTTTTCCATGTGTGTGACTTCACTGTCCTTTGATTTGGAAGCCCGCTGATTGGCTGGAAGCAATTCAACACATGCAGCCGGGCAAAAAGCTTTGTCTGAGTTGGAGTGAAGTTCCCCAGATTTTTAGACGGGAGTCAGCAATCGAGGCTGCTTAGTCGGCAGCCGAGCAGGGAAAAGGAAAGAGGATCTCTTCGGGGGAAAAGAGCCCAGCGCCGAGCCAGCGTCAGTTCCTTCCTCCATACGCACTCGGCGGAGAGTAAACTGCAGAGGCAGGAGGAGGAGGAGGAGGAGAACGAAGAGGAATAAAAGCTCTGATGTGCCAACCCTCCTGGACGAGAGCGCAGCAGCACAATCCAGCCGGCTCGCCTCCAGGATGTATAAGGGAGTCCCGCCACCATCTGCATGCATGTAAGCAACTTTTCTGAGCTCGGAGAGGATATCGGAACGGTGCTGGGTTGCAGAAGGACTCTTGCTTCCTTTTTTGGGTACAGTTTTTGGGGGCGTGGGGTGGGGAAGGCAAATGCATGCGGAGACATCGAGCAGAAGTTGAGAGAAGCGCTTTGCGAACTTGTGGGGAAGGAAAGGCTTTCGCGATGCGGAGGCTGAGCGCCGGCAAGACGCACTTGGCCGCCCTGCTCGCCCTGGCGACGGTGGCGGCTTGCTGGGGAGGCGCCGCGGGCAAGACTTTGAAATACCGGATCTACGAGGAGCAGAGGGTGGGCTCGGTCATCGCGCGGCTCTCGGAAGACGTGGCAGACGTTTTGTACCGGCTGCCCAACCCTTCCTCCGTACGCTTCCGAGCCATGCAGAGGGGCAACTCTCCCTTGCTGAAGGTCCGCGAGGATAACGGCGAGATCAGCATCGGCGCCAAGATCGACCGCGAGCAACTGTGCCAGAAGAACTTGAACTGCTCCATCGAGTTCGACGTGATCACGCTGCCCACCGAGCACCTCCAGCTTTTCCACATCGAGGTGGAGGTGCTGGATATTAACGACAACTCGCCGCAGTTCTCCCGAGCGCTCATCCCCCTCGAGATCTCCGAGAGCGCCGCTGTGGGCACCCGGATCCCTCTGGACAGCGCTTTCGACCCGGACGTCGGGGACAATTCCCTGTACACGTACTCGCTGTCGGCCAACGACTTCTTCACCATCGAAGTGCGCACGAGGACCGACGGGGCCAAGTATGCCGAGCTGATCGTAGTGAGTGAGCTGGACCGGGAGCTGAAATCGAGCTACGAGCTCCAGCTGACCGCCTCGGACAACGGGGTGCCTCAGCGCAGTGGGTCTTCCATCCTGAAGATCAGCATTTCCGATTCCAATGACAACAGTCCCGTTTTCGAGCAGCAGACCTACATCATCCAGCTGTTGGAGAACTCCCGAGTTGGGACTTTGCTCATCGACCTCAACGCGACTGATCCGGATGAGGGGGCGAATGGGAAAGTTGTCTATTCTTTCAGTAGCCACGTGTCTTCCAAGATCATCGAGACTTTTAAGATGGACTCTGAGAGGGGGCAGCTGACCCTTCTCAAGCCAGTGGACTATGAAACCACCAAATCCTATGAAATTGATGCCCAGGCTCAAGATCTGGGTCCCAATTCTATCCCAGCTCACTGCAAGATTATCATCAAGGTTGTGGACGTGAACGACAACAAGCCAGATATCAATTTAAACCTGATGTCTCCTGGGAAGGAGGAAATTGCTTACATTTCTGAGAAGGCTTCGGTAGAGACATTTGTGGCCCTGGTGAGAGTGCAAGACAAAGATTCTGGGTTGAATGGAGAGGTGGTGTGCAAGCTCCATGGGCATGGTCACTTTAAACTCCAAAAGACCTATGAAAACAACTATTTCATCTTAACAAATACAACTCTGGATCGAGAAAAGCGATCTGAATACAGCTTGACTGTCATAGCAGAAGACAGGGGGACCCCAAGTCTCTCCACAGTGAAGCACTTTACTGTCCAGATCATTGATGAAAATGACAACCCACCTCAGTTCCAGACCAACAGATATGAAATTGTAATTCTGGAAAATAACTCTCCAGGTGCATATATCACCTCTGTTACAGCCACAGATCCAGATCTAGGAGATAATGGGCAGGTGACATACACTATCTTGGAGAGTTTTATTTTAGGAAGCTCCATAACTACCTATGTGACCATTGATCCTTCCAATGGAGCCATCTATGCACTTAGAACTTTTGATCATGAAGAAGTAAACCAAATTGCCTTTGTGGTTCAGGCTAGAGATGGAGGGAGCCAGCAACTTGCTAGCAATACAACAGTTGTGCTCACTATCATTGATGAAAATGACAACGCCCCTTGGATTATAGAGCCAGTACTGCACAACAATACAGCAAAGATTTCAATCCCCAAAGAAGCTGAAATCAACTACCCTGTCACTAGGATAAGAGCCATAGACAAAGACTCAGGGATGAACTCAGAACTCAGCTGTTCATTAGCAAGTAGTAGTGAAGACCACCTCTTCATAATGGACCCACAGACATGTGACATCTATCTCAATGCTAGCATTGAATCTGCCAAATCAACAGAATGGGAACTTTCAGTGGTGGTTCAGGACAAAGGAAGTCCTCAGCTCAGTACCAAAGCACTTCTGAAATGCAGTGTTGTTAAATATGTTTATCTGCCTTCAGCTACAGAAGCTACGTACATTAGCCAACCTTCTCTAGATGTTTCCATGATCACAATTATATCCTTAGGGGCAATATGTGCTGTTTTGCTAGTTATCATGGTTGTCTTTGCTACAAGGTGCAATCGTGAGAAAAAGGACACCAGATCCTATAACTGTCGCGTAGCAGAGTCCACATACCAGCATCACCCCAAAAGGCCATCAAGACAGATCCACAAAGGGGACATTACACTAGTGCCTACTGTTAATGGTACTTTGCCAATCAGGTCACACCATAAAGCTTCACCTTCATCATCTCCAACACTAGAAAGAGGGCAGATGAGCAGTCGCCAAAGCCACCACAGTCACCAGTCTCTAAACAGTCTGGTGACCATCTCATCAAATCACGTACCTGAGAATTTCTCCCTTGAGCTCACTCATGCTACACCTGCTGTTGAGGTAAGCTCACTTACTGTGCTGCATGGACCAGTAATCACTCACAAATGCAAGCAGGCACTCCTATGGCCATTTAATAGATTCATTAATTCAGAATGCAGTTGCAACCAGTGTGCCAACTGTCATGTATGATAAACTGCACACACTTGTATTCTCAATCTCTTTCTGTTTGGACTGGGAAGCCATGATTGCCAGCAGCTTCCCAGTAATAGTACATCTTTGCACACAGTGCATGATTTTGAAATTGATTGTTACACTGCATTTGTTTCTGTGTTGGAAATATGCAATGTGTAAAATGGCCCTGTGTGTGTTTGAGTTTGTTTCTCTCTATGTGTGTGACTTTATGTGAATCGTGAAAGGCTACACAGCCCCTTGCTACACTGCAATGCCAAATAAACATTAAAACAGAGATACTCTTAATGGCATTATTATTGTTGTTAATCAAGGTTTCAAGCTTTATTTGGAACATTTCCCGCAAATGCTTCTAATAAAGTATGCTAAACTTGCATGTTCTTTGCCTCTCTATTTGAACACATTCCATAGTGTATTTACATATACAAATGATACAAAACAATGAGGGCATGTATTACCAATAGTGCTGCAATTCTAACTACAGCTGCTTTAACAGCTTGTGTCAACTGTGCATGCAAATCTGTTAATGAATATGTTTTAAGGCCCTGAGCCATAGCTCAAAACACTTGGATGTAAGCTGATTTTCTAGGCCCACTAACTTCAATGGAGCTAAATCCATTCACATCCAAATACTTTAGCTTGACTAGACTGAAGATCAGGTCTTTAATTATTTGGCATCGTCAGGCTAATAAAAGCAGGACTAAATTGTATTGGTAAAGTGCCATTAGATATTTCTAATTGTCTTCTACTTTGGCTGTATTGTCTTATGTCTTTGCAACATGAAGAGGTTCTAAATGATTATTTTTAAACAGCTGAAGTTTTTTAAATACATGTTTTCTCTTAGGGAGATATTTGGGCATTATTTTTCAGGAATCAGTCTTTTGTGTCTTTCTTTACAGGTCTCTCAACTTCTCTCAATGCTTCATCAAGGCCAGTATCAGCCAAGGCCAAGTTTTAGAGGCAACAAATATTCCAGAAGCTACAGGTGAGGGTTTTACTCAGATCAATGTTGAAAGCAGTTTTACCTGAGGAGAGTGCCCAGCACATAAGCCAATAGAGCATAACTCAATCCACATGTCACTTCTGTTTTATCACAGGTACGCCCTTCAAGATATGGATAAGTTCAGCTTGAAAGACAGCGGCCGTGGTGACAGTGAAGCAGGAGACAGCGATTATGATTTGGGGAGAGATTCTCCAATTGACAGACTTCTTGGAGAAGGATTCAGTGACCTTTTCCTTACAGATGGGAGAATTCCTGCAGGTAAGAATGCAGTGAAAGTTGAACAGTTTATTTACAGTGCTCCCTGCCAGTCACACGGAGACAAGTTCACAATGACGAAAAACAACCGCTTTAACTTTCATGCTTTAAAATAAATCTGTTTCCTTCTCTACATAGGGATACCTATAGCCCAATTCATGCTCAAGTGCAGCATGGCACCTCGTAAACCCAAAGTGCTGCACACTTGTCCAAGTTCAATGACCACAAACACCACAACTGGTATCACTTGCAGTCCGATGAGTTGGCTCAAAGTGGGTAGCTCTTGCCTTTTATAATGGGTGGAGCCAATTTCATGGCTGCATTAAAAAACAGAATGAATGACAATTTGATATCTATTTTTGAGGATGGAGATATTCAATGCATGGGTGCTACAGATTTTGTGTTCAAAATGCCTTTAGAGAAATATATTCAAAAGGAAAGGCTATATGAGACCTAGTTCTCTGAAAAAAAGTAGGAAAGCACATTTTTAGGGAAATATGTATGCAGTTACCACAGTTGTTAGAATGGCGATTGGTGCTCCAGCCTGCCATTTGTAAACTCACACTGGGTGCCTGTTACTGAATTTTTATTGTTATGTGCCATAGTGGATTGGCATAGTGGGGTGGCATAGCCCACTTGACCTCTGGTCAATCACATCAAAGTCAGCATGGTGCAAACACACTAATGGAGACAAACTGGTACTCTCACTGTGCATTTGCACCACACGAACCTCATCACTGACTTACCCCTCTACTTCCCATTAAGTAGCAGCTGCCCTGCCCTACCATGCCATCCACAACTGGCTATGTGCAGTGATCTAAAATCCTTAAACCTTACTAGGGGACCCTTCTATCCTTTTACTCCCAACATTAATTCCAAATAGTCTACCATGTTGCAACCTAATGAACAGGGATGGGGAATCTGTAGCCTTCCAGATGTTTGACTGCAACCACCATCATTCCTGATGATTGGTCACACTAGCTAAGGCTGATGGGAGTTGTAGTCTTATAGGGAAATTATATGCATGTGTCTTCTTTCTTATTTGGCTATCACTCATAGCCGAGTAAGATTGTCTTCCATGAATATGGTTTTAACGGTGTGTCCATAAATGGAGGCCAATTATGGATCCACAGTGGGGACATAGGTTTCCCGACGGGAGTTGATCACAGTGAGGATTTGCCAAACGTGCCTTTCTCTTAGCTCATTTCTCCATTTTGTCCTGAGTTCGTTCTTCTTCAAAGTCCATAATGCCTTTGGTAGAGGTATGCATGAGTACATAGAAGCAGATCCCATTGCCAAGGCTGGAATCATATACATACTTACTTATCTTCTGAGTAATCATGCATAGCCTTTTGCTACATGGGAAGTAAGACCTTAAGTCAATGTGCATAGGGATGCAACATAATGATACAAGATTGGGTATCCTTGAGCTGCATTAGTATGGGAGGAACAATAGTTCTATGTATTTTCAGCTTGAAAAAGGGATCTGGTATGGGGGAAGACCACTGCCTCAGACTCTGGGGAGCTATTCCTGGTCAGTGTAGATAGTACTGTACTAGATGAATGGGTAGTTCATAAGAAGTTGTCTCCTAACAGATCAACCAATCTCCATGGGCCAATACATCTTTACCCTTCTAAATACAATGTCACAGAACAACTTTTCTTGAGCTGTTTGATTCTGTAGTGGTAAATGAGAGCCAAAGTATACTCATTATTCATTGGGTTCTTCAGATGTTAAACAATGGAGAGTATCAATTAACAGAAATAATTTTCTAAACATTAAACATCTGCTATTAAGTCATTCTAAAATAACTAACACAAATTTAGACCATCAGACTCATAGGAGTTTCCCAACCTTCTATAGATATGTGCATTATGTGGATATAGCAGCAGATTATTATTTTTTGCAGAAAAATGTCCACCAGTTATGAACACACCAAACATTAGGTGATATCCAATTATAGTCATGCTAAGAAAATGCCCATTTAAATTAAGGAGTTCAAGTTAGTCCATTGATGACTGTTGTCAGGATAGCCATGTATATAATTGTTGATACCATGTAGAGGCAGGAGGAGTTGTACAATTTGTATTGGGCTTTCTGCCAAGCAAAATGTCCACAAACATACCTCAGAGAACCATTTTCAACAATTGGATGGAATCTGTGTACGGTAATCTTAGGCCTGTAAATCTTTACTCAGTTACCAAACCTGTCTATGTTTTGAGCATTTCAGTTCTCTAAACATACAGGCTTTTTGCAGCTTACCAATACACCAATAGTAATTTGACCATAGCCATCTCAACTTCTTCCAAGAACCGATATAAGGAAGCACAAAGCTAAATGATTATAAATATATTTAAGTGCAAAGAATACAATTGCATGTGTAAAATTTAATCACATACATGGAACTTGGGATGGGTTTGAAGGTATATAGGCTACATTTATTTAGCTACCTTTATTAAGTTGATTAAAATGGGAAGAAACTTAAGTCAGTCTGTGAAATTCACTGTCACTAGAATATAGTGACTCAGAAAGTTGATGTTACAATGCTCATTCACATATTAATCATTTTGTCAAGTCTTCTAATTCTGCTTGCTTTTTTTTTTGCAAATCCATATGCTGTTTCATAGCATAACATCCAAAGCAATTTACAACAAAAATGGGGTGGGAATCCACAGGGTAAAATATCCTCCAGTGTTTGGAGGAATTGGAGCAGGCAATGGGGGCACAATGGAGGACAGAGGGTCAATAGCATATCCCCATTACAATCACTTACATGAGGCTTTAAATACCTGGATGGTTATGTTAAAGTGTTGTGGAAGAGGATTGAACACACAATTCTGTACTCAGATGTAAGCCCTACTTAGTTTAATAGGAATTCTTTCCATATAAGTGTTTATAGGAGGGATGGAGAACTTCTGGTCATTCAGTTCTTGTTGGGTTATAGCTCATCTCTGGCCATGCGGGTTCCTCATCCCTAAAGTCATAGCCTAAATGTCTTCTGTTCAAACCACTACCACTACATTATGAATAAGCATGTCCCAGAAAGTTTCAAAGTTAAAAGTGACACTGTGACTAGTGCCTGGCAACTTAATGAATATTAACTTCTTGTTTTCATTTTACTGACAGCAATGAGACTATGCACAGAAGAATGCAGAGTCCTGGGACATTCTGACCAGTGCTGGATGCCACCTCTGCCTTCTCCATCCTCTGATTACAGAAGTAATATGTTTATTCCTGGGGAGGAATTTCAGCCACAGCAAACTCAACCGCCACAACAGCAGGTACTGGAAGAGGATGCTCAAGCCGTTGAGACGACCGAAAAGAAAAAGAGCTTTTCAACTTTTGGCAAAGAAAGTCAGAGCGAGGAAGAAGCAGGTGACATGTGCACCTCATCCCTGCTGTCAGAAATGAACAGTGTTTTCCAGCGCCTTTTGCCTCCTTCATTAGATGCCTACACGGAATGCAACGAAATGGATCCCTCCAGCTCGCTAGAGCGCAGGAAAGGACATTTGCCTGCCAAGACTGTAAGCTATCCACAAGGGGTGGCAGCTTGGGCAGCCAGCACACACTTCCAAAACCCTGCAAACAACACTGGGCTTCCTTTGGGGACTCACTCAGGGGCCCAGCCATCTTCTAAATGGCTGCCAGCCATGGAGGAAATCCCAGAGAATTATGAAGAAGATGACTTTGACAATGTGCTTAACCACCTCAGTGACGGTAAACACGAACTAATGGATGCTAGCGAGCTGGTGGCAGAAATTAACAAGCTGCTACAAGATGTCCGACAGAACTAGAGAGTTTTGTTTCATAGCATATTAATTTTCCATATTTATGGAAAACAGAGATGGGAACCCAGAATGAAAAGAACTGGCATTGCCAATTAGTTACATTTATCATAAATGTGTCTGTGTATGTTGAATATTAAAATACTGTATTTTCATATGTACACAATGCAAGTGTGATTATCTTTAACTGTATTTTAAAAATACATTTGTACCTTATATTTATGTGTAATTTAACAAATAAATTTTATTTTTGTACTCCCATGGCAAGCATGTTTTCCTACATATATGCACCTGGCACTGTTTGTGTCTGACATTCATTATTCTAACCACAAGAGTGTATAAAAACTAAGGGATGTCATTTTCCATGGGTTTCGCCCCCCCACCCCCACCCCCACCCCCACAATCAACTGTTATGGTACAAAAATCAAATCAAGTGAAACCTTATCCAAATGTTAGTTTCAATAACTGATCTAACATCTTGTTACAATGTTTCATTCTTATAATAAAGAGTTATCACCTCCCTTGAAGCCTAGAAGTTCTTTTATTTTCAGGCTGGGACAAATCCATTCTCCCACAAAGTTAAGGGGCGGGGGGGGGGGGTGATACGAAGAACAGCTGGGGCCTAATTCCCAAATGGGCCAATAACCCCAAGAACACATTGCATATTATTATTATTTTTCATATTCATGTGGAGCACAACTTTCAAAATATCTCTTGAAGACCCTTTGCAGAGGATTCAGATTGTAATAGGTCAGCTGAACCCTGTTGATAAATTGTAGAAATGCCTTTTCATGTATTGAGCCTATTTCTCCTTTCACACAACCCATGTCATGTCACCCGTTTTTAAAATAAAAGCCATGTTATTGTTTGCTCAGTCTTTTAAACATATGCTATACATTACAGGTGATGATGTTTTATAGATGCAAATAGCATACCGGTACATCTTTTGATCAAACTGAGGCAAAAATGGAAGCCTAGGATAAAAAGCCAATTTAAACCTGGCAATGATATTCCACTCATATGTATAGGGCAGCCATGTGTCCTGTTTTACAGAGGATAGTGCTCTGTTTGCAGATGTGCTCTATTTGAAAGACTGTCTGGTCTGAATCACACAAGGGGCAAGGAGCCCTGAAGTTGCCCATCAGGAGTTAGCATCTGAACAGCAGGCTGAGAAGGGGCACCTGGTCAGTCTTCCCTGCTATTGTGAGATGCATTGCATTTCTATTTAGATTACTGTAATTATTTCAACGTTTGCATCTGTAAATTTACATTAGCATATGAGAATTTCAATGCCTTTCTTTTTTGGTGATGCGTCTTCACTTTTTCAAAGATGTATGTATCACTATTAATGGTATATTTCTGAGTGAATAAGGGTGACTATTTTAATTACCTAACTCTCTGAGAGTGCCTATTGAATATGGATAGTTTTTTCTCTTTCACACACACACAAAAGTTTGGTCTAGCCTGTTGAGTAGAATTTCTGCCTAATTCTGAACCCTGAACATGTTTTATGTTTAGAAGACATCTTTAGAAGACATCTGAAGGCAGCCCTGTTTAGGGAGGCTTTTAATGTTTTATAGATTATTGTATTTTAATGCTCTGTTGGAAGCCGCCCAGAGTGGCTGGGGAAACCCAGCCAGATGGGCGGGGTATAAATAATAAATTATTATTATTATTATTATTATTATTATTATTAATTATTATTATGTTTTACTTATGAGTCTGGGTGTTATGAAGCTTAATAGTTATATATAGGAACACAAGCGGTCTCTTTTTCCCACTTAAGAACCATTCGGCTGCATCGTCTAAAGCAAACTGTTGCCAAAGTGTTCTAACTAAGCTGGTTAAATTGAACAGAATGTAAGTCCAAATGGGAAGTCAGTATTACGACCAAGAGCAAAACAGGGAATCATCAACAAAAGAAATTATTTGACAATCAGCAGTCTTCCAATTCTTAGGAAGCATGCTGTTTTTGTTTCTTCAGCCTGCAATCTGCTGTGTGGTGCTGAGTTATACAGTGGAATCCAGGGTGCCAGACTTTGATATTCTTATCCTTGTGCAATGCGGCCTTACTCTTAATACCAGACTCAGTGAAACCAATGATGTGCTTCTCAGCAGAACCAGGTATGTAAGAATTCATCCTCTGCAAAGAGATGATAGGGGGGAAATATCAAGACCAAAAAAGGTTTTTCATTTGGGGCTTTAAAGCAATTTTCTAAACCCAGTATCAGTGTAGAGATAAGCACATGAATGCTGCTGAGTTGTAGGAGGCAAAGGATAACCAAACCCTTATTGGGAGCTAAATGGGATTGGAAGAGTTTTCCAGCCACCAAAAGGGGATGTGAAAAACATTTCCGCAAATTATATAGGTGGCAGGAGGCTCAGTACGGTATGAGATTCAGGAGTTGCGGTTGTGACTGAGCAAATTACACGTGAATGAATTTCAATATATATTTAAATAACTTGTAAACAGCTCTTGTGAGGTAGGCAAGGAATAATCAAGTGAGAGAGGAAATGGCAGCATTTTTCATACACGTACTTCCCTGTATTTAAACACAGTAAAGGAGCCATAATCTCTCTGCATACTACATATAGGTAGGTAGGTAGGTAGGTAGGTAAAGAAAACATCTGGAAGTTCAAGCAGGAAAAGAGCAATGACAGCAACTTAAGTATTCTCAGATGACACAGGGCTGGCCCTATCAAAGTGAGGTAATTGCCTTGGGTAGTAGCCACTGATATCAGGCCCATGGCTTCTCCTCCTAATCTCTGGGTCCATTCTTCTTTGCTGAAGGACAGTGTCATATCCCCAGTACCAAAGTAAGATTATTTTTACTAGGTTTTTTTTTTAATTATTTATTAAATTTGTATACCACCTTTCATCTGTAGATCTCAGAGCAGTTCACACCAACTACCAATCCAGTTGGCTTCTGTACATGAAATAAGGAGGGGTTGCCATCTTGTAGTGCGTCTCAGGCAGCAAAATATATTGGGACTGCCTTGAGGCAATATCAGACTAACCCTTGAAGCTTGTCTTATGTGGAGGCCAAAAAGATTTTTTTACAGCCTTCAAACTCTAGAATGCTGCTGCTGCTGTTGTTTATCTGAAGCAGTTTCGGAGGGGGGTAGTAACTTCAGAAAATGTTAGCCTTCAGGGCCGAGCAAGATATCATTCCTAAATCTATCTTTGCATTTGATATGTACCTTGCCCCATGCAAATAGTAGTCGTGGGTGGGTGGGTGGGTGCATGAGGGTGTGTGGGTGTGTATGTTAAGCCCTGTCTTTTGCAAACCTGATAAGTATCAGTTTCCCTGCTTGTGTTGCTCTTTCCATTAAAAACGAAAACAAATGCATGTTAAAATCAAAGGCATTACATATTTGACATCTCAATAGCCACTGTGAGAACAGGATGCTGGACCAAATAGATCTTTGACCTGGCTCCGCAGGGCTCCTCTTAAGTTCACACGTAGCTTGACCCTTATTTTACTCACTGTTTCTTTGGTGGTTCCTCTTTTCCAATCTTTCTCTAGGAAAAAGGAAGCCACAAAAGCATTCCTTGTGGCCATTGACTTTGTTATACAGCATGACAAGTCCAGCAGTTATCAACCCACCTACTTTTGGAAAAACCACACGATGCTGCCTTTGACATTAGTGTTTAATCCCATTTTGTTCTTTAAGAAGTTACTCAATGTGCACATGGAACCAGTAGGCTGAGTGGGGATTTGGAAGTTTCTGAGGTTCAAACACATGTGGTGCCATTCTCTCACAGGGAGCCTTCTCCAAGCAAGCAATGTGGGAATTGTCATTTCTTTACTGAGAAAAGCAGAATTCTCTAGGCTAAGTTGCAGCAACTTTTATGCTGGTATATGCCTTGAGTATAACAATGTATCCATACCCAAAAAATTCAAGTAGGCTTAAATACTTTGCACTGGTAGAAGTGATGAATTACTTACCATCTTGACCAACTGCCCTCAAGTAGTGTCACTGAAGTGAAGTCTAAACTTATTTGTGAAGCCTGCGATGGGTGCTCCCCCTTCCCCAGAAGAGAAAATACTACAAATGCCTTCAGACCTTAAAAACTGTATTAGATAAATATACTTTTCACAGTCCACAGGGGATTTAACAACCTGCTTGAAATTTAAAATCCTTAAATCAGCTTGTGCCTGCCGGCCATTTTGTATGGATAGTCTCAACTAGTTAAAAGTCATTGTTATGAAAAGAATCTCTGTGGTGGGGGGGGGGAAGGGGCAAAATTCCCCAGAACTGTCAGGTACACAGGTGACCACAATAAATATTCTGCCGCTAGCAGCAATTGTAGCATGTGGCACTCTTGGGGGTATTAGGAGGAAAAAGGGTCATAACTAAGTGGTAGAGAGTCTCCAAGTAAGGTTGGGAAAACTCCATGCCTGAACCCTGGCAAGCCCTTGCCAGTCAGAATTCATAACCCATTTACTCTCAGCAGCCAGAAACATCATTACCAGACACTGGAAAGACCTGTCAGGAGTAAGCATGGACCAATGGTACCAAGTAGTATGGGAAACAGCCCTACTAGAAAAACTAACCAGTAAGCTAAAACTGACACGGGGACAAACACACAGCCCAACAAGACAATGACAGAAATCTACCAACAGCATACAAATCAATATGGCTAACCTGACCAAAAACACGCACCCACCCCACTCACACAGGAAACCAAAGACCACCACAGCCAACCACAAATCAACAATCACACCCTACGCCAACCCCGACCTCTCTCACCACCAAAGGAGCACAAGCGAACAACAGAGAACCTGCACAAACGACGCTGACACCAAACCCTACATATACTAAGGAAAGTAGAAATACCACCACCCCAACCTACCCATCTCCCCATCCCGCCCACCTCTCTCCCCCTTTTCTTCCTAATGTCTCAAAAAACGAAACTGCTGTATTAAAATGTTACATGGAAAGAACACGAAAGAGACATTGCATATACCTTTGTAAATCAAGAAAATCCTTAATATTTTTTTTAAAAAAAGAATAGACAATATGGAGTTAGACAGACCAGTGGTCTGAATTAGTATAAAACTATTTCCTAGCATCCTGCCAGATAATGTGGCTAGCTACTCAGTTTGTAAGCTCTGCATAATGTTTGCCACAGAAACAGAGAGGTATCTTTAAGTGTAAAACTGCACTGACTTGAAGCAGTTATGGCAGGAATCTCTCTCTCTCTCTCTCTCTCTCTCTCTCTCTCTCTCTCTCTCTCACACACACACACACACACACACACACACCCCCCATATCCTAGACTTTTCTGGGAATTGCAGAGGATGTGGTATTGCTAAAATTAAACCTTTCTCTGCCAGGTATGAAATGTAATCTCCAGGAAAAGAATGGATTTATTGGGCGGCTGCTCATGAGCTGACATGGGATGTGGATGAACCAATGAAAACAAGTGGTTGTAAGAGTGACCCCCATCTACTGTAGTTACAGACATGCAATGGTTCAGATTCCAATGTTTATTGGGTGAGCTATGCTGGCAAGCATCCTATCATAACTTATTAACATGGTTGGTCCAATATCCCCTAAACAGTGTTTTAAAATCACAGAGTCATACCCCTGTACTGGTATAATTCTGGTCCTGGGTGAACACAAATGTGATGGTGTCGGGTAGGAAGGCTTTTACACAGCTTAGGCTAGTGCAGCAGATCTGGCTATACCTTGAGAAGGTGGACCTGGCCATGATCCCAAAGGCTTAGCTACATTAATGTTGGATTACTGTAACACTTTTTGTGGGTCTCCCTTTGAAAGGTATTCCAGGAAATGCAGAGGTTTGAGTTTTGAGCACAGCCAATTTGTCATATCCTGTGACACCTATATTATACAAATTGTACTGGTTTCTGGCCCATTTCCAGTGCAGCTCAGACTGATGGCTATGAATTTTAAAGGTCTAAATGCTTTGGGTCCAGGATCTATCAGTATCTTCCACTGACAGCCTGAGCAGGTGGGCAGGATTGTGTTGTAGAGGAGAGTCTTTCCATACTCATCCGTTGGTAAAGGTCTTGCTACACATCCCACCCCCGCCAGGGATGTAGATGGTGAGTACCCAGGAGATACACACCTTTGTCATGTTGCTCAGACTGTGGAGCGCCTTATCCCAGGAACTGCAGCAGACACTTTTTTCAATGTAAATTACCAACTTAAAAAGTTTTATATTTGTGTGCCTATGGCATGACTGATTATGGAATATTTATTTCCCTCTTGGTTTCTATAAACTGTTTTATGTGCTGCTCCTTCTTGGGGAATTTTGAGCACTGTAATATTTTTAAATGTTTTTGCTGTTAGCTGAAAAGAACATATTGCTTTTGGACTAAGAGCATGGATAAAAATACTATTTAATAATTAACTAATTATCACTATTTTTTCTAATCCAATAATTTCTCTTTCTGTTGGCAACAATAGGAAATTGCTGCTTTTATTTATCCATCCATCTGTCTATTACACTTTTCTACTAAAGTTTCCACAGACTTTTAAAAGTCAAACCAAGCCAACCATGGAATTTATACTAAAACAGAAAAGCAGGTTATTTAAAAGCAAGAGAACTGTGTAAGAAAGCAGCCTTAAGAGAGGCAGTATTGTACAGTGGTTTGTGTTGGACTGGGACCTCGGAAAGCAGGGTTCAAATCCCCACTCAGCCATGAAAGTTCTAGGGTTACCATATTTTGAGCAGCAAAAAATAGCACACATTTGTCGACGTCTACTTTTATGTATGGATCGCTATGACTACTCTACCCATGATACAGAGGACATGTCTTGGAAAAAGAGGACATATGGCAACCCATCATGATGAAACTCACTGGGTGACCTTGAGCCAGTCACTGCCTCTCAGTCTAATCTATGTCACAAGCTTGTTGTGAGGATAAAACATATGACACTTTGAGCACTTTGCAGAATAGATGGAACACACACACACACACACACACACACACACACACACACACACACACACTTAAAAGTCATGATTTGGTACTGATGTTCTGGCAACTCACACATAGGATCATTGCACAGATCTCTGTGCGACCACATAAGTGCTATCAGTTATGGTGTAACAGCTAACATGGCTATAGAGCTGAGACTGAAGTACAGGTTAGGCTTTGCATCTGTGGGATGAGAAGTTGACCCTGTTAAAAGTCTGAAAAACACATACCGGTACATGGAGATTTTCCTGGAATTTCAAAGGTGGAATTGATGTCCAATGGGATCACAACTTTGGGTCTGTCTAAAAAAAGCTGAGCCATTTCTGGGTTTCCTTAAAAAAGGTGAACAATTTTGGGGTGTCCTGGTTTTCACTTTTTGAAATACGGCAACCTTAAATGATGTATAACATGACATGCACATAATCATATGCATATATGTATTCGTTCATCACACATGATGGTGTACATATGGTGGACTTTCCCCCTACATTCTTATGTCCATATAAGAAAACCTTTGTGTGTGAAGCGACCCATAATTTCACATTTCACTGCTTCCATGGCACGGAACGAACAAATCATGAGCAACGTTAGTACTTTGGGGTATAAACAGAGAGACAGATAGACAGGGAAGGAATTCATGCATAAATCTGGTCGTGTGTTGCTTGAGGGGCTGTATAAAAACAGTATGCGGATGAAACCCAAAAAGACAGAGATAATCACGTACAGTTCCTATAACTTTATTTGTTCCATCTACCTCTCTACCCTGGAATATTTCTTCCCTGACCTTTGTGATAAAATGCAATATTTGAAAGCCAAGCTTTAAACTGTCTTTACACACAAAAAAGGATGAAAAGATATTAAAAATCAGTAAATTCTAATTAATATCCTTTGATTTAAAACGGTGTGCTTTCCTGAACTATAGAAATTGAAGTTCCCTGCAGGCATACTTATTATTTCCACAGCGTGTATCTTTCAAAAGAAAATAAAAAGAGATAACTCTTCATTTCATTATGAATATGATCCTGAGCTCTCTTTGTGCCTGGGATCAACTCAGCAAGGACAACATTAGAAAGGTAGAATGCAAGATCTGCATGTAATACATTATAATAAGGGGACCACTATGGATACCTAGTGTTGTGCAAAAACCTGTCCTTCAATCTTTCTAAAGTTTTATTTTGTTCTGAAAGAGGCTTCCATTTTTCTGCCTTGTTCTCAAGGCATTTTAGAATTTATTTAGAATTTCAGCAAGTGTGGGCTTTTGAGCTTACAGTACTTTATCATTGCAATGTGCCCACAGGTGATGTATTTTCCCCACCAATACACATTTCTGCTGCAGTCTGCAGCCTCCTTGGCTGCCCATGGTTCTTGACTGGGCACCTGAGGAGGCTGCCAAGTATAGACCAGTGTTGAGAAAATTTGTATAATGATAGAAAAGACACTCAGAAACAACCCTCGTTCACTCACCACAAAAGTGAGCATGACAAAAACTGAATTTTTCTCTCTCTTTTGGCAATTTTTGAATGTAATTTCTTTACTCACTAATTGATGCTATGCTATGCCCAAGAGCTCTCTAATATGCAAACTCTACCCCCTGAGTGTTCTGTTGGGGACCTGTATCCCTCAGGGCATGGCCCTAAGTGGGTGAGTGGGCTGGGCAAAATACTGACATGAAACTGGCTCTGAAAATGTATGGCAAATGAATGGGGTTAGAGGACAGCCCCTTTAGGCGTTTGCATTTACAGCAACCTGAAGATAAACAGCAGCATTCTTTCAGTCCACTCATCAGTGTGTTCCACTCATTTTATTAGTAAACCATTCAGTGTTAATTGCTTCTTTATCATGCATGTGCCTATTCTGGCAAGCACAGACTATATTTGCGCAAGGCACTGAACCAAACATGACCAGCATTGTCTCTCAAAGAAGCTTGGCAAACAACTGGGAACACACCATTTTGGTAAACTCTTCACAGAGGAATCTGTTTGAATTCAGGGTATCATCCTCCAGACTGTTGACTGCCTGGTTGGAAGCCAAAATTTGTAGGCAGAACTCCTCAGACTGGCAGGAGGAGGGGGAATGACTGCTAACCCAGGAAATCTTTCCATTTCTGTGGCTGAATTTCAGGAAAGAATGATGTCTGAACTCTTTCTCTTTTCCCACTTCTCCCTCAATGTGTAATCACATTCCATTTCTTTTATCAACCCCAAACATAGGTGCCAACTCCCTGTGGCCCTGGGTGGTCCAAGCACCCACAAAATTCCCCATGAAGGGGCCAGGCACCCACAGATATTTGTGCCAGGGCCATGGATGCTGTATGGCACCCACAGCCCCAAGAACCCACAGCCGTGGGGCCAAGCTGGCATTCCTGACCCCAAACCCTTTGGAGCTCACAACCAGATGAAAAGAAGGCAAACTGCTTCTGCACAGAGCCCATCTCACATCTCCAAAAAGAATGGGCTCTCAGATGTATTTTCACTGACTACATTGTCCTCATAATGCTAAATACACAACTGAATACAGACCATTATTATTATCTCTCCACAGGTAAAGTCTGCCAGACTTAGGAATGAAAGCAGATTCTGTCAGTTTTGAATCTGGAGGCTCCAGTGGCATTGTATATCTCCCCTGTGAAACCTGGTCAAACACAAGCATCTGTGCCAGAACTAAATGCAGCCTGACGTGGTTCTCAGAAGCAGTACAAGCAAGTACCAGTGGGAGGCAAACACAAACAAATCTGAGTGTAGGAGGATCTGTTTGATGGGTCACGTTGGGTTCAAATCTGCAATGGAAGAGGAATGTCACCCTGGTGAACTGCTTATGAGAATATTGTTCCACTATCATTTCTCTCTAGAGAATGTGTGTGCAATATGTGGTGTGGGCTTCCCCCCCCAGAGATGCTTGCTGTGCATGGATTAGATTGCATTAAATAAGAAATGATAGGCATTGTTGAGGCAACTTGGAGCCAGAGAGGTTCCAACTTGGGAAAACAGATACAGAACAGATTCTGCAAACCTCTCTCATGTGTAGAGAAACGTGAAATGTTCCAAACCAGAGTGTAGCCTCTGCATCGTGGAATGATAGATAAAGTAGACCACCTTCCAGATGTTTAAGATCTGCGGTGCTAAATAAATATTTGTATACTGCATGCTCATTGGCAGAGTATGCAGAGGAAACTACAGCAAATGATGAAAGGGTGTGGCATCTTCAAGTGAGCTAGATAGTATCTTGTCATCTAAGGCTTAGGATTTATATCCAGGTGGAGAAGAAGACAGATGAGCAAATGCCAATTGAATTAGGACATGGTTATAGCATGTGTTGGCAACTGACTAGCAGGAAGGGGGGGGGCAAACATACCCAGAATTATTTTTAAAATCCATTATTCTATCACTCAATCTCTCTTGATAGGAATCCTACCCTTCTTTGGTTCCTATCCATTATAACTTTTGTGTCCATGTCCCATCTAGTCACTCTTTCACAAATAAAATTATAGATCATTCTTTTTATTACAAACTGTTTGATTCCAAATTACAGGCAGTAAAGCAATTTACAATGTTCCTGGGGAATTCAAGCACATGCAGAAGAGTTTTTAGCAGGCAACAGTAGGAAGAAGCATACACAAAGACATTCCTTTCTACTATACTTGATCTTAAGCCATGCACACATTACTGCTTACTCTGGTTCCAGTGTGCTCCCACCACTGATGTTTGAAGCCATGTACACATGGCATTACCCACAACCCATATCTATCCTACACTTTCTTGAGATGCTGTTTGATGCACTTCCCCTTAAACCAGATTCCATCTGATTTGAAAACATAAACCACATTCATTTTGCAGTTAAACTGAGGTGTGTACATTTGAGGCAGCTTTTGCACAAAAGCAGATGACAGCGCATATGACAGCTTCATGAATAGGAGTTTTCAGGCTTAACATCGTGTAAATACCTCCCTGTCCCCTCTGGTGTGTACAGCAATGTACAAATGCAGCTTGAAACACAGTGGGGGGTGGGGGAATGACCTTGCTGTGTTCTAAAATGCTGATATGTACATAGCCTTAGCCAAAAGGCTGAGAATTACAGATACCCCCTATCATAATCAGCCCTGAAACAGTCAAAGGATAAATTCTTATACAGTGGTACCTCGGTTTAAGAACAGCCCGGTTTAAGAACAATTCGGTTTATGAACTCCGCAAAACTGGAAGTAGTGTCCCGGTTTGCGAACTTTACCTCGGTCTACAAACGGAAACTGAATGGTGGAAGGGCACCGGTGGCGGGAGGCCTCATTAGGGAAAGCACACCTCAGTTTAAGTACAGATTTCCGGAACGGATTAAGTTCATAAACTGAGGTACCACTGTATTCATTCTCTTGGTTAAAATTATGCCTTCAGTCAGTAGGCTAATTCAGGATACACACCCAATCCCTGAGCCGAAGCCTACCTACATCTGTATTCAATAAAGTTGTGGCCAATTTTCAATCCCATAAAGTTGTTGTGTCAGTTTGTTATCTTGTCAACACATCAACCTTCCAACTGTGGGGAGCACGCTGTGCTTGGGTCTGCAAATATTCATGTAGTGTAGTATAATGTTATGAAATGCTTCCTGGACTTTGAATTGTAGAGGGACATTATATCATGGAGTCAGTATCAATATCTATCTGAACACACCATTCCAGGCAGATGGCTAAGCCCTCCTTCCCAAAATGTTAGGCTTTTCGTTTTGGCTTTTCGGGACTTAACATGGCTCGAATTCAGCATCGCTATCCTCTCCAGCAGTAGTCTAAAATACAGAGTACTAGCAAGAGTTACACTTTGTAATTCTGCTGTTGGTGCAAATTCAGTTCTGAGCTCAGCCAATTCCCTTTGCTTGTGAAGCTTTCTAGCTGTACTATGCACTACTGCACACTATACTATGCACTACTGCACTAAGATAGACTAAGATCCCCTATGGAGGTTGCGATTGGCACTCATCAGCATGCAGATACTACATGAAGAAAGTTGTCGGGGGTTGAAGTAGGAACTCTAGGAGTGATGCCTCACTGTACTTCTATTGGACTTGCCAATGAAGGAAGTGCTGCAACAGCATCATTTCAGATATCCAGAGAGCAGAATTGTAACTACTAGCTCATCAGGGACAAGGAGACACTGGGGGCAAAGCAGTTTCCTATGAGCCTATAAAGCTGCTGATCCTGGTCTTACTTCTCAGACTGAGCAGCTGTTGCTCAGGCAAGAGGCTAAGCTGTTCCATCTCAGACTGAGGCTCACCTGCTTGCCCACATGACATGTTGCTTGGCTGCTACCAACCCTCCAGCTCTGATGCTAGACATGGGAAGGTTGTACAAGAATCATCTCTAAAATAGGCCTGGTGACACACACACAGAAGCCTGTTAACATACTATCAGGTCTATGCACAACAGCATGAGAACTCTTTTCTAAGACTATCTCATTAAAAGTCAAAACTTTCAATACACATGAATGGTGATCATGATAGAACTCCATGCTGTTTACTCTCTTAGGGTGCATCAACATGGGTGCTTCGGTCATCATCATTTCAGTGCTTTAGATATCAGAAAGTTATCCCTCTAGGATTATTGATGTTGAAATTGCTTTTGCAATTTTGGGGGTTGCATGTGTCAGATTCGATACTTGAATATATCACCATAATATCTATCTGGTATTCCACTGATATATTAATAAGCAAAAGCAAATATTGACACTTAAGTGAGGATCCATCCAGTTATGAGAAGATTAGGATTTCTCATAAAGTATACATTTTATTTCATAATAGCATGGTTTTCTGAGGCAATGATTCTATGATAGCACCCGCTGGGACACTGTCTCCTTGTAGCAGCATTCACCTTCACTCCTTATGTGATGATTATATACCAGCCACTGGTAATGGAATAATCTGGATATTGAAAAGACTCTGCTGGAATTCAGATACATTGCAGAACACTGTTTTAGTAAATGGATTCAAAAGAGTTAAAATGAGCTCAGTCTCTTCATATTATAGGCTCTTATTTTACAAGGATAGTTTTAAGTTTTTTTCCCTGAAACGAGGGCACTCCACAGTGCAGACTCTTCTCAGTGTGCTGTTCTGACTGAGTAGAACTGTTGTTACACTGAGAAATCCCTTTACATAGAAATATGCAAATCAGCTGTGAGGAAGGTCTGGTGCAAGCTGTCTCTAAAGGGAGTGTTACTGTTGTCTTCCAAGAGGTTTCTAAGGGCTTGTTGGGAGTGAAGAGAAGTGCATTTGTTTGTTTGCATTTCTTATGTTTAAGGCAACTGGTACAAAGTAGGTCAAATGCCAAAAATAAAAGCAGAAAGACTGTAGGAGGATGGATGCAAAAAGACTGCAAAGGAGAAATAAGCACCCATGAAGTTCTATCTGCCAGCCTGTTTTATCTTAAACCCCAAAGTGACTCTGATCGTATCATTTATAAGAAGGTTCCTAGAACTTGTCTGTCTTTCCTTCTTTCTGTCTTTCCTTCTCCCTCACATTTACGGCCTCTGTTTGGGGAAACCTTTGCAATCCTAAAATAATCTTGTCTATAAACCATCCATCTTCGCCTATTGAATGGATACCATAGCCCTCTTCAGGTGTTAATTCTGGGTAGAATGAAAGGGCACTTCCAGATGGCATGTTTATTGAGCATTCATTCTGGTTTGCTTTCAGGGAGATGAGGTCACATTGGCTATTTAATGACTATTCCTTCTGAATTGTTTGTGGGGAAGTTAGACAATGTTGCGTCAAAACAAGTGTTACGACACGCTTTCCATTCCATCACTTTTCTTATTACAAGAAGTCTAGTCTTTTGGAGAACTGGATTTAATGTGCAAGAGCTCCAAACCAGGTTTAATTGCATAACCTGAATTTTCTGGCATGTGGTTGAATCCCACCTGAAAATAGCAACAATCTGGAGCTGCAGCAAGGCATTTTTATTATTAAGTAAAATAAAATGACTCTCACAGGTCAGTTATGCCTTAATTGCTGGGTATGGAGCTCGGTTTAAATTCACAAAATCTATCAGTGGGCCAAGAGGATTATAGCAGCAGGTGTTGAGATCCATATATTTTGTAAATAGCTTTGTCTCCTTGTACTTTTAAATAGTTGCTATATCAATATAAATCATTTTGCAATGGAACAACATACTTACGGCAAAGTTTTCATAATCTCATATAAATCCTTACCCGTTGCCATAGCAGGTGATTTTCCTTTAATGTTTTAAGCACTTGCTAAAGCCATGGTTATTTAAGCAAGACTACACAGATATGTTTAGCTAGTGTGTGTGTGTGTGTGTGTGTTAGGAGTTGTGAGAATCAGAGTTTGTGGATGCCAGATTTCCTTAAATTCCTGGGTCCAGTAAATGTTAGGATTGAATCAAGGCTTGTGGTATTAAAGTGGCTGCCATACACTGGATTTAGCAAAGTGTTAAAATGCGGGTCTAAAAAATACAACAAAAAACTCAACAATTGGTTTTTACTTTTTGAAATATGGCGACCCTAATTTCCCACCATTTTTTCCACCATCAAACACAAACCAGCTTTCATGGGTCTCCCAGACAATGTCCCAAGCACTGAGCAGACGCAGACCTACTTAGCTTCGACATGGTGGTTGCATCATGTACACTCATTCCAGAAATGATCCAGCATGCAGTTCCCATCTGGACATGTGTTTTGCTGCACAGATAATATATGCAAATAGACCTGAAGTAGTACAATCCAGGAATGATTTTGGCCATCCAAAACTACTCTTAGTATCCACCCCCCACCCCCGCTAAATTCTGAAGAACTAAGGAACTGAGCCAGAGAAAAATGTCATTCTCTCAATAATGGCCATCCTTTTTTATGAGTCCGTTGACAACTGCAGAAACAAAGAAAGGAGCACATAGATTGCTAAAGTTAAACTGAAGGACACAAAATGCAAATTTCTCTGGGCCTCAGCAAACAGATGGTGACAATGGAAAGTCTGTGACTATACGTAAAAAAAAGAAAGAGACAAAGGAGGATAAAAGAAGAGAGGAACAAAGTTGTGACTTACTTTCTTTACTGCATCCAAGTTGTTGACAGCAATACAAGTTGCAGAACAGGATTTAGCAAACTGAAAATAAAGATATTAACTTTCCTCTGTCTTCCGTATTGCACACCAGTATTTTACAATCAAGCAAACAAATTTATTGTATAGTCACAGACCTGTAAAAACACTCATATTTAGCACACATTTACTTGGAAGTAACTTTCACTTATTTCAATGGAACTTCACTTTAACCATGTGTCTTGAAATGCAGCCTAAGGTGGATAATTAGGTTCTAAATGACAGATTTACGGTAATTGAGGGTATTCTAGACTTCAGCCTCTCTACTTTAAATATCTTAAATTCAGAATGTATTTACTCAGCAGGCATTATACATTAAATGCAATGACTTGTATCCCACCTTCCCTTTCATGAATGGAGAACGGACTAGAATTCATATTTATAGAATGGGTTTCTTACCTGCCCTTTTCAATGTATTCTGAAAATCTGCTCCTGAGGGTTTGGGGAGCCTTGGAGATGGTATGGGATGGGGATGCAGGTGGCGCTGTGGTCTAAACCACTGAGCCTCTTGGACTTGTCTATTGGAAGGTTGGCAGTTCAAATCACATGGATTCCTGTTACTCTGTTCCAGCTTCTGCCAAACTAGCAGTTCGAAAGCATACCAGTGCACGTAGATAAATACCGGTAGGTACCGCTGTGGCGGGAAGGTAAATGGTGTTTCTGTGCTCTCTGGCACTCGTCACGGTCCTCTGTGCATCAGTAGCAGTTTAGTCATGAAACCACATGACCTGGAAAGCTGTCTGTGGACAAACGCCGGCTCCCTTGGCCTGAAAGCGAGATGAGCACCACATCCCATAGTTGCATTTAACTGGACTTAACCATCCAGGGTCCTTTACCTTTACATGTAGGTTAAGGGGGAATCGGTGAAAAGACCCACCATTGTATGGCCAGAAGAGCAACTCAGGGTCCAAGCCATCTACTTTAAGAAGAAGCTTACATTTCATTTCTCTTACCGATTTTCACATGAACCGCATTCATTTTTATAACTACAGAGATTTTATTAACAGCTGGTTTTGCAAATGCAATATGGGATTCAGACTGTTAAAAGAAGATGATATTATGTGTAATAAAACTGCATATATGTCTCCCACTTGTGTAATTGATAAGAACAGATTTCCATCACCACCATCTCCAAGTTGGTTGGCACATGCTGCCTTTCATTTGAATGTGCAGGAGCTTAGCTAAGTTATTTCAGGGTCAGCCAAAGCTAATCCTCTTAGAATGGTGTTGCCCAGTTGGGTATGATCCACCAAGCAGTATATGTTTATATGCTTTTATGAGGGAGACATGTGGTTGGCATACCTAAAGGAACTGTGGGGAACAAGCCAACAAAGAAAACCTCATTGGAGCCAGACAAACAACAGAACAGTGAGGGAAAGACAACAGCTACTAGACCCAGAAGTTTAACATCAAATGCAATGGTAGACAGAAACTTGGAGGAAATGTGGAGCATGAGTGAAGAAGCTTGAGGCTTTGGCTCACCACGTTATACTCACCCCTTAAAATGGGCCTCTAGCAAAATTATTTGCCGACCAGAGAGAACACCATGATCCAAGCAAAGTTAAACACTTCTATGCCATTGATTTCAATGGGGGGAATTAATCTCCCTCTGAAACCAGTGAGACTTAAAACTGGTTAACTTTGGCTCAGCTGTGCCATATAGCAAAATTTCTCCTAAGGTGCCAAGGTAAAAAACTAAAGCTAGTTCTGCCACACAGCCTCATTTAATTGAAAAGGAGGGGGAAATGCATGATCTCTGTTGAGGTCATTCTATTATTTTTGGCATTATTTTCAGGAAGAACAAAAAAAGGCAACATTTATACTCTGTTTCTATTTAAGACATTGCAACATGAGATGGGAAAATGCATATGAGATCATCTAGTCCAAGTTTCAGAACACTTTGAGGGAGCAGAGAGTGGAGAGAACAGCTCATGTCAGTCCTCAGTGTCCCTTCTGGCTGTATCCAAAAAGAAGCATTAATAGACTCTGAAGGGAGCCTCACCCAGACATTCTCAGCTTGAGGGAGGTTATCCTTGATGTGGGTATTCTGAGGATAAAGGAAGTCAAAAAACCCCAAAAATTAAATCCATAAAGAGGGCAGCAAATGGCTTCAAGGGACATGGAAAATTCTCCTAATTTGATGAGAGAATTCCCACTTTCTTTCATGGAAAGAGGGAAAGTAAAATAGTGGTTTTAGGTTGCTGAAACATCTCATTGGTCCCAGTTCTGCCTCTTTGTTTCTTTTTGTCTTCATTGTTCTGCCTCACAGCATACTAGGAGACAGAAACACTGGAAAAATTGGTAACTGGGTGAGTGAGAGACCAAAGTCAGACGAGGCGTATAGACATGAATACGTGCCAAAGAGTAAGGCTACTTGAAAGTAATTTAGAAGCACTGCCAATGTACCGGTAAATATAATGGGTTGTGTGCTCTTTTGACTCTGTTGTCATATAAAATGGCAAAAACCCCAAACCCAAAAACATTTAAACTTTAATGAGAAGGACAAAAAGTCCCTTAAAGACCTTCAAGTTAAAAATAGCAAAGTTTTACACCAAAATGATATTTTGCTCCTCTTGCCTCTGTAATCTTTTGTTTCTGCTTTTTTTTTTTATAAGAAAGCCACATTCCTTTCAACCGCTAGAAGCAGGACAAATCACATGGGAAAGAAAACCAAGACTGAGTGACTTTTCTAAGACTTAACGGAAAACACAGCGGCAGCAGCAGCTTTAAGGCAGAACCAGGCTTGGAAGAGGAGCACCCATGCTGTAGGGTTGGTGGGAGTTGTGTATGTGTTGGCAAATGGTTCAGAAACCATCTGCTTTTTTGAAAGGCAAAAACTCTGTTCGCTACAGCCCTTCTCCTCCTTCTTTCCTTCTTTGTTGCAAGTGTTTGCCAAGATTCCATTATAAAAGCACAGTCTCGAGCATCTGGAGCCTGACATTTATAGTAAACAAAATATGCTGCTCACTTTGGAACCACAGAGCAGGGCAAGGAAATGATTGTGAAAAGAAGAAGAAAGGTAAAGTGTTCTGGAGAGGAAGGCTCTCCCCACCCCCACACACCCCCACACATCCCCATTGTAAACTATTTTGATATACACATCTACAAACAATTAAGAAAGTCATCTCTGAGACCAGGGCTCCGATCTGGCCTTGTGAAATGTGACAATGTGAAGGGGGTCAAATACTTACGTTATAGAGATTCTGATATTTTTCACTGCAGTGCTTTGCCATTCAGACACAGGCTCTAGAAAAGAGCACTTGAAAAATGAACCACCTCCACTGTTCTAACACGAAGCAAAACATTCTTTGGTGAAGTTCCCTGCCCACCTTCGCCTACTAAGGGCTGTAGCTCAGTGGCAGAGCATCTGCTTTGCATGCAGAAGGTCCCCGGTTCAATCCCTGGCATCTCCTCCTATGGCTGGGAGAGATCCTTGTCTGAAATCCTGCAGAGCAGTTGTCAGCCAGTGTAGACAATGCTGAACTAAAGGGCCCAATGGTCCTACTCAGCGTAGGACAGCTTCCTATGTTCTTCGTTTTCACACATCTTGCAAAACTACTTGCATGCTTTGGTAGCTCAATCAGTAGAGCAGGAGACCTTTAATCTCAGGGTTGTGGGTGCAAGCTCCATGTATTTCAGGGGGTAGGACTAAATGACCCTTGTGGTCCCTTCCAACTCTGCAATTGTGTGATTCCATTATTCATTATTTTTCTTTCTTTTTAAAAAATCTGCATTATGGAGATAGATTTATTGTTTTAATTTTTGTTTCTCCTGTTTAAAGACATTTGACACCATATTCCACCGTGCAACACTGGCATAAGTGGCCGCAGGGTAAGAGAAGATTAGATAAAGAATTCTTATCTGAGTAAGTGGTGTTTGGATACATGAGCTGTTTAACAAGCTGCTGAATTTGTAGAAAGGGTATTGCAGAACAGCTAATAAACTACCCAAAGCAATGAATGGTCCAAGCTGAAAACAGGGAGAGCTTAGTGAGTAGAACATCAAACTCTCAGAGTCATGGGTTCGAGCCCCATGTTGGGCAAAAGATTCCTGCATTGCAGGGTGTTGAACTAGATGACCCACATGGTTCCTTCCAACCCTACAATTCTATGCTTCTATGATTCCATTGTGGTGGCAGAAGCTCCCAGGTTAGAAACTGGAAGCAAGGTTATGTTTATGTGTGTGGCTGCCCCATGTGGTGAGTTATGAGGACTACAGCTTGGAGTGCTTTGTGGCTGTGAAGTTATGCTCAGTTTCTAGATTTGGCCTGCCCACCCTAAATGAAAGAAAGGAAACTCAGAAATGCATCTTGTCCAGCTCAAAAGGTACATGTGACAAACCCTGCATCCTCCTTATGAAAATTTAACTTTTTATTATTATTCCCCTTTGCTAACTTTCAAGTGTAAATTTCCTTTCTTGTGAATTGATAGAGATTGGATGTGGGTGAAGGGAAGTTTTTTTGGGGACAGCACTAATTCAAAACATTTAATGGTACTGGAAGCTCCATTTCACCTTTGTTGTTGTTTAGTCGTGCCCAACTCTTCGTGACCCCAAGGACCAGAGCACGCCAGGCACTCCTGTCTTCCACTGCCTCCCGCAGTTTGGTCAAACTCATGTTGGTAGCTTCGAGAACACTGTCCAACCATCTCGTCCTCTGTCGTCCCCTTCTCCTTGTACCCTCCATCTTTCCCAGCATCAGGGTCTTTTTCAGGGAGTCTTCTCTTCTCATGAGGTGGCCAAAGTATTGGAGCCTCAGCTTCAGGATCTTTCCTTCCAGTGAGCATTCAGGGCTGATTTCCTTAAGAATGGATAGGTTTGATCTTCTTGCAGTCCATGGGACTCTCAAGAGTCTCCTCCAGCACCATAATTCAAAAGCATCAATTCTTCGGCGATCAGCCTTCTTTATGGTCCAGCTCTCACTTCCGTACATTACTACTGGGAAGACCATAGCTTTAACTATACTAACCTTTGTCGGCAAGGTGATGTCTCTGCTTTCTAAGATGCTGTCTAAGTTTGTCATTGCTTTTCTCCCAAGAAGCAGGCGTCTTTTAATTTTGTGACTGCTGTAACCATCTGCAGTGATCATGGAACCCAAGAAAGTAAAATTTCTCACTGCCTCACTTTCTTCCCCTTCTATTTGCCAGGAGGTGATGGGACCAGTGGCCATGATCTTAGTTTTTTTTGATGTTGAGCTTCAGACCATATTTTGTGCTCTCCTCTTTCACTATGCTAACACTGCAAGCAGGGAATATTCTGACACAAACCCCCAGGAATGGTACTAAATGACAAATATTTTGAGAGTTAACAAAACAAACAAACACAGAAACAGCCAGAAGGTTGTCAATCTGGATGCAATTAAGGAAAGGTCATAAATGTCAGGTCTGGAATTCAAAAGCCAAGGATAGTAACAAAACAGTTGGAGGTGGGGCAGCACTAGGATGGGAAAGCCACAGTGAGAAGGTAAGTCCAGGTAACAGAATGAAACTATAGATATGGCTATATAAAGTTCCCAGGGAAGTATATAAAAAGTACAGCAAAATGCAACATACACACACACGGGGAATGCTCTCCCCATTGAGGCTTATCTGACACCATCTTTATCCTTAATTTGGACGGCTTTTAAGTGTTCATTTTAAGTATTCATATCACCAACATGCCTCAAAGTTATTCTCCAGAGTTGTGTGGGCAGGATTTGCTTGAGTAAGCAAATGGTTTGTATCAATTGTAGGGAAAGCATGGATCCTGTTAAATAAAGGATAAATGTACTGTGCAAGGTATCGGGGGGGGGGGATATGAAGCCAGGTTTCTCAGCAGATTGATCTCTGTGCTTCAAGAGTGTCCCCTAGGCTGCAGTACCAGCAGGTTTGAGTACACCCAGGCTGTGTACACACTATACACTTAAAGCATGTGACTCACCCCCTAGAATCCTGGGAACTGTAGTTTGTTAAAGGAGCTGGGAATTGTAGCTCAGTGAGGGGGCAAGCCAAAGTTCCAGGATTCTGTTGGGGGAGTCACATGCTTTAAATGTATGTCCACAGCCTCAGTCAGCTGACCCAAGAGGTCAATCCCTGACTTCTAAGTCCCATAACTCTCTAGCCTTAAAGTTTGCTGAGCAACTTATCTCTGGTGTAAGAATTGTGCCTAAACTCTTGTTTCTGCTCCTGTTTCCCGATAGCTGACTTGGAATGCAACCCCCGCCTTACTGCTTGTTTGCCACTCTGCGATACTACCTTTGTCAGATTTGGATTGCCCACCTCCTTCCTGCCCACTTGGACAACTGTCCCCAAATTTGTGTGCCTGTCCTTGACAGTCCAGAAGGACACACCAGATGGGCAATAACACATCAGTCTTATCAATTCTGACTGCTGTGTCTATGTGCCGATCTGGTGTGTCCTTGCGATTTGACTTTCTCCTTGCTATATTTATGTGTCTGTCCATACACGGTTCTGTAATTAATTTTATTACATTTTATCCTACCCTTCATCCAAGGAGGTCAGGACAGTACACATGATCTTTCCTTTCAGAACAACCCTGCCACAGGTGAGGCTGAAAGAGATAGGCAGAGAATGATTGGCATAGAGCAACGTTTCTCAACCGCTGTTCCGCGGCACACTACTGTGCCGCGAAATGTTTCCTGGTGTGCCGCGGGAAAACCGTTTGCGTGTCGAGACCCCGCAACCACCCACTCTCTTCCGGGGGCAGGGACGACGTCGCTTGCCGCCCGGGAGGTTCCCGGCCGCATCATCCGCCAGCCAGCCAATTGGCTGGCTGGGGGGGCGGGGTCGCGGCCCCATTTAAATCTTTGGCGCGAGCCGAAACACCTCCTTTCGGCTCGCGTCTTCAATCTGCAGGGATCGTCGGCGAAGCTTCTCTTCCTCCCCGCTGCTTCGGCTCCTTCCCCGCTGCTCCTTCCCGGCTCCTTCCAGGCTCCTTCCCGGCTCCGGCTCCTTCCCGCCTGCGGTGCCTTCTGCCTGCTGCTTAACGCGGCGCCTTTACCCTCGGCTGTGCTGTGGCGCTTCCCGCAGGTGGCCGGCTGCCGTGCCGCCGCGGCGCTCTTTGCGCCTCTCACTGCAGCGCTCCTCTTCGCCGGCCCTCCTCGGTCCGGGGCGCGCGCTTTGCCTCGTCCCCCGTCAGCGCGCGGGAAGCCGCCTGTAGCCACAAGCCGCTTGAGCGCGGCGTGAGCCTTTGGCCGCAACTCCTCCCCACAGGTAAGTGGAGCGGATTAGGGACCCACGCCGCAAACGCGTAGCTGCAGCTCCAGTTACAAAACAATGTGGGGGAAAGGGAGCGCAGAAAGCCACCGCCGTTTATTTGATTCCTATTCAAGAGAATTACTTTATATATAGTCAATATAGGCACAGAGTTAAATTTTTTAACATTTTCTAATGGTGTTGTGCCGCGAGATTTTTTTCATGAAACAAGTGTGCCTTTGCCCAGAAAAGGTTGAGAAACACTGGCATAGAGAACCTGCCAGTTTCACAGCAGGCTACAAGTTTCAACTTGGGTCTCTTCAGTCAAAGTCCAAAACTTGCCATTACATCATACTGGCAATGCAACATTTGTAGAAGGAATGGTCAGAACAATAGTGTTTCATCAGCATATACCAGTGCCTGCTGCAATTACTTTTTCAGCGAAAATGTCCCAGGTCTGGTGCACATGTAACTAATTTAATCACAGCAGTGGATTTCTTTAAACAACTGGCTTTGATCTAGCTCCTGTATGGCACAACACTCAGCATTGGCATCTATATTAGCAGAAGATGACCTGTCGAGGCCCATGAAACAACAGAGCAGGGGTGAGTAACTTCAGGCCCAGGGGCCACATGTGGTTCTTCAGACATTTTTGTCTGGCCCTTGGAGTTCTGCCTAGGGTAGGCCACATCGTCCCAGACCACATAACATTGGGACTCTTCTGTGCCCTCCCCTGGAGATCTTACTTAACTGAAATAATGTGCCATTGAACTGTGTTGATATATCTTGATGGCCTGGGTAAAGAGTGGTAAAGGCCTGGCCACACCCTCTTTTGCCACATACATCACAAGTGTGCAGCTCCCATGAAGAAATGTGGTCCCAGGACTAAAAAATAAATAAAAAGGATTCCCAGCTGGCAAGAGAGCTTACCTATGGGCAAGCATGCTTAAACTAGGTTCCCAAGCACACTTGACTAATGCACTACAGAAAGATGTATTAAGGCTTTAAAATATGTATACAGTTGTACCTTGGATCCCGAACGCCTTGCAAGTCGAACGTTTTGGTTCCCGGACGCCGCAAACCTGGAAGTGAGTGTTCCAGTTTGTGAACGTTCTTTGGAAGCTGAACGTCCGACGGGGCTTCCGTGGCTTCCGATTGGCTGCAGGAGCTTCTTGCAGCCAATCAGAAGCCGTGCTTTGATTTCCAAATGCTTTGGAAGTCGAATGGACTTCCAGAATGGATTCCATTCGACTTTGAAGGTATGACTGTATAAGAATGTGTAGGGAGGAGGAGGAGGAGGAGGAGGAGAGGAGAATAAAAATAAAATTTCAAACACAACATCAAGTTAAAACTAATAAACAACAACAACAAAGAATGTGTACAGAGGCGGTTTTAGGGTAATCCAGTGCCTATTTTTCTTTTTAAAAAACCACTGATAAGAGTCCATGTAACAGCAAGTACATTTGTTGAATGGAGTGTAAAATTTCTGTTCCACATCAAGGTCATGGCTGGAAGTATTGTTCTGCTGTCATGAGTTGACTGAGGATAAGAGCTATATAATAGTTTAATATTGACATATTCCACATAAAGGTTTTGTGCAGAACTGCTAAGTGACTCAAAACTAAGGGAAGGGTACGAGTGGTAAGGAAGGATGGGAGAAATCCTAAAGAAATTTAATGACTGTGGAGGAGGAGACAGTTATGTCTGAGCAGCTCTATGATTGCAACTTAAGGGAAAAGAAATGTTTCATTTTCGGTCTTAGGATGCTGCTATACTGAAATCAGCCTTAGCTGTCTTCTATGTTATCACTTCTCTGCAAGGGCAGGGTTTTAAACTCCCAAAAATATTTGCAGATTTGGAAGACCCTAGCCAAGGCTCACCGTTGAATGAGAGAATCATATAAAAATATTTTGCACATTACTGTCATGCCAGATCAGAATAGGGGTAAGTTCAGTTGTTGCACTGAGTCTTTTTGACAGTGGTTAATAACAGATTATTCAGATGTCAGGACATGGACACACACACACACACACACACACACACAGAGAGAGAGAGAGAGAGAGAGAGAGAGAGAGAGAGAGAGAGAGAGACTAAATTGTCAGATAGTGTTGGCCTGTGCTCTTGAAGCTGGCAATTGGTAATTCTTTCCTTTAGAAAATATTTGGCCAAGATTCTCTTGATAAATCTATATGTCAATGTTTCATTCTTTCCTGAGCCTAACATTTAAGTTGTGTGTTCTACCAATTCATTAGTCATATGAAAAAAAAAGACTAACGAGATTTGACTATTTTACTTCCATATAAAATTAGGCTACATATTCTTGTGTTATTAAGAAATGGTGTGTCAAAGGACTCTGGGATGTTGTCATGGTTCTCTTGCTCCAGGGCAATGCTTATTATGTGTATCTCTTGGTTCTGTGGTGGAATTATGCATGGGAATATACATATGCAGCCAAATATTTGACAGGTCACATACCACTGAGTCAGTATGTGAAATTTGACCCCTTCCTGCTTCCCTGTTTTTCTCTTTCCTCTAACTCTCAGTCTCCTAACTTCTTATCCTATCCTATCAATCTCACATAGCACCTCTTGTCCCTAGGTCTTGCATAAATAGAATAACAGAAGAAGACCCCCCTCTGCTGAATCAGGCCAAAGGACCATCTAATCCAGCATCCTGATTCCTTAAATGGCTAAACAAATGCCAATGGTAGTGGTTTTCAACCAATGTGCTGTGGTACCCCGGGCTGCCTTGAATGATGGTCAGGGGTTCTGCAGGCAACATTGGCCTCTGTCCCTCTTCCCTTCCCTCTGATGCCCTCTTGTGCCTCTGCCTCCTGAAGGCTTGCACAGCTGTTTATTTCAGCAGCCCTGGCTATAAGCTCCAGACATGAATGGTGCCTCTGGGAGGCACCTCTCTTTTGGGCAGGGGAGGCAGGCAGCTCTGCAGGCAAGGGATGATATAACTGGGCTCCTGAACCCCACAGGGGTGCAGCAGAAAGAAGGTAGTTGGTTAAGGGAGCTGTGGACTCAAAAAGGTTGAAAACCTCTGGTCTATGGAAAGCTCACAAGCAGGACCTGAGTGTAACAGCATCTCTCCCCAGTTGTGATTCCCAATAAAAGGCATCATGTAGCAAAGTGGAAGTAGAACATTGCTATTATGGAAGTTCTCCAAGGACTGGGTAGATGAGGAGGAGTGGTGGCTGCCAGTTGCCCGGGAAGCACCAGGGAGTGACACTGGGGAGGAGGGAGGGAGATTTTGAGCCTGACTCAGACTGGTGGGGCAGGAAAGAGCAACCCACAGAGGGAATCATCAGGGAAGCTATGATGGCTTTGCTCTGCCTCCACTGTTGGAGATAGTGTACTTCTGAATATCAGTTGCTGGGAATTACAAGTAGAGAGAGTCTACTACTCCAATGTCCTGCTTTCAGGCTTCCCATAGGTTGGCCATCGTGAAAACAGGATGCTGGACTAGATGGGCTACTGGCATAATTCAGCTGACTCTTCTAAAATATGGTTATGAAGGTTGATATAGAAATGTTTTAAATAAACAAAAACACATAAACAACAAAAAGTTAATTATGACCAGTCTGTAGTTTCCCAGATCCACCAGTTCCAGAAAGGGAAGGCTCCACACTGGCAGGGGAAGGCACCAGAACTGGTGCTATGGCAGGAGGTATGGATGCTGGTGTACCCAATATTGAAAGGGCAGGGTGCTCCTCTGACAAACAGCTTAGACCATTCCTGGGATCACCATCCTTCAGGCATCTGAACTCCTCCCGGGATCAGACACTTCTGGGGGCCCCAATTCCACCTTCCCCATCTTGCTCGGATGCTCCCCTGAATTCCCCAACTCAATTTTCTGAGAACTTTCCATTTGTCCTTGGGACCTGGCCATCCCCTCCATGACACCTCTGCAGGCCTCCTGACAGTGCTAGCAGTCCAGCCACAGTGTCTCATGGCAAAAAGTTCTCTCTAGTCACTAAAGTACTGTATTAATTTAAATATGCAAAAGAAGACTCCCATTAAGAATTGCTTTGTTAACACCCTCCCCTCTCTTTGGTGTCAAATATGTTGTGAGATTACTCTGATGTGGAGAGTTTTGGAGAAAGACATTAAATGGTCGGGTCTGTTAAATTTAAGAACCAAAGAGCCTCTAACTTGTTGTTTGTGAGCCTGAATAGATGATAAATTTTCGGCAACATTGTATTGTTGCTAGAGGTCAAAATATATTTGCCGTGATTAATGACTGAAGTATGCATATTGGCTCTTTATTGTTAGCACATTACTGGGGTCACTTCATAATTTAAATACCAGTAGAGACTAAAGAACTCTTTCAGCTAAGCATGCATTAAGTCCTCTTGCTTAATTTTGGCCTAAGGGCTCAACCCTGCAGACATGCATAATCACAGGAGTGTCTGTCTTCCGTACTCACCCACCCACCAGCATAAATAAGGCCTGAACTTTACATTTAAGGAGGAAAATCTCCTTCATGAAGAGAAGTTGATGTCACATCCCATGTGCTGTTAAGCTGAGCTAAAGGCTTTCAGCTTGCTTTCTTGCCTTTTTTTTTCATTTTTACCCAGTAACTTTGATGCAAAGTTTTCTTTTGAGATTCAGCAAAAGGGAACATCACAATTGCCCTCCAGTGCATTGTTCCTCTCTTTTATAGCACAAGTGGTTCATTAAAGATTTAAATAAAGTGGTCTCAAGGCTGTCTGTACTAAGAAAATGCCAGCTGTGCAATATTTTTTTTATATTTTAATTAAATGAAAAGAGGGGAACCCAATCAATTCCTTAATAAAGTTGGAGAAGGCTGTCATTTGTGAACAGAGACCTTCTAAACCAAATGCAACTATGTCTGAAATTATAGGCTTCATAAACTGAAATATAGTCATTTCAAGATAAATACTTGCTTGTTTTATAGTTTGCAAATGATAAATGGAATTTACTAACAAAGCCCAAAAGTGATTTCTTCTTTTTTTTAAATGTCACAGAATGCACTGTAAAAATAATTATGTCATATTAAATCCAGTGAGAAGGCTTGTATATTTTGTCTGTTGGACTCTACCACCTGGGGATACATTATACTAAAGGTTTGTCTTAACAGCATAGTAATTTGGCTATTATTCATACTCTTTTATGTGAACAGAGATCTGTCGGTACTCATGAGTTTCCATCATCAGCATCATTATTATCATCACCATCAGTCATGTTTATATTTATTTAACAGTTCTGGCAAGGGCTGGCATTCCAGTGTTAAATACAAACTTTGTACGAAACTCTCAGTAAACACTTGAGGAATTATGTCTACCTATGAGTCACATAAAGTAATCTGGATGTTTGCAAATTTTCTAAATGTGCCACTTATAGTCATTAAAAGTCTAGCCTAAGAAGCTGCTGCTGCGTCTTCTTTCGGTGATTCTTCTCCCCTCCAAACCTGGAAAATTAGCATTGACACATTTTTATGATGTATTTGTTGCTGCTCCGATTGAACGGTGAAAACCACGAGAAAGAAGTTATCCCGAAATGGGATTGTAGATAGTGCGTTCAATGTCCTTTAAACCCTTTAAGACAGAATCCTTTTGTCAAATCGTGTGAGCAATGGCTCTTTAACATTCTAAACCTGCTATGGCTGCTGGAGCAGTTTATCATGAAAGAATAGAAAAGAGCCTCTGGCATATCAGGAAAGAAAGAAAAAAAGAGAAAGAGGAAAAATCCTAGGCTCACAGACAGTGTATTGTGTAACCAGGGCTTAAAGAGGCTGCCGTTAGGTATATTTCATAATATGAAAAGACAGGCTGATTTTGGCCCCCTCGCCTAGTGGGATCAGTCCTGTCAGTGCCATTTATTTGCAATCCCCCGTGATTTCTGTATCCCACAACCCTTTTGCATAAAAATGAACCATAAAGGCAGTCAAAACACCTGCTTTACTGACAGGCCCGATTAATGCTTTGATTTATTTCTCAAAGTGAGAGCTGGTCTGCTGTTCCCGGGGCCTCGAGTTGGCGTGTAATTCATCAGAGTTTGAAGGTCTTCTTTTCTGTGTCCCTGTACTTCAGCTGTGGGTGTCATTGTACCTGCCTGTAAGTTCTGTTAACCCCAAGAACTCCCAACCCAGCTGGAAGCCGGGGGAGTTTTAATCAATATTGGTTCAAGCACCACAGTTCAAGTTATTAAGTGACAGTAAATTATTGGACTAATTTGAGAGGCCTACAGCGTACCCAGGGCTGCATTTCTCAGCATTCAGCTTGGAGCAGAAGTCCCTTGGGAGAAGCTTTACCAGATGGAAAGGAATATTATCATTCACGATCGTTCACTACAAATTTACTCTTTCCCATAGCTGAAAAACCTGACATTTGACATCTGTGTTTTATGATACAGAGAGGACCCTGCATTCCAATCCAGTGAAAATTGTTTTCTCTCTCTGCCTCCCCCTCTCTCTCACACACTGTGAATAGTATTCAATGAGTAGACCCACTGATTTTTTTACACAAAAACAAAACAAAACCAAGACTAAGTTGGCTCCATTGATTTCAATAGGTCTACTTAGAGTTGAATGCCACTATATGCTTTCAAGGAATTGCACTGCACTCAACAACTACATTCACCCAAAGGCTACAGATTAGCCTAGTACCTGGAAGATGAGGACAGAGCTGCAAAGGTTTCAAAGTGTGCTTAAAATAATTGAGCAATTACCTTCAGTAGGAAGCACCCTTGGTGCTGCAATTTAAAAGGGAAGGTGTGTGTGCCCTTTTAAAATTAAAGGTAAAGGTAAAGGGACCCCTGACCAATAGGTCCAGTTGCAGATGACTCTGGGGTTGCGGCACTCATCTTGCTTTATTGGCAGAGGGAGCCGGCGTACAGCTTCCGGGTCATGTGGCCAGCATGACTAAGCAGCTTCTGGCGAACCAGAGCAGTGCACGGAAACGCCGTTTAACTTCCTGCTGCAGCGGTACCTATTTATCTACTTGTACTTTGATGTGCTTTCGAACTGCTAGGTTGGCCCGTCGCAGGGATTTGAACCGCCGACCTTCTGATTGGCAAGCCCTAGGCTCAGTGGTTTAACCCACAGCGCCACCCGCGTACTAAGCATATATACATTACCATGTGCATTGTGAATACCATATAAAGTGTGAAAGGGAGACATGGCAAGGAGACAGCAATTAGGTTGATTCCTAGTGCATGTTATGAGAACATGAACTCTGTTGGATCAGAGCAATGGTCCATTTAATCCAGCATCTCTTCCCAACACTGGCCAGCCAGGTGCTTCCTGCAAATTACATTTTGATTTCTTCTCCTCGTCCCTTGATGTGCCTATGCTGTTCTTCATCCATTTCCTGGACGTTATATATATATATATATATATATATATATATATATATATATATATATATATGTAGGTGTCTTTATTTTTGACACAGGAAAGAAGTGCTAATTAAATACTATTATAGTAATATTAGTAGCAGGGCTTTGTAAGATTTCTACTCTTGGAGTAGTAAGCTGTTCAGGATATTTTTAAAGAGAGAATGTGCTTAATATTCATATAGACAGCTGTGTGCTTCCCATTTTGAGAAGACTGCAAAAAATGGAGGGGAGGAAGGAGGGAGGGAGGAAACGTATATGGTAAAGATTGCTAAGCAGGTAGACACAGTGCATAAACAGATTTAAAATGTCTTTTAAAGGATAATAAAAAATTAGTAACTGTAGAAAGGGATGAGCTAAATGAGACATGGGACTTGTTTAATGAAATACTAAATTCCATGCTAAAGATCTCTGAGGGATTCTTTGCTATCTTAAGTGCACACCATGGGACAAATATATCAGGTAGCTGTTTTTTTCCTCCTAGTTTCCCTCTTGCTTTATGGAACTCCTGTCTATTTCAACTCTCTATCCATTGCATTCGGGTATGATTGGGCCTATCCTTCAATGGTCTAGATGGAAACACCATTCTATCTGAATCTTCAGCTGTGCGAAACTTTCTTCACAAACTCCAGAGTAAGAGACCTAGTTCATCTCGGAAGGTATTAGAAGCTTTAAGGGTCATCTTGCTTAAACTTGAAAAATATGGCATGTATAAAAAGGCATCTGTGCCAAGCATCTTTAAATGATGTGTGTTACATTGTACTATGCCAGGCATGGCCAAACTCAGCCCTCCAGATGTTTTGGGACTACAATTCCCATTATCCATGACCACTGGTCCTGTTAGCTAGGGATGATGGGAGTTGTAGTCCCAAAACATCTGGAGGGCCAATTTTGGCCATGCCTGTACTATGCAGTTAAGAGTTTTAAAATGGTGCTCTGAGCCGATATTCTCTCAGAAGTAAATTGGTACATCATAAGACCATAAGAAGAACCCTGTCAGGTCAAATCAAAGGTGCATCTAGTGCAGCATTCTGTTCTCTGTGTATTTAGTATTTCTGTGCATTATGCACAGTGTTTTTTGCAGCCAATTGACCATTAATTTGCAGCAACCCACGGGTGGGGCTTGTGGCTCCTGTAACTGGTTAATTAAGACCAAGACAGAATGGACGAAATTCTTTATATACAAATGACTTCAATCAAAAATATGATATGGATGAACTTGAAAGTTACTGCTGAAATGCAGTTACAGTCAAAAGGAGCAACTAAACCTTTTTTTTAAAAAAATTAGTTTTACATGCTCCTTTGCTTTCATACAATTTAATTTGACGTGGCTTTGGGTTTAAAGCTTATGGAAAACAACAGCATATATTCAATAATTCATGCTCTCTAATTAAACCCTGCTGATTGTGGCTAAATGGAATTTTTTACTTTGCAGGAAATTTGTTATTAGTGCTTTCTACAACAAAAATAATTTGTCAAGAAATTACAGTGTTGCAGTCGGCAAGTTTGCATGTGGTTTTTTATGTGAACGTCAATGGGCAAAGATAGGAATCCATTTTGGATTTTCAGTCTGATATCCCCTTAATGTAGCCAATGGCATGCCTTCCAAATGTTGTTGAAATACAACTACCATCAGCCTCAGTCCGCCTGGTCAATTGTAAGAGACTATGGGTGTTGTAGTGGTGTCTTTATGATATTTGGTTTATTTACACATGTATACAACCTACAAGCCTATGATGGAGGAGTTCACAGCATTAACACCCCAAAAGGGTGGTGTTTCTCCCTTGGATTCAAACAGAAATCAACCATTGTGCTGCCTCTCTGGCTTTCAGGCTTGTTGTTTTGCTTCTCAGTAACATCACTGCCTCAAAACTCTAATTCAAATTCTGGCTTTGTCTGTTGAGAAAATGGCCCATTTGCCATTTTACACCAAGCCCCTCAATCTTTTTCTTTTTTCTTTTAATGGTCCATCACCTAGCCCATCACCTCAACACAGGTAGCCTGTCTTATATCTTAACACTTGTTGGGTTCAGGGGTTTAGAGGAGTCTAGCACCCGGCTTAACACCACAAGCCTTGAAAAATTCTAACACTTGCCCGATCCAGGGATTAGAGGAGTCTGGCACCCACAAACTCATAACAGTATAAAGGTTTCAAGCACAGTTGCCTATGGAGGGGAGAGGACTTCAGTGAAGACTTTGCTGGCTCATTAGGAGTTTTGGAACATGGTTTACCAGTATGCTAGATCAGGATATCCTAGCCACCGTAGGATATCCATGCATTGGTGACCTTGAGAATGGATTACTGCAGTGCACTCTATCCAGATACTGCAGAATGACTGACAGCATGTGACATTTGCTGCTCATATGCTACCAGGCCAAGTTTCAATATACAAAGTTCTGAACAACTTGGATCCAGGATATCTGAAGGATCATCATTCTCAGGCCTTATATCCCAGCTCGATCACTTAGATCACTTAGATCCCCTGGAGGAGTGCTGTTAGTTTGAGAAGTCTGACTAGCTTCAAGTGGAAGTCGGGCATTTACTGTCACTGGTCCAACTTCAGATGGATTTTTTTAAAAAATGCTCATAGTAGCTGTTTACACTTTTCAGATGAGCCAGTCATTTTGATTATTCTGTATTGCTTTCATGATGTTTTATGCTTTCTGTGTTTGGGGATCTCGTACACAGCCCTGGTATTTCTGCATGAGGGCGGCCCATAAATAATTTAATAAATAAAGAGGTAAAGGGATAAAGGTGTTAGACCCACCTTTATTTCCTATTACTGATTATTTTTTAATGCAATTATTTTACGTGCGGGTGGCGCTGTGGGTTAAACCACAGAGCCTAGGGCTTGCCGATCAGAGGGTCAGCGGTTTGAATCCCAGCGACAGGGTGAGCTCCCATTGCTCGGTCCCTGCTCCTGCCAACCTAGCAGTTCGAAAGCACGTCAAAGTGCAAGTAGATAAATAGGTACCGCTCCGGCGGGAAGGTAAACGGTGTTTCTGTGCGCTGCTCTGGTTCGCCAGAAGCAGCTTAGTCATGCTGGCCACATGACCCACAAGCTGTACACCGGCTCCCTCGGCCAATAAAGCGAGATGAGCTCCGCAACCCCAGAGTCGTCCCTTTACCTTTTAACTCTATAACCAGGGTCTTAGTGTGGTTTACACCTGGCTCCTACTGATTCCCCCAATATTGAGGTGTACAGAGCCATGCCTGATGTCATGTATTTAAATTGTATTTTACTAACCGTATTTACTAACTACAGTAGGAGAACCTGTGGTCCTCTAGATGCTGGTGGAAGACCACTCCCTTTAGCTCTAGTTATTATGGTCCAGGATCAGGAACAATAGCAGTTGTAGTCCATTCCTGAACAAGGGAATATGTTTCTTAGCTCAGTGCTATAACGGGGAAATGCCTATTACTCTATGTGGAATTGAAATGGTGAATAAAGTTTTTAAGGGTATTAATAGGAAGTGCCTCAGCAGATAGGCCAATATAAAAGCAATTAAGTATTTATTTCTCTCTAACATTCTGAAAGGCTCTTAGACATCGGGGATCCCTAAACTCAAACGCAAGTATAAATTTTTATTACAAGCAGCATGAAAAACTGCCCTTTTACAAATACATTCCTGTTCTGCTAAATTCCCCCCCCCCCAATCTTTCATTACAAGGATATAAATTGCACTAGCACGACTTAACCTCTTCAAGTTGTTGGCTTCTGTCTGTTCCCACAAATAAAACAAAAGCTCGTATCATTTTAATGATGGCACACTTTTAATTGTCTTTCTCAAAGCCATGTAGCCTATTATGGATTTTGAACAGAGAGGGACTTGTGTTGAATAAGCCTAAAAAGGAATTTTAAAAATATTTTCCCCCTCCCCATCTCTTCCTGCATAGGAAAACGTTATTATAGGTCTTAATTAGAAACATACTTTTGGAGAGGGAAGCTGCAAAATGTAATGTTAGCCAGCTGAAGAACAGAGACAAGCTTCTTTGCTCGGTCTACAATCTGATGAAACAACAAACCTCTGTAAATGAATTATTCAAGGCCATGTTCATATTATTCAGTCCTACTGATACAGACCTTTAAAAACCTGGAATCCATTTTGTAAACTTCTCAAACTTCTCATTAGATTCTCTCTCCCCCCACCTACCCCATGAGCTGCTGGGAAGAGAAAGCATTTATTCATAGGAAGCAGGCTGCCATTAATTATGTGCAAGCATTCCTACCCTCAATTCTTCTTTTTAGGGGGTTGTTCTGTGTACCCCAACAACATCAAAACAATTAAGATCTGTAAGGAGGCTGAGAGAGAACACTTTGCCCATAATTGCTGCGCCAGCTTCTCCTGACATATGTGTTGTGGCATCAAGGCCACATCCACACCATATATTCAGTGCAATCTCATACCACTTTAACTATCATGGCTTCCTCCAAAGAATCCTGGGAACTGTAGTATGTAAAGGGTGTTGAGAGTTATTTGGAAACAACTATTCCCTTCACAGAGTTACAGTTTTTTGAGTGGTGTAACAATCCTCCTTCCCAGGGAATTCTGGGGAATGTAGCTCTGTGAGGGAACTAGGGTCTCCTAACAACTCTCAGCACCGTTAACAAACTACAGTCCCAAGGATTATTTGGAGGAAGCTGTGACTGTTAAACTGGTATAAGAGTGCTTTAAAACATGGTGTGATATAGCTCAAGAGTCTTAATTTGATAGGGAAGAAAGCCCACCCCTAGAATTTTGGTTAGCAAACAAATGCTACAAAATGGAAGGCTCTCTAGTCCAGCCTCAGAAAAATGGGGAAAGTATATTAAAACTTTGTGAATAGTTAGCAAAAGTTTAAAACTTACTGCAACACTTCCTAACTGTGGAAGTCATTACTTTTCCACCAGCAGATTAAAAAGTTGTGATGCAAAACCTCTTGGACTAGTGGACAGGGTTCCATGGATTGGGTGCTGTTATCTCTTTTTCCGCCAACATATCTTGCAGGCTGTGACTATTCTATTCAAGTCTACTTCAGAATTAAGCATAGCCAGAGATCAGATGCTCAAAATATATTATGCATGCTTAGATCTCTCTGATAGAAACTATTCAGCAGAAACTTTAAATCTATGATACGTGCTCCATTGGACCAGTGAACAGGTTCCTACTTCTTCCAGATTCTTCAGTATGAAATAGTGGCTCCAGAATACTGTTGTCTAAATTCAAAAACAACCTTATTGGGGGAATTAGTAATAACATTTATTGCAGTCTAATCTTAAATAAAAGGCATTTCTCAAACAGACTTTTGTGCAGTACTCTGAAATCTGGTTATTGGGGTCAAATTATTCATTGTGTGCAACTAAATGCCTGTTTTTGCTGGAAAACCTATTTAGAAGCAAGTTAAACTGAAGGGAGAAGCAGCAGAGAGAGTGCTTAACGCTTCCCCTGTCCAGCATTTCCAGCTCTTAAATTGCCACCCCAAGCTGCTTTTCCCCCTGTGGAGTCCAAATGCATATCTGATCTCCTAAAGCCTTTCTTGGGACCCTACAGGTGAAAGGTGGATGGCCTGGGGAAGTGGAGAAGTGGCAGATGGGGAGAGAACTAAATGCCCACCACCACTGCTGTGCTCAAGATTAACCCTCCCATAGTGCCTCCTCTCTAAAAAGAGAATGTTGTGCCTACAGACATTTGAATATAACTGAGTTCAGTTTCGGAAAATGAAAGGTGTGCAGATCAAGTAACAAAAACTGCAGTAAAGAACAGTAGAGGAAAAAGTTGGCATATGAGAAGATATGGTAAAATTGCATAGATTTTGTTTCTCAAGCAAAACCAACTAATGAAAGGGTGAGAGACATTTCCTTATGGACCATTGCAACACAGAATGAAAGCTTAGTAGACAACTGTAGGAAATCTTAAAAATTATCATATCCTTCTCCCCTCCCCCGCCACAGATCAATAGTTTCCCCTTATAATAATTTGCCTTATTTGGACAACTGATTAGAAATATTAAAGTTACAATGTGAACATAGAGAACCAAATAGCAAATATTTTTCACCATCACTTAAATATTTGTTCTTAAATATGGAAAGCAAAGGCAACAGATATAAGAAAAAAGTATTTGGCAAGAAGCTTTGTGGTTTTGCTTGTTCCGCTGTAGAAGTCTATAAGAGTCACAGCACAGCATGTATATTGCAAGCAGGCCTGTATCACACGTACACAAGCCACGTTCTCATGACATGGCCATATCTAGTGAATGCCTAGAGTGGTGTTTGTGCCTGCTGAACTCAGCTCATTCTGACACAGGTTCTAGCAACCTAATCCCTTCCCTTTGAATGCAGGTAACCAGGAATTCTGCAAATGCCAGGTCCCAATCTCACATACACATAAGGGTAAAAAGCTGCCTAGAATGCAAAGGCTCTTTTTTTGGGGGGGGGGGAGTGAATAGTAGCAAGATCAGGTTGGAAATGGGAGCAGGGGCAGGAAAGGGGAGACTTATCAAAAGGGAGATATTGCTCCAAGAGCTCATCAATTCTACCTGCAGCAAATTCTGTAAGTTGACTTTGTATTGTGTGAAGAGGTAATTCAGGGGTCAGCATACTTTTTAAGCAGGGGGCAGGTCCACTGTCCATCAAACCTTGTGGGGGGCCAGACTATATTTTGAAAAAAATAAAATAAAATGAGCGAATTCCTATGCCCCACAAATAACCCAGTGATGCATTTTAAATAAAAGCACACATCCTACTCATATAAAAACACACTGATTCCCGGACTGTCCGTGGGCCGGATTTAGAAGGTGATTGGGCCAGATCCTGCCCCCGGGCCTTAGTTTGCCTACCCATGAGGTACGGTAATTCATTTTGTCTCCCACCAATCAGGTTAGGTTCTTTGGATGACCCTAGTTCTATTTAGCATTCAGTTTACTCATGTGACACTAAATCCCATGAGGAAGGCAGGGATGTGTTGTCTAGCCCTACCCACTGCATTGCATCACTGTTCCATTGCACACTGTCCTCCATGAGCACTGCAATGAGGAGCGACCATACTTCCCTCCTGTCAGATTCAGAGCACAGTTATTCAGAATCAAATGAGTAGGCTGAATGCCTGAATTGGGCTCCTGGATATGTTCAACTAAGTCCTGATGAAGATGTCTGACCTTGTGAGTCAAAAATGATTTTTCACATTGCTTAACAAGATAGGGTGCCCACCTATGCTCCACAAGGTGATCTTGCCCTTCCTCGAGCGCATGCACTGCTCTGTCTAGTATGACAGTTCATCCTCAGATGTCTTCCCTATAAAGATCAATGTGAAACAGGACAGTGTTCTTGCTCCAACTGTCTTTGGCATATTCATCTCCCTGTTGCTCTATGCTGGTTTGGTCATGTACACAGAATGGAAGATGGCAGGATCCCCAAAGTTGTGGTCTGCAGAGAGGCACTAGGCATGTTAGCAGACCAATTGTACATTACAAAGATGTCTGCAAATGTGACGTGAAAACTGGTAACATTAAGCCCATTGTATGGAAATTGTATGCAGTGCCTGGAGACAATCAATCTGGTCATGTATCCATCCACAGCAGTGGTTAGAGAAGGAATGACTGCTGGGAAGAGCACAAAGAGAAGAAATGTCATGGTGCAGGAAAACTGGGCACATTCATATCACTCTCCCATTTCAATCTCCACAGCCACAGCAGGCACTGTTACTCTCCAACAGTTTGACTTTACTGCCAAAGGTGCACTCTTTCATTGTCTCTCGAGACAGAAAGATGTCAACAACAGATATTCTCTTCAACCTCTTTCTTCCCCTGAAATGTGTTCTGCTTTGCTGCATCCCTCAGTTCCTGGCTAAAACTGAATAAGTGACATATATTCACAGGTGAAAAAATAATCAACACTCCTTCACATTTTCAACCCAGAGGAGCTTTTCCCCACAAATTTTTGTTTCTTTTAATGCAATAAATATGCAACTGTTACTCCCTTTGTTGCAGAGAGTCCAGATGTCTTCCTTCAAGGTAACACTTCTGTTCAAGAGATATTACATTTTCTAAGGTTTATCCATTGACAGGGGCCAACCAGATGTCCCAAGTAGGTCCACAAAGGAGGCATGATGAAGACATCCTTTCCCTATAATTCCTCTCTAGCATCTGGTTGTCAGAACAAGGCTGTCTCTGAAAATGAACATTGTACTTCATAAGCCCCTCTCACATGAATTCTCCATAAAGACTGCTATTCATCTTTTCAACATTTGGCAACATTGTGCACAGGGCTGCATAAGAGGGTGTGCAAGTTCCCCGCTAAACTGGTGCAACATCATCCAACTGATGAGCAGCTCTTTTTTGTCTGCCAAGTTTTCAAACCCAGAGACAAGGGGACTATAGGCCTTTAGTCATATGGTCCTTGGTGACTACTCTTATTCTATATACTTTTATCCTTTTGTGATGATCGACAAGCCATTTTGTCCCCAGAATCAGAAAGTCAGATTTCAACAGAAGAAAAGCTAGTGGGTTTCTCCAGAAGAGAGATGGGGAACCTATGAACCTCTGTATGATTTGGGGCTACAAATCCCATATTCCCTGATCATCATGCATGCTTCCTAGGGATAATGGGACATGAAGTTCAATTATATCTGGAGACAGCAGATAGATATGAAAAACATGAGGCTTCTTCCCTTGCAAGCCAGTAGCCAGCGCCTACCACACTGCCAACCCCACCCTCTGGTGGAGAAGCTAGAAAAGCCCTTCTCCTCTGTCTGGAGAGGGGTGTGTGGCAGTGTGTGGCATGGGGAGTATCCTGAGGGCCAGATAGAGGGAAGGGTCAATTTTTGTCCCTGGGTTCCCCACCCTTGTTGTACAGAATGCAGTATGTCAATGCAATAGAAGTTACGGAACATGTACTGAAGGCATCTCACTTCAATTTTGGGAACTAGTCAGTAACTTGATGCCCTTTGTTTCCATCCTTCAGCTATCCACATGGTCTACTCCAGTCTTGCCCAAGCTGGTGTCCTCCAAATGGTGTCCCCTTGTGGCTGATGGAAGTTACAGTCTACATATTTGTATGGTACCAGGTTGGTCTACGTCATCAAATAAGGCACAATGGCAGAATGTTTGGAACAAAGGAAAAGAAATGACATTTTAAGTAGTGAAAGTTTTGTAAGAATAAAAATATGCCTGCCAGACAGTTTCACATTAGGGAGATCAGCTGTGCTCTACAGACTTTGGCAAGCCAAATAAAAATTCCACAATGTGTAATAATAATTCAACATTGCTGCGTACCCTTGAGCCATCATAGCAATCAGTGTTAAATTGTGCTCTTTTTGTAGATGTGTATTCATGAGAGCTTGTTCTCCACACTCACTAGGATTTTCTTCCCTCCTGGTATTGCTTACTCTGCACCACTATAATGTTTCAAGCCTGAGTTAACTTCTCTTTGAATTTAACTAGATAATAAGAAAACCCACTCATAAAAATTATATACCATTATTGATCTTTTCAACAGCCAAGTGACTAGGCAATGGAAAATGGGGTATTATCAAAAATAAATTATCCTATCTTGACATCTATACAATGTCCAGTTACACTTGTGCAGTCCTTGGTATTAATGGGACAACACTATAGTAAACCGCCACTACATCACTCTGGGAGTTAAAAAACAACAGCCTACTGTAGTGTTCCATTACCAACAGTTGTATTACAAAGCTGAAGGTCTAAGAAACTTCTTATCCATAGGGAATATGGATTTGTTGTATCACTTGACTTTTCCAAAGTTATCAGCACTGTTTGTGATCCACTGAAACCAGGGATGTGGAGCCTGTGACCCTCCAGGTATTGTCAGACTATAGCTCCCATCATCCTTAGAATGATGAGGGCTCGGTGTTCTTTTGTAGGTCTGAACCTGGTGCATCACTCTACTGAAGTTGTGGATAGCATGACTCTTGGAGCTGTACAGTTGGCCACACAGTTATCCTGGATCTTTATGTACCATGGGTGGTGGTGCATTGTCTTAGGAAGGGAGCATGAAAATGGCTGGTGTCATAAGATCTATTGTAAGCAGATCCTTGAAAGAAAGGAGTGGTTGTAGCTTCCCTTAGAGAAGCACACAATGAGACCACACCTTCAGAACACTTTATTTTACCCCTGTTATCTGGCAATTGTCAGTCAGTATTTATTTACCTGTTGGGGACAAGGGGAGGCATTCCATTGTGTTTTACTCAGAGAAGACCTACTGAAATGAATGGACTTGATGTAATCATGTTCATTAATCTCAATGGGTCTACTCTGAGTAACAGATGACTATTACGCAAGATGTTACACCAGGCACAGGCAAACTTGGCCCTCCAGATGTTTTGAGACTACCATTCCCATAATTCCTGACCACTGGTCCTGTTAGCTAGGGATGATGGGAGTTGTAGTCCCAAAACATCTGGAGGGCTGAGTATGCCTATGCCTGTGTTACACTGAATGGTGTCTGTTTAGCTCCATAATAAAGTAGAAAATGTGCTTAATATTTTTGTGTGATTTTAGTGTAGTTTCGTTATACTGAGCCAATACCAATTGGTGTCCATCTACTGTCAGAAGGTTATTTGACCCAGCAGAGCATTTCTGCAGTTGAATCAGGAGGAAGAAATGAAGTGGACTTGTAATTTTTATGCCCTTCTACAAACCCCTTACCACCTCCAATAGTGTTCCAAAGTTTCCCAGTTTTTGGAGTATTTTTTGGTGGGGTCAACTCCAAGAGGGGGGGGGGAGGAGAATTACAGAAGATTGCTTCTCTTGCCTTTCTGCTAACCAGCCTCTGCTTGATTAAAGAGCCTTCTATCAGTGGAGGAACACCAACTGGATACAACCAACGAGCATGTCAAGATTATATTCATGGAAATTGCACTCTTTTATGTCTCTGCAATATCCCTGCATTAGCTACTGTCTTTGTTTCTCTTTTGAAAATCACACTTCATGTTGTTTTCTGAGCTATTCAAGTAGTCAAATGCTGAAATAAAAAGGATTTGTGTACAAAAATCCATTATGGGATAAGGCTTCAACACCTGCTAGCCAACACCTGGAACCAATATTACATTTCTGATCCTATTGATTTTGAATAGCAATCCACAGTGGTTTCCCGGACCATTCCATGAAGGATATCTGCAGGCAAATTCATTGCCTGCTGTGGTGTCAGCCATTCAACTAATTCTCCAGGAAGATACTCATTATGGTTTTTTCCTGAGGCAAATGTTAATGGTCCAATGTAAGAAAATATCCTGTTGCGCACTTCTTTCTTAAGACTAGCAGTCCCTTGATTTCCCGCAATACATCTTATATGAAAGTATTTCAAACAGTAAACTTCACTGAGAAAGTGGAAAGCTGCCATATATCTAGTCAGGTCATTGGTCCTTCTAGCTCAATGCTCTCTACACTGACTGGCAGTGGCTCTCCAGGGGTTTGAGGCAGGGGACTCTCCTAGCCCTATCTGGTGATGCCAAAAAATGAACCTGGGATGCTTATATGCAAAGCAGGTGCTCTGCCCGCCATTACTGGATTTTGCACATTCATGATTATTTCTGCTGCTCTATCTCCATCTTAAGGGATGCGGGTGGCACTGTGGGTTAAACCACAGAGCCTAGGGCTTGCCAATCAGAAGGTTGGTGCTTCGAATCCCCATGACAGGGTGAGCTCCCGTTGTTCAGTCCCAGCTCCTGCCAACCTAGCAGATCGAAAGCACGCAGTGCAAGTAGGTAAATAGGTACCGCTGTGGTGGGAAGGTAAACAGCGTTTCTGTGCACTACTCTGATTCGCCAGAAGCAGCTTAGTCATACTGGCCACATGACCTGGAAGCTGCGAGATGAGCACCGCAACCCCAGAGTCGTCCACGACTGGACCTAACGGCCAGGGGCCCATTTGTTGTTGTTGTTGTTTCATCGTTTAGTTGTGTCCGACTCTTCGTGACCCCATGGACCAGAGCACGCCAGGCACTCCTGTCTTCCACTGCCTTCCGCAGTTTGGTCAGACTCAGGTTGGTAGCTTCAAGAACACTGTTCAACCATCTCATCCTCTGTCGTCCCCTTCTCCTTGTGCTCTCAATCTTTCCCAAGATCAGGGTCTTTTCCAGGGAGTCTTCTCTTCTCATGAGGTGGCCAAAGTATTGGAGCCTCAGCTTCTGGATGTGTCCTTCCAGTGAGCACTCAGGGCTGATTTCCTTCAGAATGGATAGGTTTGATCTTCTTGCAGCCCATGGGACTCTCAAGAGTCTCCTTCAGCACCATAATTCAAAAGCATCAATTCTTCGGCGATCAGCCTTCTTTATGGTCCAGCTCTCACTTCCATACATCACTACTGGGAAAACTATAGCTTTAACTATATGGACCTTTGTCGGCAAGGTGGATGTCTCTGCTTTTTAAGATGCTGTCTAGGTTTGTCATTGCTTTTCTCCCAAGAAGCAGGCCCCTTTACCTTTACCTCTATCTCCATCATAGTAGATATCCCCAGTGCTTTTTTTCTAGGGGGACGCAGGGGTATGCATACCCCTAAACATTTTGTGGAATTAAGTTTGGCCTCATTGAGGGGCAGTATTTCAATATGAGTAGGAAAATGAGAGTACCCCTAAACATTTTTTATAGAAAAAAGCACTGGATATTCCTTAATATTTTATTCATTTACTTATAGAAGTATTTAGATACTGTCCTCACATAAGCTATCGATGCACAAAGATATAAAACATTTTTAGAAAACCATTAAAAGCTGTAGTGAATGAATTGTCAATATACCAGATGCATTTAACTTTATATCAAAAGTTTGAGAATTCCCTCTCTCTCCATGACTGCCCTTTACATCCATTGTCATTGGATACAATGCTTGACTATTCTCCAGAAGACACAAAATTTCCAGGATGACACATAATATCTAACCTGAGTTGAGTATCAACAGACTGAAAAAGCTAGTGGATGCTGGACTGTAGATACTGGGCTGAAATGGTTGGTTCAGTTTTCTTAAAAATTGTGCAGGGTTCCAGCTATGTGCAACACTTCTATTATACGATAATGAACAACAAGTATTTAATTTTCTTGGAGGCATCTTAAAATCAGTTATGAAAGCCATAACTATATTTCTTGGTTTTTATTAAATGCTGCTTTTTATAGGTGTTTACTATATATGCTGTTTAGGAGATTATATGTTGGCTCTAAACAATTTAATACAACAATGAGGCAAAAATATGCCTTGATGCTGCCGCTTTTTCCTCTTTCTCCTGTTTACTGCTATTGGTAAGTATCAGTTTCATTAACTTTAGTTCACATAAACAGCTTATTGCATTGCATTGGTTAATCTTTTGCTGGGATTTAATTTTAGCAATTTTAGCTTTTATTCTTAGTGCAAAACAAATTATGATGGAGAAAGCAGACCCAATTTCATTAACAGTGCCATTTGCTCTGCATCTACATTCTCTGCAGGAACTTTCTAGCAGGCATAATTACATTTCAATGACTTGGGATTCTGTCCCAACTTCAGATGGAATTTTCTATTGGATGGAACCCACCGTGAATGGGCTTATGTTATCCCATAGCAGTACTGTATTATCATTTATTCAAGTGAGCCTTCACATATGCAGGTCACTTCAGGATATTTTTATGCTTGGAGCCAGATGGAAAATGCCTTTTCAGAGTCAACAAAAGACCTGCATTCTTGACATTTCCAAATAATTTTCAACAACTGTAACTAATTTGCTTTTGACACAACTTTAATAGTATCCGCCCCCTTCGCCCAAAATGATTACCAACAGTTTGCAGTATGATTGCTTTCATGGTTCACTTGATCTGCATTTTCATAGAAATCCCCTTTTCATAAGATGGAACCTACTGGGCTGTGGCTCAGTGGCAGAGCATCTGTTTTGCAGGCACACAGCCTCAGGTTTAATCCCCCACAACTCCAGTAAGGGCCGTAAGAGTATGTCGCCTGCAACCCTGGATAGCTGATGCTAGTCAGCATTGACTTACTTAGTGTGATTGGTCAATGGTCTGACTGAGCAGAAGACAACTTCCTATGTTTCTATGCTCCAAGACAAGCTTTGAGACAGGAAATCTAATTTAGGATTAGGATACCTGGGAAGTCACCATGCTCTGGATTCATCATGACAGTGCAAAGCTAAAGTGATGTTTTCGCTTACTCACGGGAGTTGGAAATAAATACTAAAGACTCATTACACTAGCTGCTCAGTGGTACTTTAATTTTCTTTGGTGAGATAGTCATTAGAGAAGAGCACCATTATGATGATATTACATCCTTCTGGCATGTTATGAACTCTGACGAGCACTTAGGCATTGTTGATTTAAATGACCATGACAAGATGTCAGACTTCCTCTTCCAAATACATTTGTAGGGCAAGAGTGCTGAATTACTATCATTATTTTTAATCTTGGAGAAATGAATGTTTCCATACCATTTCCTCAATGCTTAGGTAAGGATATTTTATTGTTTTATTGTATTTTAATGTTCTTTTGGAAGCCGCCCAGAGTGGCTGGGGAGACCCAGCCAGATGGGCGGGGTATAAATAATAAATTATTATTATTATTATTATTATTATTTGCTATGCGTGCTACTTTTATATAGAAGGCTGTACATGTATCTGTTCTTCTAGCATTAACAAAGCATTATCCTGTTTACAGTGTATCCTCTACAGTAGATACACTGGTCTCAAGTACCCGGTAACATTCCTTACTACTTGGCTGATGCTTGCATGCTACGCAATAAAGCCAAATGCTATGTGGTGTGTGTTTTCCCTCTGTCAAAATGGTTCCTTCCTGTCTGTTGCCTATAGAGCCAGTGCTCAGCCATCATGCTATCATCTGTCATACATAAGGATGATGGGGAAAAGCAGCTGATAAAAGTCACCACGTTTTGTGAGATGTGATATACTAAAGTGTGGTTGCCATAAAATGCACCCAAAATATAACAGATGGCTTAGTTAAGATGGAATCTTGTTTGTGAAGTTGTAGACCTACGATCCATATAATTTCTGCTAGATTCTAGCTGATCTCATTTATTTTGCAATACTTGCTTATGTTTAAGATTCTAAAACTAGAATATATGTTTCAACATATATACGCTTTGCTCACAGATACGCTGTATCGTTGTTGCTTCATAACCAATTCTTCTTGGGGGTGCAAAAGAAGGCTGTAAGTGCACTGACTGTTTATGTGGCACCTTAAGACTGCAGTTGCCATATTGTTGCGTGAATCTGGGTGAATCATATAGGATCTTTGGGAGTGCAAATAAAATGAGCTGGAAATCAACAGGCTGGGTGGGGTTTTGATCAGCTGGTCTGCTGGCCAAGGCAGAGATTTCACTGAACAATTCTGCTAGGGGTATATCTGTCTAAGTGTATCAAGTCCCTGTAAATAACCCTCTGCAAACACCTTTCTAGGGATGGAGTAAAAGCTCAAAAGTTGCAGGGAATAGCATATGTGATCCTTTCAACCCTGTGATTAAGAGAGTGCTACATTAGCAGAGGTTTTCATTCTTACCAACTGTGGCTCAGAACCCATGGTTTTTTTGTGAGAGCAGCAAGCAATTTAACATAATATGAGAAATGCATGTTATGTGGCATGTTCCCACCATCTGATTCCTTAACATGAGGTTTGCATTTGCAATCTTAGCTTTCATTGTTCAGCTAGTGGTCTGTGCTCATACCTTTGTCCTGTAACACATTAGGTCATGTGGATTGCAGTGGTTTGAGTAACACACCATAAAAATAAAGTTTTACAAAGGCACTGCATTCCATCAGTCTGAAACTTGATGGCTCGTAAAGCAAAGTTGAAACACTCCAGCCTGCAAGAAAACACAGCTCTCATTATTAATCATTATTGATGTGAGGAAAGTGTATTTTATAATATCAATTCATTTCCAAGTGAGACAGTGATCCATAGCATCAAATTACAACAGTGTCAATTTTGAAAAAGTCTTTCTGTTTCCATTAATATCTGAAAGTTGCTATGATGATTCAAAAACATGTTTTTATTAATAAACATACATTTTCATGGAACACTATTCAATTAAGAATGCTGGAAAACAAGGCTTCTGTGTGAAGGCCTACCTCTTGAGTCTGGGTCTGGCTTTTTAAACATTCCCCAAAGCTCAGGTCATAACTACATTTCCAGAAGCACAATGGCGTTGTTGCCAGTTGCAAATGAATTAAACTTACACTATGGTCTAGCATATATAGAGCCTTGGGCTTGCTGATCAGAAGGTTGGCGGTTCGAATCCCTGCGACAGGGTGAGCTCCCGTTGCTCGGTCCCAGCTCCTGCCCACCTAGCAGTTCGAAAGCACATCAAAGTGCAAGTAGATAAATAGGAACCGCTCTGGCGGGAAAGTAAACGGCGTTTCCGTGCGCTACTCTGGTTCGCCAGAAGCGGCTTTGTCATGCTGGCCACATGACCCGAAAGCTGTACGCCGGCTCTTGGCCAATAAAGTGAGATGAGCGCTGCAACCCCAGAGTCGGACACGACTGGACCTAATGGTCAGGGGTCCCTTTACCTTTACCTTAAATGAATACCGTAAGTTATCTCACTGATATTGTATCCAGGGAGGCAGGCACAAGGGGGGGCCAAAGCTAAGCCAAAGCTAAGCACTCTTATCTCCTCTTTATTTCAAGGGACAAAGGTATTAGACATGTACTTAAGTCCCAATTCATGGGACCAAATATGTTTTAGACTTTGGCTGAGACTTGCCCTAAGCTAAATACCATTTAGATCAGTGTCCACATCTGCAACACTCAGCTGCTGTGCCTACAGAAGTGACCTGCAGAGCAGGGGGGAATGGCAAGTGGGAAGCCATTTGACCATTCCTCTTCCATAGATGAGTGGTAGAGCACATGCTTTGTATAGAGAAGGTCCCATTAACAAACAATTGCTTTCCAGGATTACAGAAAGAGATCTCTTCTAGTCCCACCTGGAGTTGTGAGGGATTCCTCACAACTCCAGGTGGGACTAGAAGAGATCCCTTTCTGTAATCCTGGAAAGCAATTGTTTGTTAATGCAGATAATATTGAGCTTGATCCACCAATGGTCTGACTGAGTAGAAGCTAGCTTCCTATGCTGCTATTCTTCATTCCTCTTTAACATCTTCACTTCCCACCAGCACTTCCCGACCCATGTTCCCAATCACAAGTCTAGAAAATGAGCTGAATGAAAAGCAGTTGTTGGGGGTTGTGGGGTGACATAGGCAAGCAGGGAATGACTCAAGCGCCACCATCCTCCTACCTATTGCTTTTCCACTGAAGATCTCACTCTTCCAGTCCTGGTTTGCAGAAGAAAACCACCTGCCAATCCTTGAAAACATAAGATCAAGGAGGTAGTACATGTCATTCTTAATCTGAAAGATGCAGCCAATTCCTCCCCCCTCCCCATGTGATTTCTCCTGAATGTCCCTGGGAATGGGATCATGTGGGGATGACTGTGTCCTCCAGGCCATAAACAGTTAGCAGCAGCTGACATCAATGGGTGTTGCTCATCAAAATGGAACCTGAACAAATGCGCGGGGGGGGGGGGGGGTCTTCCTGCATCTGGTCTCCACCTTTGAAGCAAGGGCAGACCAAGGAGACAAACAGCTCATCTTTCAGAGCTTTTATACATGAGTGTTTTCAATATGGGGTCCTGCTAACCACACTCAAAGCACTTGCATTTTTACGATCTCCTGTGTGTGCTGTGTTCTGTGAGAACAGGATGCTGGGCTAGATGGGCCTTTTGCCTGATCCAGCAGAACTCTTCTTAGGTGTAAAATTCGCCTTTAACTGGAATGCTGAGCTACACTGATGAATTCCACCCGCACCCACCAGATACTATTAGATCACAAGGTTTAGCCATTTTAGCACATGCTTGTTCTTGCAATGTATTATGTGACCTGAAATTATTTTAATGCTGCTTTCCACACTTAATGGTTTTTGTATTTTATTTACATTTGCATGAAGGGATGTGGTGAGAGGAAATTCATTTTGGAAGAACTATTATGGATTTCTGGCATTTAATTGTGCTAATTTCCTACTTATCTTCTCTGGTAAATGGAACCGAAAGGAAATGGATCTTAATTGCCCATGTTAGTGAGACGATTGTTCTAAGTGGCTTTGCTGGGTGTACCGCAGAGGCACCTTGACACGTTTCTATTCTTTTGAAGGCCTTAAATTATCTTGCATAAAGAAATGTGGGCTTTTTTGGGTGGGGGGGGGGTAACTGGCATCTTGTCAGTTATGCACACTGTGATGCTTCGTCTTCTATTCCATATGTGTCTGACTCTTGCAGTCTTCTTAAGATGGCAAGGAAACACTGGGTGTATCTTTAAGGGCATTGGGGAATCTGCATTGGCACACTCCTCCATTGTATCCCAAGAAGGATGGATGTTACCCAGTTGTGGATGCACTGAAGCAAATTTAGTGTGCATTTAGCAAAAGAAAAAGAAAAAGAAAAAGAAAGAAAGAAAGAAAAATAAATAAAAATCACCCACAATGAACACATATGTGGTGATGTTTCACTGGCTACCTTGTATTGCTACACCATTTCATTTCTATCAGCCAGAATAAAAGGATGCAGCTATATTTATTTTTAAAACAGCTCTTCGGCACGGAACTGGTATTACACAAAACAGCTGTGTTAAAAATGAAAATTGCCTTTGCAGGTGCAGGAGGCAGGGAAAGAAGAGAAGCAGCTGCCTTTCACATGAGCAATTCCAACTCCTTGCCTGGCTTGGAGAGCATGGTCTGCTTTAAAACACACTTCAAAATGCTGGTACTTGCATCAGAGCCCTATATGGCTTGGGGCCATGGTGCCTGAAATAACGTTTGCCTCTACCCTGCACCAAACTGCCTCTGCATTAAGATTTCCACCAGAGGCCTTCATTTCAGGTGTCCTGGCAGTCAGATGTGAGATGGGTCGTAACTGTGGAGACAATCTTCCCAATTGTGCTTCCTCACCCGTAACAGAAACCTTATTTGCTCAGCCAGCTACCCTTGGATTTTATTCCAACTCTTATGAATATCTTTACTTCTATGGCTAGATAATTAAATTGGGGGACCACATATTTCAAACAGCAAGTTCAAAGGCAACATTCATATTGACTTTGTTGATCTTATCCTGTTAAAAAAAAGTCCACTAGAATCAACAAGTGCAGAAGCTGTAGTGGATTAGATCCATTTACCAATTTTCCCAGTCTCTATTTGGAAAGGAATTCCAGAAGAAGCTCAGTCCCCAGGTGCGTTCAGAAACTTCCTCTGTGACTGCCACCCATCCTAGCCTACACTACACTATTTTCCTTTGACTTTCCTTTCTACAAATGCCCTATACAATAAGGACAGGAGGGAATAATTCATAGGCCAGGCTGGAGATAGCAGAGGAGCTATCTTTAAGTTCCTCTTGTGTTGTCAACAACAAAATGGTGGCTTCTCAGATTTGTAGTTTAAAGTTTCCCTGGGTTGATCCATTCTGTCAGTAACAATTAAAATTCCAAAACAGGGAAATTCTACTGTGGAGCCCTGAAAATGAATTTATTTTCAGAGTTGTAAAGGCAGACTGCAAATATAACAAAAAAAGACAAAGCATTTAAGTTTGACATTTTTATACTAGAAACCGTTTTTATGCCTCAGGATGTTAATTCACACTCCCCCCCCCCCCCAGGAGATTCACACAGACCTGTCAAAAGACTTTGGTTTGGAATCAGTGGACATTAATATTTTGTGTGTAGATAATGAACTCATGTGACTGAAAATGTCTTAAGATGATACAGAGAATGGTTGGGCAAAGCAATTGCCACAGTTGGGGTGGTGAAAACAAAACCAAATGCCCCTACAGACACAACCCAGATCACTTTTGTCTTCCAACATTGATACTAGGATACAAAGGAAGCATATTTGCTGAATGGAGGCTATGTGGATATGAATTATTTACATCTTTCTTCTAGCTGCATGGTCTAATCTAACTGCAAATAATTATATTTTTAAAATAACTAAAAGAATCACACTTATTTTTGCAATTTGTGCATCCTGGAAAAAATTGATTATGTAGTTCAGTGTTTAGTTTATTTCCTTGTTTATAATCACTAGAAATATTTCCACAGCACATGTTCAGCAAATGAAGGAGTCATATACTTTCTGCAACTTTTACAGGACAATGGAAGCCAATCATTTTATACCGTTTGATTACCATAATCCCCAAAGAGAAGACATGCTAAATCTGCTATTCAAAACTGAGTGCCATTATTACAACAATATTCAGGAAGAAATGGCAGGTAATATACCACTGTGATAAATGAAAATTGATAGGCTTGTCTTTCTTTCAGGCATCCATAAAGCTGCTATGATGAAAGTTGAAAACTGCTGGAAGTTTTTGTTGCATATATAGGAATGCTAAATCGATAGAGTTACATAAAGCTTGCCAGATTTCAATAATTAGCTATTGCCAAGCATACAATCATACCTGAATAGAGCAGGAAGTTCAAGTTACCCTGTCCAAAGTGAGAGAAATACATTATACAGACAACCAGTCTGTATTCATTTTCCATGAGCTCATTTTTAAGTCCATTCCCATTTTGACATCAATCTACATTTTAAAAAAGAACAAAAAAACCATATTTAAATCCATATTTTATCACATATATGTATTTAAAATATGCATTTCATTTCAGTGTATGCACTTCTAAACATATGTTATACTATAATACATACTTTTAATGCAATTTGTTACATTTAGATGCTGAGTATTGTGTTATGTTTCACTACATTTCCATTTTGGGTGACTCAGAAAAGATCTAATTTTGCGTCTTTTCTTCAAATTACAACTTCTCCACACAATAATGCTTTAACTCTACTCATCTGCCTCATTTATACACATCATTTCTACTTTCTCATCCAGCCTCCCAGCCAATCAGAAAACCCAAATAGTTCTGTTCCTATTTTCCTTAGGTTTCAGTTTCTCCTTAAGGCCCAGTTTTGTGGGCTGAACTTTGGACTCCCCTATGTTGTCTGACCAGTCTCTAAGTTGTCTGAACAGTCCTCCTAATATGTCGGTGCTGTGCAGTGTGTATTGCCATTTCACTTCCCACATTGGGCAACCTGTTAGTATCTTAACATTTCTCATGAAAGGGAATATGGGCATTTGTACCATGCCATGGTAACAGCTATAGTTCTAAACACTGGAAGCTTTTGTCAAAGCCTAACAGCAAGAGCAGGATATATAGTCTAGAGACCATTTTCTCCAATGGATTTTTGCGTGTCATTTCTTTCAAATATGGTTAATGTAGCATGTAATGAGGGAAACACAACCTTTTGATTAAACAGTAGTTCCTAAAATGTGGCTGTTTAATTCACATAAGTTGGTGATTGCATGCCCATTGATGAGTCTACCTGAGCAGATACAGACTCATTTCTACGGGACAATGCCTCTCCCGTATCAGAAATTTATAATGGTATTTCTACAATTATGGGACTACCAGATCAATTTCAGTTTGATTTCAGGCCCAGGTTTGGCCTTGGTTCTCCTGGTGTACACTAAGAGAAGAACGTCATGACTGGCTCCTTCTCCTAGGGCACTAATTCTGAACCTCTTCACAGCATTTGATATTATTAACCATTGGATACTTTTGGACAAGATTTCTGGAAGGGGAATCAGATACCTTCTGCTCTTATTTTCATAGTCGTTTCCAGAAAGTGGTGATGGAAACTTTTTTACTTTGTCCATAGCAACCCTGCAATGGTGTTCTGAAGGACTATACATTGTTATGTTCCCCAAGGCCCCTGATATTTTAAAGTATCTACATGAGACTTTCAAGTGGGATCATCAGGAGAGTCGGTATGTGATGTCATCAATGTGTGGCCTCTACTTCTCCTATTCATCAAATTATTATGAAAGATGAGGCAACAGCAGCTATGGGATACACCTACTTCATTGCCTCCCCATGCTTCCAGCAATGCATTGGAGAGCCAGTAGTTGCTAATATGTGTCTAGTGAAAGCTGAAGAGCTACTGTGTTTTTGGACAGTTTCTCCAGGAGAAGGGTCATTGCTCTATGGTGGAACACCTGCCTTGCATGCAGAAGGTCCCAGTTTCAACCCCAGCCCCTCCAGGTAGGGCTGGCAGTGTCCATAGTTTGAAACCTTGGCTATTCACTGCTATGCAGTGCAGACCAATAAATTAGTGATCTTTGTTTAAGGCAGCTTCCTATGTTTCTGTGTTCGTTCTATCCCCAGTATTCTGAGGACAGCCATCAAACAAATAAAAGTTCTGCAAATTGTGCTATACTGCTAATTGTTTGTTTGTTTCCTTGTTTGTTTGGGGTCAGTGCAAGAGAAAGAAAAAAGCCATGAAAGCCCAGCCCTCCCCCCCCCCCACATGCACCTTCTGTCCTGGCTTAGCTAAAACAAGTGGCACTTTCTCCACCACAGAGTCTCTCTCATCAGGAAAAAAAAAGGGTTTGAATTATGAAAATGCAATGGGGGGCATACAAAAACATCTGATTAAAAACAAACAATTGGAAATGTTGTGCATATCATCTAGTCTTTCTTTTATGTTTGTAATGAACCCCTTTTAGATTTGAAAGAATCCTTTAGAAACTAAGCATAGAGATTTTGGTGGGATGAAGCCTGTTCACAAAAGAAGAATTGTTTGAAGGAGTTAAAATGATTTGCTTGCACCAATCTATTCTGGTCCTAGCCTGTTGCAGCTGGTTTGTGATTGTTCGACAAGCTGGTCAGTGCTTGAGTCATCTCAAAAAAACTGCATGTGGAAAGGCAGCTTGAACTCAGCCCTGCACACGCACGGTCCACTTTGCAGTCAATATCCGTATAGCCATGTCGCCTTCAAGTAATGTTGGATTCCTTCCAAAACCAAAACTGTATTACAGCTGGTCCCAATTATCCAAACCACACTGAGACTACACACACAAATAGCCAGCTTCTCAGCTTGGCTGTGTGGCTTAATGAATTAGTTATTTAATAATTTGACAGGAGTGCTTGTTGTGTTGTGTTTGGCCATTTGTGTCTGTTTAATCTTATCTTTAGGACTGCGTTCATACACTCCTGTGGTGCTCATTGACTGCCACTGTACTTTATTTACATGTGCAAACGGATATTGGCAGGGCGCAAAAGATAATCTTGATTATTCAGAAGCCATCCAATCTGTAAAGTTGTGCTTGGATGGCTGGCTCTATTTGCTGGCAACAAAACATTTACGGCACAGTGTGCAAGCTATACACGGAGACTTTTTTCCAGGCATTAGATCCGAAAGGGTGATTCTTTACAGATTAAAATACATAAATTCTAAGGATCATTAATTACCTGTTTATAGAAAGGGCTGAATTTTCAAAAATTCACATTTCCAATGTATTTGTACCTTCCATAAAAGTAATTTGGATGGCGACATTCAGATTTACATGTGTGATTTTAGAGGTAGCAACCTATCAATGTGCAAACAGAGCATTTGGATATTAAACTGCTGTGCAAGGATGGACTCAAAATATTCAGTGCTTTCCCCATCAGAGCTTTGTCTGTAACAAATCACTGAGAGGATTGTGTTACCAAGCAACCAAGACTTGCTAACTTACAGTGCAAGGCTGTGAATTCTAGATGACTATATAAAGATGAATTAGAAAAGTGAATGCTGCAGCCCAGCTTTGGGGGGGGGGCATGAAAAACTGAATTGCTTTTATACAATTGGTGGTGGTGTGTTGATAATGCTGCATTAAAACCTGGAAAGTAATGGTTAATTGATTTCTGGAAATCTATAACTTGCTCATCCTGAAGATTCAATATACTTCAAAATTTTCTCCCAATTGGTTCCCTCCTCAACATACAAAACAAACACTAGAAGCTGACACATACAGAATGTTGTTGCCACTCTCTCAATGGTCATGTGAACAGCCCATCCTCTTTGTTTGTTTCTCCTCCAAAATGGACAGACCCATAGCTCATAGCAGAACTGGAGTTCTGCATGCAAAAGATCTGGGATCTCCAAGTAGGCCTGGCAGAAAAAGAACTTTGTTTGAAACCTTAGAGAGTCATTGTCAGTCAGTGTAGATCGGGGGAAGATGTTGTGATATCCTACAGATGTTGGACTCCAGCTTCCATGAGCCCCAACCAGCATGGCTAAAAGCCGGGGGTGATGAGAGTTGTAGTCCAATAACATTTGGAGGGCACCACCTCAGCTGCTACTGGTGTAGTCAGGGGAACTGATAGTCTACTCAATATAAGGCAGCTTATGTTTCCTGCCCTCAAACTGCAGTATACAGTTTCTAAAATTTCAGCATCGGGATTATTGAGAATTGAAGATAAAGAAGAGATAAAGTAATAAAAAGGTTGTAAATATGTTAAGAGAGAAGAAGATAAGTAGCATTAAAGAAATGGTATAATAATCTGAGGTGAGGCAAGTGGAAGTCAAGGGAAGGGGAAGGGGGAAAGAAGAATGGGAGGGGGTGGGAAGGGATGAAGAGTTGAAGAAATAAAGAACAAATGAAAGAAGGAAGGAAGTAATGGGTATGTATGTGTAGGTAGGTTGGAGTATGTATAGATGAATGTAAGATGAATGTAAGAATGAATGTATTGAGGTATGGGCGAATGTATTCAGGAATGTATTGAATGTATGGATAAATGTATTGATGATTGTATTGATGAATGTAACAATGTATATTATGAGTGTATATTTTAAGATGAGTTTAATAAAGTTATTTAAAAAAAAAGAGAGAGATGTTGCATCTAACTTCAACACAGATCTGTCTTCCAGTTCCACTCCTTGTCTGCCATTGTCTGGCTATTTGCTGCTTTTTTTCTGCCCGCTAAGCTGACAAACCCAGATACTCCAAACATGTCGAACTCTCAGATTGAGCACTCTCTCATCAGTTACCAACAATCATTGTTAGGTTTCCAGAAAGAAAGAGGTAGAACCAATGCCACATGAAAATACCAGGCAATGTTAGGTACTATTAATTCTTTTCCACTGCAAGGCCAAATGGTCTTGTTCAAATTTCAGCAGCTAGACCCTGGTGGAAAACAACAAGTTTGAAAGGTGAAAGGGTGAAGCTTACATCTTAGAAAGCTTTCTGTTTTCTAATCTGAGAACATTAACCAGTAGGAGTGCCTGGCTATGAATACAGTAACTTTTTTCAGTGCTATGATTAATTTTACACCAAGTGCAAATCTAAGGCTGCTGAATAACTGATGTTCATCCCACAGAGGATTTTTGCATCAGGCAAGGCTGCTGAATCCATCTTGCAGAAATTAGATCCATCACAAGAGATCTCACAATTATTGAATTTTAGCTTTGTTTTAGCCTGTTCTGACACAATATTTTTTATTGTGCCCTCATTATGCATTCATGCAAAGTTCAGCAGTGGCTTTAATGGTCTTTCCCACCCCACTTCTTTCTTATATCATCAGTGAACCTGCAGCAGAAAAGAAGGATAAGTCATCAAAGCAACTTTCCATGAGAAATGAAGAGAAAAAAAGAACATCACCAATGTATGCAGGAATTTTCTGGACCAGTTGTAAAAATGACTGAGTACCCTGATAGCAGATTTTAGAGAGACATATTTTTGGCTGTAACCATAAATGACATCTGCAAGCCAGATGGAGTTAATGAAAAACCCATTCACTTCCTGTAATGTCTAGAGGAAAACAAACACAGGTAATTTCAGTCCGAAGAATGAGAGAGAAAATTAGACTCTGCACTTACATATTATTTCTGAATGTTTGTGTGTGTGTGTGTGTGTGTGTGTATATATATATATATATATATATATATATATATATATATACACACATATACATGGAATGTATACATATATATATGGAATATACATATGTATGTATGTATATGTATATATTCATCTATATACATATATAGTGATCATCTGAAATTTATTCTAAACCATACTGGAGGCTTAGTTTGCTAAATTTCTGAACTTATAAAAGGCAAATTGTGTGATCTTACCTAGGGGAGTGGAATATTTAGGCACAGGCTGTGATATTGTGATTATTTAGCAAGAATATATATCCTACCCCAGAACTAACAAATAGAGCTCCTGATTGCATGAAGATGCATAAAGAGCTCTTCTAATCTCTTGCTGAACGCACAAATACTGGTGGGCAAGGAACAGTGGGTATGAGCTGGTCCCTCTCTCCGTGGCGCATTTGATGGAAAGATAGAAAGCTGCTCTGATAATTTTATTGAAGGGCATGGTATAAATCTCACAAATTAATAAGGAAACAGAATGAGAACAGAGAACCTCTGACCCACCAAATGTCCCAACTTCCATTAGGGATGTATCGCTTTTCATTCTTCTTTATATTCACCACATGCAGCACTGCTTCCATTTCATGGCAGTTTTTCTATATATAAAAAAATGGGTGGCATTCAAACAAGTTTCACTCGAGAGTAGACCTACTGACATTAATTAACCTAACTTATTGATGTCCATTAATTTCACTAGGTCTACTCTGAGTAAAACTTAGTTGGCTATCACCCTGTGTTACTCATCTAGCTGCCCGTCATGGTGCAATTATGTAACTTATGCATTTTATGTAATTAATTGTTATTATGTTATTCCACCCCATTCATTTCAACGTAAAGGAAACAAAATGCAAAGCTGGGAGGAAGCAGATTGCAATCAATTATGCAGCATTTGCAGACTAAAAGTAACAACGCCTGGATCTCAGCCTGGATTGATTTCCATTCCAGATATGGAACAGATAAGTGAAAATCAGCACTTCTTTGCTCCTGTTTCCATTTGGATCAAAATTGTCCAGCATGTCCAAAGGTCAGGAATGCTAGTAGTTGTAGTCTGAACAACATCTGGAGTGCTACATGTTCCCATACCTGAGCTAGAACATTGTCAGGAAAAGAGGCAGGAGTCCTGGCTGAATAATACATTTTAAGCTTCAAAAGGACTAAAAGCACACACAAAAATGCCTTATAACGAGTTTCAAGAAACTTTTGCAATCCAGTACAGTGTATTCCCCAATGAAATGTCATAGAAGCACTAGCAAATTCTGCAATGTGGACTACACCACAAAGGTCTAGCCAGTAAAGATTTTTAACAGTGTGTCCCTCATTCTCACTTGTTTCCAACTCTTTTTGGAACCCAAAATACCATGCAATACATGATATTTTACCATCTGTACTAGCATGATAGTGACCTTTCAATGCACTGAGGTGTCCAAAGAAAGGCAGATCTGCACAGAAAAGGCAACTAATAATAATAATTGTTGCTTAACACAATGTTTATTTGCAAATCTGGCTACAGCTCCACAGACTAGCTCCGAATGCCTCTCCCTGGCTGGATCCCTGAGACTAAAATTATTGACAGATTCTGAGTGATTTGTAGTTTTCATGCTTTACTGCCTCATGCTTCATATAATATTCATACTGGTGTTTGGGCAGGCTGTTGTGATTTATACTGAGCAGATGTTGGAGCAGACCTTTGTGAATTACAGAGTCAGCAATCAAAATTTAGAGATGGAAAGAGGGAGGCATCAAGCACACACCAAACCCAGAGAGGAAAGACTGTGCAAGCAGCAGAAGAGGGAAGACTGCAACAGAAACATTTCTCATGAGCAAGGCTATCTAAAACAGGGTGGTGGTGGGGAGAATAAATCCTGAAATGTGATGGAGAGAAGGTTGAGGAGAAAATGGAAGCCTCACAGTAGGAATTGCCCCTGCATAAACAGTGGCTGTGTTATGATAGATTGTCCTCAGTGTTGGCTCCAGGTTTTGGGGTGATAGTGGTGCTCCTTATGAGTCCCTCCCTCATTGCTGTTACTGCTGCCCAATCATTTGCCCATTCAATGTCAAGACTGTTATCAACATCTCTTATCTAGAGAGATAGAAGCAAGCTGCTCCTGCTCCTCTCCCAGAAACTCAAGTGGTCAGCAGGTATGATTCTGCCCATCTTTCTACACAGGGCTCATAAGAACAGTGTGCAAGGTTGCTAGATCAGAGATCATAAGTCTGACAGTGCCTCCTGAACTTGAAAATAGTGGTAAAGCAAGTGACAATGGATTTTATCATTTAGATCAGGGTGGAAAATCCTTTTCAGCCCAAGGACTGTATTCCCCTCATGGACAAGCTTCCAAGGGCCACATACCAGTAGAGGGCAGGCCAAGATGCAAAAGTGGGTAGAGTAGTGGGCATGAGTCTTTCCTTTCTACAGTAGGTTACATACCAGTCAGACAAAAGCCAGAAGTTTACACACATACACACTAATGGGTATTTGTAAGAGGATATATTAATTATATTGAATCCACCTACATGTGTGAGTAAGCAAACAAAAGGAAAAAAATGTCTGGTGTCTGTTTTTAAAGATGCTGAGTTTGCACCTAAAGAGCCCCAGTATCAGAGTTTAAATTCTGTCATTTGGTGAGGCACAGGAATAGACCTTTAAACCTACTTTTAACATTTTCCAACTGCTTGAGGTAGCTGGCACCCTTTACCCTTCCTGCAAAAAAACAGACTACACAGTGAAGTAGGTTTAAAATATACTTTACTTACAGTCATGCATTGTCCATAGCAGCAATGATTAAATGCAGGTAAACTTTCCCCCTTTTCTTCCTAATGTCTTGACAAATGAAACTGATTTGTAAAAAAATAAGAGAGAGAGACATTGCACATACTTTTGTAAATCAAGAAAATCTTTAACAAAAATACATTTAAAAATGCAGGTAAATGTTCTTAGTTGAAAAATACAACATAGACACATGTCTGAGGCAGAGAAATATTAAGGCATGTCTGCCTCCTTGCTTGCAGCATGGAGAGAGAGAGAGAGAGAGAGAGAAGAGAGAGAGAGAGAGAGAGAGAAGGAACAGGAAACAGGCCTCCCTTCCTCCCTCATTGTCAGGAGAAGAGAGGATGTTACATCACTGAACCTATTCTAGTAATTTAGAACTTTGTGATCCTTAACCCTGTTACATACTAACTAGGTTAGGTTTGACTGCAAATTTCCACACACACACACCCTAACACCGCATCTCTCCATCCTGCTTCCAGGCAGACAAAGAGATGTTATCACAGCTCAAGGATGCATCACAACCACCAAAGAGCACCCCAGGAGGGTGTGGCATGGGAGGCTCTGAAGGGCCAAATTACAGAGGCCTGGAGCACCACATTTGACTTCTGGACTTGAGTTTCCCCACTCTGGATTTGGATGAGAAAGAGGCAGCCATTTTTCTGTCATGGGGTTGATTTGTTGGTTGATATGATATGTTTACTGTCCTTCAACCATAGATCCCAGGAATAATTTGTCAGGGGTCATATGCTGAAGCAGATATGAGCAGGATCAGAGCAAAAAGTTGTCATGGCCACCCTGCCTGCCTCACTCTTTCCGGCACCTTTTTTTTAAAAAATCTCTTTTCCACACCCTTCTCTTACCCTCTCCCTCTTCCTCCAGCCCAGAAGTCTGAGAAGTGAGGGACAAATTGCTCAGTTCAGATCTGCCTGAACTGATTGCTTGTAGCAGATAACTTTTGAAATTAAGCCAAGGAGGGCTGCATAAAATTAGGCTGATGGATGCATGCAGCTCTAGGGCCTCAGGTTGCCAACCTGTGGTGCAGATCCTGACCTCTTCTATTTTAATTTCCCATCTCTTTATCAGCAGAGTTGTGCTCTGGAGCTTTCCTGGTGTGGTTTCTTTATGATTAAACAAGCCCCGGATTTTATTACTTCCCCAAAGTAAACAACAGTACTGTGGACATAAAAGGTATCTTAAATTTTATATACACTCAGGACAGCTTATCTGCGATACAGCATCTTATTTACAGTGATTTGTTCCTTTTTTCCCTTCCAGTTTTACAGGAACTGGAGAATGAATCCATTGTCAGGAGACTAATTGAATTGACCTGGGTCATTCAGTGAAGCAGTGCTTTTGCTGGGATAGCAGTATTGGATTAAAAAAAAAAAGTTTGAGATAACTTTAAAATCAATTGGCTGTTTTTGTAGACACAGGAGGTATACAGTGATAGATTATGAAGTAGTATGTGCTGGGGGGAATGTACATTTATGAATACATATTATTCTGCTTCTAGGGTGGCCGGCTGAAAAATGAGGACAGGGTTCCTGTCCATTAATAGTTGTGCAGAAGAGGGGATTTCAGCAAGTGTACTTGACATGCAAGTTACCTGCTTCCCTCCTGCACAGAGAATTTTTTCCAATTACTCCCTGTAGGTGACATATTCATTTGTCACAGTTCATCTTCCTTGCCTGCATGGAAGAAAGTGGTTGTACATTTAGGGAAACTCTCCTTCATTAGCGGTGCTTCAAGATGGGGGGTCTCAATATGGGTCATTCAGATCTCACAAATGTGTTGTTGGAAACATTTTTGTCATTCTTCTTAAAACTTACTGGGATTTTTTTCATGGAAGGAGTAAACTTGGATGAAATTGGGGGTGTGGTATGGGAACTGGCATTTTGATGGGAGCAACATTGTGAGGAAACTGCAAGCAAGTAAATACCTTGCATGCATGGGAAGGACCAACCCCACAAGATGCATGTGTCTGGAAGCATCCCGATACAAAAGCACCTAGGTGTGCCTTTGATGTGAGCCCATGTTAGAAATGTGCAAACATTCAATGTGATCCCTCCCTCCGGCCATCCTTCCTTCCCTCCCTCCCTTCCCTAAAAAAATAAAAAATTTGCCGTTTTTATGTAGCCCCAGAAGTGTGCATTTAGTCTACACTCGTGCAGGGTCCATTGTGTGTGTGGAGTAGGTAGAGGAAGAATGTGCCATGATCAGTGGCAGAGCAAGCCAATTGGGTGCCTGGGATGGTGTGTGTGCCCTGCGCCCGGGGGCGGGGCCATCTGCCCGTGGGTCCTCCCACTCGGCTGTCCTTCAGCTGAGGGGGAGGCGGTGGGTGGACCGTTTGGGCTCAGTGCGGAGCCTGCGGGTGCTCAAGCCACTGCGTCACTCCCAGGAGAGACGTGTGGCTCGGGTGCGCTGCAGGCCCCACGGTGAGTGCCGCCCACCATTTTGTCACCCCCCCTCAGTGGGGACACCCGGGGCAGGCTGCACCTACCGCACCCTCCCTGCTACACCCCTGGCCATGCCACTGCTGGCTTGCCATGCATTTGGAGAATACATCCTCTGCTGTTACAACAGCTGCTAGGTCTGCTGGCAAATTCAAAAAGGTTAGCTATAATATATGCCTTTTGGATGGTAAAGTATTGCCACACTCTTCTCTCATTTAGCACTTGTGCTTTTTCTTTCTGCGGGCAATTTCTGAAGAGCCTCCCCCCCCCCATTGTATGCACTGCAACCAGTAGCTTTTATGCTAATCCGCCCATCCAACCAACCTAGGGACACTTGAAGAATTTACTCTGTGCAAATTCCTATATGAAATGGAAGGGCTGTGGCTCAGTGGCAGTGCATCCATTAGGGAAAATTGCTTGCAAAAATGTGTATATTAATCAAAATGGCATACAAAAATGTGTTTATTATGGAGAAATTTCCATTAAAATGCCATTTAATTTTCATGATGACCTTTTTTTTTTTTTAAAGTACAAACTGATGTGAAATAATGGGGGAATTGAATTTAAGACTGGGGAAATGTGAAACAGATAGTGCTAAAACTGATAGATTCCAACCCTAATCTCACACAAAATCACCTGAATAAATAAATAGAATGGTAATGTTTCTTTAAACAGAGGTAAGAATGCTAGAAGAGACCTGCTGAATCAACTGAAGGTTCACCTAGTCCAGCATCCTTTCTTCTCCCACTGGCCAGCTAAATGCTTCCAGGAGACCATGAAAGCAATAGCTGTCCCTCATTGTCTGTTACCTAGCAACTAGTCTTCAGTGGCAGGCTACTTGTGAGGTTCTGTTTAGCTCTCATGGCTAATAGCAGTGGATAGCCCTGTTCTCCATGAATTTCTCTAAACCCCCTTTAAAGTCATCTAAGGTCGTGGCCATTACCCCATCCTGTAGCAGTGATTTTTATGAATTAATTTTCAGGTCTGCTTATCAGCTCCAGCACAATGAGTGAACTAATGGAGAACTGCATCCCCAGGTCCAATTGGTCAACTTTTCCTGATATTTCGTGACAGCAAAGAATTTGCCTGCCTCCATAATTTTCAGGTACAATTTCCAATCTTGGGCAAGGAGACACATAATAAATTAAACCCTATCAGTACACAAGCAGAACCCTGGCTGTTACGATAGTCATTAGCCAGATTTCAAATGGCCACACAGTGACTGTGGCAGGGTCATTAGTGATCGTTGTGTCAGCACCAGCCTTGGCGTCGCAGTAAGAAAGCTGAATTAAGAGTTTGGAAAGCATTTATTGAATGTGTGCCCCTTTCTTCTGCCCAACAAAATTTGTTAGTCCAAGCACACAAGCTCAGCTCTAGAAGAATGCTATTTATTTTGTACTTGCAGCAACTCAGCCAAGTGTGAACAGATTGAGCAGACTTTCCAGGTTGCCTGGCTTTCACATTTATCAATGTGATGTCCCATACACTCTTCAGCTGCCACATCTCCGTCTCAGTAAAACAGTGGCAGTCTAAAAATAATAACGCTGCTATTTGTAGTAGTCGTAGTAGCAGCAGCAGTACGATTGTGGTATTTTAGTTTTCAGTATGTATGTAAACAGAGGAAGCAGGATGTGCAGGGAGGAAGAGAATCAGCCCTGTTACCTCTTCACTGTTGCTTGCTTAGTGTAAGTTCTGAAAAAGCCTGTGTACCTCCAAAATTAAAAAGTACAGGATAACTGATTGTGCTTACAGTGTATTTGCATTTTCAGATTCTACACAAATAGGCTCTTGCAGTAGTCATACTGAATCAGCATAGGAGCAGTGGTGGGGCCACTGAGTTTCCCCAGCCTGATGGGGAATAATTTATTATTATTATTATTATTATTATTATTATTATTATTAAGTGCAATCCTGTTGCCCATCTGGGTGCATTTATCCTAGCATTTCCACCATTTTAATGTACTTCACATGTTTTATCTGGAACAACTATCAGCTCGCTTGCTTAAACAAGCAGCTCATATAAGCAGTCTGTTCTTCTGCTAAGTCTAGTCTTATGCTCCATGAAACATCACAACTGCAGTATTGTGATTTCTGAAATTACATTGCTCATGAGGAGGCTTTTTGCATAGGTCAGCCACTGGCATATCATTGGAACCAGTCCTGGTGAACAGTGATGATTACATTACATGGTGGTTCATTTTTTTCTTTGGTGAAACAGGTGACAGAATTTTCACTTTAATAATCCCCAGTCCTCTACCCCGGAGGAGCATTTTTAATTGGCATAGTCCTTCAATCCTGCTGTTGCACACCATCTCTATCTCTGAGCAGTGTGAAATCCAGACACTTACCCAGTGTTTGTGTTTCCTTCGGGGAACGAGGCAGAGCAGAGACCGTGGTTTATTTATTATATATACATATCCAGGGCTTTTTTTTTTCCAGTCGGAGCTCACCAGAGCTCAGCTCTGGCACCTCTCAGGTGGGCACCATTACTAGGGTTGCAGTATTTTGAAGAGCAAAAAGAGAGGACACATTTGCCGACTTCTACTTTTAACTATGGGTCGCTATGACGACTCTCACTTTATATACCCATGAAAAAGAGGAAAAAGAGGACATATAGCAACTGTCCTGGAAAAAGAGGACATATAGCAACCCTAAATTGCCATTCTAAGAGAACAAGGGAGAAGGTCATGGTGAACTCCGGCATATATTTTTCTAGAAAAATAGCACATATATACAATTAGAGCCTACGATGGGGGGGGGGTGCACATCATTAACAACCCAAAATGGCCTTGTTTCTCTCATGGCCACAGCCTTGGATTCAAACAGACATCAAACATTGCTCTGTCTTTTGAGTTCCCCAGCTTGCTGATTTGCTTATGACCCCTATCACTACAACTCAACTCCAAACTCTGGCTTTGTCCTTCTAACTATCTCTGAGTTGAGGAAGGAGCCTCACTCATTTGCTGTCTCACACAGAGCCACTTTGTTTCCCTTAATGGCCCATCACCCAGGCTATCACCAAGCTTATATGTTAACACGTACTGGATTCAGGGGTTAGAAGGATCTCGCATACAGCCGACTCCCCCCCCCCCATTCATAACATTAGCTTTATGTGGCATACATGTACATTTCCAAAATTGCCCACAAAATGTACATTTTCCATCTTGCTTTGAACTTTCCAGAGCACAATGTCTGTTTTCCACAAACATGAAAGCTAATGAAAAAAGCATTTTTAATTAAACTGTGTGTTAAGATCCTTGTAGTCGTGCTGTACTCCTTCCCTCTTCCATTTTATTTCTTAGCCAACAATCTGAGAAATAACCCTTCCCCTGCTGTTTCTGCTTAATATCACAGGCTGACATGGCCAGAAAAAAAAAGTTTATAACATTAACTGCATTCTTTCACAGAAAGCTGGTGATTAACACTAGGCCTGGAGTCAGAAAACTTTCAAATGTCTTTCATTACAACCTGACTGGGTGGCAAGGAGGAAATGGAATGGAGTTTTCTATTCTAGTCACATCTAGTTGCAGGATTTACTCGAAGTGGACCTCACGAAGTGAGATTATACTGAAAGCTGCTGATCTGTTTTCAGAAGAATTGTACAATCCTTGAGAGAAATAGCTCCGAGTAATAGAATTTTAACAGAAATGAATCTGTTACCAGCAAGGGGAAAATTGCTATAGCCATACAGACCTGAGGTGCCATACTTTCAATTTTGACCGTGCGGTATGAAATTATGACTAAGAACGGAAAGGGGTGGGAGCGATATATTGCAAGAAAGTTTCTATAATCCAAAACTTAAAACCCCTGTGATTTGCCCTCATCTCAGTCTCTCTCAGATAGTTCCTCTCCAGCAGTTATTAAGGCGGGCAGGCAATGAACCTCTTTCAAGTCACTTCACACTGAGGTCTCACTTTCACTCTGCTAATCCAAACAATGAGAAGGAAGTTTGCTATTTTATGCCAGTCTGCCACTTTTGACAGAGCAGAGCACTCTGCTCCCTAAAACAAACCGGGAGACTGAGGAACAGCAGAGAATACAAAGAAGAAAGAGACCCTAGCAGTGCAATGGCATGAAGCTAACACCTTCTCATTTATTAGTTTAAAACTTCAACTTACTTGCTTCTTTGACAATGCATTTTCTGTCTGCTCAGATTCATAAGAGGCTGCTTCAGTAAAAGGCAGAAAGACAGTGGCTGGTTACAGGCTTCAAAGTCTGAACTCACCAACTGGTTTAATAACACTTAGTAGGAAAAATAGAAGACAGGCCTTTTTTGGGCTTGAGTTTTTTTTGTGCCACTGTCAAACTTTGATGCTTATCTGTAGGATAGAAATGTTTTTTAGAAAGCATTGCGACAATTTTGATTCCATTCAAATATTCACACTTTGACAACATGAAGTAACCTACCTTGGATTAATATATTGGAGAAAGAGGGTTAAAGAACATAAATGATTATGTGTATGCAAGAGTAGGACACGGGTGGCGCTGTGGGTTAAACCACTGAGCCTCTTGGGCTTGCCGATCAGAAGGTCGGCGGTTCGAATCCCTGCAATGGGGTGAGCTCCTGTTGCTCTGTCCCTGCTCCTGCCAACCTAGCAGTTTGAAAGCACATCAAAGTGCAAGTAGATAAATAGATACCACTCCAGCAGGAAGGTAAATGGTGTTTCTGTGAGCTGCTCTGGTTCGCCAGAAGCAGCTTAGTCATGTTGGCCACATGACCCAGAAGCTGTACACTGGCTCCCTCGGCCAGTAAAGTGAGATGAGCGCCGCAACCCCAGAGTTGTCCGCGACTGGACCTAATGGTCAGGGGTCCCTTTACCTTTACTTTTGCAAGAGTAGGCTGACCTTCAGAATGTGCAGTTAAGGTTTGCTTGTCTATGACTCAATATGAGTTTTGTTGCTGTTGTTGAGAAGGCGTACTTACATTTGTCCAGATTTAACCCCGTCCTTAATAGTCTTAGAACTTGCTTAATTGAGCTGTATCATGACAGCAAGATGATACATCGTGTCCTCCCTCAAAGAGGGCACGTGTTGCGGTGCGACCTGGAAACCGATCCCATGTTGTGGGTGGGTAAGATTGGTCAGCCACAACACCCGATTGGTAGGTCCCTTGTTGCTGGGTGCAATCTGGCCAATGGGGTGCAGTCCAAACGGATCGAGGGACCAATATATACCTATGCACATGACCCAGAGCTTCCTCTTTCGGCCCGTGCATTCAGAACACCCACCCACCTCTCCCTACATATAGGGCTTTTTCGCTTGACCTTGGTATACCACCATGTGCCCTCTGTCGTTGGGACAGGGGCACGGCAGGAATTTTCCCCACTTGGCTGATTGACTGTTGCCATCTGGGTTTCACCTGCCGCGTAGTAAACCATCACAACTTCTAAGGTTGCGGATAGGCTCTGGTTCAGGTGAAAGGGAAGGGAGAACGCTCTCACCATCCCTATGTGAAGGGTATTCTGTTAAAGGAATCCAGGGACTCAAATGGTTTGGTCAGCCCCTGTGAGGGGGTTGTGCCTGTGCCTGAGTCCATTTGGGTGGCGGATATAGACTGTTCCTGGCTTTCTGCTTATCCAGGTGTTGGCTGACCTATGCTGAAACCCTGGGTCAGCGCTATCTGCATGGCAGGGAGCTAGTCGAACCAGAGCCTATGCAACCAATCACTTGCTGTGATCAATAAAGTTGTGGCCTAAATTCTGCCAAAAACCAAACTAAAATTTGAGTCAACTGTGAATTTATTTAGGGGAGAGGTTTCTGGGTCTGAACACGCAAATGAAATGAACAAGAATGAAGCTATGGGCTGGACAAGCAGAAACACAACACAGAGACCAAAAAATACATTTGGCTTCACACATGAACACATGGAACCATGCTAGAGAAAAGGATGTCACAGTATTATTTGCCAATACAATTCTGGAACAAATCTGAGATGCAGTTGTAACTACACTGATACACGTCCACACAAAGAATCATAGAAATGTAGAATTGGAAAGGACCCTGAGAGCATCATGCAGACATTCAAGTCAGGTACTGAGTAAATGAAATTCACCAGACATCAGCACATACTAAGGATTCAGGGCAGGCATGGGATTCGGTCCAGAAGCTTGATTTTTCCCAGTGACCACATAACAATAGCTATACCTGCATCAGAACTGGACTGCTGCATAAATCAATGAAAGCATGTCGCTTTGGGAAATTGCCTTGAGAAGTACATAGTGAATACTGCTTCTCAAAGTCACACATACAATTCTTGCACAAAGAAGAAAGGCTTTAGTTGACTGTGAATAGCAATGGCAACAAAATATGAACGTTCAAATCTCAAGACACCATAACTGCAACAGTCATACCCCTCCAAAACTAGACACAGTAAAAGAAAGCAAGAAAACAATACAGGCTTGCATAAAATGCAGCGGACTTGCTCATCAGCAGCACCAAAATAGAAATAAATGTGGGGAGAAGAAAAGAAGGGGATAGTCACAGCTCCAACCGCTGCTGAGTTCACAGTAGTAATTATAGAAAAAACAGAGTCAACTGCTTCTGAGTCACTTAGGCGGGCTTGTCCAAGAGGAATAGGCAGTGAGGAATAAAAAGAAAACATATTAGCCTTGGGCATTTGGTACCCACGAATCCCAGAAGGGACCATTGGGAATATATGGGGCTAGCCCTACCCCTCATAAACACTGCTGAGAATATGGGTCATATTGTCCAACTGGTGAATGATCAGCAGCAGTCTGAAGGGGGCTGCTTCTATGCTCATAAGGCTTCACCTTATGTGCTGGAATCTCTTTTCACATAGTACACCCCTTCGGACTGATGCCGATTACATATTGGCTGGGAGCACGGCCAGCATGTGTCTCATTGTTGAGGGGACAGGGCCAGCTCCCTATGTTCCCACTGGCCCCTTCACATGCTACCAAAGGCCTGGAAAGAGTAATTCTATGCCAGGAATCATTCTAGGCTGCCACCACTAAAGGTAAAGGTAAAGGGACCCCTGACCATTAGGTCCAGTCGTGTCCGACTCTGGGGTTGCGGCGCTCATCTCGCATTATTGGCCGAGGGAGCCGGCGTACAGCTTCCGGGTCATGGGGCCAGCATGACAAAGCAGCTTCTGGCGAACCAGAGCAGCGCACGGAAACGCCGTTTACCTTCCCGTTGCAGCGGTACCTATTTATCTACTTGCACTTTGACGTGCTTTCAAACTGCTAGGTTGGCAGGAGCAGGGACTGAGCAATGGGAGCTCACCCCGTCACGGGGATTCGAACTGCCGACCTTCTGATCAGCAAGCCATAGACTCTGTGGTTTAACTCACAGCACCACCCGCGTCATGACACAACCAAGTATGGGAAGTAGCCCAATATAATGGGAGGTGCACTGGGAGTAAGTGTTGTGTAGCGGTTAGAGCGAGGGCCAATGGCAAGAGGACATTGATTCAAATCATCAGTCCATGGCACACAGAGTAATTATCTTTTGGTCTTAACCCCAATCACGATGTGAGCAGGGAAACCATGTATGCTTCCTTAAGCTCCTTGAAGGAAGGGCAGGATAAAACTGATAAATAAATTAGTTTTGGCAGAGGCTGTAGAGGCTACTAATCACAATGAAAGGATGGCAATGCATTCCACAGTTAGTCAGGTCTGGTCACATTCAGTTATAGGGATTTGAATTATATCACTTTCCCTTCTTCAGTCCCCAGCCCAAAACTATTGATGAGGTTGATTTGGAACAGAGTTCCTCCTACTTCTCAGTATGAGTCCCGTTATTGCATTCAGTGACATACTAAAGAAGCAGAAGAACAAGAATTGTTGCTTTAACTATTATAGTTTTCAAGAAAACGTGGTTTAAGGTAGCTTAGCAACAGTGAATATTTAAAAAAGCCCCATTGGCTGGTATCTGTCTGACATCACTGTTCTTTTTTACCTAGCACTGTGGATCTATCTGTAGCAACTTAGTAAATTTAGGGAAGTTTTTAATGACTGATGTTTTAATGTATTTTTAATATTTTGTTGGAAGCCGCCCAGAGTGACTGGGGAAACCAGTATAAATAAATAAATAAATTGTTGTTGTTGTTGTTGTTGTTGTTGTTGTTGTTGTTGTTGTTGTTGTTGTTACTTGGTTGTCATTCTCTTTTTTGACTTAAAACCCCCCAAAATTATGCTGGGCCCCAAATCCTGTCATACTTTTATGGTGAGCACAGAGTAAGTCCTTCTGCAAAGGAAGAATTCTCATTCTCTCGTTTTACTTTCACATATTCTAGCTGAAGTTTCTCTAGCGTCTCACCCGCCCCCCAATCTTTTACAGTGCAGTGTGATGTCTACGGAATGTATTATTATTTTTTAAATCCCAGACCATCTCCACAGTACTCACACCATGGGAAGCTCCCCTAAGTAATTAACTATTTTAAAATGCAAATATTAGCTGCTAATGAAAAGCCATGAGAACGTTAATAGATATTGTCAACAAGATTAGACTGCAGGAGCTATCTTTGGTTAGCATGAACCCAACTTCTGACATCTGCAACTACTCGTGATCACAATCACGGCCACAGCACAGTTATTGAGAAAATGCAAACCAACAAAGATTGGTAAAGGATGCAGAGGGAAAAGAAGTTGAATCCTGCATGCCCCAAGTTCTAATGGCTGTTCTGCTACTGTGTATTACCCACTGCATAGTGAAAAATCTTGCAGAATAGCATCCAGAAAACAGCTTTGTCTATGTGCCACTAAATGAGATGAGATGCCAGAATCATGGAAAAGATTCCATGAACCTTGTAAGAGATGATGCAAGTACTTTAATACTTGTGCTTAACCATTCAGGGCCAGCCCTACCATTAGGCAAGGCAGTACTACGTCCGTCAGTAGATGCTAGGGAGCAGCAATCTCATGGCTTCTCCTCATGAGCCCTCTAGCTTTATCCTTCTGTTGGAGGATAGAGCAGTGTACTGCATCCACATGACCCACCCTGCACCCTCATAACAAGCATATTGCTCTCAGGTGTGGTAGGGGACACTATCCTGCTACCAGTATTAAGATAAGCTTCAACAGCCAGTCCTGTTGGCTTCTGCACATTGAATGGTGGGGAGCTTCTTTTTGTCCACCTCAGGCAGAAGAATACATTGGGGCTGGCCTGTGACCATTCATTCCAACATTATGAATTAGTGTGTGTGCCTCCCTATGCATGTTTCAGAATGAGCGGGGAGAAATGCAGTGTTTGAAGCAGCTGTGGCTTGGGCGTTGTTGCTTCCTTGGTTTCCCAGTGCAACAGGTCACGGCTGCTTACTGAGAGGCGTGAGACACAGGGAGTGTGGTGCAGTCCCATGCCACATGCCACACTCTGGCATGCTCCCTGTCCCTCTCTTTCTGTCAGAGCCAGTGTGGTGTGAGAGCCAGTGTGGTGTAGTGGTTAAGAGTGGTAGACCCGTAATCTGGAGAACCGGGTTCGCGTCTCCACTCCTCCACATGCAGCTGCTGGATGACCTTGGACTAGTCACACTTCTTTGAAGTCTCTCAGCCCCACTCACCTCACAGTGTTTGTTGTGGGGGAGGAAGGGGGAAAGGAGAATGTTAGCCGCTTTGAGACTCCTTCGGGTAGTGATAAAGCGGGATATCAAATCCAAACTCCTCCTCCTCCTCCTCCTCCTCTTCTTCTTCTTCTTCTTTCCTCACTCTGAATTGGCTTTGTCATAATCACATAGCCAAATATGATTGGCTATATGGTGTCACCCTGAAGCCAATTCAAACTGAGGAAACAAGCGCTATCTTTGCTTTAGATCATTTGATGTCATCATGTAGCCAACTTGTTGTGTTCACAAATTGACCCCAGGCAAACTGGAAACTCAGTCACGGGAATTAAAAAAAAATGTTAGCTAATAATGTTGGAGCAGCAGCTAAGAAGGGCTGCGAATACCATTAATTGAATATGAAGAAGATGAACATTAGGGATTTCTGGGGAACATCAACACTAAAACTCCTCCCCCCCTTTTGCAGCAAAATGTTTATTGGAGAACATTCAGAGCAGCACTAGTAAATTTATTGCTCTCATCCTGATTGAACTGAGATCACTATCTGGCTGATAAGAGAATACTATTTAGTAATTGAAAACTGTTGTTCATAAAGGTCAAAAAACCCACAAAGAACTAAAAAGGAAGGGAAGGGGGGCGTTTTTCACATAAAATTTGGCACAGCCATGTTGGGGGGGGAAGTGCTTCAAGGAGGGATTCTTTCAAACTGATTTTTTTGTCTGACCCTCAAAGGTGCTACAGTCTTTAAAATGTAAAACCAACTGGAAATGTCACAATCACAGTAAGTACTAAGTCTGTCTGAGAGGAACACTAGGTAGTAAAAGACAAGCGCTCTGGCACATCTTGTTTTGTTATAGACTCTCTTGGCAGTTCACGCTTATTCTGACTACAGCGTGACCTTCAAAAACAGTTCAAAAGGCAGACTGCATAAGACCTAATGCCATGGTTAAATAATCCCCAAACTTGTGTGTCACATGAATGCTAAAGATCACAAAGGACAAAAGATGTTGGGCCCTAAAGCTGCCCTCCACGGCTGCGTAGCTGATAAAATGTCCACACCCTGTAGAGTGGACATAGGCCATGTAAACAGATGTTCACAAAGAGAAAGGGAATTGCTGAATAGCTGGATTGTTCTGGTGCAGCTCAGCTCAAACTGACAGTTGAACGTTTTTAAGAGTGGTTGCCATGACCAAGAAACACATCCAGCCTTTTGGAGCACAGGCTCCATCAGAATGATTCAGCTCCATGCTTTTGCCCTTGAGACTCTTTGAAATCAACAGCAGCTCCCCGCCCCCCAAATTATTTGGAGTTAGACATAAGCAAATGTCCAGATGTTGACAAAAAAGCTCCGTAACATATTATAAAGCAGGAGTAGACAGAGGCCATTCCTTTCTTATAAGAGTCAACTTCTGATGTTTCTTTTTTTTTTTTTAAATGATTCTAGATTGCTATGAATCAGCTTCTTTAAACAACAAACAACAACAACAACTGCAGATATGTTTGCTCCTTAACTTTTTGGTTACAGTGCTAATTTGAAACACATTTTTTTTAAAAAATTGTAATATGTGCAAGATTGTGTTTCTGAAACTTTCAGATGATTAAAGCACCAGTGTGCCTATTGATGAATCATTTTGGGTCAGTTCCACAATGAAGTAATTGTTTATGTGGCTACTACGTCTCCCCACCCTCAAGAATACTACTTGGCAAGTGGGAGATTTTGTAAGCTTGCGAAAATGGAAGAAGAATGTTCAGAAACAAAGCAACTTTTCTCTCAAGCAGTCGCCAGCCTTTGAAGACACTAGGTAGCTTCTCACTGAACAGCACCAAATATCTGAATATGACTAGTATAGAACTGTAAGATTTGGTCTGGCAAAATGGGTTATATTTCTTTAAATATGAGGGAAGTTTGGAGGAGGAAAAAAAATCCAACTGTCTGAATTGTGCTTTGTACATTCTCTTTACTAAATTGTGGTTTCCTTGGTACTATTTAATATATCTAAAATCTGTCAAGAACGAAGGGGGTGGGGGGCAAAGTCCAAAGCTGCCGTTCAAACTGAAGTATGAGAAGTCTTGCCAGTTTTCATAATTATTGTTCTCCATCTTGCTTTATGGATTAAGAAAGTGGAGGAGAATGGAGACAGGCGAAAAGACATTTGCAGCATTTTGGGTTGCTTTCTCCACCCCTCGGAGAGTTTGTGTAGCTGCCTGAGCTCCCAAGGCCGGGCTGCGTGACACAGATCTTCCTGAAATACTTCCATCTCGTGATACATATATCAGAAACGAATAGATTAGATGGTTGATCTTGTGCCTTTCTTGTTCTGCCACACACTTTTTACTTCGGACCACATGTCATTAATAGAGCTAATGGGATTTTGGCATGGAACCAAAGGGGAAGGCGGGAAGGAGGGAGCTGGGGGAAGACGGATGGGAGCGAGATGAGCCAGTGAGAGAACGGCTGCCTTTCTGTACTCTGAAGCGATGTCAGGTCTATCAGGTTTCTTTTTAGTACTCCTTGACAGGGCTAGAGGCACTTCTCTATACATGACTGTGTCTCATGCATTCATGAGGTTCTTTGACACTACTGCATCCTTTGTTAAGAGATGAAAATGCAGATCATTGCCCTAGCTTTCTCTCAGCTGCCATATGGCATTGTGGAAAGAGGCCCACATAAAGGAGGGAGGGAAAGGGAGGGGGCGTAAGGAAAAAGAAGGAGAAGAAAAAAGAAACCCAAACTACTAGCAGATGAAATTGATTTATTTTCACCATTGGGAAGGAGGGTGGGGGGCCAGGCGAGAGGCTTTCTGGAATATAAACCTGTTCGAGTGCAGGCCAAGAGGCTGCTCAGATGACAGCTCTGGTAGACATTAAACAAAATAACATGCCAGAAAATAGAAGCTCCATTGTTTAGCCTCGCAACGGAGGCAAATCTATATGAAATGGAATGCTCCATATATGGAACCAAGTGATGAAAGTTTTCTTTTGAAAAAATAAAAATAAATAAAGGCTGCTTTAATGTTACCAGGAGGGGATAGGGGGTTCTTCTTCAAAAGGTAAAGTCTTTAAAAAGATGCTCCCCAGATCTGCCTGTAACGGTCCATGTTTGCTACATTTGATATTTTCCTACATTCTCTTCATATGACATTTGGTTTCCTCCTTTTAAACTTGAGGTAAACGTTGGCTTAAGTCAGGCAGCAGTGAAGCCACTTCACTAAATTGCTTGGAATAAAACCACAGAGAAGCATGTTTGAGGGTATGACTAATAGTTTTGTTTTATTTTTGTGTGCCAGAAAGAAGTGGAGGGAAGGCAAAACAGAAATAAACATTTTGAAAGTGAAGGAACAACATCATTTGTGTGCACGATATTAGAGGCAGCCCTTTTAAAATAAATAAATGAATGAATCATTCGCTGAGGTAGTAAGGAAAGTGCCCCTTCTTGAATAGAAACATAATTGCCTAATATTATAGTGGAAACTGCCATGAGCTCTCTTAATGTCTGGCAAGTAAAATGCCAGACATTTCTTTGCCTGCTCAGCTGCTGCTGCTGCTATTAAACGCAATGAGACTTAATCCCAGGTACATGTGCATAGAATTTCAGCTTTCTTGTGTGAGAATTTCCTATGATTATTGTGTGCACACTGAACACAGGGAGGGAAAGCAGGATTGTGTCTGCTGCCTCTACAGCCCACCATTCCTGTGTACAACCTTCACTTGGTCTGGAATCTTGAGCTATAGAGGCTTTCAGCTTCATGGGAAGCCTAAACGTACAGAGGTCTACACATGAGGGCTTCCTCACCTCAGGGATCCATCCTAAAGTGTAGATGGAAGGGATGAGAGGAGGAGCTACATGTTGTCAGGCTGGGAGGGCCAAAGGTACGCCCCTTTAAGTCCATTTCACATGCTTCCTGATGCAAGAAACACATGAGGGGGTTAGACAGTAGATATGTTTCAGAAAGATGCTTATTGGGCACTAAATTTGAGACAAGTTGTGTTAAACGCTCATCTAGTCGCTGTACATGCTGCTTGATTTATGACAATTTTACAAATGAGCTGGCAAGTGTACCCACAACACAACATTGTGGGCATACAATGAGTGTACCCACAACAGTACACTCACTAGGTGGCTTTAGTCAAGCCATTATATTGTCACTTTTGTTGCTGCCATCTGCAATATTGGGATAATAATAGCAGCTTACTTTACAGAGTTATTTTGAAATGCTTTGAGCTATAAATCGATTCTCATCTGGATGCATGTTAAAATCTGGTTGTGTTTTATGTTGGATTGGAATGACTTTTGGCTCCTTTAGCTGCAATTGACACACAATGTAAATCTCCTCATCCATATATTAAGTTAAAATGGAAATAAATACACATTTGCATAGTTTTCAGTGTGGGGTCATATCAAGTTTTACTTCCAGGAAGACACCTACACATTCTCTCACATAAAAGTCTCCAGCTGTATTCTTAGAGTGAGAAAAATAGCAGCTATATTTTCAAACAATTTGAGTACATGCCACAGAATATTCTGCTTTCAGAAATGGAATTTCAGTATATCATATGTGGGGACCCTCAGAGCCAGGAGTGAAATGCAGCCCTTCAGGTATCTCAGTCTGGCCCTCAATACTCTCCCAGGGCCAAGTTTGCAAACCGGCTCACACTCTTTCCTCCGGGTTCACACCTGTCATTGGTTGTGCTCCTCATTTTCTTAAAGTGCTTTTGCTTGATTGGAATATGTTCTTCAGCCTCGTTTGCCAGGATGGAGTATGAAAAGGGGTGTGTGTAATGACTTTTGCATGGCTGGAATGAAGCCTACTGTACAAATGTAAGAGTCACATGCATTGCTCCACCCACTTTCACCTCTATCCATACCCTCTACTGACATAGGGTGCTTGAAGGTTATCCATGAGCAAACGTATCAATATTTATCTCTTCAAGTTTCTTCACTCCTGTTGTATACCTTTTGCTCTAGTTGGGAACACTAGAGCAGGGATAGACAACCTAAGGCCCGTGGGCCGGATGCAGCCTAATCGCCTTCTCAATCCGGCCCACGGATGGTCCGGGAATCAGTGTGTTTTTACATGAGTAGAATGTGTCCTTTTATTTGAAATGCATCTCTGGGTTGTTTGTGGGGCCTGCCTGGTGTTTTTACATGAGTAGAATGTGTGCTTTTATTTAAAATGCATCTCTGGGTTATTTGTGGGGCATAGGAATTCGTTCATTTCCCCCCAGAAAAATATAGTCCGGCCCACCACATGGTCTGAGGGACAGTGGACCGGGCCACGGCTGAAAAAGGTTGCTGACCCCTGCACTAGAGGCTTCTTCCAGTGCTCTTGAGTAATTTCTGGTTACACTGTGCATATTATTGCTGCTGCTGCTGTTGTTATTTGGAATTCTTAGTCACTTGTTACCTGAAGTTCTCCAAGTGACTGACATTTAAAAGATAAATATCAACACATTATGCCATAAAAACAGAACAGAACAACCCCCATAATAGTCACAGGAAGCTGTGACAGCGTACTCGTGACAAAACGTATACTTCATCTATCAAAAGCCTGTGGAAAAGATAAGCCTAGCTGGGGCTGAAAAGACATCAGCAAAGATGCCAGGAGGACCTTGCTGGGGAAAGCATTCCGCAGTAAGGGAGTCACAACTGAAAAGGTCCCCTCCCTTGTCACCACCTTCAGAAGAATATCTAAGTGTTTGGGTATATTCATTTCAGGGGAAGTTTTCCAGAAGATATTGGGGTTGTGAGCTGTAAAGAGTGTTATAGGTTAAAGCTAGCACTTTGAGTTGCACTCAGAAGCATATAGGCAGCCAGTGTAGTTGTAAAATAATTGGTGTTATATGATGTTTCACCTCAAATTTACAAGCAGTTGGGCAGCTGCATTTTGTACTATTTGAAGCTTGCAAACCATTTTCAAGGGCAGCCCTGTGTAACATGCATTGCTATAGTTCAACCTTGAGGTTTACCAAACAGACAAGTTTTCCTTGTCATAGTCGGGTCACCAGCCTAAGCTGATAGAAGGCACATAATTACTTCTTAACAATGGATTTTCCTTAGGTTGTAGGTTTCCAATAGGGGAAGGACACTTGGCATCTGTGGAAGGCCGGACTAGGTGGACCTTTAGTCTAATCTAGCAAAGCTCTTCTTATGTTCTTACTAAAGGTAGCCCAAAGTAAACCAGCCAAACTTCAAAAAGCATTATGTGAAGTATATACATTTAAAATTGCTAATGAAGCTGAAAGAAACTTCCAGCTGGTGAAAATGAGACTTAATATTATTTTTCCCCAGAAGCACTGACGAAGCTCTCAAAGCCAGTTCAAGCAGTTCATGGGCAGAAATATATTTTTTGTTGGAAAAATCTTGCACCAAAAGTCAATAAATTAGAGGAGGACATGTGAAAAACCTATCTGGTCTTATTGCCCAAAAAGTTGTACAGTCTACTGTCTGGAGAGGTTGTAGGCAAAGTATTCCTGGAGTGTATCACTCATGTTCAGTGGAAGCTAAGTGGCAGCACATAACTCAGTGTTGGTCAATAATATGAGGTGAATTTGAAGGAAGAGCACAAGTTGTGTGTGTTGAGGTAGCTGCTCCTAGAAAGAGGACCTCCTCAGAGGTTTCACCCCATTTGTAGAATGCTCTGCCCAGAGAAAGATTTGCCTGGTAGCTACTGTATTGCCTTTCTAGTATCACAGACCTTTCATTTCTCCTGAGCTTCTTATATTTAGTTTTAAACCTGATGACTCTTTTATGCTGCTTTTGCAATTTTGTGGCTTTTATTGTATTGTATTTATGCCCTCTTCATTGTTTTATTCTTTTTGCAAACTGCCCTAGAAATATGATTGAAGGGCAAAATGCTTGTATTAAACAAATAAAGAATTCAGCTGCCAGCATATAAGGCACAAGAAAGCACTACCTATACTTGATCAAATTGATCAGACTGGAGTTTAAAAGTTTAGAATGGGGTGCAAAATATTTGTTATACAACATGACAAATGAATTTCAAAACTATGTGAAGAAGAAGAAGAAGAAGAAGAAGAAGAAGAAGAAGAAGAAGAAGAAGAAGTAGAAGTTGTTCCTACATTTTCATTCACTTCTTACAGTGGGCAGGAGACACAGTCTGGTCAGTTAATGCACTTAGACAGCTGAAGACTGTCCATTAGAATGAAGGGAAAAGGTATGATTCATCTTTCCTGTCTAATGCAACTGTCAAATGGAAAGATTAACCATAAATGGCCCAGTCACTCTTGGCATTTTGGACCATGAATTTATCTTTCTTCTTTTAACTTTCATGACAGAAGCCTGTGTGCTGACAACTGAACCCTACTTTAAGGCTCCCTGCTTTTAATCTTTTGAAGTCTGACAGTTGAAATGGATTGGCAAAGATTGACAGAATGGAAGAGGATAGCAGGTCCAATACTAGGCTAAACTTCTGAGAGGCATTAGAGAATTCTTAAGAACTCTGCTGTTTCTTTCTGATCCTGCTTTCTGAGCTTCTTCTATCACCACCTTTAAATATATATCAGAAAGCAACAGAAAAGCCTCAGGAACAGCCATTGCACCATTACACATTTTTACTCAAGGAAGTCCCACTGTTTTCAATAGGGCTTACTCATACATAGGAATGTAAGAAGGTGCCATTTTTCATTTCCCCGTGTAGTTGTTGCATGCATCACTGATTCTGTTATGCTGCAGTTCATCTGAAGTGTAGCTGTGAGGTTATCATGTTTTATAAATTCAGCATTTATGTAAATTGTTTTAAACTGTGGTGGTCACATGTCCTTCTTTACAGAGTGCTCCTTTTAGTCCTCCTTTGGAAAGGCTGTCCTTTGGTCCAAATCTACACTTCACTTTCTGTTATTGGGAATATACAGCAAGAAAAGTATGGCCTTAATAAAGACTGACTGATCGCAGGAAAGTCAGCTGAGGCAAACACACCCTGAAATGTGCCTGTTAAAAACTGTATCTGCCGATGTTGTTTCAAAACAACTTGGTCATGCTTTATTTTTAAAGCACTGATAGCTTGATTCATATCTCATATGGATGCATTTGTTATTGGTCTGGGGCCTTTAGACCCACCTCACAAACAGAGATGTGCCATAGTGAATGTCTTCCTTCGTCTTGGCCTAGGCAGTCCCACCACACAGGGGTGGCATTCCATTTCTGCTCTGCCTTGGCAGAATGCTACCTCTATGGACTTTATACCCAGGAGGGGAATAATGAGCACAGACTAATGGGATCAGTTCCAGTGCTTGACTATACGGGTAATTACTCACAGACCCAGAAAAAGAAAACCTTCTAGTATGAGAAATAGACTGAGCAATGAGGAGGCTGCAGAGCCAGGAAGGACTATCCTGATTCTCCCTATTATGTGTCTGTAATCACATGAGGGAATACACCCAAATAGGGCCACATTGAACTTCTGAGTATATGTGCACTGTGTATGATCCCCACAGCTCTTCCTTTCTCCTTATCCTTCCGTGCCTTCTGCCCCATCTCTTTTAAACACTTTAATCCTTCCTGTTGGCTGATGTCTATAGCAGGCTAGTTGTTAAGCAAAGCAGAGGATAGAAAGAGTTGAAAAAGCTAGCTTGATCTTGATACCATAAAGGCTTCAACAACAAGACAGCCTCTGTCTCCACTCTGCTTAATATGCAGACTGATAGGAACATAGGTACCGGTAGCTGCCATATACTGAGTCAGACCATCTAGTTCAGTGTTATCCACACTGATTGACAATGGCTCTCTGGGCATCAAGCAGAGGGTCTTTCCCAAGTCTTTGGACCTTGTGCATACAAAGCATGAGCTCCACCACTGAGCTTCAGTCCTTCCCCAGGTGAAAAGCTCTGGCCAGCTTGAAAGCTTGGTCAGTTTCTTACATCATTTGGGTCGCTCCATGGCTGAGGTGTTTGCTGTGGTGAAACCCAAACTTTGACCTGAAACAGATTTGCCACATTGCTATGAATGCAAACTTCATGTAAAAAGAAAAGAACAACACTCAAATGACCCACAGGAGCTGCTCAGTTTTATGCAGAATGTGTGTGCCTATTGTTTTGCATACAGGAGTGACCACTATTAATGGTACACTCCTGTGAGCGTAATCAATGGCCGGTGGTGAGAACTCGATGCAATAATACAACAGCCATGAAATTAAAAAGGACTAGTACTGTAGAAAGGGCATTCTTAGGGTTCCCCCACTCCTCAGAGGGTCTATTATCTCTTCTTCATCACCCTTTGCTGTGAAATAGCACCCTAGACAAAGCATGGAATTGCGGGTGGGGGTTGAGATGGCAATGCATAGCTACAGAGCAGAGTTTCACATTATTGCTTTAGTGGCCAGGTTTTTTTCCTCCTTCTTTTTAAAGAATTTAGCGACAATTCCTTTATCACTTCATCCATAACTGCCAGACACTAGAGAAAATGAGGATGAGAAAATAATCTGTTTAATTTAAAAACATGCCTGAGGCACATTTTAGTATGCTTTTCAGCTCGGTTCACATCAGCTTTCCAATGTTAATGATTCATTTAAAGACACTTGCCACTAAAAATAGAAAAGAGCTGTTTTCTGTCAAAATGAAACAGCGTGGTACCTCATCTCTACCTGAAGAGCTGGGATACTGGTTTGATTTTGCTGTCTCATCTGCATAGGGATATTGGGTACAAAGCCGTGATTGAAATTGCTATTTTTTATTTTAAAAAATGTCATTTCTTCTATAATGCTTTCTTCTGTTGCAAAATCTATTCCAAGATGTTGCTGTGCTTGGTGGTAATTAAGTGCAATGAGTTGGAAATAGAGTTTCCATGTGTAGACCCTGCTACCAGAGAAAGGAGGGGGAAAGCAATTATTGTCAATTGCTTAACCCCACCCTGGCCCAATTGACCCTTGAAAAAAATGACCCAGAGGGTTGGGAGTTCTGCTAGCACAGTGTAAGAAGGGACATCAGGATGAAATGGGGAATTGGTGGAAAACATTTTCTTCCACCAACAGTTGTCTCCACTGGATCTCAGCCCCTTCTGCAAACAGAGGCTGGATCCAACCCATCAAGTACAGTAAACTTTTGTTAACATGATAGTTTAAAAACACAATTCTGCATTGTGAACTCGTACACCCAACTAGAATTTGGTTCATGAGGCCCAGTATTTCCTCTTGACATGCATCCATTTCAGCTTGAATGATATAATAATAATACACGAACACAGATGTGGCCCAAATCTGATCATGGTATGGTTAATAGCTGATGCACTGTGAATCCTGAGACATTGTAAGCAGATGATTACAGGTTGAGGGAAAAAAGATTTCTTTTTTTTCCTTTTCTTTTTTTTGGCTTGTTTGATTTTAGGCTCCCTCTTTTCAGATAGTCAGTTATTTTGAAAATTTGAATGCATTTTACCATATATCCTCCCCACTGTTCCTTCAACAGCTTTGCATATGGTTGTCAGTCATAGCGCAGGGCCAAGCTAAATGATACGTGAAGTGCATATTTTATTTTGCATCTGCTGTTTTTGAACAAGAATAGCAGCCATAGAAAGGGGGGCACCTGAATCTGTGGGGGCAGCCACCACTTGTATTGGGAGTCAGGATTTAAACCTTTCTTCCATGCTGTGATCTCAAGGAAGCCACTATTCCCTCAAGGGAGGAAAGCTCCTAGAAACACCCTTGGGAAACTTCTGCCCCACGCCCAGGGCAAATAGCAGCTTGGTAGGGGAGGACTATGGTGTATGTGTGTGCTTGTGTGGTGGGGTGAGAGAGTTATGATCTGGTTGTTATTTTCATTTTGAATAACAACAGATATATGAAATGTAATCACACTTTTCAGAGGCAGAGTTCATGTTGTACATGGAGGCTTAGTTACCAACTTCTCTAGTTAAAAGGTTGTGGAGCTGAGAAAAATATTGGAGAGCAATCACAGAGAGCAACTACCAACCAGAATAGACAATCTTTGACTAGACAGACCAGTGGGCCAGATAAGTAAATATTAATCAGCTTCATACATTCAGGTAATATCTATATGGGCAGTTTACAGGTCCGGACCCACTAAGCAAGATGCAGTGAAACATTAGTTCACGGAGTCAGAGTTGTGCAACTATTTGAGCAAGTGGTAGTGCACAGACCTAACTGCCACTGAGAACTGAGTAGTAGTAGTAGTAGTAGTAGTGCTAGGGGTTGCTCAACATTGCTTGCAAGCTCAAGATTAGGGTTCAGCTGTTGCCCTAAACTATGAACAAGACTAGAAAAATTACTATTGTGCAAATGGGTTGCCTCAGTGGGATGTCACCCACTGAAGCTGTAAAGATGTGTTATGTACCTTGACAACATTCACTGGTAGCGGGCCAGATTCAACTACCCTGTTCCACTAGCTCAAGGACTCCTGCTAGTGCAATATGCCCTGTCAGCTCTGTGTATTCCCCAAATTTTCTTGGAAGGGTTGGGAGATCTCCCAGAACAGTGTGCATGTATGTGTGTGGAGAGAGAGGAAAGATCATTTGGTTGGGCAAGCAGAATGTTCCCGCTTCCAGAATTCCAACCAACATATATGTCCCATACTACTATTTGCCTAGTGTTGGGATTAATTTAAAAGTCATTGCGGTTTGCTTTTACCAAAAATTATGTAAGTGTGTGCATGGCGTACTTCCTCTTTCTTCCTCCAATGCATTAGTAGTGTAGTTTGTAATGGGCATCACATGCATGGGTGACGAAAGGCCATGTGGAAAGGGTTTATTGTAACCAGAGTACCAGTAAGAGTGCAATTTAGTAATTTCTCAGGGGCGAATTCCTGAATTTGGAATTCTTTCTCAGGGGCAAATTCCTGAATTGGGAATTTTTCAGTGAAGTTAAGTAGAAGTGGGTTATGAAAGACAAAAGTACTTGATGTCATAATGGTCAGCTAGTAGCACAGGGGGCTTATCAAAGTGTAATGAAGTGCCTTGGTCAGAGTGACAGGCTTAGACTGGCCAAACCCAGGTTCAAATCCCAACTCAGCCATGAAGGGCAAGCTCACTGGGTGACCTTGGAATAGTCCCTACCTTCTTATCCTGACATACCTCACAGCATTGTTTCAAGGGTAAAATGAAGGTAGCGGAGGATTAGCATGCATATTCCCTTGAACTGTTTGGGGGAAAGAGAGTATATAGAAGTAATAAATATAAATAAATTCATTAAAGATATATATCATTATGGCTACTAGCCATGACAGCTAGAAAGGGCTCCAATAAGAAAAAAAACATATTGGTGTTTACTTTTAAAAGCCTAGGATGAACCATAGGGAACAATGGCCAACATTATGCTCTGTTTGCAAGCTGTCCAAATGCATCAAGTTGGCCACTGTCAGGGATAGAAACTTTGGCTTGATGTCATTTTCTCATACATCCTAGCTTGACCTTCTTGGTCCTGCCTATGAGAGTTTCTGAGTGACCACCCCCAGGTCCAGCCCACCCCAATTGCCACTGGTTTCCTTTTTTCATTAGCTTAAAAGGCATCTTGCTTGTGTTCTTGAGAACTCTTTTTTCCCCCCCCCAAAATCAAAGGTATGATCCAAAGGTTGTGTGGAGAAATATGCATGTGAAATGACCTGGCCTACTAATGTGAGGCGGCCACCTTAGGTGGCAGAATCCACAGGGGCAGCAGATTCAAGGAATGCCTCATCTGCTGTTGCTGCCACTGCACTCCCCTCTTGCTTCCAGTTTAGATCTTTATTCCCCTCTTGTTCCTGATGTAGGCCTTCACTCACCCCTTCTTTCTGGTGGGTAGGGAGTGCCATTTTGTGGTTTGCCTCAGGTGCCCAAATGTCTTGAGCTGGCCCTGGCAGGGGGACCCTCTTCTAACTCTGTGGACCCCCGTCCAAGAGCAGTTCCATCTGACAGCTGACAAATTGCTCTCAAAACTTAGGATAATCTTTGATTCAGCACGAGGAATTGCAGTCAGTAGAGCACCAGGATATCATATTGTGGTCACTGAAGCACTGACATATACCTAAAGAGACTAGCTGGGTAGTGACCTAAAGTTTGACCAATGATGACTTTAAAAGGGTATTTCTGCAAGGGAACAGGAAAAACAACTTAGTGCCTGCAATTAGATCATTTATTTTGGGCAATGTATTCAAGTGATATTTATTCCAGTTACTTAGGTGGAATAAATAAGGCAATATGCCTGTACAGATGTGAAGCTGCCCTGTGCATATGATGATGAGAAGAATAGCAACAAAAACAATTATGTCTGCCATGCAGAAAGTTGATGCTCGTTGGCTGTGTTTTCGGAGCAACAAAGTGCCAAAGATGTCACAAAATGGTCTACATTATTTATACTTCCAACCGAATATATCCAAAGTGCAGATGAATGAATTTGGCAGGAAAAATTATCAAGCAAAATTCACCTAACTCAAATGTGGCTGCAAAATTTCAACTTTGTATGCCTCTAACGTGATTCTGCATCTCATCCCCAGCATCTCCAATGATGATTTATAAGAGATGCTATCTGTTTGCTTCCTTGAATTCTTTCAAAACCCCTTAATGCCACATTCCTGCACATAAGCTGCATTCACATGGCAGTTTATTTCATTTCCCCAACTGTAAATTTCTGCATTATATTTGAAATTTCATGCAACGTAAAAGCCACTTCTAGAATGCTAATAGAATATAGTGCATGTTTAGCACTGATGTCCTTGTTATTTGGTTCGAGAAAAACATCATTTGCAGCCCCCTTAACCCAGAAGATTGTGGGAGTAAAGTGACAATATTTGGGGTGGTATACCAGCATAAGGTTCCTTCCTGCTGTTTTTATGGGGCAACCATGGGGGAGCAGAAGCATGCATGTGTGAAAAGGGAGGAGTATCAGTGTGATCCAATGTCCTTCATTGTTGTGTCACACCACACCTACTGGTGTGAATGAAATTTAGCATGAAATATCAGTCAAGAAGCTGCAGTTCTACAACACAAAAGGTACTGCAGTGTGAAAGGAATATCAGAAAATGGGACAGAGGAGCCAACTTTATAATTAGGAAAGAGAACACAATATTCCACACATCCGAATGCACCCAGAATTAGGTATGCTTAAGAACAGCACATTATAATTTGCTGATGGGTTGTGCTCAAGCTATAGTATTGACTGCAAGCAAAGTAGCCCCTTTCAGATCAAGAAAGGAAAGAAAGGAAAAGAAAGCATAGGGCGGGGACATGGGATGAAGCATACATTACATCAAGTGTGGGGCACATCGGATCCTCCAGATGCTGCTGACCTACAACTCTCACTATCCCTGGTCATGCTTTCTGGGATCCTGGGACAGAAATCTGCCTGCTAATGGTGTAGAAACGGCTAGACCAGAGGTAGGCAACCTAAGGCCCGTGGGCCGGATGCGGCCCAATCGCCTTCTCAATCTGGCCCATGGACGGTCCGGGAATCAGCATGTTTTTACATGAGTAGAATGTGTGCTTTTATTTAAAATGCATCTCTGGGTTATTTGTGGGGCATAGGAATTCATTCATTTTTTTCTTCAAAATATAGTCCAGCCCACCACATGGTCTGAAAAAGGTTGCTAACCCCTGGGCTAGACCCATTGTTTTTGTTCCTGAAGAACAACCAACTGATAGTGTGTCCCCCTCCCCCAACAAAAAAAAATGTAAGAAGCTTCTTAGTGTGCATCTGTTTTACTACACACAGAATACATTCCAAACTGTCATAATATCATAATATTATGACAGTGGCGAGCAGAAGCAGATTGGCAGCCCATGCTTTTGGCAAAATGGACTTCCTGATAAATACATTCTAAGTGCATATTATTAGAAGACCAGAGCCCACAGTCCCGTGAATTGAGCAGCCTCAAATCATCTGAGTAGCCCACAACATCCTGTGTCATGTTTTCTTTCTATTTCCATATCTATGGGAATGGAATCTGCTGCTGAGTATTCAGCCAGCTTCCCTCCCACTGCTGCTGCTGCCTTTCACACAGACATGACTTCTTTTTAATGATGCTTAACCACAGAGAGGACGTTAGCAGTCTGGAGATTCATCCCAGCGCAGTTCATTTGAAAGTGGAACCTCGTACTGTTTCTGATCCCATCTCCTCCTTTCCACCAAATAATGCTGCCTTTTCATGTTCAAAGGGGCTGTCAATAAAACTGGCAAAATTAAGGTCTTTAACCCTTGGAGTCACAGACACTGCAAAAGCAGGTTTTTAGAATCATGCCCTAGTGTTGTTAGGCAGACATTGACACCTACGTTTTCCCTGCAGTTCCCCACAATTAAATGAAGAGAAGAAAAGGGAAAAAGTGTTTCCTTGTCACTCTGTAACCAATTACTTGTTTGAAAATGCAGTTTATTTAAATTCTGTTCCAAACAACAACAAAGAGAGATGATGTACACATTTTTGCTTATGTTGTAAATTATCTGTACAGTATCCATGATAATCATGTTTTTCATTACATTCCAAGTATGTTTTTTATTATTAAGTAGAATGTTTTATGTTTTTCCTCATCCCTACAAGTCTCACCAGAGAGTTCCATGGGTGGCACCAATTACTCTTGTTATCAGGAAAAAATAAAAGCTTTCAGTCTCACAGGATTTCAAGGGCAAGGCTTTTTATTTGTGTGTGGCAAAACAGACTGCAAGTGCCTAGTATTCTAGATTTGAAATGACATTCACATTTTAATGAGTCCGGGCAATGAAATATATGCAAGGCAGTGGGGGGGGGGAGCAAAAACTTAGTAGATAGACTCAGTGTTAGGGCGCTGACCTCATTGTGGTTGTCCTGAAAATATGGAATGCAAAGACCTGCCTGGTTCACTGTTCACACAAGCGTAGCCATCGCTTGATGGCTGCAACTTCAAGCAATGACTTGCACATGTGAATGGCCCATCACAAGTGAAAAACCAACCACCCACAGATAAAACTTCCATGTCTCCTTCCATGACTTCAATGTACCTTCCCATGAGATGTTGCGTGAGTATCCTTAGCCTTCCAGAGCTGGCATATCGAGCTTGCCTTGTGTCCAAACAAGGCTGAGAGCTCAAAAGCTCTTTCATGCCAGCTAACCCAAGTGGCCCCAATGCAAAAAGAGCCTTAAAGCTCTTTGCCTTGCTTGCTATTCCAGCTCTGGGATGGCCAGGTATGCTCTTTTTCTCACCTTCACCCACTAACTGCCTCCAAGGGTTTGACCATAGATGATTTTTACATGTATAAGTGTCCCCCGATTTACACAGGGGTTACGTTCTGGGTCTCTGTGCACGTAAGTGGAAATCACATAAATGGGGAGCACTCCCTAAACACCCATTAATTGCCCTCATAGAATCATAGAGTTGGAAGAGACCACAAGGGCCATCCAGTCCAACCCCCTGCCAAGCAGGAAACACCATCAAAGCATTCCTGACAGGTGGCTGTCAAGGTGGCCCTCTCTGCTGCTTTCTCTCCAGTCCAGACCAAAAACCCTGCATCCAAAATTATCCACAGCTCTGGAGCCTGGAGTATGTGCGGCAAAGTGGCTATTGCTGTGGCACTACCATGTGTATCAGCTGTTAGGCGGGGAGGCTGAGCAGCCTAAACGAAGCCCTGATGCACCTCCAGTCTCTTTGTGGCTTCCTCAGCCTCACTGGTGTCCTCTTTAGGCCCCGGGGAGGGTCTCCTTGTGAGTCATGAGGACTTTCCAGCTTTCCTCCACCATTTCCAGGTTTGAATTGATTCATTGATTTATTTCCTGGCACCACATGTATACACGGTCGTATGAGAGTCAATTGTGCATAAGTGGTAGGGGGGACACCTGCATATGTTAGCCTTGACATCAAACCCTCGTGTAAGATCAGGGATTACTGTATTCTATTAGAGAAGCCAGTGGGAATAGCCTCATCCCCTCCTCTTTTTACAAAAGCAACAGTAATTCACATTCAGAGACTGGGGGAAAGGGGTAACAGCAAAAAGGTCAATATTCTTCCTATGATAAGCACTCCCCATTCCCTTTATTTCTGTTACTTTTTAGGGCAGAGGTCCCACTTGCCATTGGTCAATGGGGCCAGAAGCAAAGGCTACAAAATCCAGCAGTTTAAACACCTTTCCCTGCACCTGTCTCTCCAGGGATTATAATTTCCAAGCCATCCCAGCCAGGCAGAAGCTCTCAAGGAGGGCATGGAGAAGGGCCAGTGAAGGGTGTAGCTTGCAGAAGGATGGGGCTTGAAGAAGAGTCCTGAGGCTCTGAGGGAGAAGCCCTGAGCAGCACAGTGTTAAATCTGCTTCCAGCTCAGAACCATCAAACATGCTAGCAACCCAAAATAGAAAGCAAGGGAGAAGGTCAGATGAGTTCAAAGAACATAATACAGCAAGAAAGAGAAAAGAGGTAAAAGGATGTGTTGATTCTTTCTGGAAGGACTTTCTCCATGGGCATGTTTGTGAATGAAGGAAAAATAAGTTGACTGATGAGCTGTATGTATTCTAGAAATGATCAAATTCTGTACTTCAAGACAAGGTAGCTGCTTGGGCATGACTATGAACCATTTCAATGAGAATGTCATGGGCATGACTGAGATTCTGGCTGAAGGCTAACCGGAATCCAGTACCAGCATGAAAGTTTTAATATCTGAGGGCAGAACAAACCTTGCTCAAGGTGGTTACCTGCTGAAATATTCTGAGCATGAATTCAAAGAACTTGGGTTTAAGACTTAGAAGGCAGCTCAGAACTAAGTGCAGGACCATATATATCCTTGACTGAATTTTCTGAAATCTGAGAACTGGTAGATGGTTATTTTTTCATGAACAAGGTCGAATTTGAGCAGCCATGCTGAAAAATCTGCATCGGTTGTGCTCTTCAAAGGTGGATATGTTTATAATTTAGTATTTTTATCTCTGAGCCGTTATGAGAAGTGCCAAGTCACTATCTGATTGATATTCTGTGCACACTGCTTTCTTGTGTTGTCACTATGAAGCAAAATCTGCTGAATGAAGTTCAGAACAAAGCCTAGACTTTTAGCGAATCACTGTTACACTTTGTTAATGTCAAAGCCAAAAAACGAGTACACTGTTTTAGATATACTTGGGGAAGATTATAGCTTTGGAACTGCTGTCCCCAGCTGTCTTGTCTTTACAGAATAGTATGCTTGCTACTATTTCTGTGTTCTGAATGTTTTGTTCCCTTGCTTTAAATTTTAAACATGTACAGACAGCTTACAGCATGAAGCTTGCAAAATGACATGTTTGTTCTTTTGCTATCTTTTCCAAGTCTTCCATCTGATTACATGTTTCACCTTTCTTCAAATCTTTGTGATCCCTACCAAGAGACCAGCACAAAGAATACTTTCCATTGGAAAATCAGACCATTTTGTCGTTGTGGTTGATGACACGTGAATCCTCCTTTTTTAAAGGACAAAGTATATCACATGCAAGAGACAAAGGTCTTGTTGCCTTTTGCCTAAAACTTCCTTTAAAAACAAACAAGCCCAAGTTGGATGGATTAATAATGCAAAACTATGTGTTTTTCCCCAAGTTAACTAATAAATCAGATTCCAGATGCCAATTGGAAAGAGAAGAAAGATCTGGCAGTGATGAAGAACCCAAAATTGAAACCATCAGCTTCGTACCTGGCAATAATTAGGATAGCAAACAGAAAGTTAAAAGGCAAGAAGGGAAGAAATTAGAAGAGTTCAATAAAATTGAACATAGCCCTAGTCATTCAGCCTTTCCACGGGCTGCAGATCCTAGCTGATCAGAATCAGAATTCTGTTCTTCAGATCAATAGCTATTGAGGCTTTGTTTTTGCATTATGTTTCCAAGATATGAGATGACTTCTGCAGGTCCCTCATACTGTCTGCAAAATGGTGTAAATATAATGACTGAAGACATGAAGCTGACTCCCAACTAGACTCTAGATAGTCATTTACATATTCAAACAAGATGGCTGCACACCCATGCATAAAAAGCAGTCCTGTGCAAGACATAGTGCTGGTAAAAATGTAGGAGAGGGAAACAACAGTGACCTTACTATGGGTGTCTGCTATAGACTGCCAAGCATGACTGAAGACTTGGATGATTCCTTCCTAGAGAAATTACCAAACATTCAAAAATGAGAGGTATAGAAGTCTTGGGAGACTTCAACTACCCCAATATCTGTTTAAACTCAAACTAACTGACAATTTCATTCCCCAGAAGGTAGAAGCAGCAGCAAGGAGATCATATATCTTGGACCTGATCACCACCAACAAGAAGGAATTGATTGACAAAGTGGAAGTACTGGCAACCTTGGAAGGAAGTGATTCTGTCCTCTTGGGATTCCATTATACACAAAGCAAGGAAGGTTGATTTTCAAAAGCTCAAAGAATTACTGGGTGAGATCCCATGGTTGAAAAAGACCCAGGTAACTACTGGCTAGTCAGCTTGACATTAATACAGGAAAGGTCATAGAACAGATAATTAAACAGTTGGTATTTGAGCACTTAGAAAAGGATGATGTGGTTACTACATCCCAGCATGGGTTTCTCAAAAACAAGTCATGCCAGATGAATCACATTCCTCTTTTTGATAGAGTTACAAGCTTGGTGGATCAGGGGAATGTTCTGAATGTAGTTTATCTTGGTTTCTGTAAGGCTTTTGTCAGTCCCACTTGATATTATTGCAGAGAAGCTGGTAAAATGTGGCAGATGAGCTAACTGTTAGGTGGATTTGTAGCTGGTTGACTGACCAACCCTAAAGGGTGCTCACTGATGGTTCCTCATCATCCTGAAAAAAGTGACAAGTGGGGTGGCACAGGGTTCTGTCCTGGTGTCGAGGGTGCTTCTCAGTCAAGGAATGCACATGGCAGAAAGTTAACTATTGTCAAAGATAACAGTAGATTCTATAGCTCTGGAGACCTACGCACACCAATATAGCATCTAGGCAGCTATTCCCAGGTTTGTGCTTTATGGAGCAGTTGCAGCAGCTGGGGACCACTCCCCTTGCATCAGTTTATGCACCTTCCCCTGAAGGTACATAAATAATGCAGACTATTAAGCATGCAGGGAAAGTTAACACTGTATTTAAAAAGTGAGCAAATAGCATTCCATTTAAGAAGCTCTGGACATCGAAGGAGTTCAAGGAAATGTGCTTTCAATTATAAGTAATGAATGTGTGGAACAGAGGGGTTCTTTGCTACTCAAACGTAGCATAAAACAGCTGTCCAAAAATCTCACAGGGCTCAGATATACATTTCAATTTGCGATGCTCAAATGAAAAGGTCATTTCAATGGGGAAACGGGGAAAGGTGAAGAGACCATGCTCCGTTGCTATCTCCTTGACAAAAAGCAAAATAGCATCTCAGTAAAGGGCTGTTTTAGTTTGGGGTTTTAGATTCTTGCAAAAGGGTTGGAAATTAATAAACTGGTCATCATCTGTAATATCCCTCAGGACAAACATGTAGATAAACAAATACACACATGTAGCAGAATGCATTTATCACTTGTATATTTAAGTGAAGAAAATTAAGGGCCAGCATACCAAGTCCCAATACTTAAGGTAAAGGTAAAGGGACCCCTGACCATTAGGTCCAGTCGTGTCCGACTCTGGGGTTGCGGCGCTCATCTCGCTTTATTGGCCGAGAGCCGGCGTACAGCTTCCGGGTCATGTGGCCAGCATGACAAAGCCGCTTCTGGCGAACCGGAGCAGCGCACGGAAATGCCGTTTACCTTCCCACCAGAGCGGTTCCTATTTATCTACTTGCACTTTGATGTGCTTTCGAACTGCTAGGTGGGCAGGAGCAGGGACTGAACAACGGGAGCTCACCCCATCGCGGGGATTCGAACCGCCGACCTTCTGATCAGCAAGCCCTAGGCTCTGTGGTTTAACCCACAGCGCCACCTGGGTGGGCGTACCAATACCAAGAAAGCCATCAGCATTGTTGTTGTTTTTTATTTTGAGGGGGGAGGATTAAGCACCCCATATGTTTTAAAAACTGGAATGTATAGAACAGTGAACTGCTGTATTCACTTCCTTCTTGGAAATAGTTTTTGAGTTATCAGCCTTGAAGTTATTCAGCACTGTAACGCGCACGTGTGCACACACACAAACAAACAAAAACTCAACACAAACAAAAAAGGGCTATACAAAGGAGGGAAGGAGAAGGGGGGGGGATTTTGACTGCTGCTTTTAATGTGCACCATGTTTTTTATATGTTTCACAGTCTTGATCTGCTCCCCTTGTGATTTCCTTTCTCTGTCTGAAATGTGCATAACAATTAGCAGCATCTGTGGTGTCAGGAAACATACATAATAGGAAAAGGATTTCTTATTTTTAAACCTCTTTGAGTTGTAAACAGGTATTGATTTATTCTTCCCCAGCAGACTAGTCACTTTGGAGAAAAGATGCAGAAGTTTTAAACTTGGGTTTTACTTACTGAAGTGTTTGTGTGCTTGTAAGTGTGAGTGATAAAGCTAAAGTATATTATATAAATATACCAAAGCAGACTAAGGTATTGAACATAAAACCTGGTGGGTGTCTAGTGTTTTCTAGCTATTTGAATGTAATGGAAAGGGAAAATGGAAATCTTTCAGCATTGATGAAGATTTCAGCAACTCAGACGCATGGCAGAGAGAATGAATATCTGTTTAAAGGGAAACAGGACCAGCTGGTGCTAATGCCTGGTACTTTTTTTGCTTTTTCTTTGGCATGTGTGCTGGGTGGGGGAGAGGATGACAAGAAACACAAGTTGTGAGCAGCAAAAGGCTCAGAATTGGCTACAGCAACAGCCCACCAGCTGCCATTTCAATGTGCATTGTGTCCCTTTCCACGGTGTAGCTTCTAATTCAGTTTTACAGTCAGGAAAGAATAGGAAGCAATCACAACAACATCCATCACCAAACATCATGATAAATAACCTGTTGTTGAGATCACATATGTATCTAACTCGGTGAAGCTTAAATGGGAAAGGAACTAACAGAGAAGTTGCTACATTCACACACACATTCACACACACAATTGTAGCTGAAATCAGATGAAAAAGAGAAAATGTGCCCATCCCCATTGAATACACTAAAATGAGTGAGATAAATATATTGTTACCTGGGGTTTTTTATTTTTAATATATAAAGAGGGTATCTCTCAATGCCCTTCATTTCCATTGTAGTGGAACTGATGAAATCCAAAACAGCATGATCAATGTTGAGGAATGTTGTGAAATTTCATAGCTATAGAGTATTTTTTTGTTGACAAGAGTTCTGAGGAAAACCAAGCCACTCTCCATGAAAGTCTAGAGACTCTGTAATCTTCCTTGCGAAGGCCAAGCAACAAAAAGGCTGAAGAAAGCCTAGCAATGCAAAAGGGAACATAATTTTGCAAAGGACCAACATCTTATTAGGTTGTTGTTTCACACATTCTACCACAACAGGGTGAGGCCAAGGCATTCTGTCCTGAGGCAGAGGAGCAAATGTTTCCTGTCCTAAGCCAAAGTATATATCACCCAAGGCTAGACAAGTTATTGAAGCCCTTAAGGCAGAAAATCCAGAAAGGAACTTTCTCAGGAAGTAAAAATGCAAGAATAATGAAATAAATAGATAAGGTTTTGCAGCTATTTCATGATGCCCCAAATCAGCTGCCTGAGGTGGACACCCCACTCTGCTAAATCGTAGGATTGGCACTGTACAGCAGCAAATCTGAATTTGCTCTCAAGTGTATGCACAGCGAAACTACAGCCTATCCTAATTCTTTGCAGAGTATGCTCATATAAAACACCTGTTTCGCACCCGCTCCTTCATAGATTATTTTTTTAAAGTGATGATGATAATTGGTGAAGAGAGACTATGGCTGCAATCCCATCCCCACTTACTTGGGGGAAAACCCCACTGAATTCATCAGGACTGCTTAGATATGGCTAGGAAGGCACTGCAAAACAATAGGGGGGAAATGCAATGTCTATTGGAGTTATCCACAAGGGCTGCACTTTATTCATTCATTTAGATTAGAATATTTATAGATAGCTAAGCATTAACAGAAGCCCTTCATGATATTTTCTGTTCCTCCCATGGTTAGCAGAGTGAGGCAGCCACTTCAGGAAGTGGATCGAAGGTGTCATGAAAGGTCAGCGAAAGGTTACTTTTTAGTTTATTATTGTAGTAGTTGTAGTATTTTTACTCACATTTGTACAACTTTCTGGCCCACATACTAAAATAACTTGGGAAGTGGTGGCAGAGGGGACAATTTGCATTTCCTTCAGGCAGCAGAATGTTCTAGGCCAGTCCATAAATAAAGACATCTCACAGGAACAATATTTTCTTTGGACCCTTATTCCATTCAATTTCAGAACAGTATTTTAAGGTACAAATAGTGAAATAGCCTGAAAAGTAGAACATTCCTGTTATCACCCAGTGACACCATGACCAAAATAATCAGAGGTAATCTGGCCACATTAATTATCTGGCCCTCCAAATGCCCCATAAAGACCATTTTGCCCACTTCTAGTTTTTGAGCCCAGCTGAGCAAATATATGTTTAAACTCACCAAGGAGGGACATTTGCAGAGAAAGTCTGGCAGCTGGGGGAAGGGTTAAGAATCCTCTCCCACCTGTTATTTCTCAGTTGAAAATTCTCCCTCTGTTTCTCTGCCAGCATTATAAAGGACAGACAGTGTTGGGATCTCACATTTTCCCCTTAATGTCCAATTTGGTCTCGGTTTGAAAGTTGAACACATGACTTTGAACCTCAGCTTTTTGTGTGCACTTGTACGATGACTCTCTGAAGCTGGAATGCATTCATCTTCCGGGTGTCAAAAGGCACAGGCACCAGATGTGGGTCCAGCTCAGACATCTGTCAACTCAAAGGAAACACATGCATTTCCTCTTTAGACAATGCCATGGAAGGTACATGTGAATCACGGCACTTTCTCATCAACTGAACCTCTATTCAGGTGCCCAGAGCCGAATGTGTGAAAGTGAGTGTGGGACTGTGCTCGCCTCTTACCCAGCCCCATTGCCCTTCTGGTGTCAGAGGGTGAAATTAGCAGCCTGGAGCTTGCTCAGTGCACCTAGGCTCCCTTTGTGACTTAGAAACCTGATGGTGCAGGGCTCTAAGTCATTTGCAGAGCCCACATTAGTACAACAGACTTCCTGCTGCAGACCTCCAACATATGAAAGGTGATGAGACCGGGTGATGGCTATGAGGCTAAGAGGCTAGGGTCAGAATGTGCACCCCTGCTCTTCCTCTCATGTGATGTTAATCATGTGAGGACATAACTGGCATAGTCCAACCCCCTGCAAGTCTGATGACCCCCATGGTTCCTTCCAACTCTACAGTTCTATATTTCTACTGTATGATTCTATGATTAGATATCTCAAAGCAACTAGGTTGGGAACATAAAACTCAATAACTGACATGTTTGGGATAATAATAATTAATAATAATAATAATAATAATTTATTATTTGTACCCCGCCCATCTGGCTGGGTCTCCCCAGCCACTCTGGGCGGCTTCCAGCAAACATTAAAATACATTAATACATCACAGATTAAAAACTTCCCTGAACAGGGCTGCCTTCAGGTGTTTTCTAAATGTCATGTAGTTGTTGATCCTTTTAACCTCTGATGGGAGGGCTTTCCACAGGGCGGGCGCCACTACTGAGAAGGCCCTCTGCCTGGTTCCATGTACCTTTGCTTCTCGCAGTGAGGAAACCACCAGAAGGCCCTCGGCGCTGGATCTCAGCATCCGGGCTGAACGGTGGGGGTGGAGACGCTCCTTCAGGTATACAGGACCAAGGCCGTTCAGGGCTTTAAAGGTCAGCACCAACACTTTGAATTGTGCTCGGAAACATACTGGGAGTGAATGTAGATCTCTCAGGACCGGTGTTATGTGGTCCCGGCGGCCACTCCCAGTCACCAGTCTAGCTGCCGCATTCTGGATTAATTGCAGTTTCCGGGTCACCTTCAAAGGTAACCCCACGTAGAGCACATTGCAGTAGTCCAAGCGGGAGATAACTAGAGCATGCACCACTCTGGCGAGACAGTCTGCGGGCAGGTAGGGTCTCAACCTGCGTACCAGATGGAGCTGGTAGACAGCTGCCCTGGACACAGAATTAACCTGCACCTCCATGGACAGCTGTGAGTCCAAAATGACTCCCAGGCTGCGCACCTGGTCCTTCAGGGGCACAATTACCCCATTCAGGACCAGGGAATCCCCTGAATCGATGTGCAACTGGGTATCAGGTGTCATAATAATAAATGGAGAAGTGTTGTAACTCAGTATAAGAGCATTCTGCTTTGCAGGAAGAAGGTCCTGGGTTCAATCCCCGGCATCTTCAGGTAGAGAAAGATTCCTTCCTGAAATACTGGAAATCAGTATAGGCAAAACTGAGCTAGATGAACCACTGCTCTAGTTCTGCATAAGGCAGCTTTCTAGGTTGCTAAGGACATAGATGCCATCTTCTAATCTCTGAGAAATTTTAAGAATAACAACTCATCTCCCCCAAAGCATTTCATCACTCCTTCTACTAGCAGACTCAAGTGGTGAGCGCCAGAAGAAATGTAGCCAAAATGGAATTAACAGGAGGCTCAAGGGAACCCTGGGACATGAAGACAGAAATATCAAAACCCCTTAATTTTTATTTATTTATTTTTTTTAAATCTAAAGCAGCAACCCACAAAAAACGCCCCCCTGCTGAATAAGGTCTGAGCATGCTCAGCAGACATGGGATGTTGAGTGTTGGAAAATAAATCTGAAAAAAGAAAGAAGAAATATACCCAGAAGAGACAAAGAAGAGTGAACACTTCTTGGAGAAATGCTGGCTGTAACTCTGAAGAGGAGAACTCCTGTTGGAGGTCAGGATGCACTGGGAAAATTTGTTATGGGACCTGCATGTTCTGTGCTGTGGAATCAGCTTTTGGCCTTGGATATCTGTAACCACAGTGCTGTTTTTAATATAAATATATGTTCCTTTAAAAGCAAAGCCCAAACTTTATGCATCTCTGTTAAAGTATTTATTGGCCGTTTAGAATTTATGCATTTTGGTGTTATGACAGTCACTGGATGAGTACAAGGGAGACATCTACTGGCCAAAATGTGCTACGGCTTGAGACAATTTATAGCTTACAGGCATCAGTTGTAGGCTTACACTGAGAAGGGAAAAGATGACACACCATGGTGGACTTCCATTTGACCTACTTTCACGACAGCATGAACAAGAAAGTTACAATGAAACATTTTCTTCTTCTTCTTACTTGACTATCTAAGTCAACCTCTTATCGCCATGCCACAAAAAAAATCTTAGCAATGACAGATGGAACTATAAACACAACTTTATGTAACTCATAGGATGGTTTTTGTTTCAGCTGCTCTGGAAGCCTGTGTATGACTCTTTTTTTTTAATGCTTTGGTGATAAGCTCTCTAGACATCAGTTGGTTACTAAAAATTAATGAGAAAATGTTAAGCAAAAAGGAAATAGGGCTAGAGGGTGGTATAAAACACAAGGAAATGAAAGACATGGCAGAAGGCAAAGAAGCAACAGAAGAATCTCCTATTTTCTTAACAAAAAAATGTACATGTATTTAAAGACCCTTTCTGAACTTACCATTTATAGTGGTGTAGTTACTGTTTTATTTTTTATAGATTTTTGTGTATGCTGCCACACAGCATTGCACTTACTCAGCTGGTATTCTAATGTGCTCAAAATACTGCTTTTTCATCTACCACCACCACACATAAACAATAATAGGGAGGACCCCATACTTTAGTGAAAGATCCAGGATGACTCCTCAGTATTGTCATTTATGTGGCCTGTGTACAAGCAGCAGCCTGGTTTCTGTGTGGAGAGTGTTAGTGGGTATGCTTTGGCAACCATGTGCTTTGTACCACTTCCCTCTAACTGGTGCAAGCTGTCAGCCTGTGAGCTCATTCCAGTGGAGAGATATGACAGATAGAGATGGCAGTAGCGAGTCAATGTACTGCCCATGACAGCAATCATCAGCTGTCGACCCAAAAGCTCATCACAATAACCAGGCTTGCTGTCCCTTATTTTGCCCAGCCAAAGGTGGAAACCCTACTGCACGCCCCAAAGATCATGTGAAATCTGGACGGCCACAAGTTCCCCATCGATGAAGGACTGTTTCCTAGCATGGTAAGAAAGAGGAGAACTGAGGGAATTTAGCATCTGCATTAGTATATTCTGCCATGGTACCGGTAAGAAAAATATTGGCGACTCAAATTTGTCAGTTGATCTGTGCTGCTTCTGTTCTCAGGGCTGGCTACAGCTGTGAAGGCCAAATCACCCTGGATGAGGCCCTCAAATACCCTGGGGACTTACCTACAGCAAGCAGTTGTACAGGTGGCAGAGAGAGAAGCCTTTTGTAGATGCTCTTTGGATCACTCCAGAAACTTGCATCTCCAGCCTACATGCATGTTGACTTGGAAGTAAGCCCCACTAGGTCCAGTAGCACTTAGTGTGTATAGCAGAGGTGCCCAAGTCCTCTGTATGTGGCAGTCACAACCCTCCCAATGCCTTCTTTTCCCAGACCACACTCCTCTCTGGCCCTGCTTTCACCTTCCTTGAATGTTTTGACCTGGCTGGAATATGTACATGAACTTTGACAATGCCACTTTGCTTGCCTGGATGGAGAATAGAGAGAGCTTTGTGAGTGTATGTAGACCTAGCCTGCTGTACAATTATAAAAATCAACATTAATTGTGCTGCCTTTTACCTCTGTTCCATTGCTCCAGGTTGCACTGAGGGGACTGTGGCCCCTGCACTACAAAATATTTCCCCACCCATATACCAGGCATCCCCAAACTGCTGCCCTCCAGATGTTTTGGCCTACAACTCCCATGATCCCTAGCTAACAGGACCAGTGGTCAGGGATGATGGAAATTGTAGTCCAAAACATCTGGAGGGCCGAAGTTTGGGGATGCCTGATATATACAAACAGTTGAGCTTGATGTTCAACAAGTGTATGGTGTGTGCACAGTAGTTGAGCTATACAAATCAACCAGGGTACATGCAAGCACTTGTACAGGTGTAGAGACAGCTTGTACCTGAATGCGTGGAGGGCGTGTTTGCAGGATTGTGGATGTCCATCTTCCATGTGTTCAGTATAAGGTCTGCAAGAGCCCGTGTGTGTGATAAGCTATGCACCTGGACAGCTCTCTCCATGCAATTGGAAACCCTGGAAAAGCAAGACCCCTGACTGCATGTGCAACTGTAGATGCTGGGGCTCTTGCAGACTTACATGTGTAGACATCAGCCACGTATGATCCTGCCTTCACCTACAAGTTCCAATAATGCCTGAAAAGGGGTCTTGAAAAGAGTTTGTGTTGACACAACATGTCTCTCAACATGACCAGAAGTCTGGGAAAAGTCCTCAGGCATGCACACATAGCCCGTATGCATGCAACTTGTACATATATAGGCCCTATTCAGATCTTCACATGAATATATGGAGGTCAGAAATGGGACAGCAGTGTATAATCCCATTTGCTTCTCTTCACACATTCACTGGATGTATGAAAAGACTTTTGTAACCACAAGACAAAAAGGAAAGTTTATGTGCAGGAATCCAAACCATTTAGGGACAAGGAATCTAGGAATAGGTTTATTAATCTATTCAAAATTCCTATCCATGTGTTTGCCAAAATCCTCTAACAGACCAGACCTATATAAAATTGTGGTGGGTGGGGAGGAATAGACCCATGTGAATGTATCTGGGAGGAAATGTATATACCACCCACAGTGCAAAGCTGTATACCAGGGACGTCCAACTCCCAAGAGACTGCGATCTACTCACAGAATAAAAAACTGGCAGTGATCTACCCCCCTTTTTTTAAGGGGTTCAGGCCACAGTTGTTGAGCTTTTTTAGGGAGGAAAGTCAAAACTTTTTACCTTTTTTAGAGATGCAGGTCAAAGTTGTTGAGCTTTTTTAGGGGGGGAGTCTAAGTTCTTCACCTTTTGGGGGGTTCAGGTCTAAGTAGTTGAGGTTTTATTAGGGAGGAGAGACAGAAATGTTCATGGGAAAAGGGAAAAGTCGCTCACCAAAAAATCACTCAGGAAACAATCAGCCTTACAGAAAAAGCTCCGTCTTCCATTCTAGCAGTCATGTGCGAATGGAGGACGGGGAGAGGGGGCGGGGCCGGATGCTCTTTTGCCTCCGCAAAGGAAAAAGACCATGCGATCGACCATGATTGACAGAAACCTCCCGGGGATTGACCAGTCAATCCCGATCGACGGGTTGGACATCCCTGCTGTAAGGTAAAAGTAAAGGGACCCCTGACCATTAGGTCCAGTCGTGACCGACTCTAGGGTTGCGGTGGTCATCTCGCTTTACTGGCTGAGGGAGCTGACGTACAGCTTCCAGGTCATGTGGCCAGCATGACAAAGCCGCTTCTGGCAAACCAGAGTAGCGCACGGAAACGCCGTTTACCTTTCCCCAGAGCGGTACCTATTTATCTACTTGCACTTTGACATGCTTTCAAACTGCTAGGTGGGCAGGAACAGGGACCGAGCAACGGGAGCTCACCCCGTTGCGGGGATTCGAACCGCCGACCTTCTGATCAGCAAGCCCTAGGCTCTGTGGTTTAACCCACAGCGCCACCCACGTCCCTTTTATCCCTGCTGTATACAATGATATAATAGTTCCATGGTGAGAACGATTCATCCTAGGCACTGTTTTGTGCCTTACATATCACTGTCTTTTCCAATGAAATTTGAGTACAGGATGGGAAATCTTCTTTCAAATTGAAGTACTTCGCATATAGTTGCATAAGAAAAATAAGCCCCCCCACCCCGGACTAGTGATTGTATTATTTATAGCATTGTTTTATAAAGTTGGCAAAAACTTATGAGATATGATCATGGCAAAATCTTTCAGAGGCAGATTCTTATCACTCGGACATTTGGCTTACTTGAACGCATTCACAGCATTTGCTTCACACTTCTTTCAACTCCTTTTCTCAAAGGACTAGATGCTACATTAAGGACCTTTCTTTTTATGGGGCTGTTGGAAACCAGCCCATTGCCAATATACACAAGTTTGGCATGGAACACCACACAAAAGCGGACTGGCCTGCAGTACAGTATGTGGCTTTCAAACACACAGCCAAAATTCTAAAGCAACATGTCTATATTTAAACTCTTGTAGTTATGAGTAGATTCCTGAGGAAACATGTGTTTTAGCTTAACTATTCCCAGTAAAGATGGCAGGTGCTTAGTACTTCTGAAAATACAGCCACACATATTAAAGAGACCATGTTTAGGAACCTAGGGAACAATTAGGAAAGTCTTGGACTTTAGTTATTAAAGTCTATATTCACACAGCCACAGCAAAATGAATTGGTGTCTGCAGCAACCTTTCTAATGCAGATATTAACATGCTGTTGAAGAAGATTCCACTTGCATATGACTAGAGCAGGGGTAGGCAACCTTCGGCTCCCAGATGTTGTGGGACTACAACTCCCATCATCCCTGACCACTGGTCCTGTTAGCTAGGGATCATGGGAGTTGTAGTCCCAAAACATCTGGGAGCCGAAGGTTGCCTACCCCTGGACTAGAGAAATAAGAAAGTGACATTTTCCATCACTGTACTCTGTATTCATCACATGCATCAATGTTTCCATTCTACTGCAGTTCATCTTCCACCCAAAACTATGTTATGTATCTTGCTGTATGCTGTGATGGAATCACAGAGTTTACAAAAATTATCCCACCTCATTCATTTGAATGCAAAGGAAGCACAATGGAAATTTGAGGTGGGGTGGGGTGACTTAATCAATTACATAACCATCGGAATTGCCTAACATCCCTAATCATGACACATTTGTAGAGCCAACTGATAAACAAATGCTTGGCTATGTAAAATGTAGGTACCTAGTTGCATCATCCAACTATTCCATTCTACCTTAAATATATTTTTGTGATAGGTTCTCCATAGGATAAGAATTTTGTATGGTTACAAACAAGGGAAGCATGGATTTACACGACAAGGTCCACAGGACAATTTGGCTATGGATTAGCAGGGAATTGGCTGCATGGTTGACATTTGTCATTATAAGAGAACTGACCAAACAAGGTTGGATATTGTGTTGGAGGATTATACTTAACCTTCCTTATGTCCATTTTGCTGCCTATCTCTGTGCTCTTTGAGAAAATTTCACAAAGTGTCTGATACTTTCCAAGCCATTGGGGTAATCAATGCCTTCTGCTTAACCTTTCCTGGGTGACCTTGGTTTGCACTTGAAAAGTGTTGTGGAAGGAGCGTGCTCCCTACTGTGCAGCATATACAAAGTTGCAAGATCAAGGCTTTGCAGAAGATAATAGGAAGCATGCTGAAGCTACTTAGGTTGACATCATAACAAAACACCCGCACACTGCTCCGTGGATTATGCAGAGAGGCTATCGCCGAGTAAACCTTACATTACCTTTGACCCTACAGTGTCAGCTCCAGAAGGTACCCTCGGTGACAACACGTCATGGTGGACCAAGAAAGGCCCCCAAGATCTGGAAATGGTTGACTACAATGTTGAAGCTCTCCTGAAAGAAAGCACTTTTTCTTGTTTGTTTTACAAACAATGCCCATTGCAGCATGGTCCTCAAAGCTCATTTGCTGTGAGGCAGTCCCTATCAACTTTAACAAGACTAGTCTGGAGTAGGTGCCTTGTATGAAATAGTATACAAGTGGAAATGGAAGGTCAATTTAAGAGTGTTATTTATTTATTTAAAAACCTTTCTAAACCACTTAATATTTTTTAAAGAACCCTCTAAGCAGTATACAAAAGAAACAAACATAAAAACAACCCAACAGTTTTATTTTAAAATGGGAGAGAACATATAAAACAGTAAGCAGTTTTACAAAAAAACAAAATCTATCATCTGGCGACTCTAGATCAGGTAAAGCCTGGGCAAAAAGATATGCCTTTAAAATACAACTGAAGCAACTGTTGGATGATGTTTCACTTGAAGTCCTTGAACACAAGAAACCAAATTAAGAATTTAGGACCAGCATATATTTCAGATTATTAGTTTTCACAATGTTTAGTTGTTGTTTTAATCAGTGTACAGTAAGAATCCAAGTTTGTTTTGATTGACTGAAAATGATTGTGCCTCTGTGTGTTGTTGTTAAAAAAAATGAGGTGCCAGTACTCATATCTTCATAAAAATGCCTTGGTTTCCCGCATAAAATGGCTGCCACAGCCCAGGTCTGTTGAAAGGAACAATTGGGAGCACACATTAAGGCTTGTGATAAATGTGAGAGTGTAGCCATAGTGGAGTCTCTCTTCTTCTTTGGACTGCTGCCCGGAGCAGCCATAAATCGTCTTAACGAGCCCTGGCTCCGCAATGGTGTCCAGCCACGCTTCCGTTGGGCAGGCTCTCTCACTCACTCAGCAGAATCGCGCAGCGCCTTGTGTTGGCAATTTTAGGTCTGCTTCTCTGTGTCTGGAATAACTGAGGTCCAGACAGTTGTATTCTAAACTACATATTTATTGACTCACAAACAAAAGAAAACCTGAGGAGTCAAGCTCCATAGCTACGATACACACTACAGCATACACTACTCGGCAAGGCAAAAGTGAAACCAACTTCGCCTTCTCTCAGACAAATGATAGTTGCCTGGATACCTTGGCAGAGTTCCCAGAATCAGAACGATGGTGTTAACTGCTTGCTGTCCAGGAAACACAACACCCCCTCTCGTTCGCAATTCTGGGTATACATATATACATCTCAACCCATGTTCAATCCCTCACAGAAACCTTCATGTTTCTGGAAACTTAGGGGTTTGGTGAAACCGTCTGCGAGATTCTTTTCACTAGGACAATATTTCAGCCTGACCACATTTGTCCTAACACTCTCATGCACATTTTTGAACCGAATATCCAAATGTTTCGTTCGTGCATTGAATTGACCGGATTCCGCCAATTTCAGGCATGGTTGGTTATCCTCCCATATGGTGATGGGCAGGTAACACTTCTCACACACATCCTCGACTAGGCACTTGTAGAATTCAAGCTCACGACACAGTTCTGACAGAGCACTGAATTCTGCCTCAGTCGATGACAGTGCAATCAGACTTTGCTTTTTGGACCTCCAGCCAATTACAGAATCTCCGAACATTATGACCATCCCAGATATTGACTTTCTGTCTGAGTCGCTAGCCCAATCAGCGTCAGCCCAACATTGAAGCTGTTCATTGCCCTGGGCTGTCAGTGTGAGGCTAAACTCTCTGGTTTCTTGCAGATACTTAAGAACTCTCTTAATCCCGTTCCAGGCCATCACACTGGGCTTGGCTGCTTCTCGACTCAGCAGATTGACTGCAAATGCAATATCGGGTCTACTCCATTGAGACAAATAGAGCAGGCTGCCCAGAGCAGATTGATACACCTCCTTGTGCTCAAACTCTTTCTTTTCATCAGACTGATTGTCTTTAACAAAGCATGTCTCCATTGGTGTCCTTACACCCTTACAGTCTGCCATGTTGAATTTCTTGAGCAACTGGTCAATCTTTGAGCTCTGGTTAAGTACAAAACTGCCATCTTGGTCTCTGTGAATGTGAACCCCTAGATACATGCTCACAGGACCCAACTCCTTGAGTTTGAAGTGCTGCCTCAGCTTACTTGCAAACTCCTGCACCTGTTTGTTTGTACTAGCAACAAGGACAATGTCGTCGACAAAAATTAATGCCAATTCTTGTTGCCGCCCTGAACCCTTTAGGTACAAACAACTGTCTGCACGACTCTTCCTGAAGCCTAGCTTCTCCAGAGCCTGGTTGAGACAAATATTCCAGTTTCTGGCTGATTGTTTCAAGCCATAAATGGAACGGTGTAGTCTCCAAACCAAATTTGGACTATCGCCTTCAAACCCTGGAGGAGGTAGCATGTAAATTTCCTCCTGCAGCGGTGAGTTCAGGTAGGCGACGTCGATGTCGAAATGTGCAACCTCAGCACCTCTCTGTGCTGCTACCGCTAGCAGTAACCTCATGGTCTCACTGCGGGATGTGGGTGCATAAACTTGGGAGTAATGCACTCCTGGTCTCTGGCTGAACCCTCTGGCCACCAATCTCGCTTTGTATTGTGGCTCTCCACTTGCAGTGGGTTTCAACCTATAGACCCAGCGACAACTCACAGCTTGCTGGTCAGCTGGCAGAGTTGTAAGTGTGAACACTCCAAGCGATTTCATGGCACTAAGCTCTTTCTCCATCGCTTGTTGCCACTTGCTGGACTCTGCTTGAGGTAACTTCCGCACCTCGGCGAAGCTCTCCGGTTCGCACAGAGCAACATGGGCCCAAACCGTGGTGGCTTTGAACCTGTCAGGAGGTTTGCCTTTCGTGGTGCGCTTGGAACGCCATGGCACCACTGGAGACTCCCCCTCTGACCCAGACGTGCCAGACTCAGTCTGTGAGTCCCTGGCATCTGGAGAACCGCCAAGCGATTTGCTGCGCTTGCTGTGCCCTCCTGGACTGAACTTGCCTGAAGGTGAGCGTGGAGACCTACTGCGCTTCTGTCTCCTAGCTCTTGTCTCCCCTGGAGACGTTGGTGCGCTGCTGGGTTCAGACTTCACCTGAGTCTTAGGGATTGCCCCCTCTGGCACTGCACCCTGGTCGTGTTCGGGATCGTGGCCCGAAACACCAGCAGGTTGACCACCATCAGCACCACCAGTGGGTGTGCCTGACTGATCCTGGTAGTCAAGACCGCTGAATAAGTCTGTGAGCACTTCAGGATTGCCATGAATCCTCTTCCAGCCATCTTGCTCACAAAACTCTGCGCTGCGGCTAATCACCACCCGAGAACGATTTCCACTCGGATGAGCAAATCTCCAGGCTTTCGACCCTGTGTCATAGCCACAGAAAATCAGTTTCTGTGACCTCGGGCTGCCCTTCCTACGTAACTGCCGGGGTATCAGGACCCAGGCCTCTGCCCCGAAGGTACGGAAATAGTGCACCTTGGGCTTCTTTCCGTAGAGAAGAAAATAGGGCGTGGTCCCTACCACAGAGTTGTATGTCCTGTTCAAAGTGTGACATACAGTTTTCCATGCTTCGGCCCAGAAGAATTTTGGCAGACCCGAATCAAACAAAATAGCATCAACTGCCTCCTGCAGGGTTCTGTTCCTGCGCTCTGCAACCCCGTTCTCCTGGGGAGCGTAAGGAGAGGTTTTTCTATGCTTAATGCCTTTGGCACGAAAGAAATCCTGCAACTTTGCACAAGTAAACTCAGTGCCTCGGTCGGTCTGAAAAGATTTCACTTTGGTGCCAAATTCCACCTCTACTGCCTCCACCCATTCCTTAATCTCTTTCGCCGCTTGCCCCTTGTCCCTGAGCGGGAAAATCCAGCCGGCGCGAGAATAATCGTCAATCAGACATAGTACAAAGCGGGCATGGCCTATGCTGGGAACCTGCATTGGTCCACACAGATCGGCGTGAATCAGCTCAAACGCCTGGTTGGCCACCCTGTCTGACCTTGGGTAACTGCAAGAATGCACCTTCGATCTCTTGCAAGCTCGGCAGTCTAGGAATTTAGTGCACTCCTTCATTTTACAACCCTCAGTGCACTCTACCTGCTTGCGCACGTACCCCCAATTGGCGTGCGAAAACCTGCGATGCCACAAGTGTAAACATTGATCGTGGGTGGGTTTGTTGGCACAATGCGCGTGTGCCGTCTCAAAACTGTTTTTACCTGTTTCAGCACCCTGCGCCCTCGCTGCGGCGCTGTTGTCAGTTTCCAGTATGTACACCCCATCATGGCCTCTCACCTGGACCAACTGCTTTCCACCTTTGGAGATGGTGCATACCTGGTTACCAAAACTGACCATGTAACCTGCAAGGTCTAAAGCTGAAACAGAAAGTAAGCCATACTTCATGCCATCTAAAACAAACACATCAATGTCATCATTCAGACAAGGCATATAAAAAACACCAGCTTTGGTGACAGATTTAGTGGTTGCATCTGCCAAAGTGACTGTGGTAGCATCTTGGATCGACCTGCAGTTCCGCAACTGACTGCCAGGTGGCGCTAGATGCCTACTGGCACCACTGTCCACAATCCAACGCAGCTTGGGGTTGGCAACAGTCTTTCCAACGAAAGCGTATGCAGCTGCTTTATCTTCTCTGCCTTCTCTGGACGGTGCTTTCCTCCCACGACGTGGTCTCCCTTTCCTCTGGCGGTTGCCATGGAAACCAGCTTTGAAGTTTTCTTGGCTGCAGTCCCGGATTAGATGCTTATCTGACCCACAGCCAAAACATTTCTTCACTGCAAGAGCTTTAACAGAGCTCTCAGCAGCCTCTGCACCCCCACTCCTGGGCAAAGAGCAACCCCCCTTAACAGCTTTTCCTTTCTCTCTTTCTCTCCTATCCTGTTCATCCTGCAGCCTCCCCGATACATAATCAATGCTCAGTTGTGCTGCTGGCAAGGCTTCCAGAGTGAGAGAAAGCGTCTCAAAACTGGGGTCTAACGAACTAAGCAAAATGTAAACTTTCTGTTCCTCCGTAAATGGAACCTGCAGCTGTCTCAAACGGTTGAAGATTGCCAACATCTTGTTGGTGTGCTCACGCACACAGCCTCCAGGTTGCAAACGTTGCTCAAACAGCTGCCTGGTGGTGTGAATGCGTGCACCCGCTGTATCTCTCTGGAACACACGTTGGAGAGCCCCCCAAATCTCGTGGGCGTTGGTGGCAGCGTCTATGTGCACCATCTGCTCTTCCTCAATGCCCATGACTAAGTGAGCAGTAGCTCTCTCGTCTTTCTTCTTGGCCCTAGCTGCTGCAGCAGCAGGGTCTTGCACTGGTGGGGCCTCAGTACAAGTCCACAGATCTTTAGCAGTTAAGAGGACCTTCATTTTTCGCGACCAGTCAGCCCAATTCCTCCCATTTAGCCTGGGGAAGGGCGGTGTAAAGTTCTCATGGGATTCTGCCATCTCCCCCCTGGGGCTTGAGGTAACTCACGTGGCTGCAAACTCAGCACTTGCCTCTCAGCTCCCAGCTCCAGGAAACGGCTCCTCTTCACCAGCGAGGTTTCCCTGCTTTATGCCTCAAAGCTTGCACAAAGCAGTCCTCCAGCTGGGCTTTCATGCTGCCGGCTGCAGCAGACACACAGACCTCCCGTCCTGGCCATAAATCACTTCAGGACGCTTTGCCAACAAAGCCGTGCTATCTCTTAATGGCGCTTCCATAACCTGTGATAAATGTGAGAGTGTAGCCATAGTGGAGTCTCTCTTCTTCTTTGGACTGCTGCCCGGAGCAGCCATAAATCGTCTTAACGAGCCCTGGCTCCGCAATGGTGTCCAGCCACGCTTCCGTTGGGCAGGCTCTCTCACTCACTCAGCAGAATCGCGCAGCGCCTTGTGTTGGCAATTTTAGGTCTGCTTCTCTGTGTCTGGAATAACTGAGGTCCAGACAGTTGTATTCTAAACTACATATTTATTGACTCACAAACAAAAGAAAACCTGAGGAGTCAAGCTCCATAGCTACGATACACACTACAGCATACACTACTCGGCAAGGCAAAAGTGAAACCAACTTCGCCTTCTCTCAGACAAATGATAGTTGCCTGGATACCTTGGCAGAGTTCCCAGAATCAGAACGATGGTGTTAACTGCTTGCTGTCCTTGTTAGCTCCTTTGCTACTGATTACCTGCCCCACATCTGAGATCACTTGTGATGTCTGGTGTGGGACAGGTAGGCCTGCTTTGGGGGCCCCATCAGACCTAATTTGGCCTATAGGCCAGAGCTTTCCAACTGCTGATATATATGATTGTGCTGCAGTATTTATTGAAGTTCACCTTAATCTGTTCTGTTTTTTTAAAGAGAATCTGTCACTATACTCCAAAGAAACCAATAAACAGAACACAGATATGAATGCTGAGACTCTTTCAGAAAGAAAATGGGGCCTGGATGGATTAGAAAGTAGGGATTTGACCGCAAAAATCAATCTACTTAAAAAATGCATAACAGTGAAACAAAGGGGTGGGGAAGCCACTTAATGCTGTTTTCTTTCTTTCTTCTTATTTCTCACTAACAATGGAGAGGACGGGGGAGGTTCTCTTGGTTAAAACTCACAATAGTGACTAATTCTTTCCATAATGCAATGTTTGTGGCCTTTAATTGAGAGTGTGCGCTCGGCCTTTGTTGAAAGTACCTCCCTGCTGTGTACATTTGGCTTTAATGAAGTATAGTAAAACTGCACACATTCCTGAAATATTTCCCCCACAATTTTATTGGCTGCAAAATTGGTCCAGATTGAGGATAACAATCGATGTGAAAGGGAGCAGCTAGTAGTAGTAATAATAATAAATTAACTCTTGTTGCCATAGAGACAGCTTTATTTTAGTCTTTACCTATATTAAATGGTGTATGAACAACATATATTTGCTTTGGCCCCAGAAGAAAACCTCCACACACCCCTCCGCCCTCGCCTACCATATTCCAAATGGATTTAACCAGAGATTACCATAGACACTTACATCTGAAAGAATGTTCGTATTATACTGCAAATGGAGCCATAAAGTAGGCTTAAACTTTCCATCAGTCAGTTTTATAACACGTGAAGAAGTTATACTTGCAGTCAAAGAGGCATAAAGTTTTATCCTGGAAGAAGGAATGTATATTTGGTTCCATAAATTAAAGCGGAGCCGACTTATAAATTAGAGCACAAGCATTGCTGATCTCATTGAAGAACAGATGCATCAGATTTTAGCACATGCTCTAGCACTGTAAAGTTCTGCTTGGAATTAAAAGTGCCTTCAAACATGACATGTTGCATGTGTTTTTGGCTAGCGACCAATGCAGCTGTGTTTGACCTTGTAAATATATGATATATAACAAAGGAGATCGCCATTCGAATTTCAAATGCCAGCTCCTACCTGCTTATTTAATTTGAAAGCTCCAGCAGATGCACTTCCTATTTTGCATGAGCAGACACTGTCTTCCAGAAGCATTAAACTTCCACAACACACATTGAAACATCTGGTCTCCCCTTATTCCTGTATCAGTTCTCCTGAATGGAGGGACAGTTGCTTAGTGGCAGAGCACATGAGTTGCACGCCGAAGGTTCCAGATTCAATCTCTGGCATCTCCAGGAATGAGAATGAGGAAGCAGTTGATACAAAAGGCCTCTGCCTGAAAAACCAGAGAGCCATTGCCAGGTAGAGCAAATTACAAAGGGCAAGAAGGACAAATAGTCAGATCTGCTATAAACACAGCTTCTGGTGTCCCTATGAATGCAAAGATGATGGTGAAGAGTGTTACCATAAGGGTCCCATGAGCTCAGCCTTGTGCACTGGCAGTACAGGGGACAGATGCGTACAGGCCTCACACCTGACAGCATTTGCCCACAGGCAGGTGCCACAAGTGTAGGGTGGTACGCATGGATTGAGGGAATTAGCTAGAATGTGAGAAATGGCCAGAGCCTTTCTATACTTTCTGACAGTTGGGCATGTTTTTCCTTATAAGAATATGGTTTGCTGAGTGCTTGTAGAAACATAACAAGGATGGGACTATGTTATGTTCTGGAACTGGAGTCCCCAATGTAGTGCCTGTACCATCACAACACCCTCAGAAACCTCGTTCGGTGCCTGTGAAGCTCTACTATTCCACCCAAATTTTGATCTTTTCAGGGATTTAGTAGAACCTTGAGCAGATCATTAATGTATGGACATACGTACCACTTGCTATGTATATATTTTGGTGTATTATGATCATGCTGCACCTGCTGTTACAGAATAAGACCAGATGCCCCTATGATTGCTACCTATTTTATTGGTAAACTGTATGATGACACCATGCATTATTTTGTTATGCTCAACCAAGATAAACCTCTGACATTTCTCACCTTTTTTATTATGGAAAGGGTTTTATGAAACTGGGAAGTACAAGTTGTTTTGGCATGGAAAGTCTCCATCCATTAGTATAAGTAATAAGGAAAGCATGATAAAGCTAGACAAATGCTCAAATAAATAACCTCAAGTATTCAAAAGCTGCCTGTGTGAACAAAGACAATATATTTTATACTGTGAGGAAAGCAGAATATGCCAGGTTTGGATTTTCCACATCCCTGATTTCAGGGACAGCCTTGGTAGGTGTCAGAAAAGAAAATCTTTGTGCCACCCTCAATGAATTGCTAGTTTGAAGTCAACCTCCGAAAGACTTCACACATGGCAAAATCTCAACCGTGTGGAATTAATGACTACTAATTTAGCTGGTTTTATATTTTTAAAAATATGTCTGCCAACCCTTTGTTTAGGGTGGCTTTGGATTTTGGGTTAGCTTTCTATTCTAATTTAAATACTAGAAGCAGGACAAAAGTACTGCGTCAGTTAAGCACTTAAATGACTCGATTAATATTGCCCACCATGCATGTTTGTTTGGCTACTTTGCTAATACACTATTAAAATACTGGTGTTTCACTTGACAATGAAACCAGCTTTGTGTAAATTGGAGCTGGATTCTCTTATCATGGAGAGAGGGAAGCAAAAGGGGCCCTGGCTGGTGGGCTGAAACCGACAGGACTTAATTGTGCAAATGGTAATGAGGCCGAACAGGCGGCAGATGCTCACGTGCCTTTACAATCCAAATCCTACCAACAAATTCCTTCCACAGAAACTTTAAGGAATGCCTTGGCACCCTGGAGATGGCGATAGACCCAGTGTCTGAGCCACATGACACCTGTTAAATCTATTGTTCTCAGCCAAGCAAAACAACTTTGCGGCACAATGCTGAAGTTGTTTACTGTCGCTCGCTGTGACAAAGGGCCTTCCTTCACCATCTTATCATTGTTCTTTGCAATGTCTCTCTATGGCATCAGCCGTGCAGTGCAATAAAAATGCTCAATTCATTATAAGGGAACATCTGATTCTTTAAAAGCAACATTTGTACTTACTGCTATTGATAGCACACTCCACACTGAAAACCGAGCTTTCACTATGATGCATGTGTCACCAGTGCCTCTGAGCCTTCTAATTAATCTTTTGTATCTCTCTTTAAGATCTCCTCTCTCTCTCTCTTTCCCCTGTCTCCTCCTCGTAACTGTTTCAACTTTTAGCATCTGTTTCCCCAAAGGCCTTACAATTTCCTGATTGCATTTTTATTCACTATCATCTTTGGGGTGACTTCATCCCACTTTTGAGCATATCCTGAATTATGTCTGCATAAGGGATTGCGGATAAAACTGTAATTTAGATTTTCTTCTGAACTGTAGCCTTCTGCCCTCCAAGCAATGTTGCACTCCAAGTTCCCTTTCTTTTCTTTCTTTCAGCTTTTAGCTTTCAGCTTTCAGAAGTACCCTTCGACGCATCCCAGGTTGGTGCTGTTCTGGAAAGAAAAGAAAAGAAATTGTAGTACATGCACAGATTGGCCCTTCATATTTCTCTGCCACTACACATACATACAGTGCTGCCTTTCATATTTCTCTGGTTCATGAGAGAGAGGCCTATTCTCCTCACCAAAATACAAGCAGCAGTAATGTCAGACTCCCAAGAAATGCAGCATACTTCACATTATGAGAAAGGCTTATATTTTGAAAAATTAACACCACATCCAGGTTCTCCATCAGCTAGTAGGGGAGAAGGAAGACATATGACAACTTTATGAAATCTTAGCATGATGGCACTCTCTAATAACAGCACCAAACAGAGTAGGACCATTTTGGCCCCTCTGTGCCTTTATAGGTGGCGCTGTGGGTTAAACCACAGAGCCTGGGGCTTGCTGATCAGAAGGTCGGCGGTTCGGATCCCCGCGACGGGGTGAGCTCCCGTTGCTCGGTCCCAGCTCCTGCCCACCTAGCAGTTCGAAAGCACATCAAAGTGCAAGTAGATAAATAGGAACCGCTCTGGTGGGAAGGCAAACGGCGTTTCCGTGAGCTGCTCTGGTTCGCCAGAAGCGGCTTTGTCATGCTGGCCACATGATCCGGAAGCTGTACGCCGGCTCTCGGCCAATAAAGCGAGATTAACCCTAGAGTCGGACACGACTGGACCTAATGGTCAGGGGTCCCTTTACCTTTACCTTTTACTGACAGGACATAGGATACACAAGTGCAAAAGCTAATGTGGCACTGGAACACCCTTCCTTCAGTAGTGAAAAAACCCTGAAGGAATGTTTTGTCCAGATGAAGCCAGATCATCACTAAAGCCAGAAGGGCCCCTGTCCCTATGCATATGGTGGTCTTTGAGGCATAGGGAGCAGTGGGAGTTGTACTCTAGGAGGCTGAGGCAGGCAAAGGCCACAGCCCAGCTCCCCAGCTGGCCAGGTGGGGCTCATTATCTTGAGGAGGAGGGGTGTGATTCCTCAGCTGGAGTAGGCTCATGACAGGTGAGGGTCACATGCCTCATCAAGCCCAGATGCTGCAATCAGCATGCAAAAGGGAAGCAGAGCTGAGGTGCTGTGTCTGCTCAACTGCCAATGTTAATGGACCTTGGCTTGGATGCTCCTCGACCTGTATGAGATTGTGCTTCAGGTTTGACTCTGGGCTGTATTCTGACTGCTGGACTGCCAACTTGGCTACTTGGATTGACCCTGGATTGCGTTTCCTGATCTTTGGACTTTGCTTGTGACGCTTGAATCCCAGGACATTGGACTTGACATAATGACTTGCTGCCAGGTAGGCCAGGGGTTCAGGACAGTGGGGAGGTTGGCTTACTGCAGTTTAATTAGCTTGTGCAGGATGATTACCTTAGGCTGAAGGTAATTCATTATTATATTACAAAATCTGCAACTTTCTTTAGTCAAATGCATTCATAATGCCACAAGTTAATTGTTGAAAAATGCATTTTCCCTCATTAAGTTCTGGACTAGTATTTTAGCTATACAAAATATATTTTGGTAGAGCTTTTTCAGTGTTAAGGAAAGCAATGTGTGGGTGAAGCACAGCTATGTGTGGGTGAAGTAAAGAACTGAATAATCATTGGACCCAACCCCTTAAATGTATCTTGTTTCCTTCCTTCCTTTTCTTTGGAAACTTGCATAAAGCTTCCTTTAGTCTTTTGGGCTGATGTTATATTATTGCCTTGGATTGTTGAGAACCAAAAGATGCCTATAGCTTCTTGAAGCTCCACTTGCTCACGCTAAACTTTCTGCTTTGCTTTCCAGACAATATTAACAGGAACTCAAATGCAATTCAGACATTACTTATTCATAAAACTAAACTCTCTAGCTGTGTGAGGCCAGGGTCTTGAAGAGCTGAGGGAGTCATACTTTCCGTGGGCTTCATGCCGAGCTGTATACAATTGACATGTTAAGATCATTCCATTTGGGTGATATTTTGTGTAGGTTTGACAAAATTTAAATGGCAATGCCTGTCCTTGTGGAAGTTAACTTGCCTGGGTTTTGCAATCCATCCCTCACTTTCATATTGCCACCAACATAACACATCTAGTGAGTGACAGGCATTGAATTACATCCCTCTTTGAAACACTCTCTTATACAAAACCATACTTCCAGTTGTCGTCATATTTTATTTTCAAAGCACCTAGAGTTACTAGGAACTGTACAATAATAATTAAAAACCATAAGGCTTTGCCATCAATTTATAACCTGATAATTTACAGATACGCCTAAGGGAGAAAGGAGGTGGTAAATTAGAAAGGACTGATTTTTTTTTAATGCTACAAAGAGACTACGTTACATAGGAAGGAGCCACAATTTAATTGACCTTATGAAGAATCACATATTTCACTCATGTTTTGAAGAATTGGCTCCAGCAGTTGAACTATTTCTAGATCGGGGTCTGGCCTCAATTTTGAAAAAAAGAATTGGAAGTGGTAAGACCTGACTGACTTTGTAAAGCTGCACATTATACAGGCCCTGACATTCTTGGGCAGCAACCAGGGCTGGACCTCCTGGGCCCATTGTCAGAGGAGGAACTATACACCAGAAAAGACACATTGCCCAGGGCATCATCAGAACATATGGAGAAGTATCAGAGTAAGCTTCCATCTCATCCAACAACATCCTTTTCCTTGTGCTGGCCTGCCAAATGCTTTTGAGATGCACAAGCACATAATGAAAGCAACAGCCACCCCTGTTGTTTGCCCCTGAATTCAGATATTTGGAGGCCACTCTGAATATCACAGATGGTGCTGCTGCAATGGCAACAAAAGCCAAATGGAGGCATTTCCAAGGTGGCCAGGGAAACTTTGGATCTGCTGGGTACAAAAGCCCTTCTTTCATAAGAACATAAGATGTGTCTGTTGGATCAGGCCAATGCCCCATTTATTTCAGTATCCTGTTCTCACAGTGACTGATCAGATCCCTGTGGGAAGCATGTGTATTACCTGATCAGCCCTGGAACAAGAGAGAAATTTTGCCAGTCCTAGAGTATACTCATCAGTATACCTGCCCTTACCCACCCATCCATAAAATAGGATTGCATTGTCCATGAAATAACCATGAGTGAAGCAAGTCTTCACACAGGGTGGCACTTGGCATAAACAAAGGAGTTCTTTCCTGAGTTCTATTGCAGTGCCTAAGTTCAACCCAAAGATGCTGTATTAACATATCAGGTATGCTTAAAATTGAAGGGATAAAGAGAGGTGCTTCTAACATTTCTTTCCATTCTGATATAAGACTTTCCTGTTTGGGCATGAAGCCAGATACAGGGGAAAAAGCAGGGGGAGGTAAAATATAACTCTGGGCTTATAATATTACAATAAAATCTATATTTATAATCAAATGTCACTGTTTTTATTATGCATGGTGATGTTTATGTGATTGTTAATTACCCTCAGTAACAAGGGTGGGTCATAAATCAAGTAAAATAGACAGCAATATACATGGGGAAATCAAATATTTTCTTCCCTACAGCAGCTAAACTTCAGATGACATTTTAACAGAGAAGAAAACACAAACACACACCCCAATTGTGGTTTAAGAATATCTGAAAGTTTCTTCTTGCAAGTATAATGGACTGCAGTGTTCCCCTCCAGCTGTTTTGGACTAGAATTTCCGTCAGCCCCAGCCAGCATTCCCACAGTTGTTACTTGCCAGGATGCTTGTGTTATCATCAACACTTTGTGTATCGTCACTGTAATTACTTTACACTGGCCACATTCACACCATACATTTAGAGCACTATGATGCCACTCTAAACAGTCATGGTTTCCTCCAAAGAATTCTGGGAACTGTAGTTTGTTAAAGGGACAGTCACTTTCTTGAGCTACATTCTAAGAGTTCCCTGTGAAGAGGGTTTGATTGTTAAACCACTGTGGCAACCGTCCCTCTGAGTGGAATAGGAGCAGTGGGACAACGACTGTGGTGTCATAGAGTATGGTGTCAATGTAGCCACAGTCACCACAGGTCATATTCTTGCATTTCATGTCCTTCTGGCATCACTGCTACCATTACTTTTTTCCAAACCCATGTGTGTATGACATTCCATGACTCCAGGAAGTAGATGCTACTCCAGGAAACCTTGTGCCATAATAAATTGGTTCATTTTAAGGTACTGAAAGACATTCTTTTTACATAGAAAAGTTAAGTCCATTGGCAAGTAGTTTATAATAGCCCATCGTCCCAATCACTGTTCAGAGGCTGCATACCTTTCACTACCATATGCCAAGATTAGATGTTGCTAAATGGACTATTGCTTGAACCCGACAGGGCAATTCTTCACCAGCAAATTTAAGGAATTAAGCAGACCATGCAACATATTAACAGTATGATCTTAAAGATGATAAATATGCCTGTTAGTTGGCTTTAGGAAGTTGGCTTCATGTTCCTTCAAATGTTGTCCACTATGCAAAGCCACCTGGGATTATCATACCAAACCTCTTGGGGGAAATAACCTTATTATAATTATTTATGCCTTAATGCATTCAAGTGATGATGCATAATCCAGTTTTCAAAGAGTTGTGTGCTCCCCACCCCACACTAAACCATTAGGTCGTCTATATTTTTCCTACGGCTTGCAATTTTGTATGCAATTATTCACAAGACGTTGTTTTAAAGAAAAATTATTCCAGGCACAGGCATTAGCGGAGAGCATGCTCCCCCCCCCCACCTTTTTCGGTCATAAAATTTTTCCCTTCACTAATTAATTGCTGAATTAGTTACATGACTTGCCAAACGAGCTGTGTATCTCTTCCGCTTAGCATACTTTTCCAGATAGAGTTGCATGCCAATGTATTTGCCTCATTTAATAATCAAGGTAAAATGAGTTTCTTGTTTTTGCATATTTTACTCATTTCTTTTAATATTTTACTGGGCCAATTGCATATTTCAAGCCTGACACGCATGTTCCAATTCTTAACACTCTCCTACATAACTCAAGTCATTTTGTGTGTGCGCGCTCCTGGTAAAATGGGATATACAGTCATTCACTGATAAAATCTTGTAGTTAACTGATTATGGGGGTAATGCGCTGTGTGCTAAGCTGATGCTGATATACATAATTTGCAAATTGAGCTACATATTTAATATGAACTTGATTTTCGAATCGTGGTATATTGTAAGATGCTTTATGAGTTATGACTGTGCCATTTACTAATTGAAACTTACAATTGATGCATTATGCATTAAGCTGTTAAATTTTCGGTGTCAACAAATTTCACAGGGGATTTCGCCTGCATATAACTAATACAGAGGGGGAAGCATATGCAACCAAGGAAATCACTTTGTTTCACAATGTAAACCAGGTGTGGGAACACTTCTTCAGCCAAAAGACCACATTCCATTGAAGATAACCTTTAATGGCCCACATGCATCCTTCCAGAAATGATAAAATCAAAGGCGGATTGGTGGGCTCCTTTCCTAGCCACCCTTTTTACTCATATAGACTATACTGGCCACATTCCAAGGGACTGGGGAACTGCCATAGTGGTTCCATTCTATAAAAAGGGCAACAGAGGGATCCATCGAATTACAGGCCGATCAGCTTACTAAGTGTGATTAGCAAACTTTACACAAAGCACTTACTTGAAAAGTTCACAGAATGGCTAGAAAATGAAGACATCCCGGCAGTAGAACAAGATGGCTTTAGACCTGGCAGGTCCATGATAGACCATTGTCTAACGTTACAACACCTTATTGAAAAATACAAATCAGGAGGGCAGGCCTCACTCTACGCCGCCTTTGTAGATCTAAAAGCAGCCTTTGACACAGTCTCCAGAACTAGACTCTGGGACAGACTTTGGGTCACCACCATCGACAGGAGGTTATTGTATTTAATACAGGCAGTTCATTCAAACACAGCTTAGTCAGGTGTAGCCGTTTAGGGCACCTAACGGACCCCATTAAAACCTTTAAGGGAGTAAGGCAAGGGTGTCTTCTGGCCCCCTTACTTTTTGATTTTTATCTCAATAACCTAGTAAACACTCTCAATAACCTCGAACTCCATCCCCCGAAGATAGCAAATTGGCATATCATGGTCCTGCTATATGCCAACAATGCGGTAATACTCTTTAGAACCCCTATAGGGCTCAAAAGAACCTTAAGAAAACTTGCAGCTTATTGTGAAACGGAATACCTCAAATAAATTATCAGAAGACCGAAATTCTCGCTTTTGGGAAAAAAACAAAGTTTAAAATCTGGGAACTCCATGATTACAAATTAGAACAAGTTTCGAACTACAAATATCTAGGAGTGGCGGTTCAGGCCTCAGGAACCAATAAAATTCATATTAATTCCACTGGGAGTGCTGGGGAAAGATCTACTAACTGTATCCTCAAATTATTTAGAACTCAATGTGTTTTTTTGTTTTTTTGTTTGTTTTTTTGTCCCTGCGGCCCTAAAATTATATAAGGCCAAAACATTGGCACAGCTCCTTTATGGATCCTTTTTGGGCCTGTCGTCCTCTTCTTTCACTCCCCTTGAGAGAGTTCAATCTAAATTTCTCAGTCCTCTTACAAGTCCCCAGATGCATTTCAAATGCATGGGTTAGATTAGAAACGGGGATGATGAGAGTCGAGGCTCATATTAGCTTAGCATCAATCTATGAGTGGTTGACACTGAAATTGCTCCCCCAAGGTATAGCTCCACTGATTCTGTGTGATCAGTTCCAGTCTGGCTGGCAGATAGCGGTCCTGAACTCTCTGCAAAAATTGGGATTGGGATCCAATTTGGGATTGGATCAAGCAAGATCTGTGGTTAGGCAAAGAATTATGGACATAGAGAGACAACAAGACTGCTTGAGGTCCCCTGATTACATAATTGCAGAACACGAGAGATATGTTGCTGTTCCGGCAGCATACCTCCATTTCCTTGTATCCAGAAATGCAAGAAGGGCCTTTACTCTCACCAGAAGTTTGGCTCTGCCCTCGCTGGTTCTGGAAGGATCTTTTGGAAAAGTCCCGTACGCCCAGAGACTTTGCTCCTGCCCATTAGGGGAAATAGGAAGCCCTGAACACTTATTTTTTAGATGTCCTTTTTATGATGAGGCACGTAGAGATACCATCGACCCCCATCTGGTGAGGCTTGCTGACCTTCCGGACAAGCCAAAACTCAATTTTCTCCTTTTAGGAAAAAATCACAAGACTTGTAGGTGCAGAACACCCCCCGGAAAGCTGCTGTAGCAGGCCTCCTGGGTGTCCCTTGGTCAATCTGCATGTTAGTCTAATCTTAGGTCTTTTCATGCGACTATTTCAATTTTAATCTATAAGCTGTTATTGTATACTGTTTTAAATGTCTATTTCACTTTTGTGAAAGTAGTCTCAGTTGTGCTTCTTGAACTGGTCTTTGACTGTAATATTATTATTATTATTATTAGTAGTAGTAGTAGTAGTAGTAGTAGTAATAATGGCCCACATTCCAGTGGTGGGCAGGACTAGCGAGAAAAGTGAATGGCACAATGGGTGTGACTCTTACCTAAGAAGTTGCTTTATACTAAGTCAAACAATTGGTCAATCTAGCTCAGTATCGTCTATGCTGACTGGTAGTGTCTCTTAAGGGTAGGATGTGTCCCAGCCCTATACCCGGGGATGCCAGACCCAGAACCTGGGTCCTTTTGCATGCAGAGCAGACACTCTAGTACCACTGAGCTATGTCCTTTCCCAAAGGGGCTGCATTTCAGCCAAACAAAAGGGTTCTGCATATGCACACGTGTCTTCATCGATGTATGCAAGAGGTATTATCCAATTTCCCTGACACATTCTAGTCAGGCAAATCATTCCAGCAGAGTGTGGTACAGGATTTGCAAGGGATATATTCTTCCCCTGGCTTGGAACAGTTATAAGACAATTGTTTGACTCATTTGAAATCCTAGGATATTTTGGGGGGCAGATGCTTATTGTGTTTTGGAATGAAATGTTCAGGGCAATGACAACTTTCTGAAGATGATGCATAAACCCCATATTGCATATCAGGTATTGAAAGAACAAATGTATTCATGGGTGGCATGTTGCAAAAAGAAATTACAGCAGGCAGATAGGCTACAGTAACAAAAGAATTATAAAGGGAATGATAACACTGTCAGATTTGTGGCTGGTTAAGATGAAGTCATGTACATGGAGATTTACTGCTGTTCTTTCAGATCAGATACAATGGTTTTTTTTAAATGTCTAATGCATGAAATTTTCTCACCAGGAGACAAGAACATCAAAGGGGGAAATCGATGTGAAATATTATGTTCATGATGTCTTTTTAAAAAGTGTAACTTTTCTACATTTTACTTCATCTGAAATGGAGCAATTACACAACTCAGTTACAAATTGATAGAGCTAGTTATCTCTCTATGTGTCAATAGACCCATCCAATAAGTAGTTTCAAAATCAAAACCTGTCTTTGACAGACTGACCTTTTTTCAGATAAAATTCTAGGAGTACTTTAGATTTCTCAAAACTTTTAAGATGAACTGTCTTAAAATCTCCTTATGTGACCTTAGGCATAACATTTAAAAGGCTCACTCGCTGGATCATCACCTTGTGGTGAGTGGGCTTGCACGTTCCTATGACCCTTGTGAGCGAAGCCGTCAGGAATCTCATACTCCCAGCAGGGTCACCCAAGACGGTAAGGTCAAAGGGAAGGAGCTAGACAAATAATGATCCAATAAGTCCTCAATGGCAGAACAGGCAGATGATAACAAGCGGTATGTTACAATGGCTGTGAAGGCGGATGAAGGCTGCAGCAGATAGGATCTACCGGTTCGTTGTCACTACTCATGCCATCGGAACAGAGCCCTACTGTGAAGACTGTGTGTTCATCAGCGTGCACTGATCTACACACATAAAACAAATTCACGCACAGGCGTCTTCCAAAAACCCAACCCAAACCCCAAAGTCCCATGGCGATCGGCAAATGGTAACGGGGGCAGGATCGTGAAATCTGGAAGCCCCTAGTCATGTACCGGCACATTGGCAGTGGATACAGATTCAGTAGTTCTGACTCAAGGAACAAGGCAGTTGAGCAGCTCAGCAGCTGTATCCATGACTGAGCAGCCCTTTTTAGGATCCACTCTGCTCACCCTGAAAAGGGGGAGGGGCTAGAAAAGGTTCCCTAAACATAGTCTGCCTCCCTTTTCCCCTGACTGGATTACTGCACCCAGTGGGGTCACCACCTAGCGGTCATGAAAGACAATTGAACTTTGGAACATGAAATATACGGACTTTGTCAGATAACACAGACAGCGAGCGTCCTGAACACAGAACAACAATCGCAGATAACAATGGCTCTCAAAGTGAACCATTCACAGTGGGATCTGATGTTAAACAGGGTTGTGTTATTGCCCCAACTCTATTCATTATTTTCATTGCCATGATCCTACACTTTGTCGAAGGGAGACTCCCCACTGGGGTAGAAATCATATATCAAACAGATGGAAAGCTTTTCAATCTGAGCAGGCTGAAAGCAAAGAGTAAGGTTACTGTAACTTCCGTCATAGAACTTCAGTATGCTGATGACAATGTAGTGTGTACACGCTCCAAACCATCCTAAATATCTTTGCAGAAGCTTACAAAAAGCTTGGCCTGTCGCTCAACATCCAAAAACCAAAGTGCTGCACCAACAAGTACAAAATAACTCCTCTGCAGCGCCACAAATCTAACTCAATGGTGTAACATTGGAAAATGTCGATCACTTCTCCTACCTAGGCAGTTATCTTTTCACAAGGGTGAACATTGATGCCGAAATCCAGCATCGCCTGAGCTCTGCGAGTGCGGCTTTCTCCCGATTGAAGTGCAGAGTGTTTGAGGACTGGGACATTCGCGGGGAAAACAAAATGCTTGTTTACAAAACTATTGTACTACCAACCTTACTGTATGCTTGTGAAACATGGACCACTTACAAACGCCATCTCCAACTTCTCGAAAGATTCCACTGGCCTGTGAGCACTCCAGTTGGAGAACAGCCTTTACCAAAGGTGTCATGGGCTTTGAAGACACTCGAACTCAAGATGCAAGGGAGAAACGTGCTAAGAGGAAGGCACCCTTGGCAAATCCACACCGTGATCAACTCCTGCCCGGGAACCAATGTCCCCACTGTGGAAGGACGTGTGGGTCCAGAATTGGTCTCCACAGTCACTTACGGACTTATTGTTAAAACCGTGTTTATGGAAGACAATCTTACTCGGTTACGATTGATCACCAAAGAAGATGGAGAACATTTAAAAGGGGTTATCATAGGGGGTAACATGGTACAGTGCATGGAGGATTGAGGTGAGATGTGGATGATCAGATTTCATATTCCTAGATGACCATCAAACTTACTGGATGACCTTAAGAACATAAGAAGCCCTTCTGGGTCAGACAAATGGCCTGTCCAGTTTCCAACTATGTAACATGACAGGATGCTCCAGCATTTGGTAGTTAGGATGGTGCTTGCCATATGACGCTGCTTAGTCAATATATTTTTTGAGGCCCAGTAACTCTTAAATCCAGGAGAAGGACAATCATGTGCTGATTGGCATGTCAGTATCCAGTTATAAAGCACATAGTAAGCTGCAAACTTCCCAAACAGGCATTTGAAACTATACAAAAAGTGAATTCTATAGTGTAGAAATGTTAATGGGAAAATAAGACTTATTCCCTCCCATTTGCATCCTAAAATTCAATATATGTCAATATAGTTTCTGCAAAGTGCCTTTTTATACTGTCTTACTTATGAGCTTTCCCATGAAAGTTTTAAAGTGCATGGTTTGACTTATTCTGCTCATGTTTACTAGTGTCATATTACAGGCACTGAATAGCTTTCTAGTTTTACATTTTCAGGTTTTTCTTCTTGGCAGTGTTTGTTTTGATATTTAGCATATTTTAATATTTCATTTAATGTTTGTTTAATATCTGCAGTTTGCTTACTCTGTACTCCTGAATCAGGTATGAAACAATGAAAAAGAAGAGGACTGCTTCCTCCAAAGTTGATCTTTCCTGCTTTTTGATGCTCACATAGCAGATTCTGCAAGTATTAGGTAGCTTAGCATTTTGCCCTATTCATCCTGCCTGTCATATTGACTTCCAGCAGGGCTCTGCTAGTCATTACTTCAGCTCTTTAAACTTACCTTTTACCTTCATAAGGTTGCAGTCGTATTCACACTTACCTGGCAATAAGCCCCATTGAACTCAACAGTTTAAATCCAGCTGTTAAACCCCTTGCTCTCCTGCTACTACTAAGCTTTAATTAAATATGTTTTCAAATTATGCTTCCTCTGAATTTATCCTTTGGATTTGGAATTCAGAAATATACCCAGCCTTGTGTCTGTAATGGAAATGATGAATTAAGAATTTTCCATTGTTATGTTGTGGCTCCAGGAGCAACCCAGGCCATTTAAAGGCTTTGGTTGATGAAAGCAGCTAATTACAGAGACTTTTCCTCTGCCTCCACCAATGGCTAATATCAATGGCTACTATTGACCCACTGAGGGTTTTTAGATGGACCTTTGACCTGATCCAGCAGGGTTTTCCTTATACCTTTAGCATCCAAGTTGCCCAGACAGTTTAAAAAAGAGTGCTTCATGACTGGATACTAGCAGGCCAATCAGCATTTGTGAGCAGTTGCGGGCTTTGGGTTCTCAAATGTCAACAGTGCTCCATGTGACACTAAAAGTTGGGACCCCGCTGGCCTCTCACTATCCATTCTACAACATTGATGTGGCAGCCCAGACAGCGCCCTCACGCTATGGCATCCAGTGCAGGCAAACCGGTCACACTTCCCTAAATCCACTTCTGGTGTGGGTCTTTCCTCTACATTAAAGAGTTACTGGGCTTCAGCAAATCAGCTAAGTAGCCTGGCTTGGCAAGAAAAATCCTAACAAATTAATAGCACTGAGTGCTATTGTGCTCATGCCCTGCTTATGGAATAGAAAAATTAAAGGTGAGCCTGCTGGATCAATTGTCCATTTAGTAAAGCAACAAGATGCCTGTGAAAATCCCTCAAGCAGGACATGAGTGCAAGAGCACTCTGCCCACCTGTGATTCCCAATCTTAAATCCAGTTCTCCATCTTTCTGCAGCAATTTGATGAAAATTTGTCATCATTTTAGTGCAAATTTCTCCTAATAAACACATTTTTGTATGACATTTTTTTCATACAGATTTGCAAATTGGTTTCCTCTAAAAGAGTGCACTTTATCTTAGTATATCCAATTTTAAAGACATTTCTTGGTTGGACAACTGCATTGGAATATTCAGAGATTTGCAAATTTCAAAGGATGGCTATTTCAGTTCGTCTATGACAATAAAGAACAAATTTGGTAGGCTGGCCTTCAAATGCAAACTTAATCACATTTCTCCCCCATCCCTAAGAAGAACTTCCAAAAGCCATCCCTACCACCCCAATCACAGGATATCTTCCCTTCCTTTAACTCCATGGTGACAAGGGAGATCAGCAGCAGAAGTATGGGGTGAGGAGGGAGAGATTCCATTCATCTGTTCATTTCCTGAACATTCTGACTAACAGAAACAGGAGGAGGTGTATGGACTCAATTAATTAATATAATTGTATTTATATTAACAACATGTATACATAGTGCATGTGTATGCACATGTGTGTATAATATAGGCATAAATTATATTATAACAGGTAAATATAGAAAATGTAGCTTCCTCTTTACTGGGTTATAATATCATTAATGTTAAGAACCCTTTTAAGGCATTAAATATCACTGGATAATAATTGCAAAGGAGGGCAGGTAGGCTTTAAAAATTGTGTATAAACATCTCTGTGTTTGGCTGTATATATGGGAGATATTCAAGACATTCTAAGTAACATATGAAGATCAGGAACAGAGCCCCTAACACCATCTCTACCGTCATTATTTACAGCTAGTGTATGCCTGAAAAGGTAATGAATTCTGAAACAATAGGGGTTTGAATTTTTGTTTTGTTGTAGCTATACTTAACTGATTAACTGATTGGTTAATCTATACTTAAGCTATACTTAACGGAATAACTGATTGGTTCAAAATTGGGAAAGGAGTACGACAAGGCTGTATATTGTCTCCCTGCTTATTTAACTTATAAGCAGAATTCATCATGCGAAAGGCTGGACTGGATGAATCCCAAACCGGAATTAAGATTGCCAGAAGAAACATCAACGATCTCAGATATGCTGATGATACAACCTTGATGGCAAAAAGTGAGGAGGAATTAAAGAACCTTTTACTGAGGGTAAAAGAGGAGAGCGCAAAATATGGTCTGAAGCTCAACATCAAAAAAACTAAGATCATGGCCACTGGTCCCATCACCTCCTGGCAAATAGAAGGGGAAGAAATTGAGTCAGTGAGAGATTTCACTTTCTTGGGTTCCATGATCACCTCAGATGGTGACAGCAGTCACAAAATTAGAAGACGCCTGCTTCTTGGGAGAAAAGCAATGACAAACCTAGACAGCATCTTAAAAAGCAAAGACATCACCTTGCCAACAAAGGTCCGTATAGTTAAAGCTATGGTCTTCCTAGTAGTAATGTACGGAAGTGAGAGCTGGACCATAAAGAAGGCTGATCGCTGAAGAATTGATGTTTTTGAATTATGGTGCTGGATGAGACTCTTGAGAGTCCCATGGACTGCAAGAAGATCAAACCTATCCATCCTTAAAGAAATCAGCCTTGTGTGCTCACTAGAAGGACAGATCCTGAAGTTGAGGCTCCAGTACTTTGGCCACCTCATGAGAAGAGAAGACTCCCTAGAAAAGACCCTGATGTTGGGAAAGGTTGAGGGCACAAGGAGAAGGGGACGGCAGAGGATGAGATGGTTGGACAGTGTTCTTGAAGCTACTAACATGAGTTTGGCCAAACTGTGAGAGGCAGTGAAGGATAGGCGTGCCTGGCGTGCTCTGGTCCATGGGGTCACGAAGAGTCGGACATGACTGAACGACTGAACAACAAGCTATACTTAATTATTTGACACTTCAAATGAGCTACAGCACTCGTAACAGGAGTGGTTTTATTATCTCTAACTTAAATTGGCAATATGATCCAGAAAGCTGTCTGAAGGTGGTCCGGCTGCATTAGCTGCCTAGATTGGGCAAAAGGAATTAAGCTATGGGCTTTTCGTTTTTAATGAAGCGGGTAAAAATGTAATAAAGAAAATATCACAGTGCTCTATGATTCCCAAAATAAATAAAAATTCAACCCAAAGAAAGATGTGAAGGAAAAACCAAGTATGTCCGACTACTCTATACCCAATTATAATTGCCAGACCTTTTGCTCTGCACTATCTATAAAGGGCTTAGCTCAGTGTGTGGGTGGGTGTGTTTTACAACACGACACTATACAAGAGCATGGGCAGTAACTGTGTTTATTAATGGAAAAATATTTGTTCTAGGTTTTTGTAGAAAAGCAGATTATTTGAACCAAGCAATGATAGATCTGGGGTCATTAAATCCAAGCCTTTATCTGTAGCAGATGTCAAGAGATAATTGCTGCAATTTTTCACTCAAATCATTAATTATGAAAGCATGAGATGTCAGATTTGTTATAAGGATGAGCACAAAGGTTGTAAACCATGCTGTGTGTTCAAAGTGATATATAAAGCTGCAATCTGTTCACAGTTGTGCATGAACAAGATTGACATCTATGGATCTCAAGTTGTACCTAATTATGTATAGGACTACAGTCCAAATGATTAATAATAGATTCTCATTATTTCTACAATTATAACCCTTTTATTTTCCCTTGGTTGAAACAAGCTGTGGAAAAAGAAGTTATGCTTCTTATTAATTAGCTGCACTTAAAGTAGTGAGTCCCACCAGAACATTTGTGTGAAACATTTCTTGAATTCCTTCCTATGTAATTAGGAGTCTATGGAATACATACCAATTTTAACCACACAGTTTACTGCCATATAGAAAGCATTAAGATGTTACCATGGCCCAATTTCTGTACTTTTTGTGCCAAATGTTTCACATGGTGCACACCCCATTTTCTTATTGTATAATTGGATGCAGTTGGTAATTTCTGTTCATTTATAGTGGAAGGCACGGCAAACATCTCCAAAATCTTTCTGATGATGACGATTAATGGCTATATTTTTTATGGATTGTCTTCATTCATGGGCTGTTCTGAATTATTTGTGGCCTGTTAGTCTGCACAGAAGAAGTGGCTGGATCGGTATTGATTGATGTTTTCCAACTGAATCCCAGAAATGTATTTCAAAACAATTTTAAAGCAAACCCAGCAAACAGAAATCTAGACTAGCAACTGTAAGGACCAAAACACACTTCAAATTTACAACACAGTTGTAAACTAAAACAGTTAACACTCCAAGGGAAAGTTAAGACATCACACTGGACTGTATCATAGTGCATGAGGAACATTACACTCAAGCAATGGGACTTCCACCTCCATCTTCTCTTCCTCCCACCCCACACCACCCCAATCTGCTCCAGACTCCCCCCAACACTCTGGATCAGATTTTGAGGCTTTGTGGTGTAGTGGACAGGTGTCCAGAGGGGAAAGGAAGGGAAAGATCCATTGCACAAGTTGAAGTATGTTGCATGAGTGGAATGGCAGCATTAGATACAACCCTATGAAATGGGAGGTCTTATCCAACTTGGCTCTGAAGAGCCAAGTTAATATGACATTTGACGTTTAATAAGACTCGCCCAGGTGGTGTTACCTGTGGACAACTTCTTGTATAAGCCAGGTTGATATGCATCGTTATTTGTTAGCTCTCCAGAAATCCGTTACATGCAAAAGCCCATGGCAAACCTCCCAGGTAGGCACCGTAACTGCCCTTATGAGTTTGAATAAAATTGGCAGGAGATGCATGGCTCTGAGCCTTCTTCCCCTCGGGGGGGGGGGGTCCCTTGAGGGTTTTGCATGACACACCCTTCCACAATGACATGATGCACTGGGGAAGTACCCATACATGACTTTCTTTTCCTGTGAGATTGGGTGATGGTGTGATACGGTTTGCACTGATGCCTCCTTCACCACCGCCCTATATTAAAAGGAGCTACATAAAAGCACCTTTGTGGTTTTGTGATGCTAATATTTTGATGTAATCCTTGAAGTAAACCTATAACTTAGAGGGAAAGAGATTAGCTGCTTGTGATCTCTCACCACTAGAACCCAATGACTCTGCCAGACCAGCTGCACAAACGTTTCTTAAATCTGCAAATATTCTAGGAGTTAAATGCTATAGGTTTTCTTTTCATATGAAGTTTCCACCCTCCAGGGCGAAAAATCTGACGGGGATTAAAACAGCACATTATGGAAAGTACCGAAATTAATACAAGAGCAGTTTCCAGAGCAATCATAATCAGGGCACTCATGCATTCACTAATAACCAAGGGTTTGTTTTTCAGTTGGGAACAAAAATCCAACATACCACAGCCATCCGGAGAATTCTTGTACGTGTGCTAACATTTAGCTTGAAGATGACAAAGACTTCTCCCGACAACACAACTTTGCTTAACTATGCAAATAAGTGGGTTCCCCCCCTTCATCTACATACACAATGTGTATAGTATCTGTATATCTTCCAATGCAGAATTTATTTGCTGCATGGTGTATGGATCACATTGTGATATTGGCACAGGCCTTCAACTAATTAGTTATCTCAGTACCAGAGATTTGATTATTCAGTCTTTATTTATGTGAGATAGTTAATCATTAGATAAATTGGAATGATTTCCTATACATGCCGGTATTTCTCAGTGTGGTGAATTGAACCTACTTTACTCCTACCCTTTAATAATATATGGATGTCAGAACTGATGAAGCTGTTACTAATGGGACGTAAAGAATAATGGATGTCCTCTCTCTCTTTCATTCTATGTATCGTTCTCAGGATTCCTAATAGAATTATAAGTTAATGCAAGAAAATGCTTTTTAATTGATATTTTATTGAAATTATTTCAATTATAAAGCAATAGAGTGATACAAAAAAGAAAGAAAACAAGGCACATAACTGTGTAAAGGAAAAAAAATATGAATATGCAAGACAATACATAATTAGAATATATATTTGCATGCCAAAGCCCTCCAAATAGGGGGCTGTCTTCTGTAAGTGGGACACACTGCCAGTGGCGGAGGAACCCTCTCCAGCACCCGGGGCAGCACAGCCCGTACGGACTACTAATGTGCGGCATCCTGTACAGACTGCGCATGTGCGGTGACCGTATGGGATGCCGCTCGCGCGTGGCGGCCGTACAAGAGCACGCCGTCGGCTGCTCTGCAGCTGGGGGGAGGCAGGGGCCATCTTGTCACCCCTCCCAGAGTGGAACCCAGGGTGGCTTGCCCCCTCCTCCCTTCCTACGCCCTTGCACACTGCCACCCCAGAATGGGAGAATAATCCCATAATAAACTGGGCTTTTATAACTGGGAAACCTTTTTCCAAAGGAAAATGTCTACTCAAGTTAAACGATATACAGTATGACATTATTATTTTTTACCTGTACTCTTAGCAATAGTGATGCTGGACAGGTAAATTAACATTCTTCCAACATTTAATGTGACAATTTATTTGGAAGAAAGTTCTTTATTCTTCTCTTAGCATACATCACTTGGTGTTCTCTATGCTTAGTTTAACTCCAACAGTGCAAGATGGTGAAATTATAGGCTGTTCAGAAAGAAGGAATGGATTTGTCAAAGGAGAGTGCAAGTAAACAAGGCCCAGTTCTGCAATGCTGCAATAAAGGGGCTGCTTTTATTTTTATGTTAAGTAATCTCGGTTCTCTTCTGGATTCCGTGATCACTCTCCCTAATTTCAGGAAGAATGTCCGAAATGTCCTGAAGCAGATGCACTGTGTCCAGGGAAACAGCAAGAAAGTTTTGCTGCTGAATTCTTGCATAACACTGTTGGAAACACACACTCTACAAATAATAATAATAATGCCCCAAAGATCTGGAGACCAGAGATTGTGTAATGTCTTATCCTCAAGCTGTCATGGGACCCTAACAGCAGAAAAATAGAACACAGACAGAGGTCCTCAGCACTGCATATTCGGGCACTGCTTGTGGGCTTCCCATAGTTGGTTGGCCACTGTGGGAACAGAATGATGGACTAGATGGGCTTTTGTTCTTTTCCAGCAGGGCTCTTCTTACATTCTTAAGTTCTTATAGCTTGCTGCTGGACTGAAGGGAAATTAGCTTTCAGGAATGCAAAATTTCAAGCATTCATGCTGCCAAACCCAATTATCTTTTAAGTTTCAAGATGGGCTGCCTCGGGCAGTTTAAAGAACTGTGGGAAGGCAGCTGGATTTAGGGTATCAACACCTTAAGTGTACACATCTCTCGGTGGGGATTTCCATTCTTAAAGGGAGAAAGATTCCTGGTTTCTATCAATGGCTGGACATACTGGAGAAGGAGGATGTGATGATAGGTGGGGAGAGAATGTGCAGAGTGAGTTTGAATGAGGGAAGATGAAATATACTCAGAGTCAAGTGTGAATTTCATGCTGTATTCAGCTGATAGTAGCAAGGAATGAATCTTTTCCCAAAACGTCTGCTATATATACGTTATTTACACAATGGGCCCCACGTGATTGGCTAATTCTAGGCTACTCCTGTAGGCTAATCAGGTTGCGGATTCACTTCATCCAGGAGCCTGATTGGCTGCTCTTGCAGGCCAATCAGGTTACTGATTCACTTCCACCTGGAGCTGGATTGGGTAGCTCCTGCGGACCAATCAGACTGCTGCATTTTGGATCCTATTGTTCTAGGATTCAGCTCAGTACATAACAGAAGAAATAGGGAGAGAGAATATGTACAGGCAGGGAGAGGTTTGGCTACGGGCAGTGAAAGGAAGGGGAGGCCAGAGGTATGTAGGGAAGCGGCTGGATAAGTGATGGAAAGGGAAGGAAGAGTAGTAGGAGTGAAGGTTGCAGACATGAGGGTTCGGAAGAGAAGCTTGGCAAGGAAATGGATGGGGAGGGATTGGAGCAAGGGACATAAATTGAAACCTGGGAAGCAGAGTTTACTGAGGGAGTTGCGTGGTGAGAAAAGGAAGAAGGGGAGCAATTCTAATTCTCATCTAGGATCTATGGGGCTGACTAGAGCTGCGGAAGCACTGCCACATCTGAGGCCATGCTGCTCACACTGCCCAGGGAAGGAAGTGGGTTGCATGGGGTGGTTTCACCTTTTTTTCCTGCACCAGCTCCAAGCCAGTAGCTGGACCAGATCCCTAGCCAACCCAACTTCAATATTTTTTCTGTCCCTTCCGTGTCACAGCCGAAGTTCTATCTCTGATCTGACTTCTTGTGTAGAAATTAATTCTCAGCACAAAAAGAATAAGCTTTAAAACTTTGCTTACAGAAGCTTGGCTCAAACATTACAAAAACAATAAATGATACATTATCTCAGTTATACATTTCTATTCTTACATACATTGATCCTAGTGTAAGGTTCAAGAACATCTCTTTGGTATGTAAGGGGCATTCTTACACAGCACCTTTTTCAGAAGCAGTGCTGTGAATTGGCTATAATTTTTTTCAATATATGTTATGTGACATGCACCTTGTAAATACACTCTATCTGTTTCACACAGTTGTCATTCACATGCAATCTAGTCAAGGGAACTGCACTCAGTGTAATCCAATGTAGAATCCATCCAAATGTATTATTAATCTGTCATGCAAAATCCCATCCAGTTTGATAAGAATGCTTGATCATTAAAAAATACATCAGCCTGTCGTGGATAAACAATGCTAGGAATGCTAGGAATGAAACACAATAGTTTATACATCCAAACATAAACCAATGTTCCGCACTTTAAAAAGTTACATGTCCTTCCGGAGAAGGCATTTAGAAACCAGTTACATTTCCTTCTGTTTGCTTGACAAACAAAGGCAGAGCTGGGCTTGAAAATGTCAGGAAAGCATTCTGCTCTTATAAACAGGAAAATAATTTGGTTCATTTTTCTCCCCCTCCCTTTCCCCAGTTACCTTTATTTTAGTTACTTTCCAGTTATAAGTGAAGACGGCTCCCTCAAGTGGTAGGAGGCTGGTATGACTACTGTAAAAGCAGAGGTGAATAAAATCCACCAAGACACAAATGTCAATAGTTCTGAATTAATAACAATGTATTTGTTTTAGCAGCTACTTGCTAATTTTCTGCATTATACTTGACAGTTCAAAATGGCCTTGCCCAAGAGAAAGCGAATCTTAGGGAAAATGCGGCTTTTTAAACATGATTTCTTGGGGCATAGGATTTAGGGCTACAGTGGTTGGATCCAGACTATCAGCACAGCTGTATACATGCCTATTCAGGTCTAAGCTTCACTAGCTTTATTTGGACTTTCTCCCAGATAAATATGTATAGCATTGCAGCCTTAGTAAGCCCTGTTTTATTCCCACAGAAATCAGCAGGAGAAGCTAGACAAGACTTATTCAAGTCCCATTGATTTCTGTGGGGTGAACATGACTGGATCTATCACTAGGCATGTTACACTTTTGTCACTGGACTTCCTTAATCAGCTAAGCTGCCATCAACCTTCTCTTTATCTCTACTTTCATCAATAAATTGTCTCAACTTGATTCCCTCCAACCAAGACTTCCTCTTTAGCCCAGTGGGAACAAACTTGCTCACACTATGGTTTCCCAACTTTTACTTACAATATCCTTATGCCTATTTCCAATGCACATTCTTGAGTTCTCTCTGTCCTACATTGGATCACACCATTTCATTGCAGCACGTCTACATTTGAGATATGGCCCAAATGGAGGTGATGCTAATCCTGCCACAACTGGCAGCCTCCATAACTTCCACCCCTATCCTTTTCCTCCAAACCACCTCCTCCTATTTTGTGTGCGCTCCTCCTCTATATTGATTGGCTTATTTGGTATTGTAAAAAGTGGAAGATCTTTGACCTGAAATAAACCACCTTTAATATTTTTCAGTAAGTTTTGAAACAATAAGTTTCAAAATTTTACTTGCCGAACTTAGTTTTGAATGTTGCAAAATAACAAAGATACATTGTTATCAGTTTTACAAACCTCCTCACACTGGTCCCAATGCAAGCCTTTAACAATATTTTACTAAAGCGTTGTTGTTTAGTCGTTTAGTTGTGTCCGACTCTTCGTGACCCCATGGACCAGAGCACTAAAGAGTACCTTTCCAAATAAAAATCAAAACACTACGTCTCCTTCTCCTGCCTGCATACTAGCCAACACTCAAAATACCCACTGCCAGAGAACCAGCTTCTCAGGATAATTTTGGGGACCCAACTGATATCTTGTGTGCAATGTCTCAAGGAGCCCGGGGGACAGAGCCAAATGCCCTCTGAACATTGTGGGTGCCTGACCCCCTTAACAAAAACATTGGGGGGGGGAATGCTTTGGTCCCTAGGAGCCAGTACCTATGCCAACTGCTATGTGCATTTCTTTGATTGTGTGATGCAAGCAACTTCATTTGCCTATATAAATACCGGCAAAGACACTGAGCTTACATCTTCTCTCACCACTGCCTTGTGATCCAACTTCTGATCCAAATATAAAACTCAGTCACAAAGTAGCCTACCCCACCCTTGAGTGGAAAAACCTTAGTCCTATAGAAAAATACTGATTACAGGCCTAAAGCGTTTGCAACAACTTGAACACAATGCAATTAAAAGTACAGCATTTTACATAACATTAAACATAATTTCAGCAAGGCTATCACTGCATGTCTGGTGCTAGGGAAGGTAAATCTTCCCCTAGCTTTGCACTCATGTTGGTTTACCCAGCATTCCTTGCATCTGGTGTGCAGACATAACAGTGTACAAAACATCAGAGGGGAGGAGAAAGAAGTTTCTTTTTAATTTATGTCATTGCAGGATCGATCCCCTTTCTAGGGCTCTGGAGGGTTGTAGGCTATCTGGAGCAGGGGGGATGTGTGTGCAGGGACTGCCGGGGCAGGAGTTAAAAGTAAAGTGGTAGAAGTCCACTTGCATGATTTTTGGATTAATCAACATTAGTAGTAGGTGCAGGAGTTATTAAAGGAGAACAGTGCAGTTTAGGAATAAAATGCTGAATTTTGAATTTCTGTTTGCAGCTGAGATTATATCAGTAATCCAAACTGTGATATGTAGAGACCTCTAGGGACTGAAAACTTAAACTACAGCTCACAATATGCAGATAGGTTCAGTGAAGTATAATAATGAAATCACTCGGGGAGTGCTAAAGCAAGCAATAAAGGTAACATTCCGACTGCTCAATCTATGAGATTAAAATAATGTCTAATCCTCTCAGGCTTTCCCTTCAAATGTGTCTAATGAAGGCAAAAATGTAGTTTATATTTACACTGCAGAAACAAAATAATTATACAACACATGCCCCTGCTCAGATAAAAATGCTTTGCACAATCTAGCAGCAGTTTAGCAGAAGAAGTGTTATAATGACAGAGGTGTTTTGATCACAAGTCCTAATGTATGCAGCTAATTTTTGGATTCATTGAAGTGTTATTGTTTTTATAGCGTGCCTGAATTTTCTTTTCAATGAAGGTCGAATGCTTCACAGTTGGCGGAGCCTCTTTAACACCATGAGTGATAACACAAATGAACTGTCTAGTTTGGAGCAAAGTACAACATTCCAAAGAGACCTTTGCAGGATTGCTCACTGAATATGTTTACATTAATAACTTTGCCCAGAGTGTCACTTCACTTTCTTTCCTAGTTAGCAGCTTTGATTCATCCGATTAGGGAGGGAAAGTTTTTTCACCTTGAAATACAATGAAGCATGCATCCATTTTAACTGCCTCATTCCTGCCTACAGGTTGTATTATAGAGAACACTGCAAATTGCAAATGAAGGCAGAAAATAATGAAAGAGTCAACCATAGTTGGGATAAAATAGGGCCATTTTATTAATAAACAGATGGATTTGCATGGAATGTACATGTGCAGGAACCTATTTTTTTTGTAGGGGGAACCTACTAAATTAGTGTCATGGGCAAGCCATCTAGGTCAGGCATCCCCAAACTGCGGCCCTCCAGATGTTTTGGCCTACAACTCCCATGATCACTAGCTAACAGGACCAGTGGTCAGGGATGATGGGAATTGTAGTCCAAAACATCTGGAGGGCCGAAGTTTGGGGATGCCTGATCTAGGTTGTTGAAGATGAGGTGGACATATTCTTGCTTCCCAAAGACACACCTCATTCAGTGAGGAGGGAGACCATCCTGTTTCACACCCCCTTGTTGTCCCACAACTCCAAATGGGTGATACAGGTTAGCAAGCCCTCTTAGAGACCCAGAACACTTCTAGCTTTTGAAGTTTCTAGCCATAACACAATTTTTTAAAAAATGGCAACACACACACACAGCACCTCAAAAAGTTTGAGCGGCTTGTGTGAGAGGACATGTTCATCATGATCTTATGTTGTGTCATCATGAACCAATACATTTCTTACTAACTCTTATGAACATTTTAAACTATCTCATATGACAAAATCTGTATCATTTAACAAAAAAGGTATGCCCTTTACTGAACCACAGCTCGTATTTGCTTAAATTTGCAGCTCTAAGCTGAGAGAGAAATAGAGTCAGATTTGCGATCAATGCACACCAAAAAAAGTTGCCAAAAATTAACAAGTTTCTAAATTGGGTTGAGAAGGGGAGCTATGAGTTGAAGGTCCAGGCCTAGTGGCCTTCCTGCCCCCTCCTCACTGATTGGCCCTGTAGATTATCCTCTGCCCACAGATCCCAAAGCCCTGGGTGTGAGTGTCAGGAATCACTACCCACCTGTAAAGGTACCCCAGGATGCTCCCCTGTTCCTCTTCCTTTCCCCACACATCCCGGTCAGGTGACCAAATAGTGAGTCAACATATTTGTACACCAGTCTGTATTGGCTAATCAGCTGCCCACTCTTCTGTACACCTTGCACTGTCTGGGCTATTATTATTATTATTATTATTATTATTATTATTATTATTATTATTATTATTATTATTATTATTATATTGCCCCGCCCATCTGGTTGGGTTTCCCCAGCAGAATAGTATAAACACAATATGGCATCAAACATTAAAAACTTCCCTAACCAGGGTTGCCTTCAGATGTCTTCTTAAAGTCAGATAGTGGTTTATTTCCTTGACACCTGAAGGGAGGGCGTTCCACCACTGAATAGGCCCTCTGCCTGGTTCCCTGTAACTTCACTTCTCGCAGTGAGTATATTACATTTATATACCACCTGTATCTTCCAAGGATCTCAAGGTGGTGTACATGGTTCTCTTTCCACTCATTTCATCGTCACAACAGCCCTGTGAGGTAGGTTAGGGACTCTGCTCCCCAATCCATAAGAATTTGGGATATGGCTGATGGAGGTGATTTTGGGGTGGGGATTGAGGGGAAATGTAAGTCTACATGACTCCTGGATCTGGGTCTCTTAGCAGCTCCCATCCACCTAATAGAAAAATTAAGTGCCTACGGGCCAAATAGGATTTCTTTGCCTGCCACTGTTTTGGACACTGGGTCAAAACAGTATTGATACTGGGGTGGAGAGATTATTAACTAATAAATAGTTTTGTCATAACTGAGTAGTGCTGCCTGTACTAGGTTAGGTTTTGTTGAACATTTTGTGTAGAATTTAATTAAAATTTTAGATCTAGTTCACCCAATGACCCGGTGTCTTTTCTCATTATTTTTGGTGTGGGTGCAAAAGTAAAATGGAACAAAAGTAGACAGTGCAGCCTTCTCTAAGTAAACAGGCCATCACCTTACTGATGGTGAAACCCATAAATTTACCTGCGTGATTAGGGCTCCCTGGTCTTTAAAACTTCAGTTTTTAAATCCCATTTAAACTGAAAAACTTCAACACTGATCTCATTCTTACTAATATATTCAAGAATGAAACTAACCAGAATATGGGCATCAAATCAGAATCATATATGTATATGTAAAGCCTAAAGAGACCTTAAGCTGATTTACCAGAATATACTTCAGGAGAGAATCACAGTGTTTGAGATAATATTTTTTGATTTTAACAATGTGATAAACTCAGTTTCACATCGCCAAGAGCACTGAGACACTGAACAATGTACTCATTATTTCACACATTCTCAGATTTGCACAAAATGGGTCCTTCATGCTTCCAGATATGCCATTCCAATTCTTTTAAAATTATAGCTATATGAACATTTAATTAGATATAATGGGACTCAGGGATATATATATTTTAAAAATTGCCCAAGAACTTTGTACCAATCATTTATCTGAAATGTGCACATTTCCATTTTTAAAAATCTATTTTTTCACCCTGAAGTATCCAACTTTATTGAATTCTGAACATATCAATTGATTATACTTCTGATATTTTAAAACAGCAAATCTGCATTTTAAGTGATTGTCATTCAAAATAGGCCAAGAGCTCCAACTAGTTAACTTACATTTGAGTTGCACATCAGATGGCTTACCTGTTCTAAAACTACCATAAAAGGTATGGCTGACTCTTTTCCTTATTAAATCACACCCCCAATCCTCATAGTAGAAACTGTTTTTAGTTCTAAAGCATGATGCAAAACATCCTTTCAAAATTCTAAGCATCAGCTAGTCAGGATAGTCTTTTCCATATTAATATAAGATTGCTGTAATATCTTGCTAAGCTCTTGGTCTCAAAAATATCCTGTCCCCATATTTCTCCTGTCTCAGAAAACTATGAATTGTCCATGCTTGAAATCTATTTTAAAGTTCATTATTTTGTATTAAAGGACTTAGGAAAAGTCATTCAGTATATTAAAAGAAAAGTAATGTTATGCAGTCGGATCCTAGGATGTTTAATCAAATGTAGGTCCAATTCAGTTCCATGGAGCTTATTCCCAGCTACTGTAAAAGTGTGCATAAGATTGTAGTTGTGATACTGCTGCAATCTGCAACATATTCTGGGTTGCTTTCTATGATGATGTTGTATGTCTTATAAAGCATATGTAATCTATTTTTAATATACATTAATCATTTTATTGTCTCAGTGGATATCTGAAGGTTGTGGGTTTGAGCCCAACAGATTCTTGCATTGCGGAGAGTTGGCCTAGATGACCCATGTGGTCTTATCCAATTTTATGATTCTATTATGAATTGTTTAATTATGTATGGGGAACCTGTGGCCCTCCAGATATTGTTGAACTTTTAACTTCCATCACTTCCAGCTTGCATGGCCAATGGTCAGTAATGATGGAGGTTTTTTTTAGTCCACCAACACTCAGAAGACTAGTTTTGCCACCCTTCACTTACACTGAACAGATTTAAACCACCTTAAGTGTCTCTCTTGAGACAGATAACTCCACAACAGAACAAAGTAACTTAGAACTATATGTGGGAAAGGAAATGCTATGGAGATGCACAAAATAAAATTATGATGTTCCACTTCATGTAGTTAACGGCATGCATAATTACCACAATTTATATTTGGGCAGCCATCTTGATTCCACCACCACCACCGTTCCCTCTTTCCCTGCCCTGCTATTCTTTCATTTCAGATAAAGATAGAAAGCATATAGAAACAAGATAAAATTATTCCATTGTTCTGGGAACAGATTAGAGTTTACAATAGGATCAAGACTCTATTCTACTTTGCCTGCTTTTCTCCACATCTTAAAGATTGTTCACACTGGATAAATCCCCCTCAGTAGCGTTCACCAGAGTAAGTCAAGGTAATGCATTGGTCTTTGAAGTGATCAAACAGTATGATCTAGATGTGTAGGCTTTTTGAAGTGCATCAACTGGTATTGTTCATTTGGCCCAGTTGTTTCTCACATAGGGAATAGCACAATTTTTGAAGAAAGGGTGTGAGTTTTTCATGATCTAGCTATGGAATATAAGAAATTGCCTCAGGGACTAAACTGCAAGGAACTTGGCTACATAAAAGTGAAATGAGAAGAGGAAGGGGGAGGGGGGAAACCCCTCATGGAGCCATACAGAAGCAAAAATGTTTCACACCAGCACCGTGCATGCTTCCAACTGGCTAGGTAGCAATTATGATATATAACAGGCTTTGTTGAAATAAAATGGTTTCATCTAGACATAGCATTTCTACAATGAATGTCCCTCCCATTGTGTTTACAGGGCATAAGAATCTGTAATGCTCATTTCCATGTGTGCTAGAAAAAAAATGGGTGCTTTGTTCTGCCAAAGATGTGCAGCAAGCCAAATCCCAGCAAATACACAGAATATGGAAAACCATAGATTTGATACCAGATACAGATATGTTTCAAGTTAAGCTAACCTGATACTTAAGAGAAAAGAGCTGGAAGAGAATAATATCTTATAGGTATCTTGGGAGTCTATGGAATGTTAAGTGTCATGCACTTCAGTCACTAATGCCAATGCAGCTCCCGAAAGGATTGCACCCCACCTTTCCTACAAGAAGCTGTGAGCCCTGTCTGTGATTTCAAGACATTAATGTTGTAGTTGTAGTTGTAGTTTTATTGGATCGCAGTTTAGTGTATGGGTGCTCTGATAGTGGCTCCCCGACTATTTTCCCCCATGGACCACTTAAAATTTCTGAGGGATTTGGTGGACCACAGTGAATTTTCTACCTGCTGTAGCAGTTGCAGTGCTGTAGAGATATCTACCATTGATGGGGCATAAGGTAAAGGTAAAGGGACCCCTGACCATTAGGTCCAGTCGTGTCCGACTCTGGCGTTACGGCGCTCATCTCGCTTTATTGGCTGAGAGCCGGCGTACAGCTTCCGGGTCATGTGGCCAGCATGACAAAGCCGCTTCTGGCGAACCAGAGCAGCGGATGGGAATTCTGAGTAAATTCACATAGAACCGGCTTCACGATGAGGTTTGGAGAGTAAAAGAGACAAAGCTGTTTGGGAAGAAAAGGGCAGAGGAGGAAGGAAAGTGCTGACATATTTTAAGAGATTTTCCTAGGTAACTGAGATCACATTTGTGGAGGGCTTTGGGTACAAGCATTTTCAACCCTTTCCCACCCCTTTCACAGATGCTTGCCTTTTGCAGCCAATCCCTGCTACACACACAGATCCCTCAGCAAAGTCCTGCCATTTCTGTTCCATATGCAACCATCATGTTAAACATTCATGTTGAACTTACAGTAATTGTATTTTATTGCTTCCTTTATTTCTCATATATTCCATTACAACTTGTATTCCATAGAATTCAAATTGTAATATATAAAAAAGCAATAAAAGCACAATTATACAACATCTAGCCTGGTGCATTACAATTGCTACCACAGGCCGAAAAATGTTGTGGTTCACTAATACCTACAGACCTACAGTAGGTCCATGGAGGAGTGGAGAGAGTTTGGGAACCACTGGTTTAAGATTGTCTTCATTGTCACATTTCCCCTCCCCCCCATGCCACTCAATTATTAAATGCTCAGATTACTCTTTAAAGTCACCCTACATCTGGAGTTTGCAAGAGGCATTGCAACCAGACAGAGTAGTAAAGACACAGGTCAGATAAAAATGGCTGAACTGGACAGCATGTACTTATTTAACCCAAAACAGATCTGCATAAGGAAACCAGGGTGCAGAGTCTAGCTAATCACCAAACTGTGGGTGAACCAACAGGTGAGTAGAGAGGCCTTCCTGCTCCACCCCCTCATAGGGTACCACAACTCCAGGCATGTGTTCCAGGTTGATCCCAAAGATGCTCCCTAAATTCCCTGTATAGCCACTGAAGCCGCTCACCACTGCAGCTGCTTCAGCCGCAGGAACGTTATCACAAATGTATATCTAAGGATGTCTTGTCAGGGTTTGTTGTTGCACCAGGATGCTGATAGGATAATTACTTTGTAGCAAGTGGCACCAACTTCAATATGCTGTAAGTTATCTTCTTTATTACCACTAGAAGCCATGGTGGTAGGGAACAACAGAATTAAAAACTTCAATTTTCCTAATAGCCCACCCACATGTGGCACATCTAAAGGTTTCCCTGTGCTGTACAATATTCATCTGCATGGTGCGATTTCTACTTTAGCAGACTGTAAATGGGAAAGAACACTAGCAAATGGGACGTTTGCAGCCACATAAAACTGATTATATTTTTCCCCCTGAATACACTGAGCGCATCCAGAGTTAAGGGAGAAAGGGAATTAGAGGCAAGAGTTTTATAGGAAATTATTCCTATCTGAACACCTCACACTAATTCTATGCTCATCCTGTGATTTGGCCCTGTGCAGTGACAATAAATATTCACAGTGCATCCAAAGTTTGCTGTCTACACAAAATGTTGGTAATGACAGCTACTGCAGTGATGCACAGCAGTGTGTCTTCAGTATAACATTCGGAAAGCAGATAATCACTTGGTTGGGAATATCTTTTGCTGATGAATATGGTGCTCAGTTCATTTACCTGCTGAGATATTATTAGATGGTATATTGTTATCACATAAATACTGCTATTTTCAGTCAGAACTTTCACTGTTCTTGTCATATATACAACATATTAATCAATAAAATATTCATTCCCTAAAGGTATATGTTCCCTCACACTGACCCTCATAGTAGCCAGCTCTTTGAATTATTGTGCAAGAGTTTCCTCCATCACAGTGCAATCCTATGTATGTCAACTCAGAAGTAAAGCTGCCTGGACTTCAATGGGACTTACTCTCAGTTAAGTCTATAGAGGGCTATAGTTTCAGAGATCCAGTGCCATGAGCCTGATAACCTGAGGGAGTCTCAGAACAAAGAAGTTAACTAACCTCTGGGAGTCTGCCCACCTACTTTTATGCTGTCTTGGAAGTTTAGAGCAAAGCCTTTCCTTAACTTTAGGCTGCCCCATCTCAGTCTTCTTTATTATCAAAGGAGAATGGCACAGGAAAGCAATACCTAGGTGGATTAGATCATCATGCAACAAGATTTTTAATAGCCACTTGCCTAATCAGACTGGTAGGAACTGTTTGGGATTTGAAAAGAAAATGGGCAAGACACTTAGAAGAAAATGTCATTGTCTCCCAATAATCTAGAAACCATGTTTAACTTCTAGCTATGTGGGGTATCAAATGTATAGCTCAAAGGGAGGTTTGACATCATAAACAGAACTGTCTAGCAGAATAGAACTGAGCCCAGACATAGACCATCGGAGACCAAGGCTCCAGCCCTATATTGGCAGTTTCCTATTTGTTTGCTCGTTTTGCAGTTGGTTCAGGCTTTCTTTGTTTCAATTTCATCACATTTTTAACAGTTTAGGAGCCACGAACCAGCAAGTTTTCTAGGATCATCCATTGAGTGCATGTGGACTATCTTGTTCTCCCGTTTTATGTCAAACAACATGTGTTCTGCAATGTATTCAGTTCTGATATTAATAATATTTACCAACCAAACAGAATGTTTGGTACACTCTGGATCTCAAGGAGAAACATAATTTTGCCCAGTACCTACAAATACTGTATTTGCCTCTGGAAAGTTCTAGATGACAGTCCAGACTTAGGGCACATTGCCACAGAAGTCTCAATAGACAAAGCAGTACTTGATTACATAAAAGTACACTTATGTCAAAAGACACAATCTTGTCACTGTGTCATTGCTTATGTGGCCAAAATGGCTTCCTGATATCCCACAAGTTTCCTGGAAAAAAGGGGACATCCCGGGTGCTGCAATCTGATGTGACTTTGCACTAAGAACTTGCCCTGAAGAAAACATTTTTCCCGGGACCGTAATCTTCTGCTGTGCTCCCAAACACACTTTTTGAGGACTGTGTGAGCACAGTCCTGAAAAACGTTTCCCATAATCTTTTGGGCTCCACGATCTTGCACTGGCCATGTGACTCATGGGCAGGAAGCTGCACATCCCAGTTGGAGGGTATGTTTTTGTTTTTTTTGTTTTTTTAAAGTTACCAGCAGGTAAGTAATGAAGCTGCCCATGCTAGGTCTCTCTTGGCTGCTAGAGTTAACAGACTGTAAACCAGTGATATTCTCTAATTATTTGTGAACTTCATGGAGTGAATATACACTATTTGGTTTTAATTAAACATTCCCGACATCTGTTAAAATAGATCTATTGATGATGCTGACACAGAAATAGTTTCCCAGAAGACAGTGCACTGCTGCCATTAATATTCAATATACACACAAATGAGCCAATCTGTCCTATCGGCGTACAAAAGTTCAATCTATGTAGACAAGCTATGTGTGACAGCACAAGACAAACTTTCATTAGTTTCAGGCAGCCCTGATAGATTCATTAGTGATGCTATCATGCTACTGTAAGCAAAATCAATTAAAAGCCAACTGGTCAAGAAAATATGTGCTTCACATTCAAATAAGAGAGGGGTGAAAAATGAAATTATGGTGACATCAAGTTAGCCTGCTCTAGGGATTATCCTCAGTTTATTATTGACACAAATCAGGGAGGAGATAATTATGAGTCCTGAATGTTTATTTCAAGAGGGACATAAATGGGAGAGGAAAACTCTCCAGGTTGTAGCCAGTGCTCTGCAACATTGTTCTGCTGGTGGAACAGGACTTTCCATGTGGTTTCATAATATCATACTGTCCACCATTTCTCCCATGAAAATAGGGACATCCCATCCCATAATGATAATTTTACCATCTATACCCCACATATCTTACTGGGTTGCCCCAGCCACTCTGGGCAGCTTCCAACACATATAAAAACATAATAAAACGTTAAACATTAAAAAAAACCTTCCCTATACAGGCTTGCCTTCAAACAGCTTGGGAGTCAGATAACTCCATACCTTCCAATATTTCTCTGATGAAAATAGGGACATCCTAAGGAAAAGTGGGACATTCTGGGATCAAATGAGAACCGGGATGATTTTTCTAAATCAGGGATGTCCTTGGAAAATAGGGACACTTGGAGAGTCTGTAATATGCTCTGGAGGGACTCCCAAACCTTCTAAGATCTTGAAGGTGTGCAGGGGATTGCTGGAGGCAGGAGAAGAAGCTCCATTACAGAGAAATCTGTCCTGCCAGCAAAGTGTTAGCAGTGGATACAGCCTTAAGGTGTATCCCCCTCCCCTCAAAAAAAGTAATTATTTGCAAATATGTTTACATTAAGAATCATGTGGTCAACAACAGCAACAACAAAAGTAACATAACAAGTGCAAAATACTTCAAGATCAGTAAATTCCCCGTAATACGTGTTATCTGATGGTCGAAAATGGGAAGCTTACCCTTCAATCCTGAATACTTCTAGTAAAGAGCAAGCTCCATTCAACACAATGGGGCTTACTTTGCAGTAAACAAGCACAGAGCTGCCTACTAGGGGTGAATAAATGTCCTCTGTTATTCCGAGGTTCTGTGCCTTGGGTTGTGTTTTGCGTGTCGAGGTCCCCAAACCACCCCTCAAATAAAACACACTTCACACCAAAATTAAGTTTAAGGTTTTTGGCATAATTTTGGCCACAACTTTATTAAATACAAATATGTGAGTGGTTGCTTAGGCATTGGTTAAGACTATCTGTCCCGCTGGGGACAGAACTGATCTCCACCCACCTGTGGAGTCAGTACCGGGGAAAGCACTTTGTGGAGCGTCTGTGCACCCGTTCTCCCCAAATGCTCCCAGGGGCCCTTGCGTGGGCCCTGGCCCCCTACCGGGGGTTACGGACTAGCATGGCGAGCCCCTGGATTCCTTTAATGGAATTCCCCCGCGCAGCAGCAGCATAGAAGGGGTAGGCACAGCCAACCGAGCCCCTTCTCAGCATTGGAGGGGCAACCACAGCCAACTCTGCCCCTGCAGCAACCAATTATAACCAATGCCTAACCGCCAACCTTACAAGTTGTGAGTAATTGCTACGCAGTAGGCGAAAACCAGATGGCATCAGCCAAATGGAAAAATTCCTACCAGGCCCCTGCCCCAAAAGCAGACGACCCCATGACAGGCATAGCAAGGTCAATGCAGAGGCCTAAACCACAGGGCGGGAGGGCGGGAGATCCGTTGCACACAGCCAAGAGGGCGCCCACCCTGCAACAGGGTAATATATAAGCTCTTGTGCCATCAATCAACAAATTGCAACATATAAATCTCCCCAACGACAACCATGCCCAATCATAGAAGTGGCCATCCAAACTAACCCGCCCAGCAACAGAGGGGTAGCTTGCTAGCCCCCACCGCAACACGTGCTCTCCATGAAGGAGAACCCGCTTTGCCAGAGAAGCACACTGGCACTGTATAGATCTAAAAACAAAACAGCAGTCTAACACAAATACAACATGAGAATGACTTTTCTATTAAAAAAAAAGTCTTACTTTTTATCTTATAAACTTTTTTCTTCTTCTTAAAGGAGTGCATTAATGCACTGTGCCACATAAAAACATTTACCAATCCTTCTTTCAAGAATAACCCCTGGAGCTTATTTTTAAAGAATTTTCTGAAATCCTTTTTGAAGAATTAAAGAGAGGTCTCTCCCCTCCCCACCACAATATCACATCAGTCAATGTTGTTATTTTTAAGGGTGTTTGCTTTCTGTTTTTATGCTTCTGCTGCTGCACAAAAAGAGTTTTAAGGTTTGCTTGGTTTTTTTTACAAACAATAAAATAAAAACATCCCCCTCCCCTCTTACTTTCTGGAAAAGTGCACCATTACTCCTGTACACAACACACACATTAACCACTTCCGAATAACCTATTGGGCAAAAAAAGCTTTTAAAATGCTGTTTTGTCACAGATGCACATAACTTTAATGGAAGCAACAACAACCTGCTCCCACCGTATTTACAATATATACTTTCTTGTGCATATTCCAGAAATGCAACTCTGGAAGAACCCTGGATTCCAAATTATAACTGGTTTGATAACCCTTTTCACAATGCAGGAAGAAATTCAGAAGTGAGGGCTCATATATAATCCCACAGTTTAGTTGCCTGGTTCCTGTCACAAACAGGCCAAGTTAGTCATTGCAGGAAAAGTGGCTTTCATTGCTAGGCAAGTAGGGCAAGTAGCGCATTGCTGTGTTTGCTAGTTAAACCCTTCTTTTTTGCTTAGCGCCAGAACATTCTCAGTTCTGTAGTGAAGTTAGGTTGCCAGCTTCCAGTTGTAACTAGTCCTGTAGGCTCTGTATCTTTTGGAAATACAGTAGTACCTTGGATCCCGAACGCCTCGCAAATTGAACCTTTTGGCTCCCGAACGCCGCAAACCCAGAAGTGACTGTTCCGGTTTGTGAATGTTATTTGTTTTTTTTTTTTTTTAAATAATATTTATTTGATTTTCCAATTTTATAAGCACATTACAACACGGTTAAATTTCTTTTGTTTCCCACCTCTCACATTGAGAAACAATACATAACTTCCCCCCCCTCTCACGGAGGTATCTTTTAACATTGTTCATTTAACCATCTAAACACAACCCTCACTTTGCTTGTACCTGGTCCCTTTCCAGACTAGGCATCTATATTACTAACTTTTATCAAATGGCTTCCACAGCTTCTCACTGCTGAATCCATAGATAATTCTTGGCTCACGGGTTCTTATCTTGGTATTTATACATTATCTTCTAATTTTTTAACTTAACTTAGACATTTCATCTTCTAAACATTTTTCTCCTAACATCATAATATCCTAATTTATAACATTCTCATTATCGCAATTTCTAATCTTAATTTCCCCCTCGGCCTTAAATCCTAATTTTTTTAACTTGCTTTCCCCCCCCTCCCTCCATGCCCCAGAACCTGGTTTTCAAATATTCCACAACAAAACTTATATAACTTCTATAATTCCCACCATACCAGAAATTAAATCCACATACTTTGGTCAAGCCGTCAAATCAATCCAAGAAAGAAAAAAAATAACCACTCTCACCCCACACCCACCCGCCGTGTCACCCATGTCCGATCTGAATGGGCCAGCAAAACTTCTTTGGGAACAGTCTGTTGCATTCTTCTTTGCTTTCCCAATCTTCTTACAACGTCAATGTCCCAGAGATCCATTCTTACTTTCTCATCCTGTTTGAAAATCTTCTTCTTAATGATTCTCCTCTTATGGTTTCTAGCTTTCTTTTTCTTTTTGTTGACCTCATGCGGCCGGGTGCGTAATCTTTTTTTCAAAGTCAGAAGTTCTTTTTGGTTCTCACGCTTCGCAGCGTGGGAACATCCTGTTGTTGGTTCCTCTGATATGATCCTGTTCAAACGTATCTCCATCCTATCCAAGGCATCATTCAAACGTATCTCCATCCTATCCATAGCATCACTGAATTTCTGCATTCCTTGTAGAAATAGGTGCACATCTAGCTTTGCCATCTGTGCTCCTGTCATTCTGTCAAATGTAGATACAATCGTTCCATTCAGCAGTCCATTTAGATATCTTGTTGCAAAAAGTATTCCTTGCCAGATTCCTCCAGCACAGGGGGAGAGGGGGGCTGGTTACACTGAAGCAAATTCCTTTTCAATGGCCACTTTCGTTTTGCCTCGGCTGCCGCATCCCCGTCTCTTAAACTTCAGCAGTGATAGGGCTGGCCTCCATTTTAAGCCCTACACTTTACCCAAAAATAAGTCCAAAACATCCATTTTACTCACAATCTTCAGGTCCGAATTGATAATTTGGCAGGAGAAATCCCGGCGCACGATCAGGAGAGATCTGGCAGCTGCGCCCGTCAGGGGGATAGATGTTCTCAGATCCAAAGGGTTCAGGCTCCCCCCGCTCGCGTCCCGGAGTCCCTTATTAGGTTCTCCTCGGGAGGAGGGAAGCCCCGCGAACCACCGCCGGACCAACCGGTCCCGGGACGCCCTTCCCGGGAGTTTTGGGGGCTGAGGCGCTGTCTCAAGACACCCCTTTCACCCCTTTTCGGGCAGGGAACATCGGAGCGATGTTCCCCCCGACCTCTCCAGCCAGCAGCCGGAACCGGAAGCTCCCGGTTTGTGAATGTTATTTGGAACCCGAACGTACGACGGGGCTTCTGTGGCTTCCGATTGGCTGCAGGAGCTTCCTTCAGCCAATCAGGAGCCACGCTTTGGTTTCTGAACATTTTGGAAGTCGAACGGACTTCTGGAACGGATTCTGTTCGCCTTCCAAGGTACAACTGTAAATCTCACTGAAATCAATGGGATCCACTTCCTACTGGAAGACTTGGTTACAAATCTGCAACAAACTAGATCAACTCAATCTCAAAGAGCACTACCATACATAAACTAATCTGGCCATTTTAAAGTGCAGCATTGAGAATGTAATGACCAGTATACAGCATGAGGAGTACTAAAGATTCTTAAGAAACAATTGCTGTCAGCTATAATAAGGCTATTAGAGACCACTTAGGTAAAAGTGCCAGAATATCATAAGAATGGATGGTGTGTGCAGTGTTGAGGGATATATGCCTGTTATTATTTGTTTTCAAATCCCACAATCTAGTATCTTGACTAATTGAGGTCTCATTTATTGGTGTTATCTGAAATGCTATTTCAGATCGTTTTTTCTTATCTTATAGTCATTAGCTATTAATCCAGGAAATAATGTATAGATAGATGACCCAATAGCTGATTTATTCCTTAAGGCTCTGTTCTCCTTTGCAGCCAGTTAATGATTTATTCTCCACCAGCCCTGAATCTGTGCTAAATGCACCAATATGCAGAGCTGATCTTTTTAGATGCATTACATCATTCTGTGCAAAACCGGAACTTTATGCTAACGTCAGGCATTGTCTCGCATAATCTATTTGGCTGCTGTATTTTATTCTCCAACTTTTTGATAAATCTGAAATCATGACTTAAATATTTACCCTTTTCTGTAAAGATGGGGTAAGAAAAAGAGATTATGCATGCAGAATGTGTGTTGGGAGTCTGAAGATAACAAATGATACATCAAGAGTAGCCTAATGTGGTTTTACTGGAGTAGAAACAGTGGTAATAAATCACCTGCCAATGTTGATAATAAAATACTGCATTGGCCTCCATCAGCCACAAGAGAAAGGTTAAATGTTATTCCTCACAATAACCATGTGGTCTTCATAACTGACATATTCAATATTAAATTCTATCATTTTCCCCACAGAAAGTATTTGATCTTTATACTTAATGGAATGCTCTTTATAAAACCCCGCATTTGCAACCCTCTAATATCCTTGAAATACTTTTTGTGCATTTTATGGCTATCGTACCACATAAAAATAGCTGTCCATTTTTCTATAAGAACAACCTTATATGTTGAGGGCAAAAAGGAGACCCTCAGAGGGATCTCTCATTATCAGTATTAACCCCTAGTGATTTGCTTCATACTGGCAGAAAGCTGGCCTTTGTGATTTAGTGCTCAGGGTGACTGTTAAAACTATCAGTTATGAACCATGTCTGCCTAATTTCTTGGTTATTTATTTTATCAATGGGAAATAGTGAGGCTAGTGTATAGGAAAGTAGAAATTAAACCATTACTATAGTGAGGCTCCCAGCTGAAAAGCAGATAAAGTTATTGCGGGAGAAGATAGGTTCATTTTTAAACTGGAACCTACTTAAGTTAATTCAGACACCAACAAAAATTCACATTTTCTGTAATTAACATACTAGTTAATAAAAAGGACAAAGTATATTTAATGTATTAAATAAACTTTGCCTTATTATGATTTATTTTGCAATTTTATTGAACATTTGAAGCAAAATTATATACAATAAACAGTATGCAATGAAGAATTGGAGGAAAGCACAGTGGTGAGCAATAGGAAAACTTAAGCTGCCAAAACTTAAACATCCCTAGGCAGTTGCAACTGTTCTTTGATTTTATACATGACCATCTTCCATGTCAAAGGCAACATTTATGCAAATGAATAAATAAATGTAGGAAGAGTAGGCTACCGATAAATAACAGTGAAACCATAGGAAACCAACCTTGTTCAGCAGGATTTAGCTGGAGAGGTCCTGAAGACTCACAATGATTTACATTTCACCTGTCTGTCTCTTGGTTAAAGTTGATTTTGTCTAAAATAGGTGTAACCAACCTGGTCCTCTCCAAATCTATAACTCCAAATCCACAAATCTATGATGACTGGGCAGATGGAAACTGTAATCAAATAATGCCTGGAGAGTTACAGATTCCCTACCCCTGGCCTAGAAAATCTGTGTGATCTAGGATCAAGTATAATTGCTCCACCACTGTACATTGGCACTTTTCTTAAGAACATGTTCCTAAGAAAAGAACACTTCATTAAGAACACTTGGTTTGCCAACAAGATTGTTTGGAATTCTACCTTCTATCTATTTTATGTTCCTATCACAGCTAGTCAAAGCCAACCAGAAGAGGCAAAGTCTCTGATTAACATAAGCTATTTATGCCTTATTTTCTTAGGGTATTGTATTCTCAGTATTAAAGCTGGTGATTATTTAGACATTCATTAGATTATTAGATTTAAAAGATCAGACAAATGTAAATTAATAATCATTCAAACAATTCAATTTTTTATATTAATTTTCTATACTACCCTTCATCCGAGGATGGCAGGGCAATTTACAATTAAAAAAACACCAAAACACATAACACAAACAATATCACCCCTCCCCCATTGTTAAAAAGGCCATAGACTGTTTAATTAACCAAAGGTGTGGGAGAAGAGGAATGTTCAGGTTGGTTCATATGGGGAGAGGCAGTCCTTGAAGTATTGCAGTTCTGAGCCATTTAAGACTTTCTAAGTCTAAACGTGACTTTGAATTGGGTATAGAAACCAATTGGCAGCCAAGTGTAGTCAGGCCAGGATTGGTGTTATATGCTCAAACTGCCTTACCCCAGTGAGCAACCTGGCTGAATTCTGCACCAGCTGAAGTTTGCAAACTTTCTTCAAAGGCAGCCCCAAGGATAACACATTGCAGTAATCTAACCTAGAGGGTACCAGAGCATAGATCAAGCTTCCTCAACCTTGGCCCTCCAGATGTTTTGAGACTACAATTCCCATCATCCCTGACCACTGCTCCTGCTAGCTAGGGATCATGGGAGTTGTAGGCCAAAAACATCTGGAGGGCCGAGGTTGAGGAAGCCTGGCATAGATGACAGAAGTTAGGCTGTCCTTGTCTAGCTAGGAGTGGAGCTGGGCCACCAGCTGAGGCTGATGGAAGGCACTCCACACCACCAAAGTCACCTGAACCTCAAGTGACAGCAATCAATCCAGAAGTACCCCCAAGCTGCATACCCACTCCTTCAGAGGGAGTATAATCCCATTGAAAGCAGGCAACCATTTGGTATAGCAAACTGCCCACTAACAGTACCTCAATCTTATCTGGATTGAGCTTCAGTTTACTGGCTTTCATCCAGTCCATTACTGAGAGAAAACATTAGTCCTTCACATCCATCACTGCACCTGCAGATGCCATGACTGATGGTATCAAAAGCCACTGAGAGGTTGGAGAGAATTAACAGGGACACATTTCCCCTGTCTCTCTTTTGACCTAGGTCATAATACAGGGCAACCCAAGCAGTTTCTGTGCCAGAACGAGGCCTAAACCCCAACTGAAATGGATATTATTATTATTATTATTATTATTATTATTATTATTAATATACTTTTCTTTATCAAAAGATCCCAAAGCAGTGTACAACATTAAGAACATGTTTTATGGAGCACAATAATAAAAACATAATCAAAAGCATAATAATAGACAACATAATTATAAATGTCTAAATAATCACCAGCTTTAATACTGAGAATACAATACCCTCAGAAAATAAGGCATAAATAGCTTATGTTAATCAGAGACTTTGCCTCTTCTGGTTGGCTTTGACTAGCCGTGATAGGAACATAAAATAGATAGAAGGTAGAATTCCAAACAATCTTGTTGGCAAACCTTGGGAAATCAGATGAAATTGATCCATTTGGACAGAAACAGCTTTAGTTCTCAGCACAGTACCCATTTTAAAGACATTTGTGAGAATTCTATGTTATTAATAATTTTTAGGGCCCACCTTCAACACATACATAAAACTATAGGGAGCAAGAAACCTTTGCTTCCACAACTCTCAAGTTATTAAAAATTCTTTTGGAGCTGCAATGCCCTGATTTGACTTCCAGGTCACTGAACTAACACCAGAGTTTAATATTTTAACCTTTGGGTCCTAAAACATCAGTTTTCCTCTGTATAAACTGCAAAGAGAAACATTTTAGTCCATTAAAAAACAACAACTATGCATTGTTACGTGCAGATGTGCAGGGAATTCCAGACTGTCTTTGCACCCTCTAAGCAAAATGAGCTTTGGGAGGGTCACATTGAAGCAGAGAAACAGCAGGAAGAATCTAACCCTTCCCTCCCAGTCATTAATTCTCTTTTTCATATTGCTTTCAAAGCTGTTTGGTTTCTAAATGTGGAGAGGGAGTAAGCAGCTTTTAAGATTATTTTGAACAGAGAAGCAACAAACAAGGCTCACTTCTCCTGCTGTGACTTCTCAACAATATCTTGAAACTACTTATGCTTTAAAAAGTGTCTGTTTTTCTTGGGGTGAGGGCATCCTTACAAACATTTATTATCTTCTTATGCAAATGTTTGCTGGAGCAGCAGTCAACAGCCCATCTAGTCCACCAACCTGTTCTCACAGTGGCCAACCAGATGTCTGTGGAAAATGTACAAAGAACACTATCGCCTCTCCTGGTATGCCCCGCAGAGAACCTTAAGGTCCACAAATAACAACATTTTGGAGGTCCCAAGCCCCAAGGTTGTTAGACTGGTCTCAACTAGGGCCAGGGCCTTTTCAGTACTGGCCACAACTTGGTGGAACACTCTGTCACAAGAGACCAGGGCCCTGCGGGATTTGACATCTTTCCGCAGGGCCTGCAAGACAGAGCTGTTCTGCCTGGCCTTCGGGTTGGACTCAGTCTGATGTTTTTTCCTCCCCTTATGGTCTTGATTATGGGAGATAAATGAAGCTGCATTTAAATTTTAAATTGTATTTTAACCTGTATTTTAATTAATGGTTTTTCTTTCTTTTATATTTTATTGTAATTTTTATTGGTGTTAGACGCCCTGAGCCCGGTTTCGGCTGGGAAGGGCGGTGTATAAATAAAATTTATTATTATTATTATTATTATTATTATTATTATTATTATTATTATCTAGCATGCATTGTAATTAAATCTCAAAACAGGAAAATCTTCAATAACTAAGGCTACTTGTTTTGTCAACCAATATTACAGCTCAAAAGCAGCAGTTTTAAAACCTTGAAAGCAGGGTCCCAACTTGAATAAAATATGGGCAGGGGCAGGTAAGCCCCACACCGCCTAACCAATCACATGACATAGCGTGCACACACCATTTGACTGTCAATGCCCATCATCTTTGCTGGCCCCAGCCCCCTCAAATATTTTATTGGGCGCCACTAAGGGACCTGGGTCCCCTAGGAGTTGGCTCCTATGCTTGAAAGGGTGGTTTCATCGAGATCAGGTGTCAAAGAGAACAACTACCAGACCTTTAGAAGACATCTGAAGGCAGCCCTGTTTAGGGAGGCTTTTAATGTTTAATAGAGTGTTGTATTTTAATGTTCTGTTGAAAGCCGCCCAGAGTGGCTTTATTATTATTATTATTATTAATTTATTATTATTATTATTATTATTATTATTATTATTATTAATTAATTGGGGTCAGCTTCTGTTCAGGAAATACCTTTAAAAGAGATCAGTGAATTGTATTTGTTTGTTTCATTTATGAATTGTTTCCTATGAAACACCCCACAGTGACTTAACAATAAAATAAAAACAATTTCAAATAGCAGATGGTGCTATATTATAATGCTCCTAATTTCTTAAAAAAATGTTAATGAGCTGATGAGCATGCTTAAAATCAGGAGGACTTGGTTCTTACTAAACAATTGATTATGAGTTGCAATCATGTTTCAGAGAGATTTCTAGCCTCATGTCTGAAACCTTTTGCCTCAAGATACTCATCACAAAAAACACTCCCATCAGGTTTGACACAAATTAGCAACATCATTTGTATTCTAGAGATCAACATCATTTGTCAGATGTGAACAGAGTGAATTATCTTCCTGTCTCTGGTTCTGGTTCCTCTAAGGTAAAACTAAAGCATATGAAAGTGTCAAGAGTCTCAAAATGCTACTGATTGTACTATGAAGGCTCTGTGGCAAAAGTCTCCAAAGTGTCAATCACATTTGCTAGCGCATATACAGTATATATATATATACACACACAGTCATTTCCCCCAGCTTTTGCATGTTTGACATTTCGTCAAATTTTACAAAGTGCTTTTTGTGGTCTCCATGCATGTTTGTTTGAAGGAAGGAACATTCCCTGCAGGTCATAGGAATCCTGTCTCTCAGGAATTGGTTTCTTTTTCTTGTGCCTGAAGATATCCTGCTGCATCTCATTAGAAAACTGAAAATTACATCTTTATATGGAACATGCCACTCCAAAGTCTAAAAATATCGTACATGTTTGAGAAACTGGACTCACTGGCCTAAGAACAATATTGTGTCTCTTCCCCTCATCCTAATTTTATTCAAAACAAAATAAAATAAAAAAATTCCTTCCAGTAGCACCTTAGAGACCAACTAAGTTTGTTCTTGGTATGAGCTTTCGTGTGCATGCACACTTCTTCAGATACACTGAAACAGAAGTCACCAGACCCTGATATATAGTGAGAGGGTGGGGAGGGGTATTACTCAGAGGGGTGGTGGAAATGGGTGAAAGGTTGATAGCTGTGGTAAACCTGTTGACGACTGTTAACGGCTGCAATTAGTCTTACAGGTAAAAGCAAGGGGTGAAAAGGTTAAAAAAGCTTTGTCATGTATAATGAGATAAGAATCCAATGTCTTTGTTCAGACCAGGTCTCTCCATGGTTTTAAGCTTGGTAATGAGTTGCAATTCAGCAACTTCTCTTTCCAGTCTATTTCTGAAATTTCTTTGCAATAAGACAGCTACTTTGAGATCTTGTATAGAGTGTCCTGGGAGATTGAAGTGCTCTCCTACTGGTTTCTCTGTCTTGTGATTCCTGATGTCAGATTTATGTCCATTTATCCTTTGGCGTAGGGTTTGGCCTGTTTGTCCAATATAGAGAGCTGAAGGGCACTGTTGGCATTTGATGGCATACACAATGTTAGATGATGAGCAATTAAATAGTCCTGAGATGGTATGTTTGATGTTGTTGGGGCCAGTAATGGTGTTGTCCGGGTGTATGTGGCAGCAGAGTTGGCATCTGGGTTTATTGCAGGCTCTGGTGCCAGTGTCTGTGTTTAGTCTGGTTGTAGTATTGTTGTGGGTGAGGAGTTGTTTAAGATTGGGTGGCTGTCTGTAGGCTGTCTCTAATTTTATTGTTATCCTAAAGTTGCTCTGTCATAATTGCCATTTATTGTTGACAAGGTGTTTGGCAGCCATCCTCGGCTGCTGCTTCTAAATTCCTGTTCTCCTATACTCCTGTTGAACTGATAAAACATTTGACCCAGGTGTCAGACCTGCAGAGATGACTATGCAGCCAGTAATATTAATTATATCCCTGATTTCCCAGAGCTTGCACTTGCGAACAGCAAAATATGTTCCCAGCACTTCCACGTCAGCCAGCTGTCATTGGAAACAAGGTCTTACCACTGCCTAGTACCACAATATTGTTATCCATCTTTCATTGACCTAGCAAAATGACTGGCTTGGCTACGAAGGAAGCAGAGATCACAGCAAACTCTGGGAACTGTAGTTCTGTGAGGGAATAGGAGTATTCTTAAAAAAACTCTCAGCAACTTAACTGCAGCTCCCAGAATTCTTTGGGGAAAGCTATAGCTGTTTGCAGTGACATCATAGTGCTTTAAATGTTTGGTGTGAATGTGGCCTCAGTCAGAAGCTACAGACTTCAGCTAAGGCAGGCACCCCCAAACTCGGCCCTCCAGATGTTTTGGGACTACAATTCCCATCATCCCTGACCACTGGTCCTGTTAGCTAGGGATGATGGGAGTTGTAGTCCCAAAACATCTGGAGGTCCGAGTTTGGGGATGCCTGAGCTAAGGAGCCAGACCAGGTGCAGGGTGCTGATCCTGTTGCTGGAGACTAAGAGCCTAAGGCTACCAAACATGATACCCCAAAAGAACCTGTAGGGCCAGAGCCTGGATACTTACAGGCACTTCCCCGCAGAGAACCAAATGTCTCCTGCAGGACCTCACTGGTCCAGCCACCTAGGAAACACACTTGGAAAAGAAGGGTATCTTCCTTCAGGCAAGAGGGTTAGCCCTCTAACAATCTAAAGTTAGCTACAAGAGGGGTAGAGCTTGGGAGAGGTAGGCTAGGAGCAGAAGCTTTAAAAGGCTAATTCTGCCCTTATCCATTGTTGGAGCAAGTTGCTCACTCAGAGTTATCCATGGTCCTGGAACTCCTCCTCCATGGAATCTAGCAAATTTCAACCCAAAGCAACAGACGTGTGTAAAAGCCAAGTTGCTGTCAAATTCATATACAGTGTGGCAGTATGCTGGACCCCCAGGGATTGCCAAGGTGTTGCCTGCGAGTCTTATTACCATCTTTGATGCCTGCAAAATGTACTGTTATATACCCAATCACAAATACGTAACACATGAAATAGTCTTTGCTCTTTTTGCTCAGTTCCCACTTGCACTGGATTGGTTTCTGCTACATTGTACATGCTCCATCAGACTAATAATAATAATAATAATAATAATAATAATAATAATAATAATAATAATTTTATTATTTATACCCCACCCATCTGGCTGGGCTTCCCCAGCCACTCTGGGCGGCTTCCAACAAAACATTTAAAACACAATAATTCAACAAACATTAAAAGCTTCCCTAAACAGGGCTGCCTTCAGATGTCTTCTAAAAGTCTGGTAATTGTTGTTCTCTTTGACATCTGGTGGGAGGGCGTTCCATAGGGCGGGTGCCACTACCGAGAAGGCCCTCTGCCTGGTTCCCTGTAACTTGGCTTCTCGCAGTGAGGGAACCGCCAGAAGGCCCTCGGCGCTGGAGCTCAGTGTCTGGGCAGAACAATGTGGGTGGAGACGCTCCTTCAAGTATACTGGACCGAGGCTGTTTAGGGCTTTAAACGTCAACACCAACACTTTGACTTGTGCTCAGAAACGTACTGTCCCACATTTCATTGGATGCCATGGTTACTCACCTTCATTTCCATTCTTAGCAGAGAAGGTGTACAAGGAGCTCCTATCTGTGAGGGGAAAGTTGGTGCCTTTTCCGTGAGGGCAGGGACCCTGGGGGGGTATTCCCACACCATTTTGCGGTTCTGTTTCCTAGCAGCCATTTTGTGTTATGCCACATGCCCCACAGCAGCTATCTTGTGACTGGCACCCATGGCCCTCTTGAAATTCAAAGTGTGCCCTGCAGACACAAAAAGTGACCTGTTCCATACAGTTGTGCTTTTCCGCAAATCTGCTTCAGTCCATCTATTTTCTGTGGAGATTTAGCTCCTTCTGGGAGAAGTGACAAGGCAGAGGTGTTCCTCCTTCCTATCTATGCATGCCCCATGACCAGTTTGCTCCAAAATTCTTCTCTTCCTGATTATTTCAGGTGGATTTCAGAGCCTGGTTTGCCTGATTCCATCACATTTCTCCAATCTGAGACAAACCGGCTCATTTCCTAATTTATATGTAAAGAAGCTAGTGACTATTTTGAGAGCTTGGCTAACACCATACCAAATCCCTCAGCAGATCAGGTGTTTGGCAGCATTTCCTCTCCTGAACTGCTGCGCAGTAATAGTGTTAATAAGGTGCTAGCAAAACAATTTTCTGGGAGTTCTGCCATTTGTACATTCTGGCATCCTGCAACCTGTTTCAAGAGGGGAGCAGCAACGTTAAGGGAATGACCAAATACAGTTGCCCACCATTACTGAGAGGGTCCAGAAGTGAAAATCACTACAACCTGAGACTTTGGCTCTATTCACACAACACTTTATTTTGTTTCACCAACATTTCTCTAACAATTAATTTCTGCATTATACTTTAGCTGTTGTTGCACAATGTTAAAGCCACTTCCATAACTCCAGCAGAAGATAGTGGAAGTTTAGCATTCATTTCCATGTTAATTGCTTCCAGAAAACAATCTGTTTGTGGGTAAAGTGATGAAATTTGGGGTGGTCTAACACCATACAGTTCTTCCCTGCCATTTTCACAGGTGAGCAATGGGGGGGGGGTAGAGATAGAGTGTAGTGGCAGTGTCCAGTGATGTTTGTTTTTGTCAGAACATGCAGACTGGTGTGAATGAAATTTAGCACAACACATGGGCATATTGGTCCCAAAGCTCCATAACGCAACAGGTACTGAAGTGTGAAAGGAACATTAGAAAACAGAACATAAACACTAGAATTATAATTATAATCATGAAAACTGATGCAATGTTTCTCACATCTGAATACACCCTACCTAGAAATTGCATAAGTAACCTTCATTTGCGATAATAATTTTGGGCTGGATTGTTGCTGTTAGATGTCAACACAAAGTTGCTGTTTTGCATTTGGATTTACTGCAGTACAATGGTACCTCAGGTTAAGAACTTAATTCGTTCTGGAGGTCCGTTCTTAACCTGAAACTGTTCTTAACCTGAGGTACCACTTTAGCTAAAGGGGCCTCCCGCTGCTGCAGTGCCGCCAGAGCACGATTTCTGTTATCATCCTGAAGGAAAGTTCTTAACCCGAGGTACTATTTCTGGGTTAGTGGAGTCTGTAACCTGAAGCATATGTAACCCGAGGTACCACTGTATTCTGCTTTGAGGTGCTGTCTACTACTTGCTAAAGTATGGCTGTGGGTAATTTGACATTTTATTTTGTGATATGTGTAACCAGCTTGGGACCATTTGGCTTTCAATAACAACACTAACAATTCAATAACAATGCTAACAGTTTCTTCATAGTTATTTTCTACAATACACTCAGTCACTTCTGATTTAATGTTATATGATTTTTGACTTGGTTTTTTTATCCAAAAAACATGGATACAAGCACTAAACTTCTGTTAAATTTCCAAAAATGGCTTTTATGCCATGTGAAAGCTCAGATATAATGTAGAAATCAACAGTTAGGGAAACATTGTGAAAACAGAATGAGTCAATGTGTGAAAGCAGCCTTGGTTAGAATTGAGAGGGAGGGATGAGGTCGGGGTATCCACTATTATGTACTTCAGTGGGGTTCTTCCATTACCTTTACAACATTTGTACTACTGACTCTCAAATTTTGGGATTGTTGAAATGCACACACACACACACACACACACACACAAATTAATCAATTTGAGTCGTGTGACTCAGTTGGGTCTACCAGACCCCAACATTTTTAGCAATGTGGACTAAAGTCGTTTCTGGGGGCCCTCCAGGATTAGGGGCCCTTATGCTTAAACATCATTAGTTTCATAGCAGATCTGCCCCTAAAAAACGTGATTAAACCATCTATGGCCCTTTAAACTGTGTGTGGAGGGGGAAGTCTTGTTTTCGTTTGTTATTATGTTGTGTATTTTTTGTGTTTTTATATTGTAAACTGCCCTGAGATCTTCAGATGAAGGATGGTATAGAAATTAAAACCAACAAGCAAACCAACCAACCAACCAACAAACCAATAAGACATCTTTAGTATGAATAAGCAGATAATGATGTAGTCAGCTATGTGTTTTGCAGTGCTTCGTTAATGAACTCTTGGAGAGAGAAAAACTATTGACATTTATACCTTTGAGAGAGAATTCACTTGATTTTTACATTGATGTTGTCTTATTGACTTTTCTGTCCTTAAAGTGCAGAGAGAACATATTTTCCTTGAAAGGAAAGGAAAAGAAAAAATATTAGAAAAAGAAATTAGGGCACTCTGGCCTAAAGTTAACAGAACAAGGGCCACATGAGACTCACTTTCACATCATGCAGAAAAATGTAAGATTGCTGCATGTTTGCCAAATCTCCCCATAGGGAAGAAACCATAATGTTTAAAGGACAGGTGCATCTGCAGTGCAAACACAGGTAAACGCCCTGAATCATCATGTTGCTCTACTTCAAAAGTGAGGATACTTGGCAGATGTACTGCAAACACCTTACAGTTCTGCATTATACGAACTGGTAGCCCCAAGACAAGGCATAATCTACATTCCTCTGTACAAAAGGCTACTGAAAATCAGTTGCTTTCATAGCCACAAGCAGCCCTGAATGGTTGAATTTGCATTAATGTGTTTTTTGAGCAATTATGGTGTCGACAATGCAGTTGCATTTCAGGAATGTTGATCTGCTGTGAAGAAAATGATAGATCTTTCCACTGTCCAAAGACCGTTTACTGCACTTTCACTATCGTTTGACCCATTTTTTTGGAGCAATATTGAAGTTACTGTCACATGTAGCTGTTGTGTTGTTGTTGTTTTTTTTTGCAGGCTGCTTGCACATTTCCCCATCCACACCAATGACAGGATGTGTTGCCATAATCTCACTCTTTCCGTTCCTCTTCCACAGGGTGTGTGCACATGTGTACTATGCAGTATACATAAATATAACCCAGTATCCCAGAATTTTGACCCCATGGGACATCAGGAGTTGACAGGAACTGAGCCATTTTCCATTTTGGATACTGGCCACCTGTCTAAATAATTTGGGGAAAATACATTAAATGGATGCCACTTCCTTGCCCTTAGTCTATTATAAAAGCAGAAAATTACAAAAAAAAAACACCCCACCTTCCACAGAATAAAAATACTTAGAGTACCTTTCCAAATCTCTTACATGTGTTAGAATTTTTGCAGCAGAAGAAAAAGTCATTTGATGACCACAATATTCCAGAATGGTGATGGAATGATAATGACATCATGTGGAAGCATGCAGAAGAATGAGGGTGTGTGTGTGTGGGAGATTCTATTGCAGTACAAAAGTAACACCTTTGCTGCCTAAATACTACTAATACTGCTTTTCTTCATCATCCTTGCATATGACTTTGCTGCACTTAAATTTAGAAAATAACAAATTTAGCTAGGAAATGTGTTGGATTGTGGAAATGCTTTCAGTATTGTCACCTATTATTAGAAGAGGTAATGCACTACTTCCATCATTAATTTCATGCGTAACATGCACAGTGTAGTAGCTTACTTTCCTAATAGTGTAGAGTGTATTTACTAGTTACATAGGACATGAGCAGATTGAATTCACCATTTGAGGGATTTGGGTTTGTGAAACATGATCACTTTTATTGTACTAGAGGTGCTGTAGCAGCGGAAGAAAGATTAACAAAATAGGGATTCTTCTTCACATCAGTGACTATAGTGTAGCAATGGGCCAGTCAGGTTTCTAAGCAATAGTATCAAGCTCTCCGCACTGGATTTTTTTTAAAAAATAGTCTGGTTCTCATTGGCTGACTTCTACATATAAATTGATCAGATTACGAATTTACTTCCTGCTATGGTGCCAGATCTTCAAAACTGTTCTTGGTTTACCTCTTGGGGTTGAATTTAAGGCAGCTTTCCTTTCATTCCTGTTTTCCTAAACAATCATCATACCACTGCTGTACTCCATAATCTGAATGGTTAATTCAAAATAAGATTACCTTTTGCTACTTACATATGTCATGTTGTATTTACGGTCATGTCTTGTATCCAGGATTTAAATTTAAGTGTGAGATTGCTGAGTAACTCTTGTTGTACTAATACCTGGATTCCAGCTAAGCCTGTTTTCCTGTTCTACTAGAACAGAGCTTCATTGAGCATGTTTTGTCTAATTAAATCTAAGCCTGTATTTTCATATTAGCTAGTCATAAAAGTATTAAAGCAAGCAGAGCAAAGAAGAATAATGCAGTTCTGAATGACAGAGAAAATCTTTTAAGCAACTAATTTTGGATTACTTTTATACACTAGATTTATTACTGTAACAGTCCCAAAATACCACTGACTTACAAGATTGCTATAAGGAACAGATTAGTGATATTGACTTGGAGATCCTGTGTTACTCTTCTTGGTCTTTAATATGTGCAGGTTTAATATTGGATGCCATTCAATTTGAGGTTGAAATCATTACATTATTTGCAACTGGGGAAAGGAGTATTCCCCAAATGAGTGTTGAAAATACATTCTGTGCTGTGTTGACCTGACCTACCAAGTTGCAAAAATCTTATATTCTCCGTTTCCTCTGGAGATAATACTTCATTTTATTTAATCTTTCTTGTTGCTACTTGGATTGGCACAGAGGGGAGGGGAGGATGAGATTACTAATGACATTCAAAGTGGTTTCTATTTTATTAAAGAAATAAGATCATTGGTTATTTAAATGCCTCAGTTGTTATTAGTTATCATGCCATCTATCTTCTGTCAGTTTAAATATATTTTGCAATCTCCCATGCACAGAAAATTATTTACTAAAATCCTCAGCACACTTCATGCAAAAGAGAGCATCAACTGCACATTGATAGCATAATAAAAAGGAACAATAACTGTTCTGGATTGGTTATTGGTTTCACCTAATGAATATTGGAAATGCTCCTGTGCTGGATCAGACCATGGAACCATCTAGACAAGCATTTCTAATGTGGCTACATGGATCCAGGAAATCCACAAGAATGCTACAAAGACTAAGGTTACCACTTTTTTAAAAAAAAAATGCCCCTGACATTGGTGTTCAGAGGTACACTGACTCAGAATCTGAAGGTCCATTTAACTATTGCAGCTGACATCAGAGGCGCAGCTAGCTGCTCTGGCACCTGAAGCAGCGCACATGCTGTGCACCTGGGGGTGGGGCTAGCCACCCGTGGGGGCGGGACAAGCATTCCAGGGGGCTCCGTCCACAGTGAGCATCCCAGGGGGGTGGGGCAGCGATGTCACCTCCCCTCAGGGATGAAACCCAGGGCGGGTCACACCTACCGCACCCCTCTTTCTCCACCAGTGGCTGACAGAACATTCCTCTGTCAGCTTTGCTTCCTGAACAGCAGCCTGAAGGAGGAGGAGGAGTGACTCCACCTGCAGCTGATCAGCCTTCAAGGTCACAGAGCAGAATGCATTGAGGAGAACTAGGTGGTGTTTGCCTTCTTAAGCAGCAGGGGCGCCAACTCACCCTCAGCATTGTGGGTGTCCGCCGCCACAACACAGACATGTGATATGTGCGATGTCGCATCACACACACACACATGCCTGTACATAGTGCATGTGACTTCACAAGCACTACATGCAGGCGTATGTGTGTGTGACGTTTCACGTCTGGGTTGTGGCAGCTGGCGGCAGCCGCTCCTCTTCCTCCTCCTCTCCGCAGCCAACGAGATACCCTTTTCCTCAGGGAGGGGCTTAGACACAGAGGCAGAGAGACTTTGCCTCCATATCTGAGCCCCTACCCCGGAAAAGGGTGCATTGCTGGCTGACTGCAGACGGTGGAGCTGAACTGCTTCTCTCTCGGAGGCAGCACAACTGCTGCCTACTGGCTTTTCTCATTGACTTTGTGGGCCCCACAGTTATTTCCCCAAGCACCCACGGCCCCCTGGAGTTGGTTCCTATGTTAAGCAGAGCTTCCAGCAGCAGTCAGATTCTGGTAACAACGCTTGTAGCTCCTGGCCCTATGTTATGTACTGAGTTGAATAGGATCCAAAATGCAGCAGTCTGATTGGTCCTAGAACAATAGGATCCAGAATGCAGCAGTCTGATTGGTGTGCAGGAGCCACCCAATCCAGCTCCAGGTGAAAGTGAATCCGCAACCTGATTGGCCTACAGGAGTATCCCGGAATTAGCCAATCACGTGGGGCCCATTGTGTAAAGAATGTGTATAAATCAGATGTTCTGGGGAAACTTTCATTCCTCGCTACTATGAGCTGAATAAAGAGCATGAAATCCACACTCGACTCCGAGTATATTTCACCCTACCCTGATGCTTCCTGCTTGTCTTGACCCTTGACCCCATAATCTTCAGATTCCCTGGAACGAAAGACCACACAGATTGCTGTTTACCTAACCCTAGGGCTGGAGCTGACCGGATGCTGACTCTGTCTCCAGGCAAGCACACCTCAGAGACTCTTCTGGTTGGCTGGTCTCCCACTCCACTGAGCTGTGCACATTGTTGCTCAGCAATGAGACTATGACATCATCTGTGAATCAGCTCTTTAGGTCATTTAAGCCTAACAACCACTGCTAGTAGAAACAAATCACATACATTAATTATGTGTGACATGAAGAACTTCCCACAATTTGGGGTGATGTTCCCCCTCCATAGGTGCCTTCTACACCCCACCTCATATAGTTCAGGAGGGTTCCTAACCCTCCAGATTTATTTATTTATTTTGGTGGATACAGGCAGCATCAGGGAGAGGAAAAGAAACTTTTCTTCCATGAACGTTCTGCAGCTAATTTCCTGAAGTTACGTTAACTTATGCAATTCCATGGAAGGAAAGTTCCATATCCCCTCCTCCTCCTCCTTGTTGCTGCCTAAGTGGCTTAAACAATGGATTATTAGACCAATTCACAGGTGAAAGTTTTGTTGGTGGCAAATGGACTTGAAAGCTAAATGAATTTCCAGGTTCACAGTCCATGTACCTCTGAATAGAAGGAAGATGAATAAAAGCAATGCGTGGTGACTATAGCCTTCATAGCATAGCTATGGGCTCCCTAGATAGGCTTATGGTCTGAGATCCCTCAGTAAAGTTGTTCATAATATGCTCTTCAAATTCTCTCTCTCCACCCTACCCCTTTACTCATTGTTAAGTTGCTTTTTTATTTTAGAGTTGATTGACCTTTTTATAGAACACCTTTCTACTTTTTTGTAAATATAAAGTTGTAGCATGGGTAGTGGGTGGTGGTGGTGGTGGAAGGAACATAAACCACCCAGTGGTGGAGAGCAGTAGTGCAGTATTGTTGCAAGACTGCCTAGCCAGAGATACCGTATTTTTCCGTGTATAAGACTAGGTTTTCCTCTGAAAAAATAATATCAAGAATGGGGGGGGGCGTCTTATACATGGATAGACCCCCCTCATTTTCTTAAATCGTATTCCCTAAAAATAGGGGGCGTCTTACGCATGGGGGCATCTTATAGATGGGAAAATACGGCATATTGTGGTGAAGGAGCTAATATGCATGTGGATGGGGTGTAATGTAATTGCAACTGTTCTAACATGTTAAGGGACATATTGGTGGTTTGGCCTCTTGCAGCTCCTTCACAGTTACCCCCAATAAAGTAGGCATATGAGTGTAAGTGGTACTGGGAACAAGGGGGTCCTGCTAAAAGGCTTCCCACACCCACCTGGTTGGCCACTGAGAACAGGATACTGGACCTAGTGGGACTTTGGTCTGATGCAGCAGAGCTCCTATGTTCTTCATAGGAATGTAGATCTGGTCAGAAAAGCAGAACTACTTCCTTCCCTTGTGCAGTTGAAAATGGAGATTTCATTGTTTGAGGTTTGATTTTGTTGTTACAGCACTGAACTATCATATGCTGAATGCTTGCTAAGCTTTGCAGTAGAGACGCTATGTAGTAATTCCTATTGGAAAAAAAATCATAAATAGGTTTGCTTCTTCTTCCTTGCCAAAATCCCTGTTATATTGGCAGTTTCATTCTTGTTGCTTTGACAGTTTTACTGGCTGGAATCACATGGGTGGTTTCTGCCAGCTGAGATCTAGTCTGCTGTTCCTTAGGACTGGAGCTACAGAGACCAGAAGGAACTATGGGATTCTTTTTTCTGCCTCTTGCTGGTTGGAGCACTGCAATGCACTGAAATTTTAAAAAAGTATTTATCAGAGGTGCTGCTTTCACTTGATAGAGCAGTATATTTTGTAACAATTTCATCATGTACCGTGCCAGGAGCAAACAAGAGATTCATTGACTGAGTTTGTGGAGTAACAGCAAAGCCAAAGGGCACAGAGCTTCATTCATTCTTCTAGACCTTGGGATGAAGTGGGAAAGTTTTGAATTCCAGTTTATCTGGTTTTGTCTATGTTGTAGTGGAGGACAACTAATAGCAGTTGTTCTTCTTACCTTCATAAATCAGGTAACAATACTTGGAACTTATTCAGGTGTTCTGAACTTCACATGGTTCATATCTTCTAAAGGTAAAGGGACCTCTGACCATTAGGTCCAGTTGCAAACCACTCTGGGGTTGTAGTGCTCATCTTGCTTTATTGGCCGAGGGAGCCAGCATACAACTTCCGGGTCATGTGGCCAGCATGACTAAACCGCTTCTGGCGAACCAGAGCAGTGCACGGAAACGCCGTTTACCTTCCCGCTGGAGCGGTACCTATTTATCTACTTGCACTTTTATGTGCTTTCGAACTGCTAGGTTGGCAGGAGCAGGGACCAAGCAACGGGAGCCCACCCTGTCACGGGGATTCGAACCGCCGATCTTCTGATCAGCAAGCCCTAGGCTCTGTGGTTTAACCCACAGCACCACCATAATTACAGAGCATAGGTGGTACATCACAGATATGTTTGAATGGTGGCATATGCCATCAACTTTATACAATGACATGCAAAGAAGTGAGTAGAATTCCAACCTTTCCAGTGGCTAGCTGTTCATGTGTCTCTTCAAATTTTTGATTTTACACACATGCACATGAATGTATGTGCCTGGAAGTCTTGTGCAACCTGCTTATTCTAAATATTTGTCTCTGTATTGAGATAGAGTAGGAAGGTGCAAGCGTGATTGTGGTCCTCTGCTTCAGCATCCCTAGGAGAAATGACTGCACTCAGAAGATAAAACGTACTGTAGAAAAACGTTCCAAGAGTGCTCAACCATAACAATGATGAATATGGGATTGGTAGCTTGATATCTATCTACAGCATACCTGTAGCACAGCTATATCAGCAGCATATCGAACAGCTTCCGTGCCATGGTAGCTTAATGTAAATAAAGGTCATGTACCATCTGAAAGTCAAGATAAATTTAGATTACATTTGTAGAATGTAGATTCATATTTCCTCTCCCTCCACTTGGATAAAATAACAATTTAATATAAAAGTGTAAGGCTTCAGAATTTACAAGTCACATTATCACTGAATACTCCATTACCTCACCCTTCAGAATTTTGCATTATAACACTGTATTCAGAGTGCTTTTCTTCTGCTATTTGATCACGGTCAGACATTCTCTGTAGTTAGAACTGTATGAACTATTCATCGTGACTTGTTTAAATGATGAGATGTGCTGTTTTTTAAAAGCAATTTTTAAAGTTGCTTTTGAAAGCATATTTTTTGAATATATTCACTTCCTAAATCAAGCTTGGATTAAAGACCTTTCGAGTGTTCTTTTTGAATATAATAATTTCTGTTGTAGAAAAGAAATTGTAATGTTTGCAATGGGGTACAAATGCTAACTAATCATATGAAGCAAATCATAATAAATCTGCATGTGTAATTTCGCAAACATATTTTAACATTTAACCATATTTTGTCAGTCATTTTTCCCACTTCCAGAATAAGATAATCATCACCTAAATGAAAAATGTATTTATTTAGAGTGCTTATATGCCACTTTATAACCCCCAAAAGCTCAGAGATTGCCAGAATAATAATAAAAAACACCCATTCAGGTTTGGTATCAGGAAGAGATATTTCTTTCTGAAATTTCTGATTATTTATGTTTATTTAAATATTTATAAATCACACTTCGATAGAAAAACAACAACAACAAAAATGATTCTACCGCCCTCACCCCCAGCAATCTTATTGTTGAAGTAGTGTAGAAAAAGGGGTGGTACTTAAGTTATCAAAGGAAACTATTTTGTTTAAGGTATATCTAATTAATTGAAACCTAAGTTCTTGGGTGCCATTGTGAATATGTTCTGCCCTAGTTACTTGGCAACTATTTTATAAAAGACTAGCATTTTCCTGATTTCCCTTTTGCTCCTGTTTCCAGGTCAGGAGATCAAAAGACCATGAGATTAAACAGTATCTTGGCAGGCTTCCAGTGCCTTCCCGGGAACAATTAAATATGCTTAGAGGATTAATCCAGAAAGATCTATGTAGTTTAGGATTGGGGCATCTAAAGATCCCCTTTCCTCTTACGAACATGCCTATTATATCATATTTGCTCAGGATACCATTACTGTTAGGTATAAGGTATGGGAAACAGGGATTTTTTAGTCGGAGTACCCCAGATATGGAATGCTGTCCATAGGGGGTGCTTGACTTTGGGGCAAGGCTTTAAACCAGTTTTTTAACATGGTGTGTTTATTGCAGCCTTTACCTTGGTTGCTGTTGTTTTATTTTATCTTATTTGTTCCATAAACCAACTTGAAATGCTTTGACTTAAAGGCAGCCTTAAAAGTTCTTTGCATAATCTGGCATAGCAGCAACCCACCAACTGGGCCATTTGAGACATGTGCTGACATTGGGATTCAGGAAGATATTATTTCTCACCTAGCAACTGACTACTTTGAAATGTGGGAAGGCTTTCTAAATTTCTAGAGGACAGAGCAGCTGGATGCTTTGAGGGAAGGTATAGAGAGTTAAATGAGGCTGGGGAAGGTTAAGGAGGCCCACAACGCCCATACAAAAGTAAATCAGCAAAAAGCTGCTGCTTTAGAACTAAAGTAAATTAAAATTAATTTCTTCATGAATGTAATTAAATTCATTGTTCATAGTAAGGTACTTGATTATACACCTGGGAAATCTTACCTAAACCGTAATAAAACAAGTCCAGCTTGGGGCACCTGTAAAGAATACAGCTGGGACTCACTAGTAAAGGGAGGGAAAGAAATCTAATAGATAAATAAGGCCTAGTCAAAATATTCAGTTTCTTAAAAGCCCATTTGGAGCCATTCCCTCCTCCACCTTTACCTCACAGGTAAAAGAACATGAGACTTTTGTTTCAGACAGGGAAAGAAAGGAAGATTGTTCCAAAGAACTGGAACAATAATTTTCAACACTTCAAAAGACCTCACTCTTGAAAATAAAAATAAGACTGCAACTCACAAGTTTCACAGCTGAGATGTTCTCACAGAACAATATGTAAAGAGATAAATGTCTGATGTTGTTTGTTCAATCAGCTTGTTTTTAAAGTTTATATTTTACACCATTTTACAGCTCTTCTTCAGATTTAAGCTACAGCCCTTAAACGCTGGGGTGGGAGAATCCCATCAAACTCAGTGGAACTTTTAAAAAAAGAAAAGAAAAAGAAAAAGAAAAGAATGCCATTGATTCATTGCAGGGTTATTTCCCCTTTCCTTTAAGAAACTCAAAACAGTTCTTGCCTTCCTTCTTTTCTTTTTCACACGTTTGTCCTCACAACAGCCCTGTAAGTTAGGATAGGTTGTGAGATATTGACTGGCTGAAGGTCCCCTAATGAGTCTCATAGAAGAATGTGGAATGCTTAAGATTGCTCTGCACAATACTGAGAGTATAAGGACTCAGGAAAACTGCCCAATTGCCTGATCAGGCAGAATGCATCAGTGACATGCCTCTGTTGCTTTTGGTCACAGCTTGCTATGAAGATTCAAAATACCACCCAGATCCTCCTCTTGAAACAATATTTGTTGAATTTGTCACAACCATCCAAGAGTGAATGAGTTTTGTGAAAACTTCTAGCACATAGTCATATGTACAAGGAAAGGAATGTAGGGGTTTAAAACAGGTTTGTCACAACAAGGAAAAACCTACACTGGCCATCCTGGGCACTCAGATTGCAAGTGACTCAATTTCTATTCTGCATTATATTTTCCACATAAAAAAGCACTGAAGAGGTTTGAAAGCAGTAAGTCTCACATGGAAAACACAAGTAGCCTTCTAGCTCTATTACTGATTACTATAGTAACATTTTTGTAACTGTGACATCTGGTGGCTTCTTGTGAGATTGCACCTTTAGGGTTACAGGTTTATTCCCCTTCTTCATAGTATTCTTTACGTGCTTCAAAGGCTGGGTCTGAGTCAAGAATCATGGTAAGGCTCTGAAAAGATCCCCCGGGACTCCATAATCACTTATTGATCATGCATTCAAACAACAGAGCTCTTTAAGATATGGAGAATCACTTTACACATTAAAAAAATATTTGCTACCCCTCTTGAATCTTTTTAAAAAATTCATAGAATTGTAGAGTTGGAAGGGACCCTGGGATCATCTAGTCCAACCCCTTCAATGCAGATCAATCAAACTAACAAATATTTAATGAGAATCTATACTTACACTTGCAAAATTCAGCAGAGTGAAATAGGAATGTGGATTGGAATGAAGAGAGAGAAATTACACGGGGACATGTTATGAAAAGGAGGAAGGCGCACAACCATACAGAAGAGAATAAAGGCTCAAGACAATTCTCAAAGGTAGCTCAATCTCCTCCTAGCAGTCACTGGAGAAACTTAAGCTTGGAGCAGATATTGAATCATGAATGTCCCCTTTTGCTCATGAAACAGCTGGGTGAGTGTATCATCCATCATTCAGGCAGCAGCCTGGCCTCTCTGGTTCTGCTGGAGAGCTGTGGAAGATTCTGCCGGAATTCAGTGCAGCAAAGAAGATCAAAATATTGGAGTGGTGTTGAGAATGAACATGAATTGAGGGGAATGTCCCACTCGGATGTGGCATTCTCAGTCCCCCAGGAAGCTGCCTGGGTGCCTTACTGAATCACACCACTTGCACAGTCCATATAGCTTAGTACTGTCTACACTGACTTGCAGGGGCTCTCTAGATTTTAGAGAGGGTTTTCTTTTAGTCCTACCTGCAGATGCCAGGATCTGAACCTGCGAACTGATCAATGCAAGGCAGATATCTGCCAATGAGCTATGGCCTGTCCTCAAGCCATCAAGTCCCATGGGGACTTGATGATTTATTCATATGACATGTCCTATTTCATAAGAATAGAGTGCTGATCATGATTGCTCTCAAAATAAATTAAAAATTTTGAGTGTCCACCTTGATTGCGTGTTCAGTGTGAGCATTTGAAAATTCCAATTTAGCCCAGGAATTCTAAGAAACCAAAACATCATCATCATCATCATCATCATTATTAAATGGATAGTTTGGGGGCTGTGCACGCAAACATCTATTGGTTGGTTCATTCATTGCATTTATACCCCACATTTCCTCCTAAGAAGTTCAAGGTGGCTTACATCATGGTTCTCCCCCTCCTAATATAATCCCCACAAACAACCCTGTGAGGTAGGTTAGATCGAGAGGCAGTGCTAGATAGACAAATCCTCTGATTTGGCGTAAGGCAGCTTCCATTCTACAGTGCGATCCAATTTAGGAAGCCATACAAAAAAGAGGGGTAGATGCTAGTTGGAATATAGAAGAAGAAGAAGAGTTTGGATTTGATACCCCGCTTTATCACTACCCGAAGGAGTCTCAAAGCAGCTAACATTCTCCTTTCCCTTCCTCCCCCACAACAAACACTCTGTGAGGTGAGTGGGGCTGAGAGACTTCAGAGAAGTGTGACTAGCCCAAGGTCACCCAGCAGCTGCATGTGGAGGAGCGGAGACGCGAACCCAGTTCACCAGATTATGAGACTACCGCTCTTAACCACTACACCACACAGGAGAAGAAGAAAAAAGCAAGCCAACAAATACAAAGCAGTTTGCATTTAGAGAATACAACTCAAACTTGCATCACTTAGCTCAAGGAGAAGTTAGTGATCCTCCTCGCCTAGTCACCACCAAACTAAAAACAAAATTAATTGGAAGGCACTTTGTTGTGATTGACATTGCTATCCTGCATTGCTCTTGGCTCAAATCTCCTTAAATACTCATTACTTGCTGTGTCCCCAAGGACTTTCCTTTTGCAGTAGCCCTCAATTTATATGAGCAGCCATCGTCTGAATATATTGACTTTTTTGCATGGGGGGGGGGGGAGAGAGAGAAAAATAATGAAATGGAAATGGGATGGTGCTTCAACCAAAAATACTTGCTGAGTCTTGTTTGTTGGGTCTAGAGACAACTTTTTACAGCATATTCTATGGTATAGCTGGAAACAACATACCGGCTTGCCCTTAAAGGCAACAGTTACTCTGAGTATTTTACATGCCATGAATGTGGAATACAATTTGCAAATTTGGTCACACCCATACTGTACATTTAAAGAACATTTGTACTCCTTTAACAGGAATTCTGGGAATTGTGGTTTATCCCTCACCAAGCAGAGGTGCCAACTTCTGAGGGAGATGGGTGGGGCAAATGTGCATGTGACATCATATGTGCAATGTCCTGACATCACATCAGGACGTCGGAGGAATCAGGGGGCAGGAGCCAAACATGGTGGCAGCAGCATGGCTTCAATGTCTGATGGCGGCTCCTCCTCCCTTGCTGTCGCCACTGGCTGGGGGCTGCTTCCCACCGCCTTCCCCTCTGCAGCAGGAGGAGCCAGCCACTGAAGCCACACTGCGCTCAACTCCACGCTTGACCATGGTTGTTCTTAACACTGGGGAGCCCTGCCCCCCAATATTAGCCCCCCCCCAAGAGGGTTGGGCCCCTGGAGTTGGCATCCCTGTCACCGAGCAGATTTCCAATGCCCTGTGATGGCCTGGGAGTCAGACTCAGACGCTGAACCTGAGGGATCCCAGCCTGCACAGGATTCACTGCCCTCAGAAACAGCAGAGCCAGGGCTGGGGCCTGGGTCTCAAGGGGACTCACCTGTGCTGGATCCTCAGGTGCAGGCTTCGGCTGAGGGTGATCTGGCTCCTAATGGGATGGAGGACTTACTGCCTACAGGTGCTCCACTCCCCACCCAGTCAGGGGAAGCTGAGGTTGCCTCTGGGTCCGGTAACCCTCCAGCTTCTCCTGAGCTGCAAAGGCTCAGGGCAGAGAGGCGAAGGGAACTAAGTTCTCGCAGAAGGAGTGCTCGCCTCCAAGCCAGGAGAGGCGAGTCACCTGGGGATCGTAGCCGCCCTTCGCCTCGGGACAGATAAAGCCGGCCAGTCCCAGTCCCAAGTCGCAGGAGCAACATCATTGCTGGAGAGTTCTGCTTGCTCCCTGCCCGGTCGTTCTGCCTGAACTCTTGACCTGCCTTGGTTACCTGTTTATCCTTCTGTCCCTGACCTCGCCGGACTCCTTGCCCTGACCCTGCTCCTGTTTATTTGGACTGCCTTCACGGACCTCTGACCTCGGACCGGACTTCGACCTCGCTTCCTGGATACCCCACGGGACCAGCACATGCCCTTAACACACAACAATTCTCAGAATTCTTTGGGAGAAGCCATGAGTGGTATGAATGTGATCTGTGCTGCAAAGTGTGAACCTGTAGACTGGTAAATTTCCTTCGGTTCTTATTTAGCATGCAAAATTAATTTCACAGAAATCCTGCTTTTTGGACCTCCCTAAGATTTGTAGCATGTTCAGGTAAAGAGTATTGTGAATTTCTGGAAAACGTGAGGAAGTGATGGACTGACATGAAAGGCAGCCATTCATTGGAGTGGCTTTCAATAGAACCCATGGCGTATCTGGGTATTGTGAAGACTGGCTCCAGAAATCAATATTCTCCTATTTGCATGTGGATGACTAAATTTAGCATATTTCCTGCCCGCTATTCTCCGAAACACAAGTCAAAAATGAGTTATAAAACCCATAAAAAATAATTATTAGTAACACCATTTAAAAAACCACAATCCTAATAAATAAATACTGAAAGCATTTCTTTTTTATATATAAAAATTACCATTTCAATTGCCTTTTGAAAAAGAAAGGTCTTCACTGCTGTTTGGAAGGCAACTAAGGAACTGTGAAAGGTGAGAGATGGGACCATGCTTAGGTTGGGATGAAACCGACCTTTGCAACCCTGCTAGGATATTGTTTAGAGCTGACAGGCTGTTCCCTGGAGTCCAATTAGTGCAGGTCTGCCTCTCTTCCCACAAGGTTTAGGGAGAGTAGGAGGCTGTCATGAAATCCACTTCTCAGAATGGTTTTGTGAAGAGGCTTTCTGAAGAGTCGCTGTCAAATTTACCAGTCAGTGGCTAATGGTCAACTGTGCTGATATTGAAGTCAATCCAGGCTGGGGGACGGACGGTGGGACTGGATGCTCTTTTTTATTTTTGTTAGATGTGGCTGTTGTGTGCTAAAAGTAGGGTCAGTCTTGTTTCTGGTCTATGACAATTTCCCTTGTGTTGATTCTTGACCTGTTCCATCCTGTTTCTGCATTCATCTTCCATTTAAAAACAGAACAGCATTATATTGAAATGTGCAATTATTTAAATATATGTTTTCTCTCAGGGTATGCATTATCAACAGAGATGGGGGAGAACTCTGGTTCAGCTTGCATTTACCTAATTCTCACTTTCTGATACTGTATGCGAATCAAAACATCCTCCTTTGAAATCCATGCTTCTCCAAATTTTTGCGGTGCGGTTTTCCAACTGTGTAATGTGCACAAGAATGTTTATTCTAGGCCAAAGCATGTATATGAATATATATATTTGTAAAAAACAATATGCAAAAATGCATCATATTAAAGGGGAACTGATTTGCAAAAAAATGCATATATTCATTGAGAGGCATTACAGACATTAAAATCTGAATGTTTGTGAAATCTGTATGTCGACTGAACCAGCTCATCAGAGGCAGTACATACATAATGGACTTTCATATGGCATACTGTCAGAGGGTGGATCAGTTGAACAGTCTTGGATGAAAAGAGACCAGTGACACACTCTGTTTCTGTATGTGAAGCAGCAACTCGGGTGAAATAGTTAAAGCTCTTGGGAATATCAACAGGCTAGCCTATAGCTAGTTAATTATAGATGGTTGACATTTAATATGCGTTCCAGTGTATATCTACTTATCACAGTAATTTGTTATGTGGCAATTAAGTGCCTAGACATTCCCTTACTGTTCTAATGGCCAAATTAAAACTCACTTACGTATTTATTCTGCATGTGGTCTTTATTTAAAGTCAGTAGATGGAGCCCTTGGCGGCAAGTGGTAACGGATGTGTACAGCTAAGGGGAAGGGCTATAAAGGGGCATGAATTGGAAGGAGAGGATCACTGCCACAGAGGAAAGGCCTTTTTTGTCATTCTGACTGTTAATGATTATTATGATTTGCAATGGCATTTATTGGTTGCTCTTTCACAAGAAGTGACCCAAAGTGCTACAAATATGAAAACAGAATTAAATGAATAAAAACCAGAGTGAAATGAACGAACACACACAAACATATATGAATGAGAAAAGGAAATTCTAACTCAACCTACCCCACTTGAAGAAAAATAAGAAAGAGGCCACAAATATACCTAATATTTGTACACTTGTGTTCAGTTTTGTAGACAGGTTTTATTAGAAAGTGTGCAAATGATCTCTTATTGCAAACGATCTCTATCAGGTGGTATGAAGGTGCAACAGTGAACGAAAAAGGCCTGTATTATTACTTGTATTGGCTTGGTGGAATATTACTTTTCCTCATCAAATATGGATATATGTTGCGAGCGTTTAGTAAATGCTGTCCACTTTTAGCCTCCAAAAGAATATTTTATTGACCCTTTTAAGATCAGGAGGCATCAAATAACTCCTTTCTATGTTCAAAAAGCGTAAAGCTGAACCTGCTTGCATATCTGATCTGCATTTATTTATTTTAAAAAATGTTAATCGGGAGTTTAGCAGGCAGGTCTTCAAAAAGCAGTCTCTCTATAAGCATGAAATAATTTCTGTAAATTGCTAATGCTTCAGTGCACATGACAATGGTAATATGTTGTCCATGAGGGGGAAAGGACACCAGGGATTCTTCTAGTTATCTATTTTGGTCACAACCTTTTTGGTACTAATGCTGCTACTTTAGCTTTTCACCATGAATGCTCAATGTATCAGGCAATAATAAAATCTATTTAAATTGTTCCTTGTGATACCGGCTTGCCCTTTAAAAGACCTACATTACTAACTCGCCATGTCGCTGATGCCAGGAATGTTAAATTAACTGATATTGTGTTTACTTCTTTATTTAGGGCTGCACCAATTGTTCACCCATGAACATTTCGGGCATGAAATTAAAGCCTTTTGAGGGGGAGGGGGAAGTGCTCCCTGAAACTTGTTATTGCTCATGCTCTGTGTTCGCTGTTCAAGGACTCTCACTGCCTGAATATATTGCTATGCACCACCCAAGTCTTGAAAGGGTTAGAGAATCCAGGGATTCTAGGTGCTTACGGTACTCAGGTTCAGTTTCCTTGTAATGAATTTGGTGTCTTTAGGATATTTACACATATAGCATTAGTTGGAGGGACATAACATTCACAATACAAAAGATCTTGCTTCTCTGTTAGTCACAGCTTGGGATCCAGAATGGAGCAAGCATGTCTCTGTGCTTCTAGCTTCCACTCTGCTTCCAGTTCAGCTCTCACACACTACATAGTAGCTAGGTGAGGGTGGAGAAAGGCCCACCCATTTGTTCTGTGGCACAGAGCTACTTCTTTGGTTATACTAATCATGGTGCTTAACTAGTCAGCCAAAACCATTACCTAGGCAGAGGGACTGGTTTGGCAGGTGTGCTCTCTTACATTCTACCCCCACAGGTACATGATCCCAAGAATTGGAAGGGACTCAGGGCATCATCCAGACCAACACCCCCCCAAACAACAACAACAACAACACACACACACACACACAGTGCTATCTTCTTTCAGTTATGGAATCACACAGTGAACATGTTGGCATCATGACACAATGTAGCCAGATTTGACATTGAGATGGTATCATAAAGTCAATTCAAAGTGAGGGTAATTGCTTAACCTTTGTTATAAAAAAAATGGAAAAGTTTTCCCCATCCCAGTCATCTCCATTACCTAGAAGTTCTGAAGAAAATGGGGGGGGGGGAGAGAGAGAGAGAGAGAGAGAGAGAGAGAGAGAGAGAGAGATTTTATTTGTTTGTATGGAAAAATGATTGGGAAAGAAGCAGGCTACCCCAGTTGTCTTACATTGCCACTTGTGCCCTTCTCTCATAGCCAGAATGGAGATGACCCACATGAAGAACAATTCTATTTATGGCTGTACTGGGAAAATAATGCACTGCAATTAAAAGCTAGAGCTGTCCATTGAAGCAAAATATCTCCCCCACTTCTTGCCTCTCAAGCTCTTGCTGATTCCCCGGTCAGCTTAGTTTCATTTCTCAGAAACAGAGAAGGTAGGGTGTGCATTTAACATTATTGAAAAACTGTCACGAAAGGGCTTCTCATGTGGTTGGGTACTTCCTGATCCACCTCAACAGTGTGTTTCGACTTCGGTATATGAGTCTGCCCTGAATTACCCCTAATTCATCTTGTTATTTGGGGTATACACAGATCCAGTACACAATCTTAGTGCCTAAATTAGTTGGTTTTTTCACCCCACAACTGCATGGTTCCCAACAATATTTTTGCATTCATAATGATGAACCCACTGAAAGTGGCTATACCACCCAGAGAAAATGCAATGTGATGGCCCACCAGATCATTTCAATTAAATATGCACATTGAATGCAATATCCACCCTTAAACCCCTTAGTTCTACAGAAGATCATCCCAGGGAGAAAGAGAGGGACAGGGAGGGAGAAGTTGTCTAGACAGTTCCTTAAAATGTGGTAGTTTCTTTGGAACTGTATTGGGGGCTCCGTTTTTCATGTTACTTGAAATAGCAGCCTTACAACAACGGTTGAAGTGTATTAGGAACAGCAGAAACAGCCGAGAATTCTACTCTTTGTCGGAAAACTGTCCTTTCTCCTCTTGACATCATGACATCATTTAAAATATGGCTTCCTTTAATCGATTCTGGAAACTGGCAAAAAGCCTGCAGTGTGGAAAAAGATACCCCTATAGAATGGGAAGAAAGCCAGACTCAGGGAGGTGAACCAGAGAGAAGGCTGCTCTTTATCTGACTGGAGCTTCGTGCAAAGATTCCCACCCCCTATCTTTTGCTTTGATATGTGGTTTTATGTTTGTTTTTGTTTTAAGGTAAGGATTTCCCCAAAGCAAGCCATTTGAATGTGTCAGTTCTGCGCTTAATTTAAGTGAGTGGATCCGATGCTCATTTAATGTGTGGCATTAAGGACAGGCTTCCAGAAAGCTCTGCCAAATCATTTCAGTCCTGCCCTGAGATGCCCCTGCTATTCCAATCCTGGCCCTTGGGTGAGTAGCATCTGCCAATCATGGTGAATGGTGCCAAATTGTATGGTGGCTGAATTATATACACAATCTGTGGAAAAGAACTGCCATCCAAAACAAGATGTTGCATTTCCTGCCTCAGGTTCCAAATACCTGCATGTTGCCTGCATGTTTTTTTGGGGTGTGACGTGTCTTACCTTGCCCCTGCTGCTACCTGAATTAATTACTGTTCTTGTGGCTCCTCATTCACTTTATGGTTATTCCTCATATGTCTAGTGTCTCATTTAGCTTTTGACATAATTATGATGGCAGAGGGCCAATCTTCAATTAAGACACATCTCCTGTTAACTAATGGTTTAATTCTGCATCTTGTATCTAGGCTTTAACAGCATTGAGATTGTGTGTCAGCTTGGCTTAGCTCCAGTTACTACAGCTGCTCCTACTGAGTCCCCTCTGTCTTGAAAATATATTTTAGTTGTTGTCACTTTCCTTAATTTCCAATGCATCTCGTTTCTGCTGAGTGGAAGGAAAGCAACACACCCACCCCACTCCACACTACACTGCAGTCATCAAAGGTGTCCTAGAGCAGGCTGGAATCAGAAGTCTAAGCATTCAGCATTACTTGTCTGTAATATCATCAGCACTTGAATCATAAGGCTATATGAGGCTCCTGAAGTCACACAGAGGCTTAGCAATTGGGGAAAAAGCAACCAATTAAAGGGTGACTAATGAGTAAGGGCATCTCTCTCTCTCTCTCTCTCTCTCTCTCTCTCTCTCTCTCTCTCTGTGTGTGTGTGTGTGTGTGTGTGTGTGTGTGTGTGTTGAGTTTATTTCACCTCTCCGATCTACATCAAGTATGAATTGAACTTGCTTGAAGTTAACAAGCTGTTAAAAATCAAGTTCTTTAATTCCCATGCAACAACATTTTGGTGAAATCATTAGGAATTAAATTCTTAGTGTTATCAGGTTTGAAATGGCTAGTGTCTTCCAATATCTATGAACATACCAATACCATCAATTCAGTGGCAGACCTTGGGGTCTCAAATTCCAGCAGTTCCCTGTGCAACCCTAAAATTTGGTGCCCCTGTCTCTCACCTTCCATTCTACCTCATTGTTGTGGTGCCCCCAAGGATCTGTGCCCAGTGTGACCAAACTGTTTGTGCCCCACCTAAATCCTTCTCTGAACAATTCAGGACAAAGCTATATAAGTTTGTGATGTGACTGTATCTTTTGGATTAATAGATGTGCTCTATTGGTCTGCTTTTGCCTGTCCTTATCTTGGAGACTCTAAAGGTACATTTCTGAATTGTGATACATTCACTTTGCCACAATTTTCCATTCACATATCAACATGTGTTAGAGTTCAGCCGTTTCCAGATCTTCAATCTGAAGACAGGACACTGCAGAAGATCTCCATACCTGCCAATCAATATCCTTGAATACCTGTTGGACCTAGTTAGTCCTATCCTATGACTGGAGGCACCAACATTACCTGCCTGGGTCTCTGGTCCATTCTCAGACCCCACCCCCCACAGGAGCAGAGGAGATGAGAAAGCCAGGCAGGAACTCCAGAGAGGCTGCTGAAGACCCCAGCTTCACAAGTGGCTACTCCAGAAGTGCATTGAAGCATCTGCTTCACTTCCTATATAAGTTTCCAGTCTTAGTTGCTTCCTTGCAGAAACACCAGCTCACTTCCAAGCATCAAGGTCCAGCCTTCCAGGCCTGGGGGAACAGACAATACAACTGCATCAACCACACTAGGGTTCCTTTTTGTGTTGTGAGTGATCAGTGCACACATGCTTTTAATATTGCTAGCATGCAGTGATAACCAGTAAAAATAAACTGCTGAAAACTATCAAACTGTACATGTGCAGTGGTCAGAAAAAAGTCCAGAAATCTAATCTAATCTAAAATGGAAGAATAACAGATCACCAATAGGATCTTTGATTATTTCTGTACATGTATCAACCAATACATAAAATTGTTCTAAAAAATAAAGGATTAGTTCTGTTGATATGTTTCTTGAACAGTCCATATTATGTTATTGAAAGGAATAGTATTATTTAGAAAGATCATGGTAGCCAATTGCAGTAGTGAATATGGATGCACTTCTTGCAAGATTTTCCTTTACACAGATATGAATATGCATATGGTCCAGGCTAGTTGGAAACTCATCCAAGTAATAAACTTTGTGTTGCAGATGCCAGTCATTTTAGCACTGGTGCGATATTTTTGCAGCTTGCAGGAACATAAATGTCCTGTGACTCTGGGCCATGAATGAACTAATTTATCCATGCAGTGACCAGAGAGGCTATTGTGCCAGCCGGAGAATGGAAGAAAGATGTTGCTCTGATTTTATTCGGTAGCATAGGTGCCTGCATTTGTGAAGTGTGATGGTTTGATGAATTTCTTTTTCTGTGGCACTCTGCAATCTAAGGACCACCTCTGAAGGCCTGGCTTTCAGCTGGCCCTAGATTCCCTCTCAAAAACGAGGAATTAATAATGGAGGAAGCCAGAGGTTTTTTAGTGATATGCTGTTGATCTGAGGGGGTAGATCAAAAACATTAGCCAATGACTCTTCATTGTCATGGATGGGGAAACATTTTCAGCCTGAGGACCACATTCCCTTGTAGGCAACTTTCTCTGGGGAGCACATTCCAGTCGGGGGCAAATGAAAGAGTGGGCATAGAAATGCATAAGATGCACAAACCTTTCTACAGTAGTTGATGTTGCAGCTATGCTAAAACCAGAGGATTCCATACACATCTTCCATCCAGGCATGCAAGATGCATTATCACAGCGAGGCAAAAGCACTCAAGGAGAGAGCAGCCTGTAGGACTCAGGAGGAGAATAGCTTGGGGAGAGTCCTGAGGACCTCATAGAGAAGACTGGAAAGCTATATTTGAGATTTCCCAAGACTGCCTTATGTGGGTGCAATGTGCAAAAAATAAAATAAAATATCACACTTGCTTTTCATGTATTTTGTATCCCTGGTTTTTAAAATATATAGCTAAGATATACCACAGACTGGGAAAGAAAAAGTATATACTGGACTCTGTAGCAGCTTGCCTCATTTGTTTGCCTTAAATAAGATTATAACGTTATTCAACAGTCATTTCCTGAGAAACAAAGCTATGATAAACCATATTTGTATGAAGAAGGTGAGTCAGCACTAGATTGAGTACAGGTGTCCACTTAATTCTGTTGCCTGCAGTCATACCTGGTTTTGGATTGGAGATAAATTGAGTTTTTTTGGGAAAATGCTTTAATACTGGGCCTCCTAGTACCATTGTTAAAGGTAAATGATCACTTTCAATATTATGGCCCACCTCAAACTCCATAACAAACTTACATGCAAATTGCGAGAAAAATAAGAATAGCTTGGTACAGCTCTGCTGGAATGACGAGAACGATGTCTGATCATCAGATACGATGCTGTTGGAATCAAAGGAAGGTTGTTGTGACTGGGAGGCTGGGGAAGTAGAGCCAAGCATTGCACATTTAATGGGATGGCTTTTCCTTCCTATAAAATCATTAAACCAATAAGTCAGGTTACATTTCCATCTAGCTGACTGGATGTGGTAGAGCAGGGGTCAGCAAATATTTTCAGCAGGGGGCCGGTCCACTGTCCCTCAGACCTTGTGGGGGCCAGACTATATTATTTTCGGGGGGGGGGGGAATGAATGAATTCCTATGCCCCACAAATAACCCAGAGATGCATTTTAAATAAAAGGACACATTCTACTCATGTAAAAACATGCTGATTCCCGGACCGTCCGTGGGTCAGATTGAGAAGGCGATTGGGCCACATCCGACCCACGGGCCTTAGTTTGCCTACCCATGTGGTAGAGTACCATTGTCTCTACCTGCCGAATCTGTCCTCTGAATTGAGCTTGCCAACTGACAGTTCACGCTGGTCAGAGGGAAGAGGCACAAAACAGATGTTTTCCAAGCCATGCCCACCAACCTCTGCTGGACGATGTTTGTATACATGCCATGCCAATGAAAATCTATTTTGGTTTTTTCAGAATGCCTGGTGTGTGTGTGTGTGTGTGTGTGTGTTAGATGAAAAAATGTTGTATTGAGTACATTATTCTTGTTTGCTAATGGAATAATGACAGTATGTAAAAAAAAAAAAACGGGGTGGGGGGACACCCAGCAGCAATAGCACTATAAATTGTAAATGTGGAAAGGCCCCTTATGGGACTAAAGTAATTCTGAAATGCATTTTTCCCACCCAGTGAAATTTCTACAAGATTAATATGCATGAAATGGGTGGATTTGTGATTCTTAATGCCCTGATATTCACCTTTCTTGAAAGCAGAATACATTAAAGTCCAGTGGTTGTTTTCTAGGCATAACAGAATATGATGATTGGGAGGGGAAATCTTGCATAATTTTCCTGTCGCAATTTTTAGTTTGTCCTGAGGGGACATTAGCACCTAAAGTAATGCTTTTATTTTTAAAAAGCACAAGTCAGAATACTGTATGTATGAATTGTGAGCACAACTGACTTGTAAATGCATGTAAATGAAGCAATAAGTTATGCTCACAAAATGCTTTCATTCTAACAGTTTCCCTTTTCATTAGGACTTAATTTTGCTGGGTTTTTGTTTTTTTTGCTCTGAAGTAGTTGTCAGCTATGCTCTCTCTCTCTCTCTCTCTCTCTCTCTCTCTCTCTCTGTATATATTTGCTTGAATATTTTGTTCAGCTTCCATTTTTAAGTGATCTCTCCTTTTTTGCATTTATCAAATTAATACACAGATTAAAATTCTGCTATTTTTTGGCTTTTGCGTTTCGCCAAAACCCATGATATGGCTATTGACTGAAAAAAAGTACAAAAACTGCATATATATATAAAAAGTATTGTTTAGGTCAAAATGGATACTTCATATCACTAGGTGTCAGCCTAAGGTCCATGATTTATCATAATAGCATTAAGAATCCTGTTAAGAATTCAGGCAATTGGGTTTTCCCCTCAAAAACACTTCAACTTACTGAATTCGGATCTTCATCACATTGCTTTGGGATGTTATGTTCATTTGTTTTTTGTTTTTTTTGGTGGAATTGCTGTTTAAATGAGCTTGAATTAGAGAGCCAAACATATTTATTCCAAAATTCCCCCGCCCCAATCTGCAAAACAAAGCAGGAGCGGCAAGAATGAGCATCATTATATGGAGAAGAAAGCCCTATAATTACAACATGACTAAACAAAAGTTCAGTGAATAGGAGTTATATGAAGATCAGTCTTAATTAGAGCATTTTGAGATCAGTTGAAGTGTTACTTTAACACACACATAAGCATATACACATGAGCAGCAGAGGGTTATAATTAAACTCCCGAATCTCACCCTTTACAACAATGATTGGCAGAAGCTTTAAGTATACCATGGGTCAGTCCGCTCTATTGCTTTTCATATATTTGTAAACTGTATTCTACTTTCCTTACAGAAATCTTAATACTATTTAAAAAAGAAAAGAAAAAAAAGACAAAAACCAGTAACAAAATCAAATTGAATGAAGGCTGGCCAATGTCTGCCAGGAGTTGGATCCATTAAGTAGTGGCACAAATCCTATTGATCTCCTAGCAATATCTAGCAGACCAAGACCCTGTAGATTTTTAAGTGTCTGGTTAAGGCCTAGGGTTTTGTTTGGTTTGGTTGTTTGGGGGGGGAGCACTTTTTTCTGTCCAAACTCCCTAGCCCAGAGGGCTAGTTGCAAAAATAAAATAAAATAAAATAAAATAAAAATAGCTATAAGCACTCCTTCATGCAGCTAGCAGTTTGGTGAATTAACATGCCAAGATTGTCTTAATTATCAGAACAATTAGCATTCAGTGTAGACTGAAATGAAAAACAATCATAATTACAAATGTCATTATGTGGTGATTTCTTCTTTCTGTGCTGGTTTTAGAATGCAGGGCTGTATTTCATCTTATTGGATTTTTGTGTGTTTTAATCTATTATTATTGCTGCATGCAATATTGTATTTTGAACACATTCCCTGCTGTGGAATTAGATGTGCAGCCATTGTAGCATAATGAATATGCTGCCTAACAATGGGAATCCTTTAGAAACACAATAACATTTTGAATTTCATCATTATGAAAGATTAGGAATGTACATTTTAATTCCCCGAAGTTGGCATGAGGGTGTTGTGAGCTGAAATATTTAAGTTTTTGGTGCCGGTTTAATTAAACATATTCATTGTCTTGAATCAAAAAAAATATGATTTGCACAGAGTTCACATATTTCAGAATTAGATTTGCAGTGAATCACACTGGAGAATATCACTAAAGATGCTTGGCAATGATGTCAAGCTCTTAACTCCTAAAACCTCTGGGATCAAAACAGAAATTCTGACTGTGTTGGTGTTGAACTCTTGTAGCCACTAAATCCCAATGAGGTACACCTCTTCAGATTCCTCATTCTATATCAATATACACTTTCAGACTATATTTTTTTAAAAAATGAGTAACTTTTTACAAAGATGGTGTTGCAGATTACCATGTTGCCTGTTGAGATTAATGCCTCTGATTCGTACAAAAAAAACTTTGCCAGCATGTGTGCCTGCAATACTAGAGTAATGTTCCTGCCGCACCATGTTTTGCCTGCTGTTTTACACAGCATGCTGAGCACGTGTTTGCTAGCATAGACATTATTTGAATTTGGCTCATCCGCATGGAGGCTTTGAAAAGTATCAGAATGTAAGACATCAAGGCTGAGGTGAGGGTAGATGGAACTCTTCCTAGGCTGTAAAATGAAAGACCTGCTAATTCTAAAGTATAGGCAAGCCAAAGAAAGAAAGAAAGATAGGAAAACCTATTTGGAAATTCATGCCTTGTATGGAGTTCAGGTTAGTGGGTATGTTTCTTTTTCTTTCTCTTCTGTTCTGTTGCTTCACTTTCATCGCAGTTGGAAGCAAATAAAATATGGACCATCTATGTTTGAGTGCAGTGGTGGCAATCATCCTGGAGGCATTAGGTGCCTGGAGTAGGTGCTGAACAGATGCTGTGTTGTACAGCATTCACCAGAAACAGAGGCAGGCTGGTGGTGGTCCATAAACACATTTCTTTTGTGACTATAAAAAGTAGTGGACATCCCCAACCACACAATGTCTACAATAGTGTCTCACACTAAATGTAAACAAACTGTGAAAAAGACTCTATGAATTGAAAGTGGAGGTGCTATCTGTACTGTTTCTTATTCGTTTGTTTGTTTTCTAACACAGGATTTTTTTAAAAAATAAAAGCTAATAATAAAAAGTAGTGGATATACAATTAGTATTTAAGATAATGGATGCCCCCAAAGCAGTGGTTTTCAAATTATTTTTTTATGGGCCACGCTTTCAGAATAAAAAATTGCTTGCACCACGGCATTTTTTAAATTGATACATTGGAAATCAAAAAGAAACAACTCCTAGCAGTGCTTGAATTATAACACAGAACACAACAACTTTATGTTATGATCATGGGACACCCAGAAAGTATAAAACAATGCAGCTACATGAGAACATTAATCATTCCCAAAATATAATTATAAATGAGCCTCTTGTATACATACCTTTAGTACAGTGGACGCTCGGGTTGCGAACGTGATCCGTGTGGGAGGCACGTTCGCAACCTGCAGCGTTCGCAACCCGCAGTGCCGCTTCTGCGCATGCGCGGGTTGTGATTTAGCACTTCTGTGCATGCACGAGCGATGAAACCCAGAAGTAACCCTTTCCGGTACTTCCAGGTTCGGCACAAGCGCAACCCAAAAAAACGTAACCCGCAGCGTTCGCAACCTGAGGTATGACTGTATATATACAAACTCAATGAGAGGTGTGAGCTTGCCTTTGCCAGCTAATCTCATTTATATTAGGTCTAATTTGAGACAAACATATTTCTATCTCCTAATCAACAGAAACAAGCCTTTCTCTTTTCTGAGCTTTGATATTTTTCAGAGTTGAAAAGTCCTGTTCACAACAGCATGTCATGGAGAACTGTAGAAGAGTAGCCAATGCTCGTGAAGAGAGGTGTGGATACTGTTTCTGGTTGTATATCCAAAAAGTGTCCAGTTTCATTTTCAAGTTGCACACCATTTCCTCCTCTTCATTCAATGTCAGCCCTGAACAGATGCAATTCACAAAGGGTTCTCTCACCCAGTCAAAATTTTCTGTAGACAATGATTGGAAGTAATGATCATTCTTTTCTACCAGTGTTGCAAGATGTTCCAGTATGAAGCCATACAATTCATTGCTCGTCTTAAAACTTCGTACCAGTGGGAACATTTTGAGGCTATGTTGCACCTCTCTTCTGCACCAGAGCTGAAGCTCTTTTTAAAAAATGCAGTTAGTTTGTCTGTAGCTATGAGGATATTGCCATTGTGGCCTTGTATACTGGTACTGAGCTCATTCAACCAGGTAAAGAGATTGGCCAAATATGCCAACTTTGCACACTATTCATAGTCACCCAGCTGGTGATACAACAGGTTCCCCTCTTGTTCCAAAAATTCACTTAATTCCTTCTTCAGTTCCAACACCAAATTTAACATTTTCCCATGGAACAGCCAGAGTACCTCTGAGTGCAGGATTAGGCATTGATGTTTTGATTTGATGTCTTTGCAGAGTTGAGCAAATAACCGTGTCTTCAGTGGTTTTGCTTTTATGAAATTCACAATGTACAAAGTCTGATCTAAGAACAACTTCAAATAAGCTACAAGGGTCTTAGTGATTAATGCCTCTCTGTATAAAAAACAGCGAGTTGATATTACATCTGGATTTTTCTGTTTGATGAGTGCCACCAAGTCTCTCACATGCCCTATCATACATTGTGCTCCATCTGTACAAATTCCAATACAAGAATCCCATGAAATCTCATCCCCCCCCCCCTTCAAATACTCAGACAAGGTATGGAACATGTCTGGTATGTTTTAATGGTTCATTGTAAAGTGAGAATTTCATCATTGTGAATGAATCTGCTATAAGCAAGCAGCAGTGCTTTTCTACTAATGTTGGTAGATTAACGTCAACTTCAATGGCAAAATTAGAATTCTTCATACTTTTGGAAACGCGCTTCTCAATATTAGCTGACATACAAATATTATTCTGAGAATTGTATCATCAGAGAAAGGAATTTCCATAGCTTGTCGCTCAGTATCATCACCAAACAAATTTTCCACATTCAAGCCTCAGGCATGCTTAATCAATTTTTCAGCTATTGCATATGGTTTTGTCTTTTGAGCAATCAATTCAGCTACTTGGTAAGATATAATTTGCATCTTATCTGAGACTTTTACTCCTTTTTTGAAATATGATTTTTGGCATTTCTGTTAATCCAAAAGCCTTTCAAAATATTGAGACCCCTGGCTATAGGGCGGTATATTAATAATAATAATAATAATAATAATAATAATAATAGAATATTCTTTTCCCCCAGATTTTCATGAATTGGCAACAGATGTCTTTTCACCTTCTTTGGTCCATATTAGAATTGGAACACTTCTCCCCACAGATCAAACACATAGGCTGAGGGATGTTTTCATCTCCAGTCCATGTGAAACTGAAGCTCAGGTATCTATCCACATATTGTTGCAACACTTTTTGGGTGGTTTGCTTGGGCCTGCTGCCAGTGTTGAATTAAACGAGTCTTCTCTAGCTCTCTGTTCAAATGGTGATTCTGGATTGCAACTAGGATTGTCCTCAGTATCACTTGATGTTCTTGCTCTCATTCTGAAAAAAATAATCTATCCATATTCTGCAAAAAAAAATTAAAAATTAAAATATATTATACTACACTACACTGAAATTTTTAAATGTTTCTTTGATTGTCCTTGAATCTTCCCACCACATTTGCCATTGTCTCCTGCCACAAGAGTATGGTGCATCGTACCCTTTGAGAACCACAGCCCTATAGGAACATATCTGCATCTTTCTAAATCCATCATTTGCATCTCAAACAGTTTGGTGTAGCACCATTATAGACACCACTGGATTTTGTTAATAAATGCATCTAGCTACTGCTTCATGCTAGTGACCTGATGCAAGCAAAGGGGTGATGGCATGGTGGGAACTGACAATTTGTAACATATCCACCACTGTCTTTTACAGAACTACGGTACTGGCGAATCATTTCTTTTTTTCCTGCTCTGACACTCCCTCTGCATCTTCCAAGTGCTGTCTGTCAGAGCTGCTGTGTCCATCAATACTTCTTAAGTTACCATTTTTTAAAACCAAGTCTCTAGAGGTGGAGACTTAATGCATTCACCCACTGTGCCATCGAGTGACTCAGTCGCTGGCAAGTAGCTATATTCATCTCTCAACAAAAAATTCCAGGAATTCAAGATAAATTGTTATTGAAAAACAGCTATACCATGAATTATACACACCGCCCCAGATCCTTCTGATAGAGATACTGTGTCTGCAATCCACTGACATCATGGTCTTGTGAGACAAGTAAGAGAAGGCAAAATCACAACATATTTACAACCCGTTTGGCCTTTTTTAAAAAACAAAACAGCTAATCAATTTTTGAGTAGCCATAAAATGATTCTACAATTTCCTTCAATAGATCATGTTGTACCTGATCTTATCATCCCAACATTGAAAAACACACTAATTATGGGGTCCCGTGGGTCAGGTTTAGCTAGTATAAATTGGCTATTTTCCAGATCAGGTAGTATCCATTTCTCAGTTAGTGGGACAAGGCATCCTATTATATTTCCAGCTGACATAAATTCTCAAATCTGGGAACAACCTGAGTAGTTGGGACTAGTGCTTAGATCAGTGATGGCTAACATTGACACTCCAGATGTTTTGGGACTACAACTCCCATCATCCCTGACCACTGATCATGTTAGCTAGGGATGATGGGAGTTGTAGTTCCAAAACATCTGGGGTATCAAGGTTAGCCATCACTGGCTTAGATGCAGCTGACTATAATTCCAATCAGCTCCATTCAAACATAGTCAGTAGTCGGGAATGATGAGGACAGTAGTTGAGAAACATGTGTATGGCACCATGTTGGCTACCCCCGATCCATAGGATGCCAAGCAATATAGGGGGGTTGACCTTGTGTCTCAGGATCTGTGCAGTGGCTCATAGTGCAGAGGACCTTTTCAGTTACGTTTCCCCATCTATGGAATGCTTTCCCTAGCGAAGTCAGCTTGGCACCTTCATTGACATGTCTTCAGTGCCAGGTAAAGACTTATATTTTCTCAGGCATTTGATAGATTGATATGGTGTTGTTTGTTATTAGTGTGCTGCCATGCTTCCTGTGGCTGTTATGGGGCTTGTTCTGCTTTTAAGGTATAATGTATTTATATTTTTAATGTGTTGTAGGTTGCTTGGTAATATTTGGGTAACAAGTGACTAACAAGTCTAATAAAGAACAGTAAGAATAAGAAAAGGGGACACAGGTGGTGCTGTGGGTTAAACCACAGAGCCTAGGACTTGCCGATCAGAAGGTTGGCGGTTCGAATCCCCGCGACGGGGTCAGCTCCCGTTGCTTGGTCCCTGCTCCTGCCAACCTAGCAGTTCAAAAGCACATCAAAGTGCAAGTAGATAAATAGGTACCACTCCGGCAGAAAGGTAAAGGGCATTTCTGTGTGCTGCTCTGGTTCGCCAGAAGCGGCTTAGTCATGCTGGCCACATGACCCGGAAGCTGTATGCTGACTCCCTGTGCCAATAAAGCGAGATGAGCACCGCAACCCCAGAGTTGTCCGCGACTGGACCTAACGGTCAGGGGTCCCTTTACATTTACTTTAAGAATAAGAAAAAGGTCAGGCTCTTTGCCTTCTGAGCTACATTGACATGCCTTTTAGATTAAGCCTGGATGCTTCCACAGCTCTGGTTTTAGCAATAAAAAAGGAGGGGGTGTTTAAGTAGCTATTGGATTCCCTTGCTATTTAAAGTGCAAGGCCACTGCCACTCACATCTGAAAATCACATGATCTCTGCAGATTTGGCTAGCCATCATTTTCACAGTTTCAAGTATTTGACCCTCAGCCAAAGGCTAAACCTGAGACTTTAGTAGACCCTGAGGTCTGCCAGCTACAGCCAGGTGAAAATTTGTGGCTCAGACAGGTAAGCATATGGAAAGAATCCAGGATCAGGATGCATCTGAGCACACGCTCGACTCTGGAGTTGTGATTTGTTCCAACACCGAGCTCACAAATTCACCAAGCAAAAAATTCACTTACCCAAAAGTTCCTCGTCAGCAGCTTAACTTCTGCTGTTGTTAGATAAGTAGCAGGTGTCCTTCCCAATCTACTTCAAGTCATCCAGGGATCTACCAGCAGGTGCCGATACACCTTGTGCCTACCCCAGAATCTGTGAAAAGACAGAAGGTTCAGTCTAGTTCTCAAATTCCAATTTTATTTCATGCAATTTCTTTTTGTCTTGGATTTTTCTTTTTCTTTTCTTTTTTAACAAAACACCTCCATTTATTAATTATACTTTCTTTAACCAAGTAATAATGCTATTAGTTTTGGCTAAGCATAAGTAAACTTAAGACACTGTGAAATGAGTCACTGTTGCAAAGGAACAAGCTATGAACTAATAGCATGCCCATTTCTGGCTGATGTAAAATAGCAGATTGTATATAAGCAATTTTGACTTCTCTTCAAGAAAAGCGAGATTCAATTGCAACAATTAGAGCAGGGGAATTCTTGGCACATTTGCAAGACAGTCAGGGTGCAAGTGATTTCAAATTCTCATTCTCATGGCTATGTTTATAGACTGCAAAGCTCCCTTTGGAGAGAGAGAAATCCAATTTACTAGCTATGTTAATCTATGGGGGAACTATGCTTCCTGTCGAGTGATTCTCAGCCCTCTCACACTGCTGTAGTTCCACTGCTTTTTGATATATTATGAACAATGATATCAGAAGCATTCATGTCTGGAATTCTTATTGAGCTCTTCATTAAATGAAATATTTGTATGAATTATTTTCCTTTTCCTCCAGTGCATCACACCTTTTATTACGATTGATTAGTGCATAATAATCCCATTTAACGAAACAACAGGTATTTATTTTGAAAAGTAAAACTGTAGACTAAAATATGTTTGTGTGTGTGTGTTTTCCAAGAAAAGATTTGTATTTGTAAACCAAATGGATCTTTTGCTGCACAATGAATAGAAGAAATGAATACCTACTTGAAGCTGAAAGCCTTTGTATAACCACTAGGTGGCAGCATAGTTCTTTGGCTGAGTGTGGGAAATCTCGTTTCAGCAGAGAACCATGAAAAGTGCTTTGCATCACTGACAACTGTCTAATCTACTCTCTGTGCATTATTTTATCATCCCTCTCCCACATGAAAACACTACACACACACACACACACATTATTTGTGCCCTACTTCAGCTTGCAGTGGGGATAATATTGAGGCAAATGGTCGTTGTCCGAAAGACAAGAATTTGCCGTTTCCCTATAGGTGGCTTGGATGAAATCTATTTTGCTCTGGTTGGCTGAGGACACCAGTGCTGCACTGGTAAGATCTGCTACAAGTGTTACTGAAGTGGCTGACATTTTACTTCTTATTCTCCAGCTTATTCTGAAGCTAAGGGACCCATATTTTGTTGTAGTGAATGTGCCAGCCCATCATCGGTACTAGCAGGGTTCCAACCAATTGCCAGGTTTCCTACCTGCTGATGCCAGAAGTCTCTGAAATAACACTTATAAACCATGAGCTTTGGGCAGCCTCTGTTTTTCTTAGTGTTGGCTGTCTCTCCTTAAAACCTATTGCTTGATGTGTGCATGTGTGAACCCATATATGCAGTCTTTCTTGTTTAAGAAGAACCAGGATCCTTAGCTATACAAAAATGTTCACTCTGATGGTCTTATATTGCCAATAACAGCACATAGTGAAGCTGATGATTTTCTTTTTTGGATGAGGAGAGCCCTATGTGGTTTGGCACCAAGCTATCCGAAGGGCTGCATATCTCTATATGAACATGCCCGGAATGTGGGTTCTTCTGGGGAGGCCTTTCTCTTGGTAAACCACCCCCCTCACCTTCACAGCCATGTTTGGTGTGAACACAAGAGAGGCTGTTCTCGGTTGCTGCACCTGTGAAACTCCTTTCCATGGGAGACTAGACTGGCTCCTTCTCAGCTTTCATTTCACTAGCAGGCAAATGCACTAAGTGGCCGTGGTGACAGGGTTTTCTGAGGTTGAGTGCAGTACATTTTATTTTCTTTTGTTGTGCTTTTAAATAGCTGTAAGTGCTTGGATTCAGTGCTGTTTTGAATTGGGTAATTTATTGAATTCATTTTAAAAAATTATATTGATTGGTGTGTTTTTAGGTGTGTTTCTGTTTTGATTCATGATGTGAATGCCTTGGGTCCTGACCTGGGAGGATATAAATAAAAACAAATAACCCCCCCCCAGACATTTATTACAGTCATTGTCTTTGTGGAGGAGCTCAGAGCCAATGATAGAAATGTCATGAATTGACTAATAAAGAATGAGGGCTTACAGCTTCAGTTTTCACCATGGCTGCCTCTGAACAGAACTGGCAATCTTATGCCAGTCTCTGTCCAGACCCCATCCTTCCCACATAGAGAAGGAAGATCAGAAGGGAGGTTGTAAATGTGCAGGGTTCCCTTTAGGGCTGTAAACTTGCTCAGGTGAATGTGCCCATTCAGACCGTCCTGCTTAATGCAGAAAGCCTGTGGTGGAGGGGGCAGGGTTACACCTGAAGCCTTGTGGTCCCTCCTTGGATATTCAGTTAATGAATACCTGAATAGAGCTAAGAGAAGTCCTTACCTCACTATAAAGTAAGAGGTTATTAATGCCACCAAGGTGGTGTAGTGGTTAGAATTGTTGGACTAGGATCTGGGAGACCAGGGTTCAAATCCCTGCTCAGCCATGAAGCTCACTGGGGTGATCTTGGGCCAATCACTGTGTCTACCTCACAGAGTTGCTGTGAAGATAAAAAGAGGAGGGGGAGAAACATGTACACCACCTTGAGCTCCTTGAAAGAAAGCTAGGATGGAAATGCAATTATAAATAAATAAGCATCACATAGAGATGCATCTGTCTTAATATCCTGCTTGTTGCTCCAGGTATGCTTGATATGTTTACCCAAAATGGTGGCTGCTTTTCCTGTGCTAGTATTTCATTCCCTTCCCAGTGACAATTTACACCCAATATCACAGATCAAATGTAGCAGAGCTGCTTAAGCACTCCAAGAGCTGCCTTGTTCAGTGTGTTATCAGGAGCTACTGTGTGCCATCTTGCCCACTTTTCTTAATAAGAGCACAACAAATTGCCTTCCGATGTATGAGTCTGCACACCTCCAAAACACCATTGTCATATTTGGAAAAACAGTAATTGTTAAAAGCTGTGCATTTAAAAAATAATAATTTTAGATTGATATTCAAAGACGGAACGTTCAATGTTCAGTGAATGCAAAACACATACAAATGGACTTCATTGGCTCTGACGGTAAAAGTTCAGATGCAGAAATGGCCTTATAACAGATTACATTTAAGTTTATATTAAAAAGTGAACATGAGTGAGTTGCAGAAAGGAATTCATAGGGTTTCATTCAACACTGTTTGCATCTAGCATTCTGGCCTCCTTCAAGTCTTTAACATTTTGGCATTTGAATTCCGACCTCCCTTACTTCCCTGTGGACAATTCTTTTATCTCTCGTGGGCCACACTACCTCCCTTCACTTGCAGGATAATACATCAACAGCCACATGCTGATGGTGGGCAGAGCTAGAGCAAGAGGTGGATGGACCCAGAGGCAACCGTCCACTCTGCATCAATTCTCATTATGGCTAAGCTTAGATTACAATTCACAATCCTATGCAAGTCTATACAGAAATAAGCCCCACTGGGTTTCATCAGAGTTACTATGATTTTTTGTTGGTTCCTGGGCCCCCTGGAGTTGTCCCCAGTGCCACTGATACCAGTGAAAACTAAGTCACGACTAACTTGCTGCATGGATTTCATGGGATCCAAGTTTAAGCATGGAACACGACTTCATGCTAAGAGGAACATTCTATCTATGCAAGCATGTCAACTTGCCAGATGGGAAAATCCCCCTGCATGCAGTTCTGGGGTTCTCCCAACCCCTGAAGCCAATTTTGGTGAGAGTAGGGGGGTTATGCATGGGTAGAAGATTGGGGGAAGTCCCATTATGCAAGAGGCTTACACTGATGGGGTTGTTGGAGCTGTATCTTCCTGGCAGCAGATGACAGAACCACGAGCCAGGTTTAAAATACTCAAGCAAGAGTTTTATTTACAACCTTAGAATCTTACAAACACAAAGCATGTGGGTGTTCTCTTTTGCAGGCAAAGTCAAACTGCAACTCCTCTTCCTTTTGTACTCATCACCAGCTGTACCTAATCAGCCTAGAAAACCACACCCAGAACTCACAGAAACAGTTCTTAAAGTTACAATAATCTTTTCTGTTTCTTTGCAGAATGACTCCTAACAGGGGTTTGTTAGGTGAATCCTAACCCCTAATCTGGATCCAACAGTACAACAGATAACAAAAAAGAGTCTTGTTGACAAATTTATTAAGGCATAAGTTTGCATGGGCTGTAGTCCATATCTTCAGTGGTGCAACAAGACTCTGTTGCTGTTACTACTGCTGCTGGTAGTTTTTGTTTCGTTTTGTGTGTATTTTTGCTGTATATTTCCCCTTTGGAAATCACTTCATTGTCTTAATAACCTTTGATAATTGTTTCAGATTTAGTTGATGAGGCATGCTTTTATTCAGTGTTTCCCAATTCAATTGTAAATAAGTTGCAAGGTGATAAGATAAGATGATAAGATAAGATAAGGTTTTTTTTGTTATCCAGTCTTAGCCTAACTTCCTTAAGGTTGAAACAAAATAAAATAAAAAATCCTTCCAGTAGCACCTTAGAGACCAACTAAGTTTGTTATTGGTATGAGCTTTCGTGTGCATGCCTACTTCTTCAGATACACAGGTTGCATTCCTTACTTGGAATTAAATCCCACTGAAAGCAGCAGGTCTTACCTATGAATGAATGTGGATAGGGTTGTGCTGTGAGACTCTCAGTCATCATCCACCTTTTATCACTTCTTTGATTGTTGTTACATTATGAGCAATCTGGTGTGACCTATTTCTAGAGGGAGGAAAAATCTTTCATTATATATAAAGTCTGCAGTGAGACCTCAGGACTTAAAATTGTTCTAAAATTATTCCAGACAGATGTTTACTGTTTCATTATGGGACTCTTTGAGGACTATAAATAACACAGGAAAGTGCCTTATGCTGACTCAGAGTGTAGGTCCTTCTTGTTTAGTCTTTTCTAGGAGCTCATCAGGGTTTCAGGCACATGTCTTTCTCCAGCCCCACCTGGAGACATCAGTGATTAAACCTCACAAAAGCCTGCTCTACTGCTGAGCTACATCTTTTCCCCATTGCTGAACATGTGGCATACAGTATACATATAGACAAATCTGTTAATTTGATTCCTCTCAGTTTCCAATCCGAAATTAAGTTTGCCATGTTTCTTTGTCATATAGTTTTGCAATGTCCTCAAGAAAATTTGCCAGCATCTCAGTGTGCATTTAAAGGTAAATCATAGAATCATAGAATCATAGAGTTGGAAGAGACCACAAGGGCCATCCAGTCCAACCCCCTGCCAAGCAGGAACACCATCAAAGCATTATTGACAGATGGCTGTCAAGCCTCTGCTTAAAGACCTCCAAAGAAGGAGACTCCACCACACTCCTTGGCAGCAAGGAGGTCCAGTCATGACCGACTCTGGGGTTGTGGCACTCATCTCGCTTTATTGGCCGAGGGAGCCGGCGTACAGCTTCGAGGTCATGTGGCCACCATGACAAAGTCGCTTCTGGCGAACCAGAGCAGCGCACGGAAACGCCGTTTACCTTCCCTCTGGAGCGGTACCTATTTATCTACTTGAACTTTGACGTGCTTTCGAACTGCTAGGTGGGCAGGAGCAGGGACCAAGCAATGGAAGCTCACCCCATCGTGGGGATTCGAACCACCAACCTTCTGATCGGCAAGCCCTAGGCTCTATGGTTTAAGCCACAGCGCCACCCAAGTCCCTTACATGCACATGATTTACAGCCAATATAATGCATATTTGTATGGTATTTTCACTGATACGTTTTAGTGTGCACTGTCCCCTAACATACATATCTTTGTGCAATTCTTTCCTTTTCTCTTACAGAACCACTAAAATTTGGAGATGTTAGAAATTCAAAGCTGCATTTCTGTTTATGGAGTACACATTAAGATAGGCTTGCATTAAAATGCAAACCAAACCAAATTTCTTTCCCATCCCTACATATAAATGCAGCACGTGCATAAACTGAAAAAGTATAGCTCTTTTTATTAGTGTTAGTAGCTGAGTTTGGGTGGTGTGTAAAACTACCTGAGATGTTGTGACTTGCTGACCTAATGATCTGTCCTCTTTTTGCATGGCCTTACCTTGTTTAGACTGTAATAAGTTTAGCGAAAACGATGCTCAGACTGGCTGCATATGAAATGTGGCTGTTCAGCATCTTTTAAAATTAGGAGAGTGTTTTGAGTGTGCTGTGTAATTGTACTACACTATAAAAATGCTTTTTAATAATAATGACCATCTTAGGATTGTATGGAGTGCTTTCAATTAAGGTTTCTGGATAATAAACTAAACTGTGGAATGGCAAAGTTATCTTAAGGCTTCATTGGTTCCTGAATGTTGCTGAAACTTTAAATTATCAAAACCACATGGGATGAAATCCTATATAGCTACAGATCAGCTTTTTTTCCATGAAAAAAAAAAGTTCTACTGACCTTTTCTACACTTTTGTCAAGGATTCCTAAAGAACAAAAGGACTTAAACAACATACAGCCCATTCTAAACAGGGTCAATCTTTTGCTCCGTAGACAAGCCATCTTTACATTCCTTGGTGAAATACTGATACAGGCAGGAAGGACATATAAACAGATCAAGTCCCATGATAGCAATTTCTGTTATAATGACACTGTTGACAATGTAAATCACAGAAATTGCTAGGATTGGTGTATTTCCCTACCATTATCTTACTAGTTCCCCCCCCCCATTAAGTATCACAATAAATAAAATTTTAATGAAGGCAAAATTATAATGAAAATTTTATTATAATTTTAAAATCTTAAACTTTTATTTTTTGGGGGGAGGCGGGGGGAAGTACAAAACAATCTGGAGAGTTTTTTTAAAAAGATGATCAATGACCTACCATTTGCAGACTGAAAGCAACAACACCAGTAAATACTGATGATGTTCACTGGATTGACTTTCCTTTCGGGCCCGGGATGAATAAGCAAACATTGGCATTTTCATTTTGTCAGAATTCTGTGACATCCTAGTGTGTGTGTACTAAATATAATGTTCTTTTCTACCATATGCTCTTTATGAATCACTGGTTAGACCATTGTTCTTTCTTTTTACCGGTACTTCCCTATTGAACCACCATCCTAAAATAATTTTAAAAAATCATCAAAAGTCTCAAAAACCATATAAGTACCTAGATCCTTTTCTCTATTTTGAGCTAAAAGAGGAATCTCAGAAAAGGGATGGGGTGCTTTGCAAGGAGTGGAGCCTAGTTGGGAGCTTGAAGCAAGACTTCCTTTCCCATACACAGGGAAGTTCAGGGGTTTGTAAAACTCATTTCTCTGTTGGAGGCTAGATTTAGCTCCAGCGCCTCCCCTGAAGCTCAGTTCTGAGACTGCATTGGGTGGACATCTGTTGCATCGCTATTTAGGTCTTTGAGACTTTAACTGCTACTGCTACTATTTTCTTCACCTTTAGTCTTAAAAGAAAAGAAAAATCTCCTTTGTTTTCTGGAGAAAAAAACCTCACCCACAAATATAATAAAGAATGCACTTATTATAAAATAATCAGTAGATCCATAAATTTATATAGACACTTGTTTCTGTACAGACCTGTAAGATCACTTAGATCGTCCATGGCAATTCTACATGGCAATGCATCCTAGAGAATATTGTAGAATAGTTAAAGCACCAGGAGCAGTTGGCTTTTGAAAGTAGCCAGTGGACCAGAGTGGAAGCATGCACATCCCGGTCTGCTAGCAAAGCTCCACCCACTTGGGTGCTCATGACTGGGCAGTTTAAATTAAAGTATTTGGTGGGCATTGTGGCCCACCCTGGAATGTGGCTGACTGGTTGATCTTCAATGGTTGGCCATGGAAGTCAGTTCTATCACATGGGAATGGCGGTCAGGCACTATGGAATGCCCTTCCCTTTGCCATACATGAAGTAGCAGTTGTCAGTGGCTATTTTTCCACAAAAGGAAGTTAAGGATAAATATTTTATTAAATACTTCAAAGGAAACTGCAAAGCATTGCCATTATCTTGCATCCCTCTGGTTGGTGAGAACTCTGCCAGCTATGGGCATGACCCCTGAAGGTGGAAATAGAGTTTCACATAGAACATTCTGAATCTAGTGTATGCCGAAGTTCCCAAGATCTGATGTTTTACATTTAAGTGTTAAATAGGCAATGCCAGGTGTCTGGGTGACACACCACTTTGCCATAATATTTGGTAGGCAGCTAAAATGCATAACTCTAAAGACTAGATTGTGCACCCTACTTCAGGTGCCACATGAAGGCTTATCTCAAAGATAAAAATAAATCCTACTCAGTGCCATCTCAACATATAACTCACTGCAGGAAACTAATACTCTGTAAAATTAGCACAATTGTTATTGTTGTTGTTTAGTCGTTTAGTCGTGTCTGGCTCTTTGTGACCCCATGGACCAGAGCACACCAGGCACTCCTGTCTTCCACTGCCTCCTGCAGTTTGGTCAGACTCATGTTGGTAGCTTCGAGAACACTGTCCAACCATCTCGTCCTCTGTCATCCCCTTCTCCTTGTGCCCTCAATCTTTCCCAACATCAGGGTCTTTTCCAGGGAGTCTTCTCTTCTCCTAAGGTGGCCAAAGTATTGGAGCCTCAGCTTCAGGACCTGTCCTTCCAGTGAGCACTCCGGGCTGATTTCCTTCAGAATGGATATGTTTTATCTTCTTGCAGTCCATGGGACTCTCAAGTGTCTCCTCCAGCACCATAATTCAAAAGCATCAATTCTTCGGCGATCAGCCTTCTTGATAGTCCAGCTCTCACTTCCATACATCACTACTGGGAAAACTATAGCTTTAACTACAGTATACGAGTACAACTATATGAGCACAATTAGCCCTTTAAAATGCTGAGGCCCATAGGATTTTTTGGCGTGAAAGGAGCTTTGCTGTATACCACTTAAATCTTCTTGAAATCACAATGGTTTTCTGTGGTTTGACAGTACAATGGTTTCAGGTGTCTTGCAAAGAGACCGATAAGATTAGACTGTGGTTTTTGTGTTTGAATCCCTGCTTTATTTGTTTTATATGCTTTTATGTTACTGTTTTATTTGTTTTATGTTGTACTTTTGTTTTAATGAAAACAAATTAAAATGTTAAGTGATCAAATATCTTCTGCATACCATGTAGTTCAGCCCTTAGATACATCCAGACAGCAAAATTGGGACTCTATATTTTATGTACTTACCTTCATATCTGACTCCACATTGATATAATCCAGAGTGAATGTGCATTCCATCAACTACTTTTGAATTTTCTTAGTTCTTTGCTTAAACTCTCTTTTGCCAAGCATAATGTATTTTCCTGAGCTCAGAAACTTGAACTGCTTATTTATATTTAAATGATGGTTTCAAGTGCTCCAATAATCACTGGGATTATCTTCAGTTTAGTTTTACATAATTGCTCCACTTCATGGCAAGGCAGAACAAAGTCCCTTTATACTTTGTTACCTTTTACTCCCTCTTTTTTCCTGATGTTTCTCTCTTTTACGCATAACAGATCAGTTTTTTTACTGATCTATTCTTCTAATGCATTAACTATTATATGACATGTGACCATCGCTGAATATTGCCTCCCCCCCATCTGCTACACACTGTCTTTTGTTTCTGTTTATTCCCCAGTAGCTCTCTTTGGCTGTCTATTTTCAGCAGAATGCACAAGTTGTTGTTGTTGTTGCATTTATACCCCACCTTTCTTCCAAGGAGCTCAAAGTGGTATACACAGCTTTCCCCATTTCAACCTCACAACCAGCCTGTGTAGTAGCTGAGGCTCAGGTACTATGAACTTAATTCGTTCCGGAGGTCCATTCTTAACCTGAAACCGTTCTTAACCTGAGGTACCACTTTAGCTAATGGGGCCTCCAGCTGCCGCCGCACCAGTGGCGTGCGATTTCTGTTCTCATCCTGAGGTAAAGTTCTTAACCCGAGGTACTACTTCTGGGTCAGCGGAGTCTGTAACCCGAAGTGTTTGTAACCCGAGGTGTTGGTAACCCAAGGTACCACTGTAGAATTGCTATTCAGCAAGTGACTAAATCAAACATAGCAAGGGTCTCTTCAAGACAACAGCACAGCTTCCTGCTCAGGTATGATGGTGCATGTTCTTGCCTGCTGATCTACTATGTTTCTGACCAAAGTGAAGCATTTAGCAAAACCCCAACATTTTAAAGGCTATCAAAATTATAATGCCAATATAGTAATATGAGGCTGCTGGGGGGGGGACAACAACTTTTCTCTGCTATTAATAATAGAATGAATGCTTAGTTTTTTTTACCTGTTTACTATGGTTGATTGTCAGTAACTTGGGCAGGAGCATCACATTAAACCACATCCCTTCCACACCAGCCTGACAACTACTTTCACAGACAACAGTTAGCTTACTCCGAAGAGTTCATTATTTATAATTGCACACATACAGGTCAGTCACACAGCCCCGTGGCTGTATTCTAAGTGAGTCCCGGCAGGTACCATTCCTGACAATAGTGAGGGGAAAGGGGACATATCCTGAGGGTCACCCTTAGCTCCAGGTCTCAGACCCTTTTGGTTTTGCATGCAATAAAGCATGCAATATAGAAGCTTCAGAGACAGCCTGTGGATAAATCATTTTCTTAAAAAAATAAAAATAAAATCTGAACTTTGTTTTAAAATGAACATATAAGGGAATTCACACTGTTGGATATAAAGGGCTAATTATGTAAACTATATTGACTTTCTGCTGAGAGCTGCGGAGATGTGAGGTATCGGCAGGAGGGCTGCAGGTGGTTTTTACTGTCAGTTTAACTGCCAGTTACATTCTGTCAAAACAAAAATAGCTCTGAGGTTGAGGTTCTTTATATATACAGACGCAGTAGTGGCTTGAAATTGGTGAGTTCTAATTGGTTAAGGGAGTGGGCATTCCGGCTCATTCCATTGGATCAGAGTTGTGGCCTGGCAGGAGGGAGAATCCCGCCCCAATATAGAACGATTGGCAGGAGGAAACCCCTGTTTGAGCATAAAAGGCAGGTTTCATGGAGCAGGAAGAATATGTGGTTGTGAATTATCTTTGTGGAGGTCAGAAGAAGAAGCTGTTCTAATTCCTGCATTGCAGGGGGTTGGACTAGATGACCCTTGATGTCCCTTTCAACTCTACGGTTCTAGATCAGCTAGTAACGATCGGATGGGAAAGGGACAGCTGTATGCATTGGTTGTTTGTCCAGTGCAGAATTAGGTGCTTCATAAATAAGCTTAACTTGTAACTTTATTTCATCAACTCAACATTATATCTTTGTTTCAAGTTTGTATATTTTACAGCTCTGGCATTTTGGGTTTGTATCCAATGTTGTGTTTCTGCTTGTGTGATGGATATCAGCTTGCACAATTGAATTTCCCCTCCACTTCTCTCACCTTCTGTCCCTTAAAGGTAAAGGTAAAGGGACCCCTGACCATTAGGTCCAGTCGCGGACAACTCTGGGGTTGCTCAGTCCCTTGAGCACCCTCAAAATCTGCTCCAGAGGGTTGCAGGACCCTCTGAAGAAGATTTTGGAGCAGGGGCAAGGAGAGGAAAGAGTAAAATGCTGTTCATACAGCACTGCATAGGTGCCAACACCCTGGGTGCCCGAGCACCCCCAAAATTCCCCATGAAAGGGATGGGCACCCACAAATTTTGGTGTCAGGGCCATGCATGCTGCCTGGCACCCACGGCCCTGGCCACCCATGGCCACGGGGCCAAGTTGGCACTCCTGCAACATTGTATACATCCCCTAATCTTCTGTTCTGTATGTGTTTAATTTTCCCATGAGTTTTGTACTTACTTTAGAAAGAGAAATTCAATCTACTATCCAAAGTAGTGTATCATGGGTTTCCTTAATCTAATTCTGACTGTAACAGGTAGTTCACCCAATCTATATCAATTAGGTCATGTTAACTCCTGTATTTGTAATGAAACTATTTAGCAAGCACATTAAGTTGCAGGGTACCTTTTACTCTCAGCAAATACTCTAGGAAGTTAATTTGGTTATCTGTCAAGAGGAGTAGTTATAAGAATTCAATAGCCTTGGTTCTCTCACAATAACTTCAAGAGCAAATGTCATTGAAGATGCTCGGTTGAATCTGTACTGTTGGCAGCTGAGTACTAAAAATACAATATAATCCTTAAAATGGTCTGCATTACTGAAACCATAGATTATTTGTACTACTTTAATGCACACATCAAACAAACAAAAGGAACTTTTTCAAATTATGTTATAAGGAAGGAAGTTGTTGTTTTCCATTTCCCAAAGATGAGCAAGAAGATCCCATCACAAGTGGTCCACATGGATCAGAAAACTTGCACACGGAGATTTGCCATTAGATCTTGGGAAGAAAATTGATGCAGTTTACAGTTTCATATGAACCTATCTAATACACACTTCCTGAAGCAAGGTGTGAATTGAAATGCAATTAGTCTTCAAAATTCACTCTTCCACCACTCTCAGAAGTTCAAAGGATGACTGCCTGGGAGTTGGCATTCCCCCTATGGTGGCCCCGAAATTGTGGAAATCCCTCCCCATAGAGATTCAACTGGCACCTTCATTATATAGTTTCTGTCTCATGCTGAAGATGCACCTGTTTGTCCTGGCCTTTGACACATGAAATATAGAAGAAGAAGAAGAGTTTGGATTCGATATCCCGCTTTATCACTACCTGAAGGAGTCTCAAAGTGGCTAACATTCTCCTTTCCCTTCCTCCCCCACAAACACTCTGTGAGGTGAGTGGGGCTGAGAGACTTCAAAGAAATGTGACTAGCCCAAGGTCACCCAGCAGCTGCATGTGGAGGAGCGGAGATGCGAACCCGGTTCCCCAGATTACGAGTCTACCGCTCTTAACCACTACACCACACTGGCTCTCTATACCTTTGGGACCCACCCTAATCTTTTTATTGTAGTTGAGGTCATTGTAGTATTGCATTTTTAACTGCTGTTACTCACTCTGTGACATGATGATAATCATTACTGGAAGAATGAGAAACCAAGGGAAACCTGAAAGTGACATATTGGTCCACCCTACCGACAACATATTTTCCGCTTTATGTAGGGCAGAGCATGTTATATACCATGAGTAACCTGCTTGATCTCACAGGATAAATTCATTCAAATGAGTCATGCACATTTTTTGAAGCTGCCAGCATAATGGCAACAGTGTAGCTTTAGTATGAATACTGAATCTCTTCCCTTCTGAAAACAATTTCTGAAAGCAAATTGTATGTAGATTGTAATCAGATTTATTAATTGGTTGCAATGTGTATTTTTATTTTTTATTTTTTAAATCAATGGAATCATCTGAAACAAACATAAATCATGTTATAGTTGAGATTAATTTTACTGTTCAGACCTCTTTACTGACATTAATGTATATTGATCTTCCATTGGAGAAAACTCTCTCCCCCCCAAGTGTAAGCACTAGACCATGTATACTTGAGTGTTACTAGTAATAACAAACAATCCCCCATCTTGGCAAATATAAACCATAGCTCCTAATATGTATGTATATGAAAAGTGATTTGTCAACACAGTATGTATAATGTTTAGCCAGTATATTTTGAATACGATAATATTTGCATAGTATGTTCTTGCCATTATGTACTCATATAATAATTTACTTCTTTCATCTCCCCAGAGATGATCATCATGTCATATTATCATTCCCTTATTTCCAGTTGAAGTATTTCCATGCTTGCAGAGACATGGTATTATAGTACTAACCGAATAATGGCAATGCCATGTGACAGCATGGCTCAAGATCTGAAAGCAACCCAGCAACTATTTGCAACCTGATGGCCAAATAAAGAGGGAGACACAGAGGCTGGGTTGAATTAGGGCCACTTTATTTGAGAATTAAACCCATAAAATCCCTGCAGAGAGAAAACACTATTGGTGTGCGAGAAAATCTGAACCTGTTCACTCACCCCAGACAAAGCTCCATTGAATTTAATGGGACTGATTTCTGAGTAGACATGAATATGATGGTGATGTTTAATTGCTTGCAGTTTCTTGATTTATTTTTAAAGATTTCAGCGGGACTCACTTTTGCATGTTTAGCTATGCCCTCCCATCCATCCATGTCTATATCTCCATCAGCTTACCTAAGCATTTCTAGCATATGGTCATTACTGTTAAAGTCAAGTATATTATTCACTGCTTTCTTTGAAAGGGGTGCAAGCAAGTGGTTGTGTGGAAGGCTCATTCACTTTCCCAGATCTGTCAAGAATATATAAGTGCACCCAACAATAGCACAGCTAAACGTATGTAAGGAATGGTCTTGGTTGCCTTGGCCAAGGGTTTCCTAAACGTATGGATGTTCTTTCTGCATTGTTTGGCTCAATGCCCTACTACTGGATGTTTGTGACTTGTCTGCTGAGTGAAACTGCTCCCTCTGTAAAATGTCAACCTCAGGCAATTCCATGTGCTGAGAATTGATTAAGTTGCTGTGCAAAATGCAGATTAGAGTCTTCTCTTCCAAGTAGCACTTTCTGGGTCAAGCAACAGTGTATTGCATTGAAAATGCCAACAAATGCATTCAAACAAACAAAAGACAAATAATGGTGCTCTAGAGCTGAATCCTTCATTGCTGCTGCCCACACAAAATAATTGGGGGAGATATCTCTGACATCCTTTGTAACTACAGTGTGTCAAAGCAGGGTGGGAAGCAGAATTGGACACAATATTCCAGGTGTGGTCTGACCAAGGCAGGATAGAGTGGCACCATCACTTCCCTTGATCTGGACACTATACTTCTGTTGATGCAGCCTAGAAGAACATTAGCTTTGGTGCTGCACCACACTGTTGTCTTTTGTTAAGCTTGTGGTCTAAGACCCTAGATCAGTGATGGCTAACCTTGACACTCCAGGTGTTTTGGGACTACAACTCCCATCATCCCTGACCACTGATCCTGTTAGCTAGGGATGATGGGAGTTGTAGTTCCAAAACATCTGGGGTGTCAAGGTTAGCCATCACTGCCCTAGATCCTTCTCACATGTACTGCTGGTAAGCCATATGTCCCCCATCTTACATCTGTGCAGCTGGTTGTTTGTTCCTAAGTGTAGAAACTTACACTTGTTTTTATTGAAATTTACTGTGTTAGTTTGGGCCCAGTTTTCCCCTTTGTTAAGGTCATATTGAATCCCAATTCTGTCTTTTGCGACATTAACTACCCCTCCCTGTTTGGTGTTATCTGCAAATTTGAAGAGCATCCTCTCAATTCCTTCACCTAAGTCATTTATAAAGATGTTGAATGACAACAGGACCAGGAGAGAACCCTGCAGCACCCTACATGTCACCTTTCCCCCGGATGACAAAGATGCTTGACCACTGCTGAAAATAGGGGGCAGGGCTCTTCTCGTATAATGCTGGATGAAACTAGCAGAGCAACTCCTTAAGCTGTTTTCTTTAACTGAACCTCAGTTCAGGGGCTATGTTTGTATAATAGACATGCTTCTATATTAAAATGTAAAACCAATAGTGTCTTCAAATGTTCACCTTTGTGTATGACAGGAATATATCATGCTGCAACAGAGCAAAACACCAGTTTTCCCCCTCAACTTGTGTTCTTCTCAAGTATACTTCCATTCAACTGGGAAGCAAACTTGACAGTTTAATTCTATGTTTGCAGACATAATCCTATTCAGTGACGGATAAGGATGGCCTGCTAGTCACTTGGCCTATAAAACTATTAGCTTTAATTTTTATGCCAGCATCATGATCTTCTTAACTTGTAAACCAGCTTTTTCTTAGCAGTTTATTGGCAAAAGTATGTAACTTCTTCATAAATCTTCCTAGCGCATAACCCCTTTGCATTTAAAATGTCCTCCATGGCTCAGAATGTCTGTTACCATCTTATGCTGGTACATCAACTCAGATCCTTCTTGGAGGGAAATAGGCTGGTTACAATTATTCATCTCCTTGCAACCTGATGTTGTATGTGTGACTGCCTTTCAAAAGGTCCAGAAACTGAAGTTAGTACAGAACACAGTAGCAAGAATAAATGCCAGTACTTTGCAATATTCACTAGCTCCTAGTCTGTTTCTGGTGCTAGTTCAGATCTTTAAAGATATACAATATATGAAAGAATATTTCATATCATATGTATTTGCCTGTGCTCTGAGCTCCACAGTGGAGACCCTTCTCTGAGTGCTCCAGAAGCTGAGATATGGCAGCCTTTTTAGAGGTAGTTCAACATCTCTGGGATGTCTTCCCCATAGAGTTTTATATCCTACAAGGGCACATTTTCTTGATTTTGAATGCTTTTAGTGGCTGTCAAGTAGGTCCTGCACTCTGTGTCATTTTCACAATTTACTACAGTAGAACCTATTCCTATTCCTGCAACTTTTGTGGTGAGAATGCGTCAGACTCTATTTCAGTGAATGCAGCTGTGCAAATTTCACAGCTATTTTTAAAGTCCCAACAAAATTCAATGCTAGATTATTTCCTACCCACTTTGAAGTGACTTTTTACATTCTTTATTTATGGTAGCCACTAGCATTCAAATACTGTCTGCTGCTAGCCAGCCATGTATGTGTTTTCTGGTGTTGTGGGGAGAGATGGCAGTACAGTTTAATGGAACTTGTCTAGCAGAGCTGTGTGAAGAAATCAAGAGTTCGCCATCCAAGACTCTTCAAAGCTGTTTGAAGTGTGAGCTGCCCATCAACTCGTCCCCATCAGTGGTGGTGGGGAATGGAGGGATGCAGTTCAGGAAATCCTATGCATGTGAAGAATCGCTCATATAAATGGTGCAAAATAGTCTGTGGTCCCAGAGGAGAAGTTCGGGGCCATCAGGCATGGACTGGTGGAGGGGGCTGGGGGGGATAAGTAATGTGGACTAGCAAGCACAACATGACAACTGAAGATGATAGACATGACAAATATATAAACAAATCATTTAGGAAATAGACCCCCCAAAATTTGTAAAAAAATAATTTAAAAAGGAACAAAGAACACACATGCCCCAAAGGACAGGTGAATCTAAACTATCAAAAGACCACAACAATGAGCGGGCCTTTCAAGTCGCACTAGAATATTCTGTAAGCAAGTGAACACAAAAATTCCTCCAAGTTCAGTTCTCAACTGACACTTACTTTGATGTCTTTTTGGTGCTAGATAAACCCTTTTTGTTCTCCCAGGCTTTAAAACCTACTGCTTTCTCTTTTAGAATACTTATTTTCCTGTAGTTTTTACTCTGTTATGTTAAGATTGTTTTTGCTGTTTGATATGGCCCTTTTTTGTAATTGTACAATGCAGCTTTTATATTTGACGTTGTTGGTTTCTTGTATTTTGCTTTAATTTTATTTTTCTTTGAACAATGCCCAGAGATAGCTCTTGGACGTGTAAGAAACCTAGAAAATAAACAAATAAATAGTGGTTTGCAAATAAATCAAAAGTTATATACTTCTGCTAGAGTAGATGGTTTGCTTTTCAAAAAGGACTGGTATTTTGAATTCCCCCAAGTGCTTTGACATTATTATTTTTAAAAAAATAATCAGCTTGATACTTCAAGAGAATGTTACTTCTAACATCACAAGACAAGACATGAAAAAGAAGAAATCAAATGAGGAATTTGCACCCCATCATAACATTTTTTGAAAAAATAAAAAATAAAACAGCAAACCTTTTAACTATTCTGCATTGGTTGGGGACTTACAAAGCATTTGTGAAACCTGAAAGAGTCAAAAGGGTAAGGGAAGCATGTTTTTCTTGTAAGAATAAAAAAAATCTACAATTTTAGTTTCTCCCTGTTTCTTAGTTTTCCAGTCTTAGGTTTAGTTTTCTAGATCTGCCACAGTTTGTGATATGTAATTTTATAAAAAGGACATGAAAATCCATCATCATTTTAGTGCAAATTTCCCTGATATACACATTTTTACATGCAGTTATATTAAATGCATGTTTGTATGCTATTGTCACTAATATACACATTATGAATACTTTCCCTTAATATACACATTTCTGTACACATTTGGGTGAAAAATTGCATCAGAAAATTTGGTGAAATATACTTAGTTTCAGTTTATGTGTTGCTTTGGGAAGTACAAGTTAGGAAGTTTCGCCTTAAAATGTAAACTGAACCGAATTTGTGTCACACCCAGATTTTCTCGAATTTTTAAAATTTCTTCCTTGATACTTGCAATGCACAGTGTATTATCATAGACATTATTATCTTAGACCAGGGGTGTCCAAACTTTTTTCAAAGAGGGCCAGATTTGATGAAGTGAACATGCATGAGGGCCAACCAAAGAGCCGACCAAAGTTGTTGATTGGCAAGCCCTAGGCTCTGCGGTTTAACCCACAGCCCCACCAGTGTCCCATCCACAGCTCCACCCACCTCCCATTTTGCACCCATACAGAAGATTAATTTTGGAATTTTATTACATAGGCAGCTTTCACCAACCAGATGCTTTGGACTACATATTTCATCAACCCCAGCCAAACAAGCATTGGTTAGAATCCCCACGACGTGATGAACTCCCGTTGCTTGGTCCCTGCTTCTGCCAACCTAGCAGTTCAAAAGCACAAAGTGCAAGTAGATAAATAGGTAGCACTCTGGCAGGAAGGTAAATGGCGTTTCCATGCGCTGCTCTGGTTCAGGCTTTTTCATGCTGGCCACATGACCCGGAAGCTGTACACCAGCTCCCTCGGCCAGTAAAGTGAGATGAGCGCCGCAACCCCAGAGTCATCCACGACTGGACCTAACAGTTAGGGGCTCCTTTACCTTTACCTTATGGGTGCAAAAGGTGACAAAAATTTGGCTTAGTACTGCTCTCAAAAGTTCTGACATTGCTTGACAAATGCCAGACTTCAGTTTACTTTAGAACCCAGTGTCATTCCAGTTCTGAGAGAGGGAAAATCCACCTGTGATTGGTGGCCTTTGGTGTCTCTCTCTCCCCCCCCCCCATCATGCTGCTTACACACTGATCAGAATATGTAGTGGAAATACAACTGCGAAAATGCAGAATATCTTAAAACAAGTTGAAATGACATTTTGCTTTCATATTCTGCAGCTAGATTATTTCTTTATACAGTAAGAGAAATCACCATATATCAAAGTGAATGTTTCAGATATTCTCGCAGGGAGGGTTTGTAAGCACGATGGCTCCTGGGTTGTCAGTCATCCAAGCACAGGATAATTAGCATCATCTGAGAATGTGTTAGGCTGAGTAATAAAGCCTCAACTGGGAAAACTGAAGGAAAGCAGATGGTTCTTTCAGTTGGTTAGCCATGGAAGTCAAACCAGAGACTCTGGGAGTCAAGTAACTCTCGCTTGTGATAGCAAACTGCTCTAGGGGCTAGAATAGCTGGACTAGACCACTGTTTGCAAGCATTTCTTTACATTTAATGTTAGAATGTTTCTAACAAAATTGTTTTTATTTATTTATTGCACTCTTATTTTCTGTTTGTGTGCATGTTTTAATTTATCATAAACCTCTTATGATCCTTCAGAATGAAAGGGTCTAAAAATCTAAATTTAGAATAACCCTCTAATGAAATGTATTTAATCATAGTGTTGGTTCTTCTCCATTTATTTTTCTTATTTTTTTCTTATTATTTATTAAATTTCAATACCACCCTTCATCCGAGGACCACAGGGCAGTTTATAATTTAACGGCGCAAAAATGCACAACATAGTAACAAACAAACAAAAAATACCCTCCCCAAAGTTTAAAAGACCATAGATTGTTTAATTAGCCAAAGGCATGGGAGAAAAGGAATGTTTTTGCCTGGCACCTAAACATATGTAACAAGGCTCCAGGTAAGCTTCCCTGGGGAGAGCATTCCACAACTGGGGAGCCACCACAGAAAAGGCCCGTTCTCATGTTGCCACCCTGCAGACTTCTCATAGAGGACGCACATGAAGAAGGGCCTCAGATTATGACTGCAGGGTCTGTGTTGATTCATATGGGGAGAGCTGGTCATTGAGATATTGTGAACCTGAGCCATTTAAGGCTTTACTGTATATGTAAAAACCAGCACTTTCAACTGGGCCTGGAAAATAATTGGCAGCCAGAGATTTTCTATAGACCACAACAACATCCCCTTCATAACGCTCAAATGTGCCCTGATGCTGCATCATTGTGAATGGGATGCGGGTGGCGCTGTGGTCTAAATCACAGAGCCTAGGGCTTGTCGATCAGAAGGTTGGCAGTTCAAATCCCCGTGATGGGGTAAGCTCCCGTTGCTCAGTCCCTGCTCCTGCCAACCTAGCAGTTTGAAAACATGTCAAAGTGCAAGTAGATAAATAGGTATTGATCTGGCGGGAAGGTAAATGGCATTTCCGTGCACTGCTCTGGTTCTCCAGAAGTGGCTTAGTCATGCTGGCCACATGACCTGGAAGCTGTACACCGGCTCCCTTGGTCAATAAAGCGAGATGAGCACCGCAACCCCAGAGTCGTCCACAACTGGACCTAATGGTCAGGGGTCCCTTTACCTTTACAGCTGGGTGACACAAGCTCCACCCTGCTCACCCACCCAGGTCTCAGTGATACAAACCAGACTGGCCTCCTCACCCACCATCAGATCATGGATGAGGGAGATCTTATTCTAAGTTGACCTGATATTCAACAATGGCAGCTGCAGACTCAAGGGCCACCTTGATAGGACAACGACAATTCTCCAGGTTGGAGGAGGGGCTGGCACATGGCACAGTCACTAATTGTCAGTGTTGTGGGCCCCTTAACCAGCCTGCTCCACCTCTCACACCATATCCCCACCTACTTTGAACTATTGCAATTGCCCCCCTGCTTTCCTCAGCTCCTCCCATCCCAGACACATCTCCCCTCGCTCAATAAAAACAAACAACAAACCCACACAAATGAAAAACAGTTAAAACAGTTATAGCAGCAAAGCTGCCAGATGCACTGATACAACTTGTGCAGCATGCAGGTCAGAAACAAGCTCTTCTCACCCTTTTTTATTGGGTTGGCAGGGGGTTGGCACAGCTCGGCCTCTCTCTCTCTCTCTCTCTCTCTCTCTCTCTCTCTCTCTCTCTCTCTTGTTTGCCTCCTTGTCACAAACATCAGTCCTTGGTTTCTGAATCCGCACATGTTGTTGGCCCTGTTTCTGCTTTGTAGCTGTTAGGTAAAGGTAAAGGTAAAGGACCCCTGGATGGTTAAGTCCAGTCAAAGGTGACTATGGGGTTGTGGAGCTTTCTGTGTCATGTGGCCAGCATGACTTAACAGCTACTGGCACAACTGAACACCATGACAGAAACCAGGGTGCACAGAAACACCATTTACCTTTCCGCCACAGCTGTACCTATTTATCTACTAGCACTGGTGTGCTTTCAAACTGCTAGGTTGGTAGGAAATGTGACAGAGTGACGGGAGCTCACTCTGTCATGGGGATTCAAACCGCCGACCTTCTGAATAGCAAGCCCAAGAAGATCAGTGGTTTAGACCACAGCGCCACCCACGCTGGTACTGCAGTCAGGAGATGTAGATTGTTAATCTGTTAAGAATGTAGATTTTAAAATAGCTGTTTTCTAACAATAATTTTTTTTAGAAAAATATATGACAGAGCTCTTGAATTGTTGTATTAGTATTGGCGATCCTAATGACAAGTCATTAGAAACATAATGCTAGTGACATACCCATATGTGCTAGCTAAACTGTTGCAAAAGGATGATGGTCCCCCTTGAAGTTAATTCAAACTGCACAAAACAAATACCCAATTTTTCTGCACGTAATCTAGAAAAGTACTGAACGTTATTACTTTTTTCCATTAAGATTTTGGCTTAATCCCTTAATCCTCATTCTCAATTATAACTGAGCATAAGTGTCCACATTCATCCTTTTTACTCTTGCTGCCCCTTCCACCCTTCCCCACCAATTTCCTATTTGCAATTTTTATTTGGAAGTTCTTTGAGGGCAGGGGCTTTGCTCATGAAATAGTAAAGACATGTGTACACTGATGGTACTCTATAGATAACTGGCAGTGGTCTTTCTCTCATTTGAAATGTTTCAAATGGTCCTGTTGGCAAACAGTTGATCCAGAGAATGCAATATAATATTTCCCTTCTAACTGTAAACTCAGGCTGCATACACAGCATACATTTAAGCACATGACTCCCCCCCCAAAGAATCCTGGGAACTGTAGTTTGGTTAAAGGTGCTTGGTATGGTAGCTCTGTGAGGGGGAAACTACAGTTGCCAGAATTCTTTCAGGGAAGTCATATGCTTTCTATTTGTGGTGTGTACTCAGCTTCAGATGACTGAGTTCCCATCAGTTTGTAGTAAAATAGGGCCATACAAAAACAGTTTATTTACATCCTCAGGAAAATACTGAGGTACCTAGAACTATATATATGTGGAAATTAATTACAAAAATAAACAATAGAAAATGGAAAAATGAACAAGCATGTCCTGACAAGGACCTGTGAGCTTTCAGGATGTGGATCATTCTGTGGTGACACTTGAAGGGGAAGGAAAAGGGTAAGGCTAAGGAGTAAACCCTACACAAATCTGGAGTCCCTAAGACATTCAGATGGTCCCTTGTATGCCTTCTTCTGGCAACTTGTGCATCTGAGCTGGTGACAAATGTATCGCTCTACTTTCCTTTGGACCACATTCACAAAGTCGAGATGGGGGTCATGTTGTCTGGGCAGCCCAGGACTTCCAAACACACAGCCTAGATTTGTTCCCTAGGGAGGTCACTTTGGTGTGATAATGCCATAGTTTGACTTCACCCCTGGAGGTGCACTCCATTGTCTATCAAGACAGATGGATACCAGCAACAACAGTCTTGTAGCGTATATAGGCTGCTTTCAGCAATAAAGAACCTCTGCTCACATAAGAGATAAAAGAGAACCAGAGAGGAGGGAATCACACACTGTTCAGGACAGTGGCTGTTATACATCCCCAGACAGGCAAATTACAAATTACACAGAAGGGATGTGTTTCCATGATTATGATGCACCATGGTTCTCATATATATATATATATATATATATATATATATATATATATATATATGCATTATATGCAAATAGCTGCATATCTATTTGCATATAATGCATGCATATACCGGTATGTATATATATATATATATATATATATATATATATATATATATATATATATAATAGTGGAGAACCATGGTGCATCATAATCATGGAAACACATCCCTTCTGTGTAAAGCATTGAATATGTGGATGGAAGTCTAGCTGCTTGAGAATCCATTTATGGCGGATTCCTCTGACATCCCTAATTCCCATTTAAACACTGTATTTAGGTTAGTCATCAAGAAGATTTATGGGGACTCTAGAGAAATTTTAGTGTTGAAAATCATTTTAGAAGAATGAAGGTTGGGAAGTAGAGTAATATTTTTACAACTCCATGTTAGAAATTTGGATCCCACCCTTTGCAGAAATTAGAGTTCCTGCAGAACTGGGATTAAATTAGGTATAAGCATGTATGTATGCTTGTATTTTTTTAAAAAAGCATATTATCTTGTAGATGTGGTCATGGATATAAGAATATGGAAAATCATAGCACACACAAAAACAAATATGGCATGTTTAGCCAATATGCCAAAAGATTAGTTTGTTTTCCTTCAACTGAATTTACTTTTTGAGATCATAAATAAAATCTTTTTTTTTGCAAGCTTTCCTAAATAATGCTGGTAGGTTTACATTACTCCAGATTGTTTTATATATGGTTTAGGGCTATCAGACTGTAACCTCTGAAATAATAAGAGATTCAGTCAAATTGAATGTGATTTAATCTCAAAACGAGATTAGGCCATCATGATTTTATATGTTTTCCTGTCAAGTGCATTGTAATGTACTTGCTGAAAGGCTCTAGTGAAACAAGAAAAGCATTACAGTCTAAGAAGTAGTCAGGATAATGCTGGAAGTAAGGTACAAAATGCTTTGAATATGGAAAAGAAATAACGAGTATATATCTTTGAAGTAGAAAACTCAAAAAAAAAGTTGCATTTTTTGTTTTGTTTTGGAGAGCAATTTGAAAATACAAGAAACACACAATCTACAGCCAGGAGCAAGATTATTTCTAGGCTCTGTGTGTTTTCTGTAAAAAATATAATGAAGAGCCTTGTAGCCCTTGAGTTGTTCCTCCTTTTTCAGAAGTCACATATGCACTAAGTGATCACTCCTCGTATACCTCTAGGCAATTGCTCAGTAATAAAGTGATATGGCCATTTCCCATATATAACTCATGAAGCTTCAGGGGTGGGGCGGGGGTAGGGAATGAAGATGCCATCCTTTGTGCTTATTTGTTATGACAAGTTTTGAGAACCATGTAGGAAGCCTCTAGCAGGAGATTGTAGCTGATTTGTATAGTGTAAATGGAGAATAGCTAACACGTTGCCTTCTGGATGTTCTTAGACCCCAACCCCCATCAGTCCCAGCCAGAAGGGCTAATGGTCACGGATATCACAGGTACTGTAGTCCAGTAACATCCAACGGGCATCCTATTGGCTCCCCCAATTTAGACATATGCAGTTTCTGCAATTAGCATTGCATGAAAATGACCAATGGTAGAAAATACACCCCAAAACAGTTTTTCTTGTCCTTGCCGGGTAGTCCCTATCTGCCCTAAAACCGCCTCTGGTTTCCTAGTCTACCACTTTGCTGTTCCTTGTGTGATATCTCTTTTGCATGTGTGATCAGCCCTCTCCCCAATTATTTAACAGAACCTGTTAGGTTTCTTCCTCTGCCGTATTTGGATGAAGACACCTATTTCCCCCTTTACTTTCTGAACAGCTAAATACTTAATAATAATAATAATAATAATAATAATAATAATAATAATAATTTATTTATACCCCACCCATCTGGCTGGGTTTCCCCAGTCACTCTGGGCGGCTTTGAATAAAATATTAAAATACAATAGTCTATTAAACATTAAAAGCTTCCCTAAACAGGGCTGCCTTCAGATGTCTTCTAAAAGTCTGGTAGTTGTTTTTCTCTTTGACATCTGGTGGGAGGGGGTTCCACAGGGCGGGTACCACTACTGAGAAGGCCCTCTGCCTGGTTCCCTGTAACTTGGCTTCCCGCAGCGAGGGAACCGCCAGAAGGCCCTCGGCACTGGACCTCAGTGTCCGGGCAGAACGATGGGGGTGGAGACGCTCCTTCAGGTATACTGGACCGAGGCCATTTGAATTCAAATTCCTGAAGGAGGTTAAAAGTGAATCTGGAACTCCTCAACATACACAGAGAGTATTCTTTATATAATGCAAAAGTAGAATAAATTTTAAAGGCGAGGCTGGCATTTAAATGATGTGAGGTATTTTAAACAAAAAACAAAAACAAAAAACCCCACCACAAACGACATTTAAATATAATTTCAACAAACTAATGCTTTTGTGTAGTACTGTCAATTGAAAGTTTGAGAACTGATTATGGCAAGACATAGAGTAGATTATAGGGTTTTAAAGCACTGGGAAAAAGTGAGTTACACAATGATATGCTGGCATCATGATTTTCCTGTCAGAAGTAATTAAAAGAATGTAGGAAGATGTCAGCAGTCAGGTTTGCTTGTCAGTCCCTAGTCCTCTGGAAAGAGCCTAAGGGATACAGACATCACTTACTCTGTTTCAGATTGAAAGGTGCATCCAGGCAGACTGATTGTTACTGTAGATTCAAACATATTTTCACTAAGGTAATGCTAGCCATAGTTTAATTCTTACAGTTTGGTTGTCTCATGGAGCTTGTTTGAAATGGTCTTAGGCTACTGGTTGCTGTACTTTGCAAGCCATTTTGTTTCTTTTTGCAGTCATCCCCCACACCTACCCTCTTTGTTTCTTGCTATTACATGCTGTCATCAGGGTTTTAACAATAGGGGGACAAGTCACATGCCTTGGGGGAGGTATCTGCATGGACACACAATATAGATAAACTGGATGTTGAAACTGTTTGAATGTGATGGATGTGCCATGATAGGATCACGAGAAGCTGCCTTATGCTAAGTCAGACCATTGGTCCATCTAGCTATTATTGTTGACACTGACTGGCAATGGCTCTCCAGATTTTCAGAGAGGGGTCTCTGTGTTGTTTGCCATTGTCCCTCAGTTTGAGAGATTTGCATATTGAGGTAAAACTGTATGAAGGGATATATTTGGAAGTTTAAGATAAGGTGTAAAGGCAAGTGGGGATTTCTCTAAAGAATGGAGCTCTAAGCATATATTATGAAATACAAAGAATCCAAACACTTATTGAGAACAAATATATAAGTTATACGGGTGTGTTTAGTAGGGACATAGAAGAGGGCCTTCTTGGTGGCTTTTTCTGGACTTTGAAGCACTCTTCCTAGTGAAGCCAGCCTGGCTCCCTCCTTGTCCTTCCACTGACAGGTGAATACTTTTTCGTTTTAACAGGCTTTTGGTCACTGACTGCTTTTAATGAAAGGTCTGGTGCCATGCTGTTTTTATTGTAATTATCTCTATGGTTTTAATGGATGTTTGTCTAGGACAAAGAGATACATTCTTACATTGTTACTTGTTGGTCAGTTTCAAAGGATTTGCCTAACACAACAGGATACAACCTACATCCAGCTCCACTAGAGGTACCTCTGAATTATTTCAAGGAGAATAATATCATCATTGCAATAACAAAGCTAGTTATATCAACTTATCCTAGCTTCCCACCCCCAACCCCCACAGCCCAATGGTTACAATAACCCCCATGACTGATAAAAAATGGACGGAATTACTAACCATTATTCCAAATATGAATTAGGGAAGAAAGTAGTGGTTATGCCAAGGTGGGAAATTGGGTCATTAAAAAAAAAAGTTTTTAGTGGACTTATGAATTACAGTTCTGAGCTAAGCTTCTTAACAGTTTCTCAAGGAGAGCATGTTCAAACTGTCAAGAAAGATTAAAATTTTCCTGCTGTAGACTGAAATCTGCAGATTTATTTATTCATTCTTCTAATCAGGCTGATTTAAAAAAAAAACAACAACACCCTGAAAGGGGCAGAATGGATATTGCTTAATTATATGCATGTAGCAAAAGAGACGAATGGACTAGTATACTACAAATTATGGACACAATCCAGAAAACAGTAACCGAGTCCCATTGAAATCACAGCACTGAACTGTGTGTCCAAGACTATAATCCTAACCACATTTATATTACAGTTCTATTCTCATATATAACATCCAATGAGTTCACTGGAAAACTCCCAAATACATTCATAGGTAATAAATCCTATTGAAATCAAGATATTTCTCTGGATTTGACCTATTTCTGCACTTACCTTTCTATTATTGTTCTATAATAGATATTGCGGGTGTATTAATATGTCATTAAGCATTATTATGTACGTGTACATTACTACTGAATGCTGAGAAGCTCCAGGGGTACAGCTCCCACCTAGATTTCAGTTTGCTTTAGAAAGAAATCACTGGAGGCTTAATTACATTTATTATATTTATACACATAAATAGGTTGAGCATATGGGAAGTTATAGCTAAACTGCAACAGATGTCCCAAATTCACTGTTCCTTATCAGATTTTGGGGGTGCGGGGGCAGAAACCACCTGCCTGCACAGTGATGTTAGCTTTCCACATTTAAAGTCTCCTTCTCCCTCTGACTATGTGTCTACCAAAAACTAAAATTGGAGCTTCCTTCCAAAAGAGTTGATGACATCATCAACCACAGGAAAAGTAGAAGTTATATTTATTGAAGCTGAATTCTGATTCCCAAATGGCTTCCTCCTTCCATTGAATTACATCTCCTTAATAAAACCCAGATAACTGACCACTCTGTCAGAGCCACCAAAAGAATATCCGATGATCCTACTAGTTTCATTCACTCTCTCCTGGCTAAATCCCATTCTTATGACCTAAAATCACAGGGGTCTCTCTCTCTCTCTCTCTCTCTCTCTCACACACACACACACACCTTTTTTTCTTTCTTTTTCTTTTTTCTTTTAGTATGACATGTTCTTTGTTCCCTGGAAATTTAAACAATACTGATTCTCATCCACCCCTGCAGGGTACCTGTTTCCCTAATTTTGCGCCACATGGCCCATGTTGGAAAATGAATCTTACCTCTTTGCTACTGTGCACCACATTTTGCAATGTTGAAAATATAAGTATGTAGAAAATGGAATGGAGCAACCCAAATATACAATGCATCAGAATGTTTAAGATAGAATGTTGACATCAGAATGTTTAAGATAGAGAAATGTATATTATGCAGCAAGGATTTCAAATGTTTTTGGAGGGGTGTACCACTAGATCCTATCACACAATGAATCTCCTTTTCACTGAATCTAATGTGAATGTATCCATTCCCTTTTGCCAGATATTGAAAGGTGGGTCTCCATATGAATCATAGAGTTGTAGAGTTGGAAGGGACTGTTAGGGTAACCAAGTCCAACACCCTACAATGCAGGAATTCCTTGCCCAACATGGGGCTCGAACCCACAACCCTGAGATTAAGAGTCTCAGGCTCTATTACAGTCCAGATACAAAATCTAATCAGTGAACAAGGGCAGGTTTCAAAGCCAGTTGTGTTTTTAAAGCTACCTTGAGCTAAACTATCAAGGGTGGTGGTGGCAAGGAAAGAATTGTACATCTTTATATATATATATATATATATATATATATATATATATATATATATATACCTACAATAGCTGAGGTTTTTAATGATTAACACTGTTCATCAGATCTCTTCCTGCCTGCTAATGTATCACAAAGATCTCCTGCTGTTCCCAGTAGTGCCATACTAATTCAGTGCAGTAGCAAAATTAGCAGCAGGAAACAAGTCTTTGAAATTGTCTCCATTTATGAATAGCATTGTTCATTCAGCAAAGAATAGTGACTCCTGCTGTAATTGTTCCTGTGTTAAGAAGGCTGTGAGTTTATTTTCATTCCATCGTTTTTTTTTTCTTTTTTAAAAAAATCAATAGAAATAAATACACATACAATTAAATATTGGATTAAACAGCCAACAGAGAGACCACGTTTCTTTCACTTTTGAACTCTTCGGATTTTGTCTCCAAGGGAGGACTATTGTGCTCACATTCCTTAGCAAGCACTCGATAATGCAAAAGCACTTTGATGTTGCCATTGAAGAAAATTGAACAGATGGAGCATTGAATAAGCCCGTACTGCTGTCTTTTGAATATTAAGAAAAGCCACTTTTGTTGGCAAAAAAAATATTTAATATTTAATATCATTTACATATAGGAGGTGTGTGGTTTATGTTCTGAGCTGAGAAGACCAACCCCCTCCCCTCCAAATCATCTGCTGCAGCCAGGTGTATAAAACTCTTCATTTTGATGGCTAGCATGCAGTAGAGCAAACGTGATGGGACTTATTTGGCATTGATCTGGAAACTGATGGACACCAGTGGTTCCTTGAGTCGAAATTTTCACAAAACATGTCGGAAACCCAGTGTAAACTCTGGAGCTCCTTCATGAGGCCATACAATAGCTTAAGCAATTCTGTGTGACAGCTGAAATGGTGCCTAGAGCAGTCGGGGGTCACATTTCTTTTCCTCATATGGTCATTACATGGTGCCTGAGGTCTTTGCTGTTTTGTATGTATTGTGAATTTTTATGATTTCCTCTTTCTGCACTGAAGCCCAGCGAGATGAAGATGCCAATTTTCTGACTGCCAGGCTTTCATTCCCACTGCCAGCAGTCCCTGAAAAGTGATTCAGCTTCATCAGATTCAAACGCTAGCACCCAATCATAGCAGCAACCCCATCGATGGTAGGGGAAATAACATCCTAACTGTACTGGCTGCACATCGTCTGATGTGCCGATTGTCTGAGAATCAGTATAAAAGCTGAGCCCGGGTTTGGCAAGGGTATAGGTTGCTGGTTCAGTTTCTGTGGAGGATAGAAATGTAAACTATGCAAAGAGCTTGTGTGTGACGAATGGATCTCAAACCAATATGAAAAGGCAAGCAGTGCAGAAGACTAACTATAGCTCATGGGTAGGTATTTTAATGCAGGTTGCAGGAAGTGTGCATAAAGTGGATGGAGACAAACATTTCTCCCTTTCTCATAACAACAGAATGTGTGGGTAGTCAATGAAGCTAAAATGTCGGATGAAATAAATTGCTTACTTCTTCATATACCGGTAGTACATTCTTAAATTATGGAATTTGCTCTCACAAAAGGTAGTGGTGACCTCCAGCTTGGAGGACTTTGAAAGAAGACTAGAAAAATTCATGGAGAATGAGGCTACCACAATGGCTTTTAGTCATGATAGCTCTGATTGTTTGCCTCTCAATACCAATTGTTGAGGAACACAAGGGGAGAGGGCAATGTTTCATTCAGATTAAACTTTGAGGCTTCCCAATGGCATCTGCTTAACCACTGAGAGCAGGATTCAGGCTCTTCTCATGTTTTCAAGAGAATAGGCAGAGAAGGGGGGGATTAAACATGAATATTATCAGCTTAGATAACAATTGTTTGGACAGTAATGCTTTTACTAGATACATATGAAGCATATTTTATAATGCTTCGGGGCACTATCCAAAAAGTTAAGCACTTTTTAGAGCCATTGATTTCAAAAGCTGAGCTAATCATGTGTTTTTAAAGCTCTTCTATTAAAATCAATGGAGCTCAAAAGTGCTTCACTTTGGCTGCCCCTTTATTTACATACTTCAGCTTCTTTGACAAGGGAGAGTGTGCACAAGTTTCTCAATTGCCCATAAAGTATGTGCAGGGGAAAAAACATCAGAGTATGTATTTAAAATCATTTTGAGTATGCATTTGAAAAAGGACTATGAATCATGGCTCTAATAGATAGTTGGAGAGACAACCCTGACTGTCAGTCTTAACTAAGTTCAATTCAGAATAGACCACTTGAAATTAATAGAACAAAAGCAAGTCATTCATATTAATTTAAATGAGTCTATTCTGAGTTGGACTTCGTTTAATACAGCCCTGAGACTCAAATTCTGATGTAATAGACCATTTTTAAAGATACATAGGGTTGTAATCCTGTGTACACTTTCCTAGGGGCACATCGTATTGAGTGAAATAGGACTTATTTCTGAGTAAGAAAGCACAAGGTTGTACTGTAAGACTGAAATCCTACACATACCTAAAAAGGTAAAGGGAGCCCTGACCATTAGGTCCAGTCATGACCAACTCTGGGGTTGCGGCTTATCTCGCATTATTGGCCAAGGGAGCCAATACTGCTTCCAGGTCATGTGGCCAGCATGACAAAGCCGCTTCTGGCGAACCAGAGCAGCGCACGGAAACGCCGTTTACCTTCCCGCTGCAGCGGTACCTATTGATCTACTTGCACTTTGAGGTGCTTTCGAACTGCTAGGTTGGCAGGAGCAGGGACCAAGCAACGGGAGCTCACCCCTTCGCGGGGATTCGAACCACTGACCTTCTGATCGGCAAGCCCTAGGCTCTGTGGTTTAACCCACAGCGCCACCCGCGTCCCTACCAGGAAGTAATTCCTAGTTAACTCAAATGAACTTGTACCAAAGTAGAAAAAGGAACTGAAATGAATGTGGATGGAAAAAGCAGCAGAAATGCAACAAGCTGCGCGTCCAGGCACAGCAAAGCTGCAGGTGGCTGAGGCTGAGCTCAGGGCAGCCAGTGCAGTTGGGCAAGGATTGGTGTTATATGCTCAAGATACCCACTAACAGTGGCTGGATTGAGCTTCAGTTTACTGGCTGTCACCCAGTCCATTACCAAGGCAAGACAATGGTCTCATATACCCACTGCCACAATTGCAGTAGAGCTGTGTCATCCGCATATCGCTGACAACATACTCCAAAACTCCATATGACCTTCAATGTTGTAGGGATTTTTGTTAACTTTTAGTTCAACCCAGCCTTCATGTCTGACTTGTTATTTGGCCATCAGGTTACAATAACCTCAATTTCACCTGTTCATGCTTCCTCAGTGATTAATCAGACTCCTAATTTGAACCACAACTCTGTACAGATTCATCTTCCATGCAAAAGACCCTAATTTCTAACATTCATTTAAACCAGGAATGGGCAACCTGTGAGACTCCAGATGCTGTTGAACTCCCATCAGCCCTAGTCAGCATGGCTTTAAATTATTTCAAACCACATTCCTGTTCACTGAGCTTAAACTTGTAGCACCATTGCTATCTCCCTTTCTCAGACTCTCAGATACAGATTTAGCACTTGTACAAATCACTGTGCCCCCCCCCCCCGTTTTTGACAGGGCTATGCATGTTCAAGATTTTCTCCCCACCTTTCTTTGACATGCTCCTCAAAGTGATGATTTCTTGAATATTTTATATTACATGTTATTTCTTGGACATTATAGAAATGAATATGAAATAAATAGCAGGAACTTACAGACTGGTTATCTTAATATCTGTTCCAGATGAATTGGCAGAAAACATTATTAAGCAGAAAGTTATCAAGCAGATAGAAGAGCAAATTTTGTTGAAGAAAAATCAACATGGCTACTGCAAAGGTAAATTCTGTCTCGTTAACCTTTTGATACTATATCAACAAGCCTGTCAATACCACATAAACACTGCATACTTTTAAAAAGCTTTAAAGTCTCCCATAAAAACTTGGCAGTGATAGGATAAGAGGACAGATGCTCTTATGGATTGGTACCTGGTTAAAGAACAGGGAACTGAGATAAGAAATGAACGGGCAGTTATTACAACTGCTTCATACAGTGTATAAGAGTTCCAAGTACAGAATCTGCTTCTACAAGATATGGTGATGACCAACAATGGAGATGGCTTCAAAGAGGGATTAGACAAATTTAGGAAGGATACCACTATCAATAGCTCTGGTCCCGATGATTGTACTCTACCTTCACAATCAGAGACACCATAGTTCTCAATACCAGTTGTGTGAAATAGAGAAAGATCATAGTTGCATGATTTTTCTCATATAAGCTTGCTTCTACATAGCAAATATCAGGGGTTTTTGTTGGTGGTGGTATGGAATTCAGATCAGATTCCAATCAGGTAATGACATGTGTTAAGTCCTGCCTCTATCTACACCATGCCCCTAATCTAATTCATCCCATGCGACTCCTATTAATGTTTTAAAAAATGTGGTAGCTGCTAATCATTGATCTTCCATGTCATGTCTGAGTTTGCCCTTAGACATACATATAACAAATCCTGATTTATCTTGATCATGATGTTCATAAAATATGAATGCTGTTAGAAACTGATGAAATGCCTTTAGGACACAATAAATGGATACTGCAAATTTTATATTGGTCATGGAATTCTCTTAATCCCCTATATGGACAGATGAAAGATTTTAGCACCTTTAGAAATGTAGCTGGGGTTCTAGAACATATGTAAGGCATATGTAAGGAACATATGTAAGGCAACATCATGACATTATGTTCTGCCCTTGTGCCCATACAATCTAAGGCATATGTACAATGTGCCTAGACATCTGAAGTGAACATTAAAGGGTTCCTAAGCACACTGATTTAAATTGCAATCACTTGCCCATGTAGTCCATTTGCTGGTAACATCAAGATTGACATACTGTAATGCCCTCTATGTGAAACCATCCTTGGGCCTGATATGGAAACTCCAGCTGTTGCAGAATGCAGTGGCTAGAGTGCAGATGGTGGGTGGACGGCCAACAGCATGTGACACATCTGCTAAACCATCTCCACAGCTGACCATATGCTACTGGGCCAGGTTCAATGTTCTCATGTTGATATGCAAAGCCCTGAGCAACTTGGGTCCAGAATATCTTAAGGATCACCCTGAGCCCTTGTATCCCAGCACAATCACTGAGATAAACCGAATAAACACTGCAAATTGCCGCCTGCCCTGGTTCCTTGTGTTACAAAGGCCCATCTGGACTCAACTAAAGGTCAGGCAGTAAATTTCCCTGATTTCATGCATTGGGAGACTTTTATAGCAGAGATTCAACATACATCCTCACTTTTGACTTTCAGGCATCTCTTGAAGACTTTTTTTTATACTAGCAGGTCTTTGTAGGTCCTTAATTTTGATTAGCCAGGCAATTCATTGTTTTAATACTCTTTTGAGTGCATCACCCTGACATTTGTGGCATCATAGAAATATAATCAATCAATCAAATATATAAATAGGTGCCTACTTGCAAACACATACCACAACTTTACTCACAGCTCATTTTGGACTCACAGCTGTCCATGGAGGTGCAGGTCAATTCTGTATCCAGGGCAGCTGTCTACCAGCTCCATCTGGTACACAGGTTGAGACCCTACCTGCCCACAGTCTGTCTCACCAGAGTGGTGGATGCTCTAGTTATCTCCCGCTTGGACTACTGCAATGCGCTCTACGTGGGGCTACCTTTGAAGGTGACCCAGAAACAACAACTAATCCAGAATGCGGCAGCTAGACTGGTGACTGGGAGCGGCCACCAAGACCATATAACACCAGTCCTGAAAGACCTACATTGGCTCCCAGTACGTTTCCGAGCACAATTCAACGTGTTGGTGCTGACCTTTAAAGCCCTAAACGGCCTTGGCCCAGTATACCTGAAGGAGTGTCTACACCACCATTGTTCTGCCCGGACACTGAGGTCCATCACCGAGGGCCTTCTGGCGGTTCCCTCACTGAGAGAAGCAAAGTTATAGGGAACCAGGCAGAGGGCCTTCTCGGTAGTGGTGCCCACCCTATGGAATGCCCTCCCATCAGATGCCAAAGAGATAAACAACTACCTGACATTTAGAAGACATCTGAAGGCAGCCCTGTTTAGGGAGGTTTTTAATGTGTGACATTTTAATGTATTTTTAATCTTTGTTGGAAGCCACCCAGAGTGGCTGGGGAGACCAAGCCAGATGGGTGGGGTACAAATAATATATTATTATTATTATTATTATTATTATTATTATTATTATACATCAAAACGCACATAGGGCAGGGGATGGAACCTGATGATGTAACACCCAATCCCCATTCTGTTAGCAGTCATCAAATGCATGGAATCCCAATAACACTTTTGAAAAGATCAAATTACTGGTGGGCATGTGCAGACTTTACAAACACCTCTCAAGGCAGATTACAATAAAACCCATTAAAAATGCAATAAGAACAATACAATAAACTGAGCAGTATTAATAGTCAGTACAAACTTCAACAAAGCAACAACATTATGAAAAATGGCTGGCATCCTTCAACACTGTACAAATTCATCCTAAGATGTTTTAATGGTACCATATTGTAAGAATATCATTCATTGTAGGATACCACTCAATAGTTTTTTGTGTGTGTGGAACAGAAGAAAATGCTGTTTGTGTATCAGGAATGTTCTTCTTGGTTTTGATTATTACTTATATTGGGGGTGGATGGCAAAGAAACCTACACAGTTTGAAAGGAAATTGATTTTGCCTTGAACAGAAAAATATTCTGACATAGAAAACAGTGAGTATTCATATCATGTTTATTCACGTAATATAATCATGTCCTATTCATAATGGTGATAACATTAGCATTATTTCTAATGGATTAGGTTTCTATTCAAGGTTGTCATTATTTGACTCTCCCTTGAATAAATGTGTGTGTGTGTGTGCATTTGTATATATTCTGTTTGTTGCTAAGCAAAGCATAGCTGAAGTAAATACTATTGATACAAAATGTTCCTTTATATTTCCTCTCCTCATCCTTTTGGTCTAATGAGAATTAATTCTACTGTTACTGATTATGTATGCAGAAATCTTGCAATAGCATTCTTGTAACCTACTTTATATTTCAACTAATAATTTTATTGCATTCCTTATAATTAACCAGTCTAGCAAGATCTACCATCTGAATGTATACACTTTGTAAATCAAAGACACTTTTTCTCTTTAGCTCTATTTTTTATGAATGTTGTTCCAAACATGTATGGTATATTAGTGGGGAAATATATTTGAAGGACAATTTTGCATAAATAAATTGTATTCTGCATCAGAATCTGTAGAGACAAATAGTCAAGATAGGATCTCTTTCCTAGCTGGCTCTCCAGCAGAGGAATAACACAGAATGGATTTCAAACTGGAATTAATACAGCAAAATGAATGAAAAATCAGATATGGAGATACACCATTCAGAATTTTCAGATCACCCTATAGCCAAATTTAAGTTTCTATTGGAAAATATCCTTTCCTTTACATTGGAACGATTGGACCTTTGAGCTAACAAAGTAGATGCAGTTCTTCATTCAACCATGCTTGGAAAGCCACTAGGCTTGGTATCAAAATTTTGGTTTTGCTGCTTGTTGCAATCAGCAAAAAAGAGGGGACAGTTCTAAACAGCAACAAATGGTTAGCTGGGCAGCACTAGTCATCTGACTTATGGTCAGTCATGTTGCTACTGCTTACTGAAAGAAAAGGGAGCAAGCGAAGTGAGGTCAAATTTGTGCACATGCACCAGTGGAGCAAAAAACTTCACAACACAGCACAGATATTTTATTTTTCTATTTATGAAATTTGCCACCCGTAATATAAAAGTCTTCAGGTGCTTACAGTAAAAAGGTTTTTAAAAGCACCTGAAGTACAAACTAAATTAATGCAACCAAAAACTACTACTGCAACACAGAAAAAAAATCACACCACAACTTTTGGAGAACATAGAATAAATGTGAATAAAATTATTTCTAGAACTTCAGTGAAGGTGAAACTGACTAGAACAAAAGGTATTGTTCCAATATTAGCTGCTTAATACTCAAATGGAATTGCTGATAGGTATGCATTTGATGCAGACTGTGAATTAAATTATATGCAATTAGGGAACTATGGATTCTGGTAGGTGAAGTGTGTTATGTCACAGGATGAAATGAACAGAGTTGGGGACCTGTGGCACCCCAGAAGTTGCTGGACAGCAACTCTCATCATATACTGAATGGGGTTGATCGGAATAGAATCTGAAGAGGCAGAAGTATCACACCCCAGCTATACAGGTTATTGCAGCAGCAGGCAGATTTATATATATGATTTGGGTACACCATTGTCATGGGCTGGCTGGACACGGAGGACTGATGGGAGGCATCAGCTGGGGAACCTCCAAGTGGAGAAAGATCAGAACCCAGGGATTGGTGGTGGGGTGACAATGAGTTGTCAGAGGGAGAAGACTGGGAGAAGGAAATGTCAGGCGCTGAAGAGGTAACAGGATTTAGTGAGAAGGGAGAATCTGTGGCAGAGAGAAGTCCAGAAGCAGAAGCAGGTGAAGAGGGAGGCTAAGAAGCAGATATGAGTTGGGCTAATGAAGAAGCCAGGGTGTCTGCTCCTCCTGGTGCAAGAAGCCTCCCCCCCCCCCCAATCTCCCAGGACAAGGCAAGACATGAAGCGGGAGGAGCAAAGGCAAGCATTCTGGCATAGTCCCAGATTGTTTGAGAAAGACCCGGGAGAGGAGATTTAGGCAGCTGTGGGAAGGTGTGGACCTTCAGTCCCCACAACTGTTTCACAGGGCGTGACCTACTGAAGAAGTGTTGCTGTGCTCATTAGGCCTGACACCCCTGAGCAGATCCTCTTTCTTCCAATAGAGATTTAACTTCACTTACTCCATATGATTTATTGCTGGATCAGTGAAGGGTGTTGGTGTGTGGGTGGGTGTGGGCATGTAGTAATTTCTTTCTCACACACTTTAACAATCCTCAGGGAAGTGAGAGAGTTCTGTTGACATCCATCATATCTAATTTGCAGAATAATTGTTATATTAATTATTTTACAACATAGAGTGAGTAAGGTACAGTTTGGTTTATTACAAAATATGGGAACTAAGTTCATAGCTTCTTCTGTAGACAGGAAGGCTGTGATGAGTCAATATTTGAAGAAGAAGAAGAGGAGTTTGGATTTGATATCCCGCTTTATCACTACCCGAAGGAGTCTCAAAGTGGCTAACAATCTCCTTTCCCTTCCTCCCCACAACAAACACTCTGTGAGGTGAGTGGGGCTGAGATACTTCAAAAAAGTGTGACTAGCGCAAGGTCACCTAGCAGCTGCATGTGGAGAAGCGGAGACGTGAACCCGGTTCACCAGATTACGAGTCCACCGCTCTTAACCACTACACCATGCTGGCTCTCTACTTTGAGACTGCTCCTCCAAGTAGTGACACAACTATTTACTGGTGGGGAAAAAAGATAGGCCAGAAGTGTGTGGTAGGTGGTTGGAGAGGCCTAAAACTACAATGGCTTTCAAAAGTCCAATTTGCTTTGTGCCTTGTATACTGCAATAGGCCCAAGGCTACAAAACCAAACAAACAAACAAAAGGTGTGTGGGTTTGTTTGTTTTTTTGTTTCAGAAAAAGATGACAAAAGCTCATATTATCTCACCCAAGATGGAGGAGAAAGGGAAGGGAATCAATTTATTGTGATGTGAGTCACGAACTGACTGCTTGAATTTTTAACCTTAATAAAGAGTAACAGAGGAATGAAAGTGTGCATTTCATAATAAATTATTTGACTGAAAGAAAAATGTTCAATATAAGTATTCATCAATCATATTTTGTCACAGAGCAGCCTCATAATATATTTTTTTTCAATAATATGAAATGTTGATTTTGTCAGCACTTTTTGCAATACATTTTCTATGGAGAGTCAGCATTTTGGTGAAGTACACATTCTGTAATAAATTCTTTAAATGCCTGCAAATATAATCAACAGTGGTTGAACTAGTGTTGGGTTTTCCTGATTTCCCATGTTGTAGTTTTCAAATATTTCTAAACTGTGTCAGCATTAAATATAGCTACATTCTGTCCTTTGTTTTGGTTTGTACTCATGGAGAGAAATCTTGCTTTGTAATTTATATTTATTGATCCTTGTGTGTACAGCATAAGAAGCAGCAATCTTTTCTTGACCAGTTTACCTCTCATTTAGCTAAATACCTGCTTTGTTTTCATGTAGGTAGCTGAAAATAGTTCTATATCACATTTTCTTAAATAATGAAAATGGAAGAATTTTTTTTTATTTTTTAAACCCAGCTGAAAACCTAACGGGCAGAAGAAAATGTAATCTCTAAAGTATTGCAGGAATATCTTCTGGAAATTATATAATAATTTGTCATACAGTTTTTCACAAATCTAGGAGGGTTTAAGAGAAGGCATTTAATTCTATTGCCCTCATTCTGCTAAGCCCTGGCAGTGCTTTTGAATATATATACACCACCTTATCCTGCATTCTGTGGAGAAATAAAGAGTTGCCCTCTTACTCAGTTTTTACATAATGCTGTGCACTACTGAGGCCTCTGAGAAAATTATAACATGAATAATGCATAATACTACTGCCAATTTGTCTTCAGTTTGTTTACTGAATTATATGCAAGTTTTAAACAACTCAATTTGAATGACTCCTCCGCTCTTCCATCATACAGCTACGAAGCTAATACAGGGTGTTATTAACTGCGTATGCATGTGCTTTCTCTTGTGTTGTGCTGGCATGAAATTACTGGTTTCTTTGGTGGATAACCCTCCTCCAGAAATACCTCCCTGACAGAGCAGGTATGGAAATGTTTCCATGCCTGCTCAGTAAAAGAGGTATTTCTGGAGATGACCTTACAAGAACTGGGTTCATTTGTAAACCACCTACCCACCCCAGTATTATTATTTCATATATTTAGGTTTGATAAAACATAGGCAGCTGCAAGACTATCTTTTCACTGGAATGACACATAGCTCCCTTTTCAAAGACTGAGAACAGCCCACTCTTGCAGGAGACAGCTACAATGGAATTGGAATAGATATTACCATGCTAATTTAGAAAGCCCTTGTTCAGTGGCCAGTTATGCTATGCCTCTTGATGCTCACTATCAAATATATATTTGAAAGTTTCATCTCTCGCAGTTATCTTCATTTTCATGTGAAGTTTTGAATAGCAATGAGATGCAGTTGGTAAACAATGTACCAAAACAGGGTTAAGGACATCTAGGTGCTATACTGAAGCATATTCAGGAAGCAATATTTGGGTGTTTAGACCTTTAAACCACCCCCTTAAATAAATTCAGACAAGACTCAAATTTTGCTTTGGTTTTTGGCAGAATTTAGGCCACAGCTTTATTGATTTCAGCAAGTGAGTGGTTGCATAGGCTCTGGTTCGACTAGGTCCCTGCACCGTTGCATGTAGTGCTGACCCAGGGCACCAGCATAGGCCAGCCTAGGGTGCACACCTGGAACAGCAGAATGCCGGGCTAGTCCACCACCCAGATGTCCCCCTGCACTCAGACACGGGGACAACCCATCTCAGGGTTGAGTCCCTGGATTCCTTTAATGGAATACCTTTCACATAGGGATAGCGAGAGCGTTCCCCCATCCCTATCACATGAACCAGAGCCTATCCACAACCTTACAAGTTGTGACGATTTGCTACGTGGCAGGCGAAACCCAAATGGCAACAGCCAATCAGCCATGTGGGGAAAATTCCTGCCGTGCCCCTGTCCCAACGACAGACGACACACAACGGTATAGCAAGGTCAAGCGCAAGCCCTAAATATAGGGAGAGGTGGGCGGCTGTTCCGATGCACTGGCCCAAAGAGGAAGCTCTGGGTCACATGCATGGGCATATATAGGTCCCTCGATCCGTTTGGCTAGTGTCCCATTGGCCTGATTAAACCCAGCATCGAGGGACCTACCAATAGGGTGTTGTGGCTATCCAAATGTACCCACCCACAACACAGGGTTTGGTTGCCAGGTCGCACCGCAACACGTCCCCTCTTTGAGGGAGGACACGATATCTCTGAAGTCCGCACATCTGTCTCTGAGGAGATCCCTAGTTGCTGGACTCAGACTTTGTGTCTGGGCCCCAATTCAGTGCCTCTCTCATTGTTGCTATTGCCTCTCTTGATGCAGCTGGTACTTTGCCCTCTCTGACCAGGCTGCAATTGATATTAGAGGTTATGAAGAAGGAATGGCCAGAGCAGCAGCCAATGGAATTTTATATGGCACCTTCCAGATTTTCATGCGAATGTATGTAGAGTTATATTTCCCCATAATTTCATTCATACAGTAAAGATAAATGTTTTAGGTAACGAAGAAAACACACATTGCATATAAAAATAAATGATATAACATTAATATGGCAATGTCAGTTTGTAATGCTGTGCCTAAGAACATGTGATGCACATGTTTGTTCCTTAAAAATGAAGCATTTACTGATACATGGTGCCTATGATATAAAGGATTCTTAACTAGCCATAAGAGGCTAAAATAGTGAATTGGCAGATTTCCAGCAGGAATGCTGGCAAAGTTCAGTGGTTTGTGACTTGATGATAGGATCATACCATGCCAGTCTTCGGTTCTTCAGGTTTGTATAAATCTAGATCCCAGCCCCCAAACCACAGAGATTTGTGCTTTGTGCTTTCGAAAGCACAATTAGATAAGGTTTATGATTTGGAGTGCAATTTTTCAAATAGGTTGGCTATTTCCATACAATACTATTTGCAAAAAAGTATTTATTGGCCCTCAACGATTGTGCTGTCTTAATAAAGCGTATGTCAACAATTTGATGGGGGGTAATTAAAGTTGACCATGTGTCAGGTTTTAATAACCTGTATTTGAAAGTATGCAAATTAATTTGGAGCTCCCCCCTTTTTTTTACTTTCTCACACTCTTATAGAACTAACAAGAAGTTTTCAGATCATGATAAAGTTTTGCTTTATTGAATGTAATTGCTTAATCAGATGAACTTCCTTCTATCCTAAATATAGAAGTGTTCAAGTCACAAGACCTCCCCTTTGCTAATTAATCTTTACAGGATGCTGCACATTAACACATTTCTTACATTTTGATAAATGAAATATCAGAAGTAACATTCAGTACAACACACACACACACACACATTTCTCAGCGTTGCAAAAACTGGTTTTCAGATTAGTTACCAATACTGTAGTGTGTAATAAAGGAATATTAGGGAGATATCATTTTAAAGTAGGTATTATACAGAATTTTACAGTAAATATGTATGATTGAAGAAACATCCCATCAACCCCAGTCTATTTAAAAAGCAGAAGGTCATTGGAAACATCATAGTGTTTTATGTGGGAAAAGATCACTGCTCCCATGGGCTTACTTGCGTATAAGGGTAAAAGAAAAAAGATCACCAATCCACCTCATAAAATGTTAGCACCCCACCCAGTATAAATATTGCTCACTCCTTCCTGACCTCCAAGAATGGTTTCACCACCCCAATTCATCCCCTGCAGAAGTTCCTCCTGTTAAGTGTGGTGTTTCATTAATGCAAACAAACACTTTGGTAACATAAAGAAAGGCAAGATGTCGTGAATGGAAGGAGCTGAAAGCTGCAACAAATGCTGCACACTTTAATTTTAGAATTCAAGTTTAGAAATTATTTTAGTTTACTGGGAACTCAGGAGAATCAATCAAAGGAACAATGGAGGAATGGAATACAAGAAACTGTTTCAGTTGCTATCCTTAATGCTTCAGCATGGCAAGGAAAGAGACTGCAACTATCTTGATTTTTAAAATAAAACAAAATAAAATAACAGAGATAGGGGAGAAAGGTGTGGCATTGCTGTAGAGACTCTGAGGGCTATCCATCAAGGGTGGGACAAAAGCAGCCATACTCAGACCCAGAGTTCAGATGATTCCACCCCACCACCCAATCTATTACTTCTTTCTCATTTGCATGTTACCCTAAAAGAGTCTGCAAACTGGTTTTCTTTATATAATGGTTCTGTAACTCTGGTGAGCTTCTATTAGAAGCTTGCATTAGAATGCTTTCCTCGCAATTTTTGTGTGCTTCCAGGCAGTCACTATTTTCGGGGTATGCTTCAATTGCATACCAGCAAATTATGGTTGAACGATTAAAGTTGATTTTCCAAAGTAAAGGAGGAAAACGGGGGGGGGGGCTATTCAGACAACAGAATGGTATTAATTGTGAGTGAAGGAAAACAGTGGGCATAACCAATAAATTAGCATAGAAAAGGCAAATGTTTTAAGTTGTCTTCAGCAGCTTTTACAAAGTTTATGTATATTTTGTAGAAGCGTACTGAAATTGTATGATATTCTTCCCACACATTTGCAAGCCATAATTAAATTGCAAACAAAAAATGTTGCCTTCTCTGTGATCCTCCTACGGAATGTTATATTATTGACATTAATTAATAGCATTTATCTTGCCTTTATTTGACAGAGAGGGGCAAAGTTTTGTGAGCAATGGTCAAGATGATTCTCAGTGAATCAATTATTTCTTGATATGTTTCAACATCCTTTCAGGTTGTATGGAGATGAATATCTGAGGGTTTGAGAGACACAGGTCATATTTTCATACGTGAAACCTTGACTGTTCACATTCCTTCTCTGTATGCAAATTGTATTAAACTCTATAGCTTTCTTTTCTTTTGGACAAATGATTCATTCAGCATTGGTGTATGACTCAAGCTAAGAACAATAAAGTTCCTTTTATCATTGTTGATTTTATGACTAAGACTCTTATATGTGTTCGCGGTGATGCTTGGTGTGAAAACTGAGGAATGTTTTCCCTTAAAAAAGAAGAAGACACTCTTATTTATTTCTCTCCCTCAACTGTGTCTGTGAGCCAGCTACTATTAGATTGTTTAATATGAACTTACTGTAGCATTAAACTAATTTCCCTCTGAAATTGGTTTGAGGTAAGAGTAAAATTAACGCTGCAATGAGCTGAGCTCCCCACCCTTAGGAATAAAGGACTCACCAATTGGGGCTCGGGGTATATTTATTGACCCCCTCTTTTTCCAGGAGCAGCATCACACATATTTATTATTTGTTTGTTTCAACCATTTATATAGTGCACAACAGCTTTGTCTCTAAGTGGCATTATCTTCCAAATTTTCCCCAACACATGTTGCTATGGTTGTTATTCCATCTGACTATAACCCAGATGGAAATGACAAAAAGCAGGGAAAAAAGGAAATGAAAGGTCTTCTCACAACAAAACAATGTGATTAATTGATTTATGTCAAGTTAATACTTTAAATTATTATTATTATTTTTCAAAAAATATGAAACAATGACTACTTAATATATGACCCATTCTGTGAAAGTGCACATACTAAGCAGACTAATGGAAGAAACATTTAGAGTTTAAGAATGCTAATACATTTAAGAGGTGAAAGCTGCTGCTGAATTGCAAAACAAGTTGAAAATAAAAATGTAACCAAATATTTTGGTAAGGTTAATTGCTTCTTGGTCCTGCTTCTCAGTACCTTCATAGTTATCAGATCATGAACATTACCATTACATGCCTGTTCCCTTCCTCCTGAAAAAGGAATTATATTTAGTGGAGGTCTTTATCCCAGCCTGTAGCTAAACTAGAACTACTTTTTAACGGTTTTCACATAATTGTATATTTTATAATTGTATATTTTATTGTTGTAACCCACCCTGGGACCTTATGGTAAAGCAAGGGTAAGGAATCCAATAAATAAAACAAATAAAGGTTGAATCATGGAAGACTCTAAATAAAAGAAGCTATTTTGCCACCATTGCTCATCAAATAAGCCCCGCATCCTGGTGTCCTCAGGAGTAGGAACAAAGAAAGCTGCCTTCTGCAGGGTCAGACCATTAGTCCATCTTGCTCAGTATTGACTGGCAGTGGTTTTCCAGGGTTTCAGGCAAGAGGCAGTCTCAGCTCTACAGTGTTACCTTGGGTTAAGTACTTAATTCATTCCGGAGGTCCATTCTTAACCTGAAGCGTACTTAACCTGAAGCACCACTTTAGCTAATGGGACCCCCTGCTGCCGCTGCGCCACCAGAGCACGATTTCTGTTCTTAGCGGAGTTCTTAACCTGAAGCGTACTTAACCCGAGGTACCACTGTACTTGGAGAAGCTAGGATTGAACCTGGGACCTTCTGGATGCAATGCAGATGCTCTCACATTGAGCTGCATTTGGACTACAGTGCCCATCAGTCTCAGTCAGCATGCCCAAATGTCAAGGTTGATGGGAGTTGCAGCCCAGCAGCATCTAGAGGGCACCAGGTTGGCGGGGGGGGGGGGAGAGAAGCTACTTTAGAAGTTATGTAATCCCCTAAAAATATTTTTCAGGTTTTGCCCTCCCTTTCTCTCCATATTCCAGAAAGGAAAAAAAACAAAAGCCGAGCCAAAAACTTCAGGCCAGCTCTGCATCAAACTGGCATCAGCCAAATGGATTGCAGCCCCCTCCCTGCCAATTTTCTCCCCCTCTCCCAAATTATTCCAGGATCAGCTGACTTTACCTCTGCAGCAGTTCATACCCATTTAAAAGCTACTGGTACTATTCTGGGGATCAGGTAGGGAGGCAATTCTGGTAATTACACACACTATTGATTGGATCCAAAGGTTTATTCTCTGCTTTCATCATATGAAGACTATTTCCATTGGAGGAAGGGATCTGATTTCTTGGTTGTGGTGTTGAAATATTGAAGAGGGCGGAGGATTAAGAGAGGGTTAGTGTCAATGGTGATTTGCTTTCTAGTCCTTGCACAGTTGAAAAGTATATTTCTTGTTAGAGAAGTTGCCTGATAGGTCTCGATAGCTGCCCTGCAGTATTGGTAAAAATACCTAAAAAGGGGATACTGCTCCCCTGACCCTAACTAAAGATAATGTGATCTAGGTGATCTAGCTTGCAAAAAGTAAATGATGTTAAAGGTCAAAGAATCTTGGGGTCACTTCCAGATAATGATGGACAATTCAGTCAATCACAGTGCTCTAAATTTCTCATTCCCCCCCCCCAAAATCAGTTCTCCATATTTGCATAGCAATTTGCATTTTTTTTTAAGTCCTCATGAAAATTCATCAACATTTAAGTGAAAATTTCTCCTAATAAACACATTTTATGTAAATAGCTTTCACTAATTTACACATTTTCCCAAGCAGTTTTAACTAATGTTATTTTCATTAACCTATGCATTTTTATGCACACTTCATTGGAGTATATGCATTTTTTACTTGGCTGGAAAACTGCACAGCAAAATTTGAAGAAGTGCTTTGTTGAAGAAGAATGGCCATGTTACAGTTCTTGTATTGTTTCATAAAGTGTGAATTTGGTTGGTTCCTCTTTAAATATGAAATGTATTGGAAATTTTCCTCTCAACCCCACTTCCAGATGACCCATTTCTTAAGCATTCGTCTGGATTTGTTTGCACAAAGTTTTCAAGCAAATTAGACAATGGCAGCTATTTATTGGTTCCAATTGGTTTGCAGTGAGATTATATGATGATGGTGTGTCAAGCCATGGTTATCTCACACTTTCCTCATTTTCCTCATTGCAAAAGATCTGTTTTTTTTTTGTTTTAGCTCATTGTTGAAGAGCTACAAAATGTGCAACCTGAATTTTCTATTACGTGATTGAGTCCTACCCAACAATATTGAAAGTCTGTTAACACCCTGGGAGAGGATGATAGACAGAAAGCAAAGTTTGAGCTCTTATAAGCTAACAGCACTCTGGTTTTCTGTCTAGAAGGGAACAGTGGATTCTGATGGCCGGATGGCATGTTTAAGCTTCCTTCACCTATGCTCAATTTTTAAATTTCTACAAAATGCCCAATGACCTCCAGTGATCTCTTTCCAAAGGAATCCAAACTTAATTAAGCACAGAGGTCTTAGAACATCACACTGCATTGAAATGTGGGCCGAGCACATCCATAACAGTATATTTTATTACATCTTTTGCTGCAACATTTGTTTGGATCAAAAAATCTTGTCTTAATGCTGAACTGCTACTGAGTGCCATTCCCCTCGTTTAGGAGGTCCTAGTGGTGTTGCCATTCCCCTCGTTTAGGAGGTCCTAGTGGTGTTAATATCAAATACTGTAATTGCACTCCCCTGCAAACAAGTAATTTTTGTTTAGAGGGAGGCTGGAAGAACAGAAAACACATTAAAACACACACGCACTGAATGAGAACAGGAGCTGGCTTCTCTCAACTACTCGCCAACACATACACAGCTTTCTGAATGAAAGGGAAATGATACAGCATGGTTGTTATTAAATAAAATGTTGGTTTTTAAGCTTTTCCATGGAGGTAAAATGATTTTGTGGGATTGAATCACAAGAGTCACAATGACTCTTACATTTCATTATAACCTTATGCAGGGCTTTGTAAATTAACTCCTAAATGCTCATCTCATTCTCCTGATTGCTCCCACCTGGAGTCATAAACCTCTGCATGATCGGATAATAACCATTTCTACAGCACTGTGGAGACCTGCTGATATTGTTATGAGGGAGCTGCAGCAGGGCAAATGTACAAAGGAAGTCTCTTATGTATTCTATAGACTGCAATAATGCTGCTAATGATGCCGTTAATTTTATTTAGTGTGCTTTATGAGCCTCAGCAATAAATAATTAAAAAATAAATAGAAAATTAATCAAGCCATAATACATTTTAAATATAGATGAAAGAAACGAAGCTTAACTTTTCTTGAATTTCTGAGTATACACAACTTTATGCTATTGACTAAACCCCACTCTTAAGACTGCTCACAAAATCATGCAGGCAGTCTAACTGTGTTTGCTGAAGCCAAGTCCTGTTCCCATTCGAGCACAGAGGATATGGGTGGTTGTTCCATGTGTGGTTCAGCTCTGATTCAGATGCTGGGCAAGGAGGCCTGTTGGAAAAGTCAGTGACAGGACAGATCACCTCTTCAGGAGGTAGATTAGGGCATTGGATTCAGTGTGATCACAGCCACTGGGAAATTCTGTGGTTCTTCCAGAAATGATTACCTTTGATCAAAATTCCTACAATGATCTTATCTGACCCTTTAAATTTGCATTGAGTTTTGCTGAAAACAAAATTCAGAAAGTGGAGGGGCGAGGGCAAGATGACGCGTTGCCCCCATGGTGGCCTGAGCTTCAATGCCCCTGCTCAACCTATACAACCTATACAGTACCTTGAATAGTGTTTTAGGGGGAATGTAGGGGGCATTCTTGTTTATTCCTGAGTAATGTTTGTGGGGATTTGTGTGTGTGTGAAAAATATTTCTGTAATAGAAATAAAGGAAAAGAAAAGTTTCTGTGCTCCTATAGTTGGCAGGGTTCCCTCACTCAGCAGTCTCCTGGATCTGGTTTTCCTCCACTCTCTAAGGGACAAACTGTCTCTGAAAGATGGGGAGAGAGACCACCTGTCTGGACTACCAACTGTAATGGAGTCTTTAAAGGTAAAGGTAAAGGGACCCCTGACCATTAGGTCCAGTCACGGACGACTCTGGGGTTGCGGCACTCATCTCGCTTTATTGGCCGAGGGAGCCGACGTACAGCTTCCGGGTCATGTGGCCAGCATGACTAAGCCCCTTCTGGCGAACCAGAGCAGCACACGGAAACACCATTTACCTTCCCACTGGAGTGGTACCGGTACCAATTTATCTACACTGCTAGGTTGGCAGGAGCTGGGACCGAGCAACGGGAGCTCACCCCGTCACGGGGATTCAAACTGCCGACCTTCTGATCGACAAGCCCTAGGCTCTTTGTTTTATCCCACAGCACCCCCAAAGCAAGCCTTTGCAGCAGGGGTGGTCAGCTTATGAACCAATGGCTCTGGCTGCCCTTGGTTTAACAACATGTAGGGATCAGGAATGGGAAATAGAGCGAGTAAGAAATAGAGAGTGTGGCAGAGAGACAAAAAATAATAATGGCGTGTCTTGCTCACTTCTGTTTCTGGTCCCATCCACTATTTGCTCCGGCCCCGCCCACTGCCACGACTGCTACCATGTGTGCTAAACACTCTGAGAGTGCAGTCCTCAAAATAACAATGCTCCTATTCATTACATGGCTAGAAAATATATTGACTGGCAGATTGCATTTATCAAGCTTTGTAAAACTTTGAAACTGCATTTTCATATTTATATTTTTAACGTTTAGGAAACAAAACATAAGCAAAGACTGATTTCAAAGCAGCAACCCTCCATTAATTTGCATCTCAAACACATATCATTTTGATGACTCATAAAACTGTGTACACTGCTGAAAGAGATTAAAAGCTCCAACTGACCTATTTTTGTAAGACAAATGCATACCTTTGTTGTGTGTTCTAAACTATTACCAACTGGTGATACATAGCAACCGGGAGGACATGGAAGGGTGGTGAATAGACAATGCCATTGTGGTCATTTCTTTATGCTTCTTTTATCTTTTTAACCTAAAAGGGATGCCAGAGTGGCTGACAAAGCTCAATAATAAGGCTCATCCTATTCTCAAGTCTATAATCCGGTAGTGGCTACAGAAGAGTAGTGTTCTGCTAGCAGTAGGATGTCAGCACTGTGGTCATTGGGATGGGGACAAGGCAGGGTGAGGTCATGGCAACAATGGGGGAGCTCTGGATTGGCAGTGGTCATGCACCTATGACATACCTGAAGGAATGTCTCCACCTCCATCATTCAGCCCGGACACTGAGGTCCACTTCCGAGGGTCAAATTGTGTGTGTGTGTGTGTGTGTGTGTGTTTTTATAAACAATAACATTATTGTTGTTGTGATAAGTGTCCCAGGAAAACCTGAACATCCATTTTTTTTATGTGAGAGCATGGCAACCACTTTGGGCACCGTGATCTTGTGCTGCAATGTTCCCCTGAAAATAGCACTTTTGGGGGACCGTAATCTCGCACAGGTCATGTGACTCACTTGGGAGTGTAGCCTGGAAGATGTGCAGCCTGTTTTTTGGCCTGGACATGTCGGAGGACATGCTATGAGGGCCACACTGCTGACCCCAGCCCAATGAACACAGCCCCAGCATTGAAAGGACATCACTGAGGGCAGGCCTTTGCAGCTGTTTAATTAGCCAGTCACTTTAATGCTTATTTGGCTTGCTTTTAATTGTGTTTTTCAATTGAAGTACACCACTCTCTGATACTTTATGATAAAATATTTTTGTTAATGAATAAATATCCCCTAATGAGTCACAGGCTGGGGAAGAGAGGCTGACCCTGTTATTATTATTATTTAGATAGATGAGCCTTTTGCAATAAAACAATTTAATTTTCAGTGGGATGCTGCTACTATAAGGATAAAATCTCTGCCATCTTCAGTTCAGTGTTCATCAGAAAAACTGGATTCTGTGCTTGTTTTAAGCCCCTTCACTTGACGATGACCATGGCCATACTACTGCCTCTGTCCTCTGGTTATTTACCTGCAAATGTCAGCCCTTCAAGCTGCTCTTAAAAGCATACCCATAGCTTCCAGCTGAAAACTTAGCAACTCTAATTTCCTGTATTTAAATTTTAGTTTGTGTGCAATAGTTAGCACTTTCTGGCCAACTCTTACTATCTTTTTGTATTCAGCTTAAGCAATGAGTCTCTCTCTCTCTCTCTCTCTCTCTATATATATATATATATATATATATATGAGAGAAGCAATCAAACACGCATTTAGAGTTTTTTCCAAACAAGAGCCAAATTGCAAAAACCTTGAAACCAATTTCAGAAAGAGAACAAGGGTGAAAGTCTTTGAGGCAATATGAAGGAGCTTGAGTAATGAGTACCATAGAATGAAAGCAGTCCTGGGGAGTTCTCAAGAAGGCAAAGAGTTGAAGTAGGAGTCATTTGCACCTCAATGACAACAGCTGGAGGCAATTGTAAATAATTTGTTACTGGTGGCTCCAAAGCCACCAGCTGATAGTCGTGGGAGTCACCCACCCTCTTTTAATGGTTTATTTGAAGACAGCATGATCAGTTCAAGGGCTGCCAAAAAGCACATTGGGCAGTCTTTGTTCAGAGTGAAAAAAACTGATTTTGGGGAGGGGGTAAAGCAAAGGTTTTTAAATTGTTTGGTGTGGAGCATATAAACCTATACTTTAGAGGGCTAAAATTAATGTATTTGAAAGAGATAGAACAGTCTTAAGAAACATTTTGGAATAAGAAATGGAAAAGTAACATTTGTCCTGCAATATCAAAGTTTCTTCCAATGCCTGAAAGCTTCCTTTCTCTTTTATATATACAAAGGGGAGGGGGAATTCAAGGCCGGTAGGTACAGAAAAACATCTTCGGAAGGTATATTTATGGAGCCATCCTAAAAGAATACTACCACTAGAGAGAAAGGGGTGGGGTCTGGAAAAGAGACACTGAGAAGTTGGCAAAATTAGAGAGAGAGAAGGAGATGTCCTGCCCATCTCTGAATTCGACCCCTATCCACTGCTGGCATTTATTTATTTATTTTATTTGTTTTTGTTTGTTCGTATTTTTCAATAAATATTTCTAACCCACCCTATATCAGCTTATCTGAGGCTGGGAAGCATATTCAATAAAAACAACAGTTCATACAACAAATATAATGGCATAAAATCACAGTCAATAATAGTATCCACTGCTATGCAGATCCCACTTCAGACTATAATTAGCAAGCCAAATGCTGGTGAAAACAGTAGGGTTTTAATGGCACCAAAAAATGTATTCACCATTGATGCCTGAGGTTGTTCCATCACCCAGGAACTACAACAGAAAAGGGCTTCTCTTGATACTCACATATCGTGAGTGGGTGCAGAGGAGATATCCCCCACAATAATTTAATGTTCAGACACGATAATATGGGGGAAATGTGCTCCCTCAATTTTCTAGAGTGGCTGGGGAAATCCAACCAGATGGGTGAGGTATAAATAATACAAGTAGTAGTAGTAGTAGCAGTAGTAAGAATGATTTACAAACACTTTGAAATTGTACCAGAAGTGGATTGGCAGCCACTGCAGCTCCCTTAGGACAGGTGTTACATGGTTGCTGTAGTGTAAGATATACAGTGGTACCTCGGGTTACGAACTTAATTCGTTCCAGAGGTCCGTTCTTAACCTGAGGTACCACTTTAGCTAATGGGGCCTCCTGCTGCTGTCGCACGATTTCTGTTCTCATCCTGAGGTAAAGTTCTTAACCTGAGGTACTACTTCCGGGTTTGCGGAGTCTGTATCCCAAAGTGTTTGTAACCCGAGGTACCACTGTATTACGTAGCATCCTTTAAACCCTATTTTGCACTAGCTGCAACTTCTGCTTTGTTCATACATGCAGCTCCATAAAGTGTATTGCAACAGTTCAGTCAGGAGGTTATCATAACTTGGACTAGTCTGGTTAGTCTGCGATAGTCTAGCTGCATTTTTCCTCCCACAACACCTGCTTCCTACACTTTTTGGTAGCCTTTCATATCCAGCTGTTTAATTGCATTTTGTTATTTTTCTCTCAGATAAAGCTCTTATTTCTGGGAAAGCTTTATCTTATCTCATTTGCTCCCTTGAGCCCCTAATGTAGCCTTTTTTATTTTTTTGTGCAAGCTGGTTTGGACTACTGCGGGATTAATGCAAGCCGTACCTACAAAGTACAGTCTGCCCTGTTCTTGTCTCACGCCACATGGAAGCATGGGGTGAGGGACCTGACAATGCAGATGGAGTACTCTAGCAAACATTGCTTGAGAGCGGCTAGGCAGAACGACTGCATGACCCCAAGTCCGTGTTCTCATAACTTGCACATACCTCTCCCATGAGCACTATGTCTCCCAAGTCCGCATCCCTCAACACAATAACTACAAAGGTTCATGATAAATGAACACACTCCTCAAAGGTGTACTCCCGGATTTAATACACAAGCCATGCTAAATGATGTGTCAATAAGCAAACCATGCTATGCCATGATAGATAGATGCATGACGTAGATCAGAGCACATGCAAGCACTGAAGCATCCTGCCTTACCATTGGATGCTGCAAAGATGAGGCTAGATGGGCGGATAATAATGATTGGCTGTGATTAGCTGATGCTTGTGATTGGTTGTTGTATCTATACATGTGTATTGTATTCCAATAAATACGTGGTGACCGGGAGTATCCATTGCTCTCATCCCACGACTGATTGCATCTGGCAATGGTCTGCCTCGTTCCTTTCATGAGAGCCCACCACTTGCGGTGCAGCCTCTGCCGCCCAGAGGTTGTTGCTACATCTGGTGAACCCCGACGTGCCCTCTTCGTGCCTTCGTGCCTTCTACTGGGACGTCCCTGGCCCTCCTGTATCCACCGCCTGGAATAGGCTGTGCACCGATCTCGTCGCTGGTCGTCGTGATCCCCTCGTGAGTATGGGAGGGGTTTTTTCACAACTCCAACAGAACCATTTATCTGAGCTGCGTGAATTATCCAGGAAAACCCTCTACATTTTTCAATCTAATGGCAGGTTTTTACAGAATAATATTTCTAAATCTGAATTTGCTTCTTTATTGCAATATGTGTGGCAAAATTGCCCCGCTTCCCCTAAGGGGGGCTCTCTTCAACCATGTACGTGGAGAAAGGTTGAGGATGTTCTTCATCAATCTCCACGTGCACCGCCTAAAATTCTTAATGCCTGGCAGTTGGTTTTTGAATGCCTCTTGGCACATAACCATTCTCTTATTAAACCATTGCTAGACCCCCCATCTTATAATTCTTCTTTCCGCATTGTTGCTCCCTCTGCCACCCTTATCCTTGGTGCTTCGTCAGCCCCTGCTCAGGCACCCCCCTCTCCAGATCCACCCCCTCCACCTCTCCCCCCCCACTCAATCCTGCCAGGGTCTCTGATCCTATTTGTTTGCCTGCCCCCCTTGAGCTCTAATCATGCCTGCAAAGGTGTCTGATCCTTCTTGCCTGCCTGCATCAAATCCCTGTGTCAGACCCTCCTTGTGATTCCATTAGGAACGTTAGAGCAGCTCTTTTTAAAGCCGCTCGCGATGGCAGTCTTTCGGCTGCTGAGCTGCCTGCGTTTTCTGTCTTTCCCGTTAAGGATTTGGCCCGCATGTGCCTAACAGGTGCGCTGAATGTGATTTGGGACCAGGAATATCGTCACAATGCTTTTGATTTGGCCAATCGCTTGCATTTGCGATATCCTTCCCTCACACCAGACCATCTTTATGGTGCGGGACAATTTGAAACTGTTGCTTCTCAGGGTCTCCTCCCCCCTGTGCTCTTTGCTCACATCAATGCAGTTGTCTTGCAAGCTTTTGCGAATTTAGAGAACGTTGAAAAGGCTACTGAATCACGTTCTAATATTGTTCAGGGCCTTTCAGAGCCATATTCTTCTTTTATTGAGTGTCTCCAATATTCTATTGAACGTCAAATATCTACTTCTGAGGCTCATTTTGATTTGCTAATGCGTCTGGCTCATCCCAGGACGAGGGAAACTGATTCTAGGGTATGTAGCCAGCCCCGCTATAAAGGCTGCCTCCCTACCCTCTCCTGCAGCACATCTGAAGCCACTCACATCACTGCCTGTACCCATGGAAATCCTGGTGGCTGAATCTTTAGAACTAACCTTCCCCAATGCGCCTTTTGCCTTAAAGGCCCATCTTCCTTCCCCCTGCTCCCCTCCTTTCCAAGCCCTTCTCTTCCCACACCCCGCTGCGGAAAGAAAGGGCATTCATGTGGTCACAGGTCTTCTTGATGTTCATGATGGTTTTGACTTTCCTTTGCAGTTATTGTGTGATCTCCCCTGCTCTGTTACCCTTTCCCAACCCCCTGGCCTTCTTCCAGTTTGCAATTATCTCAATTTCCCGTTGCAGCTTCTGTGTGAACCTGCTTCCCCTTCCCCGAATTGTAAGTGAATGATAATGGCAGATACCCCCCATCCCTTCTCTCTGAAACTGTCTTTGAAATCTCCAGAACCAGTCTGGATTGATCAATGGCCCCTTCCCTCTGCGAAATTGCTTGCTCTCACTTCTCTAGTTGAGGAACAATTGTCTCTAGGGCATCTTGATTCTATGCTCAGTCAATACAATATTTTTTTTAAAAAAAAAGAAAAGTGGAAAAAATGGTGCTTTCTTTAGAATTCTATTCTTCAATCCATGGGGGCGCTACAGTGCGGTCTCCCAAATCCAAATTTCATCCCTGCCTCTTATGATCTGATGGTAGTGGATCTTAAGGATTGTTTCTTTACTATCCCCTTTCATCCTTTTCCTATTTGGGACATAAGGTCCTTGCATCTGCTGCTATCCTTTCCTTCCCTCATCTTTCCTTTGGCCCCACTATTCTTACTTCCTCCCAATGGCACGCTGTTCATTTGATTGAGGAAGCCTTGCAAACCAAGTGGGTGGATCGTGCAGCTTCTAATGTCTCTCTCTCTCTCATATTTCTGAACACCCCCTCTTTGCCCACAACCGCCCTCATCCAATCCCCTTCTCCTGCTTCCGTACAGATTCTGGAGTGGCTGCATCTACCCCACACACCCCGAGCCACTATCAATCCCAAACCCTCTCAGTTTGCCCAGCTCTGCACCAAAGGCCGTTTTCGTGCAAAAGCTCTTCTTGGCTGCGAACCTGAAACCCTTTTTGTTCCCTGCTCCCTGACCATTTGGGACACATTGTTCATTAATTCTGAAGCCCTTCAGGCTGCTCTTGCTGACTGGCCTGGTAAAGTGAGTTGTCACCACCCCTCTGATCTCCGCTTCCAACTCACACGCAATGTCCTCCTTGCCTGGGACCCTCCTTCTCTCAGGGTCCCATTCTTGATGCCCTTACATTGTTTGCAGATGGCAGCAAGACGTATGGCTCCTGCGTCTGGTTTGCTGATTCCAAATGGCATACCTTAATTACACCATCCCAACGCTTGATTCAAATGTGCAGAACTGGCTGCTGCTCTTCTTGCCCTCCAGCATTTTCCAAAGCAGCCTTTTACCATTTATGCTGCCTATCTCTCCCCTTCTATTGAGCCTGATCTTCTATCCCTTTTTATTGCTAATGAGTCGCTCTGCTCCATTTTTTGCAACGCATATTAGAAGTCATCAGCCCTTCCCAGGCCCTCTGCAGGAAGGCAATGACCATGCAGATCAAGCTGCATCCCAGGGTCCCTCTGCACTTCCACTCAGTACAATCACCCCATGGGAAAGCCATTCCTTTTTTCATCAAAACAAAAAGGCCCTCATCAAGGAATTTGGCATCACAGGGGCTGAGGCAACTGCTATTCTTCAACAGTGCCTCACCTGCAGTAGGCAGTTTGCCTCAGTCCCCATAGGAGTTAATCCTAAAGGCACATCCGCCTGCCAAATCTGGCAAATGGATGTCACCCAATATGCACCCTTTTTTCCCTGGAAATATCTCCATGTTTCAGTGGATAACCCCATAAGGGTGCCCCCACTCTTCCAGAATTCCAAAACCGTCTCAATTTGTGTCTTTTTACTTTGAATTTTTTAAATCTCACGGGTTCGCCAGCCACATCTACGGCCACCCGTCATTTTTCTACCTCCCCAGCAGCACGCCCAGTCAAGCCATTGGTTCTTTTTCGCCATCTTCCGGATCCGAAGTGGAAAGGCCCTGGAGAGCTCATCACACATGCCAGAGGCTATGCTGCGGTCCAGTTTCAGGATGAAGTCATATGGGTTCCTGCTCGGGCCGTCTGGCCCTATCACCCCCTCCTTCCTCTACTCCCCCTTCTCCTTCTCCTGCCCCTTCCCCCTCCCTTTGATTCCTCCACTGCAGGTACTGATGACTGCCACCACTGCATTATTATGGCTCGAAAAGGCAGCACGCTTACATCCACCTTGGTTTACCATACCCAACAGCCTCGTGCTTGCCGCCCTCTTCATCGTACTGCCTGCATAATTCCACAATGTATCACCTCTGCAACTCATCCTCCGGAACTGTCTGCTATCGTCCTGAGGTCCCGGTTCGCCTGAATGTCACCATATGGGCTGGATTGGCTAGAACATCCACGCGCCCCAACCCTTCTGGTGATGGCTGCCTGTATTATTTGAATTCCACAGCAGCCCTAAAACAAGGAAAAGAGGAATTCTCTCTCTCATTTGATTCCTGCATTGCCCTCTCCAAGGGTAACGGCATCCCCTGTGGTGCCGCCTCCTGGGTCGCCATATATGCCACCAACCACAAGTACCTGCGTGCCACCAATCTACAATGGCAGTATGGCTCCCCCCAGGCTTGGCTTCCCTGTGCCGGCTCTTCCCGCTGCAACGGCTGGCAATGTGTGTGTGACTACATTGGTGGCGGCTTCACCAGCTGCCCTCACATTTTTTCCTTCTGTAGGTTTCAAGCCAACGTGGTCTCCTTATCCATCAGCAGAAACCACCCACCAGTCGTTAGCCATGGGTTTGGCATCGATGGCACCGGCTCCGACCCCCTCACGTACATCACAGTGACTGTTTCTGAAATATTTGAGGGGTCTCAGCACTCTTCACATTGGTCGGTTTATGACTCTTTGATAAAATTAACCAATAACCCGTTACAAATAAGCCAAAAGCCACTAATTTGTTTTTAGAATTAGCAGAAGATATTGCAAAAGAATTCAGCATTAAAAATTGTTTTGTGTGTGGGGGGGACAAACATGGGGGAACAATGGCCATGGGAATCTCTTGAAGCCTCCCCAGAAACATACAACAACATGTCCAATGCAAGTAACATTACATCCCGCCTCTCCAATCAAGACATGATTTGGTCTCTCACCACAAACCTAGTTGGACATAACTGTTTTATTCTGCAATGGTTTCATCCCTGTAGGTGATCTCATCCGCTTGGGCCTCTGGGACAACACTTACACCTCATGGGCCTCCCCCAGCAGCATGAGTGCCCCCCATGGTATAACACATCCCTCCTTCCTTTTTTGAATTCCTCTGCCCTTATTCCTTGGGCAGCCCCCCAGAACATGTGTTGGGTATGTGGTAAATTTAATCTAATTGCTGTCTTCAAATCGATCCAGTTGGTAAGGTTGTTCAAACATTCACCACAGAAATACGACAGCTGGCACACAATCCAGATCAAGTGTGGAAAGGCCTTAACTTACATGATGCTTTCGGATCATGGTTTCCGAAGCTTCCAGGCCTTCAGGCCATTGTGGCCCTCATTGGCTTTATAGCTATGGGATGCATATTGATTCCCTGTATATTACCTATATTAATGAAAGTAGTTACAAATAGCTTATCATTGCTTGCAGACCGTAAAGCAACTGCTCAAGTTCTGACCATCCTTGCCCAGCAACCTTGTGCTCCACCTCCCTCCCCTGTGGAGGATCTCCTTGCTCTCAATCCATGGGAAGAGGTTTCTCGGACTAGCTCTCTGAGCGTCCAAAAAACTAAAACAGAGGACATGCGGGATTAATGCAAGCCGTACCTACAAAGTACAGTCTGCCCTGTTCTTGTCTCACGCCACATGGAAGCATGGGGTGAGGGACCTGACAATGCAGATGGAGTACTCTAGCAAACATTGCTTGAGAGCGGCTAGGCAGAACGACTGCATGACCCCAAGTCCGTGTTCTCATAACTTGCACATACCTCTCCCATGAGCACTATGTCTCCCAAGTCCGCATCCCTCAACACAATAACTACAAAGGTTCATGATAAATGAACACACTCCTCAAAGGTGTACTCCCGGATTTAATACACAAGCCATGCTAAATGATGTGTCAATAAGCAAACCATGCTATGCCATGATAGATAGATGCATGACGTAGATCAGAGCACATGCAAGCACTGAAGCATCCTGCCTTACCATTGGATGCTGCAAAGATGAGGCTAGATGGGCGGATAATAATGATTGGCTGTGATTAGCTGATGCTTGTGATTGGTTGTTGTATCTATACATGTGTATTGTATTCCAATAAATACGTGGTGACCGGGAGTATCCATTGCTCTCATCCCACGACTGATTGCATCTGGCAATGGTCTGCCTCGTTCCTTTCATGAGAGCCCACCACTTGCGGCGCAGCCTCTGCCGCCCAGAGGTTGTTGCTACAGACTACCTCTATCAAACTGGCATCAAACTGACCATATGAAACCAGGCCTGCATTGGGGAAAGGTTTGCCTAGCAAAACATTTCAACTAATTTCCCCCAGGCATTGGTGTTCCTGAAGTGTTCCAGAAGTAGTTACTCCTTGAGCATGGATAAGAGGTCTACAGATGGAGACATGTGCCCCAAGCCAATGTGGTCATACAAGTAGGTGTGTCTCCCTCTCATTTTCTGCATAGTAGCAATAATTTTTATTTTTTTATATATCTGGGGGAAGAAACCCACAAAGCAAAAAGGCTTTAGTCTATGAAGGGGAAGACACTGATTTCTCATTCTGAATTTAATCTGCATATTAACAGCTTTCATTGTTGTTTTCATCCAGGCTTTTCTACTTTGCATTTTTAGCAGCCTACAGCTTCTCACAATCTCCATTTTCCCCCCTTTAATATTGTATGTGTCTGATTGCCTGGAAAACTACAAGAGATGTTTTAGAATTTCAGGCATGAGTCGTTAAAAGTTTTATTTTTATATTCTGGGCACTCTGATGTTCTTAAACATATGCTGAATTATTGCAAAACAGTGTGTAGTCTCATGGGCTATGTACTAAACTCACTTGTGTAGGCAGCAGTTTTTGCAAACCTGGTAGGAAAGGCTAATCCTTTTTTTTTTTTTTTTTTTTTTTTTGGTGAAAGGTACTTGTGATGGATTCTGTGATGTGTCACTCTGGAGGTCAAGCCAGAGAGTAGTGATATCTAACTCTGGATGTGTTTATGAATATGTTAAGTTGATTAAAAAAACTTTGTGACTTCTTTCACTTTCTTTGAGATACATGTTTAACTCTTAAGGGAGGCAGAACATGGTCCCCAAATGTCACCCCAGAGTTAAACAACTGCTTCTCAAGACTCCTATCAAATTTATAGTTTAGATGAAAATACAAACATCTAAAACAGCAGGGACCTCCAGCCCACATACTTAAGAATCTGGCTTCCCTTCTGGAAACAAAAACCCACCCCTGCTTTAAGACATTAGGAGAATTTTTCTGATAGAAGTAAATAAAAATGTGCTTATGCAAAAATTACAGCATTTCATAATTCCATTCCTGCCACTTAGTATATTATGAACCACCATGTGATCTTCGGATGAAGGGCGGTATACAAATTTTATTAATAAATAATAAATAAATTATAGGAGTTCTGAAAATTCAGTAAGCAACAACTTTCTTGTATTATGAATGCTGCATATTATTCATCCCTTTTGTTTGGCTGCGCTAGGCTTCACGTCTAGTCAACACAAGCTTTGGTCATAAAACTTATTTAGTAAGCTTGCCAGCAAAGTAATGCAGCCCAAGTAACCAAACATAGCTGTTTTTCTCCCCCCCCCCCATTTTGAGGAGTAGGGAAGGGAATTTTATTAAATGAAAGTTGTCTTTGAATATATCCCATGTTGTTAATTATTGTCTTTTCAGCCTTAACAAAATTGGAATAGGCACCGTTTTTCATGTAGAATACTGAGCTATATAACTGTGAAACATTTACTACAAATCAAGGACTATATTAACACACTAATTTCACTCTATCCAACACTCAGAATCGGACTGTGAATGATTTCATACACACACAGAGAGACTCCCACATTTTGGAACTTTCTGAGTTTGCTGTTAATGTATACATGTCTCACTGGCCTCATTAGCACACAACACAAAATGTTAGTATAACATGAATGTACCTGGGAGTAGGATCAAACCAGGAAAAAAAAAGTACAGTTATACTGCACTGAAATGTTAAGCTTCATTAATTTCAATGGGACTGAAGTACACCCAGCTTCTCTAGTTTACACAAGATGTTTTCTGGCATTGCCTGTTTGGTATCTCCACTAAGTTTTCTCCCAACTACACTAAAGCTATATCTGAACCTGAATAATGTCCCACAAGTGATGGGAAATCAACTGAATTAAGGAATATGTGCCACCTTAGTAATGGTTGGTTCATCTGCGAAGATATCTTAGTAGTAAATGTGTTTGACAGTATGTCCACCATCATAACTTCCTTTCCAGAAAGCTAGTTTCACTGCATTTCAAACTTTTGGAGTACCATCAGTAACATTGTGCAGACATGCACACAAGTCTGAATTTAGATGGTTCTTCACTTTCTACTTCATTGATTCGTAGCCGACCCAAGACTCTTTATTGTCATTACATGCCCAGCTGCGGTTTCAGAGTATTCCTTTTACAGGGCCATCATATTTTGATATGATCAGAATGTGACATTTCTGTAAAAGCTAGTGCTGTAATATTCCTTAAAAGACCTGTCTTCATACTATTTGAGCAAATACACATTTAGTTAGTTCCTGGTGCTCTTGTTTTTAGAACAAGTGTTTTCTGCTTGAAGACTTAGAATTTCCCTGATATGCCCACATTGTTACAGAGATAGTCCAGTACAGAAGCCAAAACATCTAATTAAAAATAGTTAAGCTCAATTACTCCTGAGTAGACATGTAAGCCCCTTGGTTTTTGGTGGCGCTCACTTCCAGGAAAAGGCACAGGATTGCAACTTAAGTTAAGTAATTATCATGCTGCAGCATAGATTACACTTCCTTTTGTGGGGAGAGAAACATTTTGTTTTCAGTTCTTTATAATAGGACTTCTGGATGGAGTTGGCTCAATAACATCTTCAGTGATTTCATAGTCTAAGCCAACGCTGACTGCAACATGCAAATAGAGGCAATTAGATTTAATATGCTTTTCTTGGCTTTTCTGTATGATAATTTTCTGACAGCCATTTTGATTGATGCTCTTCTTTTATAGACAGTAATGCTTAGCACTTTTGCTTTATCCAAAATTTTAGCATGGCATGCACATAAATTTAAGCATTATTAAATACATTCTTCCAGTGGATGCTATCATCTTTACCAGCCTTTTTGTTTCTATCACTATCTTTTTTTGTTTAATCCAGTATTTGCTCCTGCTCCTATCAAAAGGGCTAAAACTTGAAACATGACACATTCACCTTAAAGAAAAGCCCTGGCCCTATCAGTCCTATCTCTGTTGAAACAGGTTTTTAGCATAAATAAATATAACATGAATGTGCAAGTTTACTGACATGGAGTTGTATCCAGCTAAGTTCAACCAGAGTAGACTCACTGAAATAAATAGACATAAGTTACACTTAAGTCCTAGCTATGTCTACTCAGAAGTAAAACATTGAATTCAATAGGGCTTACTCCCAGTTAACCAGAGTTCAATTTGCAGCCTTAGTGATGTCCATTAATTACACAGGGTGGTATTTAACGAAGTTTTATTCAGAGTAGACCCAACGAAATTAATATACCTAACCTATGGTAAGCAGCAAACAGAAAGTGATTTCACAACATATTGCAATATTTGAAGAGTCAAGTTCCTATAATGTTATTTTTTTTCATAGTTAAAATATTTACTAATTCCTCATTTCCTTCTTGTATTTACTCAAATAGTGATGATCCTATTATATCACAAACAAATCGGATGGTCTTATCCTTTTCCCAGAGAGATTACAGCCAAATTCCTATAAGGGGGAAAGCAAGTATGAGAACATTACTGATAGATTCTTCTTCTTACACATTCTTTTTCTGTCTCTATTTCTGGTTTCAAATTTTTTTTTTTTAAATTATTCATTTATGAATGCAGAAAATTATTCTCTAGTAATTAATTTGTGAATTCTTCCTTCTGGCATTCTGGCAAGATTTATCAAATGTTTAATTTACAGTTGGAACCACACCAATTTTATTTTAAAATTCAACAGTATTCCCAACAGCAGATTATTTCTTTCTACCAAATAGCACTTCTTCAAAGGCAGCGTTTGTTGTGTTAATTAAAGTGAGAGCAGAAATCAAGTCTCAGCCCTCCAAATAACTGCGGAAATGCAGAAAGTTCAATCAAAGCACCCAGCTTCTGATCCTTTTAAAGGTTAATAGCATGATGATGATGGTGATGATGGTGATGATGATATGTTTTGTGCACTTTACCATCAAATCCTAGGGCTGGTTACAGCAATGTATAAATAAATATTTAAATCAGTTAAAACAGTAGAACAATAGCTAAACAATTTCTATGACTGGAATCATTCAAGGATGAATTGCTAAGGGTACATAAATATGGCACCTCTACATCTTATAGAGTTTTATATATGTATAGCATAAACACTTGTTTTTAAGTGTATCAGTTTCCCCATTGAGCTTAATATTTATTTACAACACGTTTCTACATCACATAGAATTAGTAGCAGTTGGTGAAGTGGGGCACAGCCACAGAGCCACTCCCCTGACAGTCGGCACGACAGCTTACCTCGAAAGGGCTGGGATGAGGGATGTAAGAAGGCATCATTTCCCATTCCATCATGTAGTTGTTGTGTGCAACAGTGTTTCTGTTCCACTGCAATTTCTCTTCTGCCAAAAAAACCCCAAAAAACCCACTATGACGTTTTCTTCGCTGTCTGCTGTGGTGAAATAACTTAATAACTTATTACATTAATTACATTGTCACAACATTATTCCACTCCTTTCATTTCAGTACAAAGGAAATGCAATGCAAAAGGTGAAAAACAGGATCAACTGCATTTTGTTTGCCAACTGAAAGCAGCAGCAAATACCAGTTGCTGGATTGATTTCCATTCAAGACATGCAACAAATAAGTGAACATTAGCAATTTCTGCTCCCATTCCATTATTGTCCCATCCAATTTGCCTGCCAATGTATCCATCCAGCCAGTGCTGTTTTTCTAGAAAAAGAGATGCCGGAGCTCACCATGAACTTCTCCCTTGTTCTCTTAGAATGCAATGGTGCTATCTCTATGAACCATACATCTATACAAGGTATACTTGAGCAACCCTGCCCCCATTCAGAACCACCCCTATGGGTGAATGAATTGACTGTCATTTCCACATTTCTTAAAAAAACAAAAAAACAAAAAACCTGTTCCCCACGCCCTTCAAAAATAAAATAAAAATGAAGAAATATGTGAGGCCAGGTTTGGAATGTCTCTCTGTGTGTGAGACAGACAGACAGACAGATCTGACTGCTATTTATTGAAAAAGGCTGATGAGGGAATGATTGAGAATGCTGCCACTTAGGTGCTGTTCTGACCAATTTAAGCAACATTTATCTACCTCATGGAAATTACATTAGAGTTCTATCTTCAGATATACTTAGGACTGTTATTCCCATATTTAAAAGGTAATGAGTTTTTGGCCTACAGTCGCAGTAGTTGGAATGGAGGGGCTGTTATCATCCACAAAGATTCAGCGATGCATGGTGGGACCTTATCCGTATTTAAAGATCATAGCCAACAGACTGTGGTTCAGGTAGCAAAAATTCTTGCACCCCTCCATTTAATCCATTACCCACCAATATGCCAAAATAATTGTGAGAGCTACCATTGTTTGGAACACTGAAGAGCAGTGCCACAAAGTGTGCAGCCTTGGCTGTGTGCTTTAGCCATTGGAGAATAGTTATCAGCATCCCAGTTCCAAAATTTTATCTATAAATAAATACCTGGTTAAACAATGCAGACATTCTGGAAATCAATAATTCAGCTGAATGGGGATGAAAGATCAAAGTATTTAGATGTGCCTCCAGGGTTGCTACTTGTTACTGAACATTGCTACAAGTTTAATGTAAGCATGCCTAGTAACAATTCTGTAAATACTTGAGCTTAAGGAGAGGCAGTTTCAGACTACTATGCATTTGTAAGCAAAGAACTATTCCCTCTGCTAGAGAAAACAGGGAAGTTCTTGGATATGGAGAGCACTACATGCTTATCACAACATCTGTGCCTTCAAAGATTTGTTGGTCCGGGTGCTTCTCTTGATACTTACTTATTTCTCCTTTTTAAATTATAATTATTGGGGGGAAATGAGTTTGATATTTAATAAAGACCCCAAAGTATGTTACAGTGGGTTGACATATTACTATCTGGATCTATTTCAAATTTCTTTCAGATTCTGTTAGCTATTGTACAAACTCCAACATGTTGTGATGATTATATTTTATGTTAATTTGACATTCATTTTAGCAGCCTATCGCACTAGCAATAATCCATCTGAACCAGCAGGCACGAATACCAATTACTGAAAAGATTGGAGCTCATCCTTGAATTTTCTTCTTCCTCTTGCTAGCAGACATATGTCAGCAAGGAGGGAATAGAAGAGACGTATCAAAGTCTTTCAAGTAACCAAGTATCTAGATGTATTCTGTGTAATGGAACAGGCTGGGGCTGACATGCTCAATCTAAGGAGGACGAAAAGATTTCTGAATCTCTCTGCATATGGGAGAAAAAGGTGAATAAGAAGTAGTAGTATAACTCAAAGTTATGAAGATCTTTTAACATGATTTCTGAAACTTACTGGAATAACTTGCAGGAGATGAACTACTTTATCTTTTCTGTGTAATATGAGAACTGAGGTATTGAGTGGTGATTTGATACTTAGACTTTGAAAACTTTAAAGAATGATCATGAATCCTGAACTGAACTTCCACAGGTGGAGGATAGGAGTTGCAGCCATTAAAAGTCACATCCAATGATGTGAGCACCCCACCCAATGACATTTAGAGGCTGTTATCATGAACAGTCTGAGCACCTAGACCCATTTAGCTGCTCGAGGAAATGTGGAATAGAACCATTGCTGATCTGCATGCTATGTTTTCTTTTTATAAGCAGAGAAAATGAAAGGGACCCATACCAATTTATTACCAAGGAAGTGACAGATACGAGGGAATAAAGTAGTATAATGTATGCTACAGCAAGAGGCATAACTGCTGTTACCATAGTGACCTTGTTAACATCAATCGAGCAAAAGCTTTGTGGGCAGTGGGCCCTAATTATGTAAGGAAAGGAAAGGAGGGGGAGTGCTTTTGAAATGGCAATATCGAAAGCTGCCATCTAAAAATGTCGTTTAGGGTTCACACATGGCTAGGAAGGGGCAGATCAGCTTATTTGCATGTGTCCTACCTTGAGTCCAGTCTGTCCTATTTTCTGTGCGTCTGTCCTGTTTTCTGCAGCACATCTAAATTGGACACATTTTTGTATGCACTTTCCTCTAATATCCATATTGCGTACACATTTTATATATCTTTCCTAACTACAATGTACATTTTATAAACTTTTGTATGCAACTTAAAAAATAAGTATTTTTACACATTTCCCCCATAAAATATGCAGTTTTTTATGTGGCTTTTGAAACAAAAGTGCATCACAAAATTCAGAGAAGCGCCCAATCCCACTGTTAGCTGCTTTCCAATATGTGTGTACCGGTAAGTCTAGGAACTGAGAATTGGATCCGTTTACTTTAAACATGGTCTGAATGAAATTGTCCACCATCCCTAGTTGGCTCTACCTTTAGAGTGAAGCCTACAGGTGTGCAATATTTCACCGATGTGCCTGAGTGCAACTAAACATTGGTAAAACACCACACAAATACAACCATCTGTACAATCACAAGTTTCCCCCCTCCCCCTTCATTCTTATTGCATCAAGTCTGGGGGTCAGGTGGGGAGCCACAAATGAACTAAAGGACTTGAAATCTGCAAGAAGCTGTGTAGCCACCATATTCTGTACCATACTGGTGTGTGTGTGTGTGTGTGTGTGTGTGTGTAAACTAAACTCTTTGTTCTATTTCAGAAACAAATCCGGTAATTTAGAACTTCAAATCCAAGGACAAATTCAGACATGTAGAATTTTGGAGGCATTCCTAGAATATATTGGGGTTTCCTTGTGCACATAACATACTTTGCCATCTGCTGAACAGTTCTGTTTATGCCTTATGATTCAATAATTTAACTGTCTTGCCCCTTAAAGTGTTTGTTTTTAATTTCATTGTTTGTAGGATGTGGAATCTTGTTGTTAGGACTAAAAATGACAAGTTGTTGCTTAAAAAAAATCATTGAAATTAAACTTTTCGAAAAACAACACATTTGCAAAACTACTTTTGTGAAATATAACAAAAAAGTGCTTGGAAGTGAGTGGGGTATCTGAAGAATAGTGAACTAAAGCATGGAAAGAGAACATATCGTCCTCCCTCCCGTTCTATGTTTTAAAGTCAGGTTTTTTTTAATGGAGATGCTGGTTTCCAGAAAGCAAAGAAGAAAGGCAAACTTTATACAAGAAAAGAGGGGAGACTCTTTATGCTTTCTGAGAAGAGACATTTTCTGGCTCGTGTCCAGCTAGAATTAAACTCAGAGCTTGTAGCACGCCATCTCAGCTTTGTTTCAAAGAACTTTTGTGTTTGTGTGCATGTAGGCAGATACTAAAATGCTACAACTGAAGAGGGAATAATTATTCTGTTTTGTTTAAGGAAAAGATGACTGAAGAGGGTCATGAAGGCAGTAAGAGAACTACGTTCGTTAGAGAAACTGTATGCATCCTCTCAAAGTATCTTAATTAATGCAATTCAGGGTTGTTGTTTTACTTTACCCTATTCAGTATTGCAGAAATTCTACCTCAGTCTTCTCTGTTAAGAGAGCATTCACCTTGACTGCTGTAGCCTTCTTATCATTGGTCTTCCATAGTCACACCTCAGCCCAGAACAATGTAAGCAAAACTCCTTCAGTTTTGTGTCACTAGTTTATGTTATTGTATTTTCTTTAAAATCCTCAATGACCTTGCTCCACACCATATCTAGTCCCTTTTATCCTGGAATATCTCAGAAACTGTAGTTGGTGCAGAATAGTTGCTGGCAGGATTTAGACCTCGTCAACATTTAGACCTTGTCAACTCAGACAAGGCCAAGTTCAAGATGTTACTATTGGTATATGAAGTCCTTAACAGCTTAGGAACAGTTTACTTGTGGGATTACTTTATTCCATACATGCCCACTCTACAACTTTGATTTGTGATCACTGTCACAAATGCCACATAACACTTGTTCTGTACTTGTAAGAATAGAATGTTTTAGTGTTGCAGTATGGAATTCTCCCTTATGTCTGAAATTATCTTTCAGAATACCTCTTTCTTTTCCTTGAAAAACCTACCTACAAGATTTTGGCCTAAGCCTGCACTTCTCATTCCAAACTACAAAAGAAAGTCCAAAAATGTGTCACATTCATCCCTTGTTAACCTTGCTTTCTCCTTACCTGTCTCCCCTCTGTTGTTTTCCCTACTTTTGAAAATGTAGGGTGAAGGCAGGTGTTAAATATTTTAAGTGCAGCGGATGTGGTTTGGACACATCTTCTGCCCCCAAAACAGATTCCTCAGGACGTGGAGAATTTGTGCTTAAAAACAACCACTTCCACCTCACTTTTGTACATTCATCTGTACCGTATTTGTCTTCTTTGCTTTTGGTTTCTGGAAAGTGTCAATTTTTTTGAATATTGTATTAGAGAAGAAGAAGAAGAAGAAGACGAAGAAGAAGAAATTATTGAATAAGATTAATACATAAGATTGCTTGTATTAGTGGTCTTGTGAGCATCTAAATATGAGTCTTGTGCAAAATGTTTACTCACTATCTCTGTACTAAAGGGTACTGAAATGTTAAATGAATATTTGGCATTTTACAATAGCCAAGATTAAAAAATACTTTAGAGCCGGGTAGGAAAGCATATTGGGGAAGACCCAAATAGCCAAACAAATAGATTCCAATTGATATTGTATGCAATCAGTGTTCCTTGTTCTTTCTTTCACAGTATATGACGACTGTTTGAAATTATGGAAATCATAGTATTTAGGAATTAGAGGTGTTTTCCAAAATCTTTCTGCCACGTATGTGGCCACAAGTGGTGTAAGAGGAGAAAGCCTCAACTTCACCTAATGTCTTTTTCAGTCTAGGCCAAGAGCTTCTAAAGTTCATTTTTAAAAGGAACAAGTTCTAGTTCAATTTCAATATCTAAAAGGAAAGGATTCACTGTTTATGTTTGTTATTGAGTGGAGCACCTGAATGCACCCATATAACACCAGTGCTGAGGGAACTACACAACTGCTAGTCAGGTACTATTCCATGATCAGAGTCAACAAATAAAGTCCTGAACAATCCAGGAGCAGGTTTGCTGAAAGACCCTCTGCCCCTGTACAAACCTGTATTTCAGGTGATCTGGGGATATTCTGCTTATGGCACTGCATCCTAGGACTGTGACTCCAAACTGGACATTTTCGGCCATTTGTATTGCACTGTGGAATGCTCTTGCCCGCCAAATATGAAGCAAACCTTTCACGTGTCCCGATTTTCCAGGGATAGTCCCAAAGTTACAAAAGCTACCCTGTTTTCTGATTTGATCCCCAAATGGCCCTATTCCCCCTGCCTGTGCTGCTGCCACCGAGCTCAGGAAGGAAGATGAGCTGGTGTTGGTCCCGAGCAACAGAGGTGGTGAGGGAGCATCTTGTTGCCTCTCCCTGGTCTCTTCCTGGCCACTGCTGCCAGCCTCCTTTCTTGTGCAGCTCACAGTGGCTGCTGGAGAGTGGGTAAGAAGGAGAGACTGCCACCCCCCAAAGGCTCTGCCCCATGTGATGTGCCGACTCTGAGGGGCAGGAGAAGGGCAGGGCTGCCCTGGGTGGGAAGAAAGGGGGAGCAGAGTGGAGCGCAAGAAGTCTTGATGTTTGTTTGTTTTTGTTTTTTTAAAGCCCCATTGAATTCAGAAGGCCATACACCTAGATAAGTGTGCAAAGACTTGCAGCCAAAGTCTTCTGGCCTCTCTCTTGAAGGACAGGATCCACACTGACAAATTATTTGCTAGCGCAGTACTTTCTCACTGCAGATCATTGTATTGATAAAATTGTGGCTCTGGTTCATTCCATATATTGCCTTACATCATCATTGGGTTGAAGAGACAAATACTTATTTCAGCACTTGTTAAATTATCATCAAATAGCCTAGAAACAGTGCTGCTCCCTTGCCCCCGAATATAGTATTTTATTTTTTAAAAAATATCCTCTATTCTTAACTAAATACCTTCAAAGTACACCTGAAACATCAGCAAATGTATAGAGAAAGCTGTAGGCTTTGGTTGCATATTGTGTCTACATTTTCTAAACGTTGCAATAATGTGTAGACAAAAAAAAATGCTTGCCATTTTAAAAAACAAAATAAATTAGGTGTTTAAATTATTGACACCCCCATTAAGTGAAACAGTATCTCACTACATTTTCAATGACTTTTAAATTATACTTTATACCAGTGAAGCAAAACTTGATATTGCTCTTTACTTATAATGAAAGAAAATACCCAAGGATGATGTTGCTAAGGGCAACAGAATGTCATAAATGATCCTTCTTCTGCTAACAATATAGATGGATAGTCTGAGGTAGGTAGGTAGAAAATATGATTTGTAGCTCTCTGAGGGTTATCAGTCTTTCAAATTTTCCTGTCTTTTGTGATTTAAGAAAAGTCTGTCAATGTTTTATGACTTTGCCTTGGTCTTTCTTTCTTTGCTATTAATTCTTCTTCTTCCCAAATTCTGACTCCTATAGTTCTTAGGTGAAAGACTCCTGCAAGTAAACTCGAAGTGGTACCTATGCATTTTGCTTCTCCATACATGTCGTATCAAACATAAAGGTTCACACTTTCAATATATTTTCAGGAGTTGCACTTTCAGAAGTAAGCATTGCCTGGAGATAGTAGCTGAAAGAAGAAATTTCATAGGGCTGGCAATGCGCAGGTTGGGTCAAGATACTGTTATATGCTCCCCACTTCCTGAGTGTGAAAAGTTCCAGGGACTGTGCTGACCAGAACAGGTTCCTTTTGGAGGAGTTATCACTGCAAACCTGTCAAGAGTTGATTTTTTTGGAGTGCTGGTGATGGTCATATTTGGTTTATTTGCCAAAAAAGAAAAGATGTCGGTAGCAAAATGGTGCAATGTGGAGTATTCTGGGGTCAGGATTCCAGCCACCCAACTCCATTCCTCCCAATCCAGCTCCCAATCTCCCCACCTCTACCAATAGTCACTCACTATTCCATGGTCACTAAGCACGCTCACAACCCATTGGGCTGTTTTGAGGTCTTCCTTTTTAGGGGTTTTCTTTTCTAAATAGCTTTTGTACTGCTGCAAACCTAATGTTTCCCCTGGCTGGCTGCCATTGTGCCATTTTAACGACATCGGGAATGATCCTCACACACTGAACATTAGACATGGTGAGTAGCCCAGCACACCACCAGAGTGAATCTGACACTCTCATAGTTTAGCTTGTACCATGCCCTTCCTTCCACGTTGCCCCCCTCTCTCCTAGTAAGCAACAGTGACCCACCTTGTTGGGACGCTAGCATTAGTAGCTCTGACCCACCTGGGGAGACGCTTCTGCCCACATTTCTTCTTATTTTTCTAAATGCCTTATTTTGAGCAGTAGTCCGCAAAGTTTCTTCAGGTGACTCTTGAGAAAATGAATGAAAACATTGAGGGCCTTTTCCACAGCAAATTCTGCTTAAAAGTTTAAACCCAAGTTGTTCTGTGCTTAGTTGTACTCAATGCAGAGAGTGGCTAGAAAGGTGAGATGCAGCAAGGAGATGACAGCTATTATTCAAGCTTTGGATAGCAGTGTTTAGACTGCCAAACATCCCAATGAGACAGAACATGGGCAAATATGCCACCCAGTAACATTTCCCATTCCCTTCACGCTAGCATTCTACCTAGCTGCATCAAAGGTTGAATGAGTTGAATTATATAATATAAGGAATCATGCCATTGTGTTCATATTGAAGCCAAGAGCTGGGGCGGGAGGTGGGGGGCAAATCTTGGCTACCATTATCTTCTGAATACTTTTTTCTCCTCTGTGTCTTCCAGTTCTTAAGACTGCTTTAATGGATACAGCAGTCCTTCTATTCCCCGTGTTCTGAAAATAACAATAATTCTGTCGTGAGTTGCTTTCTTTCATATTTTAGAACAGCAAGACAGTAAAGAAACTGTGGTGGAGCTATGCATATCTGATACATAAAAGAAGACTTTAACACTTGCTGTTCATGTTCACTAGAGCAGCAAGAGAACTCTGAAAGGCCCCGTGCATTGTTGTGTTCCTCATGACAGTCACAGGAGCCCTGCATCTGTTTTCAAAGTAAATGCCATTTTTATTGATCACAAATGATAGATCTGCATTTGAAAGGTGAGCTTGATATAAGCTGCTTCTAATTTCTTAGTGACAAATATTTAGATGCTGTGCTGAACTCTCTCCTCCACTGTTTATTTCTGGGAGGGAAATGGTGAGAAATACTCAGACTGCAAATGTATCATACTTAGCCCAATACAGATGCTAGACTTCAAATGAGACATTTTATCCTTGCAGCAAATATGTTTACTATTTAAAGAAATTGGTCAGTTTATAGGGATGACGATGACAACCCCAAATCTGTCTAGCTGCTGTTTATTGTTACTAGAACATTCTCATACTGCTGATAATTATTTGGGACTTTTGACTAGATTTTGATGAGTTTGTCTTTCTGTGACGAGACTAATGTGCTAGGTTAAATGGAAAATGAGCATGGCAGCACTTTCTATGACAGGCAGTTTATGCAAACAAACCATGTTTTTTTGGCACCCTCACTTTAACCTTATTTGTTACAAATAATCCAGACATGATTTTCACACAAAAGTATTTATGGATTTCTCCTGAGCAGTCAGCTAATTATCACAATACAACCTTACCAAAATCTGTCACGCGCCCAATTAAATATATTTTAAAACTCTGCAGTCAAGGTTCTCATCTGTAAAAATATATAGGCAAGATATATACGAATGTATTTTAATGTTTTTAACATGTGTGTATATGTGACACCAACCCACACCCACACACTGTTATTTCTAATAGAGTAACTTTATTTGAATTCATTTGTAGTTTGAAGGATCTCAATGTGAGCAAAAGCAGCAAAGTCTGACAAGATGAAAGCTCCTGTCAAAGTCAATGTAAACTTGACTTTTCTGCAGAGCTCAAAGTGCGTTGAAGATTAAGGTAGATTCAGGTCTCAGAGCCAGGATGACTTTGAAAGTGCATATATAAAAAGCTTGGGGGTGGGGAGGACATTCCTGTACTTAGAATTCTTTCGGGAAGAGTGTCATTTTATCTGTGTATTAAAACTGTTTTCTAAAATACTCTTCACAATGATGTAGCCTCACTGCCTGAAAAAAGGACTTAACTGCCTGTGTTTATCTTTGTTCCACTCTGCAAAGTAAGATTAACAATAGGCGCATGTGCAAATAGCACATTTCTTTGTCAATTTTCAGGAAGGTTCTGTTATACTGAGTGACTGACCCTGCAAGATTTAAGTGGAGGAAACCAAACCTTACAAATCCTGCTTCATCCCCTTGCTGCTGCAGTAATTCAAAGGGACATGCGAAGTGGACAGAAAGAAGACAGCCACCTTAGTGATATCACACAGTATTTCAAGTATTTCAATTCACACGAGCCTGCCTGAGGCTCGATAGAGGAGCTGAAGTGTCAAGAACTTCATGTTTTAAAAAATGCTGAATGGAATATAGTTGGGATGATTAGGGAGGTTTATGAAATTCTTGCCATTCTAATCACTCCTAGATTTTGGGATTCTAAATTATCTGGCATTGTTTCTGGAACTAATTATATATTTGTAATCCACTGTCCACATAATTTAGCACCATTTATTAAGGCCTAGAAGTCAAACCCTTAAGATTCCCAATTTGCTGTACTTTAGTGAAAGAAAGCATCGTCTTCAAAGTCAGTCATGGAGAGAACAGCCTACTCTTTCCCCCCAAAAAGGTCAACTCCTAACACCAACTGGTAGCACCTGCACTGAATTAATTGGTCAAAAGTCAGATACTGCAGTAGTAAAAAAAAAAGTACTGCAAAGTGAGATAGAATCATAGAATCATAGAGTTGGAAGAGACCACAAGGGCCATCCAGTCCAACCCCCTGCCAAGCAGGAAACACCATCAAAGCATTCCTGACAGGTGGCTGTCAAGCCTCTGCTTAAAGACCTCCAAAGAAGGAGACTCCACCACACTCCTTGGCAGCAAATTCCACTGTCGAACAGCTCTTACTGTCAAGAAATTCTTCCTAATGTTTAGGTGGAATCTTCTTTCTTGTAGTTTGAATCCATTGCTCCGTGTCCGCTTCTCTGGAGCAGCAGAAAACAACCTTTCTCCCTCCTCTATATGACATCCTTTTATATATTTGAACACGGCTATCATATCACCCCTTAACCTTCTCTTCTCCAGGCTAAACATACCCAGCTCCCTAAGCCGTTCCTCATAAGGCATCGTTTCCAGGCCTTTGACCATTTTGGTTGCCCTCCTCTGGACCATTTTGGTTGCCCTCCTCTGGACATGTTCCAGCTTGAAACAGATGGGCTGTTTCATTTGGCATATGCCAATTCCCATATTAATTTTAGAAATTCTTCCGGTTACACTGGAAGACAGGAACTCACAGAACAATTACAAAATGGAAAGGAGGATATCCAGTCATTCCTACTGAGTACAGTAGTGAAGGGAAATGAGGCCAATTGGGACAAATGACATGACAGGGGAAATGTAAAAATAGCCAAACATTTCCAGTGATTGCAAGAGGACAGTTCTTCCTGGAGTTCCGAAAAATCATAGAATCGTAGAGTTGGAAGGGACCACTAGGATCATCTAGTCCAACCCCCTGCAATGCAGGAATCTTTTGCCTAACTTGGGGCTTGAAACTGCAACCCTGAGATTAAGAGTCTCAAAAAACACAGTGAATACTTTCAGACAGCTCCTGATACAAATGTGTTGATTACTACAGTCAGACTTCTTGGCTGACAGAATTTTCTACACACATTACTACATTTGTTTGGCACCTCTGCCTTTTTAATTGAATTATCAGAATCCATTCCCCTTCCTGAGAATGAATTGCTTTATCCACATTGTGCAGAAAGCACACCCATCTTCGTGCTTGAACTGAGCTTCTTTAAAGATCCCCGAAGATTCAAAGAGAACAGTTCCTTTCTCATCAGAATACAGTGATACCTTGGATTATGAACTTAATCCATTGCGGAAGTCCGTTATTAAACCAAAGTGTTCTTGAACCAAGGCGTGCTTTCCCATAGCAGTGGGGGACTCAATTTACAAATGGAACACACTCAACAGGAAGCGAAACATGTTCTGCTTCCAAGGCAAAGTTCACAAACCAAAACACCTACTTCTGGGTTTGCAGCATTCTTAATCCAAGTTGTTCAAAAACCAAGCTGTTCTTAAACCAAGGTACCACTGTACATGGAAACATTCATGTTCTCCCTTTTTACATACTTATACTAGGTGCAGGAATAACTACAATATTAATTGTTTGGCTGACATGGAGAGCAGAGAACTACAAACCCTGCAGAACTATATACCCTACAGGGCCAGACAAGACTGGGGGGAAAGAGTGATGGATGCTCTCTGTGATGTGCACATGTTAAGTGGTTGCATTCATCTGTCTTTGCTTGATCACTCTAATACTATCCATATCCTTCAGCCTAGTGCTAGTTTTATTTTCCCCCATTTATATATTAATTGCCTTTCACATAAATCTCAAGGAAATTCAAGTCATACAATAAAAACAATATTAATAAACATCCAGGGTCGATACTGGTGTGTGTGTGTGTGTGTGTGTGTGTGTGTGTGTGTGTGTTTCATCAACCTGGAAAAGCTTCATTTGATATATTTGACATATAAGATTTTACAGATCAAGTAGTTCATTTTCTAGCTGCAGCCAACTCTACTTCCTAGTCACTTATCAGACACGAAGTTATAATTACTTCCATTTTTCATATTATGAACTGCATAGGACTTGGAGACTTTAAATTTTTTTAAAAAGTATCAAAAGAAGTAACTATAAGGAGAGTGACAGTGCCTAGAGTAACATAACTGACACATTTCTTTTCTACACATTTTCAATGATTTCCCTTATTATAAAAAGAAATGAAGCTCTCCAGATGATAATGTCTTTCAAACCCAAATTTTAACAGGTTTTAAGTATGCAAAAGCTGTTACTTTAAAAAATGTCCCTCTATAATTCATTTTCATTATTCCATTCTTTAATGGCAAATGTTTCCTTAAACTGAAGAGAAGAAGACTTAAGAGCATGTTTAGAAATAATGACGCAGTCTAATACATTTAAATATTAGATATGCCCAAATATAGGTGCTTCTTAAAATGAAAGCAGCATCATTGGCTCCTGACAATCTGAAAAACATGTGAGACACACCAAAAAGCAGATACACCCACGTCATGGATCAAATGGTTGGATGAAATGCTTGCTGAGACAAAGCTAGCAGTCAGCATCCTTAGACAATCGCTGGGACCATAGCATTCTAGAATGTGCCACTTAAAATTCTTCTTGCTTCAGTTTCCCATTGCCCCACCTATTTAAGCAGGAAAACAGTGAAAGGCTGGCACTACCACCAGTCAGCTGTCCTGATTTGGCTCACTGGTCCCGATTGGGTCCTGAGAGGGCAAAGAAAGGTAGTTGGATGTCCTCTGCCTATTGATGACACCTCACTCCAAATCCCCTGATGATGGCTCCCTATGGCTCAATGTGGCATTTAAATAGCCTGGAAGACAAGATCAAACCAGTGAGATTCCCATGGAGCTAAGCAGCAGGCTTCCCATTGCTACTCTCTGGAGCCACCCCTGGAGATAGAAGCAGAACCTGCAAAGCTTCGTCTCCAACTCCCAAGCCCTGGAGGCACTTGTTGTCAATGGAGGCAATGGCTCCGGCACATCTTACGTTAGCTGCAGGGCTCTCCTCTTTGTTGAATGGGTTTAATTCATAGTAAGAAGGAGGAAAGTTCCCATAATTGGATCTCTAATCACTCAGAGCTCCTTGGAATCTTCCTTGGGCTTTACTAAACTATATGTTACTGCTTATTCCTTGCCAATTTAATAATACATGGAGGAAATGGTTAAAAATAATGACAGAGCCTTCAGAATTTGGGTGAACATTCACAGCTGACTAGTAAGTAAGATAGATTTTTCTCTGGATCCCCCCCCCCCCGGGTTTTCATATCTGAACATTAATAGGTGTAGTAGGCCATCCCAAGTAGAATCCTAGGCATATTTACTCAGAATTAAACCCCTGATAGTCCATGAGGCTTACTTTCAGGTAAGCATGCATAGAGGATTAGAATGTTAAAGTTTTAAAATATTCTGCAGGTATAATCCTAGAGGCCACATTATCTGTTTTTTGTTTCCATAGAGAGTTGCAGAAAACTACATCATGGTAAAAATGGTGGATGAAACTTAGGCTGTAAACGTAGGTTCCAATTTGCCAGAGAGTTACTTGCCACTAGGTCTGTATTGGATTGTTCTTTTAGTAATTGTCCTATTATAGAAGCAGAAGCAGGATAATTACACAGCCACTTAACTTTGTTTTATAGATACAACTGAGCCTTCTGCTGAACTGCATGACGCAGGAGAGAAACACCCACGATAAGTTTGTTACTGTGAACAGATTACACGGTTACTTTCCAAAGCAGAATGGTGATCTGTAACTCAATAGTGGCAATACTTCATTAACAGATGATATAACAAGTCAAAAGAAAGTTAAAACTAGAGCCTTTAACTATGTGAAATAATTTGTCTTTGACCCATGTTTTTGTCCTTTTGTTTCTGTAACAATGACTTTTATATTAAAACCCAGTTCCCTGTAGAAAAGCAGCCCATATTTCCTCTGTTGGCATAAAACATCCTTTTTTTTTACAATTCTGCCAGGGGACTATAGTTCAAGAATATTGACCTAGTTTCAGGCTACAGTAGAAATGTGTGCATTCAGCAGAATAAAATGGGTGTGTCATCAGGCGAATAAACGAATGAAACTTCAGGTCCTCTATCTCTCCCAGTATTCACATATCTTCAATTTTAGTGAAAATGTGTCCTTTCCAGATGAGGAAAGCGTGACATTAGAGCAGATAGAGACAGAGATACATATTTTAAAATGTTCTGCTGGTGGAAATCCAGGTTAGGATGCCTTACGGTCTGCCAGCCAAGCAGGAGTCTGAGAATGACTGCTTCATATCCATGAGCTGATGGCAGAACAGTCCAGAAGTACTTTTATGAATTTGAATAAACCATCACACAATACATGAATTGGCATATGGAAATAGCTCTCGTTTTTAAAGAGAAACATTAACTAATCTTTACAACCTTTGACAGAAAGATGAAGGGCTCAGTTTTTTCTTTCTTTTTCAAATGTCTCATAGGGACATGAGGAGCAAATGAAAAACTGCCAGTGCAAATGCCACTGACAATTCCAGTACGGTTGAGGAGATACATGGTTATCTCTGTCAGGCTGGGCTTGAGGCACTGGTATCCATTTTGCATTGTGCATGTGAATATGTGTGACCTGAGGAAGATTTACTGTGTGTTCACACCATATATTAAAACACATTACAAACTGTAATTTGTTATGAGTGCTGGGAAATGTAGTTCTGTGAGGAATAAGATCTCAGGATTATTTTGGGGAAGCCAAAATAAGGAACAAGTGTGGCTTCCTTCTGCTTCCCCCCTCCCCCACCCTGCTTTTTCTGTTCCCCTCTTGATATTTTTCCTAAAGGCAGCCATGATATTCATCCATTAATAATGTTTCTAAGATTTATTAAACAATCTGGGAGTTTTTGTTTTTTTTAAAGGATAGTGTGGAGCCTCAAGCCCTTCACCCAGGTCCCAAAGATACTCAGAAAGCCAGGAGGCTGCTGATCTTCAGAGACTCCTGGTGTACTCCACCCTTGGACCCAGTACCTCTGATAGCAAACAGTGTCTTTCTTCCCTTATTTTATTAAATGTATAAATGCTTGGTGCTTTTTTCTTCTCTAAAGTTATTTGATGTATATGTAAAAACTCTGGACAAAATAGGGAAGTGACTGATTATAGTACCACAGAATCAGGTATTCAAAACACTGCTTCTTCTCTTTAAAACAGGATAAACTGTTTGTGTGCATGGTTAATTAATTTTGAAGGTTTGCCTGGCCCAAAAGGGGTGATTGCAGATACACAGAAAACTGATCCCTTGATATTTGTACATATATCAGGATGGACAATATGGATGGTTTGTAAATGTCCAAAACCAGCCTTGTGCAACAAACCTTTCAGATATTTTACTAGGCCAAGAGCCCTTGATAATTAACTGATCAACGTTTAGCAAGGCCCAAGGAAAAATGTTGAAATCAAGCTTTATCCACTGGTTCATCTTAAGAGACATTGTGACACCAAGTTTGATTATCGGTTTGATCAATCTTTTCTTGGTAATAACATAATTTGCTGGGATAGACTGGAAAATATCTAGAATAGTGAAGAAATGAATTGTTATTTTTTGCACATTTTATTTTATTTCGTTTTTCTCTTTTCTGCCTCTTGCAAACTGATCAGTGTAAGTTTTTTGCCATTTTTTTATTCTATAAAAATCATCTTGGGTGTTATTGATTTTTAAAACAGTAGAGTGGGGAATGTATATTTTTAATTGCTTAATAAACAATGCAACTTCACACCCATTCGCCACAGATCATTCTACACAATTCAGACAGCTGGCAGTACTACAGAAGGTTCAACTTGAGCACAACTCATTCTGATATGCCACAGTATTGGAAAAGGCAACCAAACCAAACCAAAAACCCTCGTCTGTGTTGTTGGCTCCAAGTCTGAAGTATGAGATTTATTATCTCTCCTAATATTTAGTTTGTAAAATGTTAACTTGGGATGTCCTGATTTATCTTTAGAATGCCATTCTTCTTGAGTGTGCTTGCAGGAAAGGATAATTCAAAATGAGAAATGGCAACAACATTTGTCATTGTCTGGACAGTTCCCTCTTTTATTTAAATGGCATGATCCAACAGGAGAAAAAGCAAAGCAGAAAAGCGCAATGCAGGAGCTGAGATTTCAAGGCCTCCACCTGGTCAGTTTGTATTGCAGCGACCTCTTTGGTACACAGGGGTGTGAATTTGCACACAAGGACTGCTCTGGTCTATGGGTAGGGAAGTTGGCGAGGTGCAAGGTGTAATGGTTAGGCAGAGTTGGTGAGCAGAGCAAACAGGGGCAGCAGCCTCTAGTCATAATAATATAGTTGGATTTTGGCTCAAGGGCCACATTATTGGTCACTCCATCACTGCCTGAGCCTTACTGAGGATAGAGGTCTATTCCACATAAAGTGTGTGCAAGATTCTCTCTTGTATTCTGCTCTTCCTCCAATTTGCTATATCATTCTTGGCTCACAAATGTGCATACTGAGATACTATGTATCTATGTCTATGTAGTGGGGACGTGGGTGGCGCTGTGGTCTAAACCACTGAGACTAGGGCTTGCCGATCGGAAAGTTGGCAGTTCAAATCCCCGTGGCAGGGTAAGTTCCCATTGCTCGGTCCCAGCTCCTGCCAACCTAGCAGTTCGAAAGCATATCAAAGTGCAAGTAGATAAATAGGTACCACTCCGTCGGGAAGGTAAACGGCGTTTCCGTGCACTGCTCTGGTTCGCCAGAAGTGGCTTAGTCATTCTGGCCACATGACCTGGAAAAACTGTCGGCGGACAAATGCCTTTTCCCTCGGCCTGTAAAGCGAGATGAGCGCCACAACCCGAGAATCGTCTGCGACTGGACTTAACTGTCAGGGGTCCTTTACCTTAAACAACAATAACAAAAATGAATACAGAAGCAAGACAAAACAGTTCTGTGTGTGAAATTGGCATAAATTAGAAACAGGCTGATCTATTCATTTCCTGCACTGTCCAAGTCCCAGTTCTGCTGAACACTATTCATATTAATTTTCTGATGTGTACACCACTGTGGTGTATCTAACAATGGCGACTGCCAATACATGCTGCTGTGCCAGTACAAGACCCTGTGTTTAAAAGCTACAAACTAAAACATTTCACCAGTGTGGAAGTTGCACTATGATTTGGCAGAGCTGCAGTTCATAGCATTAGGTCATTTTCATGTTTGATTTATTTATTTAGTTACTTTTTACAACATTGCGCCAAAAAAAAAATGTTATAAAACTAATACATTCTAAACATGGGGGATTTGCAGATAAAATGTACAGTATAAAATAAACTGGGGTCTTTCTGCAGTTTAACTTGCACAGGGATTATATATATTTACTGTATGTTTCTACTGCTCATGGAAATGTCTTCAGAGAGGATATCTTGGATCATGAGAATTCAAATCCAAAGCTATTGTATTTTCAAAGCCTTATACTCTATGCAAATTTAAATTGAATTATGCAGTTAAGCTATGGGACTTGAACATCCTTTCTTATGTGAAATGAAAAGAAAAAGCTTTCAGTAAAATCACTGTAACAATCTGGCTTTAACCCACAAACGGGAGAATAAGTGGCCATTAGTTTGCTTCTTTGGGGCACTGTATATAGTTTTGCAAGGGTTAGGAATCTCAGAATTATGTATTGACATAGAAATAGCTGTTTACATCTCCCCTGAAAACTGATTTTAAACATTTCCAAAATCATGCTTGCAATTATTTTGGTCTGCTTATTTGGAAGTAGGTCCTGTTGAAATCATTAGCAGGTATTACTAAACTAGTGGGTTTAGACCCAGATGCAAGGCTGAAATGCTCTGTTCCTTTCCTGCAGAATAGCACTGCCAAATTCATAACTCTAATCAATACCTGTTTACTCAGAGTAGGGATGGGAAAATCTCAAGCGGACTTCGGACGAGATCCAGACCCGTGGATTCCTTTACCGGAATACCCTTGTACCTGAAGGGGTAGGTGATGGCTGCCCCTCCCCTCCCCCACATCACAGTAAGCCAATGCCTAACCGCCAATCCTTACAAAAGTTGTGATGATTGCTAAGAGGTAGGCGAAAACCAAATGGCCAGTGCCAATTTGCCAAATGGGAAAAATTCCTACGCAGTCCCTGTTCCAAAACAGGTGATCAACCAAAGTCCAGAGCAAGGCCAAAGCAGACACCTAAAATACAGGGTGGGTGGGGGTTCGGCATCACGAAGCCAGGTGAATCCCCAGAAATTTGCCGCCGCCTTTTACATGCCCCCATGATAACACCACTGATCTTTGATTGGCCAATAGAGGCCATGGTGTGACCGTGGGGCCATCGCATGGGCTGGGCTCAATATCCCACCCACCCAGGATAGTGGGGGGTGGGCTTCGGCCCGCATGCAACGCGGACCCTCAATTAGGAGGATCCGATTTGTCAGGTTGCACATTTAGAGAAAATACCTTTATAGGAGTCTGTCTCATGGATGTGCATGTGTAAATGCATGCATTGAGCTCCATACAACCACAGTCAGCACTATTGAATGATGTTGGTAGAGAGAGTCCAGGAAAAGTCAGGAAAAAAACCAGCATTCCCCATTTTAGTCCCAGATGATGTACAGATCTAGCAGCCTGTCCAGAAATGAAGAGATGTTTGTGTCTGAACAGACTGTTCAGTAGATGCTTGTGCATAGGGCCCAAGCTGGGTGAACTGGTGCTGCCATATCCTTAATCTTATATCATAATCCTGCATGTCTTGTCAGAAGTAAATCCCTCTATTTTTAGTAGGGTTTACTCAGTAGTACAGGTATTTGTATTTAGGACTGCAGCCATAGTAATTGCTCAGCCATACAGAACAAGAGTGGGGGGTGCTGGGCTTTCAGAAAATTCAGGTCTCTTCTCCAAGGTACAACCTTTCAACATGACCTAAATTAGACCTTTTCAATGCTGTTAGCCAACACTCTAAATTTTCTTGCCAAAGATACAGGAAGAGCCTGCTGGATCAGGCCAATGGCCCCTCTGGTCCAGCTTCCTGTTCTCACAGTGGCTGAACAGTTACCCATGGAAAACCAGCAAACAGGATTTGAGCATAAGAACAGTTTCTCCTCCCGTGGAGAGCTCTACTGAGTACTTAGACTGACAGCTCAGTAGATATGTACAGGATTGTGCTGTAAGTAAAATGTGATATTAATAACTCTGCATCTTATCATAGGGTGCTGTAATGATAAGAAATTGAACACAAATATAAACCCTGAAAGTCGGTTGGCATTCAGACTTTGAAATCAATTAAAATACTGCTAATTTCCCCCTTTATTGCTTTTTCGGAGTTTAATCAAAACTAATTATTTTAACACTGACCAGTGTTTGATCTTTTCAAATATCTTTTAGTTTTGTTCGAATGACAGTCAGATATGCGTGGTATTAATTAAAATTCTGGAATAGTTGGGGCAGATGTAAAATGCTGGTATCTCATGGCCTTGGCCCAGAAATGCAAATATGGTATTTACACAGCTGGTCCTTCACTTTCAGTCTGTTTCTTTTTATCAAGTGAACATTCTGTGATTGGGATATTTAAAACACCTAGGATGACACTTTGTCAATATTTACAGAGCATCTCAAATTCTAGTAAAGATCTCTGTACACGATATTTAATGATCTTGAATACCTATTGATTTTTGACACATTTATGGTTGCAATCAACTTAAAGTTTATCTCGCTCTCAGAGATGAAGTCATTTAGCCACAGGAGCCGTAGAGTGAATGATTGGGAAAGAAATAGTTCATGGGTATAGGTGACATTTCAAATCTTCTTTAAAATACCCCTATTGTAAGAAGGACAGAAATGGATAAAGCTCTGGAATAGATTGTTATCACATACTGCTGTGACTTTAATTCCACCCCCACCACACTGCCAGCTATTTTCCCTACATGGTCATAATTATTTTTCAGAGGTTCTTAATTCTAACTGAAATAGATTGAATGGGGGAAGAATATATTCGATTTGCCATCAGTCTCCATTTTTCTCTTCTCAATGCAGCAACCCTGATTTTCTTTTCATATTATTATAGAGCACTGCTGGCTGAGTTTTATACAATCTATGAAGTGATGTGAAAATGGCGCGGGAGTATTAAACAAGCATAGCTAGATGGCTGTTCTCATGATAACCCTACCATTTTTTGGTAAAAGTTGGTGAGATGTGCTGAGATAAAATAATTTGCACTTAAATACTTCTGCTGCCCTCGCCAATGAAAATCAGCCTTGTCCTTTGCATCAGTGGAAGACAGAGGAAGGTCAAAGGATGAATTCTACTAGCTGTGAGAGGTTTCTGCAGGCTGAATTCCAACTGCATGATTAGCAGGACTCCCAACTCACAGCAAGATGTACTAGGAGCAAAAAGTAGGCAAAATGTCTCAGACGTCTGAAGAAGAAAAGTTTAGGAAAAGTTTGCCTAGCAGCCAAAATTGTCTTTTTTCTTACGCCCTCCCTATCAACCTCCTCCACTTTGCTTTCTTCTACTTGTCTTTTTGACAGCACCAACATAAAATAAGAATCTTAAAATGCAGATTTCATTTTGAAGAAATAATCAGCTGAAGAAAAACGTCAGGAGCAGGGGCTTTATGGGCAAGCAAAAGAGATCCATTATGGGAGTACTGTTGGGACTCCAAACATCTGAGGGTTAGGTTTATTTTATGTCATATGTCATATTCACCCCACAGGATAATAAAGAGGACTTTACAGATTTAAGATTTGAGTTTGTGAACTTTCTTTATCTCATCTTGGAGCAGCAGGCTTCTTGTTCTTGAGGTTCCTGTGCTTTTCAGAGGATTCTTGGAAAAACCGGGGGCCTTTAAAACAAACAAAGAAGCAAACAACTGTCCAGCTCATTCTTAATGTCCTCCTGCTAATAACCTCCAGTAACCCTTTTCTCAAAACTTACCTTTCTGCAATAGTGACCTTGAAGTCTACTCCAAAGCCTTATCCTCAGGAAGTTTTCCATGCAAACATTGGGAATTATAGTTTGTTAGTGCTTTAGGTTCCTGGTAAATTAAACCCACGTGAAGCTGCCACTAGTTTAGATCATCTATGATCTGATCTGATATTAGGTGGGTGGTTACTAAGGATAGGATTCCCCCCTGTTTTCTTCAGTGGTTCCCAAATTGTGGAATTGCCTCTCCAGAGAGGGTCTGATAGCTCCATCTCATTCTGTATTAGAAATGGTATCAAAAGCTGCCAAGAGATTCAGCAGAAGTAACAGGGCCACACTCCCCCATCTCATTTGTGATAAAGGCCATCTGTCAGGCCTACCAAGCCTGATTAATTTCTGAAACTGTGTCTGAACTCAGCCTGTTGCAGATCTAGATGATCAGTCTCTTCCAGGAACACCAGTGGTCATTCCACAACCACCCTCTTCAGAGGCTGCCCTATGTACATCAGCATGCCTCTCTCAATCCAACTGAGCTGGGAATCTGGTAAATCTGCTGATGAAACTTAAAGATAAAGGTAAAGGACCCCTGATGGGACACGGGTGGCGCTGTGGCCTAAACCACAGAGCCTAGAACTTGCCGATCAGAAGGTCAGCTGTTCGAATCCCCGCAATGGGGTGAGCTCCCGTTGTTTGGTCCCTGCTCCTGCCAACCTAGCAGTTCAAAAGCACGTCAAAGTGCAAGTAGACAAATAGGAACCGCTCCAGTGGGAAGGTAAACGGCATTTCCGTGCACTGCTCTGGTTCGCCAGAAGCGGCTTAGTCATGCCGGCCACATGACGCAGAAACTGTATGCCGGCTCCCTCAGCCAGTAAAGCAAGATGAGCGCTGCAATCCCAGAGTCATCCGCAACTGGACCTAACGGTCAGGGGTCGCTTTGCCTATTACCTTTAAAGGACGCCTGACAGTTAAGTCCATTCGCAGATGACTCTGGGGTTGTGGTGCTCATCTCACTTTACAGACTGAGGGAGCCAGCGTTTGTCCGCAGACAGATTTTCCGGATCATGTGGCCAGCATGATTAAGCCACTTCTGGTGCAATGGAACACCGAAACCAGAGCAGCGCAGGGAATCGCCATTTACCTTCCCACTGGAGCAGTACCTATTTATCGACTTGCACTTTTTGGTGTGCTTTTGAACTGCTACGTTGGCAGGAGCTGGGACTGAGCAACGGGAGCTCACCCCATCGCGGGGATTTGAACCACCAATCTTCTGATCGGGAAGCCCAAGAGGTTCAGTGGTTTAGACCACAGCGCCACCCGTGTCCCTCTGATGGAACTTAAGCTATGGTAGCAGTAAAAAAAAAAAGAAATCCCCCAAAGGGGTGTTCCAGGGACATGGTGGGATGCGGAAAGAAGAGACTTTAACCTATTCCAAACCTCTTTCAGCTCAGTTATGTGACCTGGGAACCTGGGGAAACTTACAACAGCAAAAAAGGTCGTGAAGTCAAACTTCCTGCCTATTGAGATCAAGCAGGTGCTTTGACTGTACTCCTTTCGACTCCTGTTAAAAGCATTCCTGTTTAGACAAGGCTACCATATGCTTAGAAAGTTGAGGGAATTTTAATCTTATTTTTTGTATTTTAACTTTTTTGTCTTTTAAATTAGAGTTGTATTATTTCCTTGATTTTAATGTTTTGTAAACTGCTTTGAGTGTTGTTGTTTTACAAACAAACAGTGTATAAATGTTATTAAATAAAGAAATAAGTAAAAAAGAAAACCCAACCTATTTTAAAGCCTATTTCCCTTTGCCAGGCTCAGACCAACTCAGCCAACAGTAGCCCCCCACCTGAACAGTTATTAGAATAGGGGTGACGTATCTTGGCTTAACCTAAATTGGCATAATTTCTATTGACTTCCTATACTTGCTCTGTATTTCTCCTGCTTTCCGTATTTTAAAAATTTGGGTTGTGTTTTTATTTGGTGTTTTTTTTTTGTTTTTTGAGGAAGGAGATTTTGAAATTATAAATTTGACAGTGCTTTGCACATTATTTGTAGGAGATATAAATATGGGATATATGACATGTATGTTTTTATTAATAGTAATAATAAATAAAAGACAACTATGCTTAGCAGCTCATACTACCTGCACTAATATACTTAATCAACCTTTTTATTGTCAAGGACTGAAATTAAAAATAGCAAATAGTTTCCATTAGTGCTCTGTATTGTTCTAAAAGTGCTCTGAAGCATTTGGGGCAGCATGGTGGTGGGCATATTGAGTGAGGGTGCTCTGACTGACTTTACATTGTGGCATTATCCAGAGAAAACGAGAGCTTTGATTGGGATAGAAGCAAAGCTCTTCTTCTTTGTGCCCAGACCCTGTTTTTCCTAAATTCAATATGCCATGCATATTTAAATGCTGCTTTGCACTTCTGTAGCTCCTTTCATGTGAGAATAAATCAAAGTGCTTTTCAAATATTAATTCCAGCCTCACAAAGCACCTGTTTGCTTCAGTTCATACCTCTATCACTGAGGTTAAGGCATGTGCCTGATGTCACATATCAAGTCCCCGGCAAAACATTATATAAGGTCCCCTTTGAATCCAGTGTTGTCCTGCTTTGAATTTATGCCAGTACATCTTTAAATTCAGTTAATTAAAAATATTCATTGTTCTGAAACGGTCAGCCTTAAGTCCAGAATCCTACACTATCTGTGGCTCCTTTTAAACATTATGGTTTACTGGCTCCTATTCTGGGTACAAAAAATAGGCAATTCCTCCTGGGATGGTGCATACTGTAGAAATGACATTTTAAAGTTCCTTACCCTAATAGCTTGTAGCATCTATGAAGCAGTGCTGCCGCTACCAGAGATATTCAAAGCTGGTATGCAGGCATTGCACAGCAAAGCTTTTAAATGTTATGCTCATCACATGGGCTACTGCCACTAGAGACATCTCAACCGTTTCCATGTGGGGGCCGTAATGTTTAAATTAGCCTCCGACAGAGTCAAGGAAGAGAACTGCAAGAGAAGGGCTTGAATCGGAGCATAGCAACCAAAAAATTTAAAGTGGAAATAGTAAGTGTACTACTCCAGAGCTTCAGCAGATTAGGTTTCAGGCAGTGGAAAACCTTGATAAGAAGGGGAGCATGCAAATCAAAAGAAGTAGGAGAGTCAATGATAATAGCAAGCTACTAACTGTAATCATACAATTGGGAGAAACATCCAGTCTGTCTGTAAGACATCTATCTCCCATGCATTCAGTGAACATGTGAATACAGTGTGATCAACCCCACTGTCCCCACAACTGAATACTGAAGTGCTCACTGGCCAATCAGAATTCCCACTCACATGGAGGAGGTGTGTGTTCATACATTTATATGCACAGAGGCTCTCTTTTACAGTACTGTAATGCAGATCCTCCAAGTGTCCCTATTTTCCAGGGACAGTCCTGGATTTACAGAAGCCGTCCTGGTTTCTGATTTGATCCTGAAATGTCCCACTTTTTCTTAGGAAGTCCCTAATTTCATTGGAGAAATGTTGGTGGGTATGGAGTTATGTGACCTCCAATCCAAGGAGATAAGTAACTATATAACCCTTAGAAGACATCTGAAGGCAGCCCTGTATAGGGAAGCTTTTTTTAATGCTTAATGCTTTGTTATGTTTTTATGTATGTTGAAAGCTGCCGAAAGTGGCTGGGGCAGCCCAGTCAGATGGGTGGGGTATAAATAGTAAAGTGATGGTGATTATAAGGGAATAAGACATCCCTATTTTCATCGGGCAAATGTTGGAGGGAATGGTAATGCAAGAAGTCCAGCTGTTGGGCATGTGGAACCAGGCACACTGACATTAGGGCATGGCAAGCAGGTGTGATTCTGTTCCCTCCTCACTGAATGCATTTGGCAGTGCCTGATCAATCCTAATGACAAATTCTCATGTGAGATCCTGCCTTATGTGTCTGACCAAAAATATAATAGTAAGTCCTGAAACTAGTTTAGAAACAGGAGTGGTGGTTGGGTGGGCTACCAAAACAACAAATGGCCTAGCTTTGATCCTCTAATAATGTTTAGCTATGACCATGAAATAACTTCCACAACTTCTCCACTTTTTATATTTGACCTTTTTTATTTAAAAAAAAGTTGCAATTATGATATATTAGAATCTTAAGCAAGCCCTGCTGCTTTTTGACAGGGATAAGCTTCACTTGGGATCTCATTATCAGGAATTCCCAAGTCGAAGGAAGCCCTGTGGGGCATACATTTGGCACCAAATATAGATGCAATGCAAGACCGGTGCCAAGGAACAATCAGGCTCAGATTGTGCACCCAATTGCTCCTTGGCAGTGGTTCTGCTCTCAAGCTCTGATCAGGAGCCCCCAAGTGGAACCAATCCCAGCATGGCTTGCATTCAGTGCCAAAATTAAACAACACCAAATGCAATCCCGGCTGCAAAGGAACACTTTGCAGTTCCCAATTGTTCTCTGACAGCTGTGACTTTACTTGTTCCACACCTGATGTCACATAGCATCAAGTGAGTGACATTTGAGCATATATATAGGTTTCCCCCCACTTTTCAGGATGCAAATCCTTCCAAGCCAGTCTACAGGTAACATAAAAAATACCTTAATGAAATCAGAAGAAAACCATATCAAAACATGTCAAGCCATCAGGAGCTTTTCCATAATGCATTTGGTGGTAGATGGCCCTGTGGAAGGTGAGTCTAATGCCTGTCTCTTTTGCACACCTGTTTTTCATCACAATGTAGTTGGTGCCAGATGCCTCAGTGGGGAGCAGGCTCTGAGTTTTCCCTCCCCAAGTCATGTGTTCACGAATTCAGAGACTATTTCAGGGTGGGTGCAAAACTGGAAGTCTAGCGAAACATACCACAGTAGTGTGCCTCTCAGCAGCCACCCACTGGGGTTAGTTTTCTTTACCCAAAGGTTTGGTTGCCCAATTCTAAATCATAACACCATCACAGAGAGGGTTGTCATCTGCCTACCAACAGTCACAATGAAGATAGAATGCTGCTGCCACCATTGCAAAATATAGGAGGTAGTGAAGAATAGCAGAAAGAGGCTAGTGGCTTCTGGGTGAAAGGGGAGCCCAAGCCATCCTATGGTTTTGCTGGAAGTTTTCTTTGCAGCATGTTTGGGTCAGGCTTAGCTTAAAGGGAGAAAGAGTGGGGGGTTGTGCTAAGGTCACTTTTGGCTACAAGGGATGATGACTTTTCTGTGGTGGCCCCATGATTATGGAATTCTGTCCTGAGAGAAACAGTGAGCCCCCTTAATCCAGATAACAGATGTAAGTTATTTATTTATTATTTAACAAGATTTATATGTTGCTTGATTGTAGTAAAACCTCTAGGTTTTAATAAGATACTGTTGCTATTATTACCAGTGTATTTTTTTTTGTTATTTTGTATGCTTTTAAAAATGTATATGTTGTAAGTGTCCGTGAAAAGAGTGCATTTTGAAGAGTAGCATATAAATAAGTTGAATGAATGACTAAATAAACTTGTGTGCCACTGAAAATTCATCATACTGGAAGAGGGGTATAGGGATTGAAGGATTTTGCAAAAAGGCCCTCCTAGCAATAATCACTGTTGAGGTGCAACATCAGTGTAATCTTAGCAGAAGCATGGAAGCAATTTCTTCACCAAATCAATACAGATTTTACTCCCAGAAAGCCGTGGAAAGGTATAAAAATATTATTTAGTGCAAATAAGTTTTCTTGCAGAACATTCCAGATACTTGCTGTGCAAGCAAGTAAATGATTAGAAAAGATGTTGGCTGCTGCGTCATATACCAGTTTTGTTTGTATATAGAATTTACATTAAAATGTAGTTTCTCTTCATTCAAAATAGTACTTAGTGTACATGTCACAATACTGAAATATGGAATTTGCTTGGCAGAAAACATATGCGGTCTCACACATGCAAATGTGTTGAAAAAGAACTTCATTGATCTTGAACATTTTGGCACATTCAGATTCATGTCACACAACTATGTACTGAATCATTTCATCCATATTTTATTTCTCATTTATGTATATCACTAAGTCTGCAAAATTAAATTACTGATTCCCTTGTGATCTGCCCTATTTTTTTCAATCTTCTACAGCACCACAGTCATTGAAAACTATCATAAAATTAAAGCAATGAATACAAGATAATACTATATGCTAATATATAAAACAATTCTGTATACTAATAGCAAATTCATTCTCCAAGCGTGTATCCTTCTGGAGTCAAACAGCACCATCAATGCACAAAAGGGAGGTGCTAACAGAATTGAAGAGTGTCAAGGTTTTTAGCGGAACAAAAAAACTTTAGAAAAGGACCCTCAAAGGGGCATGTCCAAAAATAGCACAATGGGAACTGAGCATGCACATTTTGCATGGAAAGCTGAATGGTGGCTGCAGGAGGTGGGGTGGAGATGGAAAATCAGAAGGTGAATGGGGTATCCTGTGAAAAGGTATGGCTGGTTGGAATCCTGACCAGGAATGCTTCACTGCAACATTTTGTTGCAGTTATAACTCCAAAGCTATGAGTTAAGTTGAAAATGGTATGTATCTGAAACATTAAACGGAACAGTTTCTAACTTGTTTTAACAATTTAATTTTTTCATCACCAAGTAGCATTTGGTGTTGTGACCATGATATGTGGTTCTCCAGGTGGGAGAGGGCCGCTATGCTAGCTTCCTGGCAGATTAGTCATGGTTGCTTATTGGGAGGGATAGGAAGAAGTGGCAGGGAAGTCTCTGTGGTGCAAACACACTGGGAGAAGTGCTGGATTGGCTCTGCTGGTGTGTTTGCACTGCACCAACCTCCCTGCTGCCTTGCACATCCCCGTCTGGGTAAGGTAAGCCATAGTGATCCACCTGACAGGAAGCTAGTGTAGTGGCTCCAGCCAAGCCAGCAAGTGGCATCTGGTGACCAGTGCAAAATGATGAACTGATTTGCACAACAGAGCATTGAAATTCAGCCCAAGGGTAATTGCACTAGAGCTGCAGGAAGATGCTATTGAATGCATTGGGCCCTAGAAGCAGTAGACTTTCCTATATTTTTCTTTAGGAGCCCAGTTCCTTTGTTGGTTTTTTCTCTGATATCCTGGAGAGAGACCCAAAGGCCAGACAGAGAGGCCTGGGCACATTCATCACCTGGTCTCACATCCTCCTCCCCTACATCAGTGCCAAGTGGGAAGGAACGTATGTAATTATTGTGTACAATACTACCTGTATCATTAAAGCTCTCTCTCCCTCTTTATGTTCCTAGTTTCCATGTAAAATTGTGAGCCATTTTTATATTTTTCAAGTAAACGTGGTTTGTTGGCCTGTGAATGTACCATATATTTGCTGCAGATGTGACCTAACACTATAGATACAGCCGTGAATCAGTCAGTAAGCCTGGTATGTTTATGAGCATGATTTATTTAGTAAGTTTATATTCCACCTTTTTGTGACATTCAAGGCAACTATCTGTCATTTTGTCCCCCTATTTCATATAGCACACAAGGTAATATAACTGCTAATTTAAGCACACACAGAGGTTTCATTGCTTGCCATTTATAACATTGAACTTTGAAGCAGAGTCCTGTTTTAAAGCAATTGGAGGTGTAGGACAGTACTTGAACAATGGCAAGTTTTCTCAGGAGAGGGTGAAAGGATTACATTTTCTACATAGACACTCACTTTTATGAGATGTGCTCATCAATAGTCATCTAATTTCTTTTAGACTACTGATTAATCCTCCTAGAGATCAAAACGATTGGCAACTTGGAATAGTTTCTCTCCCAGTGGAACAGAAGAGCCTGATAAAGGCAGGGGGGAGAAGAAAAGAGATGACTTAAATGTCCTGGGGGATCAGAATACTAAGATTAGCAAAGATACGTAGGAGGAATAAAAATTCACATATGCCTGTTCAAGAAGAAATGAATGACATTTAGGTGGTATAGCCACAATGTATAATTATTTTCTGGACATGCTGAAACAATGGATGGGGTAAAGGAAGCCTGCGTAACCTAATTTGATAGCCTTGGATTTTTTTTTTTTCTAATTGCAGAACAAGGGGTAAAATTCATTTTGGTGATTTTCTTTTCATATGTGCATTTTCTGTTTTCCTCTGAGTTCTGGGCCTCTTTAAGGTCTGTCTCTGACAGTGTGACCTTATAAAGATGTCTGCTTAGAAGTTATTCCCAGGGAGTTTTATGTGTCTTACTCCTGAGTATGTTTGTATAGGATAGCAGAGTAAATTGCCTCCAACTTAGACACAAAACTTAGAAAAGCAAGTAGTGACTCCACCTGTGCCCAAGGGCCTGTAGAAATCTGGCCTTGGATGACCTGCAGTATTTACTTGTCCTCTGGAAGGATGAACACAGGGAAGTAGTTCCTTGGGATTTCACTGTGATGTACTGGTGTTCTATAAGTATATCTATTGATCTAGAATGTCTTCCTTTCACAAGACTAGCACAGGCCAGGATAGAATAACTTTCTGCATTTATTTTTCATTTAACAGGATTTATATGCTTAATCATTGAAACTTCTAAGCACGGTACATTAAATACACACAAAAATTACTTATAAAATCAGATGTTAAAAACAAGTTAGCCTAAACCTTTTCAAAATAAAAATAAAATCAGCAGTTTTTAAAATGTACTTCATAAAATAAAATTATCAATTAAAATACAACTCAGGTTTACATGAGTTGCTTAAGCAAAGTAAGTTTTTAGCTGGTGCCAAAACTTGCTTGGCTCCTGCCTAACAATGAACATTTTTGATATAAGTTGCAGTACAGTACAAAACAAACAAACCCCTTCTCTCATGGAAGGAGTCTTGAGAGGAGCAGACCTCTGGCAATACGTAGGCAGTTGTGATTCACTTCTGCAGCAGGAAATTCTGCTCTGGAGGTATAAATAACATTGTACCACCTTGGAGTAAGATGAACAAGTTTACCTAAGGAATTCCCCATAGTTGTGTCCTGCTGACCTGCCCTAGAATCCCAGATCTATCACTGAACATGATGAAATGATCCAAGTGGACAAGAATTATAAATATCTGAGATGCTCTAAAATTGGTCTCATGCAGGCCAGGCATTTATGACTGCTTTCCTCACTGGAGTAGACAGTGTTTTTTGTTGTTGTTCAGGAGGCTGCTAAAACACGTCCATCAATCATAATAAAAAATGGAGCTGGGGGAGGAGCTTAAATTGTAAGTTTTTATGAGTAAGGCACTGCCAATTAATTTTGCCTGACTTTGAATAATTATGAGTTTCTGTTCTTCCTGCATTATGATATTTTATCATAAGCATGACTTCCAGGAACAGCTCCCTGGGAAAAAAATCAAAGCGTCAAGAATAACTGCATGTCTTTTATCAAAAGGGGTCTGAATGATAATTGTGTCTAAAGTTCTGGAAAGTAAATATGAATACATACCAATAGTTTTTTATTCAGTATTTATTTAAACAGAGATGCTATCAATTTGTGCACTATATTTTTTAGTCGCTGCTGCTGCAGAGCAGGGGATAACAGTATTGGAAAATGCATCTCAGTGGATTTAGGGCAGCACAACTGGTTACACCGCACTGAGTACCGAGCCAATGGTATGAAGCAGGGCATTGCAAGCATGACATAGTGAATTGAGCAGAATGGAAGGCAAGAGGTGGGGGGCACCATATTTTGGGGCCACTGAAATTTGAAAGACCAGTCTGCCGCTGCCAAACCCAGACCAAGGTTAATGAAGTTTAACTGTGTGACATCTGAATTGACTAAGCATAATAATGTATGTTTATCTGCCTTCAGAGACCTAGAGAAAGAGGAGTACAGGACAGACAGAAAGCAAAAGCAGACAAGTGGCCGATGCCTTTACATTTATGAGCTAAATCCCCAAAGTTTGGCTCTTAACTTATATTGGTTAACACAAACCATGATTTGTGATGATGACTGATTTGAGACCTTGTGCGTGTGCACACACACGTCTCAAACACTCTTAGCTTGGCTTGAAGCACTAGGGATATTGATGGATGAGCAAACACTCCTCAGTTCAGTTTCGGCTTCTTCTTAGCTTTCTTGGAGAATATACTCGGAGTTTTCTTCCATCTTGTAATATTGCTGCATGCATACAAGCCTGTGTCTTTTTGTGAGGCTGCTTGGCAGCTGTATGCATGAATGAGAGTCATTTTGAAATTCAGTCACCATAATCCCACCAAAACAAACACATCTGGTGACAAAAAAGGGGGGTTTGAATCTCAATAGGGAACAGGAATTGCATATCAATTTCTTTCTCTCTCTCTCTTTCTCCCTCTCTCTCTCTCTCTCTGTGTGTGTGTGTGTCTGTCTCTGTCTCCCTGTTGAGAGAATGGATCTAGTTGAGAGAAGATACCAACAAAAATGAGTTTTGTCTGTTGTCCAATCACATAATGCACAACAATCATTGAGAGAGGGATTGACATGGACGTTCCTCTGAGCATGTACCTACAATGCTACTGTCTTTATAACTCACATACCTGTAGATCCTCTTCAGGTGTTAATGCTCCTGTGGAGCACGGATCAGGGACACATTATTTAACCCACTCCACGCCTTTGCACACAGAGTGTGTGACTGCACTGAGAGAGCTGCCAAAAGCATCCATGTGATCTGGAATCATGTGTGTTTTAAAACTCCCTCAGCACAGTCAGGAGCAGTTGGTGAAGAGGTGGCAGCACTCTGCACCTGGCCTCCCAGCAACAGAGTCACTGTCACTTACTAGGAAGGACAGAAGCAGTTACACTGTGTATGCAAATCCTAGAGCCAGTGTGGTGTAGTGGTTAAGAGCGGTAGACTCGTAATCTGGGGAACCGGGTTCGCGTCTCCGCTCCTCCACATGCAGCTGTTGGGTGACCTTGGGCTAGACACTTCTTTGAAGCCTCTCAGCCCCACTCACCTCACAGAGTGTTTGTTGTGGGGAGGAAGGGAAAGGAGATTGTTAGCCGCTTTGAGACTCCTTAGAGTAGTGATAAAATGGGATATCAAATCCAAACTCTTCTTCTTGATTCCTGGTGGCATTGAAACGTCTAACTTTATTGAGCTGAAAGCTAAAAGCCCACTGCCTACTTCAGATTTTTGCATTAATCACACAAAAGTTTTTTTGGGGGGGAAGTACCCAGTGTGCAGGGGATGTTTGGGGGGGGCAAGGCTGATGCATATGCTCCTGGCTCACTACACACTTTTAACCATGCATGATCAAGCTGAATGCCAGAACAGGATTCTTGAATTCAACTGGACTGCTTGATAAGAAAATGGGTCATTTCAGATACGGTACTTGAATTTGGGAATGCTCTCCTGAGAGGTCCACTGGTCGTTGTGGTGGTGATCTTACACTGATTGGCAATGTCTTGCCTATTTTTGCAAGAATTTGGGCTAAGTGTAAACTGATTTTTCTTTATTGTTATGTTGGAGCTTACTTTTTATGACTGTTGGGTGTTTTTTAAAGGGGAAAAAATGTATTTCTTTCACACCACTCCTACAGGTCCCCTGTCGTGATTCTGTGATGCTATAAAGTTTTTGTCACCCTCCAATATACATACCCCACCCCATTTGTCCTTCTTAAATACTACTCTGAGGCTAACTTTAATCTTAGTTATACTTAAAAACACCAGTGGGTATGTACTGCTCTATCCACAAATTTAGCAACTTGCGTGATAAATTGAAGCATTTTTTTTTTAAAAAAACTTTGTACAAAGGGAATTCTGCATATCTGTATACAGATGTAATATTGCTCTGCCGGATTTCTATTTTGCTATCATTGCTTCCAGAAGTATAGATGTGTGATAATAGTGTGGGGTTTGAAAAAAAGGTGTTATTCCCTTTTGAGTGGGCTACCCTTTTCCGTTTTATTTCGCTTTTATGAACTGCATTCCACCTTTAAGAAATTGCCTACTCAAAAACAATCGAGACAATCCAGAGTACTCAAGCTTGCCAAGAACAATCTGATAATTTTAAGCCTCCATTGGTTTTGCTGCCTCCATTTTCATCTTAAAAGCACACGAAATATATGCCCACTTTTCTGTAGAGACTTTGTGATTAACATTGTGTACATTTCAAGCTGTCTCCTGAAATCTGTACCAGAAAGAAACTGCTCTGAGAGTTTTAAAGAACAGGACAGAGTGAAACTGACAGGTGTCACATTGAACTATGCATACAGCCGAATACTTATATATAATTGCCAATGCTAATTAATATCTTGTAAATTTGAATTTTTACCCACAGGTCCAGGATGAGTTACAACATTAGAGACAAGTAATCAGAATACTTAACAAAAGCCTAACCACTTAAGGAATGCCTTGCTTACTCCTAGCAACCAAGTACTCGCATAAATGAAAAAGGCCTTACATGTCTTCTTGAAAATTATTGGGCCATGGTTTTGGTAGACTTTGATTTCCTGATTTGAGGAGGGGCTAATAAAAGTGTCTATGCCTTTGTTATTCAGGTATTGTGTATGCAGGTAGAAACTACGGGTAAATGATATTTATTGGCTGACCATGGTTATTTATTTAATTGGATTATAGGCCCTATGGATAATCAAATATATGTTGATTATTCTACTCTACCCACTATTCCTCACTACCCAAAAATGTCAGTCTGAGTAAAAATGCCTTACACAATTGGCTTTGTGTTTGATCTTCAGCACTTGTACACAGGGATTTTCTGATCCAGCTTTCCTTATTTGTGAAATCACTTATTGCTAATAGGACACAATTTGCTTGACTGTTATTATCATGGCCAAATCAAGCTACTTGAACACTAGCATACATGCTGTTGTTGGCTTTTTGCAGAAAAAAACTTAACACGTTAATAGTCACCTTTTTGCTGTACCACACGAACAGTGTCTATTCCAAGCTAATGATTCTGTGAAAACAGATTGTTTGTGGAAAGACTGGAACCCAGCTGAGACCCTTCTTGGAATAAATAGATGGTCTTCAGTACTTGCAAAAGTAATTAGGAAAAAGAACTCCAACAATGCTATTGACCTCCAGCAACTGATAGATAAAGACAAAAATACCTCAGAGTTATTGTAGAAGACAAGCTATAAACAGGTTCATTAGCTTATAATGAGCAAACACTGTTTTTGAAGGTGTCAGAAGAAACTGGCTGATAGGCCATATCTCTGATGCATATGTACAAAGGGTTTGCACTGATCATAAGAGTTGGTTTGGATCCCTATTTGCTGATTTAGAAGACAGCCTACTTTGATCTGAAGCACCTTCGAGACTGCCTGATTCAGCTCAGAATCCGTCTGAAAGTCCAAGTGTGAAAAACAAATAAAATACTCTCTCTCTCTCTCTCTCTCTCTCACTCTCTCTCTCTCTCTCTCTCCCTCCCTCCCTCCCTCCCTCCCTCTCTCCCCTCCACTCCCTTCTCTGTTATGGAGAAATCAAAATGCATTTAGTGGATAGAATTTGCATTCATAATAGCTCCTGCATGGTGCATATATCCTGCTAAATTACAAGCAAATACCGGTATCCCTCCCCCCCTTCCTCTTTAAAAAAACGGATTCTCCCCAATGAACTATATATAACTTTTTAATTTTAGCAGAATTGAATGAAATTTGCAGGCAGGTAGCCCCATCTGATTGGATTAATCCTGCTAAACTTCAGAATAATAGCTGCAGCAGTTTTTGCAAAAGAACACTCTTTAAAGTTTAGAGGCTGGTTGAAAAAGGAATCCCTTATCCAGCTACCCCCAATGTTTTGTGGGTAGTTGTTTTGAAAATAGCAGACATGAGAGAAGTGCCTATAGGTTTGTTTTTTGTTTTTAAGAAGCTTGTTAAAATGCCTCTTTTGCCTAGGAGTTTTTAAGTTGGTTTGCAGGGAGGTGAGTAAAAGGGATTAACTTCCCTTCCTGCTAAAACCTTTGTCTGTGGGTACTGATTCAATCGTGTAGGTGGTGGTGAGACACAAGTGGCACTGTGATCTAAACCACCAACCCTCTTAGTTTTGCTGATCACAAGGTCAGCAGTTTGAATCTGCACAATGGGATGAGCTCCTATTGCTCTGTCCCAGCTCCTGCCAACCTAGCAGTTCGAAAGCATACTAGTGCAAAAAGATATATAGGTACCGCTGAAATGGGAAGGCAAACGGCATTTCCAGGCACTCTATCTTCCATCACTGTGTTCTGTTGCGTCAAAAGTGATTGAGTCATGCTGGCCACATGACCGGGAAAGCTGTCTGCAGACTAACATTGGCTCCCTCTGCCTGAAAGCAGAGATGAGGCCACACCCCAAAGTCAAATTCGACTACACTTAACTGTCCAGGGGTCCTTTAGCTTTTTACCTTAGTGTAGGTGGCCTAGGAGATAGCACTAGACAAACTGTGTATCTAGGACACATTTTTAAGAGGATTGTAAATTAATTTTAAAAAAAATAAACCTAGAATGGTAACATCATGTGGACAGGATATGCAAGATTTTAAGCACTGGAATTATGTACTCTCAGTAGTCTGTACTCATCAGCAGTCTAGCTGTAGCATTTTGCATCATCTGGAACTCCCAGTCCAGGCCCAAAGGTAGAGCACATTGCAACCATCAGATCTTCAGATGAACAATGCATGAATCACTACAGCCCAATATCATTGTAGAGGAACACTTTGGTTAGTGTACCAGTCAGAACTGGTAAAAGGCATTCCAACCATTGAGTCTCCAGCAACAAAGATGGCTCCAAGAGCATTTCACAAACTCTGAACTTGTTCTTTAAGAAGGAGTGCAACCCCATCCAGAACAGGCAACTTGCCCAACTCCTGAATATGAGATCCACCCACCCACACTATCTCCATGTCCTCGGAGTTCATACTTAGTTTATTGGCCCTCATCTGGTCCATACTGCACACAAACATTCCATATCATATCCAGCCCCTTGGACTCAGCTGTTACGGATAAATAGAAATGTATGCCATAAGAATATGATGATACTTTGTCCCCAAGCTCCTATTGACCACTTCTAATGGCTTCGTGTAGCTGTAGAAGAGTTTATAGGTTCGAGCCAATAAGAAGGCAGTAGGGTTGTTGCTCATTTAAGTGAGGATATAGTTATGTCCTTGTAACCCATCCCATTAAAACATCTTCATCTAGAATATATCACAGTCAAGTCTCAAGGTTAAAAAAGAGAGAAAGAGTTGAACTGCAGTTGCTAGGTCCAGACAGGGTCACAGCCTTATTTTTTTTATTTATTTATTTATTTATTTTGCAGGATTTTGTACTTCATATGATATGCCAGAGATTAACCCACATTTTGTTAGAAACATTTGGGTTCTCTTATATTTTAAAAGCTTTTTATTGTAGCTTTCTCCCTGTACCCCCCAAAACTGTGTCAATTTAGATCTATGTTGATTTATAATGTATCAGTGTGGTTGTTTTTTCATGATGATAACGCTGCAATAAAAATAAGTCACTGCAAAACAAAACCATTTTCAAGCTAATTGAAACAGTCAAAGTGAACACAATGATAAATAAACGCTAAATGACAGCTCCATTATAGGATTCTGATATATACAGAAGGACAAATAAGGGCTAGATTTGAAAAGCTGATAGCAGAGTTCCCTATGAGTATTAAAAAAAGAACTGCTTCCAACAAGTGATGCTTGATGATAAAGTGTGTGCTGTGAGTACTGTAGCAGTTTATTTAGGTCAATCATAGGGCAACATAATAAGGGCCAAGCTTTCCCCCACATATCTTCAAGTAAGAAAACGAAAGCTAATGCATTCTGGAATATTCTTTTGAGCTTCAAGTAAATATGCAAAATAAATGAACCATTAAAAGGGCATGTGTACCAAAATGAGGGTTCTGTACCACAGTAATTTATAAACTGGTGTAAAGTTGTTTTCTTTCATTCAGATTCCTTTTGATTGGGCTAATCTATAAATACAGAAGTAACTGCATAACAAAGATGGAAATTCATTGCTAAGCACTTATAGTATCATTAAAGAGGTCAGCTTAATCAGATTGCCCTGCTGCATATACCAAAGTTCCTATTGTTGCAGAAGGGCAAATTTATTGTAACGGTGCTGGTAAAACTGTTTTATGTCACACTTTGCCTCTTGGTTGCATGTATTCACAAAGGAGACAATCCATCAAGCATTGCAACCATGCAGCTTTAGTTCACAGGGGCAGTTTTTTGTGAATTGTACCCGATGCATTTCGACAAATATGAAAGATCAATCTGTGGCTTTTGATCAAAGGCTTGTCAGACTGTTTGGGAGGTTTGGAAGTTGCTCATTCCCCAAAGAGCAAGTGCAAATACTGAAAGTCAAATTACATTACATTACATGCAAGCGAATGTGGAATTGTAGCACGATCGTCCTTTTGTAATGGAAGAACCATTTTATGACAGGAGCATGAGGAATGGAGAAGCAGTGGGTGGGGTGCTTAACCTGCGCCTGTGCACTTGTTATTCCAATCCACCTGCTATGTGCCCTTTCTTCAGTAGGGCTTCAAATATTCCTTTGCCCTTGAAAACAGGTCATGAGAGAAAAGCCACTAGGGAGAGATGATTTACAGTGAATTAAAAAGAAATCAGGGAATGGGTTAAGCCGTCTACTGCTAACCTGGTGCCCTCCAAATGTTGTTGGATTATAATTCCCATTACCACCAGAGAGCATTATATACTGACTGGGACTCATGGGAGTTGTAGTCCAACAACATCTCTAGAGGGCAAGAGGTTGGCAATGACTGATCTTATTTGCCTCTGTCCTCCCCCTTACTGCCCTCTCCACACCAGCACAACCCTGCTGGCTCAAGCTGGTTACAGTGAAAGGTGGGGCGGCAGGGTGATCAGGTCTGGATTGGGCCTAATACTGTCACATGATGGTTATGAAACAGTTTAATGTCCAGTGGATACTGGGCTGGCTCAGCCCCTTCCTGCCTCCAGAACACCCCATTTGGGGAGCTTTCTACCAATTACTGTGAGCAGACATCTCATCTGCAGTACGACCTACATACTTGTGTCAGCCAGTTGGCAAGAAATGTTCTTACCTAGGAAACCTGGATGGAAGGACACCACATAATCAAACACCGTCAGCTTGGTGTAAGGGAGATTTGGATTGAATTATTCTGCCCATATAGTATGGCTGTAAAGTGTTATTAGTCAAGCATTTTCCTCCTGGACTGAATGTTTTGCCATCTCTTTCTTAAAATTAGGGATAGAAAAGCTGCCCCTGCCCCGACTCAAGTAAAAACAACCGAAAGCAAATCTGACCTAAAGACAAACATACTTTGAACTCAAAATGTTCTGTTTAGGCAGGAGATCTCTAGAAATGTTGAAGTAAATTGTTATTTATTTGCCAGGATTAAGGAACTTTCTTAAGTGAAAATTGAGGTGAACTTGCAGAATTCTGCCATGGTGAAGCTTCTGTGAGTAAATTTAGGATAGATTGCTTCATAAGAGTTTCAGAGAGTTACGTATCTATCCTTACCCCACCTCTCTCAAGCATCTCAGTGTGTTTGAATACACTTCTACAAGGGAAAGCACCATAATTTTAAAGAAGTTTTGGGTATAACGAAAGAAGCCTGTAATACCCATATAACTCCTAGGATAGCATTTCAGGAACACAGTGGGGATTCCATTATAAATGTATAGATATTTTTTCCACATATGTCCCATCTGCGCTTTGTTCTGTTGATACCCATGTACTTTTCTGGCATATATTTAATTGTTTTAATCTGTTTGTCACCCAGAGTGCTCTGGTTATCATTGGTGTCTGCTAAATGTGATAATGCATCATAAAAACTACTGAAAAATACTGCTCATTTGCCCAACACCAGACCACATACCCTCAACTCACATGCTGCAGATATTAAAGGAAAACATTAAAAGGTTTTGTGGGGGGGGACATATTGCATTATGCACAGCATCAAATCTTCTCATCACTTTCCCTTAATAATACACTGTTTGTTTCATTACTAAACTAGTCCCTTAGTTCCTTTTTATTGCTTTTGCTAGCAATTTGGATGGAACATTACTCGCCTACTAGGCCTTCCCTATTCCCAAATATCTCCCAATTCCTGTAAATATTTGTGGTTTTCTTAACACAGATGTTGCTGTATTTAACTTTCACATGCCCTAGTGATCAATGAAGGCTGTGGCAAAGCAAGTATGCACATAAACTGAAAATGAATTCTGACAATGTGTGGGATTTTAGAACATAGGGAGCTGTCTTATACCATCAACCCCCTAACCCCCCCAAAAATTTCCCATGCGGCTGGTGGGTGGCAACATTAACCTTAGCTAGCCGCTGTAATTACTGGGACTTTTCATTGATTTGAAGTGAAATAGGCCAATCACAGCAAATCTAGAGAGCAGGACTTATGAGGTGGACGTGGGAGTAGCCTACCCTTGGCTGGCTTCACTCAGGTCCACCTACACTTCATCTAAACCACCCGTGCTTTTCTCAAACAGCACAGTCAGCAACAGACATCCCACCCAGTAGGTTTCGGCCCTGCCTGAAGGTAAGTGGGCAGTACATGTACATGAGCTTGCTGTGGATTTACTCAGTCACCATATTCAGGGCCAGGGAGGAATTCACCTGCAGACAAATTAGGCCAGTTTTGTGATTTGTCTACCTTACAACTTTGCCAACTGTCACAACTTGCTGGTGGAAAAGGGCATTGTGCTGGATCCTTCGTCTAACCAGAAGGAGTGGGAGGAAACCCTACTCCCTTCCTCAATCTATATATCAGGCTACCCCAGTAAAGGGGTCCAGGGGGGAAGTTTTCTGTCTCATTGCCCAGATGGGGGCTAACAGGCCACAGAATTCTCCAAGTGGTATCCTGGAGGGATTGCCCATGTTTGATGTGCATCATACAGTGATCCTTGATCCACAATAGACCCTGAAGAGATAATCAGTCAGCAATTGGACTGGTTGATTTATGATACATACTCAGTGCCTATTCCAAAGCCTACCAACATCAGAAATCAATGAAGTTAGGGCCAGTTTGAACCCAAGATGTTGTCATGTCAATATTGCTGCTTCCAGCACCCCAGCCCCAGAGACCTCAAGCTCATTGTGCCTGGAAGGGGACATGCACTGAGCCTTTCTGTCTGAAGTGCATTTTTAGTTTTGTTTTATTTTCAGGATTTTTATTTCATTTTATTAGCATGAAAGGATATTAAAAAATGACACATGTTTACCATCTTAGGATTCTATTGTCTCCTGACCCCTGGCATACCCACACATAAGTCCCACTGGTGTACACAGTCCTAAGAGTAACACTAGAGAGTCAGACAATCAGAAAGGTCAAATACCAGATCAAGTCCAATACAACGAGCCAAGTCTGAAGTCAAGCTGTAAAGCCAGGTTCTCATCACCGCAGAAGACCCAGAATCAGAAAACCTGGGGTCAGTCCCAAAGTAGCAGTGCAATAGCATTCCTGAAGCTGCCAATATGTGGTCCATCAACAGAGAAAGTTGATCAAACCCTGAGTCTCTGCCTTGCTTCCCTCGTATTTTTCCAAGTCTTGATTGCGCAGCTGAGTTTGCTCCAGCTGAGCAGCTGTGCCTCTCCATTTGATGAAGCCTGTAATCCTCACCTGCCCTGAGATTAATCCAGCTGAGTGACCACAAACCTCCTTCCAGACCTAACAAGCCACATGATCTCCACCTGGTCCACTAGTGAGCTGGGCTGTGTTCCCTTGCCTGCCTCAGTCTCTTGGAATGCACTTCCCACTGTTCCGGATTCCTCAGAGCCTGCCATGTCTGCGGAGATGGGGACACCTCTGGTTCTGGTGATTTGCCCCCCTTCCCTGGCTTCCTTGAACTGCTGGCTGCCCCTGTAACATCCTCTGATGTCCTGTAAGTACCTCCTAAGTCCCCAGCCTCCCCTTCTCCTCCTGCAGCTTGTCCCAGTTTGTACCAATCATGGCTACACCCCTCAACAGGATCCCCTTCCCCTTCCTCAAGTGTTCTGCCAGTTCATTACACATTGCCTCATTCTGCTTATATGTACAGGCCCAGACTTCCTTACGTGAAATGATGAATGCAGATTAGAGGAAGAGAACTTTATATATTATTGCTAATTAAGGAATATTGCTGTTCTAACTACACGTGACCAAAATGTTCATCAGAAGTGAAAACCAGAGTTTGACCAATCATCAATTTCATTTATTTATTTATTATTAGATTTGTTTACCAGCCTTCAACTGTAGGTCTCAGGGAAGCTCACAACATAAAAACTATCTTTCCTAGACTGGATTTCAAAATAATAATAATAAAATCATTATGATTTGGGTTAAAGGTTGACAACATGATGTGATTTAACTCCTTCTATCATCTTTGACCACTGTCCATGCAAGCAGAGGCTGATGGGAGTTGGAGTCCAACAGCACATGGTGGGCACTATGTCGGCAAACCCTGCTTTAGATAATAGTTTTTGCAAACCTGTGTAAAAAATCTAACTCCATTGATGTACCATTACTGATGATGCATCACATTGCTGGGAAGAATGAAGCTTTCTCATAAGATTTCCAAGGTTTTCCCAAGCTAGCTCTCATCAGAGGAAGTTTCATCCCATCTATTCTCAATCACTTGTGAACAACTGGGGGTTCTCAGACAAATCCTTAGGCTGCAAAATGAAATCTACTAAGAATCATGTGCTGAGAGACTGGGAAGCTTGGAAGAAATATTGATTCAGGATGGATTAGTTCTTTGATGAAGTTGCCAGGGGAAATGACGAACTGTTGGGGATAGCACTTCTCATTTATTCTCAGTGGAAGACAGAGCTACTGAGAAATGCTAGCAAACACTTTTCCGGGTCTTGCAGCTGTTCAGTTAAATCTAGTTCACCCTTGAGACTTTGCTGATCATCTAGGTGTGATTCATCTAACTACTACTACTTTAGAAATGTACTCTATTGAACCATGGATGGCTAGTGCAGTCATATGCACTATGGAAATAAGTCTAATAATTTTCCTCAAAGAAATATGCAATGGAGATCAGATATGGAAAGCAGCTTAAGGCTCATATTACAAACCTGTCAAACATTTGGGATATTTGTATACTAGTGCCTAATCACAATCACATTGCAGGTGCTGTGTTTGAGCTACCGGTAGTTTGATGATGTTTAGAGGTGGGAACAAATTGGAGAGAAGTTCAGGAAGCACTGATGGTTTCCTGAAAAAAGTATTATTGCTCACCCTTTTGCTCTATTAATTGAAATTTTCATTTAGTTGATTAGAAGTTTTAATATTGATTAATCAAAGAATCATACTTCCCTTTTTATTAGTCCTGTCACTCTGTAAACTATGTTTGAAGTTTGGACAGTATTAAAATTGTGAGTTTTTGCAGAGAATATGGTGTCCATAGGTTTTATGCATCAGGCGGTTACATCTATGCAATTGTAAATTGTATCTAATGTCAGGGCATTGATTTAATTTTTTAAAAAATAAACTTTAAAACACAGCTTTTCATTAAGTTAAATAATATCACATCATTACTTTTATGAAATGATTGACCCAAAACTGCTAAAAACGGGATAAGGAAGACCTAGGGCTTTAACAGGAAAAAGCATTGTGAATAAATTTTGATGCTGAGTTATCTGCATTTAACAAAGAAGAAGAGACTTACCGGTATTCTGTCATTAAAACTTCAGTCTTCTAAAATTCTAAAATATTTTCCACTCCTCAGAGGAGAAAAATCTTAAAATTAATCATTTAATTTGTACTAATTACACAATTACTGTATCTAAATATACCTGCATGCAAAACTTCTCTAGATTACACTTCCGAGTACTAAAAACTACTTCTAATTACATCCATAAACTACATCCTGTGTGTCTTACTGTTGCATTTGAGATGCTAATTAACTGTACACCTGGCCTGGCACAGCTTTTCACCATTCCCAAAGAGAAATACAGATGTTAAAAACTATAGAGTGCTCCTACTGAAAACAGTAACTTGTGACTCACCTCCCCACATCCTTGATGAGGTCTAGGGTTGCTCTGTAAGTAGCATTATGTTATTGTGCTGCCTATAAATTCCATCCTATGGAATAGACTTGGGTTGGGAAAATCCTACTGTGATTATGTGCTGAGCATCCCTGAATAGTACAGGGAAGAAAGGAGAAAAAGACATGGTACTGATGTTTTCAGTGGCAGCTTCATGTTATTTGTAGCTCCACCACTTGCCTGAGGAATGGTTATGTGGTTGTGTTAAATTTCCTATAAAATGCCTCTTTGCCAATTCAGTGTTTGTTTGCAGCTCTGGGAGTTTTGCTGAAAGAGCAGGTGGAGCTCTTCTTCCTACAAGGTAATGTCTGATTTAGAGATGCTGTCCGAAACAATAGCTTGATGTTGAATTCTTCGCCTTTCTGGGCAAATGGGATTCAAATACAATGATAGCAAACAGACTTCAAAGAGGCTCTCTCTCCAAGCCCATCAAATGGCACTGAGAGGAGATGCTTAAGAAGTATAGTGCACTGGGGGGGGGCGGGTATCTCCGCATATTATGTTTGGTGTTGGGCGGGCAGGTGTGGTTTGAGGAAAATGGTATTGAGGTCACAATTAGGACCCCTGGTGTCCTAATTAGGCTCAAGGGCTGGAGAATCCTGACCACCACTGTAACTTTTGACAGAAATACCTATGTTGTTTTTCATGACAGTTGCATGCCCAAGCATCACATCTGCTGTGCCTTCAGTAGAAAAAAATATTTCCTCTGCATTGAAGAGCATGAGGAGTACTTAAGGGTGTGTGGAGTCCCATGTTTGAATTATTAGGCACCATCCAAACCTACCTGTGTCCCATACCCATAACAAGGAAGCACATTGTCTGACAGCTGCTATATTCCTTCCCTCTGCTAATAGAGAACTTGACAATTCTGTATCTCTGTGTTTCATGTCAGATATAATAGACAATAGGAGTTATTTTCCAAACTGCTGTAAAATACTCTAACAAACAAGTGGACAGTGGGTATTCTATTGACTGAGGCCCCTTTGTCCTCTAGATTTCAGATAATAAGCATGTGACCAGCACTTGGGTGAGATAATAGTGATATTTTCCCATGCCTGAATTTCAGAAATCTTTACTTGCTTCAACCCTCCTATTATGTCAGCATGTATCCATGCAGAAAAACTATATTTTTTTTTAAAAAGGGCAATTCCATGCTAAGTCATGTATAAAAAGGGGAAGGAATGGAACAATTACATTTTTTTCACCCACAGGTTTAGCTATTAGAAATAATCTACAGGTCCAATATTTCAACACTTGAAGAAGAGTAATTTCTACTCATATTTCAGGCAGGCTAATGCACATATTTTGCTTCATCCAAGTGACATTTTGCTGTCTTTGCTCCCACTGATACTCACTTCATATTCCAATTACACTTAGTACGGAGGAGTGTGCTGAGGCTGTTATACATTCATAGGGTCATTTTTTTTGTTGCCATTCCCAAACCTAGGGTTATGGGCAAATTGATTTGAACTGGACTTTCCTTCTGCCAAGTCATTGTTGAACCATTTCAAGCTATTTGTCAAATTGCTATGCAAATAAAAAAAAGAGTATAAAACCAGTTTCTATTCCCTGCCTTCTTATTTTCCTTCTGTCCTTTTCAGGTTATCAGTCACTGTAGTAAAATAAAATCACTTGAATTTAGCAGCCTATCGCAACTGGATGAATTTTTGGGAAATGTTATCACAGAATACTGTTGGAAGGGATGGGAGGTAAAAGCTACTAGACCAGCTGGTTACTTACGAGTAGCTTGATTGGCAATTAGAGTCAGTGAGCTATGGCTGGGGAAAGGTGAGGATGGTGAAAGACTGCAAGCTTCCAGATTTCTTGCAATGGCTTATAAATCTTGGAGTGTGTCCCAAAAGATTGAGGCAGGGTGGAGTAGCTTGAAGTAATGTAGGGTTGCATATTTCAAACAGTGAAATTCCTGACAAATTGTGATTTATTTATTTTTAAGAAATCCACCAAAACTGTTGAGTTTTTTTAAGGGATAACTCCCCTCAAAATAGGGATTTTAAGCATTGGGAGCTGTTTCCACTGCTTTTTACATCGCATTGCCATATTTCCCTGACATTTTGCTGGTTTGACAAAATTCTTCCCGGTCCCATTTTTACACCCCAAAACCAGGACATGTCAGGAGTTTTCCAGATGTATGGCAAGCCAGTAACAGGACAGATGGAAAGATAAGCTAGATACTGCTGGGAAGGGATAAGGGAACATGGGTGTACCCGGGGAGCCAGGGGGGGGCAGCTGCCCCCTCCCCCTAGAAGCAAAAATGATCAGCGTCCGTTCAAAGCAAACCTGAACGACCATGGCTTGCCCCTCCCCCTAGTTTTGATCCTGGGTACGTCCCTGTAAGGGAATCTACATTCTGTTCCCTTCCATCATGTAGAATCTGCCTATTTCTGTCAAACAATACTGTGTTCTTTGTCAGGAGCCATTAGATCCCACACTGAGGAAGAAAGTGTAGCAAGTGTCATTGTAGTGAAGACTGGGGGCGGGGGAAGGGGGGATCATCACAGAGAAAGCAGGCTATGACTTTGCTCATTGATTTAAATTTGACTTGTGAATAATGTGGAAACATGAGGAGAGTATGAAACGTCAACCAAACTTGTTTTTATCTGCCTTTTCTCCAAAGAGCTCTAGTTAACTTATGCAGATTGCCACCCCGCCATTTTATTTTTGCAAAATTTTATTCACCATCATCTACTTTTTACTGCTTGTTTGTCATCTTCTGTCTTATTACTTATCTTGTTACTTATCTGTCTGAAAACCTAGATTTAAAAATAATAATTTTGTAGAGGTCCAAGGGAGTAACGAAAGGATACAATATAATTGATATAAGCCTGATTTATTCCTCATAGCTATGCCCCCAACATAATGCATATACTGCCCTAATGGATGATAATTACTTTCCTTTATTTTTTTGTGTATTTATAGGTGCATACCGCTCTCCATTCTGAAGAATCCCAGAGTGGTGTGCAAAATAATCTATATTATAACCTCACTTTGTACCAAAACGCTCTCTCTCTCTGTGTGTGTGTATTTAAAATTTTGAAGAAGGCAGACCTCAGATTTATTTATTTATTCTTTATATTTCTATACCGCCCTTTATCCAAGAATCACAGGGCAGTTTACAATATAAAACATAGCAAACATACAATATAAAATGTAGCAAACATAACAATACTGCCACACACAATCTAAAAGACCATAGATTGTTCAATTAGCCAAAGGCTCGGGAGAAGAGGAATGTATTTTTGTGGCACTTTACATACATTACACATGTTGCATGCATGTTGATATGCATTTCTTTAAAACATGCACAAACGACAATGTAGTGAAATGAGCTGTAACATGCTGAGAAATTAACAACTGTGAAAGTGACAGACAAGAAATACACTGATCAGCCCATCCTAACATGCAAACGCCACATTCTAGTATTATGAGAGTCTAATTTTCACACAAAAACACACAGGCATATGCACTAGGTGGAACATGACTAGACTAGGTAGAAGAAGAAGAAAAGTTTGGATTTGATATCCCGCTTTATCACTACCCAAAGGAGTCTCAAAGTGGCTAACATTCTCCTTTCCCTTCCTCCCCGACAACAAACACTCTGTGAGGTGAGTGGGGCTGAGAGACTTCAAAGAAGTGTGACTAGCCCAAGGTCACCCAGCAGCTGCATGTGGAGGAGCGGAGACGCGAACCCGGTTCACCAGATTACGAGTCTACCGCTCTTAACCACTACACCACACTGGCTCTTTTCTTAGCATTTTCTTAGCTTAGGTAGCATTTTCTTAGCTTTTTGTTCATGAGTAGGAAAAAAAATCTTACTATACTAGAGACAAAATTACAACTCCCTCTCATTCATTTGCTTTTTCAGTTATGTTTTGAAATTACATATTTTACTTGATCACAATATATCTCCTTCATTTCTTTTGTGTTGCTGCTCTTTAATTCCTGTGTGCTTGTATGTACTGACAGTTGTCACTTGCCTCATTGGCACTTCCATCTATTCCCCCCCCCCCATCTCCCTCAAGCTCTCCTGCAAATGGTAAACTTTGGCTCATGTATAATGTGCTACAATATTTGTTATGATTTATGCACTTTTAATGTTCTGACAATTTAATAAGTATATGCCACTTCTCTCCTGCAATACCACCAAACAATAACTACACTTGAAGGTTTGAATTTTCAGCATGTTATTAAAGGGAAAGGTATGCCTCTAGGCAGTTTGTAATAATTTTGCTGTCAAAAGTCTGAAATCATAAGGGACAAAATTGATCTGACACCGTTTCTGCTCATGTGAAACACTAAAGGTATTAACTTTATTTGTAAGGTAGACATAATTTAAGATTAAACATTACAACCTATTATGATTCTCCCCACCAATAAATTGTGTTGTGAAAATAGAAATATGAGTGGTACTGAATAAAAGACAGTGAAGCGAGGCTACTTCTATCAAACCATGCTTTTTCTTTTTGTCTGAAGTTTTGGTCTTTCTGTTTGAATTTGCAATCAAGGACAAAAATGTTGGAGGGCATCGGTGCTCCTGAGGCATTTTCATAGTGCACTACTTTCAGCATGTTGCCTGTAGGGTCTGTAATATGTCAATTTATTTAAAAATAATAATCTTGCTTCGTCATTGTAGATCATGTTTGTTAATATATTTGCTAATCTTTCTGCCAATATGCAACTCATTTTTCCCCTCATCTTGTCCTATTAAAGAGATAAGCATATTTGTACCTGGTTCCATATCTGTACCTGGTTCCACTATAACACCAAATCATTTACATGATTTAGCCCCTGTCCTGCCAATCAATACACTTTTAAACACTATTTGCATGTGGGACAATAAGGTTTCTGATTAATTTTTATTAAAAATATATATCCTGGTAGACAATCTATGCCTAGTGCTTTGTGTGGTTTGACTTTCTTAATTGCTTTAAGAGAGCTAGTGTGGTGTAGTGGTTAAGAGCGGCAGACTCGTAATCTGGTGAACCGGGTTCACGTCTCCGCTCCTCCACATACAGCTGCTGGGTGACCTTGGGCTAGTCACACTTCTTTGAAGTCTCTCAGCCCCACTCACCTCACAGAGTGTTTGTTGTGGAGGAGGAAGGGAAAGGAGAATGTGAGCCGCTTTGAGACTTCTCCGGGTAGTGATAAAGCGGGATATCAAAACCAAACTCTTCTTCTTCTTTAGTTAAATCTTCCAGTGCTACTGGTGTCACGAAATATTGTTTGTGTTCATCTGTGATTTTCTTAGGCATATTTGTTTCCATATATTGTTGAACTGAGTCCAGATTCAAGTTCTCCTTTGTATGTAACATATTACTAAATAATTTAAATCCATTTGTGATTAGAGTCAAAACATTTTTGCCTTGATTTTGTCTAATATATCCCTCCTTGGAAGAAGGAGAGAGTATAATCTCCAAGTGGTAGGAATTGCAATGTGGTTTCTAGTATGCTTGTTTGATATCCTTTAGCTTTTAGAGGCTTATAATAGCTGATAGGGAAGATGTAGGGTCAAAGCTAGCAGATCATTCCACCATCTTCGGCAATGATGTTACCTTCCCTCCAATAAAATGTTCTTAATGGACAGAGGCAGTATTTCTCTGAATTCCAATTGCTGGGAATTGCAAAAGCACTACCGTTCTCGTGTCCTGCTTATAGGCTTGCCATACACTTCTAGGAGGCTACTGCAGTAACTCTCCTTATATTCTTACATCCTTGAAATAATTCCAATACAACCACTTACTACCACGCCCTGTTCAGTGGGACACTCCCCCCTTTTTAAATTAGGAAACATTTAGAGCAGATCCTCACTTCCATATGAAATATACCTTCGTGCCTGCAGATACAAGGAAAATATTACTGCCACATTTGCAGGGCTTCTTTGTAGATGCTTGAAAGTAAGCAAGTAAACAAAGAAATACATAAACACATGCATGAAAAGATTTGCTCTCTTTCTTATAGACCTCTCATTAGGACAAATTATAACTGCAAATTAAGCCGCCTGACAGTCTCTTACTTCAGACCTACTGAGCACTTTTATCCCACAGAACTGCATTCATTTAACATTCTGAAAATCCCAAGGAAGAAAAGACACAAGGATTCATACCATCAGGCATTACTCATCTAGGTATACACCACATATTGATGTTTCCTACATTTGAGCAACCCTGAAAATACAAATGATATACATAATAAAAAATGCTTGATGTTCTATAGGCACAAACCAACACATGCTTCATTTCCCCTGAAATTGATGAGATTTTAAAGTACCTGTCCTTAAAACTCTGTATTGGAAAGCTTTGTATATATTTGGCATCATTTGAGTATGATGGATATTTCTGAGTAAATGTTTAAAAGTAGTGTTAATTGTTGAAGCAATAAGTATAATTTCAACATTATGGTGTCTTCTAAAAATATTCTCATTCTGAAAACAAAGACAGAATGCTTCTAGGCCCTTGGCTGTTTTTCAGTTTATTGTCAACTAGTCAGATTTGCAACCAGTGAGTAGACTAATTTCATTATGTATTAATTTTGGTTTTCATTAATGTAGTGTGCATTAATTTAACATGCTGGGGGGGGGAGGTTTCCATCAGTGGCATATTGTTCCCCATGTTTAAAGGATTAATGTCACAATCTCTGACTCCACCAGCAAACCAGAGACATAGTTGGAGGCTGTGGAGGCACCAAGTTGAGGGCTCTCTGAAAACAGCAGGAAGTCAGTGGTCTGATATTCTGTTTTCTGCTGCCCAATGGGAGACACTGATCCTGAGGCTCCGGCAGCACCCATTGTCTGAGAGAAGCCATTGATGCTGTTGCTTCTCCTGCCACTGCTTCTTCTCTGACCCTGCTGCTTGGGAGCTGTCACTGCTGAGCAATGCCACCTGGAATGGGATGGAGGAGACTCAAAAGCTGGCGGTGGCTTAGGGGCTCCCTGCAGACACTGGCCTGAAAATGTCAGATTGTGATTTCAACATATTGAAATTATCACATTGATGCCTAAATTGCCGTTCTCTGCAAAAAGCTGTGCAATGCTAGTGTCAAAGACTAGATAGTCACTCTTCGTGATGACAATTGCAGGCCCTTTATGAATTGATCAAGGAGTTGCTTCCCAAGTCAATTTGTGCCATGCCTCCATCCTGCACCCCCACCTCCATCAGCAGGAGAGGAGCAGTAGCCAGACCAGCTGCAGATCTAGTAAAACTTTTGCTACCATCTTCCTGCTTTGTACTGCTGCTGCTCCCCCCTGAAGGGAGCAGAGAGATGCCAGACCATCCCTTGATGGTCCCTTGATGCAGGATCCACCCACAGCTGGCCTAACTTTGGGGTAGTGTGAGGAGGGTAAAGGGATAATGGTTGTTTAACTGCTAATTAGTGAGTGAGAGCATTCTTTGTTTCTTATTTGAGTATAGTTAATGCTATCTGTTTCTATAACTTTTTTATTTTTTATTTATTTTTTTGCCAATTGTTGAAACCCCTTGAGAGCTTTTATTGAAGGACAGTCTACAATAATGATAACTCTATCGGGCTTCCAAATCTGTCGGTGTCAGTCTTTCTTTTTTGACATTTTAGCCATTTATAGATGGTGAGAGAATCAGCCTCACCCACTTCTTTCCTAGCATGCAAAATACTCTCCCACTCCAGCTGAGCCATAATGCACACAATATAACCATGGGTTATACAACTGTGACTGAAAAGGAGTTTAGGAGAAGTCATTGATCATAGCCTGATAGTATTTCAGGGAACAAATCTGTTCAGGACTTATAAAGTTGCTTAAATTCATTTTTTAATTTTTTTTGGGGGTAGAATTGTATAAGCCCTAGTTTTGCTTCAAGCCAATATGCTATTTTAGGCAAAATGCGAAGAGTGCAGCTCTTTTAAAACATACTGAGCCCATCAAGCAGAAAGAACAGTACCATCAGAACTGCAAACCTGCTAACTGGCATTGCTGAAGGCCATGTGATGAGAGAAAAAACATGCTCAGATCTGCAAGGAATAAAGAAAGGGGGAAATGAGAAAAGCAGTTGTGAAGAAGGACTCAAATGAGATCCATACTTGGGCACTGGGAAACTTGGGGTAGGTGCCTTAATATTTACTTGCCACCTAGCAATGTGTCCATGATCATATGCATGGGTGGGTGATTTTCACTATGAAACTGTGAGGTAACTGCGACCTATATAGAGCCTCTCCCACAGCTTCTATTCATTTAAAAATACAAGATAATATTGGATAATCATGGATCTCCAACTATCATCTCTGGTTTTGCCACCACTGTGACTGATTTTCAGGTGTACTTGCAGGACATGGAGGTATATCTAGTATTTAGTAAACTTAATAATGAAATCTTTATAGCTTTGCTTCCTTCAGAAAAAGGGATTGTATATTGTGGTGCCTCCTCTTGCCACCATTTTGAATATTGGAGACAGAAGATAGGAAATTGTGGCTTGAGGCAAGGAGAAGTTTTGCTAGATAATTTAGTAACTGGCATCTAAGAGCTTCTACGTTCCTGTCATGTTGCTGTTTTTCAGAACCTTTGTGTTACAGACACTGAATGACCAGATTTTATTAAACAGGTATCATTGATTTTTCTAAAACTCTAAATCCATCGGAGTTTGGAAATGCGACCCTCTCCTGGCAGAGAAAATGAGAGAGGAATAATTTGGAGATAGTTTGGCAGTTTGGGATTTAGGGACTGAGAGAGATGAAGAACAGCGTTTTGGCTGAAGCTGAAGTGCCTTTGGGTATAGTGGGCTCTCTTTGGGAATCTGATACAGGAATAGTCAATCTGCTGCCTGCTGCTAAGAGTCTTATTTGATACCAATATGTTCTGCTTGATGTTTGTAACCTTTAAAGCACATTCGAAGCACATTTTCCCCCTCAGTGAATTCTGAGCACTGTCATTTCTCCACTCACAGAATCATGGTTCCCAGCAATCCTTATCAAACTCCAGTGCCCACCCAAATTATTTGAGGGGGAAATGTACTTTAAACATGCATTAAGTGTATAGTGTGTATCATAAAGGTAAAGGTACCCCTGATCGTTAGATCCAGTCACGGACGACTCTGGGGTTGTGCGCTCATCTCGCTTTACATGCCAAGGGAGCCGACGTTTGTCTGCAGACAGTTTTTCCGGGTCATGTGGCCAGCATGACTAAGCCGCTTCTGGCAAACCAGAGCGGCGCATGGAAACGTTGTTTACCTTCCTGCTGGAGCGGTACCTATTTATCTACTTGCACTTAACATGCTTTTGAACTGCTAGGTGGGCAGGAGCTGGAACCGAACAATGGGAGCTCACTCCGTCGCGGGGATTCGAACTGCCGACCTTCCGATCGGCAAGCCCTAGGCTCTGTGGTTTAGACCACAGCACCACCCGCGTCCCTTAGTGTGTATCATACAATAGAACAAATGCACATGTCCTCTTGCAAAGAGTCAGAAGTAAATAATAAAATAAATATTACAATTACATGTGTTTCCAGTGCACTTTCATCCAGGAGAAAATGAACTCTTCTGTCTTTCTCCTGCCGCACAAGGAACTTAATGGTGTTCCCATCAAGGCTGCAATCATATGCATGCTTATCTTAGTGAGTGTCCTATTGAACCTAATGACTTTTGATTAAGCATACATCTGATTACATAGCACATGTTATCCAGTAATCAACCTAAAAGTAAAGGCAGCAGTGCAAGTCTTCTTTAAAGATTGTTCACAATGCAGAGAAGATTATGACAGAGTGCAGAGCTGCTAATCTTCTCCCCACTAGATTATGCCAACCAAATTATGATATTTCAGCTGTATTTAGTACAGTCTGACTGATGGATGCAGCTGGAATGAAATCATAAACTATGGAGCAGCATTGACACAGTGTTACATATTTCAATGGCACACCTCAAAAGGTATATGGTATATGGATTGGAACAAAAATCCCTAAACCACTGGTCCTGTAACACGTGCTTTAGCTATTGCGCTTCAGTGATTAGATTGTACAAGCATGTGAAATATGAATCATATGGTACTGTTCCTTATTTTTTTTAAATTTCCCACTGGTTCCCAATTTACCAAATTTGCAAGTGAAACTATTGTTCTTATGATTGCCTGTCCTTTTAAACTCTGATGGAATCAAGGTGTTGGTGTTTAAAAAAATGCTTGAAGATTAAACAATGTTGTTCAATTTGCCTGTCATTCTCTGACTACATTGACTGTGACCTGCCGGAAATGTTTGAGACTAGTAGTTGTTGACAGTTACCACATGCTTCATGGTAAGGGAGAAAGCCTTCCTTGTTGCTCTGTTTCCTTTTAATCTTTTTGTTGTTTCTTCGTTTCTGCTTCAAGAGCTGCCATAAATACCACACAAGGAAGTAAACATGAATTTCAAAATCACTGTAGCAATATTAGATGAGGGAAATCACTGGTAAGAGGTAGGACAAGGTAGTGAAATTAATGCCTATAAGGAGTGGCATTACAGTGACAGGCATCACTCACAACATAGGTAAGCTCATAAGAACATCTGGATTGCTGTATACACACATGCATGTATGTGAACAGGTATATCCAGGGAGATCTTTCTATGTGCAGTCAGGAGCCCTACAAAGACTCACCACAGATTTCCTAATAAAATAGCTTGGGGTAGAGCCTGCCACTGCAATATTGCCTTTTCTCTATGCAAATTCACTTTGATGAATAGCTGAAAATGTTAAAATGGCAGAGCTATGGATGGTAAGCCCAATGAACAGAAATATAATTTTTAGCTGTTTGGAGTAGTTTGAAGGGAGGATTGTATGCCATGATTAAGTTGCAAGGTGAAAAAAAAAAGTGTGGCTTTGCAGGGTGTGGTATTGGGCTGGTAATCCAGCTCACTTAGAATCTCAGCGTCCACTTTATTAGAAACACATTCTTAGCTATTATGGCTGTGAAAATACCCTTTTCAGTAGAGATTTCAGGTTATTTCCACCCCTATGAGTTGAATGCGTGACCCAGTCCCACCTCCATCACCAAGGCATGCAGTAGCTATGCCCCCACCATTCAGCTGTTTGGCTGGTATGGGAAGATAGTCTATGTGTGCTCATGAGCACATGTATAGAGCCCATTTATATGTCAGCCATATCTGTGGACTGCACTGGCATGGATACATTGTGAGCCCCACCATGCTTACTTTCCATGTGTGAGGGTGTTATCTGAACCTCTGTGTGTCAATAATTGATAGTATGATCTTAAAAACCTGTGGGTTCCTTGAATGAGGTTCAAAATAACATGTGATGTGACATGCATGGAAACATTTAACAGGAAAGCTTTGCATCCTTTCTAGTATTTGTGTGGAATGGGGCAAGCAGAATCAAGATTGAAGTACATGGGGAGAATGTCTTTAACTCTGGATGCAGAACCTCAAGCCCAGGGACCCCTTTAGCTTCTCTGTCTGCAACTCTCCCAGACCACAGACCCTCTTTGAGTGTTTTTGCCTTGCTGGAATGTGTCCCTGAAATTTATAATGCATTTTGCATGCCTGGAGGATAGAGAGGGCTATGCTGAGCGTATGCAGAGGCTAGCCAACTGTATAAAGATAAAACTTGCATTCGCTGCTCTGCCCACTTCTGAAAGGTTGGTCTGGGGGGAATGCAGCTGCTGGCATCAAAAAGGTTTCCAATCCCTGATTTTAACCCATTCTTCACATGCTATGGTCTGATTTAAAGCTGCTATTATCCCAGAAGATTGGCATCTTTACTGTTACACTTTAATGCCACATGTAGTTTGGCCTAAGATTGCTAGTGATTGCAGGCAGGAATTCAGAGCACTTCACATTTCCTTGTGAAATAAAGGTAAAGGGACCCCTGACCATTAGGTCCAGTCGTGACCGACTCTGGGGTTGCGCGCTCATCTCGCATTATTGGCTGATGGAGCCGGCGTACAGCTTCCAGGTCATGTGACCAGCATGACTAAGCCACTTCTGGCGAACCAGAGCAGCACACGGAAATGCCGTTTACCTTCCTGCTGCAGCGGTACCTATTTATCTACTTGCACTTTTGACGTGCTTTCGAACTGCTAGGTTGGCAGGAGCAGGGACCGAGCAACAGGAGCTCACCCCATTGCGGGGATTCGAACCACCAACCTTCTGATCGGCAAGCCCTAGGCCCACAGCGCCACCCGCGTCCCTATCCTTGTGAAATAGGTAGAAGTTAAATACTAGCATCAGAAAGAAAGGGGGGGGGACATGGAAATTGTAAGCACTCCAGAATGGATTGCCCACAATATGAGAAGTCAAGCAAATTTCCACAATATGCTAATTGATATTGATGGTAACTTTTCCGGTTCATAATTTGGATTGCCTTTCTTTAGAATTGTAATTATCTTAGAGGACACACAGCTCTAGGAAGGATGCATAAAAGTGCTCCCAGCTACTGGATGGCAATGCACCAATCAAATATAAACCGGGATCGTATTTGCCATTTAAAAACTGTGACAGCAAATGCGAACCACAGCTATAATGCATTTGAGCAGATACGACACTAGATTCTAAAGGGAACTCTTTGATTTTATTGTTTGTTTCACAATTTGGATAGTCTGTAAAATTCATAATTTTTCCTTCTGTAATTCCATCTAATTGTCTTCACGGCCCTATTGTTTTGCCCTTCAATAATCTTCAGCAGGACTACTTGGCACACTTCTTAGCTGACTGGTTTAGAATATCTTGTTAGAGCTCTCTATGTCTTCGATGGCAGCCTTTCTGATGGACATGAGCCTACGGGTGAAAAGTAATGAACTCAGAAACTTGAGTGCTAGAGAACAGCCTGTGGAAAATATATGGCAAAAAATGACCTTCAAACGTTGCTAATATCGCCCAAGACAAAAGTTTGAAAAAGGGAAAGAATTTCCAAAGTTAAGACTTAAATACAGTGGGCTAAATGAGTTCCCAGTGTACCTGTAAGTCCACAGTAACTGTGTAGGTCCACAAATGTAACCTCTAGCAAGAAAAAACTGAGACCTGTGTGCATTCATCAGCTTTGAAGGCCCTTAGAGAAGGTGAGGAATCAGTGTAGAACAGGCCAAACTTATACACAGGTACTCCAATATTTAATTACCAGTACTGGACAGAATACTGTATCTATTCACTGCATCACAACAGATAAAGAGAGCCAGAGCACAAACTTCCTCTCCCCCCCTCCTGAATTCAGAAAATGAAGCAGATAAGGCATCCCTGAAGGGGCCAGAACCCCCCCTTCCTGTGGTTGTAGCCCTGGAACTTGAAATCTAGATCTTAGCATTCATTTATTTGCTTTCTAGCCAATTCTTAATTGATTCCAATATAGGTTACAATATAAAAATGTTCCCCATTTTTAATAATGAAGAGTTTAACAATGGAAATTTCCATTGAGGTATACCAAAGCTAGAAGGAGCTGTTCGAGCTTCTAGCTGGGTTAACTGTTGATGTTATCTGCTCTTTCATGTGAGTGTTTAACCTTAGATCATGTGATTAAGGTATATAGTTGCAAATTACCATTTTGAATGTAGTTGCCTTTCTCTTTTTATTTCACATGTAGTGGCACAGAAACCTGGTAATTGTTCAACTAGTTCCCCGTTACTTCACACAATTTGTGCAGAAAGTTCTCCTGAAGTTTGGGGAAGGGTTGTAGCTCAGCGGTAGGGTATCTGCTTTGCATGCAAAAGATTCCAGGTTCATTCCCCAGCATCTCCAGGTAGGAATAACAAGTTTCCCTGTCTGTATTGTCAGTATAATACAGAGCTTGATGGACTGGTAAAGCAACTTCCTATATTCCTAAGTGTGTGTGTGTGTGCGCGCGCGCACATGCATGAGTGTTTGTGTGTGTGTTTTCATACACATAACCCACAACCAGGGCATCCTGTTTTTCATGTGAGAGCACGGTGGCCATTGGGGGTGCCATGATCTTGCATGTTCTCTGATCTCACCCCAAAAAAGTGCGTGGCACTCCAAAATGTGCATGACTCGTGTGGGAGTGCATCCTGGTTTTTTGCTTCAATGAATTATAGGGTACGCATGTGTGTACACACACACACGGTAGTGTATATTGACACTGCAGTAAATCAGCTTCGAACAACGAACAGAAACATAAAAACACAACCAGATAAAAGCCAAGAGCAGCAGACATGCATATTCCATTGGGAACAAAACAAAAAAACAAAAACATCCAGCAGTAAAAAGCTTTTCTGAATAAAAATGTTCCTAACCTGGCAGTTAAATAAAAACCATGTCATTGCCCGGTATGTCTCCTGAGGCAGCAAGATCCATAAGGTTGGATTACTGTGCTTCAACATGACCTTAGGGTGGGAAATAGGAATGCCACAACTGGGGGGAAACCAGCAGATGTTTATTTATTTAAAGCCTTTGATACCATGCTGTTCCGACACAAAAGTGTAATACAATAGTGTTAACGATTCACAACTATTATAACAAACAGCAGCAGCCCAACCAATTTAAAAATAAAAATAAAAAAAATCTGGGAGACAGCTGTGGAGCTAGATGGCAGTGGACAGGGCTAAAGGGAAAGAAATGAAGTGAAGTAGCATAGACAAAATAGACATGGGTAGCCCATAACTGATATTGTTGATGTCTCCCTGCCAATGAACATTTGGTTTTGCTACATTCTGCTACATAAATACACCCAGGAAAACTGTGCGCTGTTGCATTTTACAACAACGGGAGATTAAAGAATTCTGCTGTTTCCCTGATTTCTCCTAGTTTTGTAGTCACAGAGTTTAAATGTTTTATGTATGCACTGACCGTGTACCATTGAATGGTGCATGAAGATGTTCTGTTTGTTTACGACCACTCTCATAGAATTTTACTAAAGTAATTTTGTCATAGTAATTTCCTGCAGTAAGAGCAGGTCTCTGAGGCTTGTTCTGACATTGTTTCATTTGATCATGACATTGTAGAATATGGTCTCAACAGACTTTCATTGACAATATGATGAGATTGTTGTGACATCTGCAAGCCTCTTACAGGGCACTGTGCATTAGGATATCTAATGCAATGCAAGTTATCTGACGTATTTGCTCTGCTGTTCTTAGAATGGGAGTACAAAAAAAAAATCACTATTTTCAACTCTGTTTGCAATTTTATTTAAATTACTGAGGAATGACTTCAGTAGACATAAAGAACTAGGTCAAAATACAGGTTGGATGCTGCCTTATAAAGAACTAAGGATATAAAACCTTTGCAAAACATTTTAGAAGTTTTGGGAAGTCAGCTTATTGGCTAGAAAGAAAATTTTGTTATAATTTGTGGGTGCCAGACTTCTATAATATCAGGATTCAGAAAGTGTTAGAATTCAATCAAGACTTGGGTGTTAAAATGGGTACCAGACTACTCTAATTTCTGGATCTAGCAAGTGTTAAAAGCTAACCCAGGCAAGCTTTCTCTTGAGGTGATGGGCTATTAAGAGAACAAAGGGGCTTGCTGTGGGATGGGAGAGGGAGAAGTTCCCTCATCATTATCATTGCCTTCCATGAAATGTTTCATTGGGCATCACTTTCCTAAAGCTGGATATGTGAGGCAACAGGCTTTGGGAAGCTAGGCAAGCACTAGGTGTCTCCACAAAGCTAGGCAAGCACTAGGCGTTGGGAAGGAGGCAGGAAGACACCCCTTTCGGCTTGGTGTTTGTGAGGGGGAACTGGTCAGCCTGCCCTAAATCTGCCTCTGCTGCCAATGGTTTGTGGTACTTGGAAGAAATGTGGCCTTCAGGCTCAACAGGGTTCCTCAACCCTATACTTACAGCTTCATGGCTCAGGGCAGTGGAACAGGAATGCTCAAAAGAAGTCACTGTCACAATCCTCAAGAAGGGAACCTTGGAGAAACAGTAGCAAAATGAAGTTAAATTTACAAAAGTGCAATATAAATTGATACGTAACAATGCTGTTTTGTTATGAAAACTGGTTTGTGAACGAAATGAGGGTAAAGAGTTAACACTGTGCTTTCTAAAGGAGGCCGTGGAGATAGACTACACAGGTGGTTTTCGGTTGGCAATCATCCAAGAAACAGTTAGGCTGATACAGTTGAGGTGATTATGTGCCTTGCAAGGTTTTCCATTATGTCAGTTGACATTAGAGCCCATTATTTTTTATAGGGGACAGTAGAATTTAGAAAAGGTCAGGCTGTGGTAGGTCCTTTAGCAGACACTCCATCTGAACTCACTGCTGCTTAGTTGAAAGGAGGGGGGATGAGATGTTGGATTGGCAGTATCTCATTTTGTGTAACTTTTGATTGATTAAAGGGTTCTGTCTGAAGTTAGCAAAACAGCAGCACTGGAATGGGGGAAAGGGACGGTCAAGAATCTGTAGCTGGAAGCTGAAGAAGCAGCCAGATGAAGAAGCTGAGGCAGGGCTGAGAAGCATTCAAAGTGAAGCATCAGCTCATATTATGTGATGAAAGGTGATTGACAAGTGGGAGGGCCTGCCTATCTGTCAACTTGGGCTCACCAGGAGTTCAGGGGATAAAGATCTTGCCCTATGGCCAGGAAAGGTTCTCCATCCCTGTCCTATAGCTTCAAGTGTGACAAACAAAACAAACAAACAACAATGGTCTGTAATGTGATGTTAAGTTTCTCTTTTAAAAAATCAACATCATCATCAACAACAACATAATCTCACACACAAAGCCTAGCATGTAGTTTATTAACGTTGCATATTGTATGTAAGCACCTATTATTGTTACTCCCATTATGATTCAAAGACTACAATGGTATTAGTAGAAGGAGCAATGCAGGCACTCTTATTTTATTTATACTACTTTTTCATGTACATTAATTCAAAGTGGCTTACATCAAAAACACTAAAACATCACAATACTGCAGAGCCAAAGCATATAGCAGTGACACAGTAAACTCACTCACACTATCTCTCTGACTCACACACAGACACACAGAAAAACTCAGAGACTCTCAAAAAGTGACCATCAACAAAATAAAAAAATGAATAATAAAAAAGAAGCAGCAATAAAAATAAACTAACCCCAAGCCTTGCTTAAAGATTCAGGATTTACATATACTGTTGGGGGCAAATGAGCCTCTCTATGGACAGATAATTCCATAATGTCGGTGGTGCCCCTTTGGAAAAGGCCCTGCACCTAGTAGACAGCCACCCAAATCAGCTAGTAGGAACACATGGAACAAGGCCTCCAATGCACACAGGTAGGTACATGTGGAAAAAGGAAGCCCTTACATAGCGCAGGTGCAACTCATTTAACTTTTTTGAAGTAAGAACCAGAACCTTAAATTCACCCCAGAAATTAACAAGCAACCAAACACTTAGAAGCCATTCTGGCATATAAGTGGTATATAAATAAATGAAATAAACAACAGCAGCAATAGTACATAATACTGACAAAATAATACACTCATTTTTCAGTCAGCAACTTGGCAGCCTATGGACTAAAATGCTGAAGAATTCTCATAAGGATTAAAAAGAAGTTGCTGCAGAAATGTGGGAAACTGTGTTTGAGATTTGGAAAACCAGAAACTGAGAGAAACAAGATTGACAGATCATTTCATTTAAGCTTTTGAGACTGACAGGCCCTGAGGTCCAGGGGAAAAAACTTGTTGCCTGACCCTCCTCCTTAGTTGTACCCACCAGCAAGATGAAGAGGGAACGTTGTCATTTAGAACAGTGATTAGAGAAAGCGCAGAAAAGCCACGAAATGGCCATGCTTACCATTTAAGCTAGAAGGGCGATAAATTAACTATGCAAGGTTTTTAGAAAGCAAATCCTTAATTTTCATTAAAACAGCATGGGGGAGGAGATAAACTTTCTATAATTTACATATAGATCTACTTTGTTTTTATTATATGAAATATAAGAGTTTCTCCATAGAAATCTAGTCTTTTCAATAAAAAACCCATTGTTATTGGGCAGCTTTATAACAAAATAGCATTAGGATGGAGAATAATATATAATGGCATTATAATGTTTATCAGAGGTTCTGTCTTATATGGTATGTAATGTATAATGTTAGTCACCTTCTCAAGACGGGCTGGAGAATTGAAAGTGATTTGAGCATGATTAAAGGCATGGTAAAATTCTCATCTTCACGGGGACTGGAAAGTTTGCAAATGTTGACCTTAACAATCAGACAAATTAGAAGCGGCATAGTTATTTATGCAACAATATGTGGAACGGATAGGAAGGACACCAGCTCCAAGCCTGCCTCATCTGATAACACAAGGACAAAAGGAAATGAATTTGCAAGATGGTCAAATCAAAACACAAATGGGAAAATTATCCACAAAACACATACAATTAGATTGAAAAGCTCATTGCCATGAGATGAGGCAGGGGCAGAGAATGCATAATTAGAATGAGGCTCTCATTGTTGTATTAAAAAAAAAAAACAGAAAGAATGAGAGTCAAACACTGTTTTGCTTGTTTCAGACTATTTTGTTTGATACTTAATCTATATAATATAGAAATAGTCATAATCATGGGTTTATATTTATGTTGATGGAACACAAAAGCGTCTAAACTGACCCACTGATGTTCCAGTCCTGCAGCTTTGCCTCCCGTGAGAATTTGCCCTCCCTCCCTCCACCAAATCTTCCTTCTCAATATAGCCTGGGGTGAGAAAGAAACAAATCATATACCTACTTCCTAGGTATTTCATATGGCTATTTTTCATACATTCTGCAAAGGAAACCCAGATTTGCTATTATAGAATCACAGAACTACAGAGTTCTCAAGGATCCAGTCTCCTGCAATGTATGAATCTCAGCTAAAGCATCCATGACAGATGGTCATCCAATCTCTGCTTTAAAAACCTCCATGGGAGGGTCCACCACCTCCTGAGGTGTGAATCACACCAGAATAATTAGCATATTCCAACAACTTATTTTCTAACCTATTTTCTTGGTAGACCATCAAGTAGGACCTCTGATGCCAATTTCCATGCACAAGCAAAGTCATGTGGGTAAATGCACTGCTTCAATTTACTAATCCCAAATTATTTAGGGATCTAAGAATAACACTGTAAATTGTGCCCAGAAACACACATGTTTCTCGTAAATTGGTAAAGGACTGGTGCAATGTGTTCATATTTTGTAGTCGGTGAGCACCCAGCTGGTTTCCAGGACATGTAACTAGTGCATGCATAACTTTGGTGTCCACTTTCTCTGCATAGTGTCATGTTTAAGATACCAAAGGAAATCCATGCTACTGATGCCACCTGTGCTTCCACAGAAGGTATTGAGTCCAGAAGAACTCCCAAACCGTGAACCTACAAGGAGTGCCAGCTCTGACAAATTTCTGCAGGCATGAACTTCAAGGGCATAGAGCAGTGCAGGGAACATTTTTCAGCCCAAACACTGTTTTCCTTTATGGGATCATGTGACAGTGGTGAGTGGACCCAAAGCAAAAGTGAATGAAGCAATAAATGTAAATGAAACAAGGAGGGTCATTTCTACAAACACACACACCTCCATCTTCTATCTAGGCAAGCAAGGGCATTAACAGAGTTGAAGAACACATCTCAGGCAGGCAAAATCTGCCAGAGATTGTGTGAAGCAAGTGTGTGGGGTCACTGGGAAGTTTGCTGCCTAGAGAGGGTCCAGAGAGCCAGATAGAGACTTGGCAGGCCACTGAGGTTCTCTGCCCCTGGTCTCTAGTATAGGTAGTAGACCCTCAGTCCTCCAAGTAACATACCCTCAGGTTACACAAGGTAATACCGGTAAGTGTAATAACAGAGCCAGCTGGAGTCCTGGCTGCATTCATCACTAACTTAAAACCTAAGCCATCTTAAGTTTTAATGTAAAAATGGTTATTAGTAACTGCACAAAGGATGGTGCAAAAATACTTTATAGTAATACCTCTGGTTACGTACTGTCCTTGCGAACGCTTCGGGTAACGAGCTCCACTAACCCAGAAGTAGTTACTCCTGAAAGCGAACTTTGCCCCAGGATGTGAATGGAAATTGCGTGCTTCCAGCACGCGCACAGTGAGACTCCCCATTAGTGAAAGTGTGCCTCAGGATAAGAACGGTTTCAGCTTAAGAACGGACCTCCGGAACGAATTAAGTTCATAACCATAGGTACCACTGTATAACAAACTAAACCAACCATTAGGCATGACTAAAGCCCACCAGAAATCTATGTCCTCAGCTGTCTTAGGGCCCAGCCTCTAAGAGTATTTCTGGGAGACCTGAACTAGAACTACCCCAGAACCTGGTGAACAAAGTGGTGGAGGAAGCCGCTCAGGCGCCTGGGGCACCTGGAGGCTGCCTGCTTCCTCCCACTCAGCCACCCTACAGCTGGGGGGAGGGAGGCAGCAGGTAGACTGTTTGGGTAACGCAGAGCCTGCATGCACCTAAGTCACCACGTCTCTCCTTGTCAGCGCTGCCCGGCATTTTGTCACCCACCTCAGTGGTGACATCCAGGGTGGTCCGCACCCACCGCACCCCCCTTCCTCCACCCCTGAGTGAACGCCAGCACACATTGAAAAATATGGTCTGAACTCCTCAACATTGCCGTAACAGTATCATAATATCCTTATTATCTGGTGTATAAGAGCAAAAATACACTTGCGCTTGTACAATAATTAAAAATTTAATATTACCCTTTTCTATAGAAGTCAAACTCAGATGCATTGGGGTTATTTTTTTTTTTTTTTTTTTTGGTAACAAGCACTGAAGACAAAAATCTTTTTTCCCTTTGGTAAGCATAATGTTAGGAAATAAAATCATATTAATTTAAAAACTACTTAAATTAATCAGTGAAGAAAAAGAGCTCTACAAGTCATTATATTATCAAGGTTGCTAAAATAGCTGATAAGAAATGTACTGTATTTATTTATAGTATTAAATCTTAGTAATCACAGTGATTGAACTGCCTTACCTAGAGACTAATGAATATCTGATGGGTGAGATTTAATTAATGACCCTATCATTAATCACCAAGATATGCTATGCGCTAAGGTTATTTTTTGCTATTATCATAAAAAGCATATTAGAATAGGGCAGATACATTTTCCCCCTTCAACACTAGAATGCCGTTGCTCTTTCTCTTCTCTGAGCTCCCCGCCCCCCTCTGCCACTGTGAAAAGTACCTTGTTGGGAGCTGGTCATCAAAACATCTTTAACTTCCCAAGCTGCAGGAGAATGGCAAACCGTTTATGCATTCATTTATGAAACCGTTTATGAAATCCACAATGCAATATTTTTGTGATCTTTTTCACAAATTTCACATTCTTTTTGTAGATGGATCATAAAGAGCATATATTAGAACAGGGCAGATACGTTGCTTTGCATTTTTTTATTTCATGTTTACTGTTTAGCTTCATGTTTTATTATTACATCTCTATCCCACCTTTCATCCAGGTTGCTCAAAGTAGGATACATAGTTTCTGCATTCTCCAGGTTGTCTTTGCAATAACTCAATGATGTAGGTAAGACTGGAAGAGAGTGACTCACCCAAGGTCACCCAGTGAGCTTCATGACTCAATAAGAATTTGAACGCTGGTTTCCGAAGTCCTGGTACGGCACCCTAACCACTATACTTCACTGGCTCCTGGACTCCTTTAAATTTAAGGCTACATGTCTTAACACTTATTATCAATGAACATGCTCTGAGGACAGAAAACATGCAAGTACATCTGGATTCTTAGGATCAAAATTCTTAGGACCAAAATTCCTCCCTCTTAACATGTTATTATTATTTTGTTTTAATTTAAATAATTCTATTACAATATTGATTGTTGGACAGTCATCCTTGTGGGGGCAAACTACTGCCAGGATATAACTTCTTGTTTGTGGGATTTGCATTGGCTGCCAATCTGCTACCAGGCCAAGTTCAAGATTTTGGTGCTAAATTATAAGTTTCTATAAAGCTCAGGAACAGGTTCCTCAAGAGACTGCCTTATCTATCGAATAGGTAACTGCTATTCTGCAGGACAGTGTCTCCTTCAAGAGTAGAATACAGGAAGTCTGCACTACAGTAACTCAGAGGAGGGCTCTCAGTGTGGCTGCCCTGGTTTTGTGGAGCACCACAGCATCCCTTTTGAGATACAAAAGGCACCCACTACCTGCACTTTCTAGAAATAATTGAAGACGTGTGTTTTTTTCCAATCTGAAGAAAAGGATACAAATCCTATCAGCCTCAGCAAGCATGGCCAGAGGTTCCCACGCTTGTTCTGCAGAAAGCAACTTTACAAGGAATCCTTATGACACTGGGATCTTTGAGGTTCACATTACTGGCTGGTGAAGCCAAAGGACCCGGTTTCCTAATATTCCCTTCACAGAGCTACCATTTTCAGAGTGATGGAACAAGCAATCCCCCTTTCAAGGGAACTCTGAAAGTTAGAGCTCACTGAGGGGAATAGAATCTCCTAAGAACTCTCAGAAGCACCCTTAACAGTTCCCAGAATGCTTTGAGGGAAGCCATGACTGTTAAAATGGTATTACAGTGCTTTAAATGTGGATGTGGCCTCTGAGCTCTTCTTTTGATCTCCAGAAATTAAATCTGTTCACATTTTAGGCATAGTAAAAATGGCAAAACAATCTAAAACTATCAACAAAACTTTGGAAAAAGTGGCCTTAATTTAGCAGAGCAATAATTTTCCTATTAATTAGATGTGTATTGATTGGAGAAAGAGCAATTATTGACGTTTAACAAGAATCAAATAGATTAATCTATTTCTAAAATCTATGAGGAAGACGAATGTAAAAATAGGCTTTCCAGAAAGCACAGTATTTGTAAGGGAGATTGAAGATTTATTAATAAATGGGAGGAAATTCTATGTGGAAAATAATTAATTGAAATTTAGATGAGAAAGTCTGAGAGATTATTGTTCTAGTATATCGTTCTTTATTACTCTTTACCTTCTTATACCACAGTTCTAACACACCTTACTAATGTTGGTTGCACTATATTAATTGTGAGTCATATTAATTTTAATGGAACTTAATTCAATTTCATGTAATGTTAATCTCACATAAAGAGAATCAGGGGATGCCGGAACTGCTATTTGGAATGGAGCTTGAGAGGTTGGACGGGCACCAAATATTGGCATCACACAGGGCACCACTGAAATTTGAGCCCCCAACATCTGGCACTGCACCATACCACCTCCTATGTTGGTCAAGAGGAGAGCTGAGTCCCTGGAGATGTTTTGCTGGGAGCAAGGGTCTGCAGTGGATGGTGTTGGGAAGCATTCCTTAGAATAATAATAATTTTATTATTTATACCCTGCCCATCTCACTGGGTTTCCTTCTGCAATCTTCTCCATCTTAGTGTCTAAGCCATAACATGAAATCTATAATATTTAAGAACTGTTCACAAATTTAAAATAAGCACATTTTGTATTATGAATTTTATGCTATTGACAACAGAACAGTTGTCTTGGGCAAAGCCATAGGAAAGAAAGAGCAGATTTGTGATTGAAATTGGTCTTTGACAAGTGTGTCTTTAAATACAATTTACCAAAGAGCTGTGTGAAAGGAAATTGCAGTGAAGATGGCGTGGAAATGCAAAACAAGCAAGGCTGTTTGAATATTTGCTTACTTGGAAGTTGACTAAAATTTACACCATGGAAATCTGTGAAATTAGCTAAATTTTAAGATTATTCAGAATGTGCTTCTCCCTGCTCCTGCACTGAGTTAAAATACAAACTCCCACAGATTTCAATATTGCCAAGATCTCCAGAAAAAGAGTTAGTGTTTGCTTCAAGGAGGCAAAAACAATGCAAGGAAATAAGCCTCTCTAATGAAATAACTTATTCAACAACTGAATGTTTAAGTCAGTTTACTGTGGAACTTTCCACAGCTGATGATTTCAGGGGCAACCACTGCTCTGCTCTACATTTACCCTACAGACAGGCAGCAGAGAGGGATGTATGGTTTCTTCAGAAGACCATAGCTTTAAAGGGGTCACCAGCCTGGTACCTATGACAACCAGTGCTTCCACCAATATGTGGCTCCTGTGGCACCCATCAAAGTTCTCAGTAAATAGCCTCTTTTTAAAAATCCATGTTACGCATGCCCCACCATTTTGCATTTCTTTGTTTGACACAGAAGATGTGTCAGTGTTGGGAATAATCCTGGGACCTTCTTCATGCAAAACCTGTGTACTACCATTGAACTACTTACTACTTTTACTTTACTGGAGGGATTTTGTAAAAATATTTGTATGGAAAAGTAGTCATTTATGTGAGCACCCACCTGCAGTTTGAAGTAGAGGTGTGTGTGAATTGTCGGTTTACTTATTCTGTTTTTTTTTTGTTATTATAATTTCATTAGCTTTGTTATCCATTCATTTGCTTTTCATTCATATGCAGACCTAATTTGGAATTAGGAACAATTCATTTTCAATTTTTCCACTGACAATTTCAATGGGAGAGCTTGCCAGTATTCTGTTATAAGAGCTGTTTCCCATCCAAATGGCATGAAATATTCAGGTACTCTACTGCCCTCCAGGGCATCAGACCTGCCAAATTTTAGACAAATTGAACAAAAGGTCCATGTTTTAGAGGCAATTAAAAAGGCACATATCCCATTACTTTCAGCAGGTGATTCAGCTGTTTGTAGCTTCTGCCTGGGGCTCCCCACCCTCTTCAAAATAGGGGGGGGACCTGTGGCTCCCTCATCGTCCCCAACCTCTAATCTTGCTGGCTGAGGCTGTTGAGAACTGGAGTCCAATATCTAGAGGACCACAACCTTTGCACCTGTCATAATAACGAATGTAAATTGAAGATGCCATTAAGATTAAATTAAGCATTGGCTGTTGAGATAACTTAGTTGGAGCAAAATATAAGTCCTCTTCAGGCAATTTCCTCCGCAGAAGCATTAAGATTCAAGGGGCTGGTTGCGAAGAAAGGCCCTGATCTGCCCCACCATTTCTCTAAGACAGCCTGTCACTGATTTCTTGCCAGTTCTCTTCAAATGTGAAAAGGGTCTTAAGATGCCTACCTGAGAGATGTGAGGGACCACCTCAGCAACTGACTCCAGATCTCATTGTTTAGAAAGAGCCAGTGGGTCACTCCTCCCAGGAGCAGGGGGAGAGATTTTAAAAGCTGAGCAGCCCTCACAGTTGCATTCTCTCCCATCAGGAATCCAGACAGGATTTTCTATGAAGTTGAACTTGTAAGTAAACTAGAATTACTATGTTGTAGTATCTAGGCTAGGAATAGTCTTGTTTTAGAGCTCTAGTTTGTTTTGCATTCTGTTTTGACCCTCTCTTTGCTTTTCCTCCACCCTTTCCTTTTGAATAAAGTTTCATAATTTGGCCACTGAAGTGTGTGTGATTGCCACCTCCAAGGGTCCAAAATCCCTGTGTACATAGACTCCTGGAATTAATGCTACTGAAAGTTAAGGATCAGAGTTGTAAGAGACCAGAACAGTCTTCTGAGATCTGGAAGAGACCCAGGGAGTGTGGGCTGCCTTTACACTCTGAATAACTTTTAAGGAAACTGCCTGGGAAATGCAGGGTGTGTTTGTCTCAAGGTTCCTAGGTTTTAGGAAGTTTGGGGGCGGGGTCTGCAGAAGACTTTGATCTTGGACTAAGATAAGGCAGCTGGAAGCTAGCCCTGTTATCCCCAGCATTTTATGTGTAGGTTGAACTGAGGAGTGCTGGGTGAACTGACTCAGAGCCTTTTTTAAAGTAATTCCTTTGGTGCATTCCAGGTCCTCTCTCATCTGGGGTGCAAGAAGAAGTGGGAGGGTGATGGCAGGTACTACCAGAGAGTAAGACCCACTGGCAGGGCTGTTGTGTGGCAGCTAGACAAAGAAGAGAGTTTTTGCATATAGGTAGGTAGCCAACCTAGCAGTTCGAAAGCACATCAAAGTGCAAGTAGATAAATAGGTACCACTCTGGCGGGAAGGTAAACGGCGTTTCTGTGCACTGCTCTGGTTCACCAGAAGTGGATTAGTCATGCTGGCCACATGACCCGGAAGCTGTACGCTGGCTCCCTCGGCCAATAAAGCGAGATGAGCGCCGCAACCCCAGAGTCATACACGACTGGACCTAATGGTCAGGGGTCCCTTTACCTTTACCTTTAGGTAGGTAGGTAGATATACCGGAAGTTTTTGTATATACAATCGTGTGTGTGTGTGTGTGTATGTGTGTGTGTGTGTGTGTGTGTGTGTGTGTGTGTGTGTATATATATATATATATATATATATATATATATGCATATGTGTATTGTATGTGATTGTATATACAAAAACTACCGGTTTTTGTTTTAAATATGCTTTTATAATATTGTAAGTCAAGTGCAACTCTTTATAGAAGGAAGTAAAATAAAAGTGGCATCCTTTTGCAATTACTTCCACTATGGCCATTTAACTAAAGTGCTAATGTTCCCTAAACTAATTTATATATAGAAGACAAGAGGTTGCACAAAACTGCATTGACAGTGACTTGAAAATCTGCTTTATATAGAGGTAATCAGATTTCCACTTATGAAGAATTTCTCATTTCCCCCCCCCACCTTATGGTGTTGAGATAGGCATTCATGATTGTTCTGAATTCCCCCCCCCTTTTTTTTTGCTTCAGGAAATGACACCTGCCATTCCTTTAACAATGCTGTGAAGCTCACCCCCACACCAAATGGGAGTGCAATTACAGCATTAGGCTCTGTAACAGCTGTCTGCTATATATAGTACTTTTTGAAGGTGTTGCCATTTTGTGATCAATAAATCTACGCCGTTATCACTAAGGACATGAGTTGGATGCTTTCTCCTGTATTAGCCCTCATCAGCTTATGTATTGCTCTAAAGAGATAAGTTAGTTGCACAGATGGAATGATTCACTGCATGTCCCTAATAGCCTCCCAAGCTCAGTCTACCAATCAATAAAGGCATGCTTAGTACTTTCTGCCACTCTTCTTGATGTTCACATTCTTCTCTCAAGGAGGAATGTCCGGCTAGTTACTGTGTCGATGCTGTTATTACAATTTATTATTCATTTAAAGTGTTTAAAGCCATAAAATAGGCAATTAAACCCTCTATTTTAGAGTTCAAAGGCCAAGCGAGAGAAAAAGCCGTTAATGGATTCGTCTGTCTATTTTTCAGCGAAGCTCACCCGCCTGGCCTTTGTGTGACTGTTTCTCTGGAAACACATTTACTTACACACAAATGGAATTAGGCTACAAAATATAGAGGGTGATCAATAGGATACGATTATCAAACTGTTAACCTTAATGGTAGTTTTCAGTTCTATTTTTAAACAAAGTTTGACTTGGATAGAAATTGTGGCCAAGGTAGCAATGAACTTGACATTCTTCCTAGTGAGAGGCAGCATTCTTGTCAACAAAACTAGAAGCTGGACCCAAACTGGAATGCTTTTTAGCTATATCACTGTTCACAATGAGGAGGAGGTGTTCTGGATAGAATGAGGAAAGAACTTTAAAAAAAGAAAAAAGAAAAAACAACAACACCCTCATAGGCTCCTAAATCCTACTCCAGAAAAATGTTAGATGTAAAGAGCTTAAGCAGGCCAAACCTCTCTCCCCAGTTTCCTTTTCCTTTCCAAGTGATGCTCATCTGCAGTCAATGTTTCCTCATGCTCAGTACCCATTGGATTGTGATGCTCCAGCAGCTCTGAAAGCCCAGTTTGTCAGCTGTCATGCAACTTGAAGCATTATGACCTTCTTGCATTTTATTATATGTATAGATATATCATGCAATTGCTAATAGTATGAATAGTGTCATGTCTGTGGCATTTTTATTTTTATTTTGGTTACTAAATCTTACCAATCCCAAAAACAGAAAAAAATAATTTTATTCTAATTTCTTCAACTACCAGAAGAAGTCACAGAATACAATGTATAAATACTGTGCACAGCTATTTACAGCTATTACGGGGACTTGAAAAGTGAAATATGTCAGGCAAACTTTATGGGAACACAAAAGGCTGCAAGTTGAAGTGCTGTGGATAGTTGAAGGGAACTTGTATAGGGTGCACTATGTATCTGAAGTTTTCCCATCCACTGTGCCAAGATTAATTCCGCTTGTAAGTGTTTCATCTGAACCTTTAGAAAGGTTAGAAATCAGTTTCTCAAAAACAAGTCACAATAATTGGAATTTGCCCTTTGACTTTTAGCTTTTCTCTTCTAAGGCCTGCTGTTTTGTTTTTGTTTTGTTTTTTCCCCAAAAAAGTAATATATGTGTGTGGCTGGGTAGTTTGTTTTCTTGTTGTGTTTGTTTTCTCACACACAGAGAGAAACTTCCTTTCATTTATAGCAGAATTGAATAAAACAATGTTCTGTAGTCCTTCCCAGAAAATAAAATATCCTCTAAAGTTAGTAGGTATATGGATAATAAATCTGTTCTTATTGCCACATATTACTTAATGGTTCACTAGTGCAATGCAGTATGCACAGCCTACCCTTAGATTTAACAAAATAGGCCCTCCATGTGCCTGTGGTGAAGCTAAACACCCAAGCACCTTCATCATACTTGCAACATAGGAGGCACTGTATTATAGTGGTTGTGCTCCAGCATACAAACACTTGGAGAACTGTACTTCAGCCTTACCATTTGTGCTATGGGTTTCTGCAAGCTTCCATCCTGTCCTCAATGCAATTTAACATCTCTAATGAAGTCATTGGGATTGATCATTAGGTTACTGGAAGCAAGGTGCCATCAATATGCAGATAACACTCAGCTCTATTTCTTTCTGAGGTGTGAAAACATAACCAGATACAACCAGATGCCTGTGGGATACAAGGGAGCAGAATATGAGCACAAGAGCACTCTTTTATCCTTTGGTTTTCAGCAACTGGTATTTGGGAGCCTTGTTACCTCCAACTGTGTAGAGATATAGCATAACCATCATAGCTAGTAGCTGTTGATAGCCCTTTCTTCCATGAATTTGTCTAATCCTCTTCCAAAGCCATCCATGTATGTTTCTGGACTGGCACTGTGGTGGCCTAGAAGAAGGGCAGTAAACTTAATCCTAGCAAAACAAATGCCACATGGGAAGATATTTCACAGGACCAGGAATTAGAAAGGTTGCCTGTTCTGGGCAGAGTCGCACTCACTCTGAAAGAATAGGTCATAGTCTTGGGATGCTCCTGGATCCACATTTGTCTTTGGAGGTGCAAGAAGCCTCCATAGTTAGGAGTGCCCATTGCCATCTTTGGCTACATAGAGAAATTCAGTATGCTAATTTATAAAGTCCTCCGTTGCTTGCATTCTGGATATTTGAAGGAGCATCTTCTTCCAGACTTGCTTTGTGTTAAGATCTATGGAGGAAGCCTGTCTAGTGGTGCCACAGTGATCTGAAGTGTGTTATGCAATATATGATTACTCAGATATTTGATGGCTGAAAGACACTCTTCCTAGTAAACCCGAGATCATTGGCTGAGAATATTTTAAACTGTTTTTAGGATGTTTTAATTGTTTTTAATGTTTTATCATTCAGTGTCTGCTGCCCTGGAGTCCTTTGGGAGTAAGAGTAGGATATAAATTGAATAAATAAACCAAGCAGTTGATAGCCATCTGACATTGCCTAAGTGATCTTACTTATAATCCTTTATCCTCTTCTTCTTCTTCTTTTGCACTTTAGCCTCTCCCCTCAGGTGGTTTTCTTTCTTTTTAGAATGAAGGTGATAGTTTACTGGTTTAATCTGCCCCCCCCCTTCTTGTTTTGAAGCAGTCTCTAATTAGTGTGAAATTATTACATGGATATAATGCATATATTGCCAAGAAACCTTTTCAAATCTAATGTCTATTAGTGATGTGATAAGTCACTGTGTGGCTTGCTCAGGGGATCCGTAACACATGAATTTTCAAAGGCAGAGCCAGGGAATAGAATCCAGACAGTAGGGAAATGTGATTGTTTGTGTGAACATGCCTATGTTATTCCTATTGGAGGCAAAGAGTTATAGCTTCAGGGTCCTTCCCTACTACACCATTTGTGCTGCTCAGTACTGAGTTTCATTTACAAAATTTTCTGTGTTAAATTGTTTACAGTGAACAGTGCAGATTCACTGTACAGTAAACTGTCTATTATTGTTACCATTATTATTGGTTTCTATTGATTTATTGGTTTGTTTGTTGCCTGCATAGGATGTTCTGTTTTTTAATGTTTGACATATGTTGTATTTTTATATGTGCTGTAAACCACCCAGAATGGCTGGGTAAACCCAGCCAGATGGGCGGGATATAAATTTAAGAATTATTATTCTTATGCCTATAATATTCAAGCATGCTCTACACCATGCTGTGCCTGGTATGATGTCAAGTCACACGTACTTGTGCAATAACATTTTGCGCTTTATCACTACAATGATCCAATGGCACAAAGTGAGGTTTTGTACCAGTAAGGCTTCTCTTGCACCCCATCTTTTACACCTCTTATTGGGGATGAAGTGCTTCACAATATTGTGCCATAAGGCAAGCACTGTAAAGCATTGCACACAATATATAAGAAAGACCAGTGAAAACAATATTTCAGTCTCAATTTCTGTCTGCATACTGGAGATAATTATCGTCATAGAAGGATGCAGTGGAAAGGGATTATGAGGTAAGGGTATAACACTGTAATATCGGCTCTTGAAAGCCCATTTTTGATACCTTGCTATTATGTTTCATCTTTTCTAACACTGGAAAACTGAGCTTCATGAGGCACAACATTTCCTTTTAGCGGTCCTCTGCTGAGTTAACCAGCCAGTTCACTTAAGGAAGAAGGCAAAATCTCGCATTTTCCTTAGATAGTGTGTCAACGTTACTGTGTTTCCGACTATTATACTATATATTAGATTGTACTGTGTATTTTATTGAAATAAAATAATGTTTTAAATTGTTTGGTACTGCTGTTGTACATTGCCTATGTGTATGGAGATGTTTGAATAACTACAACAATGTGTTTAAAATATATTTACAGAAATGTAGTCTCTGAATTTTGTACATCCTTCTTTGCTAACTGAGCAGAAGAAGTGAATCTTTGATGCATAAAGAATGAAAATAATCAACAATATTTGGGGAACTGAGTTCATTTCCCCAGCTCTTCATAACTAGAATCAATAAAGGAAAGCCACCATTAGGGACTCTTTCTGGAAGCATTGACTAAAAGGTAATATGTAGGACTCTTGGGAAATTAGTACTGCATATTATATAGCCAAGCAAAACAAAACGAGAGGGGAAAGGGGAAAGGTCATTCAGTAGTATCATGGGACAAAATTGGTGACCATCACTGTCACTTTTCTTTTTGTGTTTGGCATGCTGCATTGCGAATAGTGCCCCCATCACTGCTCCCTTTCCCAAATTGATTTTGCTGGGCTGCCTGCATAAGACAACAGAGAAGAAAATTAGGCTTTAAAGATTTGTTCAGAGTCTATCTCTGTTCACTACAAACGTCAGTTGAGCTTTAATTGCATTTGTCCTTTTAGGTGTGCATTCCAGGCTGGGTTAACTGGGTGAGGTGGGCTTTTTCTGCATTAATTATGACCCAGGTTAAGTAGTGCCTATTTCAGGACTAGCACAATCTTTAGCTTCTTGGCAAGAGGAGAAGCGTTAATTCTGCCTGTAAATGAAAAGAACAAGTGTTTGCCAATTAAATCAAGCAGCTGTTTCACAGTCAGCATTACTAATAGCCACCAACAAATCACCAAGCCATTACTCTTGATGGTTTAATGAACTGCTTTCAATGCACAAACTCTCACCCCTATATTTTATAATGGTATGCAGGGATTCAACAGTATATTTCCAACAAACTGTAGTAAAGTTGTAACGTATAGTCAAGTGCTACAGTAAGCTTTGCCAATATGCTTCCAGTGTGGAGACATGGTGCCCAATTAAGGAGATTAAGGCTGCAATCCTATGCACACGTGCCTGGGAATAAGTTGCACCGAACACTGCATAATTTACTTCTCAGTAAGCATACACAGGATTGTGCTTTAACTAAGAACTGTGATTTGTGACATTAAAAGAAAGCCTTCCTAAAATGGGGCTGTGTAGGAAAGGGGTCACAAAAATATGTAGTGGATCCTTTTGATTTGCATGATGTGAATATTACATTTAATGAATGCCGGGAAAGTTAGGAGGATGCTTTGTAGACTTCTATCAGTTTCTGCTGTATGAAAATGTATTGCTGTGAGTTTGGGGAAGGGGCAGACTCTCCATAATCTCTAGATTCCATAAAGAGTTAGAATTTGAGCAAACTCATAAATTCTTGAAGTAAGCATAGTTTGGTTATTGAAAACAAAGCCAGGCACTATTGCATTCAGTTTAGGATCACAAACCCAGGCAACTTCACATAGCTAGCTGGGGATAACCCAAGCCATTAACATGACAAAAGGTCAAAAAAAAAAAAATCCTTCCAGTAGCACCTTAGAGACCAACTAAGTTTGTTCTTGGTATGAGCTTTCGTGTGCACGAAATTCTTAGTTGGTCTCTAAGGTGCTACTGGAAGGACTTTTTTATTTTTTTATTTTGTTTTGACTATGGCAGACCAACATGGCTACCTACCTGTAACATGACAAAATGTGTTGACGTCCCATCTATAGGAATCTTTGGCTTGGGCAGGCAAAGGTTGCCAAAGTGATGGGCCCTGTGTGAGGTGACAGCTTTGAGGCTGTCCTCAGCAAGGAGTACTGGGAAGAAGGGGTAAAACAAAGAGAGACTGCCATTTTATTCTGGTAGGGTTTCATCTCTCATGTGATGCATAATGTTTTTTATGTTTGGTTTCAACTGCAAATCGTTTCTCCTTTGTCGATTGCCATATTTTAAAAATGCAGTTTCAATTTTGAATGTCAGCTGCCGTAAGTGCCGCCTTTTTCATGAAAAGCTTGGGATATACATATTTTTAAAATGAATAAACAAACCTTTATTTATTCTTCTGCTAATTTTGTGCTGGAAGGTTGGGATACATATGTTTAAATGAATAAATAAGTGTTCAGGGGATTGCACTATCCCGGAAGTGTTCTGTTACATCAGGGGTCGGGCACCTTTTTCAGTGTGAGGGCCCCGTTCCCTTCTGGGCCACCTTCTGGGCAAAAAAAGTGGGCAGAGCAACATTTAACATTTGCTCAGTAGGCTAGTTTCTAGATGCACTTGCAAACCCCTCTCTATCATCAATCCAGGCAAGCAAGGAAGACACATTGCAGTCAGGTAAAAAAGCACTAGGTGGGTGTAAAACAGGTCTGCTAGAAGGGTGGCTTTGGGAAAGTCCCAAGGGCAACTTGGAGAGGCTTAGAGAGCCACATTTGGCCCCCATGCCTGAAGTTCTCCATCCCTGTCCTACATGCTGCTTATGTTTATTGTAGCCAGAAATTATATAGGAATACAGCAGTGTTACATTCTCACAGAACAAAAAAAAATCACTGTGTTTCATTGGCTAATTGGATTGTTGTCTGAATATGGAAGTGATTTACAAAACAGTTCAACTCCTTGTAAAATCTAGTCCTGCATTACTGATATATACTTACATAAATAGATGTTAAGTGTTAGAAGAATTGGCTTCCCCTTATGTATAGCTGGAAAGAGTTTGGAAAAGAGGAAGTTGCACTAGAATGACCTTGGTTCTTATTGTTAGATTCTCACAGACCCAATAAAAGCCTCCAGACAGATTTTCATTCCAGATCTTGACTAGAAAGAGAATTTTAGCATTTGTCTTCTCTCCTCACCTTACAGAGGTGCTTTGAATTGCCTCGGTAATTATACGTTGCAGAAAGAAATTAGCAGCTTTTTCTGTTTCAGACATTAAATTACTGTGATAGGAAAAGACTGATGAACCAGTAAAATTGACATAAGAGGTCTAAGCCTTTTTCAGGCATGTAGTATCTGCGGAAAATGAGCACATATGCCCCTCCCAACCGCCCCCTCACCAAGAACATTTTCTGTAAAGAAAGGTAAGATACAGAATATTTTAATACTATACTGTTCTGTTCCATTTGGAATAGTTTCACTTGGTTTATCATTGTAATAGTTTTTTCTATTTTTATAATTGTATATTCTATTTCTGTAACCTCCCCTGGGAAGGGCAGGAAAGAAATAGAATAACTAAATAAATGCAGAGATAAATAGATGGACAGTACAGTGGTACCTCAGGTTACATACGCTTCAGGTTACATACACTTCAGGTTAAGAACTTTGCTTCAGGATAAGAACAGAAATTGTGCTCTGGCGGCACAGCGGCAGCGGGAGGCCCCATTAGCTAAAATGGTGCTTCAGGTTAAGAACAGTTTCAGGTTAAGAACGGACCTCTGGAACGAATTAAGTACGTAACCAGAGGTACCACTATATTGTGGTGCTGCTAATGTGACTCTGGCTCTAGCTCCAGCAAGAGTGGGAAGGAGAAAGGAAAGAAGACTCCACCCTTTCTTAAATGGCTTCAGTGTTTCTGCAATAGCAAGACAGGCACCATGGGTACTGGACAATTATGTTTTCACAACACTACTAATATCCATCAGTAGCAGTACTCCTGGTGTTTATTCCATGGTATAGCAGGAGATGGGTGTGGGAGATCCAACTACTAAGAACATGAGCACATTGGTGGGAGAATGTGGCTGAGATACAGAAAAACTTATGATAGGAAAAGTTGTTAAGAGAAGCCTAGAAGGACAGAAATCTCATTAAAGAACAAAAGTTCAAGGAACCTGAATGTTGGAAGATTCAGCACCAATAAAAGAAAGCACTTCTTCACTCATCACATATGAAACCCTGAGAGACTTCTAAGGACAAAGGCATTTCCAGAAATGTCCGTTTACTGCCACTGAAATATTTTCAGTGCCCCAAAGATGCACACAACAGTCATTTCACACTGGTCCAATTCAAATGTCAGCTGCACAGTGCTGGAAACAATTAACAGAACTTGCATGCCTTATTTGAAAAAAAACAAGAGGGGCAGGGAAGCCAGAATATTTTGTTTTTACTTTTTAGCACAACAGAAAGTCATGTTGGAACAGAGGGAGCAAAGTAACATTTCACAGCACCTTACCCAGCCTGACCATTTTAAGCACCATTTGGAATGGGCAAAGTTATCAATATGGCTTGAATGTCAGGCAACAATATATGTGACACATCAGGAAATGATGGTGGCAAGACGTTTTTAAATGGCTTGAAGTTGCAGTTCAATATCCTGGTCAGCAGGACTTGGCTTTTAAAAGCTCTATTGATAAACTTTATGAGCAGGACCATGGAGAATTTCTAAAGTGTACTGAAAAGCACGTCAAATTTGACCAGGTCGTGAGAAAGTATGTGCTAAGAATAAACAATGTTAAATTTCACTGGTCTTATTTTGGTAAAGTTAGTAAACTAACTTACAAATCTGATTTTACATAAATTCATTAAACACATTTGGAACAGCAGAGAGAGAACAAATGCTAATCGCTGCTTGATTATACCAGGGGATACCAGTCATATGGGACTGCTGGCAGTTGCCATTCAATTTGGGTCAATATAATAAAGTGAAATAAGCACTAAGAAAATAAGTAATGAAGAAAGATTTTTTTTTCGGTTTTAACTGACTTCATAATTCATGCTGCTGACCTAAGAAAAAATAGTCTGTGAGAATTGAAGACTGAAAATCCTTCATGATCATATGAGGGTCAAGCTGCACATTACACCAATATAAAGGTAAATGTACCTTTTTTCCCCTTATTACACCAATATACACCAGCTACAGCAGGTGTGTGTGTGTGAGAGAGAGAGAGAGAGAAAGAGAGAGAGAGAGAGAGAGAGAGAGAGAGAGAGAGAGAGAGGGTGAGCATAAGCATGATGTATGTGGCACGGGGGAATTGCTGCTTTGGTCACAAAGAGTGACAGAGAGGAGTGATATCCTATCCCTGTTTTGCTGCCATGATCAGGACAAATCACCCCTCTCTCATGGTTGTGAGTCAAGGGGGGGGGGTTTCATTGTTTTGGTTTCTGCCTCCCTCCATACAACCCAACCATCCTGTGACCCAAGATTATAATTATCATTTGAATTACACTGATGATGGATGGGTTACGTAGAGTGTGGCATATGCAAAAGTACTTGGGTCCATTAAAAACTAAAGGAGACATAGGAATTAAGTTCTCTGCCATACTAAGTCCACGGGTTTTTATTGTGTTATCCATAGATCCAGAAGGTCTCTCTTCCTTCAAATATTCTCAGTTTGATGTTTTTTACTATAAGAATCATTTCTAAAAAAGGAAATGTTGTGGCCATCAGAATTTTAAGTATTTTGAAATATGTTCTTTGTCAATATTACTTATTTGGGGTTTATAAACCATGTATAGAGATTACCGGTAGTTGTTTTCCTGTTGTGCTTGATCTGGCATGTTCAGCACATTAATGGGATGTTTGAAGAAACACACCAGCAATTTGCAAATGTTTGATCTGACATGAGATTGTCTGAACTGATGCTCTTTACCCATTTAGATTTGGGAAACATATGGCACTCTCTCAGACATTGCCAGAAATTATGTGTTGGATTGTAGAATTCAGCATAGCATGGTTCTGAAGCCTTGGCAAGATGACCGCAGAACTTTAGATACCTGTGGTCCATTGTTAAAGCCCTTCAAATTTATTAATGGTGGCAACTTAGTTTACTGTCATCTGATGTACCTACCAGATCCTCTTACTGTTTTAGAGAAGTGGAAAGAAGGAATAATATTGCTCTTAATTGGGTATGCAGAAAGCTGTGCCAGAAGCAAGAGACTTGGCATTGGAAATTGAAATTAAACTAGTGTCTCCCTGAACAACTTCTGTGCTCCCTGAACAATTTCTGGGGGTGGAGGAAGGAAACTGCTACGTTGTGATGGGGAAAATGAACCCGTTAGAAAAGAGATTTGGAACAGTAATTCCATATAAATCTGTTTAACACTGTGTAGGATGAAGCAATTCAGTCCATCACTTATACATTTGAGCAGACTGAACAACACAGTAAACATTAAGATTCGGCCAAAAGTTTGTATATTTGAATTTTTGGTTCAAATTCAGAGGGACAGACCAAACAAGGGACAATTATTGTCATGGTGGGCGATGAAGAACAGCAAATTTTTGTATTTAACCCCTGCCTCTGCCGCAGCCTTCCCCCACCACTTTATCAGCAGTTCCAGCAGAAATTTTGTCTGCAGAGGATTTGCACAAATCAAATGATCTGTTATGAGTATGAGGTCGAATGAGGTCCTAGTCCATTTCAGTAAGGAAAACTGACCCACTGAATGAATGTGAAAACCCATGCTGGGAGAAATTGTGTACATATTTGTACACATATGGAAATCTGAATGAACAGTGCATAGAATTAATGTTTACCACCCACAAAAAAATGCAGAAGTGTGGGTTTGAAGGATGTCCGAGTATTTGGAGATGTGGTTGGTTTTCTGCTTTTTGTTTTAATCACAGTGTAAAAGTTGGATGTAAGAATACTTTGTGGACAATCTCAAAATGTGTCAGAAGACTCCACTTCTTTCTGATAGCCTCTTTTAACAGAGGCCAGATCCGTTAGAGGCTTTTACTGTGAAGTTTAAGAATATTCAGAATATCTGTTGTATCTTTTTATTTTGCTCTCATAGATCAGTGGTGTTTAGAAGTCTACAACCTGATAAATGTGTTAAGATTTATTTTCCCCATAGGAGCCAACTCCTGGGGGCAGAGGGGTTTTCACTCCCCCCATAAAATATTTGAGGGGATAGAGCCCCCCAGTTGATGGGCATTGCCATTCAAATGGTGTGCATGCACCATATCATGTGATCAATTATTCAGGGCGGGGCTTACCTGGGTCCCCCCCCATATTTTATTCAAGTTGATACCCCTGATTTCCCCCCTCCACTCCCCACATTATTAGCCAATGTCTACTGCAAGAATATTATGAGCGGAAGGTAAAGAGTAAAAAAACAAATAAAACGAAACAGGCTACTTTCAATCAACAGCAATTCTTTTCTGCCTGTTTACTGTATTGTGAGCAAATCATATTAGGAAAAATTACATTTATGAGTGGACCAGGAGGAAGGGAGAGAGAAAGAGACACAAACTTCTGACTTTACAGATGGCTGTTTTTCTTAATTATATAGATAACAGTTTAGAAATACCTAATTGGTCATGCTTCAGAAGTAATAGTTTTTCCAAGATAAACAAATGTTCACATTTTTCATACTTAATCAGAGAGTTTATGTGCAAAAAAGGACCAAATGTATCATCTATTCTAAGCCTCCTATGCTATTTTGCAATAAACCACCATCTGTACTTTGATTTTACTGAAACTCAGTGATGACCACAAAATCTGATTACATGGCAGATGGTTTTTGGTGGAGAAATTTGATTTTTGGAAGAAGGTGGGGGAAGCAAATACAAAAGGTCTTTTCATTACTTTCGCTATGCCCTAAAGCAAGTTCCTTTGAGCAGATAGGTATCAGTATGCGTTGTGAATACTCACACCTTTCTTGACTTTAGCAATGCGTGCATTTCAAATGAAATGGTACTGTTTGTGTGCCTCACTCAAAATGCGTAGCCCTTCCTTGATCCGTTGGCGGCTTCTCCTGAGAAATACACATTCAGTTTTTCAGTTCATAATCTCTGCCAATTATCTGTTAACATATTAATTTAGAAATAAGAGAGCTGTGCATTGTGTCTTTTCCCTTAAATTAGCTGTCAGTTTTATGAAACCTCAAATCTCCATGAGGGATTTCAGTTTAAATGATTATCTGTTCTAGATTCCAGTGTTACTCCTTTGATGCAGAAAATGAGTTTGAGCTGAAGCTTTTTAGGCTTTTGCACTCAACAGAGGTAGTTATTCCATCACATCATCTGATCCTTAAAATTGATGACCAACCTGGCTGCTACCTTTTTTCATAGGTGCACAGGATGCAACAGTTAGCTGCCTAATATACACATATTTGAAGGATTTTTTATCAAAATACTGCATTTTTGTATGTATGCCATTTTCAGTAATCTGCACATTTTTAAGTACACTTTCTCATAAGATAGGCAACTTTGTAAACTTTATGTTTTATTTGGAAAAGTGTGCATTTCAAACAATTGATGCATTTCAGTTCACATTTATTTTCCAGAAGTGCAAATTAGGTAGATTCCCATTAAAATGCAAAGTGAACTTAATTTCTCCCCCTTCCCTAGTTTCTAAATTGTGTTTGTCACTAGCACTGTTTTAATCATAGCTCTTTTTGTGCTGGCAGGGACCTCTGAAGTTGAGTCCATTGTGATGATACATTTCATCCTATGATTAAGCTGTGTATTATTTTATGTATACGCTGGTGAGTTTTTCATATGATGGCACACAGGAGACAAACTATCAACTTGACATTTGTCTTAACTTGTGTTTATTGTTCCCTTGCTAAGCTTATTTCACTTACGTCAAATAAACTTCACGAATTCCTTTCAATATTCAAAAGGAGGTAAACATAAATCAGAAGAGTCTTCCTTCTTTGGGCTCATGATAACACCTGCTTAGAGACCTGCTCCTGGACTAAGAATTAATAAGAAAAGTTGGGAGTTGTATTTTAATAAAGTGCTTTGTCATATAACTGTTTAGATAGAGGCTGTAATCACTATTTCTGCACATAGGGAAATACTTTTTCAATTAAGAGCAGATTTAAAGTGCCCACCCATTACTTGTTCAACTGAATGAACTTATTTACACTTTACACATTTCTCAGCCTGAAACTCATTGGGTGACCTTGCACCAGTCAGTCTCTTCATCCAAACCCACCCACCCAAAATCAGTGAGGAGAACGAGTGGTTGAGCAATCATCCTGCCATCATATATTGACAGCACAGAGCAGTGCACAACTACAAGCCTAAAGTGAGGAGAGAATGTATTAGTTAATGATTGTTTAGGGCAGTGATGGCCAAACTTGGCCCTCCAGCTGTTTTGGGACTACAACTCCCATCATCCCTAGCTAACAGGACCAGTAGTCAGGGATGATGGGAACTGTAGTCCCAAAACAGCTGGAGAGCCAAGTTTGGCTATCACTGGTTTAGGGGAATTGGTCTTGGTATATATAACATCCTTTGGGTGTATGTTCGAAGCCCTAATTCCTCCCTCTCCCACACACAACATAGGTTAAATTGGATGTGCACCCAAATGAAGTTAGTCCTCACTTCATTGCTTGCAGTGGCACATGCACTCTTGATACACATCCAAATATTACCTCCTACACTGAGTTGCCCATCCAGTACACATCCAACTGAAAGCAATGCAGTGCTGATAACAGCAACCATACTTAAATATGCATTCGGACACCATTCTAATTTAAGCACACTGTTCTCATCCAGTGATATGCACAGGGATGATGCTTCCCCATAGATTGCATCCCCCTCCCCAAAGACTTGGATCTGGCAGTGTGGGTCAGATTTGGAGAGGTAGGGGAAAGGGAGGAAAAAATAAAGTTATTATTTTTATTCTGCTCCCGTTCTTCTTCTTCTTCTGGAATATGGCACAGCAAGAACAACAAAATGGAACAAAATACCAAAACCACAAACCCTTTTTGTGGGTCGACACTTCTTAGGAATATTATCTGTCACAATAACTACTGAATGGTTTCCACTCCTCTTGAGCTGATGACAAATTATACTCCCTCGACTAGCAAAATCACACAAACTGAGCTAGAACCAAAATGTTAAATATTCATTATGCACCAATACATGCTACAGCATAATGTAGTGACAAAGAAAAATACCTTAATGGGCAGGTAGCCATCTGGAGTTTATTGGGGGAAATTAAGAGAATAATGATCCAAGCAGCCTCTCAAAATGAATCAACAGTTTAACACAGGAAGCAAAGCCTTGTTAGCAAGGGAGATGAGAAATCAATCTATATTTAGAATAGATTTGGTGCTTTCCATCTGAGGATGTTTAGTTTATTAATATGCTATGTGGAAGCACCACAGAGATAATATTTAGTGCAAACTCTGTAGGAGGGGAAAGGATGAGTATTTGTCCTATAAATGTCCTCTGGTAAAAAGAAACTTGTTGCCAGAGTCTTAGTATAATGCTCAGATAATACTCAGTAGTTGCCTTTATTTTTAAAATGTGTTTTAAATTATTCCTTCTTCTGGCTACACATTTATGAGGTCTTCTCATCCAACTCTACTGAGCCCCAGTGGATCATCCACACTTTCAATGGCATTAGTCCTGCAATGTGGGAATCCCATGGCGGGCCTAATAGACAATTAAGCAACATCACCTTGACACTGATTATATAACATGCAAATATAATGATATTTGCTTCCGTTTTTCCACTGAACTACAAATGTGTTTCAGATTAAAGGCAAAATTGTATATTTATGTACACAATTATTGTGCACATTTTTCTGGAATGAACTTGGCTATAGTTGAATGCTTAATTTTCTTTCACTTAATTTTACTGCCTATGAAATGAAATGGCAAAGGATCCCTCCTCACAACACCATTAGGAATAATGGGTAGAATACAAAGATGACCTCTCTGTGGGGAAGTCATCTTCTGCTTACAGAAGGGCCACTTTACAACTCCTGCTAGAACTTGCTCGAGAAAAGTGAAATTTGCATGAGAATCTCAATATATGAGCACAGTGGAGACATTCTTAAATGGACAAAGATAGAAAGACCTATTATTATTTAATATGGATGAATTTTGAGATAAAGCTGGTATGTTTGTTTAGAGAAAAACTATTCGGCTCCCTTGGCCAGTAAAACGAGATGAGCACCACAACCCCAGAGTCGTTTGTGACTGGACGTAACTGTCAGGGGTCCTTTACCTTTACCTTTTTATTGCTGACATTCATTGATAACAATAATTAGATAACGCCTTTTGGACTTTTTGTGTGAAAAGGAAAATGAATGAATTTGAGACATTTGGCTATGAAGTTTGGGAAAATATTGTTTACCAGAAAGCAGAACAATTGCATGTCATCCTAGAGTGAATGTTTTGAACAATTTCATGTATGTAACTGACTGACAGAAAATCAGAAGTCATTTTTTTTTTTTTCCTTTGGTGTCCTCTGCTCTGGGCTGTTATTGGGGTAAAAAAAGAAGAAGAAATAAAGCACTGGCTGTAAAGCCATATTGAAATGGAGTTAGATAATTTCGATCATTTAGCACATTGGTGTCCAAACTTTTTTCAATGAGGGTCAGATTTGATTAAGTGAAGGGTCGTGAGGGCCAACCAAAGGGCCAACCCAAGTTGTTGACCTCTATTTTTTAGGATTGAAGTTGTTGACCTTTTTTAAGGATTTTACCCCAGGAAATAAACTACCACAGGGGCCGGATTAGGCTCCCAAGATGAACGTTGGACATGCCTGATTTAGCAAGAGTGGAAGCATAGAAGAACAAATATATTCTATTTACACAACAGCTTGCACAATAAGTTGTTCTAGCAAAAGCATGAGAATGGCTAGAAAACATGGCTAGAAAATGCATTGCATGGATTATTATGAATAAGTATTTGCAGAGCACCACTAGCACCTTCCCTTCTTTCCCCCCGCTTTTTTATTCACAGTTCTAAAAAACCTCATCTTTGCCTAACCCAAAATATGGTTCTTAAACAGCCTTGTTTGCAGAGCACCAGTGAGCTCAAGGTTGGAGATCAACATAAATTTGCATTAGGTTCAGTATTCTGTATTTATTTATTTTTTGAAGGGGGGACTGGAATCTCATCGAGCTACTTCAGTATTTCACTGCATGTAAGTAAGTGGATTATTTGTCAACCTGTCACTGTTTTAGTTAGGGTTCTCATTGATATTTTTACAGCTTCTTGTTCTGTTTTGCTTTTTAAAAAAGTTGCTAAAGAAGTCCGTAATAGATAATGATTCACCAAGCTAAAACTGTTGCAAAGGCATTGAAGCTCTCATTTGGATCTTTCAGTAGTGAAACCCTACTACCATCATTGGCCATTTTGTCCTTCTTTTCTGATTTACAGCTTTGTAGAGGAGATCAGCTTGAATCCTTTTGGGACAAACTGGTGAGAGAAACATTATAATTTCCCCCTACTTTTCAATCAGTATTTTTCCAAGCATGTTCTTCAGAGTCTATTTAAGAAGTTTCTGTCTTCTGGAGCTTGAAAGAAAATGTATTATTCAGAAGCCTTAGCCCTATGATAAAAAGCTTGTTACTATTTTATCAACAGAGACATTTCACAGAATAAGCTAATTTATCTTGGTGACTGCAATATATGTGTGTTTGACAACCCAAGCAATTCCTGTCCCAAATTTGGATTCTACTCAGAAGCCCCAAAGTCTTTCCTTACCATTAATGCTGCTAATGCCAGTAGTTTAAGAGACCAAACCTATTGGGATAGGTCAAAACTTGCTTGAAAGATGACAAAGGAGTGTTTACAACTTTCACTATCAGGCATCTTCTATAGACTCATAGATAAGCATGGCTTTTCAGAAGAGACATATAATCCACTGATGACTGAACACTAGAGCAGATTACCAAATATTCAAAAAGGAGAGATATAGTAGTTGTGGGAGGCACCATACACTGCCAAGAATGTAAAGTCCAACAAATTTCTCAATTGCCTCAATGACAATGATCAGAAGGTGGAAGAAGAAGAAGAGTTTGGACTTGATATCCTGCCTTTCAGTTCCCTTAAGGAGTCTCAAAGCAATCTCCTTTCCCTTCCACCCCCACAACAAACACTCAGTGAGGTGAGTGAGGCTGAGAGACTTCAGAGAAATGTGACTAGCCCAAGGTCACCCAGCAGCTGCATGTGGAGGAGCGGGGAAGCGAACCCGGTTCACCAGATTACGAGTTCACCGCTCTTAACCACTACACCACGCAACTAGGGGGCCATCTCTCTTGGACCTAGGCTTCACCAACAGGGAGCAACTGATTAATGAAATGGAAGTACTGTGGACCTTGAGCGGAAGTGATAACTTCCTCTTGGTTTTCATTATACATAGACAAGGGGAAGCTGAGTGTAGTCAGACATGCACTCTAGACTTTAAGAAGGCCGATTTCAAAAAGCTTAAGGAACTTCTGGGTGAAGTCCTATGGTCAGAAATACACAGAGAGAAGGGAGTCCAAGATGGATGGGAGTTGAAATAATGAAGTGTCTGGAAACCAAGCCTTCTGGGGAATTGGGTATGTTTAGCTTCGTAAAGAGGAGACTGAGAGGAGCTATGATAGCCATCTTCAGGGCTGTCACATGGAAGATGGAGTGAGTTTGTTTTCTCCTCTTGAGGGCAGGACCCGAACCATTGGCTTCACGTTACAGGAAAGGAGATTCTGACAAAACATCAGGAATAACTTTCTGACAATAAGAACTGTTATACAGTGGAACAAACTCCTATAACAGGTGATGGACTCTCTTTCATTGGAGGTTCCTAAGCAGAGATTGGGTGGTCATCTTTCATGTATGATCTACTTGAGATTCCTACATTGCTGGGGGTAGGACAATAATAACACTCAGGGTCGCTTCCAACTCTACAATTCTGTGATTCTATGACAGTTCTACCCAATCACAACTTCACTTTTGGTATAGCAATATTAAATAATTTCTTAGATTATAATAAGAAGATTCCAAATATTACAATATTTTACATGCTATGAGTGATATGCTTCTTTCTGACATTAGATTCCTGTTGCTTTTATTTAGAACTTCATTGTGAAAAGCATTGCCCGCTAATAGGGTATTAATGGTTGGAAAGTGTGGGAGGTTGGCTAATTAATACCTAGAAGCATTCTGCCTAGGAAGACATGTACTATTGTGTGTATACATTTTCATCTAACTTTGCTGATGATCCATCTGGAGTGTATATCATTTAGTAATTGCTCTGCATGCAGTGAATTTAGAGTAAACCTCATAAAGAATAAAACCTTGTGCATAAATGAAGACATATGTTTTTGAAACCCCCCTGCTGCTTAGACTGTCTGTGCTTTAGAAGCTTATGTACTTGCTGTTGTTAGAGAATAATGTAATTGCATTTTTGAAAATATGATATATATATATATATATATTTAAAAGAAAAGAACAAAAAACCCATTCATGTCCCAAATTCTCTTTTATACTTACTGGAATTGTTGGAAGCAACTGTCTGTCTTTGCTGTTTCACAAACATGAATGGCATGTTTCACTTTCCCATTAATTTCAATAGGGCTCAATCAGACTTCAGATACCTTAGAGCGTTACACTAACCATGTCTTCTCAGAACTAAGTCTGGCTGAGTTCAATGAGGCTTACTCCCAGGCGAATGGGATTAGGATTTCAGCCTTGGAAAATTGAATAGGATGAGGGGGCACAGCAGCACAACTGACCCCATAATTGTTGAAGAATAAATGGATTATAACATGCTTCAGGTTTATTAAAATAATAATAATAATAATAATAATAATAATAATAATAATAATAGATATTTCAAACAGCTACTGAGACCCACAAAGCATTAGAATTGGCAGCAGTCATTATCTACAGTGGCGTAGGGCACCTGGAGCGGCAAACATGACGTGCACCCGGGGGCGGGGCATCGCTATGTAGTGCACATGCGTTGTACGTAGCGCTGCCACACATGCGCTATAAATAGCGGGTTTCTGGCGGCGGCGCTCCAGTGCTGTACAGACAGTGCCTGGATCCTCTGCTCGTGGCTGCAGCCGCAAATGGAGGATCCTCTACATGTGGCTGCAGCCGCGAGCAGAGGATCCCGGCACCGTCCGTACGGCGCTGGAACGGCGCCGCCGGCAAACCGCATGCCTTGTCACCCCTGGAGACGTGGCACCGGGAGCGAACTGCCCCCACCGCCCCCCATTGCTACGCCACTGATTATCTATACTGAAAATAGTCCAATGACACCTGAAAAATGATAACACACAGCAGCTTCTCCCAGAAGCTTCTGCATAATATGCCAAACAGTATGAACTAAAGAGTGTTTGGCTAAGTCTTATGCAAATTAATTGACAATCACCCTTGATCATAAGGGATAAATTACAATGAAGCATCCCAATGTAGCACACACAACACTAAAGTCTGATAATTACATAATAACACTTCTGAGATAAAGGAACATAGTTTGGGAATAAAAATTAAACCTGAAAGAAAGGATGTCACAAACACCATTAAGAATCTATGCAGCCCTTATGGCAACAGAATGGCTGACAAATGGCAACATGCATGTTAAAGAGCTTGAATCAATTAACATCCATTAATCTAATTCAGTGTGAAGGACATCGCAGCAAGAACATCTTATATGACAATCAGCGGACAGTATTCCTTTCCCCCACAAGGAATTCATATCTGCAGCAACAGAGGCGTTTAAAACAATGAAATTTCCAACTGGATAAAAATTCAATGAAGAACAAAGATTAAAATAAACCCCTATGAATTTTACTTTAAGTGCAGAAAGGATAAAAATTACTCATGTTGAGCAAGTACAGTAAGAACACACTGAAATATGCAGAAGAATCTGGGGGAACAGCATTGCCTGATAAACAAAAGCAGCTGTTGAGATCAGAACTTTAAATGTTCTCTAACTAAAAATAGTTCTTTACTGGCATTTAGAGCTGACCCCAATGTTTTTTGCTTAGCAGATTTATTGGTCATGTAAAGAGTCGCTTTCTGACATTAGCATGGCATCCTATTATGTTTGACATTTGTGGTGACCCAATTCCTTTAACAACCTGGCTGCAGGTATGAGGTGAACACGATTTGTACATTGTGATAGGTTGTATGGAAATGATAGGGACAGTTGTTTTGAAGGCAGGGCTGGATGGAATGATTGCATATTCTTCTGTGGGTTAGCTTTGTCTTGTGCTGAGGTCTTTTTGAATTCACTTGGGGAATATCTAATGGCAGAAACAGTGCATGCACAGTCTATTCTCACTGCAGTCTTCAACAGGGCTGGCCCAGGACATTTTGGCACTTGATGCAAAACAAAAGATGAGTTGCAGTCTCTTCTTCTATGGCTATGTACCATGATAGTTCAACAGTTAAAAAATGGTGCAATTCATATAAAAATGAATCTATCTTACAAATTTGATAGAAAAAAATGAAGGTGGGCATTGTAATTTATTTTGTTCATTTATTGTAGTGGCACTTTTGTTCTTTTTGTGCTTTTCTCTCATTCTGTTTTTGTGAGAATATTAAAGTCTTCAGAGAAGAGGAGGCCATTTTAAAAACAATCAAAGAGAAGCAGTCTGTGTACTGAAAGAGACAATCTGTGTTTATTCCTTCTAAAGTAAATCACAATACAGTGGGTGAAAAAAAACAGGTGCTCAATGCCTAATTGCCCAAGTGAAAACCATATATCATCTGTGCATAACTCCCACTAGAAAGCTGAAGATTCCTCCCTTTTATTATATTCAATGAGTTGTTAACTTTTTATCCTTTTTATTCTTTATGCAAAAATGCTGGGGGTAGGTGGGGTTTGAACAAAGCTTCACATGACTACAAATGATATACCGATTGGCAAATCTCTTTTAGTTTGTGGGGAATAAATTTGCAGCCTGTTCATGTTTACTTGGTAATAAATCCAATTTAGTTTAATATGACTTCCCCCTAAGAAAGTGTGCAAAGTGCTGAAGCCTTTCTTTGCAAACTTCAGGCCACAGAAACTTCTCCCCCAAAGCAAAATGAATGAATAGTCAAATAACCTTCAAACAATTTTAAGCCCAAATGAATGAGAACAGTGTAACCACACTGCAGAGAGAAGTGTGTAATTTACAAACTAGAATGATAGTTTCTCCCCAGTCCGGCAGCAAAAGGAAAATGCATCCATTATGCATGCTCTGATGTGCACAGACCTTGATGCAAATAACTTCTCCATGAATATCAGGACCTATTTTACACATGCAATGGTGTCATATGTGGAACACTGTTACCAGATGTTAATGGGGAACCTCTTTCCTTGCTCAGGTATCCCTGTGGGCATGAAACACCTGCATGAAACTTGGATTGAAAGCCCTGTAACATCAGGAGGTGAAAATCCAAAGATACTTATATGGAACTACTGGGAGGTATTCAACTAACTTTTTGTGATGCTGTAAGTGTGGCTGTTTATGGCATGAAGACTGTCATAAAACAGATTTGCCTGGCACACTGCCAGCAGAGTGAACACAGTTTGAGGCAAAAGTGAGTGCAATCACCCTTAGTCTGATTGACCAGCAACACAAGAGTGTTCTAGGCAGATTACTTTATTGCCCGTCATTAAGCATATTGGACGGCTGTGGATCCCCATATTGGTAGATTTGCTTGCATCCTCTCTGCAGACAAAATGAAAGTTCTCTCAGTTGTTCACATAGTGCAGTGTGTGTGTACATGATTTTACTGACTTATCTTGCAGCTGTGGGAACAATCCCACTCCACATGCAGAAACTCACAGAGACAGTTTTCTGACAACGAATGACCAATACTCCCAACAGTAAGGGGATTCCCCTCATCTCCTTCCCCTCCCTCCTCACACGCCCCATGCCATTCCCAAATCTGCTCCAGATGGTTGAGGGAAAACCCAGAGCATACTTGGTGGGGTGGGGGTGGGGGGAAGAGATGAAAAGAATGCTCTGTCACTCAAACATTCACTTTAGCTGTTGACTACAACCCATGTGCTTGAAATAATTGGAATATAGAGCACAATCTTTCTGTACGATGGAGTATCCCAATATGGGGACAATAGAGCCTTGTTTCTTTCCTCTCTGCACCTCAGAAGTAACTCAACAGTTCAAAAGGAAAGGCTGGGTAAAGTTAAGAACTCTGTGAACCTGCTTTCATGAATGCAGCAGGAGGCAGAATGGCAGGAATGGGAAACCTGTGACCCTTCTGATATTACTGGAGTACATCTTCTATCATCCTTGACTGTTGGTCATGCAAATTGGGGCTGATCCATCCATATGCAGGCATTATATCATGAAAAGAGGAATGTTCATGCTTGTAGTTCACTTCATTGACAGGATGTGTCTGCTTTGAAGTAGTTTCTAGAGAGTAAAAGCTTACAATAGAAAAGCTTTTGCAAAGTTAGCTATCTTTCAAATGCACTTTAGGATAATTTTTAAAATTTCTAATTATACACTGTGTTTTGACCACCATCCTCTAGAAAGTGCTATGTCTTAAAAATAGAAATGTAACATTAAACAGTGAATTCTGTTTTGCTGTAAAATATTACATGAAAATATTATTTTCATGTATCATTTTTATCAAATGTGCAAGCAGTAAGGGTGAAAATTAGCCCTTCTTTTGCTATTTAGGCATCTGGAAACTGTTAAACTTTTCTGTAGAGGAATAATTAACAGCAGACAAAATCTTTTGTCTATGTAGAATTGTTTTAAAATGCTTATATGAGAACAAAAGTAATCACATTTATTTTTATTTTCACATAATACGGTTAATCTAGGAGACTTGTTATAATTATATTTGAAACATAATATTTTGATGGAATTCTTATGTGTATCAGGATACCCTCTTAACTGGACTGAGCACCATTGAAATAAACTAAACCCACTTCTGAATAGGATTGTGCCATAAGTTGCTATATACCAAAAATATTCATGCTGGGGTGCACTACAACAAAGAATAAAAATAGTTCATGTATAGGGGGAGAAAAGCACACATTATTATTATTTCAGTTTATTACCAGCACTTCACCATAATGACCCTGGTTAGTACTGTAATTCAAAATACAATATTAAAAACATTTTTAAAGTACAATCAGGAGAATAGGATGGGTCCTAAAATTCTGCTTATTTCAGATGTTCTCATAATGTCAAATCAGACATGAAATTTCAAGTATTTGGTATTGTGAAAATCCTGATGATTCATTCAAGTTTTTCTTACTGTATGACTACCTTACAAATACCTAGAATTGACAGACCAAGATCAAGCAAAAAGGCTCACCATCAGTCAACAAAGCATATCTATTATATTCTATATGCAACAATTTTACAATTCACTTGTGTTTTTGTCCCCCCTCCCCCCCAAAACCCCCTCTTAAGCTCTAATGTGAATTGGGGAGGCTGTGATGGTACTTGGTCATAGTAGGAATGCTACAACAATAACATTTATTGCATTAGTCCTTATACCATAGCACAGAACAAGCTAATATTTAAACCAGATGGCATATGGCCTCAACCCCTGAGTGCTATTCTGATACCACCTGTCACATCTTTTGCACCCATCTTTTACCTCTCTTCAGTTTCCAAATTGTACCTTAAGGTTCAGTTTTGCTGCTTGGACAAAACAATGAAGGCAGCGAAAAGGAAATGCACTGTTGCCATCTATTCACTTACGTGTCTTTCCAGTATATAAGATCTTATTGACACTAGGGAGCAGGTATTACAGTGGTTATGAATTATCTGTATTCACAGCTCTGAATAGTGTGGGATAACACTTCCTTGTTTGCTTTGAACACTGCTATGGCATCATTGGTAGAATGCCCCATGTTCAACTACCGACCTTTCCAGTTAGGTCTGGGAATATCCCCTATTTGAAACGTTAGAGAGTTGACGCCTATCAGTGAGTGTAGGCAAAACTGAGCTAGACTGATCAATTGTCTCTGGACAGATTCTTAAGTTCTTCAAGTTGTGAGGACAGGAAGTTATTATCTGGCTCTGTTTACAATCCAGGATGGGAAAGAGCTATCAGAAGACTGATAGTTTACATCAGAATACTCTGATATTTTATGAGAACAACAAGTTCATAATACAAACCAAGACATTGAGAAGTTTGGTGACAGACTGATGAAAGTGCATTCATGTTTGCTGCTACTCTCTGCCTGGCTACATCTGCCACCTTCACACAAAAGTGCTATTCCTGCAATATAGAAAAGGATAAACCCCACCCAACTCAAAGATCAATACCAAATAGCAAGAGAGAGAATCAAATTCAGATGGAACTCGCTACTCCAGTGTTGAATTTGCTCCTTTAAAAAGGCACTTTTTAAAAAAGAAAGAAAATAGATTTAGTTACAATATAACAATAAAAACCCCAGTAAGAATGATCGAGCACAAGCAAATGTAGCAGCAGCAGCAGCAGCAAGGGAGCAAAACAGTAGAAATTCATTGAATGTCACCCTTTATCCACCGTAGTGCATAATACTATGGGCCTATCTAACTCAGAAGCTTCTCCAAGGTTTCCGTCAGGGATTCTTCTACCTTGAGATTTCAAATATACCAGTAATCAATCAACTTTATTTCAGCTTTAAGCTCATAACACAAGAACAACAGTTACACTCACACAGTTGAATTTAAAATTATTGGCAATAAAATTAGAGGTAATCAAGACTTAATAAGTATACAAGATAGTGTAAATATTAAGTCCAAACAATTTCAATTTCCAAAATATACCAGTAAATCCTGCAACCTTTTACATGCATGGTGTGCACTATCACTAAGCTACAGAACTTCCCCCCCCCAATTAAAAAAGTGGCCCATTATCAAATTAAAAAGTGGTTTCTCATGCTGAGGAACCTGTGTTCTATTCTGCATCCTTTAGCGACTTGCATGCCTTCTTTATTTCTAGAGATTTGCTTGAATTGCACAGAGTTCTGGCTTTTGAGGTAGTGCAGCACTATTTGGGACCAGTCCTGTTGACTATAAGTGTCTTTTATTTGATTCAACGTTCCTTAACTGGAAAATAAATATTTCTAAAGTTCTTGGCTATGTCACCTACACAAAAGAATTTTCTTCACATTGTTTGAGAGCTATTGAATTATTTGCTCACTCTTTTAGACATGCTGCCAGAGCTGCCAATACTCTCCCACTATTCTTTGTGAATGTGAATTGCTGTAGTATTCACTACAGCATCCTTTCCTTCCCTTTCTTCCTCTTATTCTGAAAAGGACAGTTGGTGGTCAAATATAGACATGGCTTTAGCAGCCTGCTGGTAACATGAGTCCGAGGTCTTTCTCAGAAATGTGTGATGCCTCCAGATCAAAATTAAGGGGATGAACTCCTGATTTTGTGAAAGTTAATAGACTTTTCAGTGACTTTCCCAACAGACGAAGACAGCTTTACACATTTGAAGGGCAATTAGAAAAAAAGCTCAAAATTTCAATACTTTCAGCTCACCTCTTCAAGCCTGGCATTAGAAATGCAAATCCCAGCTGTCTTAAGTGTTCAAAGGGCTTTAGCAGGAGTGGGGGGAGGGTGTTTTTGTATTATCAAATAAATAAAAAAGGGTTTATATTCTAGAGCAATATTAAATCTTTGTGAGATGAATGCAAATCTGTACAAAGGCAGCTGAGATCTTAAACCAAGGCTACATTCAGGGTTAAGTCCTTGGCAGGAACTGGGATTTGTGTTTGGGGGAAATGAGATAGAAAAATGGCCCTGAATCCTTCATTTAAAGATCTCTGAGTGTTCCTTCAGATGAAATTTTGGGATATTATGCAGCATTGACATATCCATACAGAACTTTCACATGTAACATTTACATATACAGTTGATATTGGATTCCATTCCTTATCTGACACACAATAAAACAGGCTAGAGCAATAATTGTATGCAGAAGGTCCTAGATTCAATCCCTGGTGTCTGCAGGCAAGACTGGAATGGATGAGACTCCTGTCTGAAATCCTGAAGAGTCCATGCCAGCCAGAGAACTAGACTGACTAATGGTCTGGTCTGGTATAAGTCTGCTTCCTTTGTTCCTAATGCCTATGTGCATCAAAACATGCAATTTCTCTGTGTATGCCAAACCCTGGAATGAAATAATACTTTCTTCTGAATATATTACATCTTCTGTTTAGGTATATTTCCTGTCTTATATTTTTTACTCAACAATTCTTTTATTTGCAATTTGCAATCAGACACCTTTGTCCCATTTTTACAAGCTGAGGATTAGAGGAAAAAAAGTTCAAGTGGTGTAAAGCTAATTGCCCAAACTCCAACATTCTTTTTATCTTTTAGTCTACCTTGCCTTCCCCCTTTCGCGCAGATAAAGATGCTGGCCTGGATTGACTCAATGTATCACTTATGTTCTCTTTTTTTATGGTTAGCTTGTCACTGTAGATTTGCGCTGTATCACTCACTGACACAATGTAAAATAAAGTTAGGAATGAAGTAATAAGATTTGGGAACTGTCAGCCCCACTCAGACTTTCAACATTTTCATTGGCAGATGAATCAGAACATTGTTCATTTTATCCCCTTAGAACAGAACAGACAAAAAAGTTAGGAAAATGTATGACATTTCAAGCATATAGTCTCAACTAGGGAGAGTTCTGTAGAACCAGAAGTGCAGAAAATATCATGGGGGGAAACATGTAGTTCCTCCCTTTACCTCAGGGAAAATCTGTCTTAGGGTCATTCCATGGTAACTCACGTTACATTTTACTTATGATTACAACAATTAAGTAATATTTAAACATAGTAATTGAGAAGCAATCTTGAATAAAATAATTGTGTATATAACCCCTTAGAGAAATGCAGAATCCACTACCTGCCACCTGTGTTCAGTCTGGGTGTCACATGGGGTCACATGATATGCTAATCTTTATTTTAATTTTGCCCTGTGGCAGCTAGAGGGCAGTAGTAATTCAAATTAAACTGTACACAAATGTTCTTCAAACTATAGACATCCAGCCAGGCTAACAAAAATGTCTCTTCTGATGTCAGCTTTAATTAACTTAAGATTCTTGGCTAAAGCACCTCCCCACAAGCTCCAGTTAATAGCCCGCTCTGAAAGCAAGTGTGTTCCTGTCCAGCTTCCAGTCTAGGATTTATAAACCTTGTTTAGAGTATAAGCGGTTTTCAGAGTGAAGTCACATTAGCTCATTGGAGACAGAAAAAGAGCTAACCATTTTCCAATATATCTGTCCAGATATTGAAGCGTAGCTTCCAACCAGCCTGTATGCCCAGAAGGTAAAGCAACAGGAAGTGCAATGTTGTTGTGACTTACATTCAATGTGCTTTCCATAATTTTTGAGCATTTCTCAATATATTTGTTAATTCAGTGAGAGAATAAGAGCTTTATAAAAAGATGCTATACATCCAAGATAGGGAATCTCAAGATCCATTGAATATTAATTTGAATTTCCAGTAACTGCAGCTGAATAATCCTACATTCCAATCCAGCTAATTCATGTTCTTGGAGGAAACCTGTCCAAAGAAACTGTACAAAACAAAACAAAATACAGTGGAGCTCTTTTGCCCTCCATTTAGCTCACGCGGAAAAGAAATAATGCAGAGAGAGAGAGAGAGAGAGAGAGAGAGAGAGAGAGGGAAGGAAGGAAGGAAGGAAGAAAAACTGTTGGCATGTAAGTAGGTTAGCCATTAGATTCATTTGACAGATACACATATTTGCTGATGCCACATTTTGGTATTGTCAGGATCATTCATACTATTGAAGGTCCTAATATAGATGTTCCTAGTGCTGGTTTGCCAGACTATAAAAAACATGATACAAGCTGCAGATGAATTCCATTAAAAAAAATGCAGCTAGGCATTTATATTTTGCATATCCAGTATCTCTGTGTGTGAATTTGATAAGGGAAAGAATTAAAGCACGTTGAGCATTCGTGTGAATAACATACAAGTCATGCCTCTCAAGCACATTGCCCCAGCATGTATTTGGCACCTATTCCCCCCTCCTTTCCCCTTTCCATAACTGTCCCTTATGTCAACTACATTGTGTCACTCTTTGCGGCCTAAATAACATGAGAAACTGCCTTACACTGGTCAATCAAGGTCCATATTGCCCATAATGGCTGAGAGTGGTTTTCCAGGGTTTCGGATGTTCCTAGTGCCACTTAGAGATGCCAGGGATTGAATCTGGAACATTAGATGTTCTACTGCTGTTGTTTACTGGAACTCCATTGCTTTGATTGCAAATAAATAGGCATTTGGGTGTGTACATGTGCACACATGTGTGATGGAGATGCCTCGAAGAGCAGGGCCTAGACAGCAGGCAAGGGGTGACATAACTGGACTTCTGAGGTTCAGAACACATTTCCCCACAGGAAATCCGCAGAAAGAATGTAGCTGGTCAAGGGAGCCATTGACTGAAAAAGGTTGAAAACCTTGGGTTAAGGTGTCTCTATATTTTGAAGGGCATTGGACCAGAAATGATCAAAGAGTCTATGGTTGCTTGTTTATTTGCTGGCTTGCTTCTTTAGAGTGAAACTGCCAGATGGGCCTTGATGGATGAAGACTGTTGGGAGTGGTTTGCTTATTAACTGGCACTTTATACATTACACCTGTGTTCCATAGTCTGCATTGGTTGCCAATTGATTTTGGAGTGAGCATAAAGGACTTCATTTTGACCTGACATCACTCATGCAGCTTAGTTCCTGGCAAGTTTGCAGAACACCTCTCATCTTGTTATCCAATGCTAGCTGCCTTGTCCAAAAAGGTTTACATGCATTCCTGTCCTTCCAGTTTAAATTAGAGACTCAAGCAGGATATGTTTATTGATGGAATCTTACTCATGAAAAACCATTTTGTCCTTCAGAAAAAGCACAGCCTCTAACAAATGATTTTGCCACATCCAGCAGAACACTTAAAATATATTTTAAGCATGAAAATGCATCTCCAAATCTAATTACATTGCTGAGAATAATGAAGTGATATTAAAACATTAGTCCTTGTGCTAATATTACTTGTTATTTATTTGCCGATAAACAGTAACAATAATCCGTTGTTCAATGTCTTGAAACGGAGAGCTCTGGAATGTAAGAGAAACATGGAAACAAGTGAAATTCCTGAACTCCATTTATCGATATTTTGGCAAACAATTTTTTGCTCCCACACTCACAAATATGATTCATGAGGCAAAACATGGAGTGGGGAATTATAGGTATTAATATAACAACTTGGAGGAACTGCAACCCAATTAGACGAATTCATGAACTGTGAGCAGTTGATGATTCGGGGTACATTCAGATGTGGGGGTTATTGTGTTAGTTTTCCATGTTATAATGCTCTACCAGTTTCTAACATTCCTTTGAAGCTACATTCTTTGTTGCATTATGGAACAGTGGCTTTTTGATCAATGTACTGTTGTGTCACACTAAATTTCATTCACACCAGTGGGCATGGTGTGACATAACTGTGGATGTCATTAGTCATGTTGCCACCCTTCATAAAGACGTGCTTCTGTTCTCCCATGATTCATCTTTGAAAACGCTGGGAAAGAAGCATCATTCCAGAAACCTGAGGATGTGATGCAGCCAAAGGCTGTGGCTTCCAAAGTAAGGATGGGGGGGGGTGATTCCCTCTTTGCTAGGTGTCACAGAGCAAGCCAACAATAAATCACACTGTTCAAAGTTGGAGTTAACTCTTTATTAGCAAAACACAATCTTCACAAACTTGGCTGAGTATCAGGCCTAATGAGCACAGCAGCTCATCCCTGGTACTCATAGGTATTACCCCAAGAATCAATTGCCAAGATTAAAAGTCCTTGCCTCCCCACAGCTATCTAAGTCCCCTCCTCCCCAGGGCTTTCCCCAAGCAATTGGAGACGGCATACATGCAGGTAGCCTATCTATGTTCTGCCCATTTCAGCCCTCTCCTGGTTCTGGCAGACAGGGGGAAGGGGAGCTTATCACACCAGGAGCGGAAGACTCCCATGACTCTTCACCAGCCTGACTCATCTCTGTCTCTTAGCCTCACAATCCTCTCATTCACCTGCTTCTGCTTCTGCCGCTGATTCTTGATTTCTCTCTGCCACAGACTCTACCCAGCTCATCAAGCCCTGTTAACTCCTCAGCTTCTAAAAACTCCTTTTTGCCGTCTTTTCCCTCTGCTCCCTCTGACCATTCATCGTTGTCCCGCCACAACTCCCTGGGCTCTGAGACATCTTCCTTGGTGGTTCCCCAGCTGGTTCCATTCCTTTGCATCCAGCCAGTCCATGGCACTAAGTGAGCCTTGGGTTTGAACCCAACACATGCACCCAGGCCCTACTGTCTAGCACTCACCCAAATTTTGCATGATAGTCCTTAAAGAGCAGCCCCAGATTATCCCCAGGCCGGATGCATGATTGAGGAGATATATAGATATATTTCTCCTCACTTTCCTTACCTGCCCAGACTCACAACCCCAATGAGCAACCAAACCACAACATTTCCAGATGCTACAATAATTCAAGGAGTAGATGAAAAATGAGGCAACATAAAATCAAACAGTCACAGTTCCCCTCTCCCCACAACCCCATCCCTTAGGGTGCAACCCTGAAGTTATATTTGCAGAAGGGGAGGTGGTGAGGGTAACTACACCTCCACTATACAAGAGGGAATAATGCCTACAATTTATTTCCATTGTTAGCATAAATCAATCAATCAAATCTTTATTATGGTCCAGAGACCCAACAGTTAGCATAAATTGTTATCTGAACTCTGGCTTTCTGAACTTGCTTTTAAACCTCTGGGCTGCTGGGCAAATGAATCAATATTGTGCTGTAAAATTATTATCATCAACCAGAAGTATTTATAAATGTAAATATGTAAGTAAAGTAATAGATGTCAGAAAAATTATAAAGTGTTTGGGAATAAAAGAGAGTGATCACAGTCCAGTGCTGTATCGTTAAACCTCTACATTTATTTTCTTCCCATTTTATAGTTGATCGTTTTCTTGTTTTCATTTCTGGCATATTTATCTTCATATTTTCTCTTCTTCTTATGCACCAATCACCAGTCATGAATTCAGACATATGATTTCACATTGCAATAATTAGATTGCAATCTACATTTTTCTTCCATATTTTTCATCTGCATTTCTTTAAAACAGCATGACATAATCTCCATCTATTAAAAAACCCTCAAGCCCTCCCTTTGCACAGTACCCTAATCTAGAAATTATTGTGTAAAGATAATTGGGAAAATTATTAAAAGGTCAGACATTTATTGGTCCAATCTGTTCACTTGCTAAATACAAGTACAGCAGCCTGAGAAACTCACTTTCCGTTTACTACATGCAAATTGTCTTCTTATTGTGTAACACTTAGATATATTTCCTCACATTCTGATTTCTAGCATTTGGTTAAATGACAATATTATATAATGAAGCATAGATAAGACACTGGTATAGGAGACAACCAAGATAGGCTTTATATCCTAATTTGCTCATTTATGTGTTATTATATGCCTACTTCTCTGCCTCTGAGTCACTTTTTTAAACTTATAATTTAGAAATGTGTAGAGTAGCCCTGCAACTTACGCTGGGGTTACATTCCAGGGGTCCACACACAAAGGCAAAATTATGCAACCAGCCCTGCCATCCAAGGTCTTGTGAGATCTTGGATCGCTCCACAAGATATCACTGGAGCCTACCAGTGACCTTGTGCAATTGTCCCAGAGCCCTGTAAGCAAGGCACAGGGGTTAAAAAGCTGTTTCTGTGAAGGAATATCCTTCGGACACCCCATGAGATCTCATGAGAACCTCAAGAGCCTGGTAAGCAAGGGTCTACTCTCTCTCTCTCTCTCTCTCTCTCTCTCTCTCTCTCTCTCTCTCTCTCATTTATTTATTTATTTATTATCTGCCTAAAGCTGTGAATGCATAAGAAAAATAAGTGTGAGTTGCAGACCTACTGTGCTGTTGCACACCACCCCAATCTCATAGTGGTGTGAAATTCCAGGGGTTTCAGACACTTACCCAGGTTAGTAATGAGGCACAGTGGAGACTGTGGTGTCTTTATGATATATGCTTTATATACACAACCTTGAATTCAAACAGAAATCAAGCATGACTCAGGCTATCTCTCTAGCCTGCTGCTTTTCCTGCAGCTCACATCATTGCCCAAGTCTCTAAACTCTGGTGTTATCTGTTGAGGGTGGGGGGCCTCACCATTTGCCATCTTGCATCTAGCCCCTTAATCACCAATCACCTCACTAAGAAGCTAGCTTGGCTTGATTAGTTTTAAAGGCTTGCTGGATCTAGGGTACAAAGGGGTCTGGTGTAGAGTTTAACACTCCAGACTCATGACAGTGTGTATAAGCTGTGTGGTTAATGTGGATAGCACCCAAGATAATAATTAGTTGGACTGTGCCCACTCTGAATTCCACCCCTGCAGTTCTTTGTCAAAATGGTTTCTAAAACCCTGGAAGTCTTTTGCTGCTGCTTCTCCCTGCCTAAGTCTGCACTGAAGAGCTTTAAAGTCTTGACTCTTCTTAAAGTAAGTTTCTGATTAAGCTGTATGGGTTGCATAGACACATGTTTTGCTTAAAACAGGATGGCAAATCCTAAATCAGGGTCTAGAGGAGAACACTCACAACATCTAAATCTGTATTTTGGTTTTCCCAAATGGAAACCAGGGCATTTTTAAGAGACTGATGTCACTGCGGTGTGTGTTTGTGTGGTCACTGGGGCTGAGGAGGGATTTCCACACACTTCACATGTTAAAAAATTGCCCTGTGATGCCTGCAGCAGATGGCTGCCATATTCCAGAGCAGTTCAAGTGACCAATTGCTGTAGAGAGGCCCTTTACATTTGATGAAGTTAAAAAAATAAAAAAAAATTAAACCCCCCAGGCTACTTCACATTGATGTAAATGTAAGGTAAAGGTAAAGGGACCCCTGACCATTAGGTCCAGTCGTGTCCGACTCTGGGGTTGTGGCGCTCATCTCGCTTTATTGGCCGAGAGCCGGCGTACAGCTTCCAGGTCATGTGGCCAGCATGACAAAGCCGCTTCTGGCGAACCAGAGCAGCACACGGAAACGCCATTTACCTTCCCGCCGGAGCGGTTCCTATTTATCTACTTGCACTTTGATGTGCTTTCGAACTGCTAGGTTGGCAGGAGCTGGGACCGAGCAACGGGAGCTCACCCCGTCGCAGGGATTCAAACCACCGACCTTCTGATCAGCAAGCCCTAGGCTCAGTGGTTTAACCCACAGCGCCACAATGTATTTACATCTAAAAATGTGTCCAAGCTGGGACCCTGATCTCTGAAGGGGAGTTCAACTCCATCCAATACATGTTGAATGTATCCCTTTGTCACCTGATGAATCACCCCTACCAGCAACACTTCCACCATTTCTAGATGGATTTTTCTACATGATTCTTGTATTTTACCAGTTCTGAATGGTGGCAATTGTGTAAAGTTTATTGTCCATCAACTGACCATTTTCACTTCTTGGCCCCTGTAAATTTCTAAAGAAGACATTCCCTCTTTGTTCCTTAGCTTCACAGAATATTGTTTTTGCCCGTAAATTTTATGGAATCCTCTGAGTCACACTGAGAGAATCTACACAGGACTTGTTCAACTTTAATAAGTTTCACAGAAGCCTACTGATTGACTGTGATTTCTTTTTTCCAACTTTGTCCAAGTATGCTCTCTGCAGTTGTGTGTGTTTGTGTTTCATCTAGAAATGTAAATATGAATATGTGTATTCCGATTTGGGGGAAATGCATTTTGACATTTTTTGTTGTGAAAGCTTTCCTTTACTTAGCTTAAAAGAAGTGCACCTATTTGCCTCTTAGGGTACACTGTAGGATATGTGTTATTCCTAAATTCTACCCATGGGTGGCCAGTTTTTAAACATGCATATACAGGTAATGGTCCTATGGTGTTGAACAATGCTGCAAAGCATTTGCAACCACAGACACTGCTAAAAAAAGACTCATCAGCCTCATCAAAAGCTGTAGAATATACAACAATAATAATTGTGTGAACAGAGAAATCAAAGATCCCCTGCTTTAAATCAGCACATAAAATGGGGGTGGGGGGGGGACTCAAGAGCTAGCCAAATCGGTTGAAGTATTTATCACCAGAAGAGCAGAGGGAGCCTGCAGGATTACTGATGATCACCTCAGGCTTGGCAGAGCAGCAGGAAATTTCTCCCAGTTTTCTACCCAGCAGGAAAACTAAATTTCATACGTTGGCAACCACTGCGTTCAACTCAAAGCTAATTGTTCCATGACAAAATAGCTGCAAGTATGAGACAGGAGGCAACAAAAACCATTCAGCACTAGTGAAATATTATCAGAATGTCACATGCTGGCAAGAATAATAATTTCTGTCACTTTCCATGAATTTTTAGAAATAACCTCACAATTTGAAAACACTCACAGAAGTTACAGGAAAAAACAAAACAAAAACCCTATCCCCCTTCCCTGAAATTGCCTGTTTAGTCATATTCAGATTTATACTTTGGCTAAGTGCTTAGGCATCTTCTGCCATAATCAAAGTGGCACTTGGTTTCTCTGCACTGAGGTTTTATGAAATGTACAAATTTGGTTCTGATTTGGTGAAAAAGCTCCCAGGCAAGGAAGATATTGGCTGTGTCCAGATTACTGCCTTAGAGCAGGGGCTGGGAAGGTTTACCTTGCCTGGGCTGGTTCACTCCAGTGAAGATCCCTCTGTGGGCCAGATCGTGCGCAGTGTGAGCGTGTGCAGCCATGATTTCCTGCATCTGCGCAGACACAATTTCCAGCACCACGGAAGCGAGTCCCTGCGCCACGCCGCACTGGTTTAGTGCAGCAGGTGGGGACTTGCTGAGCAGGTGGCTTGGTTGGGTGGCGGCTCATGGACCGGTTAAACGATCCCCGTGGGCCACTTGTGGCCCATGGGCCTTAGGTTGCCTATCCGTGCCTTAGAGCATAGTCATGTCCCAGGTCCCCAAAGCCTTGGATAGCAACTCATTTCCACTCAATGTACATTGTGTGCATGCATTCAAATGTGCTGTCCCTGTACCATATAAATGCATAACAAGCTTAAAAGGACTGGTCAAGGACTCAACGTGGAACCACCTTTCGTAAGGCAGTGCTTTGGATGTGTCCCCTTTCAGTTTGTTGAACAGAAATCTATTAGCCACAGTACAATCTGGGCAACTTTCTGGGACCTGCATGCCAGTGGTTTAATGTTATTTACCTGTGTACAGTAGCGTAGTTTCTATACACACGTCTCTATCCCCCATGCAGGAAAGCAAGAGGCGTTGTTGTAAGGATACATTCCAGCCAGGCAAAAACATTACAGGAGGATGCAAAGCAGGGCTGGTGAAGGATGTGGAGGGGTGTGGCATATGAAACCCAAGGACATTAGGCATTACTATTTTCTGCAGGCCTAATCAGGGATAGTGTTTTGTTCTACCATTAACTCAGCCTTGAAGTGAGTTTCTGTGTAAACATCAGGAGACAATGCAGTTAGTAGTCTGTCCCTTTTACCCAAATGCTCTGGAATACACTATATTCGGGGGGGGGGGGGATGACAGTCACCAGAGGGTACTTCCAGCCCTTGAGAGGACTCCCAGTTAAAGTATCCCCACCCCAAAATGAATGGTGAATGGTGTGATGACAATGAACCCTATTCATTATGTTGACTGACTGTTTTGTTAAAAGAAAAACTGAACCAAATTTGCTCCTGTTTTTCATTCATTACAGATTAAATGGCCATTTCTGCTAGCTGGCTTTCATGTGAGTCAGCAATTAGAGGTTCCTTTCTGCCCCCAGTTTATCTGCCGTGCTGCTGCCAAAGAATGAAAATGAGCAAAAATAGGTAAGAGGTTGCCTTTTACTGTTATAAGTGCATGTATGCATTTGACTTACTAAGAAACCCTTACTATGCACACTAATGAGAGTTTGCATACATCTGTGTGCATAGAAATTGGTGCCATAGCATACCCTTTACAATGTTACATCTCTTAATTATTTTCTGTTGAAATAAATTCAATATGGCTTGGTCTCTCACCTCTAATTGGGCCACGGTTCTGATATATTTTCCACAGAAAACGTTCTAAAACATTGCACTGCAGTCAGCTACTAACATCCAAATGCTCTGTTTTGGTGACCTTTGATGCTGGGATAGGAATTTATGGCATAATTAGTCAGATAGGTATTTACTTATTTGGCAGTAACGTCAAGATCTGAGTTCTGTGGTTATTGTGTGTTTTAAAAGGTTTAAAAATATATTTCTCCAGATAACTGTGCTACAGTTCCATGGATTTCATTATAATGGTACCCCCTCCCTCCCATTTCAATTAAATATGGGATTCAGTTAAAAAGCTCACTTTTCTGGCAATTACTTTGTTGATGGTTCAGATTGCTAATCATGTTTACCTTCCAATTGGTTTCAGTCACTTAAAGGTAATAAAAGGTTGCCTAGGATCTATAGCCTTTTAGTGGAAATTCACACCTGAATCTGAGTCTGAAGAATATGAGTCATAAAAAGCATGCTTGCTTTTTTTGAAATGTAGGAGTTTGGCACTATGCATTATGCAGTACATATCTAGGCATGTATACAAAAAGAAAATTCCACTCAGCTCGGTGCTTTTCCCAGATAAGTGTGCCTATGATTCTAGCCTTAGGCTGTAATCTTCACCACACCTGGGTGTAAACCCCATTAAACATGGTAGGACTTACTTCTGAGTAAACATGCACAGGATCATATTGCATAGATCATTTGCCTATGGCAATAAAAGCCAGACGCAAGCAGCTAGCTCCATGTTGCCAGCTGTAGTTGCTCAAATCTAATATGTATGTCCAATAGTCGCAATTGTGGAATATGGTTTAGGAAACAAAGTACAACTAAGTATTGGGATCTGATATATTTGCTGCAGTATTCTCATAAAACCGCACGGAGAGGCATGCTGCCTCAGTGTCTCTTCCTGCTTGAAATTCTGTGTTTCCCCATTCACTATAAAGGGGTATCTAAAAATGACCATCACATTTTGTACTTTTGGCCAAAGTGGATTAAATTTATGGGCACAGGAGTCCTTCCAGAGTGGGTTACAACAAAGGTTCAGAGTCTTTATGTGGGAGAAAAAAGAGATTCGCTTTCCTCCATAACCCCTCAGGAAGGTGGGGAGCAGGAGTTTGCCTCCAGCTCTTTCTTACCTTAAAATAATTAAGAGGTGGCCAAGTGGTGTATTCTTGCTGAAACATTTTTAGAACTTTGCATCTTCATCCTGGCCTTTTCTTTCTGGTTCTTTTGCCTTCCAATAGGCTTTTCATGTCTAAAATGTTGCCTACAGAGTTCTAAAGAGCTCCTTTTGCTTTGCTTTGCTTTGCTTAAGCATAGCAACATAGACTTTTTTAAAACATGTAAATGAAGCTTTTAACTTTTAAAAATATCCTCTGCTACTCTGATTTAAAAAACTTTTCAGACAATATTTTAGATGGCCTTATTTCTTGCAAAGCCCATGGACTTAAAGAAACAGAGAACTATAGAGCTATACATTACAGAAAAGGACAAAAATGGCAGGGGTCCTGAACCCTCATGGGAAGACAGCTGAAACACACTGATTCCCTCATTATTTGGCCAAAACACAATACCCCCTACCAGTAGAAGCCATGTGCACTATGTTCCACAATCTAAGAGCCACCACAGTTCGTATGAAGTTTGAATTGTAGTCTGAGATGCAGAAAATATATGCTAGAATTCTACAGCATAATCTGTCTCTGAATCAAACTAGTGTAGTTTCCAGTAGAACTTTTGAGTCTCCTGTAAGTCTTTGCAAATTATTGGTTTCAGGGGTTGAAACCTGGGTCAGTGGAAATGGTATTTCTTGCCACTAATGCCTTCAGATATAAGTTTGGTTGAGATTTTTTTATAGGTTTTATGGTGCCTATTATTTCATAATAAAGAAATTCCCATGGGGTATTTGGCTGGCATTCTGCTCATCATTTCCCAGCTTTGCTACAATGCTTGAGTGCACAGGCAGCAAGCAGAGAACTGCTGTTACATTATGTGGGACATTTCTTGTTGCTGGATTGAGCAAGCACAAGCAAATGCAAAACACTTCTAGCTGTGTTTAGGCATATCATGCATTGGCTAAGGGTGCCCATGACAAGCTAATTTATCTGGGGAAAGAGCAAGACACAGTGAAGAATATGTTTCATCTTCTAAGCTGACAAGATGGATGCTTAAAGCATTATGAAAGCAAAGAAATGGGTCACCCTGGAACAAATCTACCTTCACCTTTCTTTTCTAGGCATAGTTATCCTAGACTCCTTTTCTGTAGCATCTGCAATATGTGTTTTCATGTAGCGTTTCCAATACAGAGCTGTTGTAGATGTTATTGGCTTCTTACATTTCTGTCTTACATAGAGGGGTGGAGGGAGAAAACAATAGTTTTGTGTGTTTGAATGAAGCGGGTATTGATGGTGTTTTCTCTCTCCTGAAAAGTATGTCCATGGCTATGCCACAATCCTTTTTTCAGGTGAATTTTTTCCTCCACTCTTTTTGTCCACAAGCAGAGATAAGTAAACAGGGCTGCAATCAGAAACAACTCACCTAGTGGCGGAGCACTGCAGTAATAGCCTCCTGGTGGCAGCATTTCTGCTACATCGTAGGACAGAGGGACAAGGTTGTGGTTGCAGCTGTGCAGATGTATCTGCAGAGCCCTTCCACACCCACCTATGTGCTACCAGCTTTGACTTCACCCCCATCTTGAGCCTCTCCCTTGCAGTTGGTGACAGTGATGCTGTTACCATGAAGCTACTGCTGTGACTCCACCCCATCAGAGAAGCTGCTCCTGGCTGCAAGCCTATGCCCACTCATCTGGGGCTAAGCTCCACTGAACTCAGTGGGCTCTACTTTTGAGAAGACAAGTATAGGATTGCACTGTAAATCACAATAACATAGGACCATTGGTCCATCTAGTTCAATATTGTTCACATTGACAAGGACTGAGGGACAATAGAAAGTGGGGAACTCCCACTTTCTACATCCCTTCATTGAGAGAACTGCCCATTTTATTTTTATTCTCTGCTTCCTGTTCCTGAAGCAGTTGCAGATCCTAATGAATCAGTGCTTGGTTAAGGAAGAAGAAGAAAAGAATAGGAATAAATGGACTGTTCACCCAATTAAGGGATATAGAAAGTGGCGTCCCCAAGGATCAGTATGGAGGTCTGTGCTTTTCAACTTGTTAATAAATAATCAAGAGTTGGGGTCAGCAGTGACTTAATTGCTGGTGATATCAAATTGTTGACGGTGGTTAAAACAATTTTTTAAAAAGGTTTGTTGGGAGTGAACTAGATGATCCACTCACTCTTGAATATTCACATGACTGAACTTGCTTGATCCATGCAGAGATTCAAGAGGTAATGGAGTCAGGGCCCAAAGACATTGCTGTTTTTTGACATTGCTGGTCTTGAGATTTTCTATAGGCAAATAAACCATTGGAGCTTGTTTTCTTATGGCTGCTAGCCTTGCTTTTAAGGAGCTGGGACCATGACAGTTTTTATTGGATAAGTTACAATTCAAAAACACAGCAGGAATAGATGTTGTAATTCACCCATGATTTGTAAGCACCTGATGTATTATATTAATCAGTCACATCTATGTAAATGTGTGTACACAAAGATTTAGTGCCACCTCTTACAATGTAGTATAGAATTTAATTTTTAATTTTTTTGGCTTGTTTAATATAAATGGAAATAAGAAAGTCTTGACATTAACAGTAGCTTAGCAAATCTATTTTCAGAGAAAGCTTTGATTTGCAATACTGTGTAAATCACTCATTGTTCTTTGAAAGCTATTTCTTCAGCATGAGAGGGTAATATTAAATGGTGATGGAAACTAGAATATAATCATCTCGGCCATTGAGTTATCTCAGATTTTCCAGATGATGCTAATTTCCTAGCAAAGAGGCTACAGGAATGCAAACAAGGCTAGAAGCAACGCAGAGCAATATCTGCCGTTTTACCCTTTAGAAGAGAGATTAGAGAAAAGTGCAAATAAAAGGAAAATCAACTTTAGTATATTAGCAAAATGCCTGTCATTATGATGGGTGAAAGGGCCAGAAGATCACAGCGAGCTCATGGACTGGTATCAGCTTTGACACTAATCCTATTTGAGCATTCAACAACAAACTGCAAGTGAGGAGAGTGGAGTTGCATTCACTTGCCCTTGTCCTGTGCCTCTGTCCGATGCTGCCTATGGGATGAGGCCCTGTCTGGAGCAGGACAGCCTCCTGAAATATACATAATGTGTCCTCATCAGCTACAACTCTGGACACTCATGGTTCTAATACATAGGGACAGTTTCCATGCACTCAGCAGGCTATCCCTGTTAACTCATGGACAGCCTTATGGAGAGGCCAGCATAGGTTCTGGTAGTGGGGGTAAGCCTTGCAAGTGTGGCCCCTTCCTCTTCCTCATGTGATATCATGTGGTATTATTTATTAATACATTAACAGGGCAATTGTCACCACTATGGAAAAATTATTGAGGGAATGCCCTGTCAGAGACAGTAGAGCAGACCTCTGAATACTAGTTGCTGTGAAACACTGGTGGAGAGAGTGCTGTTGCTATCACATCCTGCTTGGGGGCTCGATAGGCATTTGGTGGGCCACAGAGAGAACAGGATGCTGAAATAGATGGGCTTTTGGCCTAATTCAGCAGTCTGGTAACATTGATGTGGGCACTGATGGAAGATGGCACTCTTTAGAGATTACATGGTCTATGACCACTGCTCCGAGTGAAGTGTATAATTTAACAAGCTATGTTAGCTGAAGAAGTGTTCGAAACAGTGATTTTACCGGAACACTGTCTGGTCATTTTACAATAAAGAAAGTTTTCGTTCATCAGTGGCTTACCTACAGTGGCCGTTGTGTGGCGCTTTTTTGGTTTTCTGACTCTTTAGAGATTGACTGTTTCCATTCCAAGTTGTTTTCAAACATGCCTATCCCTTCTGGTTTATGCATTAATCTGTTGTTCTTTAAAAAAAAGAATCCACATAAATATTGCATTTAGATAATATTAAAAAGATATATTTTCAGGTATTTCCTCTCAAAACATAAATTACTAATTTATTTAGCCAGTGGATGGGGCCAGATTAGTCTCTTCTTTGCCACAATGTTCTTCTTAGGAGCAACCATCCTGTAGCTCTTGGTCCCCTGGCTAATGGCAGAGTCTAAAGTGTTTGGTCTTTCAGCTCCACAGTCACAGGACAACTGTCAGTTGAAACCAAGTGATCTCCCTGACAGGGCAGATGGCTCACAGCAGCCACTCCTTTTCTGACTGATGGACAAAGACAGGCTGATCTCCCCCTTGCCACGATGTTATCCTTGGAAGGTAGGGGAAGCAGCATGTTTGCAATAAAGTTCTCCTAATATAATGCATTTTTATATCTTTATCTCCACTAATATATTCGTTTTAACACACATTTTTACTTAATATCTGCATTTTGGGAAACACTAATTGGAGAACTACACAGCAAAGCCAGATTAGTGCAAATGTTCATGGATGGCTGTTTCAGTTCTCGTATTGTTTTGGAAAGTGTGGATTTCATACATTTGGTTTTGAATGTGAAATGAACTTAATTTCTCCCCATCCCTAGAAGGCATTCCAAGAAGTGCAGAGAGCCTTGCATTGACTGAGTAGCATGGAGGTTATTTGAATGTTTAAATACCAAGGGAAGAAAGGGGGAGAACTCTCAGCCACCCCAAATGGAGTAAATATATTTTTCCCAGCCAGAAATCGTTTTTGGAGGATTTTATTTTGTCCCCATCTACCCAAAGAATAGTTGATAAATTATTATTATTATTATTATTATTATTATTATTATTATTATTATCAAAAAAGTGTTTTTTTGCACTGCTATAATTATTACAGTATATGCAATAAATATGGTGGAAGCCAACTTTCCAATACATCTATTTTCTGCAAATGGTACAATTTGTTCCCTGCATGACAGACATGATGTTGCACACAGCTCTTCCTACACAGAAATTATCTTGATGTGGGGGGGGGGGTGACATGAATGATCCTCTCTCATAATGTATGCCCTGGAGATCAGTGGAATATGATTCTACTGTGCCTCTAACTCAATGTCCACAAGATATACTGCACCTATTCATTTCATTGTATTGCTTAAGAACCACATTTTGAAGAGTTCAAGGGCCACACGATGGTTCCTGAGCTGTGAGCTGGTCATTACTTTTGCTATATCGTTTGTTCTCTGCCTAATATATATTTAACTTACTTTAATTCTTTTACTACACAAATCCTTTTCTCATGGCATAAAACATGAACTTGTTTCTTGACATACTTTCTGAAACCAGTAGTTAAGATTTACAATTTCCATTATGAATGATATCTTGCAAGAGAAGAAAAACATGACTGTAAGGCAAGCATACATTTTCCATCACTGCACAGCAGTTCGTCTTCAGTGACTGATGTTGTTTGTAGTTTGGGAAAGTAATATTAGAGAAACAACAAATAAGAATTATATTTTAGCAGATACACTCATTGTTCATCCCATATTTTGTTCCATTCTCCAGTAAAGTGAGAGCTTATTACTGCCAATAATGAAGATAAAAAGCCAGTAAACCTTTACTCATAGCTTAATATAACTATAAACATTGATGAATTACACATAATGAAATAGTCATTATGACAGAATTGTCTTTTAAAATGATGTATTTAGGGGTGAAGTCTATAGCACACAACATGCAGATAAATACAGACACGATAAATAATGGAGAGAGTGAAACTGTAAAATGTGCATGTGTTTCTTTCAAATAAAAATAACAGCATATACAACTGAGAAAGAACCGAGAAAGGCTTGTAGATTAAAGTTGGGCATGGAGGATTTGTCAGGTTCTGTACCTTTGAATCATCATATGAGAACGTGTCTCTGTTAGCTATTGCAATTCAGTTGTTAAAATATCACCTTTGAACTTAGGTCATATCCAGAATGTTGGTTTTGAACCTGACCCATGTCCACATTCCTGTTGAGAAAGAAAAGGGGAGGGGGGGAGATGAAACATCAAGGGAGCTCAAAAAATATTGATCAGATTTTGGAATGCACTTCTCTTCAAAAACTTTTTTTTTAAACCATTGTGTTTTGTACTCTGTAACACTTCACGATATCACACTAGGGGACCAGGTGGTTTTGAGTTTTTCTCCAGTTATTGGTGCCTTGTCTCCTATGAGATCTCAAATCCCTGTAAAGCTATGTCGCAGCAATAGCAAGGGACAACCACCTCGTTCCAACAGCATCTACCTACAGGACTCCTTTGAGTCACTGGTGACAGTTTCCAGCTTCTCTGCATCTAATATTGCTAATCTGATGGCCCCTCCTAGTCAGAGCCCAGGCTGCTGCCTAGGGTGGTGTCTTGACACTGAAAAACTAACTGCTTGCAACCTTCACAGCAGTGCCGATCCTCCCTAGGCAGTTTCTGCCTGATTAAGCCTCACATTTTCTCTTGCCACCCCATCTAGTGACTGTGTTGTAGAACATCTTAAGTGAAGCTTCAAAACCACGAATGTGTGGGATGGGTGAGCTAAACCAGGACAGCATTTCTCACAATGGTAGTTTTCTATACAAATTAAGGAATAATAGTGTTGGAACAAAAGTATGGTTCACAATAGAAGATGCACTTATAATAAAATGATGCTTTTAAGTAAGTGACATTTTCACTTTGCTCTTTATGTGAAATGTAGAGATGTAAGTAAGGATAACGTAAATCCAAAACAAAGGAAGTATTATGAAGTGTAACTCATATGTAGCATTGAATTATATGTGATAATTTCTTTGAACTACACTAAACTTTACTTTCTCATTATTATTTTTGCTTAGAGAATTACTAAACAGACTCAGGAAAATTTCATACTTTTGTGAAGTAGATATAATCTAAAATATTAGATTCTGAAATATGTGGTTTGCTATTTTCTTACCTTTGTATTTTTCCACTGGGGGAAAAAGTTGAATGGCCAGGTACCTTACATTTGTCCCAGGATAAAATAAACTAGAGTGTTTGTTCTATTCTATTCTATTCTATTCTATTCTATTCTATTCTATTCTATTCTATTCATCTTCTGCACTTGGTCTCAGGTATTGCCCCTAATTAGGGCTTCACATCCTTGTATGGTTACAGTGAAGTATCTGAATCAATGAATTATTATTTTTCTAGTGCTCTTTATGATACCTAGAGATACACAGTCTCCTTTGCTTAAAACAGTAGAACAGAACCTCTCCAGCTGACCCTCTGCGCTTTCCCCAGGCCATGCACCCTACTGAACCACATCTCTCACCAGCCCTATTTTGCACGCTCCTTGTTTTTTCCTGGCTGGAATGTGTCCTTGAACTCTGAAACTGCTTCTTAATTGCCTACATGGAGGACAGAGAGGAAAGTGGAAGAATGTGGGACATATATAGAAGCTAAGCTACTGTGCAAAAGTTAACGTTCACATTTATTGCTCTGCTCACCTGTGCTTGTGGCCCTGTCCACCACTGGCATGTGGCCGCTGTAAGGTTGTCCAAAACGGAATGTAGCTTTCAGGCCATCCACCCTTTCGTTACCTCCTCATAAAATTTATTTTGAGCAATAGAATTTTGGTTTTTGGGGTGGTTGACAGCTGCCCCTTAATACGACTGAACTGAACCTCTTCCAAACTATGCCTGAACTTGCTAACTCAAGTTAGCAGATCTAGGATATGCTGCCAGCGATAAGTATTCCCATCAAATGCAAAGTGCAAAAACTAACTTAAATGTACCTTGGAATGAGAGTGATTGAGAAGCAGTATACATACAAAGGCAAATAGGGGAATGGAATCTCAAATATACATTGTGCTGCTCATTTTGAGTCACAGGCTATTTCATTAGTCATTGTTGTGAAGATCTTTTGGAAGACAAATGAGTAGTTTTAGAAATTTACTGTGTTGTTGACACCTGAGATGTGTGTTTTCAGGGCCCAACCTATTTTTGTAATCTGTTTTACCTTTTTTAGTTTTGTAACCCACCCTGATACCAACTGGTCCACAGCTGGTAGTAAAAAAAAACCCCATAAACATAATAAGTGCAAAGTGCTTCATACCTGTTCTAACCTGGAGTATTTACTTAGCAGAGATAGCTAACCATTTATCCTCCAGGTGTTTTGGGTTCTGAATGCCATCAACTGAAGCCAGCATGGCCAATGGTTGGGGATGATGGAAGATTTAGTCCAACAGCATCTGGAAGATCACAGGTTAGCACGGGACTCTGGACTTCGGGGATAGCCAGGTAACAGCAGTGCATATTTCCATATGCATAACCAGGACTTTGGGGATATTTTCCAGTAAAAGTGGAAGTTCACAGTTAAAAGTCAAATGAAGTGTTGGTATATTCTGTAGGGATTGAAAGCATTTGAAAGAGTACTCTGATACTTTAAATTCGGGCTGTATGGAGGAAAACCTGGCTTGCCACTCCCCAACTGGCTTCATGCTGCTACAGTAGAAGGAGCTGATTAAATGTTTCCTGCCCAGCTGGAAGGCTGCAGTGATCAAAGAGCCTGTCTGCCTCTTCTGTCTTATCAAGTGGCTAAAAAATAAACAATGCATAGAAGAAGAACTCTGAATACTGCAGCCTGTCTAGAAGTAAGTGTCAGAAATGTCTGCGCCATGAGATGATTTTTATTATTTTATTATTTTTGGAGACTTGCAGATTTGCCATGGCAAATGTTGTTCTCCGTTGTAAATAATGAATAAAAGAATAAAAGCTGTTCATAGGGCAAAGCTTTTATACATATAAAGTTTTGTTACATTTCACCCTGGGTTCTTCAAGCCTTAAAAATAACCAGTGAATCATGGAACTATAGAGTTGGAAAGGACCATGAGAGTCATCTAGTGCAACTCCCTGCAATGCAGAAATATTTTGCCCAACATGGGGCTTGAACCCATGACCCTAAGATTAACAGTCACATGCTCTACCAAATGAGCTACAAGTGGAACATCACAGAACTGATCTGCCCTGTATTAGACATACAAAGACAGCAAAAAAAGACATTGCTTAGATATTGAATATCTTTGACATGTCATAGGAACACATGCACAACATTTGCTTGAAGCTAGCTAGGAGAATTTGTAGAAGTCTTCCCTCCTTGCAACGAATTTATTTGTAAATGTGTGATTATAAGCTTTTCTTGTGTTACAAAGCAGTGCACTTACATAGGCCTTCAGGTGCTTACTTGAAATGGGAATTGGTGGAAGGGGAAATAGTAAGTTGAGTAACTTTAGGAAAATAACAAGCTTCATAGTCCTAGTACATGAAGTATAATCCTGTCTGTACGGTATCATAAAATATTTAGTCCTCTAGCACATTGGTGGACAGATACACCTGAGGACAACACATGCCCTCTCACTACTGGATGAAAACTGACAATGCTGGAAATTTCTTTGACAACAACTCAGGTATAGCAAGCAACAAGAAGTGAGCATCTCTGCACATATCTGGCCAATGATCTCCCGTCTGCCCCAAAGCGTTGGATGCCTCTATGTTTAGCAGGTCATTTGCTTTCACTATTGTACTTGTTTGGCTTCTCGCTACATTGAATTTTATGCCATTTTAAAGTTACCTGTTGTGAAGGGTCAAGTGAGCATTTGTGTTCGATGCAGTGCAGTGAAAGAAATTACAGCTGCTTGCTGAGTATATTTTTACACAGATAAGCAACATTTCTGGGTGGCATCTAACAAAAGAGGCATTTATAGCTCTTCTCTTGCAGCAGTGATGGATGACAGGACGCAGTTTAACATGTACAAGTATTTTCCCAACAATTTCATTTATATACCGAAGTAGCCATAAATCAGAGAATAGATGGAAGCTAATAGGATGAAATTGAGGAGAGACATACATTTGTGTAATACACTTTCCAGTGATGCCCAACCATAGAAACTGTTTCCCCAGTGAAGAAATAAAAAGAATTAAGCACATTGATTTGGGGCATTTTGGTGGCTAGAGGGACTATGCACAGCAGCAGATGAGTGTTGGGGGCATCATGCAGCTATTAAAAACTTTCATTTTTGGGGTGGAAGGAGGACTTTAGGGATGATAAAAACGAACAAACTGAGCTTATGGTGTATAGCTAGAAATGGAAGGTAATTCAGTTAAATATATATTTTCTAAGAATAAAGTAAATTTGCAGTTGGATTTGTTCTGAAGCTGACTCACATCTTAGTAATCAGTTGGAATGCTTCCCCATTGATACATCTAGGCTTTGGATTTTTGTCTCATAATAAAATATTTGTTGAATTTATTTATTTGTTTTTGGTATTTCTAAGCTACCTTTCCTGACTCTGGGTTCCACATAGAGTCTTATGACAATAACAACAATATGCCATTCTTTTTTCTGAAACTACAGCAATTCATTAAAGCTCACAATAAAACAACCAAGTAACAAGTTCAATAACACATCAACATACAGCCCAGGAACATTTTATACAACAAAACCTTTCCATTACAATTTAAGGAAAAAAGTTGTTGTTTAAAAATAAAGATCTAAATTGAAGGAATCAGCCACATCTCTATCAGGTCAAAACTAGCATTTGTGTTGGGCCCAGACACACAGGTCAACCAGTTCAACTATATTACATAGGATTACTATAGACACAGGTCCTACTATCCAAGTGCTTGTTATACAAAAGCTCACTTATCCAGACATGATGAATTAGTACACAAATCTAGCTATACACAACAAAGATTCAGATATCCAAACAACCAGATAGAAGCTGTTATATAAACTGAAGTTACCACCTATGCTTCCACAGAGAGCAACAAGTCCAGGAAGATGCTCAAGCTATGAACTTGATTCCTTCAGGATGGTGCAACCCTGCCCATTTTGGGTTGGCTCCCTCTTAGCAGATCAGCACATTTCCCTATACACAGGGTGTGTATTGTGTGGATGCTACTTTATTTAGAGATGTAAACAAAAGGTCTGTTTCTCATATGGTATGCTCTGCATTCCCAAACAAAGATGTGCTCTTCCAAGCCCATGTTCCCAGCATGTTTGCACTCCTGTCTAAGTGACATCTACGCTGACTTGGTCATGTCCACAGAATGGAAGATGGCAGGATCCCCAAGGACTTGCTCTATGGGGAGCTTGCTTCAGGCACAAGACCCATTGAACAGGTAAAAGAAAAAGAAAAAGAAGATGAGTAAAGGGCTAATGGAACACTCAGGTCTTCTGAACCAGCCCAAACATTTGTACCAAAAAGCCATGGGCATTCAGCACAATCAAAACATTTTTCCTATTTTGCAGGTTTAAGTCATTAAGTTAATTACTTTCTTAAATGGCTACTGTGCTGTCCTCCCAAAATTCATGAAATCCTTTGGGAACTAGGGATATAGCCAATTCCACTCACTATCTTGTTGGTTAATCCCAGTATTTCCTCCAGTCTAAATTGTTTTACTACACAGTCAATGGATACAAATTGCACAGCCATTTGAACATATGCTCCCTTCCCTAAAACTGAAAGCATTTTGCACCACATTCTCTAACATCTTGTTTAGCTATGCCATGAGACTTTGGTGTGCCACATGCTGCAATATAACATAATGTAAACTCCAGCAATCTGGAAATGTAACAAAATGTCGAAAAGTTATTTTTCAAGTGCACAAAAACAGGTTGCAGTTTTTACAGCGTTGTGGTTGTTCTCTTTGGTTTGAGAATCTAAACATTTACTAGGTGGTGAACAAATGAGATGTGTCTAGAAAAGAAATGTGATGACTGGGATTATGCTGAAGTGTTCTCCAATAAAAATGTGCCAACTTCTGTCGGTGGTGTCTGAGCTTCTATGGATTATCAGACGGCTGCAGTGTTCATCTGATGAAATTTCACCACATAGACAAAGTTAAAAGTAACTCTTATGCTCCTTTTCTTAGGTTAAAATGCTATTTTTTCCAAGTATTTCCTTAAAAATTATTTTTCATAAATTCTTTAATGAACCAGCTCTATCATCTGGCAAAATGAAGCCATTGGCTCAGGCAGCAGGCAAATTTGTGCTCCCTGTGCCTGCTTCTTGCTTGTTCTAATAGACTTTCCAGCCATTCCTACCCACCAAGCCACCAAGTTTGTATATGGTTTCCAGGAACAATCCTTCTTCTGTGCTGTTGCCATGGCCTATTTGCTCATCTTCCTGCCCCAATTGCTTTTCACTCCTCTGTACTTTCTAGCTATGGTAGCAATTTTTTGACAGCACGGGAAATTGCTTGGGCCATGTTGTGTCCACCCTTCCTCAGAGGGAGAAAGATGGCAGGATCAGCCACAGTCCAATGCATGGCCAGCATTTGCAGCAGCAAAGCAACGGGGGCTAGAAAGCTGTGGGCTGGGGAGAGGAATAAACTGGACAGAGGGGTGGTGACATCTACATCTGGTGGCACAATGTCTTTTTCTGGCCCTGAGGTTAATAAACTTTGGTGAGATGTTTTACTTCCTGCATTACAAGGGATTGAACTAGATTGCCCTTGGGGTCCCTTCTAACTCTACAATTCTGCCTCTAGTCAAAGATCTCATACTATTAATAAAAAATAAAACTACACAGAATTCACTTGGGCAAATACAGATTATTTTAAACATAATGGCCTGTTATCTGAGAGCCCTGGATTCTTTAAAGTTGATGTAAATGTCATCTCCATATTATCCACTCCCTCTGCCCTATGCCCTTTAATCATATACAGGTGTGTCTGATTAGTTGCAGGGTCAGAATAACTTTTAGAATGTTTTAAATATCAGCACTAAGCCTTCTGAAGAAACAATGCCCTATCAAAACCACATCATTTATCTGAATTGCTTTTGGAACTGATCTCTGTAAGCTCTCCCATACTCAGATTGTATATCAGGACTGCTAGAGGCAGTCTTTGCTTCACGGCTAGTACTGCAATAACTTCCCATGTTCCAAGTTCCAGTTAGATGAGCATTACAGTATTAGGCCACCATTACTACAATTGCTTACTGGTGCTTAACAAGGACCTAACTTGGTACCCACAATTTCCCCTCCCTTCATGCAGAAATTAGGCTTGAAATCAGGGTGATGTTATAGCCAAAAACGTAGATTGTGGTGTGTGCTTGGTTGTGGTGTTTCTGTCTGATACTCAATATAGTTTATCCATTTTGCAGATATGCCCACAGGATCAAAAAGTTTGGGGACCCTTTAGATCCACATTTGTACACATATTGAAAGGTATTACCAAAGTCTTCACACTCACTTGTTTGACAACTGTTAAATGCCTTGATTTTTGTGTGAATAATTTAAGTTTCTTCCCCACATTTTATTTTAAAATATGCTATATATATTTTTTCCAGGCTACTTGTTGGTTTGGGCATTTTACACTGTTAAATCTATTATAATGCATATCAAAATATTTTAACCACTTTTGCAAATTAGGATGCAGTAAAGTTTAGTGGAATACTTCAAACCTCCATTGGATTAGTTTTTAATTTAATTCTTGTTAATCTGGCCTTGACTAGAGAGGCACGAAATATACAGTATATAAAAATTATCTGTTTTGCAGTACATCATTACTATAAAGAGACTCTTGGCCTTGGCAGTCAGATTTTCAGAATTACAAAGGGATATATCTTCATGACTTATGTTTAAAACCATCAGGCTTGCAGTCTAAAGACATCACACAAAAGGAAAAGGCTTGGGAACGAGGAGGAAAAAAGAAAACTCCAAGTGTACATTACAGAAATAATCTAGCACTAATGTTAGTCTTAACAGCATTGATATACCTCGCAACCTTTCCTAATGACATTATATTTTCAAAATATTTTCTAAAACAGAAGAAACAGTTCATAGAATAAGAATACTGATGGCATTCAGAAATGGAGTTTTGGACCTTGATCATTCTTGTGTGGCAGAAACTAGAAGCAGTTCAAACACAGACCATAAATACACAATGAGCAAACATTTGCATCATATATATATATTTCTCTACCTCTTTCAGTGTTCAGTGGCTGAATTGCCATCTGGCATGTATTTCCGAAGACTAAAGCTGGAGCACAAACAGTTGCTGCCAACATCTAAAACCTACATGTAAGATGTCCAAATGTCACGCATGCCCATCAGATAACTGATGACTAATGAGATATTGTGAGTAAGGCGGAGGTGGGTAAAATTTGAAGGTGTTTCACCCACTTGCCACTTCTTGCCACTTATGAGCATTGAGCATTACGGTGCATGTTGCAACTTGATGACCATTCTCTGACACTCTTTTGTTATCTGGAGTGCAGAAATGTCAAATTTTGGAAACCATTCCACAGATTTTCACAAAGTTAATTAATGCTGATATGTTTCCCCTATCAGAATGAAAGGCGCAACTATTCAGTGCATTGGATCTCCTGTATCCAAAACAAATGCAAGAGAGGGGGAAAGAGAAAGAGTTCATGCACACAATTTTGAAGTTGTAGAGTGCATGGGGTACATGTCTCCTTGCAGACATGCCTAGAACCCAGTGGTTGCCTACCTGAGTGGAGCAGGAACATGGAGACAGTCCAATTTTGGTGTTTTATTTACAGCAGGAGTGATGGCATCATCTGCTGGCATAGTATCTGCAAGTGGTGCAAGCTGGTTGCAGGTGGGTTAGAGGACAGATGTGCCATAGCTCACAATCCCTTTGTTAGATAGGCTAAACTTAGACACTGACTAGCCCAAAGGTTACCCAGTTGATTTCATAACTGAAGTAAACCCAAGTCTCCCCAGTCACAATCCAACCATTGCAGCAGTCTTTCCCAGATTACTATTCTATCACTGTCAGAATAACCACTATGGGAAGCAGTCTTTAGAGAGATAGTTGACAATTTAACTCTTTGCGGGTATAAATCTGATTATTTGATCTGCAATCCATATGAAAAGCTCTCATGCAGTTAAAAGCTGAGAGAGGTGCAATATAATCCTGTCATGAAGAGTGGTGAGTTTTTATAGCACCTTGTGAATTTATTTTCTTTCTAGGACATCCAATTCATTTTATGCACACTGTAAATGCAAGCAGATGATGGTTCTATAGCAAAAGGGGGAAAATAATCGGATCAGACAATCCTTTGCAGGGGATAATTAAACAGAAGAGAAAAACACTATAGGTTTCACAGATGGACTTATTGGAGGTAATGTAAGTAAAAAATGTGATGAAGAAAATAAATATTCTATCCTTTGGGGGCGGAGTTTAATTATTGTGAAGTTTTAGAATATTCCACAATAATCCAAACACACAATATCCCCTATAATAAGCTATACATTTCACATTGCAATTTTAATTACACAGCAGGTATTAGGACATTCCATAACCTATCCTTCCTACATGGCATCTTTGGCTTAAAGAGCCTCCCCCAACTTGGTATCCTTAAAATGTTTTGTTTTACTGGCATCATCCCTGACCATGTGGCCATGCTGGCTGGGCATGATTACAATTGTAGTTCAAAGTTTCTCAAGGGCCCCAGGATGGGGAAAGCTGCAAGTGGGAGTCACACGTGATTTAATGTTATTCCCCTTCCTCCCAAACATAGGTGCCAACTCCCTGGGGCCCTGGGTGCCCAAGCACCCACAAAATTCCCCATGAAGGCTCTGGGCATAGGGTTACCATATGTCTGGAATTTCCCAGATGGGATACTGCAGTTGGCAGCAGTGTCTGTGCGGAAATTAGAGAAAATGTCTGGGAAAATCCAGACGCATGTTGGCAGTGCCATTGTTGCCTACAAATTTCAGTGCCAGGGCCATGCACGGTGCATGGCACCCAGGGCACTGGGCACCTACAGTCGCAGAGCTAAGTTGGCACTCCTGCTCCCAAAATTCACACCTTTCCTACAATATATAAAACTAATATGCCTAATTTAATATCCTTTTTCCTGACATCTATATTTGAAGGGTGTTTTTTTTTTCAGGCTGGAGGGATGTGGATTAGCATTTAATTATGTGAGATACTTGTGGCTGTCTAAACTGGTACATCCCAAACACAGGTTTAGGTGAGAACTAGGCCAGTACATGCTCCTTCTGTTTTTGATTTTAAAAGTAATAATAATTCAACAACTCATCTGAGTTTGCACTGCATGAAAGGGCCATAACTTAGTTTTAGAGCAAAAGTCCCTACAGATTCTGGCATCTCTAGCTAAGGCTGGGAAAGTCTCTCTTGAAACCCTGAAGGACTGCTGTTGGTCATTGTAGACCAGCTTTTCCCAACCTGGTGCCCTCCAGATGTTGTTGGATCCCACTCCCATCATCCCCAATCAGCATGACCAGTGGTCAGGGGAAAATAGGAGCTGTATTCCCAAAAATCTGGAGAGTACCACATTGCAGGAGGCTGACGTATTAGGTGGATCAAGGGTTGTACCTCCACATACCATTCAGAGCAAGCCTCTGACCACCACATGGAAGGGTGGAGACATCAGAAGAGACACAGAAAGTTTCAAAATAAAATGATGGACTAGACAGAATTTTGGAATGATCCAGCAATGCTATTCTTTTGTTCTGAGGCTGACCTTGCTATTGACTTACAAAAGGGAGGGACACTGATATTAACATGGAGAAATATATTGAAATAATGAATTTGAAAATATCTTTATGTTTTAAGTGGGACATTATGTACTGGATGGCAAAGATGGTTCAGTTGGGCTTTTTGCTCCATGATTGTGTTATTGAAACTCCTTATTTATTTATTTATCTTCTTTAGAAGAAAATGAAGAAAGAGAAAAATATTTTGTCGCAGACAAGGTCTTAGCAAGGTTCAGGAATGTTAATATCTCATATTACCATTCTTTTCCTGCTAATTGCAAAAACACTCAGATATATGTATATAAGCAAGTTTAAAATAAAGAAGAAGCAAGAAGTGCCAATTGCAGTGTTCAATCATAGTCTCCTTTAGTTTTGCAGTCAGCAGAATATTGCCATCATTTATAATAAAGAAGACTTTGTGTTCTGAAGCTGAAAACATTAACAGTATGCAAATTGGCAAAAATGTATCAACACAGCAGTTCACACAGGTGTATAATATATCTCCGAGTTAACTTCATAATCCTTTGCACAGAAAAAAACATTCTGGAATGTTGAGGAATTCTGCATGGTTTGGATATTTATCATCAATATCAAAACATTACAGGTTTTTTAAAATTGGGTAGTTGTTATTAAAAATCAGTGGATAATATATAGAAAAATAAACATATTTTATATAACCTGCCTAGAGAGTCTGCTTAGAATTGTACAGAACATAGAAAGATGCTTTCTTGGTCCATCTAGCTCAGTATTGTCTACAAAGATATTCAGTGTCTCTTCAAGATTTTGGATAGGGGTCTGTCCCAACCCTACCTGGATATGCCATAGATTGAACCTGGTACTTTCTGCAGATGAACTATGGACCTATCTTGAGGCTGTACTCCCTCAGCCTTAATGTATCCTCACTTCATCCACTCTGGCCCTCCAGACATTGTTGGACTCCAGCACCCATCATCCCCAACTATTGGCCATGATGGTTGGAGCTGATGAGAGTTGGGAGTCCTTTAATACAATCCATTAGTATGTATCTTCATCCACTTGAATGTTATGTTGGTAGTATATCATGCTGAATTTGACACTTGGATGACTTTGGAAACTATTTAGAGATGCTGGACTTTGTGATACCTTGAATGAGTCTGAAATTAATTCCCTAGATTAGTGAGTGGTGGATGCCATTATATTTGAAGTATGAGTGAGCACAGAGAACAGCATGAAGCCTCAGAAATACCAAGGTTTCCTTGATTTTTTTAGCATGGACCAATCAAATTAGTATAATTACAGTGGAAGACATTAGAATGAAATAAAATATTTCATGAGGTCACCAAAAATTAAATCAAGGTAGCATTTTATAGCAAGAGATTGATAAATGGAATGAAATAAATAAATATATATATAAATATTGCTAGTCCTTTCCTTATATGTGATCATGGAATACAAGGATCTTTCACAGACACATGGGGCAACCATTTTATTATATACAATGTCCCTGGAAGAGGACAGCAGATCATCATGTCCCATTATCACTCCTCTAGTCATTTGCAACTCCACGTTCAATGCATCATTTGTTTCATTTTTAAAATGTAGGCCTTGGGCCACCTTGCAACTTTCACTGCAGTGCAGAGTGTGAAGATGAAGGACTTCCTAGTACACACATTCCACTTTGGAATGTGGTCCTGGTGAATTCCTGAAGCATCCCCCTTGAAATCCAAGATGAAAACCAAAGAAATAAGGCAGACATTTCCCAAAAGGTTTTTTTTTTGGGGGGGGGGGGGAAGAAAATATGCTTTAGGAATGTGGATTTATGAAAGGGATAAAAATATTTACAAATTAATTGAAATACTGAAATCAGAAAAGGGATCAACATTTAATCCTGCCAACTAGCTCAGATTTCCCCTCCCTTTGGTTATTCATTTATTTATTTTCTATCACCTATTTAAGATTATCTTTTGCTCTCCTTTTATCCAGCCATGATGACCAGATTAACACTTCTTCTTTTTTTGTGGCTTCCTTCTTACCATGTGAAATAATGCTTTGTAGGTGCCTGGCCTTCTCCACTATCTCTGCAGAAAAGCTACTGAAACAAATATTACTCTTTTCCACTTTGTCACATTCAAAGCTTTGCTACCGGTGCTGGGCTAGAAATGCAAAATGAGTTTCTAGCACAGCACTGACACTTACATTGTTAATGCGCCTTCAGGCATGTAATTAGCCGAGGAATTTTATCTTTTTTGCTCTGTAGTTTGATCAGAATGCATAAGCTCAGAGAAACTCTAAAGTATTGACCAGCATCTTCGATAAAGGGAAGTTATAAGAGCCACTTGAAGGTACTTTCATAAACTTGAGTGCACATCATTAGCTTTCCACAACTATATTAGAGAGGAAGTGTAGCAATAATGATGATTATTTTTGTAGTTCAGCCAGCTCCAATAATGTCATTCGTTTCTCAATTTCCCTTCATTTGCTTTAGAAATATTGTTGGCCTCCTGTTCTTGGCAAATACTTCTACTCCAGCATTTTAACAAGCTTAGGGAAAAATACAATATCCACTGGGAGGGCAGCCTAGGGGAACAGGATGCTGGTACTTGCCTCTCTGTCAGTGATGGGCCAGAAATGTAGCATTTGGGTGTGGGTGTCAGGTATGAGTTGAGGAGATCATGATCCTAAGCCCCTTTGTTTCCTTGTCACACCCCTAAACCAGGCTTGCGTTGCCTTCAGACTGTTAATGTTTTGACGGAGGGATTCAATCACCTACCTGAAATGTAGGTTTGCACAAGCAGGACTTTTTTTCAGCTGGAACTCACCAGAACTCAGTTCCGGCACCTCTCAGGTGGGTGCCACTGCCATTATAAGAGAACAAGGGAGGCATTCATGGTGAGTTGTGGCACCTCTTTTTCTAGAAAAATAGCACTGTGCAGAAATATATAAAAAAATCTCTGTTACCTTATTTAGGCCATTTCAGTAATCTGAATAACAGTAAAGTATTCCCCTTATTTCAATATGCTTAAAAGGCATAAATAATTCGGATTGGCTACATCTTGTGTCAGAGAACTGGGGTAGCATGAATGAAATGTTAGGAGGCATAATGTTTGTGCCTCTCCACATTAAAGGATTATTATTAGCAAGTTCTGTGTGTCTTAAGCATCCCAGGATAAACAGTAGCAAATTACTTTTTGATATTCCAACCTTAATACAAATCCACATTATTTTATGTTGGTCAAGTACTAATCTTACATCAAGGGTTCATATTGAGGCAGGTACAGCAAATATTCCAAAGGCCAATGAGTGCCTACTCCAACAACACCGACCCAAACAATAGCAACAACCCTTGCCTATAAGTTTGCCTAAACTCCAGAAAGTAGAGAATATGCTTCCATTTTCTGTCGAAGTAACAGTAGACTTCTGCACTCAAGATGGAACATATCTTGCCATACGTGATTGATGTAGGTGGAGTGTAATCACCAAACATGAATACTGCTTTCTTATAACGTAAGGAGTTGTGGCTCTAAAGAGTGCTTATATGAACGGAGATCAGTCTGTAAATCAAGGGGAAAATATGAAGAAAATTGTTATTTTGACACATTTCTGAGTAAGTAATAAAACAACCCCAGATGTTTTATTGTTTCTTTGCCTTATATGAAGTCAGAGTCAGAGGTGACATGCAATAAACCCGTTTCCAGAATCCTGTTTACTGAGCATTCCCTGTGCATTGGAGATGAAGTGACAATGATAAAAGACCAACGCCTGTTGATTACATTAGACAAGACAGGACAAAATAGCTCAAGATGTATTAAAGTTGAAGTGAATTTTTAAATCCGGCTCTAAATGAATACAGGCAGCATGATTACAATGGAGGAGGGCTGAAGAAGAGCTGGGATGCGTGTAAAAGGTACCAGCAGATTAGGGTCATCTGTTCATGCTATATAATGCATAGGCCAAGGCTATGCAACCTGAGGGCTCACACAGCTGACCAGAACCCACAGTGTGCAGGTTGTTTCCCAGTAGGAAATCTGATGGAGTTTCAGTGGGACTAGAAACCACTTGCATAGAAATAACATTTAATGACAATTAATTGCTCCCTGCCAGAACCCCTGGGGCTCTTTCTACATAGAGGAACATAGGAAGCCGCCTTGTACTTTGTAGAAAGGGTCACATATCTGGGGATGGGGATGAAATCTGCTTAAGACCCTGAACTGTCACTGCCAGTGAATGTCTCAAGGGGCCTTGAATAGTTGATCTTGAATTGGGGGGTACCAAATAGAATAATAAGCATTCTTAATGGATGCTCTGTCTGGATTGGCATCCTGGTCAAAGATCCAATTTCTGGGTTTGAGCAAACTAAGTGATAATAATTTCTTCATTTGGAGAGTGTAAGCCCTTAGCTTATCTTGACACCGCCAGTGACAGTAGACCAGTGGTTCTTGAGTGAGCCTTTTGAAAGCAACAACATCAGGGCCTGCAATGCCTTGCATGCTAAGTTAAGGAAGACAGAAGGCAGAGAAGTTTTATTTTGGAGGGGTGGTGAAGAAGAAGGGAAAGGGGCCAGGGGAACTATTGGAGGATATTTAAAAGAAAATAAAAAGGTAAATATTTTATATGTATCATCACCACCACCACCATCATCATTACTATTTTTCTAGAAAAGAGGTGCTGGAACTCACCATGAACACCTCCCTTGTTCTCTTATAATGGTAATGGTGCCCACCTGAGAGGTGCCGGAACTGAGTTCTGGCTGAAAAAAGCCTAGATTATTATCAATCAAACTGGGAATACAAAGGAAGGGGATAAGAGAGGAAAGCTGTTGTAAGAGGAAGAGGTGAATGTATAAGGAGCTGGAAAGAAAGATGACATGAAGTGTCTGGGGTTTTTTTAGGGGGAGGGGGCTGCACCACCATTTTGTGACGGGTGGGCCTATGTAATTTTCAGCCCATGTGTCACCAGAGTAGAAAGTGTGAGAACCCTGAATATTGTCCAGGTGGACAAATTATCTGAGCTAGCATAAGGTTGCACCCTGTGCTCCTATGCTGCCTTAGTAACATTTCAAGCCTGTAATCACTGCCTTAAGAGCCACCTTAAAAAGCAGAAGTGTCATATTGTGGAGGAGGAAAGAAAAGCTACACAACACTTTTCAGAGCAAATAATTCCCATCAGAATTATGTATTTTAAAAAGTTTGTAGGCGGCATAAAGCAATGTGCTTATTAAAGCGTTTTACTATCAGGAGAAATGACGGAGAAAGTCATAGCACACCTGCACCAACTTGAGGCAGGTGTGATATTTATTTTTTCCCCCCTCCACTTTGCTGATGTGCCCAGAACAGTGCCATGGTTGCACAAAGACAAAGTTCAAAAGCAAACATGATTAAAAACTTTTTTGTTGAACAATCGGAAACATTCATGATTCACTCGGGGATAGAATGGGTGATAAAACTCATCCTGAAACAAAGCAGAACTTTTTGAAGAACCAAGGATATCACATCATCCATTGAAACAATAAAATATTCAATTGTCATTTCTGAGTGTCTTCATATATGAGTGTCTTCGTATATGTTTCACAAAACACTCATATTGGGGAAAATAATCAAATCGCATTCCTCTCAGAGCAGTATTTTAATGTATTAATGAGTATAGCAGAATTGGTCCACGAATACTCCCTATGCAAAACAATGGTTGAAATGCCTCTCCCCGAAAGAAACTATCTTCTAAACTTTTCATCAAAATCTATATGACATTCTACACATATTCAACCCCTGCTGTTCTTTGGTATATATTACTGTGGTTTCTGGAAATGTCAACCCATGAACACAGCTGAATGGATTCTATTGCTTACAGTGGCTGGAAATTGTAATTCTTTGATATTTGCTCCCTCATTCTACTCATCAACCTTTTCCCCCTGCAATATGTGAGATATGACTTGCACATCTGAGTCACAGTAGCCCTTTCAGGTGACGTATTAACATGTTCAGTGAGTGTGTGAGATAAAGCAGGGTGTCCTGATCTATGGGAATTCCTATCACCACAGATAGGTGGAGGTGCCAAGGTTCAAGGCAGACAGGAAGGGTAGACAAGCAAGGCAGGATCAGCTCAGGGTTCTTTTCAGCACTCTGCCTCCAAGGATTCCTGGCCTGGGGCCATGACATAAGGATGTGCTAACATGGACACACCCTTCTGGCTATTCCACCAATGTCTGTGTGTCCAGAACATGTTCCATGTGATCAAATTGAAGCACCTATGCCTACACAATGGTGTGCATGTGGGGCCTTCCATGTGATCAGTAAACCTGTTTGACTGGACTTCCTAATCACATGCTTGTATGTTCACATATGTATGTGTGTGGACCTTTTCATGCATTCAGCTGAATGTTTGGATGCTGAGGCATGGCCAGACATGCATGCTGATATTGGGGTTGTACACCAACAATATGGCATCGAACTACTATGTATCAGAAAACAATACATAGGATTGAAGTAATGATGATCCCAATGGACTGCATGTTATGCTATGTATTGCCTTTGTGTTGTGAGCAGGTCATCAACTTAGCTGCAAACATTTTTGGACTATCCTTGGAAGCATGACTTTGGAGAATGTCATAATGAATTATATAATTGTAGAGTTGGAAGGGATCACAAGGGTCATCTAGTCCAACCCCCTACAGTGCAGGAATCTTTTACCTTCTTCTTCTTCATTGGTGATCACTTGTAGCCAAGTAAGATTGTCTTCCATAAACATGGTTTTAACAGTGAGTCTGTAAGTGACTGTGGAGGCCAATTCTGGATCCACACGTCCTTCCACAGTGGGGACATAAGTTTCCAGGCAAGAGTTGATCATGGTGAGGGTTTGCCAAGTGTGCCCTCCTCTTAGCACATTTCTCCCTCCACTTTGGGTGACCCTGCTGGGAGCACGAGGTTCCTGACAGCTTCATCACATAGGTCATAGGAATTTGCAAGCCCACTCAGCATTGCAAGGTGATGATCCAGTGAGTGAGAATCTTTTACCCAATGGGCAGCTCGAACCTACAACCCTGAGATTAAACATCTCACACTTTGCTGACTGAGCCATCTCGGGCTGAGCTCCTAAACTTAATATTTACCATTACATCACTTTGGGGATAATAGGGATTGAACCAGGGATCAGTTTCATTCAAACCGTGTGTTCTGTTACTGACCTTTGCTCTTTCCCTAGTAAGTTAATTAAATGCCAACCAGTTGCATTTATTTCTTGTACTTAGAATTAAAAATTGTTTCTGTTTTTCACTTTCTCCCACTTTTAATAATACTTTTAAAATACCAGGATGAATGATAGGGGAGAAAGTGTGCCAGGAATGATGAGGTGGTTTGGAATAAGGTCACAATCACTGCCTACTGATCTGTGCTAAATTTGATAGAAATTGCATCAGCTAACTTATAGGAGTTGCAAGAGCCTAGCCACGAGCTGAATGCAGATAAGCATACAGTGAGGTGGCGTCTCCTTCCCCAGTAAGCGACAAGATATAGCAAACAAATCTCTCCTATATTAAAGACTGCTTCTTATGTGAGTTTCCTCGCTAATAGTTTGAAAGTGCGTTTAGAGAAGCAAGCAGAAAATGTTTGCATGTTATCTTTAATCCACAAGTCTGAAACATACATCATAGTGCAAAGTGTGAAGGAAATTTGCTGCCATTCACATATCTTAAATGCTCATACAACCATCCCTACAAGTGATTACTTGCTAGAATTTTTTTGCTCAAATCTATTTTCAATGTCAGAGGTGGAAATGAGAAGCAAAATCAAAGGAGCAAGTAGCTTTCCGCATATGCAAAATGTGCTTCTGCCTGACTGAGTAGTCCAAAGAAGGGATTCAGGGAGAATCCAGTTTAAATAGTTCTATACACGGAATTTGGTGGTTCCAGCCCATTATAGCTTTGCCAGCATTGGACCACGACTTGCATCAAACACCCACTTATATCATAGGCAGATTGTTTTTCTCAAGTTGTCTTTTATTTACAGAGTGACCAATTATATGCAAAAGTGTGTGTGCAACACACACACACACACGCCCTCACTCCATATGAACTAACCTAGATCCCTTCTAGGGAGGGCACAAGGAGAAGGGGACGACAAAGGACGAGATGGTTGGACAGTGTTCTCGAAGCTACTAACATGAGTTTGGCCAAACTGCGAGAGGCAGTGAAGGATAGGCGTGCCTGGCGTGCTCTGGTCCATGGGGTCACGAAGAGTCGGACACGACTGAACGACTGAACAACAACAAGATCCCTTCTTCATGTACTTTCCCTATGAGAGGTTCAGAGGACAGCAACACAAGAATGGGTCTTTTGGGTAGTGGCTCCTTGTTTGTGGAAATTATTAATAATCATATTTGGCTCAACAAAGAGTACAAAATGAGATTATGTGATGCCAAGAAACAGTTAGGTAAAGTAATGACACAGGTGATACTATGACTGCAGTTCTTTGGACACTAAAAGAGGCAAGGTGGTGGAAGGGAAGAGTCATTGTTCCCTGGTAGTACAACACATATTTTTCATGCAAACGGTTCCATGTTCCATCCACAGCATCTCCAGGTATGGTGTAAAGAACATTGAGTTAGATGGACAAATGGTCTGACATGCTCCTAAGTCCTGAATCCGTCCCTAGAATTCTTGATGGGCTGACTGGCGACTATTACACTGACTCTAAATCTTGATGAGACAGAGATGCTGCTGGTGGAGGGTTCATCTGCTTTGGGAAATGGCATTCAGGCGCTTCTAAATGGAATTGCAGCCCCTCTAAAGATTGCACCTTTTTGTCGACTTCCCAGTGTTATGCCATGCTATTGGTGCATACAATGACTTGGCTGATTAGCTGCTGCAAGGCATACTCTGGTCACAACTATAGTAGCAGGTTGTGAAGGGAAGGAGGGACATATCCTGGTGAGCACTCATAGGCACTTACTTGGTGGATGAAGAACCACTGTTCCGATTTTCCTTTCATTGCTGTACGGTTCAAGGGGATATGAGGAAAAAGCTTCCCTGGGGCCCTGGAGTCTTTAGCCTATCAAATGCTCCCCTATGAGAGGGAGGTGGAGCAGAGAGAGCCCCCCACTGTCTTCCCTGTAAGGAGAGTTGACTATGAAACTCATGGATTAGCAAACTGCTAGATCCAGCATGCTGTGCATGAATGGTGTCACTGGAATTAATATGTGGGCTCTTCCGGCTGTCTCCTCCAGTTATTGGAAGCCTGCATTGGAGTTAAAAGGGATAGGATTTCATGCAGATCCTTGTTCTTAATAACATTAGTTTAGAGTATGGCTGTGAGGCTACTAACTGTGACCCTTACACACAATGCCTATTCCATGCCTTTGGAGTTGGAGAGGATTAAAATTGCTGAAGACAGGAATTCTAAAATCAAAGAGCATAGCTGACTATTACTCTGTAGATATGAAAATAGCAACCCACGAGAACCCCTAGTGAATAAATGAAATAATCAAACTTTTGCCTGACTAGAGTTCTGTATAATTGCACATAAATGACTTTCATATAATAATTGCACTATAAAAAACACACCATGAAGAGAAAGGAAGCTAGAAAAATTAAGATAATAACCTGTTATTGTGCATGATTTCTCTTGGGCGACAAATATTCATTTAGGTTAGTATTTCACTAGGCATGATCGATAACATACATTAACACTTTCTGATTACTATTCCAACAGGATAGTAAGTTCAAAGCACATCTGCACTGGACTTCAACATAAAATGTACAGCTTCACATTGTATTGCAAGGGAAGAAATTAGGGCTGTAATGTTAAATTTTGCAAGGAAGTACGACAGAGGGATTTGAAGCAGAAGGCAAGTCTAGCTCATTCTCCCTAGGTCTCAAGTGCGTAAATGTTTTTCCTGTCTATCTGTGGGCTTTTGCCAGCTGGTGAGTACTTTGCTCCTACAGAGCAAAGGGACAGGAAATCATCTTATACCAGCGCTAACTGCTAACAACTAGCAACATAACTATCATTGTAATCTTTTAAAAAACAAGACACATAAGTGACAAAAACCACATTTTAAACAATGGTTAAGAGTATTATCTGTATTAAACATTCTAGATAGTTATCCGCCACTAACTTCTAATCAGTGGCAACATCCATTTTCATTAGTAAGGTGTGAAAAGATTTTCACACGGAGCGATTCTCCATTCTATAAATGTTCATATTATCCCTTCCACCCACGCAGTGGAGTTGTGCTCTAGATCTGTAAATTGAAGCCGTGACTCTGTTCTATAGGTTTCTGCAGTGTAGAAAATAGTATGACAAAAACCTACTCAGGGCACTCCTAGAAATTCCTCCTGTAACAGAAATATTGTGTATCACTATTGTGTGTGGTACTGGATGTTGTGGCGGCAGCTGAGCTCCAATACTTGTTTTCTTTGCCCTTCTTTACACAGAAATGGACTGATGCAGCAATCAAGTCAATAAATATCTATTTTCTCTGTAGAATTAATAAATCATTATGGTAAAGGATTCCAGTTTTTTGGGTGGGTGGGATGTTGTAAACTCTGATCTGGTGATATGGCTTCTCTGTTGTTGTTGTTGTTGGGGATTAATTTTCATAGACCAGGATCCAAAGCACAGCATAAAGTGTTTCATTATACATTGAAACTATGGCTACCCATTCACATTAGGACTCCTCAAAGTTTCCTGAAAGTAATGTATTTCAGCTATTTGTTGCTGAAAATCAGGGCGGGGTGACATTTCTCTGCTGTCTTCCCATAAAAAGTATCACAAATGTTTCCATGGCACACTTGGGATCTGAGCCATTATTTCTCCAAAAATGTTTCTTTAAAATAATAATAAATCTGATGCCATTAGGTATGTATAAGGAATTTGATATATCAATCACTGATTAACACAGATTGGGGCAGAATGAACACATGTGGAATTGAGGTAAAATGGAAATAAATTGATCTTTACAATTGTAGCTGTCTGACAGAGTTGCAATGAGAGTGAGAGTGCTATGAATTTTTGTTCATTTTAATTTTTATTTATGGGATCACTGTGAGGGTGTATGGGCACTCCTTGGTGAGGGAATATAGGACCATAGGGTCAAAAACATATGAAGTCAAAAACATATGAAGACCATTTAGTTGGGGAAGACTGTTCTGAAAAATTCCTAGTACATCAGTTGGTTTCAGGGAAAGTGGTTTGGCCTTTTATACCCATTAATTAAATTACATTGCCCTAACAACTTGTACTGCTACACATCCACTTGTTTTTGTTTGTTTGTTTGAGCATCGTCATGTGTTAGCATACAGGTTCATATTATTTTTAATAATCCCGTATTTCATAACTTGGATGTGGTGACCGGACCACAAACATCCTTTATATTGCCATGCTGCTGAAGGGATAGAAGGAATTGCATGAATATTGTGAGGGTGACAGCAGAGAGTGTCAAATGCAGGGAAAAGGTGGCTCTCGGTGACCTCTCCACATGGTGTTATATAAGAAAAAGCTGCTCATGTTTTTGAATAGAAGGTTACTCATTTTTTAATCCTTTCACGTTTTAACATTCTGAAGAGAACCTGCATGCCTTCAAGTGTTATCATGTATCAGACACTGTAGTTTGTCCTAATCAATTCAGCTGATGGTGAAGGGAAAGTCATAATGATGTGAGCCAAAGGTCTCCTCCACATGCTGCGGTGCTAGGCAAAGGTACACAAGGTTTTCCATCAGCACTGCAAATATTTTCATATATATATATAACTTAATTAGAATGTCCTAATGTACTCTGATCTGTCTCTCCGATTTACTCAGTTGGACTTGTTTGAACCTTATTTCTCAATTATCTCTTTCGCCACCTGCTCCTGCATAGCTTTGGTTCCTTTAATGTTCCTTTCCATGATCCCTTTCTTTATTTAATAGTGTGTGCCAACATACCATGTTATTACCCTAGCTGATGTTGTTTAAATTAATTCCATCTCACCATCACTCCTGCTTCCCCAATTATTTTTATGTCTAGGAAAGGAGATTTGTATATTTAAAAATGTGTCTAAATATAACATGCATCTTTAAACGCCACGAGTGCACCCCAGCTCTATTAGCACCAATGGGAGTTTTTCTATTATTTTCAGTAGGAGGGAAATTGCACACCATGTTTCCTTGTCTTGCAATGTAATTTTCAATTATTTACTTTTAGTCATCCAGAGAGAATGTCACTGTGACAATAACGGGTGGTGGGGGTGTGAAATCATAGTTACCTCTTTGCATTTTAGTATGGTCTGTTGTGCAATAACTAAACACATTGGAAGCAAAGTGGTGCTTCTTCAGAGATCCACCGAATGCGATGTTCAGTATGGAGCTCAACATTTGGTACAGGATTTGGACTCTCAAATGTATCAGGCTTATTATTTTTTAAAGCAATATTGTAATCCTGTGGCTTGTAAACTTCCTTTTGAAAGCCACATGCAGACCCGCACAATCAAGTGATGCTTAGTGCCTTGACACCTGTCCGCCTTCCTCAAACAGAGGATTGCCACTGTGAATTTGGGCCAGCATCGGTGTATTCTCACAACATACCAGTTGGGTGGTATGACTATGAAGTTGGGAAGAAGAGGCTTTTGTTGGTTCCTTGTCTGCAATGCATTTGGGGAGGGGGAACTGACGGGATGATCCTGCGTAATCTGAATAAGTGAATGCTGTTATTGAATTCATCTCAAGTAGGGATGTGAGAGAATTCCAATGAAAGCAAAAACAGAAGCAGAAATTGCCAATGTTTGCTGATTCATCCCATATCAAGAATGAAAAGCTCTCACTATGCAAATGACACATAACTGGTTATGCTACCCCATCCCTAATGCTATTTCCTTTGCATTGAAATGAATGGGCTGGAATGTCACCAGGCTCATACTGGTCCCACAGAGAGAAGAATGAGGAAAAGCAGAACTTTCTGGGTGAATAAGTTAGAGGTTTCCATTCATAAGGAGGAAGCAAAAGAATAATCTTAGTCAGAATGAACCCCAAAATGAAATGAGGTTTCAGAGAGGGCAAGGTGAGGAGTGGAGTGGTCTGGAGATGTTGGATGTGGGGTCTCAAGATGCAGCCCTAACCCCCTACATACTTGTTACCCTTACCATGAAGAAATCCCCTAACATCCACTGGGCAGGGAGAGGGGTTTAAATACAAAGATATTTCATGTTTGTAATGTCTTTTATAACATAACACGCCGACTGCCAGCCTGTGCTTCTGGAAGAACGGAGATGCTTGGCATCTTACAATTGTTTGTTTCATTTTAAAAGAAAGAAAGAAAACGGAATTACGCTGTCCATATTACTTCCTGATTCAAAACTACATGTGGAATCTTTCTTGACTGCATTCACGATATGTTTAACTTGGTAGAACATGCACTATCTCCAGTTTTAAGCATCAGAAAGAATATTACCCTCACACCAATATGAAATCTGACATGTAAAGAATTCATTGAGCAACAGAAAGGAACAAGAATGGGTGGTCTTTATTTCATAGAATCATAGAATCATAGTTGGAAGAGACCACAAGGGCCATCCAGTCCAACCCCCTGCCAGGCAGGAAACACCATCAAAGCATTCCTGACAGGTGGCTGTCAAGCCTCTGCAGAAGGTAAGAAAAGCTTCCCAGGTGTTATTATAGTTATAATTATTATTATTATTAAACAGGATAACCCAGAAAAATAACTTTTAAAATGCAGAGGTAAAGTTTAACATACCCCCCCCCCCCGCAGTTCCATTTCTATTTTGTTTCATGGATTCTCTCTACCTTTTATTTTTATTCATTTACTGTTTTCATGCATTGGAAATCTCAACATTGTATTGCTGTAGAGTAGACTATATGTGAGGCTGCCCTTGTACCTGGTTTGGATGGGTCAGCTGGTGCAAAACACTGGTAGGTATAGACTGCTGCCAGAACATAACTCCAGTGTTTACATCTTGCACTATCTGCTCACACTTTACCTGCCAAGGTTCAAAGTTGTTGTTAGTTTGGGCATATTGAATCCTGATTCTGTCTTCTGTTGCATTAGCTACCCCTCTCAGTTTGGGGTTACCTGCATTTTTTTATTATCACTTCCCCAATTCCTTCATCCAAGGCTCCTTCAGAGGCAGTAGAACCCCTCGTAGGAACAGGTTGTATATCCAGTAATGGTCAGCATTGTTTCAATTTATCAGCCCATATCAATACCATCACTGCTTCAAGGCAATAGCTTAGAAGTTCCACAGCTTCCTTGGCACTATTTGAAACGGAAAAAGAAAGCTGGGTGGTGCCATCAGCATATGTGATGATTATGTAAGCTGAGAGGTCCAACAGAACCTATAGGAATATGTTCCCCATATCTAGCTTCAGACTGAGGTTGATCTGCCCTCATTCTCTCTAAGTTGTTGCTCAACAAAGCAATAATAGGGACTGGCCAGATAACTATTGAGAATGGTGGGATCAAGTGAAGCCTTCTTTATCAATGGTCTTGCATCTGCTTTCTTTAATAATATAAAAAGACAGCCCTCCTTCAAAGAGGTGTATATAATCACCATCACTCACCTGGCCAGTCATCCTCTGGCAGCTTTTATCAGCTGGGATGTTCAAGCGTTCAACAAGCAAGTGATTGGGCTCACTTCTCCAAGCAGCTTTTCTACATCCTCTGACTGAACAAGATGAAATCCATCCATCAAAATTAGCCAAACAGATACAGTACCTGAGTCACAATCATGAATCCTCCTCTTAATGTGGAGGCCAAGTCAGAGCAGATGTGAGCAATTTGTAAAGAGCATTAAATGCCCCATGAATTCTGTTTTAACTAGGAAATTTTCCAGTTCCTGCATTAGAACCATGAGTGTAGCCAAGGGGGGACAGGGAGGGGCAGCTGCTCCCCAATAAATAAATAAAAAATAAATAAAAATACATAGCAAACTGAGATTCTTTCCCCCCTAACAAAATGCTTGTCCCCCAACAAAAGACCTACACACCCCCCCAACAAAAATCCTGGCTATGCCCATGATTAGAACATGGGCTATGCCCATGATTAGAACATAGTTTGCTGCGACTTACAATTATTTTAGTTGTTTTGCATCTGCCATCCTATGTGTAACTGATGCACATACATAAAGCACTGCAAAAAATAATATTTTGGTCAGGAATACGATTCTGTCAAGATGGTTTCTGAGTGGTTTTTCACTGACCTGTGTGTTGGTAAAATACAACACGAGAAAAAGCTTGATAAAACATCATATCAAGATTGCTTTTATGCTGTGAGAATGGTAATGTGGAACAAATTGTTAATTAAAATCCAGAGAACTGAGGGCTTGTATTGCTTGCCTCATTCTTATGGAACACATTATGAGTTACCAAGGTTTGTAGTATGAGTCTTCTCTACCACCAACTGTTTAATTGTAGGTAGCATGGATTGAACTACAAAATACGTTTTCTATTACTATGGTCTTTCGGCTATGCTGTGTTTTGTTTCAATGTGAGATGCTTTGCTTTTGCCTCTCTTTAAAAACACACACACAAAGAAAGCCCAGTTGCATTGTTAACTTTAAATGTGAAAGCAAAATACCATGCTTTGCATTTCCTTTTTATTTTATGGTGAAGCACAAAACAAAGCCATTTATGTTTCTGCCTTGGCATGAATGAGTTATTTCTCCTGTGAAATGCCTATTACAGTATACAAAAATAACAGCAAAGGGGAAGAATGGGAAATGTTCAGATGAAAAAAATTAAATTGAATCTCTTTTTATCATTTCTACACTGCAAGATGGCACAAATGTGAGTCAGAACTAGATTTATAAAATCTTCCTGCTCTTCAGAGTTCCATAAAGCAGAATAAGAAAACACCATGCCATTTCTATCACAGGACCAAGGACTACGGAGCTGTTTTAGGAAAACTCAACAATGGCTTGTGCATGTGTGGTCAGTTTAGTTTTTTTTAATCCCCTTTGAACATCAGGTCCCTATACCATATTGCAGACAGATGACAGTTTCATAAAAGATAGTAATTTGTGCAGGGAAAGAGGCATTCTGAAATGCTTATCAATTTCCAACAAACGCAATACAAAAAGTAATCCTCAAACTGATTTGGAAATGTTACAAACTTAATTTAAGATTGGAGAAATTGAGAAAACAGAAATTGATAGATTCATCTAATTGTGTGCTGTGGTGAAAGAGGAGGGCTGTTTATTCCAGCACTATAAATCTAAACCCTCCTTGGGTACATAGAACTAATCTTTGGATCCAACTATGTGCTCTTGAATGCATTGAAAGTATCTGGCTAATTTAAAAGCATTACTAATGAATCACACAATAGTTGATTCAATAGCTAATTATTTGTTATTGGTCTTTATCATTTTATTTCACCAGGGCCGCATTCAGATGTCACCTTATTTCATCTTCATGATGTTACCCCTCCTCTCCCCTGCACCCACAAATCTACTCTGGGATGGTGGTACGTTTATGAACACATCAGGTAGATAATCCACAAAACAATATAAGCATTTCAGGCTAAAACAACTCTTAATTAATACAGTTACAGGTGCAATAGATTTGAGACTCTCTTGACTTTAAGTACTTTTGAACTAATTCAGTAAATAATGTTGCACTGATGATTCCTGGCATGTGTAAGACTTTATTATCATCTATACCAAAGCATGACATAAACTGATTGTATGGTGGGCCTCAAAGAGGCAAATAAATGTACATAAATTAAAGTTAGTTTGCCACATGCCAGACAAATTGCACAGCAGGGTTGAAGGTTCTGAAATAGTCTGGTTTATCTGTCACTGTGTCTCCAAAGTCACCATTAGGTTGACTCAAACCATCAATCTATATGTTGGCTAGGGGAAACATTTCCATATAAAAGCTTTCTATGAAGAATATCCAGTCAATAGACATTTTTTCAAATGATGCTTCCTTGCTTGTCATGTACATATTTTTTGATATAACATTCATATAAGATTTAACCCTTCTACTAGTCTAACAATGAGGTCAAAGAGGCTGCAGCCTCTTCTCTGACAAGCTGCTCACCTGCTTTGATTGTTGCTGGAGGTAAGGTGAACTTGGGTGGGAGAGAAGCCATTCCTTCTTTTGGTGCACTCCATTCCTGGTTGCCGTGCAAGACAGGAGGTTGTTACTGAGCTGGAGGTGATATTGGGGAAGCAAGTGAGTGGAAACTGGCCACAGATTAGCTACAAAGATGCGCAGCACCATCCAGGGATGTTGGAAGCCAAGATTCCTTATGTTTCCTGCCTTGTTGCTACTGTGTGTGCTTGCAGTAGGGTCCATGGCAAGGATAGGGAACCAGTGGCTCTACAGATGGTATACAAATCTCATCTTCCATGACCAGTAGTCATTGGTACTCCATCCTTGGCTTGGGGCCTGAAGCCAAACCATAGTGGCTCCTCTGCATGTTCTCTGTTGCTCCCTCAAGTCAGCAAGTTTGAAAAGAGAGCTGGGAAACCTTCTATTCCCAGAACCTCTGTAGTCTGAAGTGCGTTCAGCACAAAACTCCAGAAATATGGTATATGTCATTCTATTCTGCCTTTTCTGATTCTCTAATTTCATTACATTAATGTTCTCCGTATACACCAGGATTTTCAAATGATACATTATTGCTGCAGATCAGTAGCTGTGGGAGTATTTTGGGAACACAGGGAAAGGTAACATGCTTCTGTATGTTCTCCCAGCATACCAGATTTTATACATGCATGGAACATAAATCATTTTCAGTCAATAACTATTGCAATATATTTTAAATGAACAAAAATGAGTATACTTTGCTTGTTACATGACTAACTCCTAGGAAACATTGAAGAGAGTTATGATTTAGTTATAGTTATGCTGAAAAGAATAAAAAATGAAAAATGATGATGCTTTGGGAAATGCATTATATATGATTTAAGGAATTATTATGCAAAAAAGAATACTATGCATCAGACTGAAACTGTGTGTACATTACCCCATGATGATAATTCCTGTAGTTATGTTTTATTGATATGAAAGTGAATAACGCAAGCTTATGTATGATTGACTTGAAATGATATTAAATTGTCAAGTATGATAAAATATATTGATGTCTTATTTGTAAGAAAAAATAAAACATTAAGTCATGGTGAAAGAACACAACCAAACGGCTGCTCTTACCCAAATTTATATATTATATTTGGAATATAAACAAGTCTCATCAGCCATAATGTGTGCGGGGGGGGGGCAGATTAGTATTCGCTCACTGGTGAGGACATGGTGCTTGCTAGAGCAGGAGTGGGGTGGCCCAAGATGGTAGTGGGGCAAGTTTGGCAGTGGCAGCAGCCTTGAGCTCCCACAACCTAACCGCCTTGCCCTGCCCTATCCCCATTCCAGTAAGTGTCATCACCTCTGGAACCACTGATGCTCTGCCCCCCCATGCCACTGCTGAGCCTAATGTGTAATAGTTTCTGTTCATGTATTACTATTAAGATTTATAACCATTTTGTGTATTATTTACAATGCAATCCTATGCATTGTAAACTCAGAAATAAGGCCCACTAAGTTCAATAGACCTTACTCCCTGGTAAGTGAGCAAAAAACTCCAACCTAACCCACTGAAAAATCATACTTGAGAATCAGAGGGTTCAGCTGAAACATGTGGGATGGAGCATAGCAGAAAGCGGGAGGGAGGGGAATCGCCTTAAACCAGACAGATGTTCTGTGCAATTTTGAGTCTTTCCTAACTGAATAGTCCAGCCCAAATTATTTGCAAGTGTGCGTGTTGGGGGTGGGGGTGGGGACAATTGACTTCAGGGGACAAGGAAATGGCAAGCTTTCTTTATATGAACTCTCTTAAATGACCTGATCTTAGGACCCAGGCATAACATATTGGGAGGGCAAATCAAGACACCCACACACACCCTGCCACCGCCGCCAATACCTTACGTTCATTGGCTCTCTCTCTGTCTCCTCCCCCACCAAGGCTGCTAATGCACTTCTAAAAGCTGGTATTGTGCTTCCAGAAGTGTGGCCCAACTTCCTGAAGTACTGTGGTGGTGACAACAGAGGCCATGGTAGCAGTGGGACATCCAGGATTTCAAACAGAAGCTGGGGCAGTTTCTGCAAATCCAGGATGCACTGTTCAAAGTGGGAAAGTTGGCTGGCATGCCACAATGCATAGCAATGTCACATGAATTAAAACAACAACAACACGACAATTGTCATAGATGAATTTTGCAACTGAAGAGCTTTGTCTTATTAATATTTTGTTGAGGGAAAGGTGTAGACACTCATGCGAGGACAACAGCAACAGAGCAACCTCACAGCTTCTGAAAGCAAATAAGCTCCAATTTGAAGGAGGTGTGAGTTGTGTGCCTATGTGTGGGGAGAGAAGGAGAGGAACAGTTTGACTTTGCATTTCAAGCAAATGATGTTTTACCCTGGACTTCTGCTTAATTTATGGGATTCACTGTCACAACATGTGGTAATGGCCAGTAGCCTGTGTGACTTTAAAAGGGAATTAGTAAGAAGAAGAAACTCCTTCATGGATCACTGCCTTGTCATGGCAAAGGGGCTCAGAGAAGCTATGAGCTATGCTGTGCAGAGCCACCCAAGACGGACAGGTCATAGTGGAGAGTTTTGACTAAACATGATCCACCTGGAGAAGGAACTGGCAAGCCACTCCAGTATCCCTGCCAAGAAAACCCCATGGACAAAGACAACAGGCATATAAAGTGCCTGGTGTGCTCTGGTCCATGGGGTCACGAAGAGTCGGACACGACTAAACAACAACAAGAAGAAAATGTGGATGATAGGTCTATGAGTGTGCCATCCCATGGCCCCTGGGATAATGTCCTATGGGGTTCATTGCACAAAGCAGATTTTCCCTTTTGCCCATAGATAGGGCGGTATGTGGGTGGAGGGGGATATCCGGCCTTGCAAGTTACCCCACAGTGGGCATAGAAACCTTCACTATCCTGGCAGCAGTACCAGCAAAAGGGAGAATGTCAGCAGGATGCCAGGAGGTATCAGATTAGTCTTTGCATCCACTGGCTCCAAGGCATTCCCCGCATTCCCGCAAATAGGAAAAATAAAATCCATAAAATACCTCCTCAGATATACACTTGCCAGTGTAAGCCCTGCAGGGAGTTGGATTTTGCGGTTCCTACATGCATCTTCACTTCTTCCATCCCCTTTTTATTGCTCTGCTTGCTGTGATGGATACATGGAAGCTCCATCGATCCCACTAAATACTGGTTGATGGGCAGCAATGCCAGGAGGCGGCTACTGCCTTCATCCTTTGTGCCAACTTTATTAGGAAAATTGAAGCAAGACAGTACAGAGAAAGGCAATGATGGATGCGGATTCCGTGCTGTATTTATGTCAGCACAGCAAAAAGAAATGGTGTTTTTATTACCATTGCTGGGCTCAGATGTAGGTAATCTCTTTGCACAAAGCTACACACTTGGTTGGTATGCTGGGGTCTGCCTGCCCATAGGAATTGCAAATCATTAAAACTTGACTAAAGTAAGTTTACCAGCTAATGAGCGTTAGGTGTTTTTTGTTATTAAAATGATTAAAAAACTATTAGGATCATGTGTACTTAAAAGGATGCATTTAAACATTGTGCAGGTTTGCCTTTCATTATGAAACCTAGCAGCATTTGATGTGATTTACAACAAATATTATTTAAAAGCGCTAATATACTGTGTAAGGCTCTGTATTAATGCTATTTGTCTGTCAGTATTTTGTCATTAAGTATCTAATGATTTCATACATGTTTATTACAGTCAGCATGTTTTCTCCTCTTCAGATGCCCCAAAGGAATAAATATAATAATATGCAGTGAAACCAACATTTAGAAGCCAGCCAGCCATGCTGCCGCAAGAGTTTTGCTCTGCTCTGCCCTGATCAGCATAACAAAACAAGTCAGTTCTTTAATAGCACAATCTTATGCATGCTTATTCCAAAGAAAGTCCCATTGTGTTCTATAGTGCCTACTTCCTAGTAGGTCTGTTTTAGATTGTGACCTGAAATGCTTTCATTCTTTTCATTCTTTATCCCTTTGCCCCTTTACAGACAGTACTTATTGTAGAATGCAAGAAGGTTGTATAGGTTAATTATTAAGGACCATGTTCCATAAAATGAACCGTAAAATATCTTAGCAGTTAACATAAAAATAATAAACTTGTTCCTAAGACACAGAATGCACATATCAGGGAAAGCCTGAATAAATAAAGTATTCGTTTCCCACCCTCCTGTCAGTTTCCCCGTTACATCCATGAGGAATCCAAGTCAGTAGACTGGATTTAATCTTGGAGGAATTGTACCAACTGCTGTACTGCTTAAAACAGGCCCCTGTACTTGATTTATTAGAATTGTTTTCTAAGTGTGTTTTGTTATGATATGTTGAAAACAAAATAAAAATACATTGCAAAAAACAACAGCAACAACAACAAAAAACAGGCCACTGATGAAGAAATAACTATTTCTTCCCTTTGTTCTTCAGAGCCCTTCAGAGTACTACTGATAGGTTTAATTAAGACTGAATACATTCACATTTTTCATGTGTTAAATACATGTAGTGCTATGGCAAGTCCAAGATGGAACCGGACTGCAGCACTGCCACCACCCTTGATCCTAACCCTCAATATCCTCAGATTCAGCTGTGCATGCGTAGATGCATGACATGATCTGGTCCCTTCTGAACATGTGGGATAGCTACATGTGAACATCCATATATGACTCTTTAGCTGTCTATGTATTGGGAGCAGGTGAACAATGTTGAGAGCAGGGCTGGTCGATGCAGCCCCACTCTACACACAAGACTAAAGCATGGAGGTAAATTTCTGAATGGGGCTTATGTGGGAGGAAAGCCACAATGCACTGGGTGAGTGTAGATCTATGAATACTCTACATCGCAAATGTGCTCCCAGATGTTTCTCTTCCTAGCTAAATATAAAGTCGGGTTGGTGACCTAGGGCCAGATACTTTGAGGTGGCATATTATGGGTTAGCAAACAGAAGAGCCTCAGCATCAGGGTTCTGCAATTCATGGGAAGCCTCTACAAGGAAAGGAGGCTCCCTGTTTGAGAAGTCCATCCTCCAATTCATGAAGGGTGATGGGAATTGGGAAGGGTAGGGCTAGTGCTCTCATTCACACACCCCTACTGCCCATAGCTGTCAACTTTCGGATTTGAAAATAAGGGGTTTTTAAAAACTTCCGGATTTGAAAATAAGGGATGCCGCGAGGGCGGTGCAATGGCATCAAGTAGTCTCACCACCCTGCGCTCCAGAGGCTGCGCGTGAACGGGTGAGCGAGCACATAGACACCAGGCAGGCTGGCTGGCTGGTTGGGCATGAAGGTATGGCTGCACAAGGCATGCAAGCTCCGCCCCCAGTCGGTCTCAGACTCCTTATTGGCAGCCGAGCAACGCAGCTGAGGAGCCTCCCTGGCCGGCAGGGAGGGAGAGGAGCTGCTTCCTTTGAAATCTGGGAAATTTAAGGGATATCAACAATCCGGGATAGCAGCGGGAAACGGCATTGGAATAAGGGAGTTTCCCACAAAAAAGGGAGGGTTGACAGCTATGCTCCTGCCTTGTACTTTTGTTTAACTTAGCAGCTAATCAGAACTCCTGAAGACGGCTTCTGTGTTGTTACCCAACCCTTTTTACCAATACTTTTAATTCTGCTTATTAATTGCTCATAAATGTTCATGAATTTCTGTGTCACTCAAATGAATGTGTTAACTCATGTGCAAGTCATTAATTATTCATTTGTAAGTAATTATGCTCCTGATTTTTTGGTTTCCTGTATTGCTGCTCATTAGGTAAACCAGCAATGTTAAGGGTCACTCCACTGATTCAGGGACAGGACTTAAGCTTATCAGAACCTGAGGCAAACAACTATAAATGCATTCTCACAAAAATCTAGAATAGGCACCTTTCAGGACTAATGAAAATGCAACCCTGAACACAAGAATGTATCACGAGATATATATATTCATATTCCTAGCTGCATCAGTGATGATTAACTAAATATCAAGAAAATAATAATAATTTTTTAAAAAACAGCTTGGGACGGGAAGATGGAAAGGCACAAACCACCAGTGCAGATATGAATGAAAGGCACATCAAGAATGCAGATGGGAATTGAGGGAACGTGTCCCTTCTCCTCAACTCACCTGCCCATTCTGTATAACAAAAAATAATATTCATTTGATGTTTCTTCAGGGGATCTTGTCAATAAGCATTGGTCCATCATGAAGCTAAATCAGGATAAAGGCAATATTTAATATGCTTATCCTAGTACAAATGTTGATGGAGAAATGGAATGTTGTAGTTAAGAGATGGTAGTTGTCATTGCCATGAATGCAAACAGGGGGGAAAGAGGGTGAGAAAGGAGGGACATTTATGAAAATTTCCATTTCCCCGTCCCATACGCTCCCCTCCCAAATTGAAAATGTTTGTTTTAGAGCAATTGGCTCAACCACACTACAAACTGAAGAATGCTAACTGGGTGTTAGCATAACTTGGAGTTTTACTAATCTAATGTCCATTTCAAATGTATGGGAAACCCCACTATAGGGACACCACATGACTGCAGCCAGTTTGAGTATGTAACATATGGACTAGCCAAACTATGATGCTTCCTGGCAGTGATTTACCAGAGTGTGTAAAAAGAAAAGAAAAGTGTCATCTATTCACCCAAATCCTCATCAAGTAACTACATGATCTAATGTGCCAATACAGTCTTCCCCAACCTAGCATTTTCCAGATGTTCTGAGCTACAACTGGAACTAATGGGAGTTATAGTCCACATCTGGAATGTGCCAGCTTGGGGAAGACTGTGTATTACTTTTGCTGTAATAGTGTTACATGTGGATTTTAGCACATATGAACCAAATGTACACGTGAATGTTCTTGCACTCAAATCTAGTTTTGCATCATGGATTATATTTGAAAGATATCCTGCAGTACATGGTTATTTGGATTTTGCTTTGACATGTTAGCCAGTCGTGAAAAATGTACCCCCTCCCGCTTGAAGGTTTTATTCCTGCGAAAAGTATTCAAGCACAAACTTTGACCACCTCGATTCCTGATTTAATACATAAAGTTGGCACGCGCTGACAATCCCAACATTGCTTTAAAAAATAGTAATTGCTGAGGAATAATCCATAAAGTAAAGGACTATCTAGTGACACTTAACATGAATCATGAAGAATGGCTTTAGGAAACTGTTCTGCTAGTCTAAGTGTAGGAAATGATATTTTCCCCACATTTTGCCCTTTGCTGTTCTAATCTTTCCTCTAATGCAAAATTTATCAGATTTGGGATTTTGTTGATCTCAGCAGTATATCATGTATATCTTTCTATATTTCTCTAGTAAGCTCATGCACTCAGTCTTTGTATTTATTTTTCATATCTCCAGCAAACCTTATGAAGGAAATTTTTGTTTTGTTTTTGTCATCGCCATTATGGTTGCTGACCTCTATGATTTTTCTATTTTCCTGCAATGGTAGATTTATAAATAACTGATATGGTATAATAAGATAATCTTGCAGAACACTTGGAACTGTGACAGTCTTACAGCACTTTCAAAATAACCCTTCTTTGTGATACCCAGTTATTATTAAACAAAGGGGGCATGGACACTTTTAAGGTGTAATCCTATTTAGTTACTTGGGAGTAGGTCTCACTGAACTCATAGGGATTTTTTTCTTAATAAAATGCACAGTATTGGACTGTGGGTAATATTTATTTTTAAAAAATAATTTCCATAATATGCACTTTATTTTTTTTAATAAAAATCCAGCCCTTGGTAGAGAGGCATATAAAATGCTTATTCCATACATTGTGCAGACATTTATGCCACATATAAAGAAATACTAGTATTTGAATGCTCATGGACAGTTCAGTGGGGCTTATGCCCAAGTAAGTGCAACTTTAGAGTAGTTTAGTATAACAGTAAAAAAAAGGGGGGTGCATTGTAAGGATAAAGTTCTGCAAAATGAACCAGCTCTTGCTGCTCCCACCGGTCAGTATTGGAGGGCAATGAGTGAAGTCAGAGCTGTGATTGATAAGTGATATGTTTGGACACTGGGCAATAGGAATCCCTGGGGCCCTTAAGAGCTGCTGTTTTCCGCTTCCGTTTAGTGCACTTTTCCTTATTTTCTAGTCCTTGGATCCATTTGTTTGCTGCTCTATTTGCTTTGTGTTGCTGCCTACCCGTCACATGCAGCAGGCAGCTACTTGAGAAGCTTTTTAAAAATATGTGTGCCATGGTTGAAGAAGTGAAGCCAATATCAAATATGTCTTTATATTTGAGATTATGCATGTTCATGGCTGGCTGTAGTAATATAAAATATTTTATTTATTTAGTTGCCTTTTATTTTCTAGCTGTAATCTAGAGCAGCACACCATCACAGACAATGTCACAACCAAGACTTAATAGGGTATGGGGAAAACTGTTAACAGCAGCAAAAAAAAATAAAAAAATGAATCTCTTTTCCATATTTGAACCATTTTATGTTCTCATCTCTTTCCTTTTTCTGCTGTTTTGGAAGTAGCATCCATTTGGTCTTAGGCCACACCCCTAGTGGTGGCCATCTTCTAACTTGCACCCTTGAATTAAAGCATAATCCTACATGTCTACTCCAAAGTAAGCTCATTGGGTTCAAGATAAGTAGGTACAAGATGACAGCCTTAATCATTGGCTGTCTGAAAGTTTTTGTTGGTTTAGCTCAGACTCCTGTCCACTAGATGGCAATGCAGCAAGCAATTCTTATCTGAAAGCAACGATATAGAATTCAAAGGCTGCAAAACTGGAATAAACTGCATATTGCCATAAAGCAAAACTGCAGGAAAAAGATGTAAAATGCAGTGATATGTGACAGTGGTAGAACAGGGCATAGTACTCTCTAACCCATCCTCCCTTCCATACTGTGCCCCTACTGCTGCATTTTATGTGTTTGATTTGTAGCTGTCATGATAACCTATGATGTCCATTAGCAATTATTGTGGGAAATAAGTGCAATAAGTGATATCAGCGATTTCTGCTCTCCATCAAAATAAAATATGCAAATGATTTGATCCTAAGTGTAGAATGAAAGCCTTTTAAAACAAAACCAAAAGGGCCTACCTACCCCCAAGTCTGTCTTCTTAGCTGATTTACTCAAAAGTAATAAGCTGTCGTCGCAACCCCCGCTGTAAATCTATGCACATCGCATTTCTCTTCAAGTCTATGTTCTTTGCTTTTCTGAGTCAGCAGGGTATTGAAATATACAAGAGCCTTTCTCCCCAGAGAGCACACAGAGCAGGCTTTTGCATACTTAAGCGCACTACTTGTTCACAAGGCTGCTGCAGATAGGCAGATGAAGGTTAAAGTGCAGCACACACATAGCCATACAAAACAAAGCACAGCTGGTATGTTTAATTTAGACTTGGTGCCCTTAAGTGGATCAAAAACAGTGCATTAATTAAGCTGCTTTTATGAGAACTCTGGTGTTGTTTTTACATCTGTCCCTTTCCAGTAGGCAATGCCTTTGTTTCCTTGCAGCATGCTTAGGAGAAATTTAAATTCAGGGTATAAATTTATGCCATCATGCACAGACAACTTTACTGCCAAACCAGGTGTCAAGTGTGGGTCTCTGAGATGTTCATTTTTTAATTCAACCATATGGTTGAAGGAATCCCACTGCTGCTGCTGCTGCACCCAAAACAGCTATGGTTGCAACTAGACTTTGTGGCTGCTTTGGGGAAAGGAGTCCTGGCATCTTTAAAGCCCTAAATGGCCCACCTTTAAAGCCCTAAATGGCCTCGGTCCTGTATACCTGAAGGAGTGTCTCCACCCCCATCGTTCAGCCCGGACACTGAGGTCCAGCTCCAAGGGCCTTCTGGCAGTTCCCTCATTGCGAGAAGCGAGGTTACAGGGAACCAGACAGAGGGCCTTCTCGGTAGTGGCGCCCACCCTGTGGAATGCCCTTCCAGCAGATGTCAAGGAAATAAGCAGCTATCCTATTTTTAAAAGACATCTGAAGGCAGCCCTGTTTAGGGAAGTTTTTAATATTTAATGCTGTATCGTTTTAATATTTGATTGGAAGCCACCCAGAGTGGCTGGGGAAACTCGGCCAGATGGGCGGGGTATAAATAATAAATTATTATTATTATTATTATTATTATTATTATTATTATTATTATTATTATTATTATTATTATCTGGCTTCAGTGTGCATTTGCATTACCATGCCAAAAGTGGGGAATAGCTGTTTAAGCCCTTCCCAATCAGGCTTTGGTCTCTAGTTTTCAGGTACCCACCTTCCTGCCCTTTATTCAGCACAGGCATTGCTGGTACCAGTTGGGGGCCCAGTAAGATTTTTTTGCCTGTCACCCAGCTAGTCTTGCTGGTGCCTTTTTGTTGTTGTCTTTGGCCTACTGTGTCCTGATTTGGTGGCAGATGTAGTTAGTGGGAAGGCAGCTGCTAAATATATTCATTGGGAACATTGCCAGGTTGTTGTGGGAAGTTATCAGACAGTTAAGGTTTGGTGAATACCCTTACTCATCTTTAAGGGTGGATGATGCAGTTTCAAGGCCATGGAACTCATTGACAGAGTAGGGAAGAGCTATAGGTTAGTGGCATACCATCTGTCTTGCATGTTGAAAGTCCCAGATTCAATCCCCAGCATCTCCAGCTAGGGCTGTAAAGGACTAGAGAGTGAGTGAGAGAGCAGCTACCAGTCAGTATAGACAATACTAAACTAGTTGGACCAGTGGTCTGACTCAGTATAAGGTAGCATTCTATGTTCTGGTGAGCACATTTGGGGTCAACCTGTTGCCTCCACCTGGAGCTATGGGGTCCTGGGAGGGGGTGAAGAATGGAGGCTTCCCTCCTCACCTGAAAAGGATGGGGCTTAAGAGGAGGAGTCAGGGACAAGCATACCTCACCCTTGGCTGGGTTGCCTTGGGCAAGTTTGTTATGTGCATCTTAGTATGCCACACCATGCTTCCCCATTGCAGATCTGTTGTGTTAAAATAAAGAAATGTGGCCCAGTTCACATAATATTGTATCTTGGCTTTTTTATTTCCCACTGTGGTTGCAACAATTAGAAGTTTTTGTAGTAAGTACCAGCATCTGAGATGCCAGAGGGTGGAGGTGACTTTGTAACCCAGAACTGCTTGGAGAATTCAGGGCACCAAAGGAAAAGATGATGCTATTGTGTCATGTTGAAAGAAGCTCCAAAGAAGAGAGTAGGGGGCAAAATGACAATTAACTCAGGACTTCCTCTGGTCCTGGGGTTAGGGCAGAGGACTGAGGTATGGTAGGCTAGAGCCCAATCCCCAAATACCCGCTCCTCCAAACTCAAATATTCCTAAAGAGATGATGTTGCATTATGCTGTACTATCTTAAGCAGGGTTCCCCCCCATTATTATTCTTGTGGGTAATGAAGTATACTTCCGTGAAGAATATTGGAAGTCTTTTTCACCTCTCTTTTTACAGAGCTCTAACTCATTCCCATTAAGCTGCTTTTTGGCTCGGCATCTACAATAAATTCTACCGCACCACCAAGATAGTGGGTTTCTTAGAAGTTTGTTGAGTATGGTAAAATTAAAAGGGATTAGAACTTAACAAGACACTTTCCATTAACATCTTCATTATATTCTGCAGAAAGAAGTAATTTGGATTTGAAATGCATTACTGTTTATTTGATGAATGAACAGTGTAATTTGCAAGTAGGGACAAGCATTTCTTTAAAAAAAATGCACTGTAGTTATTAAAAAATACTTGACTCTCACATTTCAAGATGCAGACAATTTTTTAGGTTTTGTTCTAAAATGTGGGTTTTGCCACTCCTAAGTTCTCAGTTTTTCCCTATAACTCTACACATACCTGTCTGCTCCTCCAGATAACCTGTTTATTCAGCATTCATCCTGATTTGCTTGCTCAAAGCTTAAGTGGAAGTTACACTATGCCTAGTCCTTATTGAACATTCATTATGATTTGTTTGCAGAGAGGTTATGCAACAATGTGCTTGGATCCATCCCACAAAATAGTGACAGTCTGGACTCTAGAAGTACTCTCCTTCTCCATCTCCTTTTAATAATCATTTCTTTAGTTCCAGTTTACAAAGACATAAGTTTACTTTTATTTAGCCCCAGTGATTTTTTTTCTTAAAAAAAATAAAAATGTTTAGGGCTACTCTCATTTTCCTACTCATATTGAAATACTGCTCCTCAATGAGGCCAAACTTAGATTCACAAAATGTTTAGGGGTATGCGTACCCCTGCGTCGTCGTCCCCCCCAGAAAAAAAGTGATGGTTAGCCCATTCCTGCATTCAGTGGGTTAGAAGCTTGTTAGCTTTCCCTATCATTTAAGGAAGGTTTGTCCTCCCCAGCCTTTTCTCAGTTCTGCTCATATGTCCATGGGAACTTTAACCACACAAGCTCCAAAGAGCAAGTCAATTTAAACTGATATCTGTTCATCCCAGTTTCGGTTTTCTAGACTAGAAGCAAACACACCAGTCCATCTAAAATATCATATCACCCTTTATAAACCCAATTGATAACTGTGCTCTGTAAGTGAGGACCACCTGCAGATAGCATCTCATCAGGAGGTCTGTTCTTCAACAATATATGAATTGGTCTTTTGGTGTGGTGGCATCTACTCTTCCCATTACTTACCAGGCAGGAGCCTGTTGTCTTTTTAGTGCCAAGTGAAAATATTCCTTTTTCAACAAGTGGAGATCTCCATCCCAGTCTGTACCTGTATTGGATTTGTAATTGCTTTTACATATTTTAATGTATATATGGAATTCTTTTTACATATAAAATTGTTGTTGTTGATGATGATGTTTTTACTGTAAAAGGACTTCTATGGGAAGTACCGGTAAATGAAATCTCAGACATATTTTGGAATCTCTAACTCTGCACATTTAGTTAGAATTAAAAAGTTTGTGTCAGTTCAGCACCCCTTAAACTAGATGGTATTATTAGACTAATTTATTGTCAAACCAGCAAGACATTTATTAAGGAATTAATGGGGTGAGCTGGGAATGGGTGGTTAGAGAGTAAAGCAGAAAGGGTTGCACAGAAATATAATTACAGACTTTTTTAACAACTATGATGGCTAAGCCTGTATTATTAGATTCATCACTTCTCCTCTATCAAGATTGTTATGATTAGAGTGCCAACTATGTGGGGAGAATGTAAGCAAATGCAACTTGAAGCCACCATTCTTCCAAAGCTAACCCAGTGCATGTGTGTGCAGTGTCTGAAAATGATTGTACTTTGGCTTGATTATGTGTGAAGTGTGTGTATGCATCCAACACTGGGATTTCTACTAGTGAATCAAGAAGGGACAAGTCTTTCCCCAAAGTGCATACTTAATTAGGGATTTGAAGCTAGACAGAGCACAGCTCCTTTGAGAGAATATAGCTTCATTGAGACAGAAATTACAAGCTGTAGTATGAGATCCCAAGGACTCCCTAAAGGAAAGGAAATTGGACAATTTCCCCCCAAAACTAGGCTTGTAGTTAGCCCACTGTACAACTGGTGTGATAGCCTGGAAACCAGGTTAGATGGGGGAAGCATTAAATCTAAACAGGTGTAGGCCTTAAAGTTAATCTTGATCAGAGGTAATTTCTTAAGAGCTTACCTTACTAATTAGGCATTTTAAATAATGTTATCATGATTTAGAAAGGAGTCAAATTATTTACCCTATTTTTAAATAGAACATTGTGTTTTCCAACATGACTGATACATATGCAGAGACTGACGGGGGAAGAGAAGATTTCAGTTGATGGCATGTGCAGCAAAGGTGTGTTTTCAAGGAGGGGAAAAGGTTGCCGTAGAGGGGGAGGCATGCTGGAAGTAGACAGGTTGATGGGAGATATTAGGGAAGAATGAAAGATGAGGAAGTAAATGGAAGTTGAATAAAGGAAAATAGAGGTGAAGATATGAATAGAGGCTGGACGAAGTAACAGATTAAGGACATTGAGGAAATAAGAAAGGCAATTGGAAGAAAGAAAGGAGGTTAGCAGAAGTGTTGAGCAGCAGAAAGAGAAAGCTCTTAGATGGCTTCAAAAATGATTAGACAAATTCTTGAAGGAGAAGTCTACCAGTGGCTGCTTGTTATGATGGAGTCTGCCAACTGAACACCAGTTGCTGGAAACCTCACGAGGGGAGACTGCTCTTGTGCTCAGGTCCTTCTTGTAGGTTTCCCGCAGGCATCTGCTTGGTGCCCGTGAGAATAGAATGCTGGACTATGTGGGACATTGGCCTAAGCCAGCAGGCTATTTCCCCCTCCATGTATCTTCTCCGCAGCAAGGGACTGAGTACTTGACTTTAAATTATGGCAAGAGAGAGACACATTGCCCTTAGAGTTCACTCTCCCCAACATTTTCCCCACTGTAGGAAAGTCCTTTGAGCTGCCTCCTTGCAGCCAGCCAGGAGGAATGGATTTTCCCCAAAGGTCTAAACAGTTGCATTGTTCCTTTGTAAGTATAAATTTCATTAAATTCCTTCAAGTCAATAAGTTGCTGACAACACTTTCTGCTGATGTGCTTATCATCATTTATAATTCATGCAACTTACATTGGTAACACATTTACAACTTCTATTAGTGATTTCTAAAGGATTTTCTAATGAGATAATGTACTATAAATAAAGTGTGGCAATAGTTCCTATTAAAAGGAGGGCTTGCTGTGTGGTGGGAGAGTGACATTCATATTCTCCATGTTTCAACTCCTGAGGATGACGAGCTACTGTGAGTGTGAAATACAGATTTAGCCGGATCTTTTATGAGCAGTGGACTCGTAATCTGGTGAACTGGGTTCGCTTCCCCGTTCCTCCACATGCAGCTGCTGGGTGACCTTGGGCTAGTCACACTTCTCTGAAGTCTCTCAGCCTCACTCACCTCACAGAGTGTTTGTTGTGGGGGAGGAAGGGAAAGGAGAATTTTAGCCGCTTTGAGACTCCTTCAGGTAGTGATAAAGCGGGATATCAAATCCAAACTCTTCTTTTCTTCTTGCCTAGATTTTGTCCATATGACTGACATCATTTAAGGAGGCACATCGTTAAGGATTAGTAAAATTAGTCAAAGAAATTTTGTGAATGTCATCTCTCTTTAATTTCCTCCAATTTCATTTTATGTAGAATTAATTGGCAACTTTTGGATGTGACAAACAGAAGTCCATGAAATTTACTTCTGAGTAAATACCCATATGATCATGCAGTATGCCTCACAATTCACTTAACCTAATATGCTCAAGATTCATGATCGGAGCATCCTCATCACTCACAGAAGAATAACATTCAAGCATACAACCAGGCAGAGGGCCTTCTCGGTAGTGGCAGCTTCCCTGTGGAATGCCCTCCCTTCAGATGTCAAAGAGAACAACAACTACCAGACCTTTAGAAGACATCTGAAGGCAGCCCTGTTTAGGGAGACTTTTAATGTTTAATAGATTATTGTATTTTAATGTTCTGTTGGAAGCCGCCCAGAGTCGCCGGGGAAACCCAGCCAGATGGGCAGAGTATAAATAATAAATTATTATTATTATTATTAAGCTTGTGTGGGAAAGTTGGCTGATCACCATGACTAGCTTCACCTGGGGTCATTGCAAACTGATTCTCAGAAGTTCCATTCACTGAACCAGTGATTTTCACCACTTAGCACAAATATTCCATGGGATGGGGTGAGAGTCACAGAGGAGGGACATGAGAGCCCCCCCCCCAAAGAGGTTATATTCCCAGAATGATGTTGGCATGGTAACATAATATCCATCTGTCACACAAGCAGCGTGAACAGGTTGTGTGAACAGAGTCTATTTGACATGACAGGGGGAATGATATTTCTATTCTCTGGTGTTTACTCTCTGTGATTCCTAACCCTTTCCAGGCATTCTGAGAGGAGCTGACTGAACTGAGGAGGGCTGCAGGAATAGCATCACAGCAGTAGGCTCCTTCTGGACAATTCACATTCATTCAAATGTTCAGTTGTATGTGTAGATGGCTCTCCCCACAATCTTAGGAAGTCCATTAGAATAGAAATTGTTCTCTTCGTATCTAGTATCATATGGATGTTTCTGGTCTTCTGCAATATTCTTTGTACTCCAGTTCCATATTGGATTTTAAATAAAGATAGATGTTGACAAAAATAAGTAAATATGTTGGTTTAGACCTGCCTTTGTCAACCTGATGCCCTCAGGATGTTTTGGACTACAGCTCCATGAAAGTCTGCTGCCGATTAGTTGGATACCATCTGGAGGTACCAAGTTAGCAAAGGTTGTTTTAGGTGATCAATGCTCATCATATTTCAAAACATTTCTGAGCCCATACTATATACATATACAACCATCCAATGGGCTTTTCTTTTAGTAATTCTAAGGGAAAAAGCATATCCTAAGATGAACTATAGTTTGAAGGGCTGCAAAGATAAATGTAAGAGTAAAGTAACATAAGCACTGTCACTCAAGACCAGTTAAATCAGACAAGATGTTGTTTTTGTGGTACCCGAGAGCACAGAAGTTCATACTGATTTCTATAGTGCAATATATCTACAAACCCCAAATGAGCTGTTTTCTGACAGCAATATCAAAATGAGAAGTATATGTGGAAAACTCAGTGCAAAAGAGAACCACCACTGAGATATATTACACTTTTTAAAAGAAATCCACTTCAATGGGAAAATAAAACAAAACCCATGCATAACATTACCTCCAAATTCAGTCACACTCATTTTACTGCTTCAGATGGGAATGGAGAAAAGTGGAATGAAAGATGGATTATTTTTATATCAAGTCATTGGTTGAGGTCCAAAGATTTACTTTAGGCTGCACTGCTGAACATGCTTTCTAGGGAGTAATGTTAATTGAACTCAGTGGAATTTACTTCTGAGTAAACACACTTAAGGCTACACTGTGTTTCCAGTGGTGGTTTTGACTCCCTTCTCCCCATATGAATAGTAAGCCCCTATTCCAGGTCTTAGGAAACTGTAGTTTGAAAATACATTTTACATGGAAAATTAAGGGGCTGCTGTTTTGAGAAACAAATCCTGATCAGTCTTGGGCCCTTGAAACAAGTGGCACGATCCTTTGGATCCAGGGCATAAGAAGAGATGTGGTAGAACCAGCCTACACACACATGCAGAATGCTTACCTGGTGACTGATTGCTGTAATTAGATTTAGGCAAACGATTCACAGTGAATAATTCATTTGCTGAATTTTAGCCCCCTTTCAGTGAGGAATTATTTATGAACATTTCTTAATTATGATGAGCTGCCTCTTCACTTGCAAGTAAGAATTTATTCAGACGTATTCCACTCCATGTGCTTCTCATGCTATGCTTCCCTGATATTCTTGAGACACAATTCTAACCTTAGGCATGATCCAGACCAACTTAAACAGCCCTTTGACCTTTGGAGAAAGAAAAACATTTAACTTTGAATAGATTTCACCCATTCATAGGGCTATGGAGTGCATAACACTTATTACACATGAAGGGGCTTTACCTATTATTTGTTTCCCTCCCAGCATATAATTATGTCTAGTTTTTACCCCCCTCACCCAACTCAGAATTTGGTGCCTACTGAGTATGCTTAGTTCTTGTTCCGCTGTTTTAGCATCCCCCCACAGTTTCCCCCTTCTAAAAACAAACTTCTGCAAAACTTGGGATTCCCCCAAGCCCAATACCATCCATTTGCGCATATATTGTATTATTCTAAGTATCATCACTTAGGGATGGGGTAGACGATACTTTGGGAATTTATTGACTAAGAGAAATCTAAAAATGAACGTCTCAGAGACCCACACTTGACACCTGGTTTGAAATATTGTTGTTTGGCAGTAAAATTGTAAGTGCATGATGGCTTACCTGGGAGTAAGCACTACATAACTTAATAGGACTTATAGCTGAGGGGTAAGTTGTTGAGTAGTTGCTGCTGCCATTCTACCCCACTCATGTCCTGTTGGACCTATATATTATTAGGCAGGGGACTCTCCATATTGATCTCACCTCTAATACTTATAATTTGCATGACACTTCAGGGTAGTCAAAACTACAACTCCCAGGGTTAGAGGGAGAAGGGTGCCAGGAGAACACAGCAATGGGATTTAAACTGCTTTACAGCTGCTTTAAGTTTGTAGAGCATTCCTCCAGATCTTGAGACTTTTAAAACCAGATTGTTGTAATTCTGCATCAGCTGGGTGCACTATTTCAGCATTGCAACAGAACACCCTTTTAAATAAAAGCTGAGATAATTCAAAGTTTTAAAAGTATAGATTTTTAAAAGAGGTAGGAAAACTAGCAATATAGTCGCAATGGGGATGGGAGCAGAACCTACATCTCTGAGTAAAGAATCTTCAGTGCAGTGTCTAGTTAAAAGTGACCTTCACTAGGCATCCTAATCAGGTATCAAGTACAAACATCTTGTAGAAAACCATATTCTCCAGCGCTGTATGTTTTCCTTTCTGTGTTCAGGGTAATTAATTTTAGTCATTTGACATTTTCACTCAGAATCTCTATACACTTCTGAAGTTTGTACGTCTCAACTTTGTTTTAAAAGAATGCTTTGTGTCAGTGTTCACTTGTTTGTATATTACAATTCATTTTTAAACAAAAAAAAAGTAGAAAGCCTTGGGTTGTGTGTTTCTGTTTTGTTTTTTGCCTTTGTTTCTGCCCACAAGAAGTGGATCATTATTTCCACAGACAGCGCTTTAATTCTTAGAGGCTTGTTTGTTTCCCATAATTGAAGGGCTGGAAATCACGGAGGTCAAGTCTTTAGTAATGACAAGCATCTAGAAAGGAAACTTAAGCAACTTAAAGCTACTCATGTTTATTTTCTGATAATGAACAGCACTATCCTAAGCATGCTTATCCAGAACTAAGTTACCCACCCTCAAGGTGGGCAACCATTTCTCTATAGAGGGCCAGTTTCAATTGGGGGTAATCTGTCAGGGGCCGTATGCTTTTAATGGATGAAGCCAAAGCTGATGACACAGGGAGCCATAGACAAATACTGGATTAACTAATCCATCAATATCATTTTCAGACCAGAATTAAATTTATCTCATGCCTTTGAATACCAGTTGCAGGGAAACTGAAGTGGGAATGTGCTATTAAGCTCAGTGCCTGCTTGCAGGCTTCCCATAAGCATCTGGCTGGCCCCTGTTAGAAAGCATTTTTCTATGATCAACACCATTATGATGTCAGCACAGAGGAGCCTGAGCATTTTAGACATTTATTAAAATACAGTAATGTGCATTAACAAAGCCCAGGAATATTAACTAGATATAATGCCATTTACCACAAGCTATTAGGGATGTACCATACAGAAATAAATAAAACAAAAGCAAATCCAGTAGCCAATGAACACTGGGAAAGTAACAACTTGGATTGCTAGTGGGAAAATAGGAAGTATACACCATGGCTAAACCTAACCTAACCAATTAGCTGATGCTAAAGGTTTGGATAAATGCAAATATATGTTGCAAACAACAACTATTTAGGGATGTAGGTTCTTGACTGGTGTGTCTGGATAGAATGTTCCAGAATCTCTGCTTCACAGAGAAGACCCTGTCTGTAACACCCACTTACCCATCTCACATCCAAAGTAAATTCAATTTTAAGATTGTAGTGCTATGAGAATAGACAATCAGCTTGATTCATAAGTGTTTTAGATCAACCCAAGTTAAAGAAATTGTACCAGAGTCCTTAACATGGCACCCATCAGGAAGCAGCTGTTCCTTACTGTTCTGATGTATGAGTTTACTTAATATATGTGTTTTGTCAGCCTCTTTCTGCGAGATACCTGCTCCCTACTGGTACCATGCTGAGACTTGAATAGTGATGGTAGAACTGTGTGGTGATGGAACAGATGGTTCTCCCTTGCTATAGGCGTCTGGATAGCCTCTTTGTCTCTTCCAGCTATAATTCAGTGACTTAATATTTACTATCCTTTCCAGCCTACAACAACATATTAGTTGCATATGTGTAGGGAAGCCGTTAGTGTCATTACAGCTGAAATTAGTATTTCTTTGGGGTTTTTTACTGGTCACAAAAATTCTGTTTGTCACTTCAGGATGCAACTCAATTTCCCTCTGATCTGTTCCACATGAGTCATCTTTCAGGTTCAAAGCATCTTCATTTAACACAAAGCTGTGTTTCTGAGCATACACTGTTATGGGGAATCAAAAAGTGGCTGTACCTCTTGGCTTTTATAAAAGTGGATGAAAGTGGTTTCCATGCAGTAAGTATTTTGGGGATTGGCCCTGTCCCTCCACAAGAGGGAAATTAAAATATAGCTGTAATTATTTTTCCTGTTTGACAAAAGTGGATGAAATTTGCAGGCATAGAAGCCTTTTAAGGGGGGATTAGATCTACCAAATTATAGGCAAATAAATCCAAAGGTGGTTTTCTTTTTGGGACTGGACAATTTTATATTTTAGAAAAATAAAACCTCTTATTTTTATTATTATATTCTGGGGAAAAGTATATTTCTGAAAGCATGAGCCCTACCAAATTTCAGGTGAATTTCTGCAATGGTTTTCATGCAAAGATAGCCATTATAGTTGGGTGATCATAAAAAAGCAACCATTTAGATTCAGTGTTTTGTGCCCAATTGGTATGAAAATTAGATATGTGTAGATGCCTCTGGTTATCAAATTTCACATGTGATTACTAATTTGGGGCTTCAGACAACCAGCTTTAAGTACTTTTGCTCCATCACTTTCAGTCGAAAGGATTTCATATGTTTAACTGTGGTTGCATTGTAGCAACCTATGTAACAATGCTAGTCTTCTACAGATGGTTTATCTTGTTCAATGAAGATAGGGGGACATCCACAAATTTGCTAAAGGCATTTATACTTTAATGTGTACCATAAAATTAATTAGATACCCTCATACTTAATTCAATAACAGGTAGGATTCCTTTAATCACTCCCTTGATAAAAAATAGTTAATGCTTCATGATCTTTGGACAAGTCATAGTAAAACAAGATGATCTACAAGTATTATAGAGATTTATTGTCTTCATTTACAAAGGATATATACAGTATGGGTTTTTTTTTTTTATCTGATTCAACTAAACCAACAGAAAGTTCCAGAACACAGGTTAATTAAATTAGAGCTGATTTTCTACTGACATATGGTTTTCTGTGCAGTTTCTGAAATTATGTGTAGAGTCAGCCTTTTTGTGTGTGTGTGTGATTAAAACACTTTTCTCTAAATGAAGATAAAGTAGTACACACACACACACACACACACCTTGTTGTCCTACATGGCCTCTTCCAGCAGAGAAATTATATATAGACAAATAGAAATAGCAGGCAAAATACACCTGCCAATTCAATCAGAGCTGAATTTCCTGCCCTCCCACGCTATGCAACAAACTCTGGTCCTGCTCAAAGTTGAGTGGGCAGGCCATGTGTGAGGCTTTGCTATGCAAATACTTGGTCATTATACTTAGGGCCAGGGAGGAAATTTACTACAGACAAATTGGGCCTGTCTGAAGGTTTTGCCTACCTCATAGCAATTATAATAACTTGTTGGTGGATAAGACATTGGATTGGATCCTAAATCTATTCAGCGGCATGGGTTGAGGGCATACCCACCCCTACAGTGAAATGGGGGTACTCAGATAATGGGGTACTCAGATAATGGGGGGATAATGGGGGTTACTCAGATAATGGGGATCTTTGTCAGGTGCAGTGCTTTTTTTCTGGCGGTACTCAATGGTACACATTACAGGTACTTTTCTTCCAAATCACATGCACATGGTTTCTATGTGTGTGTTGACCTCAACTGCACAGCTGCACTAGTTTCTCCTTCAGACCTTTAGCCTTAGAGCCAGACAACTAGCCTGGAAACTGGTGAAGCAAGCAGCAGCCCAATTTAGACAATCCAGAGAGAGGAGCCTCTAGCCAATGACTCTCTTCTGAAGAGTGACCATGAAGGGGTAGGAAGGTGAATTAAAAAGAAAGTGAGAAGCACAGAGAGATCAAGCCACTTTGGTGCTCTTATGTTTTGGGACAGAAAGGCTGGAGGGAGCTGAAAAAGGAAATGATGGGGCTTGGGAATGGGCAGAGGGCAAGAACTGGGTGAGAGAAAGAGGTTGTTGCTTTTTAAAGCTAACTGGGGGAAAGGGTAGGCGAAGAGAAGGAGGAAGAATAAATATTGGCGTTTAAATTTGTGTTGAGAAAAGCAGGAAGAGTACAATGGTGAGTATCAACACCCCCCCCCCCAAAACAACAACACTAGTCATGTGTCTTTAATTATCTTCCTTGCTGTGGGCCCTGCCAGTCATGCACTCCTTGTGATTGGGCCATACAAACTCTGTTAGAAAACCTCTAGTGAGAGTTCATCACCTTCCAAGGGAGCCCATTCTACTGTTGAACAGCTTTTACTGTCCGAAAGATGTCCCTGATGGTTAGTTGGAATCTCCTTTCTTGTAACTTGAAGTCATTGGTTCAGGTCCTACCTTTCACAGCAGGAGAAAACAATATTGCTCAATCTTCCATGTGACAGCCCTTGAGATATTTGAAGATGACTACCATCTCTCCTCTCAGGGGGGAGGTGTGTGATTGTCAGCTGGAGTAGGCCTAGAACAGGTGGCGGCCACATGCCTCATCAAGCACAGATGCTGCAATCAGCATGCAAAGTATAAAAGGGCAGCAGAGCTGAGATGCAGTGTCTGCTCAACTGCCCATGTTGAGGGACCTTGACTGGGATGCTCCTGGACCTTCATGGGTCTGTGCTTCTAGTTTGACCCTGGACTGTACCCTGACTGCTGGACTTTGGACCTGGCAACTTGGATTGACCCTGACCCTCATTTCCTGACCTTTAGACTGTGGCTTTTGGACTTCACTTGTGTGGATTGACCCTTCAACTTTGAACTGGGCATACTGACTTGCTGCCAGGTAGGCCAGGGGTTCTATTTTATCAATTCTGTTATCTTTCCTGGCATTGATGTCAAGCAGTGGTTCAGCAGTGGTTCAAAAATTAAGGTTTTCCTGCCTCATAGGAAAATTCTTTTAGCAATACAGTAGTAAGGCTTACATGACTAATAATACAACACAGAAGCAGGGCAATATTAGGCATCTTTGCCAATCCCAAACACACCACCACCCCACCTCTGGATTTGGGCCTGAAAGGCAAAGGAAAGTGTAGTTGCATGAACAGTAAGCAGTATAATTTGTGGCATTGCACAACAACATTGCTGATCACGGGGCAAGTATGTCAAGGCATCTGCCTTGACTTCCAGGTTCCTGGTTTTGCAGAGGTTGAGCCAACATGAGAGAGCCTTGATTCTGAGTTTAAGCCAGCAGTGTTTTTTTTTAAAAAAATCATTGAATAATTTAATAAATAAAAGCAAATGTTATAAAAGGGGTTTTTCAAAGGAACACTGTGAAACCAGCCTCCTAGTTCATTATCATATGTATGTATCATGAACATGTATTTTGCTTAGAGCAATATTAACCCAACTTCAGTTACTTGGTGTAAGCAAGAAGGATACACTGGCCAGTCGCCTGCACAAAGCTGACTGTATGAACATTCCACTGCTTTACCTGATGCTAGGTAAATGATAGGTTTGACAGTGATATAAGTTGGCACATTTTTAAAAAGAAAGAAAATTGTGCAGGGGAGATGTGTATAATGAATTTGGTCTCTCAGCCCAGACTCTCTGATGATATTTAATTAGCTCATTAATTAAATTTTAATAAATGCACCGATCAAAGGCGTCTCAGAGCATATAGGAATAGTGGAGCAAAACAAAATAGTTTTAATTAACCTTTCCCAAAATAACCTGTTGAAGATGGACTGCTCATCATCTGCAATTTGATAAAATCCCACTCCATCACTCACATGAATGTTAGTATATAAACATGTTAGATAAACTATAAGAGATTTGATTGGTACTTTCTTGGCCCTGAAAACTACTTTCCCACTACAATCCACAGACTAGGCGAGGCTGTTTACTAGGGAGCAACGGAGTGCAATTCAGAAGTTACTTATAGCAGAAATCTTATATTCAATTACCTGGAAGTAAGCTCCATTGAACTCAATGGGACTTGCGTTTGTACAGAACTGTATAGAATTGAACTGTAATTGTTTGTGGTGTCTTGGATACTAGATATATGGATATCATTATTGGAATATCTTGTACGTTTCAACATACTCCATTCTAGGGTTGCTATACATCCAAAAAAATTTGGACATAGGCAGTATTCAGCCTCTTTAAGCAGCATCTGGACGGAAATCACTGAAATGTCCAGGAAAATCTGGCTGTATGGCAACTCATGTTGGTAGTGTAGATTTTGGTGATTTTCATTAAAAAATAGTTCAAAAAATCCTCTTTTTTTGTTGAGATTTCATTAAAAAAAAAGCTCAATAACCTGTGTCCAGATTTTCACTTTTTGAAATATGGCAACCCTACAAGATGTCAATTGAGTGTGATTTGTAATAGGCTGAATTCTGACTTTTGAACAACTGAAACAATAATGTTCACAAACTAGGGTTCTAGGTTACAGCTGGAACATTCATTAAATAAAAAAAACACCATTGATTATTATGCCAGAAAATGTGCAACACTGGTGTAATCTGCTTTATAGACCATAATCATTTGCAAACACTTTGGCTGTGGGATTCTATGCTTTTATTTTCACCTTATTGTTGTTTTGACTGCTATGTTAATATATTGTTATTTATACTACAACTCTATGCCTACTTACCCAGGAATGCTTCTGCGTAGGCTTGTATAGGATTGCTCTCTTAATGTTTACTGTTTTCCATTTATTTTCTTTTATGCTGATGCTGCCACTGCCTTGGAAGTCTATGGCGAAAGACAGCCTGGAAATATCTTAAAATAGCCAAATCAATTAAGAAATAGGTTGTTGATAAATAAGAGTCTTCCTTGAGCTGTGTGAACTTAGCTCTGTTAAAAGGGCGCAGCTTTACAAACAGGCTTGCAAGATTTACTCTAAAACATTCTGTTTGCCATTCTTAATTAAGTGACATAAGAAATGCTCAGGCGTGTGTGTGGGGGATTTATGGAGGCAGAGAGACTGTTTCTGAATTCTTCTAAGGGTCTGCGTTCTTCACTCCAAAGGTTGTTCTCAGTGTATACCTGGCATTCTCTTTGACCTTTCCCATCATTAGAGTTGTTCTTTATGCCTGCAGGAAAGTCAGACTACATTTCAGTGGGACACGGTGAAATAGGCTTTGCTTTTATTTCATGTCATGCTCTTATGCAAAGCATCTGTAGCATCAATTTCTTCTCCAACAGCCAGCTGGTTTGCTATCTTTTGTTTGCTTTATAGCCATGAATTTAAAAACAACAGCAAAAAGGCAACCCTAAAGGGAACTATCTGTACTTTGTATTAGGTCGTCTTTTGCTTTGAAATAGTTTACCGATCCTTCCCTCAAATAATATCAAAAGGCCAATTTATACAATATTTTTGGGAAGTGTTTTCTAACAGGCAATAATAAAATGTTACTAAAGCTTATAAGCTGGTAGAATTTGACCTCCCTCAAGCTGTTTTAACTATTTATTGGAAATGATTCTTGAACTTAGAGGAAAAAGAAATCTACTGTTGGCTGTAAAGTAGCAGAACATGGGAAGAAAAAGAATATAAACGAGAGAGTAATTTTCAACATAATTGGGGGTGATCCCACTTGTGTCCATGAGAGTTTGGAGCTGTGTTTGCAAGAACAGAAGGAAACTGCACTCATAGAAGATACATTGATCAGTGGGTATAAGGCAAGATAAACAAATAAACTCCATGTTCATAAAGTATCCAATGTTCTGGACAAACGGGGGGTTGGCGGCACTGTCATCCACTTTGTGTAGGGATCTGACTAGCATATTCATGCACCACAATGGAACCTGAACTACATGATTTCTGGTATAATTCAGCAAAAGTGTTCTTTTATGCTTCTTTGGGATGTCTGTGAAATAGATATTATCTGAAGTTCGCCCAAGAATTTATTTGTGGATGAGAACTGATGCATTTGTGTGTGTGTGTGTGTGTGTGTGTGTGTGTGTGTGTGTGTGTCTTGAGAGACAATGGAATGCGTCCCCAGAGGGGGTAAAGTCAAACCTCTGTGTTAACAGCAGCAAAGTGACCTCCCCAGGGCGCAAGCCTGGACAGTGTGTATGGAGGTCCTGGGCTGCCCAGATTACCAGACCACCAGCCCTTTTGGCATTGCTGATGTGGTGCAAAAGAAAGCAGAGCAATATGTTTGACACCAGCTAGACTGCAGGAGTTGCCAGAATGAGACATACAAGTTACCATCTAACTGTTTTAGGGGCTCCACTCTGGATTTGTGCAGGGCTTACCCCTTAGCATTGTATTCTTCCAAAGATATCCCACAAAGCAGCAGAGGTTTAGGATCAGAGGTTTCCTTCTCCTAGATGAGGATGACAAGCTCCATCTGCCCCTCACTCCCCTCTACAGTATGGGCAGAAACAGCCTTCTTGACCATTGGACCCACTATTGGTCTTGTCCACGCAATCAACTGGAGCCCATCTTTGCATGCAGGGGGTGTCCCTAACTCATTGGGGGTTTGAGACCCATTTGCTACCCTCACCTGGTTTAGCCAGGCAGTCAAAGCCATTTCAGGAGTGTAGCCACTGTCGCATGCTGACAGTTTTTAGGAGCCATAGGTTAGAACTGGGTGCAGGGTGGAGACCAAAGGTTCCACACCAGAGCTACACTCCATATCGACTTCATTGGAATCACTACTTACCCCAGTTTACCATTCACACTTTTTCTTGCATGTCACCAATTGTGCACCAGTGGAATCTTGATTTAATCAAGGAATCTTGATGCAATTGTATACCACATCATAATTCCTTTCTAGTCACACATGCACTTATTGCTTAAACAGCAGTGCCAAGAGAAATCCTGATGCCATTATGCAACTGCCTCAAGTTTCCTTTTTTGCATGCTGCTTTAATCAATGCATATATACTTGGTCACATTGGTAACCTATCGGGGGGAAAGAAGTGTTGATTAGGAATGATAGAAAAAAGTGTCTGTACAAGTTCTGAAATTAATTTTGGAAATCAGGCAGGCAGAATGAAGCAAGTTGAAGCCATCTTTTGTTTCTGGGGTGGCTGTGTAACTCATGAACAGGAGTCTGGAGGCAGTTTGACATTGATAAGGGCAAACAAATTAAAATATAATCCAGGCAAAATGTGGGAGTGAAGGCCATCTGTTACAGATTGAAGAATTCAACTGGTTCTGAATGGTGTTGTACTCCCTCTGAAAATCGAAGATCAGAACTTAGGGGTCATCCTGAACATGATGCTATCTGTGAAATCTCAGGTGGTGGAAATGACTAGGAGACAATTTTAGATAGAGACGCTATAAAACTTCAATTTTGCTGGTAACTCAGCAAAATAAGAAATAAAGTTAAAATTACCATACAGTTTCCCCAAATGTCAATAAATTGCTATTTTTTGGTGTGTGCAGCAGCTTTGTGGGGTGAGAGGCACAAAGGAGTCAAGATTTTTTGAACTAGCTGTAAATAGCTTGGTTGCACTAGATGTAAGAAAGGGCACTTAGGAACTTCTTCTTTGGGGGGGGGAACAGCAGTAGAGGGAATAAAGAAAGGGGGGAAAGGAGGTGAAAAATAAATGTTACATTGCATAACATTAACATTCTCTATAGATTTACAGGGACTATCATGTCTTAATGACTTTATTTGTAGATGAATTCTACAGTATATGTTGACATAATGACTGACAGTTGATTATAATGTCTGGAAATCATTTATACATGGTGCTTTTAAAGAAAATGTTGTGACCTTTGAACTGGTATCATTTCCCTTGCAAACTGATGTGCTGCTTCTTTTCTCCTTTTGGTAATATTCAAAGCACTAGGAAATGTGGGTCTGCTTACTACTTCCTTCAGATTTCTGGGACAATGGCAATCTGGTTTGCAGACTTCCTCATAGCAGCATCACAAGAATGTGTGTTTGTGCTTATGTGTGACTCCTCTGATTACAGATTTGCCATTTCAGGAATGGCATCACTTAGGTCAGGAGGAATGCAATATTTTTCATCATTAGTTCTCATGCAATTTTTTTTATAAAAAAAACAAACTTACCATTCTTTTATTTTTTTTTTAAACAACATTATTTTGGTTCTGTGAACATTTCGCCTTTGTGTAGTGACACCTGGAAGAAAACGTACCTTTTAATCTTCAGACTGTTCTATCTTTGAATAAATTGGGGTGGAGGTGAGCTGGACATGACTGTAAACAATCAACAACTACTCTTTGAAGTACTATAAAGACAAAGTGCATCATCAGCCTGAAGAGGAGTTTTGGAGAACTCCAAAGAATGTTCACCACTTTGGGCAGGTTTGGCCCACCCATGAGGCTGCCTCAGGTGGCAGAATCCACAGGGGCAGTAGATCTTGGTGTAGACCTATATTTGCCTCTTGTCCCTGATGTAGATATTCACTCATCCCTACTTTCCTGGTGGGGAGGGTGGGTACTTTCTGTGGTTCACCTCAGGTGTCAAAATGTCTTGGTATGGCTCTGACGTTGGATGCCTCCAGACTGTTGTCATTGCGCAGGAGTGATTCAAACACATACCAGAACTTTAATTCAGTTTCTGTGTAAAAACCTAAAGTGTCGTGGTGCTCTAGTGCAACAAATCCACCTAAAACACACACAGATGCTTTTTTGCAGTTATGAAAGTGATTGGGAAATGCACTGAGAAGTGTAGGAGGGATGAATGATTAATGGGAGGACATGTCAACATCACACAAGGAAATCGGTATGAATGCAGGAGGAATGTTCATTGCTGTAGAACCACCTGTAAACAAATAACAAATGTAAACAAAATAACAAATGTAAACCTGTAAACAAAAAACAAATGAATACTCAAAAATAATGCACACAATCTAACCACCATTTAAGCTTTGTACAAGCATATCAAGATACTGTAGATACTCAATAAACAGGTTGTCTGGAGGATCCCCTTGGCATGTTTTGAGGTTTTATTTACCCTTCTGTGTCATAAGGATTTTTGTCCCTAACAAACCAACATGGTCGCTTACAATTTTAAAATAAATGAGAATATGATTTGGCGACTACTGAACCACAGGAAGATCGAATCAAGATTGAAAAGTTTTGCTGCAGATGTTGTAATACACCAGTGCAAATGTTTAGGATCGGCTTCCATAAGAGTTTTGCTTAATGCAACTTTTGGAAGCTATGTGGTTTCTTTAAGAAACAGAAGTAATTTTGAACCTCTTCCCTTTGTTGTGGAAATTACAGGTTTTGTGTCAGTTTGATTGCAAGCTCAGCAGGTGGTATCTTATAGATTGGCTGCACTCAGCAGCAGGAGGCCACTTGTCCCATTCAGAGTTTCTCAAGATGGTAGTTAAGAAAGACAGGATCGCCTATTCCAAAACAATTTAAAGTTTTCTCCCTCAGAACTTTCAGTCTTTTTGTCTTAAAGGTGTCCATTATGCATCTCTGTGGATGCAACTTTCAAAGACACAAAGGGAAAACCTTAAGATATGATCCATGAATCACATTTGCTTCATTTCCCCCTGCTTCACCATCCGTATAGTAAATAAACATTTGTAAAAATAAAATGAAAAGAAGTGAAAGTCAGATCTCCATTGATGCCAAAAAAGACAATATCCCTACTCTATGGAGCTTCCTTCGTTGCAAAATCCTTAGTTCTCAGTGACAGAATGTCAATAAGATTTGGGAGAAGCATATATATATATATATATATATATATATATATATATATATATATGACTAGCTTTTTATTTAATCCCTTCCTTTCTTCAAAACAGAAAACAGTTCTCTTCTATAGGAAAGAGACACTCCTTCCATTAGCAGACCATCATCCTTGGCATAGAGCTCATATATGGAGGGGGGATGGAAATTTCCATAGATGGCTTAGCAATTACTCAACTAGAGTAATTAGAGATGTGCAGAGACTCCTGCTCAAAATCTTTGATCTCACTATGACAGCACACAGTAAACCTTCACTGTGAGGGAAGGGAGGCAAGCAAACCAACCAAGAAACTTCCCACTCTACCCAATCCACTTAGCCTAGGGTTACCAAACGTCCCCATTTCCTGGGGACAGTCCCCGGATTTGCGAATAAGTCCCCGGACAAATTCCGTCCCTGGAATGTCCCCGGATTTCATCTAATGTCCCGGGGAATTCAGCAGCAGCAGTCTCAGCAGCCTGGAGCAGTTGGCTCTGGCTGGCTTCAGGAGCTGCTCAGAAGTCCCCTATGATGGTGGTGCAGGGACTCTAAGATACAGCTTCCGGGCTGCCTCCACCTTCCCTGACCCCAGCAACTAAGCTGTGAAGGGAGGCTTCATGCTGCCTATCGGAGCAGCCTCCCAACTCCTACTTGCATGCAAGCAGGAGCTGGGCGGGGATCTCTCAGCTGTGAAGGGATGCTTCACACTGCCTATCAGAGCTTGCGTGCAAGCAGGTGGGGGACATGGATCTCTCAGTTAGGCAACAGGAAGCCTCCCTTCCCAGCTGAGGGATCCCCGCCCCCTCCTGCTTGCACGCAAGTAGGAATGGGATTGGGGCTGCTCCAATGGGAAGGGAGGCATCGCGCTGCCTGAGCCTCACCGCCGCCTCTCTCGGCCCTCCTTCGCCTTCCATGCCTGACCCACCGCACACCGCTTCCCCACCACCACCACCAAAGAACAAACAACTCAGGGGCTGCCCAGGCTTATGGAGAAAGGAGATAGAAGCCTCAGAGGAAGGGTAAACGTGGCGGTTGAGGTCAAGGTGGCGGCTGCCCCTCTGCCACCGCCATTGCTGCAGCATCAACGTCCCAAACGTGTAGCATTTATTTATTTATTTATTTATTTATTTATTTATTTATTTATTTTATAGTGTCCCCGGATTTATTGAAAAAAATCTGGTAACCTTATCCGAATTGCTGCCACCATTTTTATTATTATTATTTCTCTGCCTCCATTAAACAACCCTTTAACTAGCCTAATAGTTAAGCATGGCATGAATAACCAGGCATCAGATGAATTCAACCCCTCCCAAAAATTAGGTTTTTACTTAAGGAAGTAAAGGGCTTTTACCCAAGAAAATTATTGCAGAAAAAGGTTAAATTTGGAATTTCAGTGGTTACACATTAGAACACATTGGAGATAAACACATCAGTTATACCTATTCAAGATTCTTTTCCTAATCAAGCCAATACTTTTCAACTTGCATCTCTCAGTTCAGCTTCTGGGTTCCTTCCTATTGCAGCATCCAAGTAGGATTTCTTAAAAGGTCTCAGCCCTTTTGTCCCTCTTGTATCAAGTTTCTGAACTACATAACTTTCTGGCTTTTGATCACCCCCATTTTCTAGCTTGACTTACATACCACGTCTTCCAGCCAGGAGAACAGGAAAGTCTTGGTTTAGTTTATTTTTCGTTAATTGCCCTCAGGTGAATCTTTGACCCTACTGTGCCCATATCCCCTTGTACAACTCCCATGTATGTCCCCCTGCACTTCTAGCTTTTCTGTGACCTGACTCTCCTAAGAGTACCTTCTAAAGCAAAAGAAACCATTTTAAAATCCAAATGTTTTAGAACCGTGAGATTCCATATTACATGGGGAGCCTCCATAAGTAGACCTGGTTTTCTGCTGAAGCTGTTCAGCCCTGTTGGATTTCCGCAAATGTAATCTAGTCAAGGATATTTTCCCAAGATGCTTCTATGAAACCCACAACCAGGGCATGAAAATATAGAGGTATATAGAGATTTCACATATGGAGGAAGAGAAAAAAGTGCTCTTTTGCTTCCCTCACTGCGAGAAGCTAAGTTACAGGGAACCAGGCAGAGGGCCTTCTCGGTAGTAGCGCCCGCCCTGTGGAACACCCTCTCACCAGATGTCAAAGAGAACAACAACTACCAGACTTTTAGAAGACATCTGAAGGCAGCCCTGTTCAGGGAAGCTTTTAATGTTTGATTGATTATAGTATTTTAGTGTTTTGTTGGAAGCCGCCCAGAGTGGCTGGGGAAACCCAGCCAGATGGGCGGGGTATAAATAATAATAATAATTATTATTATTTATTATTTATTAAGGCACCTGAACTGCCGAGGAAAGTGAGCAAAAGCAGTGTTCAAGTTGGATGTTTAGGCACAATTCTAGTTTCAGAAATTAAATACTGCCACAACTCCAGTATCATTAGGGATAAATTTAAAATATGTAAATAGGAAACATTTTCAATTGACAGGCAAATGCATGGCAACAAAGCAAATCAAATACAAAAGATGCATCAATCTGAGTAAAAAAAGCGACTTGAAAGCCTCAGACAGTATTCAGCAAACTATGAAATTCCATTTTCCACATCTCTAAATATTGTAAATATCTGTCATTCCTCATCAGCACCATTCATTTTCATTCTTTTGTCTACATACTCTGTGATCATAATATCACAAAGAAAAGTGTGGGCAGGGGAAAATATTTTTCTTGAAGGCCATGTTTATATTCCAGTTATGGATCAATGGCACAAATCAATCAGTAAGTTGTATGCAAGAACACTTTTATTTATTATTTATTTGCAAACAATTCTATATCACCAATACTAAAATAAAAGTGTGCATGCACAAGAAAGCTCATACCAAAAACAAACTTAGTTGGTCTCTAAGGTGCTACTGGAAGGAATTTTTTTTATTTTTTGTTTTGTTTTGACTATGGCAGACCAACACAGCTACCTACCTGTAACTGGAACTAAAATAAAAAAGCATGGTGGTGCGCAGCATATAGTCAACAATAAAATTACATTCGTAAAAAAGTACAAAAAATATGAAACGCTTTGGGTGCATTTCCATTTCATTTCAAAGTGGTTTTTATTTATTTTTTGCAAGAATTGCAGTTAAATCAAACTATCTAGTTACATTGGTTGAAACAACTATGTCAAAAACATTCTGTATACACACATACAGCATTACATTAAATGGCCACAGAAAACCAATTACCATTCTAGGAAGCACATAGAACATATTATCCAGATGCTTATAGTGGAGCAAAGTAAAACAAATAAAAGTAGTATGTTGCTATATGCTATTATAGCTTCTGGCCCATTTGTATGTTAACATTAAGGGGTTTGTCTGAACACTGTATAGATGGGACAATCCCTGATCTTGACCTTGAGCTTTCCACTCCAAGAATGAGCTTCAAAGATTTACTGGAGAACAGTCTTAAAACTAGTTACATATAAACATTACTAAGAACAAAATAGCCAAGTAACACATTACAAACAAGCAATACTGTTCAGTTCTTTAAGTCTTTTATGCAGTTCAGTAAGCTTTCTGCACTCTGCTTCCAGAGTGAGATACTAAGCTTGTTCATCACTGCAGAGCTTCTGTGCTGCTGCTGCTAGCCATCTCTGACTTCTTAAGTTTCCTCTCCTGCTGTGAGAGTTGCAGCTCTGTTTCGGGGCAATGAGTCATTGGGTAGTTTAGTCCACTGAAATGGGAAAATATCAGTCTTCCGCTTTCACCCAGAGTGGCATTCAAACACATTAAGCTTATAACTTTAACATGCAAATCTGGCCTCAAATCCTGGCCTCCTGGAGACCTTCCCTGCTTAACACCAGGAAGGTTGGAGACACAGCAGGTACAGATGGGGATTGAGAGGGGGCAGTACTTGCATGTGTGACCCACAGGTTACGTTAGTCTCTTGGTGCGTTGAAAACATTTATTTATTTCAATTAAGCAAAATGCACACGTTCCTTGATTGTAGTAAAAGCACCAAGGTTTACATTGCACTTTACTGGACCAGCACATGGGGCATTTAAACCTGTCTAGGTACACATGAAAATCGTATAAGGTATGGGATTTCCACATGGGTCACATGCTCTATGGCACAGACCTAAGACTTCTCCATGCATCCAAAAGCAGCCCCTTGAAAAGTCCTATCATCCCCAGCCAGCATGGCTATTGGTAAGGATTAATAGAAACTGTAGCTCAGCAACATGTGGAGGCCCACCAATTCTAACAATACTCATTTTTTAAAAAAGGATCACCCACATTTGGAAAACAGAATGTTTGCAATACAATCGCAGGAGTAAAAATACTGTGTGTGCGTGTGTGTATACACACACACACACACACACACACACACACACACACACACTTTAAGTGACATTTCCTTCTACATCTCTAAAGTTTTAAGGGCTACTCTGCTGCTGTCAAGGGTTTCTGTAACTTAAGGCTACAGTTAGGAAAATACACAACCAGCCTAGTTATGAATTCAATTTACCATTGCCTGCCTCTCAGTTTCAGACATGTATGAATTCAAATGACCGGTGGAGGGAAGGTTATAATGAAACAGTTACCTAGGAGTGTTCTTCTAGTTCTCACAGAGGACAAAGCAAAGGACCCTGTTTATGTAGTCAAAAGTGGTTTCATTTGCCAGGAGGGGTTCCCAGTGTGACTGGCAAGTCACAGATCCAGGTTTCCTCTGGGCTTTCTTCTCTAGTCATTATCATCTGCTTGTGAATTCCTCATCCCCTTCTTCCCAGTAATAGGTACAAAGCTATGCTGAAGGTCAAAAGACGGTGCCAAGATAACTTTGGGTTTGATTTTGATGAATTCTACTGGTATAATGTAGCCCTTGCGATTTCCCCCCTTTCGTTTTGGAACATTGCTACAGGACAAGTGATAAAATCAACCTGGAGCATGGTTTTTTAGGAGGATTATTGTGAAATCTAGCTTTTTAATGAGAAGGAAGGAAGGAAGGAAAGTCAGCTCAAAACAGAATATTTGCAAGTGCTTCAAAATAACTTTAAGAGAAAGAAGAGGCACTGTTCCATCACACCAGTGTTAGCAGGAGCACCCTACTCTCGTGTAGGACCATGGCAGCGAACATGCCTGGCTGGCATGTTCTCTCCCTCCTGGTCGTTCAGGAGCTTCAAAAGCTTTCTTCTGCCTGAACATCACAGTGACTGATACCAAGAAGCATCAGCACACTTAGGGATCCGCAGAGTCTTTGCAGCATGCGTAAACAGACATCAGCAACTCAGCATTTTGGCTAATCTACTTTATTTACACATAAACACAAACAGAGCACTGCAACAAGGCTCCCTCTCTCTCTAGCACCAGACAACAAAGAGAAAGGACAAAGGATAATAGTCCCACTTCACGGAACACAGTAACACAAACATCCTGTCTCCGTCACTTCCCACTTTGTGGAATGAAAACATACACCATCATGTGATAGATAACAATCCCATGACTGCAGACACAGGGAATGAATTTCCAACAACCAGTAGTGCCTTAAAAATGCTATTTGCCTAGGATAGGGATGTTTCTCACTCGGGGATCCCTAGCCTTTGACCCTTATCTCAAGTCTACTGATTTTCCTACTTGGTTGGTTCCTGAGGGCCTGACTTCTTCTCTTTAGCTGTGTACACATTACCTGGTTAAAAAGTAACTCAGTTCTTCTCTACTTGAAGCTGGTTTCAGGGGGAAATGCATTTTAACACAGTATTATGTAAGAAACAACAGGAGAGATGGGGATTGTGGTTAACGTCATGTGTACACCACTGTTCAAACCAGTGGTGGGAGTGCACTGGATGTGAAGTAAATAGGAGTGTGTACGTGGTCTTCTTTTATGTGCTACCCATATCCTGGATACTTGATGAAGTGCCATTGATCAGCCAAGTCATTTATTGTCATCTTTTGTTTGCCTACTCACTCTGCCTTTCTTTTTCACTGCTGACTTCCTTCCAAATCTGTGAAATGCACTGCGAGAGAGCGCATCTTTTTGTCAATAGGTTTGTGGCACTTTTGTCTTACACAATGGACAAGAAAAAAAGTTTTCCAGGCACATCATCTTCACATATTTGTAAATCAAGGTGCTCCAACTGTACAGGGTTAATGTATATCACCAGAGGGAAGGAAGAGGAGAAAAATGCGGATCAGCAACTATATGTGCTAGTTAAGACACCTTGAGTCAACTGCACAGTTCTCTCCATGTTGGCCATTTCCATATTTCTAATATTCTGGGCTATGATCCTAATAAGCTGCTCAACCACAGCCAAGGGAAAATGAGGCTATCACTGCAGCTTTCCCTCTGTGTCTCTCACAGGTGGGCGGGTAATCACGGTCTAAAATGGAAGAATGCCTTGGAACTTACAATAGTGAAAGCAACAGTGAACTTTCATTTTCGGAACTTTCATTTTTGTAGTGCTCTAATTTGCCTTCATTTTTTTAAATAAAAAAAATACTTCATTTGCTATAATCCTTCTGCCTTAAAATATTATGTCACTATTGTTTTAAAGGATCGCAGGGCATAAATATAGTAAATTCAAAACCGCTTCCTTATTCTCTATTAGGGTTATGGAGAACTTGTGGCCTTCCAGATGTTTCTGAACAACAAATCCCATTATCTCTCACCATTGACCGTGCTGGGTAAGGCTGGAGTCAAACGATGCATGGGAGATTGATCCATCATCCTACAAGTACAGCATGTAACTTGTGTCAGGGTCCTGAAGGAGGCAGTCAGACTTCCTAGAGATTGATATATATTGTGTCTATATGCATGAAGCGTTTGTTGAGATGAATTGCTGATGTCTATGGAGAAATGGGCTATAATCTCTAGGTAAAACTATCCAATTTGAGATGGGTGATATTTTAATGGTGATCTTTTGATGTGCTATATTATTGGAATGTTGCATACCATCCTTGGAACCTTTTGACTGAAAGCCGAGTAATTTCATTGTCCCAAAGGGGACAATGACAATAAAATATATTCTATTCTATTCTATTCTGGTGCAATGGAACACCATGACAGAAGCCAGAGCGCATGGAAATGCCATTTACCTTCCTGCCACCTATTTATCTACTTGCATTGGTGTTCTTTCGAACTGCTAGTTTGGCAGAAGCTAGGATTCAAACCGCCGACCTTCTGATCAGCAAGCCCAAAAGCTTCAGAGGTTTAGATCACAGCACCTATAGTCAATAAACTCTTGACTAGTGTCAGTGTGCTAGGCATGGAGTGGGAAGTAAGAAGGTCAAATGATCTCTATGCTCTCTATCCTCAAGGGATGGACCATGGCCTTGACATGTTTATTTTCTAGCCTTTACGTTTAGTTGTAGAAACTTTTCACTTCTTCTGCCAATGACCTTAAAAGAGTTTATGCAGATTGGAGAGTAACTAAAACAATGGATGTGATTGAAAGCTTTGTGGGTAGAGATTGCTGTTGAGCTGTTCCCAAATAACAAAATAACTTGCAGAATGATAATCATTTGTTAATCATATGTAGAATGTTAATCATCAGGAACGCTGATGGTAATGTGTGCTCTCTAGTTGCTTACAGAGTACTGATTTTAGATACGTAGCATGCTATAGACAAAAATATGAATGAAAATTTATATGCACTTCCTAGGTTTAAATGACATGAAACAATGCAAATTTATTTTAGCTATTTCATTTTTTAAAAAGAAAACTCAGTGCATTTTCTCTATTTTTTCATACCTCTTTAAATCACTTCTTCTCTAATGATAGAGGTTTTTTCCACAATGCATACTCTGTATTTATTTAATCTTGCCACAGATCAAAAAGCATGCATGGTTTCCAGTGTACAATAAGCTTAGAAGTAAATCAATTTGCAGACTGTTGAAAAATGATTTAGAAGTACAGGAGACTTCCAGTGCAGCTAAAACCTAGGGAAATTCTCTCTCTCTCTCTCTCTCTCTCTCTCTCTCTCTCTCTCTCTCACACACACACACACACACACACACACACACACACACACTCATTCTGGCCAATAACCAACAACATTGGCCATAATATTTTTTTTATAAATGCACCTAGCTTTGAATACCCAATAAGATTGGTAAGTTAATTAGAAAACTAAACAGCATCCTATTCTTAACTGGGCATACTGATTCATCATTTTAAATGAGTTTTATGGATTATTATCAGTGTCCAAAACAGCTGTGAGCTCCATAAGAGAAATTATGATGGATCTTTCAGATGACTTCCCTATAGATCCCTATCTGTTGTAATTCTTGGGGGGGGGGGGGAGACCCATGTTGGAATAATAGTCTGAATCCATCTGTGTATCATCCAACAAAAGATGCACATATTGTATGTTACCATTCCTGCTGGATCCTAATGAATCAGTATTTCATATGTACCTATTCGTTGTAAAAAATATGCATCAGAGAAAATGAGTCATGTTATGAAAGAATAGAACACATCACTATTACAAGTTTGTCTGAATAGTCTGCATTTCACTAAACACAACTAAATCAGTGTGACCCAAAGTCATATAATGATATCTTGAAGCAAAGAACTATTTTCATACCACATTACATAATAGACTAGGTGTGAAATTAGTTTTACGGTGAATGGACACCCTGAAGGTTGTTAACTTTAAGTGTAGTGTGCCTTGTACATAGCAAGGTTAGGTTTTCTTTGTGTGTGTTTATGTGTAAGAAATATAACTGCATACATATGCAACACTATGTTTGTGCTTGTGTACATACACACAGACAGACAGACACACTTGTAAATATAAGAGAATGAATAATGTATAAAGTATATAAGTCAGATGGTTGGAATCACACTATTCATTATTTCTGACCATGTAAGTCAGAAATAAACAAACTCTGTTATTTATGACTCCTTGCATTCTGCTGCATCTGTTAGCATTCAAACCTAGCTAAGGCACCAAAGGTGCTGGCCCAAACCAACTCTATACGAGCTCTGTAAGTTTAAAGGCCGTTTTGGGTACAAAGAAGATTATAAAATTGTGTATGGAATGGAGAAAGTGGATTCAGAAAAGTTTCTCTCTCTCTCTCTCTCTCTCTCTCTCTCTCTCTCTCTCTCTCATAACACTAGAACTCATGAACACTCAGTGAAACTGAACATTGAAAGATTGAAGACAGATAAAAAGAAAACACTTCTTCACACTTCTTCATAGTCAAACTGGAACTTGCTCCCCAGCAGGCAGTGATAGCCGCCAACTTGCATGGCTTTAAGAGAGGATTAAACAAATTCATGGAAGAAAGGACTATCAATGGCTATTGGCTATGCTCTGCTTCCCCAGTTGGAGGCATTAATGCTGCTAAATTCAAGTTGCTGGAAGCCATGGGAGGGGGGGTGTGCTCTTGTGCTCATCTACTCCCTTGTTTCCCACAAGCATCAGTTGGCCACTGCGATAACAGGATGCTGTGCTAGATGGGCCATTGACCTGATCTAGCAGACTGTTCTTACGTTCTTATGCAGATATATCATTGAGCTGCCTAGACAGTCATATTCTTGGGATTACGTAACCAACCAGTAGTCCTAACAATACCTGATGGATTTTGCGAATGCACATAATATGTGGAAATATATACTAACCAAATGTGTTTGGAAGTGACATAATGCTTTGCAGATCCACTGTTTCATAAATCAATCCAGTGTGAGACTGAGCCCTATCCAGTCATTCCTCCACCTTCTATGCAATTACTGTAAGTGGCCATGGATGTTGGAGTTTCTGCGCATGCGAGTTTCTGGAGTTTCTGCGAGTTTCTGGAGTTTCTGCGCATGGAGTTTCTGCGCATGGAGTTTCTGCGCATGTTTCCTCCTGTGAAATTTAGAATCCTGAGAGATGAGAATTCTATGTCACATGGTGAGCCTAGACAAGTAGGAAAGGGAAAGGCTCCCTGCTCTAGAGTTTCAGCCCCAGCCACATGGAGAGCTGCAGCAGTGGCAATGATGTAAGGGGTGGAGCCATGTGTAAGGGGAGAGGCCCCTGAAGAAGGTTCCAGTCTCCTTTTGATCCAGCATTCTGTTTTCATTGTTTTACACTGGCAAAGTGAACAAAAGTAGGGACAAAAGGTGAAGGAAAAAAAATCTCACAAAGATAATGCACAATAAACTTACTGCATTAAATTAACCTTTTAAAAGTATAACCGTACAGAGTTTTTGAAATAATAGACAAGCAACTGAACTGTGAAACAACTGGGGAATTTAAAATGTCAGGTCACTAAACTCAGTAAAGGAAACATCAAAATAAATCAGGAAGAGGGGTGGCCATAATAGCAAAGGGCAGAATTAAAAATAAAAGGAGAGATTAGATACACATTCTGTCACGTTAGTTGATGCCCACTTTTATTCAAGATATCCGCAGTGTATCAAAAAGCTTACCTTGCACACACCAACCTTTCCTCAAAGAAAAACTATATAAGAATTCCCATCTACAGGCACACACATTGTCAATCTAACTCTGTTCTCAACAATGGTAAACTTGAAGAAACAACAGAGGGCCAATGTGGTGTAGTTATTATGGCCAGGATCTGGGAGACCAGGGCTCAAAACCCCACTAATGAACCTTCCTAGGTAACCTTGAGCCCAATCACTTTATCTCAGTCTATTCTGCTTCACAGGGTTGTTGTGAAGATGAAAGGGAGACAGGAGGGAAGAACAGATTCCTCACACATCCCTAGTATTTGTAGAGGAATGGAGCAGGTGAATCCTGGCTTCCTCCTAAAGCCATGTGCAGGGAAGCCATATTTGGGAAGAATGGTGCCTAGGAAGAACTCCCAGTTTGTTCAAATGACAAGCAAGACTTATTTCCTAGGACCATTTTTTTCAAAACAGGCTGGGGTGGATCATTCAAATGTAGCACTCTTACAAATAGAGATGTTGGAGTATTCTGACAAAAACAGAAACAGGAGCGGGAATTGCTGATGTTTGCTTATTTGTCCCATGTCTGGAACAGAAATCAACCCAGGATCAATATTCAGTGTAGTTGTTGCTTTCAATTCACAAATGATACCTGATTGATTTTACACACACACACACACACACACACACACACCCCATTGTGTTGCCTTTGTATTGAATTGGATGAGGTTGAATAATGTCATGACAATGCAATGTATGTAAATTAATTACATACATTACATTAAGTTATATAATTTTGCAGCAGTAGACAATGAGACAAAGAATGCAGTTTTTAGTGGAAGACAAACTGCAGTGAAACGGAAAGAGTTCTGCATGCAACAAGTACAGAAAATAACACCTTCTTACATACCTGCTTAAAAACGCAGTGTGGCTCAGGCTTCCGGTTCCGGCTGCTGGCTGGAGAGGTCGGGGGGAACATCGCTCCGATGTTCCCTGCCCGAAAAGGGGTGAAAGGGGTGTCTTGAGACAGCGCCTCAGCCCCCAAAACTCCCGGGAAGGGCGTCCCGGGACCGGTCGGTCCGGCGGTGGTTCGCGGGGCTTCCCTCCTCCCGAGGAGAACCTAATAAGGGACTCCGGGACGCGAGCGGGGGGAGCCTGAACCCTTTGGATCTGAGAACATCTATCCCCCTGACGGGCGCAGCTGCCAGATCTCTCCTGATCGTGCGCCGGGATTTCTCCTGCCAAATTATCAATTCGGACCTGAAGATTGTGAGTAAAATGGATGTTTTGGACTTATTTCTGGGTAAAGTGTAGGGCTTAAAATGGAGGCCAGCCTTATCACTGCTGAAGTTTAAGAGACGGGGATGCGGCAGCCGAGGCAAAACGAAAGTGGTCATTGAAAAGGAATTTGCTTCAGTGTAACCAGCCCCCCTCTCCCCCTGTGCTGGAGGAATCTGGCAAGGAATACTTTTTGCAACAAGATATCTAAATGGATTGCTGAATGGAACGATTGTATCTACATTTGAAAGAATGACAGGAGCACAGATGGCAAAGCTAGATGTGCACCTATTTCTACAAGGAATGCAGAAATTCAGTGATGCTATGGATAGGATGGAGATACGTTTGAATGATGCCTTGGATAGGATGGAGATACGTTTGAACAGGATCATATCAGAGGAACCAACAACAGGATGTTCCCACGCTGCGAAGCGTGAGAACCAAAAAGAACTTTTGACTTTGAAAAAAAGATTACGCACCCGGCCGCATGATGTCAACAAAAAGAAAAAGAAAGCTAGAAACCATAAGAGGAGAATCATTAAGAAGAAGATTTTCAAACAGGATGAGAAAGTAAGAATGGATCTCTGGGACATTGACGTTGTAAGAAGATTGGGAAAGCAAAGAAGAATGCAACAGACTGTTCCCAAAGAAGTTTTGCTGGCCCATTCAGATCGGACATGGGTGACACGGCGGGTGGGTGTGGGGTGAGAGTGGTTATTTTTTTTCTTTCTTGGATTGATTTGACGGTTTGACCAAAGTATGTGGATTTAATTTCTGGTATGGTGGGAATTATAGAAGTTATATAAGTTTTGTTGTGGAATATTTGAAAACCAGGTTCTGGGGCATGGGGGGAGGGGGGGGAAAGCAAGTTAAAAAAAAATTAGGATTTAAGGCCGAGGGGAAAATTAAGATTAGAAATTGCGATAATGAGAATGTTATAAATTAGGATATTATGATGTTAGAAGGAAAATGTTTAGAAGATGATATGTGTAAGTTAAGTCAAAAAATTAGAAGATAATGTATAAATACCAAGATAAGAACCCGTGAGCCAAGAATTATCTATGGATTCAGCAGTGAGAAGCTGTGGAAGCCATTTGATAAAAGTTAGTAATATAGATGCCTAGTCTGGAAAGGGACCAGGTACAAGCAAAGTGAGGGTTGTGTTTAGATGGTTAAATGAACAATGTTAAAAGATACCTCCGTGAGAGGGGGGGGAAGTTATGTATTGTTTCTCAATGTGAGAGGTGGGAAACAAAAGAAATTTAACCGTGTTGTAATGTGCTTATAAAATTGGAAAATCAAATAAATATTATTTAAAAAAAATAAAATAAAATAAAAACGCAGTGTGGCTCAGTGAGTGTCCTGTGCCAGGAGCACTAAAGGTAAAGGTAAAGGGGCCCCTGACCATTAGGTCCAGTCGTGTCCGACTCTGGGGTTGCAGCGCTCATCTCGCTTTATTGGCCGAGAGCCGGCATACAGCTTCCAGGTCATGTGGCCAGCATGACTAAGCCGTTTCTGGCGAACCAGAGCAGCACACGGAAACACCGTTTACCTTCCCGCCAGAGCGGTTCCTATTTATCTACTTGCACTTTGACGTGCTTTCGAACTGCTAGGTGGGCAGGAGCTGGGACCAAGCAACGGGAGCTCACTCCATTGTTAACTCCACCCAAATCTTGCCTGGGGGTGTCAGTAAGGATCCACCTTAGGATGCTATCTTTCCTGGAATTGCATCTCAAGCCCAGTAAGGGAGAGACAGTTTTAGAACCACTGTCTTAAATAAGAGGAGCTACCCTGCTATATAATTATAGACATTAGAAATTCTGCATGACTTGGTAGAAAGAAATTATAATATGGAAACAAAACTACCATGCATTAGTAACAAGTTTTATGTAGTTGGAAGTCTACAGCAACCCACTTAAAATAAACACTCTACAGTATATTTTTGCCCATGGGTATGCATGCAAATGCTGTAATAAATGTAACTATGTTGCCATTTTCTTTAGATGAAACAGAAAATGCTTCCCAAAAGTTTTAAGAAGGGAACTAGAAGGGATGGGTAATATTAAAGTTTGAGTTATCTGACTGGATCTAAAAGGATAGGTATTCAGGAAAAAGGAGTGGTCAAAATAAATATAGTATGAATGTGAAGAGCACAACTACCTCTCCAATAATGTTGATCAGTTATTGTTGCTGACTTCTTATTGAAGTCCTGTTGAATTCTATGATAACTTGTCTTAACTGAGCAATCAGCAAGCATAGGATCAAGCTCCTGAAAGGTCCTTCTGTTCCTCAGCAACATCATATTATTAGAAACAGTACAAAGTAGAGCATGGAACTTGCTACCAAGTCTTGATGAGATAAGAAGATTGCTGCAATCACTCTAGAATTTGGTGGTGTATCCCACATTCCTTGCTCAAAGTACTAGCAGAGGATAATACTGGTGAAGATTGAACTAATAAATACTCCTGCAGAAATACAGAGCTGCATTATGATTAAAAATCTGATTTTACTTTTGGAGATAACCCATCTATAAAAGACATTCAAATGCAGCCATTTTAATACATTTTACCTCCAGGAAATGAAGGAATATGTTAATTTAATGCATTCAGACTGAGAACATTAAGACTGCATTCAGACATGAGGTTTATTGCATTAATTTTACTGGTTATAATGCTGGTGATTTTGTCCCAGTTTCTTTTTCCCTTTTACACTTCAGTACCTGTTGGGTTGTGAAACTGTGGGGTTTTCATCACTATACTGCATACCACCCAAAATTTTGACATGTGAGTGGAAGTAGTGTGATCATGAAAACCACTGCAAAATTCCATGTCCATGTACCTTTTGAGTGGGAAGCGGAAGTTGTAACCTAGCATAGGCCCATGGCAGGGGGTTGTCTCCTGGCTCCCACACAACCAGCAGGAGGGACGGCATTTCCTTCTCCAATGGCTATGCAGGCTAATGGGGCCTGCCTGCAGTTCTTGCCAATCGTGGGCGGGGGAATCTGATTTGGAGTGGACTGGAGGGAAAACTGCTGCCCTCCTTGACTGCTTCCCTCCTTGACTGGTCCCACTCCTTGACTGTAAAGCCAAGCGATGCTCCAGACCCATCTCACAGTCTGCAATTAGATTCCCCACTGTCCTACACCCACTCAAGAAGAGTTCTCTCCCCCACACCCCCAGCAAGTTGACATTTTCTCTTCAATTTACTATGTCCTGACCTCAAGATGCCACATGCTTTTTCATGAGCTGTAACCAATGACAAGGAATGAGATCATGGAAATGTTGCGACATAGGAAATGGGTATTTTTCTCCACACATTATGAAGGAAGAATGAGGCAATGCAACACAGGTGTACTATATTTCAGTGGTAGTCACAGGTGTATAATGTATAGTTTCATACTGAGTACTGGATGTTCTGCATCATTTCACACTGATTACTAGATATTCTGTAGATATCTCTTCAGGTTTCAGTTGGTGAAAGCTTCACAGCTCCTGTCCCAAGTTTTATTAAGTTTAGAATATATGATTCCTAACCAAACTGGCTGGCCATATCACTTCTCCCATAAAGTGGTTGTGTGATTTATTCACATGCAATGAAACTCATTTTTCCTTAACAGACAGTTTTGTTGCTATGCATAAGTAGGGCTTAAATGTTTTAAACCTTCTTAAAATACAGGAATTTATAAACTTGCATCACTAGGACCAAAGCTTGCTTTTAATGTCTTGCAAAGATATTATTCTCTGTAGTATTTCTGAATTATATATCCACAACTATGTTCATTCCTTTGAACTCATCCATTGCAGGGACTTTAAAACTAGATTATAACTCATTTACTTTCTCTTTAACCTGCCAGTGTTCAAGATTTCCAAGCATTATAGAGCACTCTTATTTTGTAAGAATGTCATTTAAAGCAGCTAGAATCCTCTGGTGGAGGAAAAAAGCACAGTTAAAAGATCACCCACTTAACTCTAATCACAGCTGCATGACTGACAAATTTTAATATTTTGGGGGAGTTTCATTTAAAGAGGAGTCAAGGTGTTAATCCAAAGTCTAATAATTGGCATTAAGTTCTGCATTTTTAAAAAGAATCTTGCTTTAATAGAATAAACTTTTAAAATTCATGAGTTTAAAAGATATGCCTGGACAAAATAATCCACAATTAATTCTCTCAGAAGGCTATTGTTGTGGTAGCATGGAACTGATCAGACAATGCATGAAGTGCCATATGTACTGCCTGCTCTGGGAGGGCGATATACTCCACCGAAGGAACAGTTTCTGAAGGAATGGTCTGGGAGTACAACTGGATTCCAACTTGTCACTAGAGTCTCACATGGCTTCTGTGGCTAAGCATGCTTATACCCAGCTTAGACTGATTTGTCAGCTACAGGTATTCCTGGCCGGAATAGTCTTGCCTCAGTTGTTCATGCTCTGTTGACACCCCACTCCTGTCTCGAGTACAGTGGTACCTTGGGTTACAGACGCTTCAGGTTACAGACTCCGCTAGCCCACAAATAGTACCTCGGGTTGAGAACTTTTCTTCAGGATGAGAAAAGAAATTGTGCAGCGGTGGCACGGTGGCTGCGGGAGGCCCCATTAGCTAAAGTGGTACCTCAGGTTAAGAACAGACCTCCAGAACGAATTAAGTTCTTAATCCGAGGTACCACTCTACTGCAATGTCCTGTATGTGGGTGGGTCTGTCCTGAAGATACATGCTATCTCTACTTTTTTTCTAATTATTTAGTATGTCTCCCTGCTTTTCCAAATTACCGTATCTTGCTTAGCAGGAATGTATAAATAAAAATGTTACTGTGATGCTTGTTTCATAATGATTAGGAATTATGGCCACCATTTGGGTAGCTTTAGAACAGCAACAGCTCAACATTGCCATGAACTTGCATACACACAAACACTAAAAATAAGCCTCATGCAATTGCACATCACCCACTCTTGTAATCAAACCAGATGGCATGGAAATCAGGTCTTTCTATCTGGTCGCCTGCAGTCCTCATACTTTATAAACTTAGCACCCATCTGTTTTTCAGGGAATTTGGGCAAAGGTCACATATATGTTTGCTCAATTCCAGCATGAGATTTCTGTTCAGAAACTAATCAGACCATTTATTTCAAAACCGTTCCTGAACAAACACTTCATACTGAAATTAAAAAATAAGCAGCACAAGCCAAACCGTGCCTACTTAAAAGATAATAATAACAACAATAATAACAATAATATGTCACCCACCTCACTGGGGTACCGCAGCCACTCTGGGCGGCTTCCAACAAATTAAAACACAGTTTTGATTGGATTCAATGGGGCTTACCCCCAGGAAAGTGGGGCTAGAATTACAGTCTGTGCTTGGCTGGTATATCGGATGACAGTAGGCTAATCTATAGTGGGACTGTTTTAAGAACTCTTGAGTGTGTCCTGAACAGTAATTGAATCACAGGATGGAAGGGACCAGAAAGTTTCCAAGTCCTGCAGGCCTAGCAGGATGGATGAAAACAGGTAGAATAAAGCACACACATTTAGATGGCTATGCAGCTGAGGATTGCAAGAGGTACTCAAACACAGGAAGGCTCTTTATAGTGAGTGATACATTTGTTCTTCTGATGTATCTTTTGATATCTTTTACAAAGCTGGATGGACACTATTCAGAGTGGCTGAAGTAGTGGATTTCCTGCACTGTCAGAAGGTTCAGCTAATGAGCTTTGATATCCCAATGCTTTGATTCCATACTGTGTAATCTGATGACAAGTAGCAGTTTCCCACAGTACCAGGCAAAAAATAAGATAAAGGTAAAGGACCCCTGGGTGGTTAAGTCCAGTCAAAGGCGACTATGGGGTTGCGGCACTCATCTTGCTTTCAGGCCGAGGGAGCCGATGTTTGTCCAAAGACAGCTTTCCAGGTCATGTGGCCAGCATGACTAAGCCGCTTCTGGCACAACAAGACACCGTGACAGAAACCAGAGCACATGGAAACACTGTTTACCTTCCCACCACAGCAGTACCTATTTATCTACTTGCACTGGCATGCTTTCGAACTGCTAGGTTGGCAGGAGCTGGGACAGAGCAACAAGAGCTCACTCCATTGTGGGGATTCGAACTGCCGACCTTCCAATTGGCAAGCCCAAGTGGCTCAGTGGTTTAGACCACAGCACCACCTGCAAAAGTCTATACCAGCACTACTAGGGGTGATGCATGGAGCGGGCTTCCAATCCCCACCCCCATGCCAGATCACTATCAGGTCCCGGGTGCATGGCCACAATCCTGCCCACTAGAAAAAATGAGCGGACTTGGAAATGAACTTCCTCTCACATACCCCATTAGTTACGTTTGTGTATTAAAAAAGACACAACATGTAAATTAGGACCTTGCACACTATATTAACTATATTACATAGAGAGATACCTGTACCAGTTTAGTCTTCTCCCCCACAACCCAGATTTAATGAGGTTTCTTGACAGTCCCTTCCCCCCAACACTTTACTACCAACACTGTGATTCTAGAGATAACTAAGCATGTTCACAACTCATCATACTCCCCCCCCCCTTTCGGAGGGGGGGCATGGTTGTTTTTGTTAAAGTTTTTTTTGGGGGGTACTTCTTATTGTTTCTCACTAGTTTCATTTTGGATGCACTCTTGTTGGCTTGGAAAAACCTATTTTGCCATTAGTGGGAGTGATGTGTGTGAAACTGCAGGCTACTTATATTCTGTTCAAATATTATGGCATACACTCTGCAGCACGTTCAATCATGGTGCTAAAGTTAAGAACAAGCAGAGAAATACTTTCCTGTATAACAATTTTACACAATCTGGACAATTTAACTCACGTCTGAATAGTGTGCTTCAGTTGATCAAAGAGAATTTTATGATCAAAGGTGCTTCTCAGAGAGAGAAAGTGAGAAAATAACCTTCATGGAGTAAGCATAAATTTACTCTGCCTCTCATTACCCTTACTAACAATGGACCAAAATCTGTGCTGGAAATTAGCCTGTAGAATGCATTAAGAAATATCTTTCATCTATTATACATAGGATCGTTGAAAAAATCTTGAGGGCTAGAAAATAAAGTACTGTAAATGGATCACACTTGTAAAACAGTAAAAAGACAAGAGGTCTCCCACAACTGACTTACACGAGCCCCCACAGATGTGAAGAGAGAATGTTTTAGTTCTGGTTTTAGTAGTTGTGTGGATTTACCATTTAGACAACACTGAATATTGTAAAAAAATACTATACTGTAATGATTCTACCTAGTGTGGGAATTATTTTGAAAACCACTGATTGCCTGAAAGAACCTTTCATCCTCATTTTTTAATCTATTTGTTTTACAATCCATAATTCAGGGGTTACAGTCACCACTAAAAGCATAAAACAGAAAATTTAGGAGCTAAAATTAATGTATGTTATAACTTGGAATGGACAAATCTGTTAATTTAGGTTTGTTTTGGTTCTCCATATTCCTGCATAAGTTCACATTTTTTTTTTAAAAGACTTCATGAGAATTTGTCAACATTATTGTGTACCTTCCTGACACACACAATTTTAAGTGGTTTTTCCTATTATATGACATTTTAATATGCTTCCCCCAACATATGCATTTTTATGCACACTTATCTGGTTGGGGATCTCTGTCACAAAATTCAGAGCTGCATTTCAGTTTACATATTGTTTCCAGAAATGTAAATTAGGTAGTCTCATATTGAAATGGAAACCAAATCAAATTTCTCCACATCCTTAGTTTCAACTGTTGGAGTCCTTGAATAAAATGCAAGCCCCAGAATGCACTGCATCTGAAATTACTCTTGAGGGTAACAAAATGGGGAGGTGGAGAAAGAGAGAAATCCTTTCCCCTCCCCCATTTTTCTTGTCAATGCTACTTCTGCTGTTCCTTATCTACTTAAATGGTATGGGTCGAAGGAAATGAATGTGTTTGGCTGCTGGGAGGTGGCAGAAGGGACAGGGTGACACCTTCCCAGCAATCATTTTGATGCAGAAGCTTTTCCAAGGTTTTTTTCTCCCACTTTGGCAGGGAATTTGTGGGGCTGCAGTGGGGGTGCGTGTTGAGGAATGAGCCAAACAAAAAAGAGTAGATTCGCCCCTCTGTTATTATGCCCCATGTTTTCTTTCTTTCTTGCTTGCTCTTGCCTCTCCTCTTAAGGTTTAAAACATGGTAATTGCCTTACTCATTAGTCAGAGCATTGCTTTTCCTAGTCAGTATTATCTACTCTGACAGGAAGTAGAAGCATTTTCCAGACTTACCTGAAGATACAGTGATTTGGATCTGGGACTGTTTGCATGCAAAGGAACAGCCTTTCCCAAAGACAGACATTTTATTTTTCTGTCTTCTATCTCTTTTTTAAAAAGGCCTAATTTTACTGTTGTTACCCCACTCATCTTGCTATCTTGCTGATGCTAAATTTCATGGATGAAATATGGCTGGTGGCCAATATGACAGTATGCAGTATGCAGCTCACAATTATTCTCCCTGCTTTGTGTCAGATTTTGTGGAAAAGGCTCAAAAATAGTCTGATCTTCAAGGGTTGGGAAGAACTGATGCCATTATTACCTTTTAATCTACAAAACTCTAGCTTTTATGTCCAAACACTGTGCAACGGCTTACTGATTAATTCTCAACCTCTCTTTGAAAGAGATCAGTCTTCCGATTTAATTCTAAGAAGCCTCTGAGCATCTCTGTATTGCCTAGGATACACTATGTTTTCATGAAGGGACGTGGTTTATTAGTGCCTGTCATCGGGGTGAATGTGCTTTGGATATAAGGAAGAATACGGCAGAACGTGTAATGGCAGGCTTTGATGGGGTGACATCTTAAAATGTAAGGGGGGGAACCACACACTATAAAGCTTATTTCTCTTTCTACCATTACTATTAACATCTTGGATTTTAAGATAATATTAAAGGCCTGACTTCTCAACATAGTTCGAAGCCACTTTAAGGAATCAATTTGGACCATAATAGACTCTTCAGAAACCTGTGGTAAATGCCCATGAAAATGCACTAGTTTGAAGTTTAAAGGGGGAGAAAAAGGCTTTGCAAATTGATCAGGGATAATTGCCTTAATGGATGCTTAAGGAGAAAGGGGTCAAGTGAGAAATCTAACGATACAGCAAATAACTGGGGCAGGGGAAAGAGGAATGAATTTGCACACCTTTCAGTGGCTTATATAGCACCATAACCTAGTAATATAGAATATATCCTATAGGTATGATAACCTTCATTAGCAAAAATTCACTGAGGTATGTTAGAAATCAGCATTACAGATTTAATAGCAGTCCTCTTAGCCAACAAGCTGAAAAAATGTCAGGGTGGACAGGCATCTCTCATCCCAAACCTCAAGTGTCCTGTGAACCCTGAAATCCCTTGCACCTCAGCCAGAAGCCCCAAGGCAGCCAACTTACCTTGTATGCAACAAATGGCTACCCACTTCTGCCTAAGAATCTTGCAGAACCAATGATTTTAATTACACACACCCAGTAACATATTGCTACATTTTGAAAGTATTTGAAAGAAGATGGTAGTTTTGCTTAACTTTGATTTAAGGCTTGACCGGTCTCAATGTGGATAGCTTTATAACCACAGAGGGTTAAGGGCAGATATCTGTTCTACACACACACACACACACACACACACACACACACACACACATACAGAGAGAGAGAGAGTGTGTGTCTCAGTCTCCTTCTGGAGTTTAAAACATCAAGAAGAGATGACAAAGGAGTTATTAATCCAAGGGCTGACCCCTCTATTTGTGAGCATCAGAACAAGTAGAAATGTATCTTAACCTAGAATCAGATTTGAGAACATGAACTATAGAATATTTCCTAGAAAGTGTAGCAACAAAATTATTTCTGACAAGATTGCTTAAATAAGATTAAAGCTTTTTAACAGAAGAGCCTAGCAGTGGAATGGATTCATACTTAATCTTGCTTAAAGTAGACTCACTGAAATCAGTGGTACTTAAGTTATCCCCAGGGAGGGGATGCTATTATTATTATTATTATTATTATTATTATTATTATTATTATTATTATTATTATTTATTAATAGCTCCACACTGGTGCTGCTGAGGGGCCAAAGGATTGGGTCCCTTGGAGGTTTCACAAGGCTTTGTGAATTCCAAAGTTCCAAATCTCTCTGAACTCCAACCCCACATCAAAATTCCCACCAGCTACTTCAGCTAGGAAGACCAGCAGCAGCTCTGTACAGCCTTCTTGGATGAAAGTGGTTTCATCATTTCTTTACTGCAGTGGCATGCCCGCCATCATTTCTCCGATGAAAATAGGGATGTCCCATTCCATAATGATAGTTTCACTATTTATACCCCACACATCTTACTGGGTTGCCCCAGCCACTCTGGGCAGCTTCCAACATATATAAAAACAAAATAAAACATTAAAAAAAACCACCTTGCATATACAGTATTGTCTTCAGATGGCTCGGGGGTCGTATAACTCCATACCCTCCAACATTTTTCCAAAGAAAGGAGGGACATCCTAAGGAAAAAGAGGGACATTCCGGGATCAAATCAGAAACCGGGACGGCTCCTCTAATTCAGGGACATACCTGGAAAATAGGGACACTTGTAGGGTCTGACGTGGGGTCCCTATTTAGGGAAGCTTTTAACCTGTGATATTTTAATGTATTTTGTGTTTGTTGGAAGCCACCCAGAGTGGCTGGGGAGACCCAGCCAGATGGGCGGGGTACAAATAAAAAATTATTATTATTATTATTTATCAGTTTGAATGTGACACTTTTCTGGTGTGAGTCACTGGAAATTACTCATGTGAAGGCAAAAGCTAACTTTTTCTGGGGGGGGGGGAAGTGTTCAAAGAATTTCATCAGTGGTTTACTATGTTCATAATTTTGCATGGCGAAATGCTGAAGCTCTGTGCACTTTTCTTGACACCATGTGACCATGATATGTACTTATCAATGAATGAAGAGAATGTAACTTCAATGGGTGTGTGATGCTTTCCTTATCAGAAACAACCAAAATAGCACTTCTCAATAATTGTTCATTTGTTTCCCTCACAGAGAAACCAAACTGGCTGTAGCTTGAACAAGGTGACCTATAATTTGGGAATAATTCCAGAGCCCTCTAAAAGTCCTTTGCCTTTTAAGAAAGTCAAGGTGATGCAAATGGCAAGTCTTTAACAGATCAATAATATATACTAATAAGATGTATTTTATTACAAACATAACACTAGTCTAGGCTTGGTTGTGTTAGCTTTGTCGAAGGGGATTTCAATAACATTCACAACACTCGTGGGTGAAGGGTGCATATTTCAATTTTCCAGCCTGCCAGATATTAATATTGGGGTTTAAAGGGAAGAGGACTTATGCTCATGTTGAGAGCAGTGATTAATGACTACTGTAGGTATAATAGCCTGGTTTTCTTAACAGAGCAATTAAGTAGCTGTAAGTACAAACATGCTTGTTTTGTTTATTTAACCAAGCAATTACAAGCTATCCCATGCGCTCATGCCATGTTCTGTTACTTAGTGCTAGCAACAGTAGAAAGTTCCCTTTGAGGCTGAGATTTCAGCAATTTATGTCCTATCGCCTGGTCAATTAATCACCAGTTCTGGGCTCACCGTCACTACTAGGTTGATGGTGCTCATTTTAATTGTGCAAATATGTTTGACATTCACTTGGTAGTGCTTTCATTACAGAACTGTATTTTCCTCCTTTCCATTTTAAATCCTAGGTGGCAGAATAACATTTTGCTTAATTCCAAGGATAGCAGAAATACTAATTGCTTGATATTAGTTGGAACTGAGGAATTGTTGCTGGGCTTTCTTGTTCCTGAGCTGCGATAACTGAAAACATTTGTCCTTCAAAATTGGGATTTTGATAAAGGTAGACAACCATGACTTTATTTCATGACCAGCTTATTGGTTGGTAGGCCCTCATTAAAAGAAAAGGGGGGGGGATATGGCGAGAGGATGAAAGAAACTGGCTATTTGGGATAAGGTAGAAGTTGAGTGTAAAAGGAGAATGGGTTAAGAAATTAGAGGAAGTGGGTAATATTTTAAGAGGCACGTGGGGGTGGGAAGGGAACTATTTCACACAAACACATACCTTCCCCATGTAGAGGCTCTTAAGCAAAAATTCTGCCAAAAGTGTGAAAGTAAAGTATTCTATTCTGCACACACACATACACCATAGAAATTAATCATTTCCCCCCTCTATCAACTATCTGCAGCTTTTCAGTTTAGAATAATCAAAACTCTACAGTGTTATTTTTATGTCTGATGTACTTCTGCCTACCAACTTGCCCTGCTTTTCAAGTGAGAGGAAGATGTCATTTTCTATAAATAATAAAAACAAATCACAATTTGATGGGGGGAAATAAAGAAAAAGAGAGTGACCTTTAAATGATCCAAAGAGCTTTGGTTATATTCCAGTACAATTTATTTAACCTTTAAGAAAGTGCTCATTTTAGTCACTCCAGTTCATTTCTTTAAAACATGGAAAAATGAGCTGTGCCACCGAAACAGTGAATTGAGCATACAAAATAAGGAATTCTGTGTGCATTATTATGTGTGGTCACTTATTATAGATTTTACTCAACAGGCATAAGTCATTCGTAGTGGTAAACATCAAACAAATTGCTCGCTGCTGAGCTGAAGGGGAAAGGAGCGATTTATTGTTTTTTGTGTGTTTGTGGGGAGGTTTCTTTTGCCACACTTTTGTATTGGAAATCATTCCAGGTGAGGGGGCTAACTTTTATGCTGCTATGAATATAAATCTCTGATTTGCACACTATCTTTGATAAATGCATTTGAGATAAATGCATGAGATGCGAATAAATCTACAATAAGTACAGCGAAAGGGTTACCTTTCTGTCAGTTCACAAAGTGTCTAATCATAAATATCACATTAGCAAGAGCCCTACAGTTAGCCCTAGGTAGATCCAAAGGCTTGAATCTTAAGAAATATGTGACTGGTTTTGCATTTCCAAGATGGCTTTGTATTTGTGTCTCTCAGATTTCATCCTGTGATGCCATATGACAGTTATGGGAACTTGAAGTGAGTTTAAGAGCAGTTAGTGCTTTGGCAAGAGTGCTCACTGTTCAAAGGAAAAAGTCAAAATTCTACTGGCTGCAGCAAAAGCAACTGAGTCCTTGTTAAATAGGTGTACAGGAGAATAATTCTAGGGATACATTTTTATAGCTCAGGACAACAGAGAAAATCTTTGTTAAAACTTTTTTAATTAAGGAAAGGGCAGAAGAAGGATAACCTTTGAGAGGTACTGACCCAAGGGTCGGGCCTAATGTTTGTTTCTCGGGCTGATTGGGAGACATGTATTTTGGAAATTAATAAAATCCATGACAAGATTAATGAGTTTTTTTGTAATTTACTATCAATCAGCACCTAATGAAATGCTAAAGAGTTCCAAAAAGTTCTTTAATATATTAATTTTAAAATTAATTTCTTTCAGGAGGCAATATAATTTTATTGCAATACCTTTTGTCATACCTTTATGACTTTTCTACAATCCTGCATTGCCTTCCAGAGTTGTTTAAGTCACAAGTAAAGCATCTTAAGAAGGTCATAGAGGAATGAAAGGAGTGTAATCGCCCCCTCCCCACACACACACCTGAGCGGACATTCAAACCCGTTGTGTGAGCATTTCATTCAAAAAATAATGTTGGGTTAGCAGTACTGGGGGAATCAGAATTGGGGAATGCAATGTTATATATTAACCCTTTTGCCAAGAAACAACTAACTGATGTGGAATGCATATACTCAGATTCAAAATACTGTATCCAGACTTCCAAATCCTTAACATATTACTGTATGAGGTAGTGGAGGTAGTGGAAATGAGGTAGTGGAGTTAATGTTTACACATCTCTGAATGGGGCGACTAATTTTCTAGACTTCATTTTTCACCCTTGTCATGTTCTGTTCTGTGGTGCTTCAAGGCAATGGAAGTCCCAAAAGGATGAAGCCGGAAACAAAGTAAGGCAGTGGTTCAGGCAGTGCTCTAGGAACACATAAGTCTGACTTCATTCTAGCAAGAAACTATCAAAACTGAGCGCTGCTGCTGCTGCTGCAGCAGCAGCAGCAGAAGAAGAAGAAGAAGAAGAAGAAGAAGCCTAATTGCTAGCAATACCTGTGCTACAAGATGCTACTTTAATTAAAGGGATTCAGCTTTGTCCAGTAATTGCCTACTGTAGCAGAGTGAGGTAGGTCTAGTCTGACTGGGTCTTCTGCTCCAGCCTCCTTTATTCAACATTATTGTTCAAGTCAATGCCATTGCCCGTCTGCAAAATCTCTACAAGTACAAATGTAAAAGTAAAAACAATCACTGCACCTAGGGAAATGCATTAATTGGTACCCAAATATAGTCCCGTTACCTTGCTTGACTCCTGTTCCCTTTATATGAGGTGTAATGTTGACTGGGAAAGAACTTGCTTGAAAAAAAGTTCAAAAATGAATGTAGAGATAAGTTCACCACTTAGGTAGCTCTTAAATTTGGCTCACTGTGACAGCTGTAAAAGGAAGAAGCTCAAATAAGTACTCCATAATGACTTCTTTTCCCCTTTGAGACTAATGCACTTTCAACAACAGTTCACTAAAATAATGCAAGTTTCATCCTCTGTTAATCTTGAGAACATTGAGCAGTCACGGTTCAAAATTGGCCATCAACCAGCTTCAGAAAACAGTAGCACTGCTTTACTTAAATATTCTACTAAGGCTTTTTTTCCCTAAAAGGAATTATAATGTTCAGTCCTTTGTTGTTTCGGTGTGAAAATTCTAGTATAACATACCAATCGTCTCATTTTTGGACATTTGGGATGAAATGTGAAGATGAAAGTTTATAAGATTGCAAGCTCAAGATTGCAAGATGAAAGCCACAATGGCCACAGAAGAACAGGATTTTAGTAAAACTCAAAAATGTGACATTGTGTGTGTGTGTGTGTGTGTGTGTGTGTGTGTGTGTGCTGCATTTGTGGCTCATGCTTTTGAAATAGTATATTTTGAAATCTAATATACAATTTTGATATATAATACACCAAAGAGATACCATTTTCATTGAAACAGATTTTAATATGAGTGTAATGTTTCCTTTTTGTTATACTTGAATCAATCCTTGCAAAGACTAAGAAAGCTTAGAAAGCTGGTCTAAATGTGTTCTTTGAATCAGTATTTGTTGGATTTGTTGAATCCAGGACACTGGACTGTTTGAAATTTTGGTCTGACCCAGTAACAAAGCCAAATTGCAAACTGAATAAACTGCTCTTGATATTTCTGCTGGCTTTGATTGAAAGAAACTTCAAGGCTAAATAATTTAGCTGCAGTGAAATTTAGAGGCATCTTCTCCACTGGGACCTTGGAGAGTCATGGTCATAGTGACTTGTTTTAAATAATGAGGCGTGGCTTATGGGTATGCTTTGTCAATTGTCTTGTCTTTTGTGGGTCATGGAATAGAGATGGAACTGGAGAAGCAAGTAGGTCAACATGTTGCAATATCTTCTCTAGAGATGAGGTGGTTGTCCATGCTCTGTGTGTGTGTGTGTACGTGCGCACATGGGCACAAGCAAACTGTATGAGACAGACTTGGGAAGTTCTTTAAGCTTAGGTGGCAGTATCAGCTGAGTTGCACAGGCTCTGGTTTCCCTTTCCTCTTGAGGTGTATGGTACACAGGAACTCCAAGGCAGGTCTTGTGCTACTCAGGGAACTCTTCCTTGGGGTAAGGCTGTCCATGGAAAATAACAGCAGGGGTGTGACTTTGCTGCTCCTCTCTAGGAGTGGCACATGTTAGCCTAATCAGAGATAGGGAGGTATAGAGCAGTATCGTTATCATTACTGATCCATAAAAGAAGTGATGCAACTTTATTTTCCCCCATTCACTGTTGTCCTTGCCTTTCTCCCTAGGTCTGTAAGCAATTATATTTATTTATTTATATCTGTCCTATCCTTCCTTTGCTCAAGGAAATGGCATCTGTTGCTACTCTGTCATGCTTTGCCAATCTGTCCCCAAATACAAAACTTTCCTATGCACCTGTTTCTCCGACTATTATGCATTAGAAACTGTCAATTATTTCATATTTTTTTATACTTATACACTGTTCAAAAGTTACATCTACAAAGTCATAGTAATAAAAGGAACACTGAACAAACTGTGCTACAACTGCAAACGTTTTAATATGAATATTTCATCCAGCAATCAAATATACTGTGCTTATTGCATTTTGTTGCGGGACAGATTGCAAAACTTGTATTCTTCTCCAGGAAAACATCAAGAAGCTATTTTCTCCAGCAGCTGCTCATAAGTTTGACTTGTAATGGTTGTTAGCACAAAGAAAGCTACTTCGGCACTGGATCAGGCTGATGAAAAGACTCCAGGAATCTTGATTCACCCAGTTAGTGTTTGGCTCTCACAGGCTAAAGATGCTTAAATTGCCACCAAATGGTCTGCCAGCCTAACAGACACAAGCCAAATACACAATAAAGTGCTTTCTGTTGCTTTAATGAGTGGACACTTTAATTTGTTTCATATCATCCCCCCAATCCATCATTATAACCTTGTTTCCACTTGCCCATCCGTCAACAACCTCACTTTAAAATGTCTTATTTATTCTGCTTGATTTGAATGTAGAGCCTGGCATAAGCTCCTCGCATGCTTATTATTGCTTTTTGCAACACACACACTTACGAAGTACTGCTATTTCATTAGGAAACTATTTTTTAGTTTAAATGAAGTAATGTGAACTTGTTAACCCTTCACAGGTCAGGCAAGCAGTAAGTTAGCAAAGAGAAGATTTTACTAGTCATTTAACATTCTGGACCCTTGTCCAGAATTTATGATGATCTCAATTGTCAGAGTGATTACTCAGTTCCATTACTCATCCTAAAATTCCCCACCCATGGCTTCCAGCCCTGTTATTGACAGCAACTAACTGCATTAGGAACTGGATTTCAGCTTATATATTTGGTTTAATAATGGATGGTTCCTTGCAAATGAGTAGAGTAGTTTAAGTACTTGATTGGAATTGCTGCTTAAAACTCAATTTATTTTTGTGTTAAAATGTGTATGTGTATTAATTTTTAGTTATATAAGTAATTTATAATATAGACATGTTGTTATGAGATTTTATTTTATTTTTATTTTAGTTGCAGGGGCAGTAGGGTGTACACAAAGACTCTCCTAACCCCTGGATCCAACAAGTGTTAAAATATAAGCCAGACTAACTTTCTGTTGGGCCATTAAGGTAACAAAGGAAGTAGATCTGTTTGAGAAAGCAAATGGGTGGGACCCACTCCCTCAACCTGCCTCACAAATACAGCTTGTTTCTCCCTCTGCATTGTACGAGGGCAGCGTGCAATGTTGGTTTCACTCAGCAATACAGTGGTATCTCAGGTTACAAACGCTTCGGGTTACAAATGCTTTGGGTTACAAACTCTGTTAACCTGGAAGTAGTACCTCGGGTTACAAAATTTGCCCCAGGATGAGAATGGAAATAACACGCTGGCGGCAGCGGGAGGCCACATTAGCAAAAGCGTGCCTCAGGTTAAGAATGATTTCGGGTTAAGAACGGACCTCCAGAACGAATTAAGTTCGGAACCCGAGGTACCACTGTATATCGCTGGTGAAACTGCCGCTGCTCCTGAGTCTCTCTACTAGCAACACTGCTGGAGGAAGGAAATCTAGTGGATACTGCTAGCAGAGGGACTCAGGAGTGGTGGTGGTTTCCCCAGCGATATATCGCTGAGTGAAGCCAATATCTCAATATGCTGGTCCTGGGAAATATATTGATATATCACTCGGGCCTAGACACCACAGTCTCAGCTGTGCCTCATTCTGAAGGAAACATGATTCTATGATTATGTTCTCCTCATAGCAGCTGAGATGGGGAGCCGGTTCAGTTTTAGATGTGTTGCAGATACTCAGTGCAGATACTTTTGATGGCACATTTGTTAATGTGCCATCAAGAACAATATATGTCAACCATTTAACAATACCTTGGTTCCTCCAATAGTTACATCAGAGAGATCATGGGAAAAGTACATGCATCAATACTCAGATTCCTTGTTGACCAATAGTCTTAAGACAGTACTATCTAGGGTGGTAGTGTATTACATTTCTGATGTATGAGAAGCACCCCTTTATTTGTCCTGAACAAGATTGATCCTTTGGGAGCATCCCTACATGTGCCTCATGGGATGCAGTTGCAATGTATTGCTTTGGGAAAGGTCTTTCTATAGCTCTTCTTGTGCAGTGATTTCTTTTCTTTAAAATGTTTAGGGGTACTCTCATTTTGACTCAAGAAAATCACAATTTTATAGTTCAAATCGGGGGAAATAAATATAGTAAATGGACAAAAGTACAAAGATTCACAAAATGTTTAGGGGTATGCATCCCCCTGCACCCCCCCCCCAGAAAAAAGCACTGATATTAGGGTTTTTCAAAAGTGACAATACAAAATGGCCCTTGCTAAACAAGGAGAAAACACCTAATCAAGGCCAACAATACCTAAAAATAATTGCTTTTCTTCTTTCTAGTAACTAGTGAGGCAATAGTGCAGAATGAACGTGTTTGCTGCATGTTAGAATCAATGGAATTTTTCTGAGCTTCTATCTTGCCTTCTGCATTTCTGAATACCAGTAGTGTTATGCCGAAACTCAATTTGCTGATTATTCTAAAAAGCCCATATACTACAAATTCGTTTTTATAGATCAGACCAGATGGTGTTTTGAAGGAAAGATATGCTAAACTACTATGAAGGTATAGTTACTGGAATACTGTTTGGTGGCAGATGTTGTAGTGGTTTATGGGATCTAAAATTTACTTTATTGTAGCTTTATAGTGCTTTTAAAACAGTTTGAAACAAAATCATGCCTGTTTTGCCCAAAAAGTTTCTGTTGAGAAATTGAGGTTTTTGGGGCTTTTTTTGCTGCTGCTTACAGAAAGGGTTTAGTAGAGATGGATAGAAGGAATCAGAGCAGTGAACAAATGGCAAAAAGTTATCATCCTATTTGAGGGCAGAAAAAAATGTGGGGCAGTTTTATGAATGGGAAGGAGGAATTTTCTTACAACTTCTCATTTCGACCTTGTTAGGGACAGTAACACAATGGCTTCCTTTTTCAAAATGTTTCCTTTCCCCTCCTTTTTGCTGTGGTCGCAAAGGAAAATAGAAGAAACTGTGTTAGGGATCTGGTCACCATCTTGCATCCTCCACAACACCTCAGCCCTAGGCAGCATTTCACAACACTGCATGTGGAATGGGAGAGAATATTCACAATTATTTATTTATTTATTTATTTATTTATTTATTTATTTATTGCAATGTTGCCTTATTTTTCTCATTAGGTGGGAAAAAGAAAAGCGTTCTCTGAAAAAAAGTCTTCTGGGAAAATTGAAACAGCTTTAGAAGGAACTGTCATTTTCCTCTCCCCATAACTTCAGTAGAGGGTGGAGTTAAATCATTTGAGCCCACCCAAACTCTGGAGTGTATATCAGAAGCTAGAAGTGCTTCTACAGTTCACTTTGGGCATGAACAAAGAGCTCAGTGTTCATTTCCGTTGGGTTTTATATGCCTAGTGACTTCCTGATTCCCTGGGACACACTAGAGTTCCACCTCACAACATGATGCCCCTTGAATGCAGTGAGGAAGTGCTACTGTTATGGACCTCTCATCGCACTGGATAGTTCTCCATTCAGAGGCAGAATCCAATAAAGCTCAAGGATTTCTCAGTGGCAAGCTTGAACTTCATTTGTCTGAGATAACATACCCAACACCTCCAAAGTAACAATGGAGAAGCAAAAATACTTTTGCATTGGGTCCAGTAAACCTAGGGCACTGGACCCACTGGAAATGTTTGTCTTAATGGTAGTCATGAATTCAGTCAAGCCTCCAGCATGGAGTAGAACACAGTTCCATTGTTAGGTAGGGTTGCTAATTTCCAAAAAGTAAAAACCAGGACACTCCAAAGTGTCCTTGTAGACACAATTTTTCGATTGACTTGCCTAAGCATTGCCTTTTAGAAATTCCTCCTGGATGTCTATTCTGCCTTTGAAATTCCAGTAATGTCTGGGGAAATCTGAACGCAAGGCCACCCTATGGTTAGGGCCAGCAGAATTTTATATTTACTTATTTCTGGTGGAAAGTGGGTTCTAGATATCAGAAATGCTTCTATAGGCCACTCTGGGGATGGATAAAGAGATATAGTTGACTCCTGGGCATGCTTGGTTTGAAGATTATAAATAGGAATTCAGCCTAGCATGACAAAATGGGCACTGGAAATGCCTCAGCCCACCAGCATTCAAGATGCAACATTTTTTTCCAGAATTGGGCATCATCATCAAATATAACTCCCCATAGTCCTTCATAAATTCTTAGTATAATCTCATGTGAAATAGGTGTCATAAGCATCTGGAAAATGGAAATGTGACTGCATAGCATAGATTCATATTACTCAGGTGTAAAAGTGCTTTCAAATTTTAGAAATGATTTGCAATTACTTTGTTCCAAAGTGCCCTATGCACTGTGGGCATCAGTCTTCTGGCCCAAGTATTCCATCAGCCTCTCTGTGTCTTCATTTCAGTCCACTGTTCTTCAGTGGCACCAAACATGGACCTATCAAGTGAGCAGTGAAAGTGAATGCTGTGACAGATCGTCCCTGCAAACCATTGTAGATAATTAGTTGGAAAATATTATCATTTCCACAGACTATTTTTATCCTTATAGTAGGCAGCATTTTTCCTGACGTCAGAACAACAGTGAAGGCCAAGAAGAAATTCAGAACCTCTCAAGAGGACTAGCAATCACTGTCTGATTTATTATTTTTAAATTTTAGTATTTTGAATAAAATCCATCAACAGTCAATATTTAGAACTGTATTTTTCACCACGGATACTCAAATATCTGTTTTATGATACCTTCTGAATAGAGAGATTGTGATTCCAATGGTGCTGCCACCACATAAAGCTCATTAAGTGGCAGTAAACAAGAGGGCAGAGAAAGAAGTGAGGAAAACAAAGCAGAAGAAGAAAATGTTGATTGGATGGGGAATGGGGGATGAAGTGAGGCATTTTACATTCCAACCTTTCAGAAAAAAATATCCAGTTGCCAATTCTATACATCCATATCAATAGCAAAGTGCTATACTGCCAGGAAAACATATTATATCAGTATACTGTATCTTTGCAACTATATGGGAGCTGGGAAACATGCAGCCAAGCATTAAACGGATAAATATGCATACAGATTGTATTTGGCTGGGCAAGATACAGAAGGCTGGCAGAGGAGATCTTGGTGACACAACACAGTGAGCACTTTGCGTCTTGTTGGATTAAGGACTAGATTTGTGTCTCAGCCAATATAATGTCATGTTGAGTTATGTAAATCCCATCACAGAAATGCAAACACAATGCAGCAGCAGCATTCTTTGGCTTGGGCTCCTCAGCTATTTCACTGAAACCAATTTGATGTCTTGCTACAGATTGTTTTTCCCTTGCGGCTCAACGACACTGTTTGCTGAATTTCGTTCTCTCCACTCCCCTTTTTTAACCATTAGGTTTTATGAAAGAAAACACAGATTTTAATAACTGGCATTCTTCTAAAGTGCATGTGGTAAAGAAAGACTTTTGCTGTTGTTACCCTAGCGAAGTATATGAGAACTAGTACACTGTAAGCCCGTTAAATTAACGGGCGCTAGAACATCATGGAAAGCGCGTTCTCCCCTCCGGAGAGGCTTGCCGGACTCCAACTCCCGTCACTCCACCCAGCTGCCTGACGGGAATTGTAGTCCAAGCACCCCAGCCCTCTCCTTCCTTCATACAACGCCAGCACTCGCCTTCCCGTCACGCTTTGCGCTAGGCCCGCACACGTCGGCGCCCCGCCCCCTTTCCCCTCGGCCCTGACAATCCATGTCTTATCATTTCTGAGGTAAAACTAAGATGGCGGCCGTCGGCCCTGTGGCCGGGACAGCCGGTGGCTCCGGCGCCGCCACCGCGGCCTCTTCCTCCGCAACGGCGACGACGACGGCGCCCCCGCCCCCGCCAGCCTCTTCCTCCTCGGTGTCCACGACCACGGCTCTGTCATTGTCGTCCGCGGCTGCGCCTCAGCTTCCGTTGGGCGGGCCGCCCGGCGGGGCTGAGGCGGCAGCGGCCGGAGGAGGAGGAGACGACAATGGCGGCGGTGCAGTTTCGCCCGGCCGCCCGAAGTCTCTGCGCTCCAATCCCTGTGTCCGTGGGGCACATGCGCAGTAGCACAATCCCACGGACACAGGGACTGGACGCAGAGACACTTGCACTTTATTAATGTAGATAGCACTGCACCACATAATGCTAATAATCCACATTTAGCTACCTAATAAGTCATATTAAGTGCAGGGAGCACATTTTCAGGTCTTGGAGTCATTTTCAGGTGTTGCACCAGAGCAGTATGGGCATCAGCCCTCCAAGCCTCTCTATCCAGCCCTTAGGATTTTGCCCCATGTCATGCCCTCTCACCCAGATAGTGGCCCTCTCAAAGAGCCCCATGCCTCAATGGTCCTACTCTGTATCCTCCTTGAATGCTGGCTGAAATATACAGTATGATTCTGTATGCTTATGCTTCCTCTTCTTGAAATATAAAAACATCTTTATAATATCTATCAGAAAGACTGTGCTTCTTAAATTTATATTATGAGATATGCCTAGAAAATAAAGATATGGTGCAAAGGCATTATAACATGATAAGTTCCAAAATGGTTTAGTATGCCAAATGTCATCCAACACAAATTTATGATAAACCTATCTAATGAATAATCAGTGATTGGGGGGTGGGGGTGCTACTTTGAGGATCACGAGAACATGGGTTTTCTCTGTCTTGGAGCCAACCAACTGTGCAACTTACTTACCTGTCTTGATTAATCCAGTGTTTTCAAACCTGTCAAACTGGTTGTCATAAAGCCATCTTGTTTGTTAATGTACTGGTAGCAAATACAGTAAGTTGTGATAGTATGGTTATTTAAGGCTTCCATCATGCTTTATTTTTCCCATAGGGATTCTCCAAACAAAGTTGATTACTTGAATTGGCATCAATAGATCAATTGAAGTGATCAAAAGCTAGTTAATGTTGTATTTATTTCATTTATGAATTCCTTCCTATGAGGCTTCTCATCATGATTTATAATACAATAACAAATTAAACACAAACACACATATAATCAAATAATTGCATATATAAAAACATTTTAAAAAAACACCATCAACCTCAAACAATTGCGTGTAAAACAATTTAAAAACATGCTGCAGGTTCCTGCTACAATCGAGGTTAGTTAAATCTCTTCCTCCCTGATCCCAATTTTTTCCTTCTTATCAGTGATGTTCTGTCATTGACAGGAATAACCTAGATGGCATGAATCTGTGAGTATCCCCCTTCACTGATCCCCTCTTTCCACCAGGGAAGAGACACAGGCCAGGGGGAATCTGATCTTCTACTAAAATCCTGAACTGCAATTGAAAAAGTGGCAACACCACTTTCTTGTTGTGACCTGAAGCTTCTGGGGACAGAAGGAGGAAAAAGTACATTCCTTCCCTGTGGGAAAGACCTATTTTCCTATTTCCTTAACTCAGTACCTTCTAGGGATTTAGAACAGTGCAAATTAGGGGAGACGAAGAAACCACGTACAGTATCCTCCAGCTCAGCTGACTGTGTTGACACTTGGAAAGGCAACATTTTCTAATCGACAGTTGGAAGTGAGAAAGAAGCACCAACTTTCATGTCCTTGTGAACATCCATTTAGACAGAATGACAGCATAATTTAATCAAACCAAGAAATGAATCTGAGATTTGTTTGAAAACACACAGATACACACACAAATAGCACATGTCCCTTCTTTGCTAGTTGCATTCAAGACAAGTCTCACAAACTCACTCGTCTCTAAAACAATGATGTATGTGAGCAACACGAGTCATGATTGACAAGCACTTGAAAACATGATGTCCCTCATCTCTGAACAAACACACCTGCGGACAAGAGAATTTTTTAGATTTAAATGAGAGCCAAATACCTGATAAAACTCTTGCGATAAACGTTCAGGTTGAATGACACCAAGACAGCCAGCAAAACGAAGGGCTACTTACTTGAGTTGTCTGGTCAGTCATTTAGTGAAGGATCCTTGGAGGAGGAAGCCAACCAATTCCTGGCTTTCTGCACACGAATCCCCCTGATCCTAAATCTGATCTAATTTGATTTAGACTAGTTTACATAGTTTATAGAACAAGGGAGGGCAAGTGAAACCAGAGCCATAAAATAGTCTCTTAAAATGACAAGGCACAGTGGTTTACCACATGTATATGAAATTGAGAGGAGAAGTAATCTGGAGCTTCAAAGTTAGGTGGAATTAATGCACAGATATCACTCAGCTCTATAGTTCTCTTCAGGACTGTTTACCCATGCACTGTAAGAAGAAGTAGGGGTGGGCTGCAAAGCCCCATTCTTCCACTGCATGAGTGGGAAGACAACATTCTGAAATTAGAGTCTACTCCATTCATGTGGGCTCCATGTGTGATTGAGAACCCTGATCTTCCAGCGTTCTAAGTAATTTGGCATTTCAGGCTGTCCTTGTAAAGCAACTGGAAATGGCAACTGGTTCCAAAATGTGGCAGCCAGACTGCAAACATGACCCACTTGCTACAAGTGCATTGACTATCTTGCTAGAAAATGGATTGGCTCAGATACTCGCTGGTAAGAAAAGCATGAAGGTCCCATGCACTATGAGGACACATCGTGCCACAATGGAAATAGCTTCTATGGCTCTTCAAAGTGCCTTCATACTAGTCCTGTAACCATCTTTTCACAATAGATTCATCATCATACGAATCCAGAAGGTTTGCATTTGTTGTAACCTTAGGGGAAGCAGCTCAGACTCTTAGCAGAGCTCACTGTATGCATAATATATTTCCTTCACAGCTTGTAAACAGAATTCATGAAAGCTCCATCTCCAGGCTCTGCAATGCTCCTGAGCAGGCTTACACTAATGACAGCACATCAAGATTATAGCATAATCTTCTTAAACTATACACATACTGGAGTTTATTTTCTTTCACATAATAGCAATTATGATTAAATAGCCTATCATTGTGGAAACATTAGCTTAGCTGCATCTCATTTTGTTGTATTCTGTAGTTCCCTTTCTGTGCCCCCCCCCACAGTATTTGAAGGTGGTGCATCTCCACATGGCAATTTTCACTTGTCCCCTCCCTTATTTTATTTTTCAAAGAACCTTAAATAAATGCCACTTCAGCTTTCCATAGGGTTGGACAATGCACACTTTCTAGTTTTGGATAATTTAAGCTTTAATCACAAACAAGCAACTCACAATCTAAAACTGTAATTTAAAAGCATTTGATATTTGACATTTATTTATTTATTTTAATAAATTTGTATATTGCCCTTCCTCCGAAGATCTCATGGTGGTTCACAGCATAAAAATACAGAATAATAACACAGAATATATAATAAAAACAAGAACAAAACAAATGAACACCCCCTGACACAAACACATTTGTACCTCACAATAGCAATAGAGATGCAGTGAAATCCCCACGAATTATATTCAGAGCAGACCCACTGAAATCAAAGAAATCAATTAACTCAAGCTAATGAATTTCATTGGATTTTATCTGAGTACAGCTAGCATTAGAAGTCACCCATAGATACAGATGCTCAATGGAATATGAGCTGAAACATTTGAGCACAGGTGTGTGCCCCCTCTAACTCTCCCTGGATGGCAACCGCAATGATTATTTTGCCTTTTACAGTAAACATTAAATCTGTTGTCTTTTCATAGGTCACTTCCAATAACGTTTATTTCTGTTCAGAAGACATTGCTGTCACAGGTAGATTTGACACTAATTCTATGTAACAGTTGTTTGCGAACCTGCAAGTGTACTAGCCACTGAGGTCTGCAGAAGTATAATGACTGGGGAGCTGTCTAAAGTTGGCAATGGAGATTGACTGCAGATACCAAAGTGACAGCGATTAAAATGGGAAATCAAACTTAGAAAATCCAAGTTACATTGTGAAAAGGTTGCAAAGAACTGTCATTTGAGTATTGAGGTCCCATCAGCACTATGCATTTAAAGCATAGTACTATGAATTTAAGCATACTACTTTAGACAGTCACAGCTTTCTGCAGAGAATCCTAGGAACTGCAGTTTGTTAAGGGTACTGAGAATGACTCTACTGTATTACCCTCACAGAGCTACAGTTTCCAGACTGAGTCACCCTGAAGCGGAAATTTATTTATTTTTCATTGTAATTGGCAGAATGTCCACTGAATAAAGATGGCTGGAGGAAGTCAATATTCCACATTTTTTGTGCCAGTTTGATGGAGGTTGGGTAAGGGTGGACTTGAACTGCCTCCATGCCTTCCAGTTTCTTGTGACACCTTAATGCTTTTGAGCACTGAGAGGCTCTGTAACAATATAATTTTTTCCTCTGCTTCTTTTTATCTTACATCCGGATCACACATTCAGAAAAAGAACATTGTTCTGGAAGTTATGGTAGTTCACTAAGGGGGATTTAATGATCTGTCTCAATGTCATTGCAGAAGTGTTCACATATTAAATTCAATGAGTCTTCAATCTGTGTAGTTGTGTACAGAGAGGTACAGAGAGAGTTGTATGCTTGTATTGTTATTTACATATAATAGGCACTGACTGTTCACAATAGTTGAGATGTACAAATCAACAAAAGTACACAGAAACATTTGTCAATATGTAGATACACCTTAACTGTTTTCAATGAAATGTGTGAAAACTCTACTCAAATATCTGAATCTCTGAGCACTGCTAGCACATGGAGGGTGTTGGGGGGGGGTTCTATCATGATTTTATAACCCCTAAATTACAGATTCAAGAAATTTGTTTGGCAACATGAAGCTCTGCTATCATAATTTTCTTTGTGATTATTTTGTTTTGTAAAAAACCGTGCCTCTGAAACAAATGTGTAATTTCACATTCAGCCGAATTGCTCATTAGTGTCTTTCTTTATGCAGCCTTAAGATAAAACAAATACTGTGCCCAGTTTAGATTATCCATCTTCCTGCCAAGTGCTCTACTAATACTTGGGGAATAGTTTTAGGAATTAGTTAGTGCAACATGAAGCATTTAATTAGTTCACTTCACAGCTCAGTGTTTGAGATTACTAGATATTTTTCATAAGAAACCATGTGTCTGTTTAGCTGTGAAACATAGCACAGAGCACACAGCTATGGCTTTCGCCTCCGCAACTGTGCCTGCTATAATGCAGACAGGGTTTCTTTTAAACGCCAGTGCAAAGCCAGTGTTGAACTATAGCAAGTTGTGCTAATCTTTGCTTTTCAAATTATTCCTGCCAAACAGCTTTTGCTCTTAATTAAAATCTCCATGTGTGATTATGGTTGTTAACATCGTATGTCACCTAGTCCTGCCTGTTCAATAAATAAAGGGCATTGTTTTCTAATAAAGTTCAGGATTCATTTTATGTGCTTTGATAAAGAAACAAATGATACTTTCCCTTAATATTTGTTATTCATACTTGCCTGTCTTATCTCAATGGATCAGAGCAGTATTATACATATGAAAACGTTCTAGTTGCCTTATCCGAAGGCTTCATGAGTTGCTTTTACAAGCTGGGATGAAAAAGGAATGCTAACAAAACAAACACAAAACCATTATCTTTCACCCACAGGACCAGGGGCTGGCAACGTTGGGCACAGAAAGGAGCCATGTCAATCACTCAACCCACACAATTTCTTCCTACACACTCTGCTGAGGTTGTCGGATCTTACTGTCTTTCCCAGCTGTAATGCTTTATGACACAATACTTCATTCCAACATTGCTGGATCGGAGCAGATTTTCTGCAATTTTGCAGAATTTCCTGTACACCATCATGCACACACACAGCCCTTTGAGGCAGGAACTAAAAGTGGATTTTCATTGTGTGAATACAATGATTGCACTGAATGCATTTCAGCTGTTTGTAAAATGTTGTTTCTGAAGCTACTAGGCTACATTTGTGTGGTCTAGTGTAGTAGCATTTCTTATTTGACATTAACAGGGTGGCACATCAACCCTCACTGGTATCCAAACAATTTATTTCTTCACAGTTTTCATGTCTCAAGCCCCTTACAGCTGAAATAACTGAATAAACAGTGACCTGTAGATGTGTTTGATGCATGAGGTACATTGCTATTCTGTGCACTTAAAACCAGCCCAAGGCAATTTTCAGCAAGCGTGTTAGACGTTGCCTAAGGTTTTAATAGTAAAAGAACATCCATATGTCACTTTGGTTCCAAAAGCAGATAAGGCACTCAACTACATTCTTTAATGCAAATCCCTCTAAAACCTTATATGCTATTAGTAGTCCGCTAGTTATTTGATGAAAGAGAAAATTAACTTTTCAAAGAGCAAGGAAAAAATAGCAACTGTGTCTATTACACCAACCAATCCAATATTCTTCACAATGAGATAGTGTTTCTTTTTACTCATTATGCTTAGCAAAAGCAATCAACACAAGCCTGAAATGATAATTGTACAGAAATGAGATCTGATTAAAAGTAGAGATCGGCAGGTACTGGGGGGAAACGACCCATCTCTGAAATGAAGAGAAAATGCAGTGTAGTGTCAGCATTAGGCTATTAGTCCTTAAGGTGTCACCAGGTTCTATGCCTTTTTAGCATTAGAGGGGGAAATAAAATAAAAATCCAGTTCTACATCTTACTCAGAAAAGAGTGTCATAGAAAACAATTTATATCCCAGTAAACATGGGTAGGATTCATGGAACTGTAGCCTCAATGGAATAAATTCCACAAGTCTAGAATATTTTAGTTAGCATAGTATTTATGTAAAAGAGAGGTGAATGAATCTTAGCAATAGTCATGCTCTAGAAATAAATTCCAAGTCAGGATACCCATTACTTCCTCTCCCGAAGCACAGGAAAAAAACAACAGCACCAAAGCTACAACTTTCAGAACAGTACTGATGTTATCCATATTTTCCTTAACATAAAGTCCACTCTCCTAAAAAAATGGGTGGCAGTAGTGGTGGGGGTGTGACATGCCACCATTGCCAGATACCCTTTTATGGTTTCCCCATTGCCCGGTCCCCCATCCTATATTTGTACATCTGGTTCTTCCTGTCTAAGTGAAGAACCTTACATTTGTCCCTATTGAAATTCATTTTGTTAGCTTGCGCCCAGTTCTACAATCTGTTAAGGTGATTTTGAATTCTGATTCTGTCTTCTGTGGCATTAGCTACCTCTCCCAGTTTCATGTCATCTGCAAATTTGATGAGCATCCCCTCAATTTCTTCATCCAAGTAATTTATAAAGACGTTGAACAACAAGGGGCCCAGGACAGAACCTGTGGCACCTCACTTGTCACTTTTTTCCAGGATGATGAGGAACCATTAATGAGTACTCTTTGGGTTTGGTCAGTCAACAAGCTACAAATTCATCTAACAGTTACCTTGTTCAACCTATATTTTACCAGTTTCTTCACAAGAATACCATGGGGTACTTTGTCAAAAGTCTTACTGAAATCAAGATACACTATGTCCACAACATTTCCCTGATCCACCAAGTTTGTAATTGTATCAGATTGGTGGCATGACTTGTTTCTCAGAAACCCATACTGGGTCTTAGTAACCACAGCATCTTTTTCTAATGTTCACAGACCGACTGTTGAATTATCTGTTCTGAGCTGTAGCCAGCCTGACTCCCCCCCCCCTCCTGCACCTGTTATGATTTCGGGCCCTTATACGGGCCCTTCTTAACTCTCCGCTCTTTTGTAATCTCCTTATGCAGGCACGCCAGTTTTCTTAGATGCCTTCCACTTTTCTTTCTTGTTGGTACTGTCTGCATTTGGGTCTTCAATACAGGTATTTCTCCTTTTAGGAGAATTTAAACCTTAAAGAAGGAATCAAGATGTTGTTGGACTCCCATCAGCCTCAGCCAGCACAGTCAATGACTCAGGATGATGAGAGCTGGAGCCCAGCAATGACTGGAAGCCAACCATTTAGGTGTTTGCATTATCAGATCATAGTAAGGTCTAATTCACAGGTTTAGCATTTGAATATTGAACATTCACTGCATTCTGTGGAAACACAAAGAGTGGGAAGAAGTTGCAGCCAGGCAACTGGCTTAGAAATTACCATGCACTCAAATACAGAATAGTCATTAGAATTTTATTATGTGAACCACTCTGAAACCTCCGAGTATAGGGCAGTATATAAATTCAATAAATAAGAATAAGAATAAAAGAGGGTAGCATTAAAAGAAAGACTGCTACCATTGTTGTCTGCTATTAGATTTATTACTCACCCTCTACTGTGAGGTAGCAGGGTGCAGTCAAGAGAATGTATCAACCATATTATTATCACAAAAGGTAAAGTCTTATAATTATATAGTCAATTAAGAATCATCTAGGTTAGTCAATATGGCAAGAGGAAGAAACAAACTTGAGGATTACTTTATTACTGCAATTTATTCAGGTGAATGCTGGGGTGCCCACTTCTGCATCACCAAAAAAGACAAAAGTGCCTTCCATCAGCTTTGGCTGGTGGCCCAGCTACGCCACTGTCTGGACGGAGATAGCCTAACTACTGTTGTCTATGCCCTGATAACCTCAAGGTTAGGTTACTGCAATGTGTTATACATAGGGCTGCCTCTGAAGATGGTTCGGAAACTTCAGCTGGTGCAGAATTCAGCAGCCAGGTTGCTCACCGGAGCAAGGCAGTTTGAGCATATTACACATATTATTACATATCCTGATCCAACTGCACTGGCTACCAATTAGTTTCCAGGCCCAATTCAAAGTGCTGGTTTTGACCTATAAAGCCTTAAACGGCTCAGAACCGCAATACCTCAGACCCTGAGATAATCTTCTGAGGCCCTCCTTCGTGTGCATCCTCCTCGAGAGGTCCAGAGGGTGGCAACACGAGAACAGGCCTTCTCTGCAGTGGCTCCCCGTCTGTGGAATGCTCTCCCCAGGGAAGTTCGCCTGGCACCTTCATTATACACCTTTAGGCACCAGGCAAAAATGTTCTTTTTTAACCAGGTTGATCCGATTTACATCCTATACATCCTATCCTTTAAAAAAAAATGGGGGGGGCACTATTGAGTTGTTGGTGTTGTTTTTATTAGATATTTTGTGGTTTTATATCTTGATTTTATTCTGTGAAATGCTCTGATACCCCAGAGTATAGGGTGGTATATAAATTCAATAAATAATAATCTAATAAACTTAAAGATTACCATCTTATTCTCCTGGCTTTTTATATTGTTGAGTGCTGACAGAGCCCAATTTACCCACCTAGTTCCACAACTATCTGGCAAATATCCCCTACTGTGTTCTGCAGTTATTCTCTATCCCACAGACCTTTCATTGAGGCCTGGTTCCTAGGTTACAAATTAAGGATGTCCTTTTTTTTTAACTCTGTGAAAAAGGGAACATGTAGGAAAAGAAAAATGTAAATATTGTTCCACCTCGTCTCTGAACTGACTTACGTTCCCCTGGATCCAATCACAACTAGGAAATAAGTATGTCACCTGTAGTAAAACAGATAAAGACTCTGGCAGATTGACTAGTACAGAAACTAAAAGACTATGTCTAAATTCAAGGAGGCATGTGGATTTTTGAAACAATATAGTAACTGCAAGAGTTTTCTTTTGTTAAAGTTATAAAAGGAAAGTATGTGGAACTAAGTAAGAGAGTTATGGCTGTAGTCGGGGAGATAGGGACGTGGGTGGTGCTGTGGTCTAAACCTGAGCATCTTGTGCTTGCCGATCAGGAGGTTGGCGGTTCAAATTCCCGCAACGGGGGTGAGCTCTCACTGCTCTGTCCCAGCTCCTGTCAACCTAGCAGTTCGAAAGCACACCAGTGCAAGTAGATAAATAGGTACCGCTGTGGTGGGAAGGTAAATGGCATTTCCGTGCACTCTGACTTCTGTCACAGTGTCCCATTGTTCCAGAAGGAGTTTAGTCATGCTGGCCACATGACCTGGAAAGCTGTCTGTGGACAAACGCCAGCTCCCTCAGCCTGAAAGCGAGATGAACGCCGCAACCCCATAGTCGCCTTTGACTGGACTTCACCATCCAGGGGTCCTTTACCTTTACCTTTACCTTGACCTTGACCTTGACCTTGACCTTGTCAGGGAGATGAACTTAGGGCTCATCCACACTTATTGCTCTGCCCCTTTCCACCAGTAAAGTGGAAAGGAAACATAAACCCAATGTTTAACACTGAATTGGAGCACACACTTACCCACTGTGCTGCTGGAATTCCTTTCCTAGCCTTTTCCTGCTGGCCTTATTGTTTCCCTGCCATTCTCAGCACTAGAAGTATATAATAATAATAATAATAATAATAATAATAATAATAATAATAATAATTTTTATTTATACCCCGCCCTTCCCAATTTAAAAACCGGGCTCAGGGCGGCTAACAACAAATATAAAACATTGATTAAAAATGACTTTAAAAACAGCGTAAAGTACAACATAAATGTAGCATTGCCAGGACTAACTGGCCAAGTTAGTCCTGCTAGGACCAGCAAGGAGACCAGGGAAGATTTTAAATGTGGTGTCTCAGAAAGGTTTCTTCATAGAAAAAGGGAAGGGAAAAAGGAATGAAGGATCAGGCTAAATTGAAGGCCAGGCGGAATATGAACAAAGGCAACACCTGAAAGATGACTAGCTTTTGACAGAGAGCTATAGCCAGCATTATTCTGCTAGGAAGTCAGTTCAGGTGCCAACTGGTAAGACTGTCTATTATTCACTGTAGGAAATAGAAGACTTTCTAAGAATTACCAAGTGTTTCAGAAGAAAAAAATGCTTAAGCTTTCCTAAAAGAAGTTTCTATGAGCCTTAATTGTTTTGTTACCATGTCCATACAGCTTATTTTATTTAAGCAACTGTCCTTCTTCTTTCTATCTATCACAAAATCACATAGATTTATTAGCTAATAGGGTGCTGATATATTTTATATCTCTTAGAGGACAATGAAAAACATAGGAATGGGGCAGAGAGAGTTTGTACTTTGAATATTTAAATTGAAATTTATTACTGCCAATTACTTTGGCAGATGCCAATCACATCTGCTTTTCTCATTTATTATTTGACAATTTTTGCTATCACTCTGCTAGCTGTTTAAGAGAACAGTGCTGAAATGTTCTCTTTAAAGGTCCCAAATAGTCCCCAATAGCTTGTATTTTCAGTTTTATAATTTTTGCTTTATGTAATTTGTGCCATGCTTTTACAAAAAATGCACAATCCTATATTACATTCCAGCCTGTAGTTAGGTGCTCTAAAATTATTCTTCAGGCAAAAACACTAGCCACCGACTTCTCACATGTAGGATGCTACCAGGTCTTCCTGGAGAGGGACCACACTTTTAGCCCCTACACAATGTGAATGATTGTTTGAACAGAAAGCCTGCTGTGTGAGTTCCTATTGGTGTGCAGTGGCTCTGCATGATTGGCAAACCTGCATGCTGCTGTCTGATCACCCCTCTAAAACAAGAGAGACAGGTTTGGTTTCTTTTGCAGAACTTTCTCTGAATATTCTGTGTCATATTTTTGCCATGGCTGCCAACCCCATCCCCACAAAATGCTCCAAAACAATGCTAGGTCACAGGTATTGTAGAAGAAACAAAGTTCCTTTGGTTGCCACATGCAGCAGCAGGTAAAAGAATCAAGAAAGGAAAGAATAGAGCTACACTGCTTCCACGCATAATGGTCAGCCCCGTCGGTAAAAAAAATGTTGAACAATTTCACCTTCTGGAGAAATTTGGTGAAATGGTTCCCCCAATTTCACTGCCCGCAGAGAATAAAAATATCAGCTAGCTCTAGCTCTTGAAAAGTGAAATTATCCGTTGCTCCCTCTGTGGCCTGAACAAAATGCTGGATTTACTTTTGGATTTATTAGAGCACCAAAATTCAGCTCAACCACAGATTGATGCTTTGTCAAGCCTTTCAAGGCTTACTCCTATAAATCTTTGTGCTGAACTTCAGCAGCTAATTTTATTTGGTGTGAACATAGGATTGTTATATTTCTAGTTATTTCTAGACTTCTTTCTCTTCTCTTTGAAACAAGCAATTCAGACCCAATAAATACTTAAGCTTCAGTTAAACATCTGAGTGCATTCGGTTTCACACTGTGGACATAAATTACCTCCATGGGTGCTTCTAACACATTCTGCATCACTTTAAAAGTGAATGAATTGCCTCAAGACATTGAAAACACAAATAATCTGTTCTCATAAGCTTCCTCACTCCCCCTGCCCCTGCCACAATGTTAACCATAGAACGCAAGCCAGGCTTTTCTCCTGCTGTTTGTGGACAATTACTCTGAACTAGAATGTGTCATACTACATGTGCTTCCTTGAATTTTGCATAACAAAGCAACCCAATCCATTTAAAACAGTTATGGCTTCATCCCAATAATGCAAACCAGCAGAGTCTTCAAATTCATCAGGCAGTATAGTGGAAGAATCTCTATGGTGAGTGGTTGGATAGCAGAGCAATCCTAACTTTCTGTTGCTACCATGGTTTCCTCAGCCTGACTGCTCATGTCAATGGAAGATGGGAAGGCTCAATCCCTGTGCCTGATCTAGGCTCTGAGTTACACAGGATCCAGTAGACCATGGTGTAGCTCATCTCAGCCCTGTCCCCACACCACCCTTGGAAAGCCAAATTTCAGGACCATCTTCAAGGCTTACTGGCAGTAAGTAATGGCCCCCTGCCTATCTGCATGTGACAGGTTCAGGGTGGGATCTGTGGTCGTAAAATGATGCTTGTGGCCAGGGGAGCCTGGCACAGCTAACAAGAGTAAGCAGGGAGTCACCTCTGATCCATCCAGATCCCCATAGCCCCATGCAATTAATTCATTGCCTAATTAATTGTAATTTTGGCAAACTACCTACTATTCTAACTTTAAGGAATCTAACTTTAAAGATAAGTTTGTGAAATAGTATGTTCCTGCAGCATGAGGAAATTGTGCTGTGCCAATCTTGTGAAAGTATTTTCATCTGAAACCTCAATGATTCTGTTCCTTCCCCATATGGAGGGGACTGCATTTGCCACACCCTCCTCCCCTGAAAGAAGAGAAAGATGGAGTCTCCCACAGGAACAATGTGGGCAACCATGTTGGGTGCGATATTTGCCCTATAGGGACAAGTGGAGATCAGACTATAATAAGCCTCCCAGTATCCTGTTCTTTGGCCATTTGATTTTGTTTTGTTATAGTCTTAGTATAGGCTTATTCTTGTCTATGTTTGGGGCATAGCTGCAGTTGTACAACAGTGATACCTGTCAATGGCTGACCTGAAGGGGAAGGCTGTGGGATGGGTTTTGGCCCACCAGGCATTGCCTGTGTGTAGAAGGTTCCTAGCTCAATATTTTAGTCATTCATTTGGGAGAGAATGATTGGGTTCAGCAGACAGACTTGGAGCTGCTTGCAGAGATTCTTAAGGATCTTTGTTGCCTTTGTTTCCATATCCCAGAAGTAATGCTTGTGTGATCAGAGCTTTAGGAACCTATTATAAATATATATAAAGCAACATCTATATTGATTAAATAAATATAGATAATAAATGCCACTCATGAAATATTTCATACATCATACTCATGATGTATGAAAATAAAGCCCAAGGATGTTTTTATATTCAGATAAAATGTGTTGTCTGTCTGTCTGTCTGTCTATCTATCTATCTATCTATCTATCATAGTGCTGCCCTTTCAAAAATAACAAATAAAACCTGACACTAGCCTAGTCAAACTGGGAAGCCTCAAGCTAACATTCCAAGAATCAATGGATGCCTGCACTATTTGACGACAATTATTAATGCTGTCAATCTTTTTTTTATATGACTTTGAAAGACACTGCTCCTACAATGGCTGGACTATTTGTAAATCAGTCAGTGCAATGGGAGCATTGGATCCTACAGCTTGCTGAGAGTGTGCCAGTGGGTGATTTCATTACTCACATGAGCAGATTCCATATACAATATAGACAAAGATCCCTTGGCAAGAACTGAAACTAAATTCCTCCCACAAAGACAAGCTGATTCAACAAAATAAAATGCATTGAATCTCATGAGTAACAAGGTTTTAATAGCCTAAAGAGAAAGTACTCAGGCAAATTCTACTTCTCAGACCTATGACAAGTTAGCTAAAAAGAGAATTAGACAAGACAGAATTGTGGTGTGAAGCAGAGGTCACCTAAAGGCTTTGATGGATGATAATTTGTGTTGTGTTCACTCGGAGCAATCCCAATAACAAACAGTGTAATTACAATTCAATAACAATCCCCAAAATTATTCTGCACCCCTAGCATCTTGCAATGATGCAATAGTTGTGTTTCAGGTACCAAGGAACATGGGAAATGTAATTAGTGTAGATGCAAATGGTCTGGAAAGTAGGCATCCCAGGGCTACTTGCAGCTAGAATACGTGCACAACAACGTATAGCTTAAAGGGGGATTGTTGTCCATAGCATGCATTGCAAACTACATGTCCAAATGACCTGGCATGCTGCCATGGTAGTAAACAATGCATGAAGGTGGAAAGCCTCATCCAGCATCTCTGCTGTTACCAGTTTAGATGAAGGTTAAGGAGTGATGGTTCAAGAAATTGCAGGAGGAGGAGGCATCCAGAACCTGTCATGCTCATGATGACATCAATATTCACTGTGTGGTAGGGTACCAAAATATGAATTGGGATGGGGGCACTTTAGTTATTTATTCTGGGGAAAACAGCTCAGTGTGCAGTACCCATTATCCATAAAACAGCTCAGTGTGCAGTGCCCATTATCCATAAAAGATAGAAGCATTGGATTATGGCATCATGATGTGCAATTCTTATGACATCCTGACGCCATGGATTTCTTTCTCTTCACCGGGATAAACCAATGATGTGGCGCATGGGGGAGAAAATGAGCAATGTCCTGACATGTTGGATGAACAAGACTTTAACACAGCCAGCTCTTCCTGGCAGCACTCTTGTGTTTCCCATGGTGCCTAGTTCCACTGTGTGCATTTGAAAGGAGTGGTGCTGTGGGAAAAGAATAAGTGTATGCTTGATGTGCTCGCAAAAAAATGAATGCCCAATTTAGAAAAATTACTTCAGAATTTTAAAATGTTTGAAATCTTTATTTTACTAACTGTCAAGATGAAAGTGCACTCCATTTAAGCTCAAACATCAAAGCCTTGTAATAAGATAGAGAAGAAATAGATCACTAATTCTTACTGAAAGCACTAATTCTTAATGAAAGTAATGATATTCGTAAAAGAATATGCTTTCCCCCCTTTTTTTCTACACTTTATGGACTTGATAATATTATGCACAACGAGGGAGAAGACTACTGCTAGGGAGGGAGCTGAGAAATGCCATTTATAACCATTCTGCTTCTACAAACAAAAATAGGAAATAACTTGACCTCTTTGCTGACAGGCAGGTCTCTTGAAAGAATTATACAGGCTATTGTATGGTTGTACAGAATGGAAAACACAAACACAGTCTTATGGGTTTTTTATTTGAATGGCTTAGAATAAAAGGAAAATGATTTGGTTTTTAGGCATAGTCTTCTTTTGCTGGTGTTGGCATGTCATGTCAAAGAACAATTCCAGGGCCAAACTAAGTGCTCAGCAGAAAACACTGTCTGGGAACCAAGGTTTCTGCTTCTTTGCCACAAACTGGAAGGGTAGCAAGGCTTTGCAGGTTTTTGGAGATGGGCTGATAGGTACATCTTATTCAAGATATTGGCATTTCTGTTTATTCATCCTTGTATTCTTAAAAAGGATGTAGGACAGTAGCCCAAACATTAGTGCTGCCTTGATGGTACTGTAGAAATACCTCTGACTCATGGTGTCCAATTCTGCCATGGTGGGATAGAGTGGCCTGTCTGTCTGTGCCAGGAACTTTGCTCCATATAGGCGACAGTTGGAATTACCTATATTGGAGGTAGTGTTTTAAATGTGCAGACTAAGTAATGCTTCTCAGTGGATATCAAAATGTCTGCTTGCATAATTGAATCTCTATCCTGCTGGATCTAATACTCGTCTAAGGCTAGTGTGTCTTAATTGATCACCAACTATGTAGATTGGCTTTGAGATGGCTATACATAAAAGAGATTTCACATTAACTTGGAGGCCAATGAAATCTAACAGCTCAATGCAGTTAGATCTAGGAGACATTTAAAACCTCTAATGATCTGCTAACTTTCCTTCATTTATGTTTCATTTGCACATTTGACTTACCATACCTTCCATTTTCTGTCTACTGTTTTAATTTTGGCTTTTCATTATTAGTGGCATTAAACTGCTGTCTAACTGCATCGATATAGACCTACATTTTCCTAAATGAGAGCAAATGAGGTAAATCAGTGTATTTTATTTGATGTTTATGGTGCAATCAAAATGTTCGGAAGATGCTCACACAGTGTCCTAGAGACATTCTTTAACAAAGGATAACGTAAATCAGCCCAAATAGTACTACCATCAGGAAGGCCCAATTGATTCTTCACTGAAACTCTCTAGAGTCAGCAAACTTTACACAGAAGAACATGTTGGCTCAATATCCTGTTAAATGCTATTAGATTGTTCAACCCATTCAAGTCTGCTAAGGTTATTGACTCTCATGTCCATTATTTTATATATGATATACTCCATGTGCTGAAGTATATGTAATATGCCATGCACAGTTGTTAGATTTTTTTTAAAGTGAAACCATTGCAATATTGCTGTATACTGTATGAACATTTTATATATCGAAAAACTATATATAAATACACACAAACAGATAGCATTGTAGGCATTTCTCCTCTGGCATTTCTCTGTGTCTCTGGGGTTTTTGCTGTTGTTGTTTTTTTAAAGATTTATTCAACTGTTTAAGGTTAGCATAATAATTCATACAGATGTGGTGCTTATCTCCTTTTATATGTAGACACCAGCATACTATCCTTAAAATCAATAGTAAAAGCCATATTTATTTTCCTGCGCTAGACACTCTAACCTCATAATACATGTGGCTGAAAATTAATCACACGGGAAGTAAACTGTGATCTTGTATCAGAGAGAGAATAACTTTGCATTATTCAGTATCATAACTGAAAGAAAATGTATTTCTAATCCTAACGATAGGAAAATTAATTTGTTAACAGATCAATGTTAAGGGCCTCATAATATGAAAAATTAGTCATGGTTTCTGTATGTATACCAGTTGCAAATATTGAACATATATATTCAGGAAGCATTTCCTTATCTAGAAGCAGTTTTGCCTGGGTACCACTAGTTGAATTTTTCCTGTGAATAGGGTCAAATAATACATGCGACATAGGGTTGCATCCAACTAAATGATTGCATGAGTGAAACAACTTCCATGAGTACAGCAGAATCCCCCCCCCTCCTTTCTCCCCATGATCCCTCCAAATCTGCTTTGGGAGCAGATTTGGGGTTGTAACCTACATATTTGGGTTGTTGTGACACCGAACATGATAAAGTTGTAAAATACTTGGCACAATGAAGGTTTCATACTCTGTGCATTAAAACCCAAGCAGCATTAATAACATTGTGATTAGCTGTAGGTAAGGGATTATGCATTGAGCATTTAAATGGTGTGGTATCTCAGTACAGTCTTCCCCAAATTGGTGGCTGCTTTGGACTTGGGACTACAGCTCTCCTCAGCCCCAACCAGCATGGCTGAGAGCACCAGGTTGGTAAAGCCTGTTATATACACACATGAGCAATTTGTTGTTTGATGTACTTTGAAATGTAGTGCAAATTCATGCCTGTTTCTCCACAATAGTAGTGAATCAGTCTTCGCAGTTGCAAAGTAAAAACAAAAATGATCTCATTTCAATACTTGCATTCCTTCTCTTTAGGACACATTCTTATCAAGAGAGCTTTGATAAAAGTTTTTTAAAAACAAAAACAAAAAAACCTATCCACTTTGCAAATAGAAAAGCAAGGATGTAGCCTACTAGATTTCTGGAATTAAGTTCAAGGTCACAGAAGTGAGAGCTAGCAGAAGAATTCCTAGATCCTCATATACCACTTGCATTGCACTGGTCAAAGCACTTAACTGTTATTTGCCCACATTATCCTGTTCTTCACAGTAGTCTTGAGTGTTACTTCCCTTCTCACAACATCACTGATTGCGAAGAATGCCGCACTAATTTTCACCTGGCATTCAAACGCTGCTGTGTCAAGTGCCATAAATAAATAAACATCCGAGAATATGCCCTGAATAAAATCCAAGAGCTTTTGAATAGCTAATTGTGGGTAAATAGATCTCTGAACGGGTTCCTCACACTGACATTGCAGGGTTATTGGATTTTGCTTCCTCGGTAAATCATGGCATCATGTAATTTGATTACAATACATAAACACATGGCACCAGAATTATTCTACCCTAATTAGGCAACATGGTTTTCAGACCTAGAAAATGTGTACCTGCAGCCTGATCCACTCAGCAACTGTCTGAATAAGGTCCAAGTGATTTGGATCGTTGCGCTGTTCTCTCAAACACAATTTGTTTTATGGCAGCAGGCATGGATACATTTCAATTCAAAATGAATAAGTTGTCACAGTGCCAGTGGGCAAAGCAAGTTACTGTACACACCAGCTTATTAAACATGGCCAAATGGCCCACAACTTGAAGATACAGGATACATTCCAATAGTAGCCCTCAGGGTGAATACTATTGAAACAGCCATTAAAATCAAGGAGGTTGGGAGGATTTTTTATTTTCTCTTATTAGAGTGAAATCTGCCAAAACTATATAAAAATCGTTAATAACATGTACCACACAATCATTGCCTCTTTAGATGAAAGAAAGATGTGACAACTAAAATTTTGGTTGGCTGCACCTCCATCTTGAAATGTTTGCTCACTAACATGGGACCAATTTGAATTTAATAAGGTAATATGGCTGCAATGTATGATCTATTTATTTTTTTAAAAAACCACCTCAGTTGTGTCAAATCTAATATACGGCATATTTAATATACATAAGCTTTAGTTAAATTGTTGGACTCATTGTACATAATCAAAAAGCTATGCACAGCTTTTCTCAGATAAAATAAAGAAATATAGCAGATATAGTTGGAATGTTTTCTCTTGAAAATAAATGGCGGAGCATGGGGGGCACAGGGATGGTTGCCCTGGGCATATAATTTTTAGGAGGTGCAAAATTTCAACACCCAGTGCTGCCTCAATACAGCTGCCTGCTTCCATTGCTGGGCTCTGTTGCAAATTGCTTTTCCATGCAAACCAGGTAGTGACCTCTCCAGCCACCTCTTTGTGGCTGCGATCTTCTGGGTGACATGGACGCCATTAGACAGTTGAATGTGCATGCATACTCCATCCATTTCCCTCCCTCTCATGCAGCCCCAGGCATTGGCAACCCATGGTACGCCACTGCCAACCCATGCTATTCCACTGCTCCTTTGTTCTAGGTTTCCAAATGAATAGTTTCCTATAACACCTTTGCTGTTTCCTTATTATGGAAAGACCAAGAACATTTTGGCAAACATTTGTAAGTAAATAAGATTAAAATGGCAGTTCTAAATTTAAAGAAAAAGATGTTGTGGTCAAAATATACCTTCAATTGAAGGGGGACCCTTTTTTCTGTAGTGTGTGTTTTTGTTTTTGTTTACAGTTACATATTCCTAATCAAATGGTTCTTTAGCACTAAATTACTTTTGAATTATAGACTGACTTACCTCTGCTGGTTATGTTATTACCGGTAGGTCATGGTTACAATATCCTGAGACAGCTATCTCTGAATAAACTCAGGTGAATTCCTCAGCTTTTCTTAAATGTTCAAGAGGGGAATCAGTAGCTGAAGTGAGCTGAGAAGTGTCAACAATCCCTTGAAAGATTAGGTAGTTTTTGCTTACCTCTACAGCTAAGTCATCAGAGAAACTATAGTAAGTTTGTTATCTCTACTGGGTGAAGTTAATAGATCCACAAAGAAACACAGCTACTCAAGGCACTTAGCAAACGGCTAGGATTAAAACTGCCAGGAACTGTTGACCACTCCCCAACATTGCTACAGAAACTTCTAGACTGACTCTACCCACTCTGGGCTCCTCATGGGCAGGAAGTTCGAAAATGAACTCCAAACCATCTTAAAGTTGTGTGAATCACCGTGCCTTATTTTTTATTTTATTTTTTGCTGAACTACTGAATCTCTTTCCTGCTGCAGCTGATACATTTTTTTGGTAAAATATATCTTAGCAATAATGTAACTTTTATTTGTTTAGAGCAAAGCAATGTCCTCATATTAAACAAAATATAGGCTTCCTATGCTTCAGGAACAAGTTTTTCCTCAATTTTGATGTAATTAAGTGAATTTTGTTGCCCTGAAATTTTTATATATATATATATATATATATATATATATATATATATATATATATATATATATATATATATGAGTGATGCTGTGGGGGAAAGCATTATTGTCTTTCTCCAAAATTGAATGGAAATCTAAATTCTTATTGCTGCTTAGGTAGGAATCTTTCTGTACAATTATACAGCTGCTCCCAAAAGTTTACAAACAAATGTTATATTTCTTTAGTCACATTCCCAGCTCTTTTATGATGACCAGGGAAACCATCTCCTTCATCAAAAGTAAAACATTTTATTTATACTTTGCGAACTCATTTCTTGTTTTTTATGCTGATTTTACACAAAACAAAACCATGCACAGCTGCTCTTTGGCAGATAAAAAGAATTTAAATTGCTGTAGCAAACTTGTGAGCGGAAATGTTTTCAGATGTTTAGCGAATAAAATCACACAGGGAAAGGGCAAGTTTTATTTACTGTGGATTGTTTGCTTCTTAAAATGTTTTATCCTTTACTTGCTGCTAATTGATTATCTCTTCTTCATAGGTAGCAATTTTTCCAATTGGAAAAGGCTCCTGGTATCAAAATTGGATTTTTTTTTTTTTTTATCCAATATAGGAGTTCAATGCTGTTGTAACTAATGCAGTTAGTATCTGTGCAAGTTGCTAGCTAGCAGTCAAATATCCCAGTCTAGTCGACTAAATGAAGAATGGAAATGAGGGGCTGGGATGCATGTATGAAGCCCCTTGACAACAGGACCTGCTCCATTTGAGTTAATGCTAGTGAATGACCTATGTGTCTAATACCATTGAGTAAGCAGCACACACAGCAGACCCCCGTTAACGGGAGGTGGGCAGTTCTGTGAGTGCACACTAGAGAAACTGGGTGACAGCCATTGCTTAGAAATCCAAAGAACATCTGTACATTTCTTGCAAGTGCTTGATAAATAAATATTGTCCTGAGAAGACGTCAAAGAGGTCGCGGTCAGAAGGTGTCTTGATCACTGTACGGTGGCCTACAACCTAAAAAGATATATATTTAACTGAGAAACATGTGGTGATTTTCCGTCTCTCTCCTAGGTACATGACAGAGCAATGTGACAAATATTTCATAAAAGAAGCTTGGACATCTCACCTAGAGAGATGTGCAGGGCAACAGGGATGAGGCTGAAATCCTGTCCCTTATATGTGGAATTCCCAGATTAGGAGACTGCCTGAACCAGGCTATAATCTATATGGCTGCTACCAAAGATATATACCAGGCACCCCCAAACTCAGCCCTCCAGATGTTTTGGGACTACAACTCACATCATCCCTAGCTAACAGGACCAGTAGTCAGGGATGATGGGAATTGTAGTCCCAAAAGATATATTATATACCAACATCTCTTTTACTTTAGTTATGTGTTGCTATCAGCTAGGAGCCCCATAGCTAGGAGCTGATTAGCAGGCCATAATGGAAAATGTTTGTGAGGGACTAAGGATGTAAGCATGATACTAATAACATGTTTGGTTTACTCCACAAGATTTTATTGTACATCAATTTTTCTCAGCTTGCTGTACGAATGAATTCCGGAGATAATCAGTTACAAAACATAACTGGCATTTTGATTCACAAGTATTTTAAGAATATCACCTAACTGCTTATTTGGATGAAAATAAATTTAGACTGCCAGTAAATGTCATTCCTTTAAAAAAAATAAACTTGACATAATAAATGATTTGGTAATTAACACATTCCCTTGATGCAAAGAGTATTCACATATTGCTAATTGAATATGATGGCTGGAAGCTGCCATCAAAATCTGGTGAGTACAGAAAATATATTAACTTTAGAAAGTTAATGAGACACATAGCTTTCACTCACATGTCAGTAGTTAGAATTTTACAGAAATATGTAATCCAGAATATGCTGCAACTCAGGGGGGAATAGTGCAGATCCTGTATCTTTCTCTACAGCCACATCAGGTTCTGTACCCTTTCAGCAGTTTGACTTCACCCTCAAAGGCGCTCTCTTCCATTGTCTCCCAAGACAAATGGAGGCCACTGGTGGAAACTCGTTCCAAAGCTCTTGTGCTGATCTCATCAGCAATTTGAAAGATTCCATTAAGAAATTTGCTGAAAGGAAAACTTTGAGAAAAATACTGATGCATATAAGAATGATAAATGTGTATTCAGAGGGAATGCAATCCAAATGTATGATTATTCAATTCTTGAAAACTTTTTCAAAACAAATGAGAATCTGGCATTCCAGTGGGCTAATCAAGAAGCTATAGTGAAAGAGCCGAATTGTGCAAGGTCTCTGGCATATATATTGTATTTTTTTAATGTTCTGAATTGTTATAGAAAACAATGTCAATTTTCTTGTATATTTTGACATTGCTTTGGTCATAAACCAAAGTTGTGCAAAATAAACCAATTGCAGAAGAACAGAAATGTTTAAATGACTATATTTAAAGGGGTAAAATGCTTGTTTCATACATTTCCTAACCTGTAAAAGATTGAGCACATATACCAAAGGTGTGAGGATGTTCTGATGGCATACTGAATTAAATAAAAAGGATACCAGATAGGCTTGCTCCCCAATCTGCCTATTTTATAGCTGCACAAACAATCTCCTCTTCCAAGGCTCCTGTATTACGTATATACCTCAGTACAGGAGGTAGTGTTGATTACAGCATGTAAACAAGTGGATGAGTTGTCCATTTGCACCAGTGATGGGCATAATGATTTATCTTGTACACTTGTTTTCAGAACACATACAACTGTGATCCAAGTCACTAACACTGAAGAAATCAATATGACAGCCATTTGTATAATTAAAATATAATGGCGCAAGTCCAAGTCCTATGACTCTTTACTTTTATAATTAATAGATATTAATACTTAATCCAAAGAGAGTATTCATATTCAAGCTTTAGTGAAATTGATGAGATATATATGGGGAAATACTAATACGGTACATGGATGGTTGATTGAATAGCTCTCATTTATTTGAAGAGGTATTGTGGATCCTGGGACATCCCAGTGGATTGTGCTTAGGTTTGTACATTATCATTTAGATTCTCTTAGCACATTTGAGCTGGATTGCATGCTAAGTAAGTTCAACTGTTTATCAATATTAATATCATTCCTTCTAATAGTAAGTTCAGGTGGTGAGTACCAGCAGGATAGTAGCCAAAATGGGACCACCCAGGGAACCTTTAGGATTTGCAGAATTACTAATCTCTCTCTCTCTCTCTCTCTCTCTCTCTCTCTCTCTCTCTCTCTCTCTCTCCTCCCTCCCTCCCTCCCTCCCTCCCTCCCTCTCACCTACCCACTCATGAAGAGCCCAAAAAGGACTGAGCATTTTCAGTAGCCATGTAATGTTGAATAGCAATGGGAAAGGAAAGATGGAAAAGGTAGCAATGGAATGGAGTATCAGAGGAGGGCATGGCTGGCTGGATCCTTGAGCAAGAGTCCTCTTGTTAGGAGGTGATAATATTGCAACATTGCAGCTGCAATCACATACACATCTTAATGTATTTTAATATTTGCTGGAAGCTGCCCAGAGTGGCTGGGGAGACCCAGCCAGATGGACAGGGTACAAATAATAAATTATTGTTATTATTATACACACACTTAGTTTGAAGGAAGCTCATGTGAACTCAGTGGGACAAGGCCTTTGCTGTTGTTGCAGGTCCCACTTGTATTACTTAGAGGGAATACAAAGTGTTACAAACTTGCATCTTGTAATAGCCAAGGCCAAAAGTAGTAGGGAAATGTAACAACTGTTATCAAAGGTAACCAACAAATACAACCCACCCAAAATCAGGGTTCTAAAGCACAGATAGAGTCTCTGGGAAAAAACCTGGAGCCCACCCACCCTCTTTCCTGGGTATTTTCTCCAGGCTTCCACATCTCTATACCCTCCACAAGTATGTGGGGGGGGGGGTTGCCTCTTAACACAGAGAAGGTGACCAGAATTGTGACAGGAAGCAGATCTAGCACATTCACTCATCCCCATTGCCCTCCTGGTGTATTTACTTAACTCACACTTCAAATGCCTGAAGTCAGCTTCAGTGAAGGGGATGTCTCGGATGCATCACCCATTTTATTCCTGTAAGTATTTGTCATTGCCCCAATGCTGAATTTCTCGTATGCATTACATGATGGAACCTAAAAGATTTGAAAGCCCTGTAAAATATTACAGTTATAATGCTAGTTTGATGGTAAAAAGTAGAAATGAGAAATATTTGCATCCTTCACAATATGTGTAGGTTGTGATCCCTGGTGTGCCTAGGAGAAGAATTCTGAGAAATAAATGTGCATTACACTTGCAATATCCCAATTAGGTTAGGCTTTGTAGGGAAATTCTATAAGAAAAGGGCTTTAAAACATCAAGCCCAGCTGACAAGAGGATGAAGGAGTCAGTCTGTATGACCACAGAAATGGCTTCAAACACTCCGTGTCTCAAGACTAACAGCTGAATGGCCCACAGGGCATCTGTGTTGTACAAAGGGGTCCAATGCATTTGAGAAACTAGCCCAAAGCCCTTTTCATATCTCCACGGGTGACAAGCTAAAACAGCTGGTGGCATAGGTAGGAAGTAATAAACAAGCAATGAGACTTAGATAAAACACTCCCGACCATAACTATATGTGACACTGGGAATAAAGAAAAATGTCCACATAAAGCACACAGCTTTTTATCTATCCTGAATTGCCTCACACATCATCTGAGGTTTTGCTTTCATAATTTCTAGCCTAGAATTTTTTTGTATTGTTTTGCTCTAAAGGAAGAGACCGGAACACATATTGTACAGCTCCAGCATGACTTTCCTTGAAATCAAGGTCACAATTTAACTTCACTCAGCACTCGGGGCAGGTGAAAGGGGAAGCATCTTCATCTCAGTCTGAAAATTCAGCACTTCCTCCAGACAAGTTTCAAGACTGAAGCTAATTATCGTCTCTGCCAGGGATGAAGACACTTAAAAAAAAGAAAAAGAATAAATGAACAGAATTAACAATGGTAAAATTACCTGTCTTACAAGTGATGCTGAACAGGGTTAATTCTTTAAGTGGATAAAATCACAGAAGCGTTTTACAGACTGAGTGGCAGTGGCAGAATATAAAAAGCAGGTAGAGATGACCCTTTCTTTAAACCTTTTGCCCTGAGAATGCAAGTAGTTCACCAATTAACTTCCGGCTTTAGCATTAGAAGTATGCCAGAGCTTTAATACATGACAAGGACTCAGCATTCTGTTCTTCCTCTCCTTTCACTGACTCATTCCCCAATTTAAAATTAATGTGAAATGCATGGAGCAGGCATATTTTTAGGATCTGACTGCAAATCGCAAAACAAAAACGCATAAAGAACATTTGCTTTTGACATATTTAACAGATAAATAAATGATCTAGTTTTTGACAATATGGAGCTTGTTCTGAAGATTTTTTAAATAGCCTTTCTTACAATTGGATCTTGCAATTTGTATAACATACTAAGCAGATGTTCGTATTGTGAATGCTTTTGCTGGTCCCTAATGTATTATAGTTACTGTGGCTCTTTTTCTCCGGTGTCTCATGAAGAATTCAAAGAAAAGCAGCAATAAAACTACCACAAATATATACAATAGAAACTCTATTTGAGTGTGAGGGCTGGGGTCTCCCCAAACCAGTGATGTTATACTCACCCCGTACATTTGCTCCTAAGTATGCAGGGACCCAGGTGGTGCTGTGGGTTAAACCACAGAGCCTAGGACTTGCTGATCAGAAGGTCGGCGGTTCGAATCCCTGCAACGGGGTGAGCTCCCGTTGCTCGGTCCCAGCTCCTGCCAACCTAGCAGTTCAAAAGCATGTCAAAGTGCAAGTAGATAAATAGGAACCACTCTGGCGGAAAGGTAAACGGCGTTTCCGTGTGCTGCTTTGGTTCGCCAGAAGCGGCTTTGTCATGCTGGCCACATGACCTGGAAGCTGTACGCCGGCTCTCGGCCAGTAAAGCGAGATGAGCGCCGCAACCCCAGAGTCAGACATAACTGGACCTAATGGTCAGGGGTCCCTTTACCTTTACCTTTATGCAGAAATGTAAGAACTTGCCTTATACTCAGTCAGCCATTGGTTCCCCTAGCTCAGTATTGTCTACACGGACTGGCCGCATCTCTCCAGAGATGCTTATTATAGGTCCCAGGGATTGGACATTGGACCTTCCACATGCAAAGCATGTACTTTACCACTAATCCATGATCCTTCTCCAATCATGGGGAGGGGCAAGGAACTAGCACCCCAAAATTTGGGCATCCTATTGAGACACACTTCTGGATTCTGAGATTGCACAATGCATTTCCCATGCAACTTAAATCTTATCTTCAAAGTTGTACAGATTTGAAGTAAATCTTATCTGACTATTCACTCCGTATACTCTTGGACAAATTTTTATGGTTTCATTCACCCACTGTGAAAGTGAGGGGACATTCATTACTTCAGCCTAGCATAATTTTCATGGGGCATTCTGCTCCACTTGACGAAAGGCCCCCACATAGCCATCTCATATTAAGGTAAGAAGATCACATGCACTCCCATGAATGGTCTAATTTAATTTTACCTTTCTGAAGACTGATTTGATCTTTGGGTGTATTTTTGCCCTCACCTCCATGAAATACAAAGAAAGAAAAAAAGAAAAGAAACATATCCAAACGATATGTGAAATCTAAAGATTTAGTGCCACTACCATGTTCTGTGCTTTTTATGTACTAAGCTAGACTAAAGTTGGGATCTCACATGCTTGAATGTTGCACCATACAATATCCCTCTACATATAAAACTAGAAGGTCAAGCAAACAAGTTCTAGGCTTTATTTCACCTTGAAATCTAACTTTATGTGGGTAAGGATCCCCCCCGATGTTCAGTCAGTCATGCAATCTGAATTAGCACAGGCCAGGTGGAAGCTTATCTTGGTAAAAACTCCTGTCTCTGCTAGGGAACTGCAAATACAGGAACCAAATTCAAGCCCAACTCTGCGGAGGTTGATGGGCAGCAATGGGGACAAATCTTCGAAGTGCTGCTGCAAATCCATGTTTGTTGACAGCAAAGATGCATTTCTAAAAATGACATTGCTCACTGTTGTTTTGACTTAGACATAAGGAATTAATTTCACAGAACATTGTACAAGCTAATGAATATGCTCGTAATAGTAACCGAAAGTCTCTCAAGCAGAGTTGGGATGGAAGATTACACACCTGCTTGTGTCTTTTTGCTCCCCCCCTTCCTTGTGTCTCTTTGCTGAAGTAAATAATAAGCAACTGCAGATACAATAGTTAAGGATGCTTTGTGAGAGCTCGTAGTTGATGACACAGACTTCTGAACAATATCAGCAAATAGCAATTGCCCTTCCTACACCATTTAATGTTATTAATGTACCAGCATGGTGCAGTAATACCTTTTTCCCATTTTTGTTTACATCTTCAGTCAGAAAAGTTGTTAGTATTCTATCTAGAGACTGCTGTTACTTCTTTGTGAGCACAAGTGTAAGGTTTTTTTATCCATAAAAAGCTTGATAAGTAAAATTGTTGGGGTGTTGTAACTTCCTGATGCAATATATATGAATTATCTATCAACTATCTATCTACCTATTCCTGAGAAACCAAAACTGACTAATTTGTCCATCTCTAATCTTCACTGGTTGAAGATTTCAAATTTTGTTTTGATTTCACAACACTTTCACATTTTGTCCGTGTTGTATTTTGCCTGTTGTTTGTTAGTTGAATGAATCTGGTGCTTCTTGCCATGGAGAAAACAGTTCCAGTATTTTATAGGCCATTGGCAGCTTGGTGATATACAGAGAATGTTTCATTTTTGTGACATATGATATCCTCTGTTACACTTCGCAAGGGAGGAACATGTGCTTGATATCTAAAATCCAAGGAATCTTTTCATATTACAGAGAGGGAATGGTGTTGCTTTGCTTTAATCTCCAGCTGCTCAGATAATCTAATATATTACATTAATTAAATTCCTATTTTTGAACTGTTTCTTAGCCTTGGCTGTTTATATATAAAAAATAAACCTTCAGCATTAAATTGAAATGTTTATTTCGAGTCCCCACCCCATTTTAAAGAACCTTTGGGGGATAAGACCATTGTGAGGCAATATTGACTAGAAATAAATGGCATTGGCATGTGTTTTCAAGGGGGGGGGAATTACATTCCATTTTAGAACAGAAGGTTAATGTAATGTTATATCAGCTGTTCATCATCTGGACAGAAAAATATTTTATCTAAATTGATCACAATATGGCTTTGAGCTGCAAATACTTAGCAGCTTCAATGAAGACTAATATAGTTTGGATATAATTGCCCAGATCCAATAATCCAACCAGGAGTGAGTCAATGTGCAGAAAAGCTGTGAATGGGAATTTCTGGCATCCAGTCTTCTAGAGCTCCTGGTGCCAACGTCACAAAGGGGACGAGGTACATTTGCACCATCATGCATCCAACACACTGTTGCATGAGAGATCATCTGTACGCTAGAGCCATTAACAGTCCACTGCATGTCTACACAGACGCAAACTCATTTAGTTAAATTGGGCTTACTCCCAAGTAACTGTGTGTAGCATTGTAGTTGCAGTCTGCAATTCAATATCCACTGGGAGAAAGCTCCAATGAACTCAGTGGGAGGTCAGATGTTTGCACCTCGAGGACCTCAGGTCACCCCCATATAAATAAATTCACACAGACATGTATTTTAGTTTAAAGGTTGATGGGCAAAATTTAGCCCACAACTTTATTGATTACACAATGTGAGTGGTATTGGCTTAGGCGTTGGCAAACTATAACTGACTCCTGCCACCCAGCAGTATGTCTGGAAGGAGACAAAGAAATTATCTTCATTTCTCCTTTGGGGGACTTCCCGGACTAGATTTTTGGAATGTGCAGGGGAAGAAGAGGAAATGGAAGTCCCATTGCATGGGCAAAAATTCTCTCACACAACGCTGGATAAAACTCTATAATATCTGCTAAGAGTACATATGGTGGGAAACTGATGGCAACCATACCTCCTTCAAACATGCACATGTGGACAAGAAAATAGACTCAAATATTCTACTTTATAAGTTTCTTCACATTGCACATTCTGTAAAAGGTAATTTTGCAGTATGCAAAAGATGACACATTGCATTCCATTATACAAACATCAGCTATTCAAAATCCCTTCAGCTCTGAATTCCCTAAACAATATTGTGCTAGTGTAATACTATGTAAAGCAAGTGTGTGTGTGTGTGTGTGTTTGTGTGTGTGTGTGTGTACATTTCTGATTTTTTTGGGGGGGTCACCCCTGAAGGCTATTTAAATAAGCGAGATAATACCAGTGTAACAAATACAATGTAAGTCATTTCCCTCTCTATGCTGGAGAAAGATTACATACTTGGTGTATACTGTATCTACTGGCTTCCTTGCAGTTACAGTTGCATCTATAAACAAGATCTTTTATAGGCTGTCTTTGGCAATGTGAGATTTCTCAGTCTTCTGGAAACACGCTTTCTGTTGACACTTTACCCTGTTTGGTCTTTGCTACTCTATTATTTATTGCAAAATGAAATGGGTTTGCCCTACTAACTTTATATTTATTCAGCTGTCAGTTCTTCTATCATGTTATACACAGTTAATTACTTCAAGGGTTCAGACTTGTATGGCTGAAGTCAGCTGAAGATCTGTCACTGGTGTCAGTTGAAACCACAGTTGTATCAAGGGGTGAAACCTGATTTTCACCAGGGTCAATCATCCTCTTGAATTCAGGAAAAATCACTGCTTTGTGGTAGGGAAACATTATATATATATATATATATATATATATATATATATATATATATATATATCAAAGTGATCTTAAGAGAAGCATTACCAAGTTTATATAAATGTGTCTAGAATAGCACAACTGAAATCTTTGGAAGTCAAAACACTTTGGAAACCTAAACTGCCTTTAAAAGCAAGACTATATCTCCTATCTTGACAGAGATGTATACAGTCGTACCTTGGTTTTGGAACAGCTTAGTTCCCGAACATTTTGACTCCCAAACACCGCAAACACAGAAGTAAGTGTTCCGGTTTGTGAACTATTTTTGGAAGCTGAACATCCAACGGGGCTTCCAAGGCTTCTGATTGGCTGTAGGAGCTTCCTGCAGCCAATCAGAAGCTGCACTTTGGTTTAGGAACGTTTTGGAAGTTGAACGGACTTCCGGAACAGATTCTGTCCGAATTCCAAGGTGCGACTGTACTTTGATAGATTTACAACCAGCAATGAATTTTACTGAAGGCTCAGATTAAAAAAACAACAACCAGGTTGGTAAGCCAAGCCCACACCCAAAGGGCTGTTGAGAGTCCCATGGTCACAAGCAGTACCCACCACCTCTCTTTACAGATACTTTGCTCTTGGGTACTAGTGATCAATTCATACTTCTTAGAGTCCTGCTAGAAATGGGCATTGCTATGGCCAGGATGGTACACAGAATAGCTAATATCTGGGGATGGATCAGTCTATTTCTAGTCACTCTCAGTTCTTCAGAAGGCTTCTCTACTCCATGTCTGCTTTAATCTGTGATATCTTTTTTTTTAAAAAAAGCAACAAAAATTCACATTTAAATATGTAAACTCTCTCTCTCTCTCTCTCTCTCTCTCTCTCTCTCTCTCACACACACACACACACACACACACAGACACAAACAAAATATATACCTTTCTAGACATATATTACCTCAAAATATGCATTCTAAAATACTATTGGTGCATATATTAAATGCTGAATTGCGTCAAAAAGAATGTTAGCCGCTTTGAGACGCCCTTGGGTAGTGATAAAGGGAGATATCAAATCCAAACTCCTCCTCCTCCTCCTCTTCTTCTTCTTCTTCTTCTTCTTCTAAGGCCTACAAAGCCTTTGCTGGTGTCTTTTCTCTTTCCTGTTCTGTGTTAAAGTTCCTTTCCCATTAAAAGACAAAGCAAGGTGATTTTCAACTCTCTTTGTGTAAAAGTGACTTGTAAATGCAAGGCATAGCAGTAGAACGTATGATGTGGGAATTCTTTGTTACTGTTGCTGAGTAAATATGCTCTTTATCTAAATACAGTATCTACTCTATTCAAGTTAGGTCTGCTGATTAGAGCACCACCTGGGAAATCAAAATTCATAACACATTAAGCCACTGTGTCTGTTGATGCCCTGGCTTACTTTTTAATACCGAAGGTGCCAATTCCATCACTGCTGATGGACAGAAGAATTTATTTCATCTAGAGTGGTGCTGTTGTGGTCATAGTGAGTGTTTTGATTGCTAATCTTTCCATGAATGTTTTGTGTGTGTGTATTCCCATTATTTATTTTATTTAAATTAATTGCATAGTGCCTTTTATTTCAAACAAATACCAAGGTAGGCTAGAGGATAACAAGACAACAACAACATTAAAGCCACTAGGAGCTTGCATTCCGCCCTAACTACTATACTATTGAAGTTGGACTTTAGACTTCCTGGCTCAGCTCACACTCATTGATAGCCTTACTGAGTGAAAAATCATGATCTCAGCTTGTGATGAACTACATACTACGGATAAACTAAGAATAGTTCATTACACCTTTGCAGTGAAGATAAATGAAATAAGGAATTGTGATTATGTGCATGGATATTGGCAAAGGGAGGTATTAAATAAACTAAATAATGGCTTTATTTTTTAGAGGAATTGCTTTAAGTTCTTATAGGATCATACAGCATAAAGGGTTGTCAGTTCTGGTCCTAAGGAAGATCCTCCCAGAAACAATCAAGTAAGGCAGCAAGGTGAGCAACTTGATCCAACAACATCTGGAATCAGGTGAAAGCTTTAGATGTCTTGACATCTAGCTTTCATTCTCCTTGAAAAGTGGAATTCCTCAGAGGAGCAGGCTTCTGATATACAGCCTAGCACTCTTTCCAAGAGCTCAAGCTGGGCACACTGTGCTGGTTCATTGGCTCTGTGCAGTGTGAAGCCATTGGAAACAAGTATTATGGGCCTCCATTGGACACTGGTTTGTTGTCTGCAGACTCTGGTCCAGGTCTAGGAGCCACTTACTAAATCAGAGATCTTTGACATTGTGTCTATGGCATCCTGGGCTCAGGGATCTGACAGCAGTATTCCCCCAACATTCCCCCCAGAACAGGGAAACGCGCACACACACACACACACACACACACACACACACCAGTAAGGGATCCAGTGTTTTGATGTTGTCTTCCATTGGGACCAATGGGAGGGAAGAGTGGGGTGGGGTGAGAAAGATTAGGAAGGCTTTGGAATTGGTGGTACTCCTGCCATAGTCTCCCTCCCATGTCTTCAGAGGACTGCTCTGTAAAAAAGTAATTGTTGTGTCACTCTCAGAGAGGAGAGTGCTGACCATCTGTTTAGGATGGGAAGAGCAGGGTCAGTGCTGCTTTGGCACAGCCATAGATATGCTGCTTTCCGCCGTGGTTGATGATCTCTGGATTGAAGCCCTGCTTACATGTAGTAGGTTTTATAAATATATGTATAAGCTGTGAGGCTTTCATCTGCAGCCATTCAAATGCCTTTTTGGAACATCCTTGAATGTAAACATATTGAACTTGACTTAACAAGTGCCACCATGTCACAGCATTCAAACTCTACAGATCTGAATGTAAAAACAAATATTACCTGGGGGCATGCATGTCCTACAAATCCTGCACGACTGTGGCATATATGTCAGAATTTAACTTCTCTGGCAGTGTCACCTTCCCTGACATATTCATTGGTACTTGTGATTTTCTACTTGCCTTTTCTACTTGCTACAACCCCAGCTTATTCTATTCAAAGCACATGTCAGTGCAGAGCATTGCATCGCATTTGCATGCTCATTTCAGCCTCAAAATATCTTACTGTTACAGGCAGTGACATTTGGTTATATTTTGCAATGTGCTGTCTTTAACTAAAAGGAAGAAGCCCTCTGCCTTTTGACACGGTTCTGAAATATTTAAACCAAACCATCTGAGTTAGTTATCTGCGTGTGCGAGTTTTGATGTGGGGTCACTCGTACCGCACAATTTTGTGCTTGTTGTTGTGGGATTTATTTATGTCAATTTTTCTGTTAGAAAAGTCATTTTAGACACATCTTACATTTAAGCTAAATAAGCTTACCATCCTTTTGGACTTTTAATGAAATGGCACCAATCGAAGGCTTTCTACCCTCTGATTGCCACGTTCTCATATTCTAGGTTGGAGAGCAATGATTGTGTAAGAAATACATGCAACTCAGGGAAGAGAAAAGGAGGGAAGGCAGCAATCCAGGACCAGTTGAGCTTCTGAGACAGGACTAGGGAACCGCTTACCCTCTAGATGTTGCTGGACTACAGTTCCCTTCATTTCTAATCATTGGCCCTAATAGTTGGGATTCATAGCAGGCGAGTCATGCAACATTGGGAGGGCCACAGATTCTCAAACCCTGTTCTAAGATGCACTAAATGTAAAAGTGTATTCAGCCCAATACATTTTTCAGGCTGTGGGCACTGTAAAATGAAAGATCATTCTGTGACTCATCAATGAAGTTATTAATACACAAGTGGAGACACACTGTGTGCCAACTAGCAGAACTGTCCCATATGAACTTCCCCAGAATCACCTGTGGAGCTTGCTGTCTTTCATTGACATTGACATTGACTTTGAAGTCCACATATTCTTCAGGGGAAAAGAAGCCTATGCTTGGCCTGGACAAATCCCTGTGGGAGGAGATAAATAGGCAGTGCCGTTGTTCTTTTTTCAGATGCATCACAGTTCAATGGTAGAGCCATGCTTTGCATGCAGAAAGTCTCCAGTTCCATTCCCATCATCTCCAAGTAAATGGATAAGGTAGCATTCTCCTAAGCTATGGCGGGGGAAGAAATGCAAGAAGGGAAATAAGCAAAAATGGTATCCTTTATTCTGCTGATGGAAACATCTGCTGGATCAAATAATATTATTTCTATGAGGAGCTGGTGTTGGATACAATATATTAATTCTAAACATTCCTCTGCAGTTTCTCCTGAATTTTTCCTTGAGTCTTGTAGGCCTTGTTGTATCATAGATTTTGATGGAGGAAGAGATCAGACCAACCAGAGGAACAGGACTGGGTAATGCAAGAAGTCAGTGTATAAGAGGCTAATGGCTTCTTCCTACGGTACTTGAGCATATGGTATCATTGTTTTAGGTGAAGCACATAACTTTTAAAGCAGAGGTGGACAACCTCAGGCCAGTGGGCCAAATGGCTTCTCGGTCTGGCCTTTGCAACTCTTCTCAGATTATGCCCCCTCTTCATTCACACAATGCCTCCCCAGGCCACACTCCTCTCCAACTCTTACTTCACATCCCCTTTGAGTTATCTGAAGAGGTATCTGAAGAAGTGTGCATGCACACGAAAGCTCATACCAAGAACAAACTTAGTTGGTCTCTAAGGTGCTACTGGAAGGATATTATTATTATTATTATTATTATTATTATTATTATTATTATTATTTCACATCCCCTTTGAGTTATTCTGCTTGGTTGGAATGGGTCCAACCTGTGTGAACAATTAGAGGGGATTGTGAGTTTGTGAGTCTGTGTAGAAATTAGCCTGCTGCACAATGATAAAATTTGCATTTCTTGCCTTTCCCACTTTTGAACCTGGCCCCATTTAGCACTGTTATGTGGCTCCCAGAAAGATGCCAGAAGGAAATGTGTCCCTCAGTCTGAAAAAGTTTCTCCACCCCTATTTTAATGTGCAGAGTGATTATGTAGGAACTTATAACTGAAAACAGAATATGCAATGCATAAAATAGTGTTAAAAGGTACTTTTAGGGAGTATTCATGTCCTTAGTTGGCTTTGTGACTCGCTTGTTACCCTGTGATCCTGCAGGTGTTAAATATAAACTTTTGTCCTTTGCCATGCAAAACACAGCCCATCCTTGCAAGAAGTTTCTGTGTATGAAGTGAAAGCTGCTACTGATTTCCCTAACTAATTAGGGGAGAGAAAAATAATCTCACCCTCTCATTCCTATTTTCTTTATTTTTTTGATGTTCTTATTTTGAAAACTGAAGAGAGAAATGAAAGCCAAGAAATGTTTCCATTTGATAAGTAAGACAAATTCTTCTCTTTGATTCTAGGAGTGCACAGCTTCCCAAACAAGCATAGCTGAGGTAGGTTTGCTACACAGAATGAGACTGGATCAGAGATACAAATTTGTGTGTTTATAAAAAAAAGTTAGATATAAAACTTTAAATATGTTATTTTCCTTGTTTTACTTCCAAGTGAAAGCAAACTCCCTGAAATAGTTCTGAAAAACAACAGCAAGTAATCAAGTCTGTTGCTTTGGGTCTGGTAGGAGGACCTGTCCAAAAATTTAAAAAATATATAAACATTACAATTCTTTTTTTTTGAATTTGAGTATTTCATCAATAAGCTATTAATAAGTTTTACAAAATTGATATGTAGAAAACCTAGAAGCCATTTGACTGCTTAGAAGGCCATCTTGGCAAATAAGAGGTTCTTAAAACAACAACAACAACAACAACAACAACAACAACAACTGCTTAACTCAGTGCTTTCAAGGGAGGGCTTTGTTTCTACACCAGGGGTGGGGAACCATTTTTTTTTTCAGACCGAGGACTGCATTCCCTTCTGGGCTGCCTTTCCAGAGTCACATTCCTGTGGCTGAAAATGGATGGAGCAATGGATGTAAATGTTGCCTTTGTATAGTAACCTAGTTTCTATCCACACTCACATATTCCTCCCTGTCCTCAATGCAGGCAAGCATGAAGTATTATTAGCCCAAAATCATTTTCAAGTTAGGGAAAAACACTTCAGGTACAAAGCATAGCCAATAAGGAGTAAGCACCAGAAGGGTTTGGAAGGCCAGATGGAGAGTCCTGGAGCGCTCAGTTAATCCTCAGGTCCGAAGGTCCCCACCCCAGCTCTGGATTTGGTGCTGGGCTATGTTTTCCTTACTAGGAAATGTGTTCCACCCTATCTATCCTGTGCCATTGGAGGATCAGGTTGATATTATTTCTTCAGCCCGTTTTGGTCAGGTATGTGTCTAATTACATCACAATGACTAGGTTCACTTTGGGATTTACTTTGTCATACCACATGTAGACCAATTTTTGCCCCCTTTGCCCTGTGCCCCATGTGGAAGTAGGATTTCCAACCCAGCAAATTACACATCACATTTGTGCTGTAACTGATGCTTACATTGAGACATCTTATTTATGTTTTAATCATGTGAGAAATCACATTCAAGCTGCCTCTATTTTAAAATTTACCACATGAGAAGAGGTAGATCACAAAGCATGGTCAAACCACATTGGCTGGCACTTTCCCTTGAATGGGAGTGTGGGACTTTGCCTAACTGAAGAGCTGACCAAGTACAGGTGATTTGTTACCATAGCAGCTAGTAGTCCGCAATGTTGTCTGGAAGCAGTAACATCAATATAACATATACCAGGCATGGGCAAACGCGGCCCTCCAGATGTTTTGGGACTACAATTCCCATCATCCCTGACCACTGGTCCTGTTAGCTAGGGATGATGGGAGTTGTAGTCCCAAAGCATCTGGAGCGCCGAGTTTGCCCATGCTTGACATATACTATGTTGTCAAATTACAAATAACATTTCTTTTTCTTTTTCCAGATTAAAACAAACATCAATTAATTTACCATAACAACTGATGGACTATGTAAAAAGAGGGCAGGCTGGAAGGGGGTCAGTTCTAGGACAAATTAATTGATTCCAGAAAACCCAAATATACGCATGAATGCAAATTTGGAGAAATTCCCCAAGATCTCCAGGTTCAGCACAAGTTTGAGATGAAAGTCAGTGGGTGCACTCAGGAGTACCATGACACCTCATATTGGTGTGCCACCACTTATAAATGGCCTGGTGGGATCTGGAAGGTAACTACCCTTGAGTGATAGCAGTATTATTAGCCACAAAGTTCCTCAGATGAGGAGATAATGCCACTGTCACTAGCCTTCTTGGTCACATCTTTGAGTAGACCAGCAGTAGGAAGAAGTGGCGATAGGTAGATCCGTCCATTTCAGTTTCTCTCGGTTTCTCATTTTTCCAGTGTAGATGTTCAGTGCCCCACATTTCCATGTCTGTTTGCATTCTTTTTTTAAAAAAAATGAAAAGGCATTGTGGCAATTCATCAGCATTCTCGTGTGAATATCTTCTAGTATACATATTTTTGTATACAATTTTGCCTAATATGCAGTTTTGCAAAGCAATTCCCCCTAATATGCATTCTTATATATTATTTTCACCAATGTATGCATTTTTATGAGCCCTTTACCCTGGTATATGCATTTCTGCATACATTACTTGGCTGGAGGATTGTATTACAAAATCTGGAAAAGCACAAATTTCAAAGGATGGCTGTGTTTTACTTCTTGCATTGTTTTGCAAGTGTGCATTCAATAGTTTTGCCTTTCAGTGCAAATTGAATTGGATTTCTCCCCCTCTCCTAAGAGGAATGACCTATATTGGGGACTAATTTGATGCTTTGAGCAGGGCAGAATCACCCCATAAAAGCAGGCAGTAGGAAACATTGCTTCCTAGACCTCACTTTGGAAGCAGATCATAGATACAGGGGATGAGAAAGGAGTGAACTTGGGTTTTCAAGAAGCTGCTGATAATGTTCCCCACCAAAGACTCCAGAGTAAGCTTAGCAGTTATGAAATAAGAGGACAGGTTCAGCAACTGCTTAAAGAACAAGAAGCAGACAGATGAAATAAATGGACATACCGGTAGATTGGATGCATAAAGCCAGCCAAGATTGCTAGTATTGAAATCCTTTGGATTTCCACTTTTTGGTGAGAGGATTTTTTGGTGGGTTTTTTTTTGGGGGGGGGCAACTAGTTATTTAAAGATGTGTGCATACCAAGCAGATTTTTAAAAACCTGCTAGAAGCAACAAATATCCTATATTGTACTTCTCTAAAGTAGCCAAATGTTTACTGCTGACGACAAGAAAACTAACTTTTTGTTTAGTGAACTTTAGCTAAGATAATTGCATATTGGGAAAGTTGTACACAACTGCAAATGCAGCTCTGTAATGGGAAATGTTAGGCAACCTGTTTAAAGCTGTGAACGAGCGTATTTGTAGAACCCGTTATACGCTGATTATTCAAAGTGGTGTAATTATTTGAATTTTCTGTTCTGCAGCATCGTTGAATGAGGTAAATTGCATCTTAATTACGGACAACCCTGTCCTCAAAGTACTGTGTAAGGTGGAGAACCAGTGGTTAGAAAGGGTCTGGTACTGGCACAGTTGTTTGAGGGGAAGGGTTTTATTTTACTAAGTACCTTTGACTAACATCAGTAACGGTTCACATTTGGAAGATGAGTAAACATTTTGTACAAATAGATTAACTGGTTATCTTGGAAACAAGAGTCAGTCACAGGCTTTTGAGTTTGCCAGATAGTGCTTTAAGTCTTCATTCTTCACCTATAATACCAACTCTCTGCTAGATCAAGGATAAGAACACAGAAAGTTGCCTTATACTGAGCCAGAAAACTGGTCCATCAAGCCCAATATTTATACTGACCAGCAGCAGCTCTCCAGAGTCTTTCCCAGATCTACCTAGAGTTGCCAGGTATTGGAACTGTGACCTTCTACATGCAAAGCAAATGTTCTTCTACATTGACAATGGCATGCCTCATGCTACCCTGGGACCACTTTTAGACAAAGCTTACAACTGATGTTAGAGAGCCAAATTATTTTTGTTTTGTTTTTGTTCATATAGCATAAGAGTCATCAAAGTGGCTTTCAACAGGGATGGAGAACTTCAGACCCAGCGTTCTAACTGTGGCCCTCCAGGTCTCCCCATCAGACTTTTGTGACTCTCCTCAGACCACACCACCTTCCAGTAGCTCCCCTTCTCAGCAGGCCTGGCCATTAACCCGCCCTGCTTTGCAGGTACCTTGAGTGTTTTTGCCTGGCTGGAAGGTGTCCTTGAACTTTGACAGTGCCCTTGGAGGATAGAGGAAGGTGCATGAGTGTGTGTAGAAACTAGCCTAGTGTACAAAGGTACAGTTAGCATTCATTGCTCCTCCCACTTTTGCCTCCAGCCCTGCCCACCACTGGCATGTCCTGCCCCAGCAGAAAGTTGGTCAGTAGAGAATGTGGGCCTCTGGATGAAAAGGGTTCAGCCCTGTCCTGAAAACAATTGCCAGCTAATTTGTCCTGGGGTGCAGCTCAAAAATATAGATACCTCCATGAGAAAGGTTTCTGCTTTCACCCACTTGGAAGCCTATTTGAAATGAGTTCAGCAGAAATACAACGAGTCATATCCAACTAAATCATTGTGGTAGCATGAAGCTAGTGCAACAATTCCTGACAGTGTGGGACTTACTCTTCTTTTCTTCTCTCCTATGCCCTCCCCAGATCTGCTCCAAAGTGTTGGGAACACCCGCAGAACAGTGTGGGGTGGGGGAGAGCAGATATCATTGTGTTGGGCAAGCATAGAAGCTTGCACTGACAAAACTATTCTACTGAGGATTTTAACCCAGTCTTTCCAGTGGGTCTTTCTATACTTACCTTCCTCTGGGGATGACATCTGAATCAGGACCTTCTTTAATGCTATCCACATGCAAAATAGGAAAATCCCCTGTCTGTGTAGACCATTTTCCTTGGTTAAAGAGATAAGAAAAGTAAAACCCCATGCAACTAAGGCACTGGATGTTCTCTGTACGCATAAACTAGTCTGTCACTTTTTTGGAACACATTTCTTAACTTCTCCTTTTTCAAAAAGACCAGTAGAAATAGCCACTCTGTATTTCCTTGGTGTATTTTATGTTCAAATTAGTATCCTTCACAAACAAGAAAAAATACTTTGGATTCATTATTTCTCTGCCTTGTGCAGCTTTGTGTAAAGCTTGATCAAAAAAGTTTCTCATTAAAGTGTGACAGTCCTTTATATTAGTGGTACATAAAACCTCTCTGGTTATTATAGAGGAGGGAGGGGGAGCAAATGACAGTTGGTGTCAACATTAAGCAGCTCAGGGCAAACTGGTTTTTTTCCCTCCAGTACCTATGTAATTTAATTGAAATGCAATATTTCATGAATATTAGGAAGCTAGATTTTATTAAAAATGGCAAGGAAAAGTGAATGCCTGAGTGTTTAGAGTAACAAGCGGTACAAATTTATTCATTCAATACATCACTGAATTATTTAAAACTCAGCTTAAGCACAAGGTCACAGAATAATTTTGGAAAGTGCGCACTTGTGCATGATGCATTTCCATAATTCCACTGCACCTATAAAGTTAATCACAGCTTTGGCATGCTGGCTTTTTCATATATTAAACAGAGGCAGATAAAGGTTTTAAATTAAAATCTAGGAGTGGACTAAACTGCAGAAGACAGAATTATTTGTAAATTTCTGTACATGGGTTCCTTTTCATTTTAATAAAAATTACTAGCTTGTGAAAGGATTAAATTAACAACTCCTGGATTGTCGAATGCAGCCTCTTGCTTTGATCCAGCAGCCTTGTGTGTGTCTGTGGGGCAGCGAATGGGGAGAGAGAGGGGGCGCAACCCAGAAAATATAGTGATGACAGTGCCTATTGAAAGCAACAAAATGGAGGTCAATCACATAATTAACTTAAGTCCTATTGATTCCAATGAGATTTCCCTTCACACAGTGCCCTTTACACATTCAGGGAGACCAAAGCCGGGCTACAACTGCTGGGCCTGTCCCCATCATCCCACTCCCACATATTTTGTGTTCAGAGAAGATCTAAAGGAGCAGTGGATTGTATTTGTGTTGGTTTCTACATGCAGTGGGAGGAAACTACCTCCTACAGGAACCTGCTTGCAGGGCCCACCTTTGGATTCAGGCATAGAGGTCAGGGTGTGGAGCCAGATTGGCGGGTGGGGTGTGGGGTAGGGAATTGTAGGGCTCATGACATTTGGAATGAGGCCTACAGGCATAGCAATGATCCATGCATGAGAACTCACCTCGAGGCTTGATTAATAACTAACTTTTGGTGGATTATGCCCATCGGCATGCATATCTGAGAAAGCTCAGTTTGTTTGCACCCATGGTGCATTCATCAATTTCTGCAACATTGAAGAATGTAGAGCAGTCCACTCCTTGCATGGGCAATGCTCTTTCTTCGAATTAAGAATTCCACAAAAGAATGAACCACACCTAATGACTGGCTGCCACCAATGTGGTTAAAATGCTATAGGTGGGGGCTCATATAGCAGAGCACCCCTTCACTTTTTAAAATCTACATAGGCCATAGGGGATACAGATATCAGGGAGAAGGATTTTTATTTTATTTTTTTGCTACGAAGATGCATTCAATAACGGGAGGTCCCAACTTCAAACTGAAGGATAAAGCCAAGGCATTGGATGACAACCACAACTGCTGAACCGGGCCTCCTATGCATGTTTTCTCAAAAGTAAGACAATCTGAATTCAGTGGGACTTACTCCAGGTTAAGTGTGCATGACACTGCAGACTTGGGCAGAGCTTAAGGTACTGGATTGTGTCCAATGTGTACAAGGGGGAGGAGAAGAGAGTTTTTGGAATGTGCGGTACAAAACTAAGAACTGTGCAGTACAAATATCTGAAGAGTGCCCAGGTTTCCTTTTTATGTAGCTTCAGGCAGATAGTATAATCAGGACCCAGATTTTAATAGCCCCAGGCTTCATTAGTTCTCCGTTTTGTGATACTGTATACATCTTTGGCTGTTTTCTGATTACATAGGACTTTCTTAATACAGTATTGTTGCTGCTTTTATCTCCATTTGTAGCTTTTTATTCTATTTTCTATCATGCTTTTTTGACCTCCTTGTACCTTGGATTGTTGAAAGGTGGTTTATAATCCTTAGAAAACAAACAATGTTTCAGTGGACACAACCACGATTCCTGTCATAGTGTCACTTTCTTCAGTGAAGCATACATCATTTGTCACATTGCAACGGGTCAGGACAGCTTTTTAAGTTAGCAGAATTTGGGATAACTCTTGCTCGATGCTTTAGACCTGGGACTTTTAGCAGATGTGGCCCTATGTAATAATTACTCATCAAGACTAGAAGATTTGGAATGGTTTATGGCTTCCTTTGAATCACCCCTCTCCCCTGAAAATGCCCACAAAGGGGCCATTTCTATGTCTGCCATTTTATATCTGTGAGTCGGTTAAAAGCATGTCTTAAACACCTTGTTTCCCTATTGAGACATGGTTCCAGAGCCCCTTAGCAATGAACAGATGTTTAAATATCACCTACCTCTTGTAAGACTATTGCACAGGAGAACAGAAAGCAGGAATATACAGCTCTTCTGCATTTCAACGTGGGTAGAGTTACATTCTCCGTTCCCATTAATGCTAATGGAGTAGTGTTAAATCCCTGTAAATCAAGATAAAAATGCAGAAGCACTTAAGAGGCTGTCAGCGAGCATTTAAATACACTTGATCTTTAATATTCAGTAGTGTCAGCCACCTCTTTGCTTGCTGTCATGCCCAGAACCAAACTGAGACAAATTTTCAAGAAGTTAATAAGCTCTATCATGCCTAGCAAGACAACAATAACCACTAAATGGGGTGGAAGAGAGAAATGGTCAGCCCAATTCAGTGAAGTCAAACGAAGCTGAAGTTTGTTCTGTGGTCCTTAACTGCACTTCCTAATTCTGTACTCAGTACAGAGGTAAGGTACTGAGATTTGAACAGTACACAATTACAAATATGCAATGACAGAGTGGTGCCATTTAAAGAGATCCTGAATGAAGAACATTTTTTGCTTGCTAACTAGCCAAAGAAAAATCAAAAGCAGGCTGGGAGGAGGCAGCATGCTTTAGAAGTGATATTTATGCCACGAGAAAGCTCAAACATAATGTGGAAATTAAAAGTTAGGGAAACATTGGGAGAACTGAATAAATTGCTGTGTGGATGCTGCCTCTTTTCACTAGCAGCATCACGCCAAATTTATGAGTATGCCTGTATATACCAGGTGCTGTGCCATCATGTGTTCCGGATATCTTTAGGCTCCATCTGATGCAAATGCACCTGGGGCCAAGCTACAAATTATGCTATACATCTGCCTGAAAGTGCTTCTCTAAAACTGTCCACCAGGGCTGGCCCACCCATGAGGCCAGACCAGGCCAGGTGACCACCTTAGGCTGCAGGGTCCCCATGGGCAGCAGAGCCTGCTGTTGATCTTTCTTCCCACACACCTTGTTCCTGATGCCAGTCTTCACTCACCTCTTCTTCCCTGGCGAGGAGGGGGGATGCCCCATTTTGGGGTTTGCCTCAGGTGCCAAAATGTCTTGGACCAACCTTGCTGTCCACACTTTCTTTAATTAAAAGTACCCATGCTTCCTTTTCAGTCTGGACTGGGGCTGAGGTATCAGCCAAAGCAGAGACTTAACTCTTTCTTCCCCATTTCTTACTGAAAGTCACTTCATATTCATCTCGCCCAATAAAAGTGTTAAAAAGAAATATGACCTTTGGGGATGCAAAAGCAGTATGGGGTGATTTGTAGAGGGAAGACCACTGTCCTGGTCAAGACTCCCCTTCCCGCCATTGAAAGCGGAAATTTGTCAGTGAGCAGTTGAAAGTGCAAGCTCAATGTAATGTGTAGTTTGAGCCATAATCAGTATCTGATCCTCATCCAGCCAACATCAGTCATTGCAGGCACTGTAGATATGATTAAATCCATTTCAGCGTTACTTGATAGTAATTGAGTTTGCATATATCTCATTGGTTTTTAATAAGATGAAATACATTTTTCTCGCCTTTCTGTCTTTATGAAATGTTAAAAGAAGGGGGAAATGGGGGGAAATAGGTAAAGGTGGTGACCCCCTCCTTTTCTTCACAAACCCCTTAGTGTTTAATCAGATTGTGCTCTTATATTTTATCAACCCCATTAAAGGCTAGGGGCTTGTAATGGGTTCTCTGTTTCTCTCTGTGGAAACGATACTCTGATTCAGTAATAAACTCAATGGAGCTTCAAATCCAAACTGATCATTAGCTCAGTTAAACTAGAAATGCCCAACAGTACGTGAATGTCATGTAAAGCTAATTATTCTGTACAATTGTTTTACTCTGGTGTCCCTTTTTGTAGAAAAGGAGGGTAACCACAAGAGAATGCCTGGCTCAGAGTCAGCTGTAAGCTGAAATAAGCTTTTAAAAAAGAAATCTAACTTACTCTGGCTAAGGTACTCTGTGTACCTGCTTGAAGTATGCAAAGTATTCATGCACTTTGCACAAATGAAGAATGCTGTCCTATCTGATGAATGCTGCCCTGGCCAGCATCTCCTGAAGTGTAACTATCTATGACAGCCAGGCAACGTATTTTGCTATGCTTGGACTGGAGTGGAAGATAGACATTCCTCCCTTGTCATAATTTCAGAAAACCAACCATGGCACCCATGCACTCAAGCTACTTATACACTTCCTGGAATACATATTTTTATTTTGTTGCACTGACATACCCTAAACCAATGGTTGCAAACTGTGTGTTGGTATTTTGCCAGAAGGTTTGAAAAGGAAACCTGAGACCATATTGAATTCCATCCTGGTGCTGATTGGTTTGGGGTGGCAGAGGAGCTCTGGTTTTTCTTGATGCAATCCATTCTATATTTCATAGGTATGGGGAGGAAGGAATCAAAACCTTCATAATAGCGCAGAGAGTTCGGTCCCATCCCCAAGCCCTTGCTCAGAGCTATGGAACCACCTATACACCAGAAGCACTGCTGATATCTGTTAGTTCCTTCTTTTACCCTTTTTGTTGTTGTGCCAGCTCCAGGCTGGATTGGGCCCCTCTCCAGCAAATGGGCTGGCTTAGGATCCAGTAGATTATTGACTAGCTCAGTTCCAGTGCCATCCCAACATCAAAATGCTCTGTTTCAGGATCTTGCACCAGGAACAACAATGGTAGTGGGCTTCCACAGCAGTAGATCTCCTCGCTTCTTATTCCCCAGCAGTACCAAACTTTACGAACCCTCCCAGAAGAGCACATAAGGGAGCACAACCTCCCTGAGTCTATATGACTTTATGAACAAATATTCTGGGAAAGTTTATAAGAAGGGAGATCCTGATTCAAAGCAAAAGTTTGGATTGGATCTTTTGTGACGTTTGTAGTGGATTGGTCTGCCTTAGTCATTACATTTGAGAAGCACTGGTGTATTCTACACCCACTCTTTTGCATATTTATTGTAGAGAACATAAGTTTTTCTTTCTCCTGGTGCCAATGTGAATAAGAAACACATATATGAAATACAAAAAGGAGCATCTGGATTGCTGCCTGGGTTCTATATATATTGTAAGGAATCCTGTGTTTGTACAACTGTCTGTAGATCTTTTGGCACCATAATCTTAGACAGGCACAAAAACAAACCATTTAAATCTTTAACCTTAGTTACTCCATTTCTGTACTGGAATTTTTTTAAAAATACGTTTTTATTGTTTTGTCACTTCTTGTTTGCCAGCCTGGGCTCCCTTGGGAGGGAGGTTGGGATACATATTTAATAAATTTGGGGACACATTCTACCATGATTGTAAATGTGGAACATCACACAAACATCCTAGCTCCTCACCATGTTGGTAATAATCCCAAATAACTTATTTGCTGGTCTGAACACTGTAAAATTTGTTGGACTGTTTGTTTGAGTGTAATTCGGTGGCTGATCTGTGAACATAACAATAAATATTGATTGACTGATTGATGATGCATTTGGTGGTGGCTGTGGTCCCATTTTTTGCAGTCATATGGCCCCACGGCACCCTGTCCCAGTTGGCCCTACCCAATGTGGCTGGAACACGGCAAGGTTGGCACAACATTGCTGAAGCAATGGGACCATTGTCACCACCAATTCATCAGTACCATGAGTGCACCTACAAGGCCCCGCTCCTGGCGCAGCCAGGAAAGCAGCAGTGATGGTGAGTTCAGGAGGTGCCTCCATGCATTGTCTCCATCACGTGGGCCACTATTGGAGAGAGATGCCACCTCTACAGATCAAGGGAGGGGAATGAATTCCAGCAGCTCTAAAAATGTGCACTTTGGAAAACATCCCTTTAAAAATATGTTTTTGATTTTGTTGTTGCTTAAGGAACTGAATGTGAGGGCTTCTCTATTCTTTTTTGCACCTGGTTTTCATTTCATAATTTGTGTTTCAGTGGTTGAATTCTTGTTGTTTTGATGTTTGCTCTTCTATTTGGAAGCCACTCTGAGAAACTCCTTTGGTTGAGGGGGGAAACCAGGGTCTAATGTTATAAATAAATATAGAAATAACCAGGTTTTAGCATCCTCCTGAAGGCAGAAATGTGACAGAATAGGTGAAAATGATTTAACAAGGGCTGGCAATACAGAAAACAAAAATTATCTCTGGTATAAAGAAATAGGGACAGCTGAAACATATGAGTGAAGTGGTCATGAGGGCTTCAGGTCCCTTTATCCTTTGCAGGCACCTGCAAAGAATAATAGCTACATTTTGGGTGAAAGATCTGAAGGCACTGTTTGAACTGCACAGATCTGTGCTAAGATGATGCAAGAAAGATGGCATACTGTCGCAGAGAATGGAGCAGTTCTGCAGACTCCCATTTTTATCTTATTTTATGCCACAAGGATGCAGCCAAGACCTTGACAAGCACATCACAGAGTGAGGAACAAACACGGGGCTAGAATTCATTTCATATAGCTCATTTCTACCTGAACTCTGGAGCCAAGTAGGCAGAAGCTCCCTGCTAAGCAGTGCTTTGTTATTTGAAACGAGCATATATTTTGTCTCCCAAATGCAGTTCCTTTTCCCATCCTCAATCAAACAGCACCCACTCAAGCTGCCTTGGGATATGCCACATCTGTCAGTACAGAGTAAGAATTTCCCTTGTTAGCTATCATTATTTTAACTGGCTTTTTAAAAGCCTGGCCTTGTGGTTCTGCATCTGCAAATGGTGGCAAAGCTGCTGCTTTTCTTCTTCTTTTTTCCCCAGGAAAAGGAAAGCTTGTGTGGCCTTCCTTTTGGACTATCAGATTATTCCATTCATAGTTATTTTTACAGAGCCGGCATTAAAATGTACACTTGGCAGAAGCTAACGTTAAAAGGCACCATCAAAAGACATGATAAAATACCATAGGCTTTTATAAGGTTAAAGTTTACATCTGGGGTTCATGATCTCCAAGGATAAGGAACGCAGGGGTGTAATAGCACATTTTGCTGAAAATAATGCATTTACAGTATTGATAATTGCACCAGACCAAAACCTATTATCAGAGGACAGTTTGTTGAATCCAAAACATAAAATAAAATAGCAATGGAATCCAAATTTCAAGAAAGCTTGAGCTTTTTTAAATGCTTTTATATAGCTCCTTTAAGCTGGTCTAGTAAGATTGATCCTGAGGATGTGCACGAAGCATCCATCAGTTTCAGTTTTCCAGTCAGCTGGAGAAGTCAACTCTATTCTTTTCCCTTGAATAAGTCTGGTGGCTTGACTGGATTCATGGATCATTAACTCCTGAAGATTTTTATTTATTTATTTATTTATTAAAACTGTATATCAGACTGGGGACAACAAGGGAAGTTTTTCTTGTAGTGAAAACATAATGCTGCAAGGATGCTCTTTGGATGTGCAAAATAGCCTCTCAAGACATTTGTATACGGTAGTTTGCTAGATGAAGGTCCTTGCTTGACAGCTATGTGATATTTGGAGTCTACAAGAAACGGAAATCTGTGTTTGCTGGGCCACATGTACAATGTACCAAACCCCACTGAAGCAAGTGATGAGAAGGATAAATTGCTCCAGTCTAAATGTAGGCAGTGAAAGGAAGGCAGAACAGCAGTGTGCATGCTGCTACTTTTGGGAACTGATGGCATTTTAAAGAACCGTAGTCAGGACCGGTGCTGACAATTTTTGCGCCCTAGACAAGGGCGCGGGCCACGTGACGTCATTGCGCATGACGTACAGTGCCCCGCCCCCTGCCGGCTGGGCACTCCGCACCGCCGCGATTTTCGCCGCTGGTTGGGGTGGCACCGGGCGGCAGCGGGGGCGAGGGGCAGGCTGGCCAGCGCCCCCTCCATTTTGCCGCCCTCGCCATCAACGTAGGAGCGGCACGGCCAGGTCAGCGGCTTCTCCAGATCCACGGCGGCGCCTTCGCGGCCACGCAGGAGCTTGCTCCGCCGCTGGTTGGGGTGGCACCGGGCGGCACCGGGGGGCGGGGGGCAGGGTGGCCAGCGCCCCCTCCATTTTGGCGCCCTAGGCAGTTGCCTAGTTCGCCTAAATGGACGCACCGGCCCTGACCGTAGTGTCCCTGCTAAGCTTTTCACATTTGCAAATAGACATGTAGCAATGAGGGAAAGTTTGACCGAGTTTGCATTTCAGGGTGAACACACCTAATTCACAGTTTCTGAAACAAGACAACAATGAAAACACAGCTCAAATTCAAAATTCAGATTTCTCTTAATTTTGCAGTGCAGTTCTCCAGACAGGTAATGTGTTCAAAAATCCACATATCAGGGCATTCTTGTTGCTGTTTTTATTGTTGTTGTTAAAATTTCTATACTACCCACATCCAAGCATCACAGGGAAGTCTACAATATAAAAACACAAAATACATAAAAAAGTAAAACAACAACAACAATGCTCTCCACACAGACACATTTTAAAAGGCCATAGATTGCTTAATTAGCCCAAGGCCTAGGAGAAAAGGAATGTTTTTGCCTGGCACCTAAAGATATGTAAGAAAGGCTCCAGGCAAGGCACATGAGGAAGAGCGTCAGATAATGATCACAAGGGCTTATCAGTTAATATTGGGAGAAGCAGTCCTTGAGATATTGCATAAAGTGTGCATATAAATGCATACATTGGTGAAAAATTACATACAAAATAAATTGTATTAGGGAAAATTGTTCTGGAAAAAATGTGCATGTTAGGCAAAATTTCTTAAAAACATATAGAATAATAGAACTGTAGAGTTGGAGGGTCACCTAGTACAACTCCCAGTAATGCAGACATCCTGCCCACAGCTGTCCCTGGGTAGGCTTGGACCACCAACCTTCTGGTTAAAAGCCAGACACACTGAGCTATTGCGTCACCTGTAGGAATTCACACTAAACTGCTGATGAATTTTCATGAGGACTTTTTAAAAACAAAACAAAACATGCAGACTGATGCAGAAATATGGAGAACGGAATTTAAGACTGGAAAAATAAGGAATGGAGAGTACCGGGAATTAACAGATTCTGCCATCCGTACAAACATATATTATTATTTTTTAACTGAGAAATCTACAGCAGCCTGTACCTCTTACGCAAAATAGCCTGGGGAAATAATGCTTCTGTCTTTCTATACACCCTCCAATATGCCTGGGAAGACATCTTTTCACTGGTACTGTGCTATATAAAAAATTCTTAGCTAACAGAGCTGTTTCTGGGACATAGATGCCAGACAGTAGGCAACCTGGGCTGCACCTGGCCAGAGGCTAAATCCTCTGTTGACATAAGTCAGCCATATTGCAGACAAAAATTGCCCATTGTTTGCTTGACCTGAAGGCAAAAAGTTGACTTCAGACTCAGTGGAGAGATGCCTAATATCCTCCCCAGAGAGACTTACCTGGCACCTACTTTATTAATGCTTTTGGATACTTTTCTATTTACTCAGGCTTTTATGGTGCTTATCATGCTGTGGTTTAACAACATTTTAACACTGTGATTTTATGTTTTAGCTCTCTCTTTTAATTGTTGTAACACTCTTGCTCTTGTTTTAAATACATTTGTTTGATATTACAATTGTTTTTGCTTCATTTACATGGTATTTTATCTAGTTGTGGTTTTCCCATTGTTAGCAGACAGTTTATGAACTGAATTAATTCATTATTCTAGGCTAGCTTATAAACTGAATAATTTTTCAAATCATTGCAGTGTCCCAATAAAAGTTTTCTTGGCATCATCCTCTGCAGGGAGCTCAGCATCACCCTTTCCTTGGAGCATGACGGTAGAAGGGTTGTGCCATATAAACTTAAAAGGTGAACTATAATCCATCAATATGTTGGAAGAGAGCTTCCATTAAGGATAATATGCCAACCAGGCATACCTTAGGGAACATACAAAAGGACTCTGTGATAAAGCACAGATGGTTCAAAATCTAGCCCAATAGTAGCTGAGGAGCTGACAAGCCTTGAAAAATCTCAATAAAAGGAGGAAAAGAGAATTGGCAAAGCTTCACAATAGACTAAAGCATAAAGCATACCAAAAATAACCTCAGGCAACAGTTACCTCATTTATTTACCAAATGCGGAGACGGGTGAATTGTAATATAAATGGCGAAAATCAGAATCATTTTGCAGCAAACCTCTGAAGATGCTGATAGTTTCAGATTTCTTTTATCCTTTATAGTCTTTTAAACAAATGTATCTAGGAAACTTCCAACAAATGAGTTTGAAGAGACTTAATGCAAAGTAAATAGTCTTTAAGATATTGCTGAAATGCTAGTAAAATGAAATAAGAGACAAAGTACCCGAAAGATTGGGAAGGACTAGAGCATGATAGATCAGATAGGTAAGATAGACAGAATGGGAAAGAAGTCAGAGGAAGAGTGTTTGCTCTTAGCAATGGAAATGGGGATTCCAAAGAGGACACACCCAATCAGCACCTCCCAGACAGGTGTGGATAGGACAGGGGTCCACTTCTGAATCAACACTCTGCCCAGGTTCGAACATAATGTGGCCAAGTATGCTAGAGTCTCTTTCGCATAGTATTTATAAGGTGACAGAGAGCACTCTTCCTTTTGCCATCAGCTAGTGTGTGATCTTTTGCTTTCTATACATGTTCAGTTTCCCTGGAGTAAGAGGGACTGATGTCATCCAATAGCTCTCATGCAAATTGCAGGTGGGACAAATATGGCATCATGCAACAGCACATCATCTGGTTTTCTTAGCACTTCAGTGCATATTATTTTTAATGGATTCTAATGTACTTATTTAGCATCTTAAGATGTGTTGAGAGGATATACACATATCTGCAAAGTGTCCTTTGAAACTGATCACGCCAGAGCTGCTTTGCAACTTGCTTTTGTCAGTTTCATCATTCCACTGACTTATAACATTTTCTCAGGAGAGTGGCAGTACGTAAGAATTAGAAACAAGGGGTGAACAGTCTCACCAAACACCAAAAAGGCTCTTTGTCTCCTCTATTACATCTATGTAGGTTTCAAACTACTACCATAACTGTTCCAGAAAAAAGTACTCAGTTGCACTACACAGCTAAGTATCAGTTTAAGGTCATTTGTCTTTTGCAAAAGGCAACAACGTTCATTCTAAAATTTTAGGACTGTATAAAAATATCTGACGTATAAGAAAAATGTAGGGGCTAGAAACTTGATTTCTTAGGTTTCTAAACTCAGAACAAATTCCATACTTGCAAAGCACCATCACTGATGGCTCCTTATTATATTGCATTTTACATGTGTGTGATGGTTTTTCTAGTTGCTATGGCAATAAGTATTCAGAAATGTTATGTAAATAAAACTTTCTGAAATGGAACAGCTTGGTTTACAGCCATCGTTTATTAAAACATATGTATGCTATTTTTTCACTTGGAATAACGAGTCTTGAAATCTACACTCCATGACACAAACCTTGGGTAATATCCAACAAAGATCTACCCAGAGTAAGCCTATTTAAATCAATGAAGCTAAGTTAGTCATAGGCATTAATTTTGATGGATCTACTTTGAGTATGATTAACATCAAATGCAACCCCTTGTTGTACAACCCCATCCCCTTTAATGAGTTAATGCAATGCAGAACATTATACTGCTCTGAAAGGCTGGCATTTAGAGAGTTTTTGGGGCATTAGCCAATTGACCCCAACATATAAACTACTAGGTGACCAAATCTAAATGCTGGATTTCCATTTGATTTGATGTATAATATATTTCTGTGCTTTTCATTCAAATTAATCTCAAATGGGCTTACAAACAATAAATAACAATAACATAACATCAGAAATACAACCTAAATCATATAAAATAATTAAGAAATAATCTAATTTATAAAATACTATTAACAAAGCAGCAAATAAAAATAAGCTGAACATCACAGTTACATCATATATATGATTAACAAATCATATGGCATTTATAAACTAAAAAACAATATTAACAACATTAACAAAATAGCAAGTGATAAACAATAAGATAAGCACTGTTGAGTTCATACACACACACTCTACGCCCCGATGACTCATAATCTTTCACACTATTCTGTTCATTAAAATACACATAAAATATACCTTGTGCCTTTTGTTAAGCCAGCTCAGCCAAAAGGCTCACTGGTTGGAGTCCTCAGATAGTGGGCCATGATGGAGATGGTAGGGCTCTTGGGCCCACTGCCAGTAGTCAGGTGGATGTTGACTCTGGGTAGCCTGCCCAGGCACTGTTGGAAGTCACCAAATGTTGCTCTGGATAAGCAGGAGGTCAATTCCCACTTGTCTGTATGGAGTGGTTGCACTCAGTGTAGAGGCTGACCAGGAGGTCCAACAGTGTCTCCACCCTCAGGACACTATCGCTGCACTGTGACCCATCCACCAGCAGGTGCTCCAGCCTCTTCAGCTGCACCTTGGCAGACGTGGTGGAGGAGGAGGCCTTGACTCTGGTTGGTGACATTGAGGACTGCCATTCTCTCATTTTAGGCCTCCTCATGCACATGCAGCTCTGCGGGCTGGAGATGTCAAGGGAGATGTCAGAAGGGAGATGGGAGGCCTGAGACTTGACAACCCTCCTCCCTCTTGCATAGTCAAGGGATGTAAGCACACCTCTCAGACAAATAATAAGTACAGTCGTACCTTGGAAGACGAACGGAGTCCGTTCCGGAAGTCTGTTCGACTTCCAAAACATTTGGAAACCAAAGTGCAGCTTCTGATTGGCTGTAGGAAGCCATGGAAGCCCCCATCGAACGTTCGGGTTCCAAAGAACGTTCGCAAACCAGAACACTCACTTTCAGATTTGCGGTGTTCAGGAGTTAAAACGTCCAAGTACTAAGGCATTCGGGATCCAAGGTATGACTGTTTAAAACAGTGATGCAGGACACCAAACCATCATGCCCAATTGCATCTATTGTCAGTTACTCTGGCATTATCACTGTTGTTTACACCAGCAGATTTCTGGCTCTTTTTATGAGGGATAAATGTCAAAATGCACTTCTTAATGACTTCTCAGATGCCATCTTTTTCATGGTTACTTTTTCAAGAAGCTATACTTTTATAAGATCTTATTGTTGGAAAAGTCTAGATGAATGATAGGTCAATGTAAATTTGAGAGACGTGCCTAGCTCCCGTGTAATTCCAGTACAGTTCCTGAACAAAGAAATAAAAGATTCCTTTTGTAGACTATTGAAAGTAATGGAGAAGCTCTCATGTGCTTGGACTTCAAAAAGGCTCATCTCTGAATGACTTCTCTCTGCCCTTCTATAAGCCATGATGGATCAGGGGAGACTTAAATATAGACACAATTCTTTCAGAGGAGATAGGCTGGTGTGCCTTCTTATGAGGGGGCAGAAAACCCTTTTTATTATTGCATTATCCATTTTTATTATTGACAGTAATTAGGCAGATAGTATAGTTATATGACATTTGAAATTAATACACTTTCAGTGCAATTTGATTTACTCAAAAGTTATACCCATTGAGTTCAAATGGGATATACTCCTTAATAAATGTATATGGGGTTCAGCCTACATCTAAGGATAAGTTCATCTTGTTTCTGTTTGTAAAAGTTGTAACAAAGTTTTAATTGGTTATACTTGATGGCTGCCATACTATTATCAGTAAGCATCTCTCCACAGGAAACATATCTCTAATAAATTCTAGCTTAGGAAAAACAAGAAGATGCAGATGAAAAATGTACGAGTACAGATGATTCTTGGGAGACTGCAGTTATTCTGAAATAAAATTTCATGGGAAATTGTGGGAAAATATAGTAGTGAGAAATTTTCTGGAAAGCATCACTGTTTTAGATTCAGTTCTTTCTATCAATATACCACACAATATTATTTTGAAGATGAAAACATTAAACATAAATCAATATGCATTTATTGGTTAGCTTTGTAGCTATTTTTAGGGAAGTTTTTATGCTTGGTGTTTTATTGTGTTTTTAATATTCTGTTGGAAGCCAACCAGAGTGGCTGGGGAGGCCTGACCAGATGGGTGGGGTATAAGTAATAAATTGTTGTTGTTAAATAAAAAGATACAGAACTACTATGCAGAGTTTTTCACAGCTTAATGTTTTAAATAAAAACTATATGGATACATTTCTTTCAATAGATCCTCTATCTATACAGCTACTTACCGTCTTTCCCCCTTTTTAAGACACTGTCTTATAAATTTTTGTCCTCAAAAAAACACAGGGTGGCTTATTTTGGGGGGATGTCTTATTTTTATTACGTCAGTATGGTACGGCACAGCCTCCCCCTGCGCGCTGAGCAGAACTCAGCAAGAGGCGTGTTTCCCCCCGTGCCTCTCACTGGTTCGCTGGCTCCCTGCGCACGCAGGAGGGGCTGAAGAGGCAACGGGAACAATGGTGGCACCATGGCTTACTTTTGGGGTACGTCTTACTTCTCACAAAGGTAAAAAAAAACCTGCCATGGCTTACTTTATGACTACGTATTAAAAAAGGGGAAACAGGGTATATGTAATTAAAACTTTATGAATATATTTATTCCAATTATCTAATTATTTATGCAGCTAATTATTTATCTGGAAGGGTTATTCAAAAAATGAAAACGAAAAATGTTGCTCCTGTTTAAATTGGCTCAGAGATGGCCTTTCTTACAGAAGCTGAAAACTGAAACAGAGGTAAAAAATAACAGCACTGCTAAGATTGATGACAGCATGACAGAACTTTCCACAGTTCAGGTGTGGCTAACTTGTGGCTGTTCAAATGCTGTTGAACTCCAACTCCCATCAGCCTCAGGAAGCATGGGAAATGGTCAGAGATGAGAGGAGTTGTAATCCAACACTAGTTAGTCAATCCTGGTATAGCTATTGAACACTCCTAGTACACATCAGTGTAGTCCAAATCCCAGCTCCCTACCCATTATGGGCTCCATCCAAGCATTCAGATAAATAGAATTTTACTGTGGTTTTGAATGCCAGTTTTGTTTTGCAAGGCAAAGAAATAAAAGTAGATAATCTCCTTTTACTGGTTCACTTCCCATTAAAAGCCTTGGGAGATAAGTCCTTCATAACTTGCTTCATTGATTTCAGTGGTTCAACCTACCGGTATTTAAGATGCCATCTTAGGCACGTTTACCCAGAAGTGAGTTCAATGGCACTTACTACCTTGTAAGGTTGTATAGGATTGTGTGCAGTCTTGTTCTGGATTTAATCCATAGTATATTGGTCCTAGGTCCTAGAGAAATGGCAAATGGGGCAAATAAAGCATGGCACAGCAGTTTTACTTGAAGCTCCTATTCAAATTGACTTAGAGGTATGCTTTGTCACACAAGTTGAAAACTAGCTTAGAAACCTAAAGTAAAGGTTAATGAAAAACAACAGTGCATTCAGTTTGGTGAGGAGCTATCAATTAGAGTGCCGGCAATCAATATTTCAGCATCATCCTTCCTGAATATAGTGATCTAAGAAGTGGGATAAACAGTCTGTTAATTAAATTTTCAGAGGTGATAGATGGGATGGTTGGGTGGGACTAGAAGATGCCGGGAATACCAGCGATGACGGAAACTCATTCATAACCACTGAGGCTTCTTCCTTAATTATCATCAGACTGCTTCCAAGTTCTGGCTCATCTTGAAACTTTTTAAGATCAGCCAGTCCCCACCCTCAGAGACACAGAGTTAATATATTTGTTTAAACTCTTTTTAAGCCCAATGCAGTTGTTCATCAGAATAACATTGGGGCATTTTTGCTGTTGTCGATGATATCCTTCAGTCTTGCTGAAACTTTATCTGTTTAATTGTAAGTCATCAATGTAACAGTATATTTGTTTCTTTTCGTGGTGATCTCAGATTTGGAGCCAAAAGCAAACCACAGTGTTTCCTAACAAGAAATCTGGCAGCCGTCATGAGTGCAGTGATACGCTTGAGATGAGACATAGTCATCAGTGACACCAAAATGAATAAGAACCTAAGAAACAAGCAGAGTCAGTTGCAGCCACTGATGTCTTGGGAAAGAATCACGATATCGAAGGCTAGTAGCAAATGGTGAGAGAGTGCCACTTTCTTTTTGCTGATCACTTCCAAATGTATGCCTGTGACACACACACCATCTTACTTAAAACAAGCTCAACCAGGATTGAAACAATATCTGGGCTTGTTCAAGTGAAATTTACTTGAGCAGAAATAAGTAAATACATTAAAATACAGTAGAAATACTACACACACACACACACACACACACACTGCTAAATATATGAGTACTATATAGAATTTTAAAATAAAAATATCTCTTAAAATATTTTATACAAGTGTGACAAAATGGTTCCATGTATCCATTAAGGATGAACACAAAAACTGCAAATCACTCTTTCGGTGGAAATTTGTCACGGGGGTTCCTGAAGTGGGGTGGGGTAGTTCAGCTGTACAGCCCTATAGGCTAGGTTTGCCTTAGTCCCCTATTGCATAGGCTCACCTAGAGCCTCTGAGAAAGTAATTTAAGGCTGCTGTGATATTTTATTATCATGGGCTTGAATCACACTTTGTAGCCACAATACTATAGCAGGGAGAAGTAAAAGTATATTTAAGAACTTCATTTTGAACCAAAATCAATGAATTCAAATTGCCCAAGAAAACTAATTTCTTTTTACAGACAGCTTAATTCTGGTTTCTGTTCCAGCTTTCTCTCTGTGTGTGTCTCCCCCTCTCCTTCTTTCCCCTTCTCTTATGATACAGATTATTAGTGGATGGTCTGAGTAGAAGGATTCTGCTTGAAATAAGCTCTGTGGAAACGTGAATGATTTCAAGTGATAGCTTATGTTCATTCCAGCAAGTTGTTGTGGTTCTGTAAAAGATGAGAGCCAGAATCACAGATAAAAGACTCAGAAGTAAAAAACAAACAAACACAAAAACAACCAGGATGATATCCAGGCTGGTGGAGAGATGGATCAAAACTGCTGAAGGAAAGGTAATTTTGTGTGCAGGTTGGTTGGTTAAAAAAAAAAAACCAGTTTATTGAACACCTCAGTAAAAAGGAATGTATTGCACAGAATGTCTGGAAATAATGTTGATGTCAAAAACTGAAGTTTCTACTTAGCTTATGCTTCCAATTGCTAGTGTGTTCAGTGAAGGCAAATGGAGAGAGATTAGCTTCCTAAGATTGAAAATAAAACTTGTGATTCAAAAGATAAAGAAATTTCAAAATTACTGGGCCCTCTTGAATTATTTAGCAGTAGAATTATCACTGTAAAATTATCACTCTGACTGGTAGCAGTTAATGGAAATGAAAGGTAAGTTAATTCTGAATCCAACTTTACTGTCTGTAATAACTTGTCTTACAAAAACTAAAGAGTATAAGATCTAAATAATATTCAGTAACTGAGATTCTTCAGACATGGCTAGCACAGTCTGGCTTTATTTCTAAGTGCGTCACAAAAATATGGAAAGTCTGCCTTATTGAAAAAGAGCTGTCAGAGAATCAGACTTTATCTTTGCAAAACTGAAGTGTTCATCAATGGAGATTATTCTGATTTCAGAAGTTCTGATTTCAGAACTACCAATTCTAAGGTCAAAGTCTGCTAATAAGTCCCTATAATGGAGGGGAGTGGTGACTCACCCCCCTGCGGAGGCAATTCCAGGGTCCCCTCTTAAAGGGGTTACATGAATGGATGTCACTGGCCATACACTGAAATGTTGTCAGTGAATTACCCTGCATGCGGAGATATGGGCTTGGCTGCCTGCCTACACTTACGTTGCACAGCACCCCCATATCCCATTTACCCTGATGTGCCCCAGTTCCCCAGCTGGGGGGCTGGGAGGGATACATGCCCAAGGCCTAAGCCAAGGTCTTCCTACATTTGGAATAAAGTTGTGGCCTAATTTTAATTCCATAACATTGTCAGAGTCTTTATTTCCTTTCCACGTTCCCTGGGGGCTGGGACTGTCGCCCCTGGTCACGCAATTCATCCTGTTTCCCATCAGAGGCTAATCCATGAGGGTGAATGAGGACTGCCCCATTCAGTCTGCCCTCAATGAGCAGACTTTCCTACCTTCTTCCTTTCAGCAAATTTAGGCGGTGCTGCTGCCTCCCAGCTTTCCCCCCTTCTTAGTCTCAGTGTGGCATTTATATTTATAGAACTTAACAGTAACATAGATGAGGAGGAAAACTAGATTTAGCTAGAGTTCCCTGGGAAGAGAAGTTTATTGTTAAACTACTCTAGAAACTGCAGCGCTTTGAGGTGAACAACTCTCTAATAACTCTCAGTCCTCTTAACAAATTGCAGCTTCCAAGGTTCTTGGGGCGGGGGACACCACGACTGTTTGAAGTGGTATGATAGTACTTTAAATGTACCGTATGAATGGGGGCTGGTCTTGCGTGCATGATCCCAGTCATTCTGCGCCTCCTTTCATGAAAGCAAGGATGCAGACATTTAGACTCTTACATCACGTACAGATTAGTATCAGTGATGAAGTGGTACTGGAGCTCATCATGAAAGCACACCTCAATGGAGAGTCCAAAAATGCATGCAGCTGTGCTTATACATTGTACACCTACCCACAGAAAAAGAGACAGAGACAGACACACACAGAGAGGCGGGGAGGGAGAGAGAGAGAGAGAGAGAGAGAGAGAGAGAGAGAGAGAAACAGTACCTAACAAAATACAAATTCATTAGTATGAGCTGACAGTCATAGAATAGTATTGTAAACCTCCCTATGATCTTGGGATGGAGGGCAGTATAGAAATAAGAATAATAATAAGAAGCTGGAAGTAATTTCCTGGTTTTCTCTATACTAATATGTTACAAACAATAATAAGCATTGAAAGACGTACCATTCAGTTGCCAAAACCAGGAGAGACTGTCAGTGACCTTGGCAGTCTGCTCAATCAGAAAAATGTTCTAGTGCTGTGTTCTGCTGTTTCCCCCCCCCCATGTCCTTGTTCCACTATACCACTCATTAACAAATATGGGAAGAAGTGCTCACTCCCACACCCTGGTATATATGTCGTGTGCAGATGGAGTATGTGTGGACTGACCACTTCCTAGTCTGATTTACTCCTATTCTCATCCTTCAGATGTATCATATTAGTATCTTGCCTTTATCTCCAACTCCCATCAAACATACTTGAAAAACAATGGCATCATAATGCATCAAGAGTCTTATTTACCTTACTTTTCAAATGTAGAGAGAACGGTAGATGGGTTGGTGCACAGATTTTTCAAATTCATTTGCAAAGTTGTTTGAAAAAATATGAACAGGGTCCAGGGGGAATAGGGCTGTCTTCATTTGTCTTGACTGAATAGGAAAAAAAGAGTTGTTGACTTAAACATGTTTCTTAATTGGACCTTAGCAAATTGAGTCAAAGTAAAACAGATGGTGTAGACATTTTCCCTGAAAGGAGGACTTGTGCTGTAATTATCTTGAGCTATGATCTTTCACAGTTACACATACATAAATACCATTTCAATAAATTGGACTTGCAACTCCCAAACTGTGTGAAAAAGGTTGTCCCAGGGGAAGAATGCTTATTTCTCCTGTTCATAATCATTGTTGGACAAATACTTATCAGTAATGGCTACCTAGTAGAATTAACTCTGTTGTGCAGTAGTACAAAACAGAGGTTTAGTTTCATTTCCCTTTAACTTCTATATTGTAACTGTAATATACGGCAAGATTTGTACTGCAGCCTGATCAGCACCTTTGTGGTTCCTCAACTGTTCACAGGAGGTCCTGGATATGTTGGCCTTTTCATTAACAACAACTTCAGTAGAAACTCTGTATTTATGTTGGAGATGCAATTAGGGTATTCCTGAATGGGAAGACTCTAGCAAATGAAGTACCCAAGGTATGTCAGTTTTGCAACAGCATCAGGTATGTGCAATGTCACCATATCTTCTCTAACCAGTGCAGGGCAAGACATTTATTTAATAAAACAATTCTATTCTGCCCTTCATTAAGAAGTGACAAGAATAGTTAAAACATCTGAGTGAATAAAAAAGTTTCAGTCTTGTGCCTAATATAAAATAAATGTTGATGTTATTCATGACTCCTTAGGGATGACCCTCTATAAGTAGGATGTCACAACTGAAACTTCTTTGGGAAGGCAGAAAGAGAGAAAGAGAGAGATAAGAAAAGAGAAGTGTGTGAGAGAGTGCACTTTTATTCATCTTAAACCTGTTTCTGCTCTCATTTAAAGGTGAACCTACCTAATTTGCACTTCCTGAAATAATATGTGAACTGAAACAGTCATTCTTTGAAATTCGCACTTCTCTGAATTTTGCAATGCAGTTCTCCAACCAAGTGACATGTACAGAAATGTATATATCTGGGTAAACTGTACACCAAAATGCATATTTTCAAGAGCATAAAATGCATTATGTTAGGGGGGGAATGCTTTGCGAAAATGTGTCTATTAGGGAGAATTGGATACACACTAAAATGCTGATGAATTGTCAGGAGGACTTCAAACAAAACTGATGTAGAAATGCAGAAATCTGAACTAGAAATGCAGAAATCTGAACTGGAAAAATATGGGAACTGAGAGAAAGTGACTTTGACAGTTTCACCCATCCCTACTTCCAGTAAAAGAGACACTTTGAGAACGGTTCTAGAGGATGACCTTAAAGACTAATATAGGTGTCTACATTCCTTTAGGTACTTGAACCCTTAAAATGCCATTTAGAGCTGTTTATGCAAGCACCAGCATTTTGAATTTGTTTTACAAGCTACTTGGCAGCCGGTGAAGCTCTTTTAGAACTGGTGAAATATGGTCTGTACAATCTGCCCCAGTCGGAATTTTGGCAATCCTGTTTCACACTAACTGGCACTTCTGGACCTTCTTCAAAAGCAGCCACATGTATAACATATTGCAATCAAACAGGAGATTACCAGAGCTTGGATAACTGTCGGCAAAATATCAAGCCCATTTTCCACCTCTGGCACATTGTGTCCTGTGTGACTACGTCTGGAAGCAAGCCCACTGTGCTATGGTTGGTAACAGTCATTCAGTTGGGGTCATCTTTTCTGCACTGTCGTTTGTGGCCTCTAGCGTTTGATCACTGGTAAAACTGGCAGAGCTGGGGGAACGCCTTGACAATGGCAACAGCATTTCATTTCCTTCATCCTCCACCCATCCCTAACCCTCAAATCTGATGTGTGGTTTTAAAAATATCCAGGTTGGGGAAAACTCTTTGCATATCATTTACCACCTTCTCATAGACCCCCCCCCCAATTAATTCATTCATGGGGGAGGGCAATCACGCCCCCATGAATACATATGAACTTGCATGTTTATGTGTAAGGGTTTTTTAATCAGTTTATCAGTTGCTTATAAGTCTTCTTGAAAATAACTTGATTGAAAGTGGGGTTTAAATTTTTAAAATAAACCAATAAAGTCATATGTTGGCCAAGATCCCAGTATGCATTGCTCCTCATTCATTTAAACCTGCACATACTTTTTTTTTAAAAAAAGTAATGGCAGTACATATACACACATTCTTCCTTTTAATATTAAAAGACTGCACTAGGAATGTCGGGGATGGGTGTAATTGTGCATGGTGCCCCATTTAAAGCCTGACCTGCTTGCTTGCTAGTGCTGATCTATATCTCCATTCTAAGTCTCCTATAGCTTGCTAGGGCTCATCAAGTAAAAGCTTTCTTTCTTTCTTTCTTTCTTTCTTTCTTTCTTTCTTTCTTTCTTTCTTTCTTTCTTCAAACCATACAGGAATAAAAGGAAAAGTCCCACTAATGTAAAAGCTAAAACATAGGTGTCTAATGTAAGACTGCCTTTTCGAGTATGCCACTTGCTTCCCTGCCCCCAAAATCTCTCCTTCAACAGTTAACATCGTTAATGCTGTCTTCAACTCAATTTACTTGGATCCTTTACATCAATTGAAGGAATGTGGAACAATGCACAGTACGATCTGCATGAACATGCAAACCAGTGTCAGGACCTTTCTATTAGCTAAAAGGATAACTGATGTAATTGTGAGTATACCATCTTATGTTGATTTCTCCATCTTTAAAGAACCTGCTCAGTATTTTAATATTCACAGCACAACTAGCAAACGTAGAAGGAAATCTAGCTGAACAAAAGATATGAAAAGCTCTGGCAAACAATTTGTTCAGTGGTGAAGTCCAGAAATCAAAGCATGAAGAAAGTAAATGTGTCCATGCAACTCTAATATGAGGGTAATTCATCCTGTTTCCCATCAGAAGCTGATCTATTGGAACCTCAAAAATGTGAAGGGAAAATACAGAGGAGGCAACTGCGAGAGTATCCCTAATATCTGGTCATAATCTTGCAGCTCCCACCAGTTTCAATAGTCTTACAACCAGAATGGATGCATACTTACTTGAAAGCATGTTTACTTGCTAAATTCCTTCTACTCTTTTTACTCTGGACTCATCGCACACACCTATACATATTTACTGTGAGTATAAATGTATATAGGACTGAGACCTTAGTGAATCCTCTGAACAGTTGGTTTGAGCATGGGGCTGACCATTCCAAGATTGCAGGTTCGATCCCTGTATGGGGTTCCTGCATATTCCTGCATTGCAGGGGGTTGGACTAGATGATCATCAGTGTCCCTTCCAACTCTATGATTCTATGCTATGGCAGGTCTCCTCTTTAGATGGCAATGTGTGTCACTCTCGGTTAATTCAAAAGGTGTTAAGCCAATCTTGAGGTGTTTCAGGATCTTCCAGCCCATTGTGCTCAACAAGGTTCTGGACTTCTGCTCTGAACTCCTGCCTTGAATGCAGTGGACTTTACTTCCAAGTAAGTATAGCATGGTAGCATCAAAAATGCTTGTCTGTATCTCTACAAGGTGGGCAGTGTGTGGTGATGACTGAAATATGTTCTGCCTCCACTGACTGAGGCATTATGCCTCTAAATGTCACTTGCTGGGAATCACAAGTGGGTAGAGTGCTCTTGTGCTTAGGTTCTGCTTATGGGCTGTTGGCCTGATCCAGCAGACTCTTTCTTATGTTCTTACTGTAAGTAGCTATGGAGATTTATACAAAATGTAGTTTCTTAGCAGTACATTAAAAAAAAATTCCCTACAATTTATGTCCCTGCCATTTAAAAACCACCTCAAGATGTTTGCTCTGTAACTGTTCTGCCATGTAGACTGAGCTCTTGTTATAGCACACTGTGGTCTGGACTGTATGGGTTAGTTTGTGGGGGGCTGCTGGGTTGATGCCTCACATTATGCCTGTGTTTAATTTATTCCCTGTTCTGTTGAAAGCTAAAAATGCCAAAATAATAGCATCTTAATTTCCTGCACGCGCACTCTCTCTCTCTCTCTCTCTCTCTCTCTCTCTCTCTCTCTCTCTCTCTCTCACACACACACACACACACACACACACACACATTATTCCCAGGGTGGATATATTCAGCTCACATATTCTGTTCAGATAAACAGCAAAACCATTTAATATTTACCTTTCCACAGGTCATTGAGCTGCTGGTTTGAGGGGCTTTTTTTTCCCTTTCAAATTTCCCGTTGGCTGATCAAAATACCTCCAGCACTGATGCTGACAGCAGGCCAGACTTCAGAGGTGGAATATGAGGCAATGCACATTCCTTCGCTTTCACTCATCATGGACTGCTTCATGTGCAATGAGAAGCAAAGCAGAGCTAGCCAAGTGAGAACCTGTCTGCTTTTGCTCTCTGCTTCAGTGCTTCTTGTCTCAGTCTCTGAAAGTTATTCCCACTCTTGGCCTATCAAGGCTGAAGTGATCAAATAATAAAAGGTAAATCATTAATCAAGTGACAGCGCAAAACCAAACAATAAGCCTGAAGGTTTTTTTCCTCCACTCCTCTCTTTCTTCAAATATTTGTTTAATCAGATATTTGTTGAAAAGCTAATTTATTACTCGCACAGGAGACAAATAGCTTCTTCTATGTCTTATCAATTGTTTATTTTCCTGCAGGTCAGATGGCATATAACATAGCCATTTACGGGGAAGGGGGTGCTGCTTATATGGAACAGAAGAAATATGCATAGACCTTAATGTCTGGAATTACAAAACAACCAACCAAACAAAAAACAGATTTTGAAGAGAATCAGAATATCCCCATACACACACACACACACAACTGTAGCAGGTTTTCAGAATTGCAGGTACCTCAGCAAACATGACTAAGTTTGCACTATTATTGTTAAAGCCCCGCCCTCAAGAATAAAAAACCCAGCAACATTTCTTTGCAGTACAACTTACTAAAGCTGACATTAAAAAAATGTTTGATAGGTTTCCCTGACTGTCTGAAGAAGATTATTGGTGGTTACAGGGGCTACAGAAGTGGTAGAGACATGAAGGAAAGGATCAGTTCTGCTGGTTGCTATATATTTGTGGGATTTCAAATCACTCAAGCGGTCATTTTCCTTTTAAGAATAGAAAAGACACTTTCCTACGCTGGCTTTCTGGTATCACTTTCCAAATCATTTAGGTTATCTGAAACATACCCATAGGAGATTAAGCACAGAAACATGAGAGTGGGAACTCACTCTGCAGCGTGCTTCTGAATCATGTACTGATCCTGGCTGCACAAGGAACAGCAGTTGACCAGTGACGCCTCTTGGCAGTTTAGGCTCATATGCCAATTGCACCCTTTGCTGGAGAAGGCCAAGCTGACTGCAGTCAGATGTGCCCAGATTGAACTGCTGCAATGGGTTGTCCCTTGAAAAATGCTCAGAAACACCAGTTGGTTCAAAATACAATACATTGCATGGTCTCTCTATTGGCTGCCAGTCTATTCCCAAGGCCAACCTGAAGTCTTGGTGGTGTCTTTGACCATTAAAATCTGAAACAATCTGGGATATCTGAAGGGATGACCCCTTCCCAAATGCACTCAGTCACACACTGGTCAACAGTGGAGTTCCATGTCTCCATATTGAGCAGCAGTGAATGGATGCGGATGAGTGAGCAGTTCTGTATAGTCAAAGTGCTACAGTTATGAAGTGTTCATGCAATTTCTCACTTTTAAAGATCAGTTTTCCAGCTCATAATATTTCCTGCTATTTCTCCACGTACACACACACACACACACACACACACACACACACCGTTAGACAAAAAGATAGATAATATTTTTTATAAAGAATTAGTTACAGGTAGGTAGCCGTGTTGGTCTGCCGTAGTCAAAACAAAATTAAAAAATTCCTTCCAGTACTCTGGTTTGAATAGAGACATTAGATTCTTATCTCATTATACATGACAAAGCTTTTTTTAGCCATCTCACCCCTTGCTTTTTCCTGCAAGACCAATTGCAGTTGTTAATAGTCGTCAACAAGTTTACCTCACCTATCAGCTGATCACCCATTCCCACCACCCTTCTGAATAATACCCCTCCCCACCCTCTCACTATATATAAGGGTCCGGTGACTTCTGTTTCAGTGTATCTGAAGAAGTGTGCATGCACACGAAAGCTCATACCTTAGTTGGTCTCTAAGGTGGTCAAACTTACCGGTAGTTGGTCTTTAAGGTGCTACTGGAATGAATTTTCTTATTTTATAAAGAATTGTTGGCATTCACCATCGGGGATAAAGTCAAACCATCAGAGAGTTACAATGTCTGCTGTGCCTATAGAGACCAATATGGGAGAAGCATGCAGGTGGGACAAAGGCTTCTTGTTTTGCTGTTACACGTGCACCATTTGCAACAGTGGCGTAGCGTGGGGGGTGCAGGGGGTGCCAGCTGCACCGGGCGCAACATCTGGGGGGGGCGCGCTCGCACTCGCAGCTCTCTGCCCCTGCCTGGCTCACTCACTCTCTCTGAGCGCGGGAGAGAACTGAGCGCGGGAGAGAACCGCGGCAGCGGCAAAAAAAAAAACAGCTGAAAGGGGGGGGGGACAAAGCAGGCACTTTAAAAGCGCCTGCTTTGTCTTCCTTTCACCCACTTTCAGCTGTTTTTTTCGCCCCGGCATGGAGGAGAGGGGCGGGCCAGTAGCATGGAGGAGTGTCAACCCCTCTGGCTCTGGTCCGCCCCTCTCCTCCATGCCGATGCCGTAGCTCTGCCCGGGAGCGCAGCGGCGAAAAAAACAGCTGAAAGGGGGGGGGAAGGAAAACAAAGCAGGCGCTTTAAAAGCGCCTGCTTTGTCTTCCTTTCACCCCCTTTCAGCTGTTTTTTTCACCCCGGCATGGAGGAGAGGGGCGGGCCAGTAGCATGGAGGAGTGTCACCCCTTCTGGCTCTGGTCTGCCCCTCTCCTCCATGCCGATGCCGTAGCTCCGCCCGGGAGCGCAGCGGCGAAAAAAACCCGCTGAAAGGGGTTTTTCCAGTGGCTTTTTTTGCCGCGGCATGGGGCAAAGGAGTCGCTCCGTGCGCATGCGCGTTGTGACGTCATGCGCCCGGAGCGACGCCCCGCCCCCAGGGGTGCCGCTTGGCTTGCCGCCCCGGGCACCCAAGCGGCACGCTACGCCCCTGATTTGCAATACATAAATCAATAAATAAGGAGATTTTATTATGTCAAAAATTATTGCACAAGCTCATCCTTGCATTGCAACCATTAATTTTACAACCAACATGCCAGGTAACCCCCAGATATGTCCCTTTTGTAATCTCCTATTGCTATGTGAATTACCCAGAGTAATATTGGTTTAGCGTTTGTTGTTTTGCTGCTAGCATTTCAAAAAATACATTTATTCCTGCTTTGCATTACCTTCTTTGAACCTATCATCTGGAATTTGTTAGTTCATTTAACTTAATTTTTCTTTATCTTCCCCATTTGTGTCCTCATCATGGCTCTCATTGCAAATATATCTGGATAATAGTATTGATATTGCTTATACTGCCCACATGGTGCATCTCCAATCTGTAATAGGGAAATCAACATCCACGGAAAGGCAGCTGCTTTGCCACAGTTCTTTCATTCCTATGAAACAAAACTAACATTTTGTTGAGTATTAAAACAAAACCCTCCTTTCAAAAGTCTAACTGAACTTCATGGGCAAAGGTGGGGAGCTTTGCCATTCATAGAATAGAGGGAATACATGCCAATAGTTACTGAATGCAACCTGGGTCACATCCACCATGCATTTAACACACATTTAAATCTCATGGCTTCCCCCTCAGAATCCTGGGAACTAAAGTTTACTTTCACATAGCAGTGTAAGAACACAAGAAGAGCCTGCTGGATCAGGCCAATAGCCCATCTAGCCCAGCATCCTGTTCTCACAGTGTTCAACCAGATCCCTGTGGGAAACCCAGAATTTAAGCACAAGAGCTCTCTTCCCTCCTGAGGTGTCCAGCAACTGGTGTTCAGAAGCATTATTGCCTCTGACTGTGGAGGCGGAGCATAGCCCTTATGGCTAATAGCTGCCAATAGCCTTCTCCTCCCTGACCTCCAATTCCAATCCCCTATGGCCCTTCATTTGTCAATAACAGCAAATCTTTAACCTGGTAGAGGGCCTTTTTATGTGAACTTCCATATGCATCCCAGCAAAACAGCATAGGTTGTCATGCCTTTGAAACACAGATGTATGGCTGAATAAAATAAATTGAAAAGCTTGAAATAGAACACCATTTATTTATTTATGGCATTTATACATAGCCTTTAGCCAAATATGTTCCAAGAGCAGTTTTTAAAAAAACTAGAATTAAAATCACTCTTGTTCTCAGGCTGACAATCTGAAAAGACACAACACGTAAGGAAAAAGAGAGGGTAAGGAAGAGGGGAAAACAAGCTCAATGATACTGTAAACCACCCTGTGATCCTAGATGAAGGGTGGTATCAACATTTCATAAACAACAACAATATAGTGCCTTGCCTTTTCTTTTTGCATGAAACCCAGATTTCCTTTTTAAAAAACAAACAAACTGATCATTTCAAATGCTGCTTATTAAACCAAAGTTGTTGCATTAAAGGTAGCAACAAATTGTTCAGAGTAAATACTACTTATGGTGAAATTAAAAACAGGAGGGTAAACAGGAATGTAAATTCTGTGAAGTCAGAATGTGTTTGAATAGTGTGCCACAACTCTTAATTTATCCATGACCTCTGATCACATTACACTTTCCAGATTACATTAGAGACAGCGTCCTGGGAAACAAAAGCCATCTTTCATCTTCAAAGGGCAGAATGAGAATACTAATTTGATTGCCTTGGCTACAACTCTCTCTCCCAGTTGGGAAAGTTAACAAATCAAATCAACAACACATAGTTCAGTCAAAGGAAGAGAAGAAGCTGTTTTTGAAACAACAAAAATTCAATACAGCAATACAGTATCCTTGATGGGTCTTTATACTTTTGCACTTTGTTGAAATAAGTATATATGCATACCAAGTAATATGTGTTTCCATCTTAGCTGCCTGTAGCTGAAAGATTTTATGATAAGTAGAGTGTTATTTGTGCTGTTTTACGAGATAAATTATGTATGGTTTTGCACTTGCCACTGACACTTCCTATAAACTAGGGGGAGCAGCTTAATGGACTACAGCCCATAAATATTGTACCATTCAAATCCACAATGACAAAAGGTTTACTGCTAAATAGTGTGCTTCTCAAAACGCCGCACTTCAGCTAATAGAATAAATTCAGAGGACATGTCATTTGCACCTGTTTACAATGGGAAAAACTGCTTAATGCAAAGAGTAAGGTTATTTATACTTTCCATAACTTAACACTTATCATTCAAGGACTGAGCCAGAGATCAGCAGTGGTGGAGCGCAGATGGAACCAAGCACTTTGATATATAGTAATTGTTAGGAATTTTGATATGATAGCTTTATAACTATACTCTCCTGGAGTGAGTTAATGATTCTAATACTACAAAATGAATTACTTTTATTTAAACCTAGAATTTGGTTGAAAGCAGTTTCAGTTGGGTTGGGTTGAAAAATTGCAGTGTCTGCGTAGGAATACTCATAGAAGAACATGAGGTAGTAATTATTGATCATAGAATCAGAAAATGGTAGAGTTGGAAGGGAACCCAAGGAACATCTAGTTTAGCCCCTTGCAAGGCAGTTAAAGGATCACTGACAGATGGCCACCCAACCTCTGTTTAAAAACCTCCAAGGAAGGGGAGTCCACTGCCTTCTGAGCTAACAGTTTCAAGCAGCTCTTATAATCTTACTGCATGATATCTCATGCAGATATAGCTGTATCTATATTGATCTATATCTACATATATCTAAATATTGGGGAGAGGGAAATAAAATACAAACATTTATTTCTCCAAACACAGATGTGTCACTTTTCTTGCTTTCCTTTTTCAGTTAACTGCTCCACTGTAAAACTGCCCCCCCAGTATCATGCACACTTATTTATTTTATTTATTAATATAATTTTGATCCTTTATGGTCTTTAGGCACACCATCAACCCAAGACAGCTAACAATAAAACAAACCCTATTGTTAAAACAAATACAGAATTCTCAGCGGAAAACAATACCAATTCACGAAGTGCCAGATGTCTGCTAAAATGGGTTGCAGAAAAGTAAAGAAAAGCCAACCAGGCTTCTTCCAGAAGAGCAATCCACGATCTAGTGGTGGGGAAATCTCTGGCTCATATTCCTAATTAGGCCCAACAGGCCAAGCTGCACCCAATTGCTCTACACTTGATGTCATATATGAGGTCAGGTGTGGGACAGGTAAAGACACAGCTAGGGCAAAAGGGGATTTAGAGTAGGGATGATGGAGAAAGTCAATTCAGCTTACTTTGAAAGTGAACTTATCTAATCAACCCTTTCCAAAACAATATACAACAGAAAACTTGTCCATCCTTTAAAATCAGCACTTCTCTGAATTTTGCAATGCAGTTCTTCAGATGAATAATGCATACAAAAATGCATATACCAGGGTAAAGTATGCATCTATTAGTAAAAATAACATTAAAATGCATTATATCAGGGAACATTCATTCTAAAAAAAATGTGTATATTAGGTAAAATTGCATATAAAAATGTGTACATAAGGAGAAATCCACACCAAATTGATGATAAATGTTCATTAGGACTTTTTAGTTTTTATAAAAAATGCAGATTGGTGTGAATATGGGGACAACTGAACTTTTTCCCATTCATTTGAAATAAATTTTGAAGGTAACTTTTAGAAGCTTGCCTGTCTCTAGTGTAAACTAGAGTGCAATTCACCTGTGGCTGATCATGATCTGTGCTGCTTTGAAGAGTATCCCCTCTTTCCTACCCAGAAGATGCCCAACCTAGGGGCAAGAAGCTTGCTCCCTGTGCCTGCCCTCCCTCTAATGGCTTCCTGGCATCAAAGCTCCCAGAACCATATGAACAGGCATCAGCAGCAGTGAAAAATACAAGCAGCCACAGCCTGAAGCCCAATCTTGCACCCCTGCACATAAACTGAGCCAAGAGGAAAGAAAGGGAATAATGAGCATGCCTAGATTGAAGGGAAGATACAGAAATAGAGAAAGATATCATAAATTAATGAGATATTATCTGAAAGGAGTAAAGAAATAAAAACAAAATACAAGGAGAGTATTTGAGCAATTAAGAGTGGTGACCAAGAGAAGGGAACAAGGCACATAGAGAGAAAATGTGTGTTTGTGCACAGTGTCTCTTCTGTTAAAAGTGTCTGTACACTTGAAGGTCATGGTTATTGCATACTTGATCTTCTATAGATTGACAGCTGTGAAGCCATGCAATGATACGAGTGGACACCACACCCATTATTTGCTGGGACATGAGGAGAGTTTCCTAAGGCATCACAAGTGGGGGCGGGGAAGAGTCTGGCAAAGAGGAGACTGAGAGGATATAAGATAGCCATTTTCAAATAGCTAAAGGGCCTTCACATGCAAGAAGGAGAAAACTTGTTTTCTCCTGCTCTGGAGCGTAGGACCTGAACCCAATGGCTTCAAGTTAAAAGAAAGGAGATTCTGAACTTTCTGGCAGTAATAGCTGTTGGACAGTGGAACGGTCTCCCTTAGGAGGTTATGAACTTTCCTTCCTTAGAGGATTTTAAGCAGAGGTTAGATGGCCATCTGTCATGGATGATTTTGTTGAGATTCCTGCATTGCAGGGGGTTGGGCTGGATGACTCTTGGGAAACCTTCCAACTTGACCATTCTATGATTCTAGGAAATATATTTTGGCATGTTACATAAATTAAACGTGCATTGGAAGGCTCTTCCACTTGAAACAAAACACTCATTTCTAAGGCTGTGGTTTATAAGAATGCACGTTTCCTTGGAAAGAAAACAATTTCTTTCTTTCCCTTTTAATTTGTTTGTTTTGGATTACAAACTAAGCCTTAAATATGTGAACATTTGATGGAAATAAATTAGTGCCATTCTCTTTAACGCAGTGCTTATGTTTTCAATTTGAAGTGAAAAGTTGAAAAACAAGAGAAACAAATTATACTACTGCCTTATATTTGTGGGAAACTCCTGATGCTTAAAAAAAAGAAAAACAGTATTAAGTGACTTCAATAAATTGTGTTGTTTGAAGAAAGCTCATTAGCACCTTGTGTATTTTAGCACTGCTTGCACCGTAACTTCATTTCCAGAAGAATTTATGATAGTATGAACAAATCTGTTGTATAACTGGAAACTCAAAGAGTCCCCAAAGACTTTGAACTAGAAAAGTCTTACATGGCAATGAAGAGTATAGAGAATATATACCGACATAGGCAGAAAGTTTTTGGGATGGTTTGGATGAGCTATGTGATTTCTGAAATTGCATTGCTAATGTATGGGCACTGGTTTTGGGCATCAGATGCCAACATTCTGCCAGCCTTAGCTTTCATACCATTTATATATAGGGTTGAGGTAAACTCTGAATCAAGAGAAGTTCATAAGGCAAACTACCCCCATGCCAACTTCAGCCTCTTCCATTAAGTCTCACCTTGAGATAGACCTCTTTGAGTTTGGTTCCTGCTCAAAATGTTTATCCTAGCCTTTGCCCGAACCCTCTCCTGCTAGTCTCTTCCTTACCAAGCAATAAAATCTATCATGTGCAAAGAAGCATGCATGCTCCTGATTTGATTCTGGAAGCAATGTAAGGGGCCCAGTGTAAAACACATAACCTCTAATAGGCTGAGACCGATGGGATTCAGTTCACGGAAAAGTACAAATTCGATGCCCAGAAGAAATTGTATGCTTGACCATGATCACAGGGATGGATACAGAACAAACATTACATATCTTTCAGTTCTGCAGTTTTCTGCAAAATATATACTGATTTATACTACATGGCCTGAGATAGTTTTGTCACATGTGACAACTTCACTGCTAAAGAAATTTATGGTGGGCAACTAAAGGCACTGTTTAGAGAAACATGACTCAAATGGCTACTCTACAAAATGAACCTTCCCACCTGCAGAGAAAGCCCTTTCCAAAGGCTTCTGCTTTGGATGAAATCCCACCTGTGAGTTATCAGATTATTGCTGCAAGATAGAAATCCCCATATTTTGTTTTTATGTGCCATGTCTTCAGCTCTCCCTGATGAAAGTCAAAGGAATGGTTTTGATTACAGAAATCTTCCATCACTGCTAGTACTAGAATTATTATTCTTTATTCAGATGGAGGTTGATGGTGTGAATCCTGTTTTAACCTGTTTGGGAAGTTCAAGGGGTGAAGGTGGGGAAAATAACACACCTCAGTAATAAAAAATAATATTTCATGTTAGCTTTCCCAAAGCAGTGATAGTGTAGGTAGGGAAATTCTAGGTGAAGGGGTATGCTGCAATTGACCAGATTGAAGAGGGATGCTGTCATTGACTAGCATTCTACAGTCTGTATAGCTCACTGTGGCTTGCTACTGTATATGGCCCAGGTAAAGTAAGTAGTTTACAGCTGCAGCCGACAGGACAGTTATGAACTACTTACTTTACCAGGGCATTGGACCTACTGGCTATCTCCACACAGTGAGGGATGAGACAGGGATGAGAATGCCAATCCCTACTTGTAAGCACTTGAACAAGGCAACCAAAGATGGTGGCATATTACTCAGCACATTCCCTTGCTTATGTTAGTGGCAATGATCCCATAAGCAACCGAATGCTCGTATGGTGCTGAGTGAGGCATCTCCTGCTTTCACAACTATCTCCCTGCAATTACATGGAGGAAAGGCATTCCTATCTCACCCACCCAATGCTCATCTCCCAATGGAAGCTGGTGTGTCTAACGGGCAAAGCCTTGTGGCTCTTAGGAGGGGGAAAGGTAATGCACATATTAAGAAAATCCCTGAAGTTTTTCTCTCTTTTCACAGCGCATGGACCCATGGACCACAGAGGATTTTTAGGTATTAATGAAATTCCAACAGTGGCTGGCTGCATGGTTCATGAACCACTCACAAATGCTGCTGGACGTCAGCATATGAAAGTAGTAAGTAGTGCAGAGTCTGGGGCATACCCAGGATCAAAACTAGGGGGGGGGCAAGCCATGGTCGTTCAGGTTTGCTTTGAACTGGGGGGGGCAAGCCATGGTCGTTCAGGTTTGCTTTGAATGGAGGCTGATCATTTTTGCTTCTAGGGCTGCCTTCTAGGGGGGGGCAGCTGCCCCCCTCTGCCCCCCCTGGGTACGCCCATGTGCAGAGTAATGATTTTGAATTTGAGCAACTTCAGTTTAAAATCCCTGCTCACTTAATCAATGGTCAACACTTTCTCTTTAACAAGGCTTTTGCCTGATTGGCATCTGATGCCATTAAAAAATAAATGTCTTGGGGTGGGGTTATCCGGTTGTTTTCATTTTTATTCATGCTTTTATGTTGTAATTTTACCCTGTGAACCTCCCTGAGACCTGCGGGTATAGGGTGGTATACAAATTTAATAAATAAATAACTGACAAGAGAATTACAGCTAAGGGCAGAGAAAATAAAAGGCTGTCCTATATCACCATTATTATTTGCTTTAGCAATAGGTTGTGCCCTTAGCTTGCACAATTTGAAGTGATCCACAGATAAAGGGAAGCAAAAAGAGAAATGGCAAAATTAAGATATTGCTGTATACAGATGATATAATGTGATCTTTGGAAAATCCAAGAATATCTGTGGCCCAGGTATTTCATCTACTAGAATCCCTGGGATGGGACCTAACTGTGCAGATAGACCAAGCAAGTTAAATTTATAGTGGTTTGCAAGGATTAACATAAAATGATGGTTTGCCAAGACTTTTGTTTTTGTTCATCATTTTACTCCTGTTTGTGGACTTGAGAGAATTAAAAACCTTGCAGAAGACCTTGGAAAACTTTCTTTGGCAAGATAAGTGCCCCACTATTGACAGCAATATTATGCAAACATCAAAGCAGAAAGGAGACTTTGTGTTCCTAGCCTAGCTTTATATTGTGAAACTGCACAGCTAACATGGTTGAAGCTATGGCTATCTCAGAAGGAAGAGGAAGATATCAACTCGAACAGCTATTTATTGACCTCCCCCTTGCAAATCTGATGTGGACACCAAAGAGGGAAAGGGGGGGAGAGGTCTTGAAACAAAACTTAATCCCCCTTCAATTGTTAAAAACTTGGGACAAATATAAAATCAAAACTGAGGCCAGAATCACATATGGCATCCCTGATATGGCATCATAGTTTTTGGTTTTTTTAAAAAAATAAGGATTCAGGTATCGGATCTCCTTAACTGGCAGTGGATTGGGATGCCGGGTGAGACAGGGAATGTTGATAAGAGCCACATACAGACAGTAAGGAGGGATGAAGTCATCCCATGGTTCAGTGAAGGTATGCTCCCCTGGGGCATTCTAAACACTTATAAATCTATTGTTCCTTGGGGCGGGGGAAGCCCATAAGAAATGCCCTGTTGCCATCCAAGCTCCCATCACACACACAGTTTGAGAGCTACTCTGTAAAAGAGATTAAGTTGTCTGGGATAGGAGAAAAAAGAAACTGAATAGTGCTCTTACTTATAAGCCATTCTCATATAACATAATGGGAGGTACTTCTAAGTAGGCATGCAAAGAATTACACTGCTTGAGAGGTCAAATTCTAACAGGATGACAAAGAATAATGAAGCAGTAAGGAAAGGATTTCAGGTTGTTGGTTCATTTTTCCATATTTCATTTATAAACAACCATCTTGATCTGTTTTGCATTTCATATATTCCTGTCCTGGGTACTCAAAACAAATATAAACAGTGAATATTATTGCATGATTATTTACCCTTGATTGTGTTTTCTAGTAAGCCTCATCTCACTGAATGACAACACGAAGCAGGAATGCTCAGTGCTGCATTCAATTCTTCTTTTTGTCTCTTACAACTGAAGCTGACAGATTCAATATACCGTCAAGTGGTTTTTAGCAATGCTTAAAATTTACAGTGGACCTATGGCAATTTGCACAGATGTCTGGGAGATCTACAGTTGAGGAGGCAACATCAATAAAAGACAGCATTATTTGGTTAGCTAGAACAAGTATTCATTTTTTTCCTAGGTGCTGATTAATAGGTACGGGGATTCCAGAACATTCAGCACATGGAAGATTTAAGACTGAGGCATTGATTCAGTGTCATGATCAAAGCTCTAAAATATGCATAAATTTGGCTCCAAAATCCATTTCAGCATCCTTCTCTTGCATCACCATATTTTCTGATGGCATTCCCCAACAGACTATCAACTCTCATCTTTCTTCTCCCCAATATTTCCCTCAAAGAAACTCTATGCTAAACTACAGAGAAATATTTTTACTGGGATCACAACACGCCGGGAGGTTAACACTTACCTCCACTCTAGCAATAACAATGTGATTGCAAGTGACACAGTTAGGGTCACATGCAGTTATGTCATGAGACCCATCTGTGATTAAAGTAAAGGAACGGACCAGGAATCAAGAGCAAAGTTTTGAAAATGAGGGGAAACAGCATATCAAAGTTTTACATTGAAGGAGCAAGAAACATTATGTGGCTAAGGAGTGAGTAGCTGGAGGTTTGGGGTAATTTTGGGTCCCCTTGGGGACTGTCCTGCACACCTTGGTGAACACTGGACAGTGGGGCCCAGGTGTCCAGGTTAGACTTCACTTACCCATGGCTCACTTAGCAAGGTGGGAGACCTTCTCCCAATCCATGGCTGGGGAGTAAATAATGGGGTGAGGGATGTGTTCATCATATGTAATCATTAATATCCATCTGCCCACACCTAGTTAATGGTTAGTTGGCAGATTCTCTAATTTGTATTATATTTTTAAAAATATATAATCTTTTAAAACCATTTAATAAGTTGTTTTGAGTCTTCTTTCTGGAGGTGGGAGCAATTGAGAACCATGACAGTTTAACTGACTCTGCTGCCTGCTAGTCTGCCTTTTAATACAATGCATTCCTCAAGTTCCCACCAAGAAACACAATTCAGTGTAATCCACGCTTAACATTCCCATGCATCGTCTCATTCAAAATGATATAACATTCTAATAATGGTGATAATATCCTGCCCTTCCTCCTGAAGGAGGCCAGGGCAGCAAAGAAATGCACAATTTTTTTTAAAAAGCAAAAGGACCATTAAAATATTCTAAGAACAGAAACAATAAGAATTGTTACTACGTAGATATACATTGTCTACAAGGCCCACTATCCTAAAAGCTCATCATATAGCATGCAATTATTTTAGAGCGTTCTTGGGACCCCTGGGATATCCTTCCAGGGACCATAGAATTTCATCCTTAATTTGATATAATGATATTTTTTAATTTGTCGGTTGTTCTCTGGATGTAATCATGAAAAATGTATATTTGTCACTAGTATCTTTTTCCTACAAATAAAATGTATACATGACCATATTTTTAAAGGTAAATTGTGCAGACAAGCTTCACAACAGAATCAGTAATATTATTACAAGTGCTAATATGTTCCAAATTAAAATAGTTGAGACTTCTAGATTTCCCCTTTTCATGTATTCTGGGTTATTTATTTTTTAGCTTTTAAGGTTCAATATCTGTAAGTTTCAGAATCAATTTTCTTAGCGTAGTCTTCTGTAATTGGCTGACATAAAATATGAAATGTATCAAGAGACTGACACTCAAGCATCTTTGCAAATTTGTTCATGGCAACACATGTTTTAGAATACATTTTTTTTTAAAAAAACAAGCAAGCAAACTTCTTGCTGTTCTATTTGTGATACTACTTAGCTTTAAGTGATCTATATTTAAATCTTACGCTGTCATAGAACTTGAAAACTGAGAATCAAAAATGCTAAGGCCATCATATACATTGATTCGCCTTCCAGTAATTAGTGCATATTCCCATGGGTACCTATGCCAATGAATTTTCTGGCACTATTTTTAGCCTTAATATCAAGTTTCACTTAGGAAATGTACTACACACCAGAACAAGAAATATGCAAACTAAGGTTTTTCATCTTCTTTCTATTAAAATGTGAAATTCTCAAGTACACCAAGGAATATGTCAATTATATAGCTTTGAAAATATTGATTGAAGGTTGTGGTACATTTCCAACACTGAATATAAGATTCATACAAGATTTCAAAAGTCTAGGGGGAAATACTCCCGAACTATTTTTTGGTATTTTCTGATGAAAGCAGTAGAAAGGGAAATGACAGGAAGACCGAGATCAATCACTAGGAAGATACATTTGAAAACTCTAGTGCGGAATGTAGTTAGCTGATTTGCTTTCCAGTCGGTGCTCCCAACAGTGTAGTCAACGCATCTCATTACATTTCTGCTCCTTACAGCCGCAGAAAAGGGTTCCTGGTGTTTCACAACCCCCAATCATATGATAAAATTAGATCAAACTGTTCACAAGAGTTTTGAACTGTGGAGAAGATTCCCCTTTCGTCCCAAAGGGCTTACGCAGTCTTACAAACATAAAAACAGATGTTAGGCTTGCCTTGATTTGCTTCACAGAACCTAGCATATTTTTCTGAGAAACGTGAAGATGTAAACAAGACTAATGAGACAGGTTGCTATTAGAAGTTGCCAAAATAACTTTACATATGCATATTCGGTCACAAACTACACACAAACACACACACACACATTCATTAACATTCTAGGAAACATGTCAGGGTTTTTTTTCCCCCATTGCACTATTGAAACCCTCCCAACAGCAACATAGCTGCATCACAGTCGCCTGAAATGCTGTTCAAGACAAAAACTTTTTTCCCGTTGCAAGAAGCACTCAATTAAACATATTTCTAAAGGAATTACTTTTCAGATATCATTTGGGGCTAAACAGACATATGTGGGGCAAGTAGTGAAATTCTGGAAGGCCGGCTCCCAGTTCACAATTCACAGATATTCATGAAAATGTAGCGACACTATTGTGCTGGGTGTATGGGACTATCTGCAAGTTCTGCATAGATCAGATGTGGAGCATGACACCATGAGATCACTTCTCCCAACATGTGTTCATTGTACCCCTAGTGGGTGTCCAAAAAGGGCTGTACAGATAATGATGACACAAAATAGCATGTAGGATACCTGGGACGCATTCTACATGTAGATGGCTGTGCTTCAGACTATGGGGTGGAGTTGGATGCTCATGATTCATGCATGGTTCTTCAAATGTCAGGCAGAACACAAAAAGATCACTGCAAGCAACCATAAATAAGTATCTGGGGAATAGGTCAGTTGGTCTCAGCAGTGCTATGAATGTATTTCCATACAGTATGTCTGAGTAGCATGTAATGGGTATTAATAACAAGGGATGAAAATTGTCATTATGATCTACTCATCATTGTTTAGTAGAGTCACTGTTGTGCGTCTGTTTGTAAACAGAGCAAAGCTATTAGTTATTTGTTAAATTTCTATGCTGCCCTTCATTCGAGGATCACAGGGTGGTATGCAAAATAATAGCACAAAAATACATAACATAGTAACAAATGGGGGAAATAATACTGCCCCATAGTTTAAAAGGTCCTAGATTGTTCAATTAGTCAAAGGTCTGGAAGATTTATTTATTTTTTTGCCTTGCACCTAAAGAAAATATGAAGGCACCAGGCCAACCTCCCTGGGGAGAGGATTTCACAGGTGGGAAGCCACCACAGATAAGGCCCGGTCTCATGTTGCCACCCTCTGGACCTCTCCTGAAGGAAGCAGAAGAAGAAGGGTCTCAAATGATGATTGCAGGGTTCAGGTTGGTTCATATGGAGTTCTACTGAGTACTGAATGGCAGCAGTTCTCCTGGGTTTCAGACTGGGGACATTCCCAGTCATACCTAGAGACACAGAGACTTTCTGAATGCAAGCCTGATGCTCTACAACTGAGCTGCAGCCCCCTCTTCTGAACAATGCCAACTGAATTGAAGCAAGACTGAAAAATGACTGTAAAAAGGGTGCTCTACTTCCTCAGTATTTGTGCCAAGGCTTGCCATGTGGTGAAGTTCATTTTCTCTATATATCACAAAGCAAATCATATATGAGCTCCAAACACAATCCTGTCAAATTGGTCATTTTTATCCAGAATGTGTAGCACATTTTAGGAACAGTCAAACACAGAAGAACGTCTAGGATAAGACACATACTATGCAAGTTGATAACAGCAGGTGGTGCGGAAGTAAATGACCGTGCATTAGCACAAACATCTCATACTGACAGAAATCTTTCCAATTATTCTATTTCCAACTTAAGGGGAGAGGAGGGAATTGTTGCATGCTTTAGCTACATTAAATTATCCACAGGGTTTCTAAAACAAACTTTTAAATTCAAAGTGAAACTTTTTATTTATAAGTTTTGATTTCCCTAACTCAGTTGGATGATGATGCAATGCAATCTTTTCAAAACCATATACTGCTTGCCAAATGAGTGAATATCTCTTCAGTCGCTCTCATTCAGATTTGCACCTTTTGATTCAATGAAACTTGAAGAATTGTGTGGTGATTGGTGAGTCAAGTTAGGTGGGCAACCTGTGCCTTTTGGGCCATGCCAGTTAACACTCACAGGACAGAATGGTCCCCCAGTAATGTTGCTGGTGGAACTCTATAGTAGGAAATTAGAGCATCGGGGTAATAGACAAAATGAAACCATATAGATGTCAGGTGTCAGGGAAATAGCTAAATTTTAGTTTTTAAAACTGACTTTCCTATGTTAATTCTGAATCACTGAGAGAAGGATTAAAAAAAAAAAAATAAGGAGGAAAATTAAGTCAGGCTGGAGTAGTAGAGATGAGTAAAGACCAGAGAAATGCTTTTCAAGATGGATTTCTTTTCTTCAGACATAATGGAAAACTGTTTCTGTTATTATATTCATAAGCTTTAAATCAGTATATACAAATATATATCAGTGCAACAAATTGGGAATAGAATAGATATCTAAGGTTAGCCATATTCAGAATACACCCAAAGAAATCAATGGACTTATCACAAAATGGATATAATAATCTTCTAACTAATAGCAATAACCAATGACAATTAATGACAATAACCAATTGCCATTAATTGTAATAGAGCAAGATTCCAGCCAACGGGCTGCATCTGTCCAAGTTATACCTAGAGTAGACCCTTTCAAATCAATGGATTTCAAGTTAGTAATGATTAGCAATGATTAGGGATGCAGGTGGCGCTGTGGTCTAAACCACAGAGCCTAGGGCTTGCCAATCAGAAGGTCAGCGGTTCAAATCCCCATGATGGGTTGAGCTCCCGTTTTTCGGTCCCAGCTCCTGCCAACCTAGCAGTTCGAAAGCACGTCAAAGTGCAAGTAGATAAATAGGTACCGCTCCGGCGGGAAGGTAAACGGTATTTCCAAGCGCTGCTCTGGTTCACCAGAAGCAGCTTAGTCATGCTGACCACATGACCTGGAAGCTGTCTGCGGACAAACGCTGGCTACCTCGGCCTATAGAACGAGATGAGCGCTCAACCCCAGAATCGTCCACGACTGGACCTAATGGTCAGGGGTACCTTTACTTTTAACTTTAATGATTAGCAAGACCTAATCTGATACAATCCAATACATTCCATTTCCTTGTCTATTGAGCATATACCCCTACCTATAATCAAATTAATATTTGGATTTAAGCAGATTGTATTTAAGCACCTTAGTCGTTTCAGTGTTCCAGCCTTCAAAACAACTGATCTTGCACTGTATCTAACTTGGTATTTTGAATAAGCCAATCTGTAGCTCCTGCCACAACAGATGATACAGCCCACTGGATAGCCCAGTCCTAAGGATCAGTATAAGCTGGAATGGCTCAAATAATGACTTGCACCACTGCAGCTCAACTGCAGCCTTAATCCCAAGGAAAAGGGAGAACCCTCTTGTCTAGTAATTCATGAACAGTACATGAACAGTGCTTCTAGAAGCTGAGGTAATAGTATTTTCAACATCCCTTCCTATTTTCTTCATTTTGATGGTGCTAATAATATCTATGTTTACATTCTTTTGTTGTTCCTAATGTGGCCCACTTTCCTTTATGACTCTAGGGATGTCTCTCTGGGGACTCAGCTACATTGGCAAAGAAAAAGTTGTATATGCATTATAACACTGTGACACCAGATGGCGCTGTGGAGCTCTGTTTTTGCGAACCCGATTTCTCATACAAAGTTTACAATGTGTTTAACTGAAATGCTTCTATGATGTGTCTAGATCCAGCCTAAGTCGGATAAGCTTCTCTCAGGTTCTTATTTTTCCAATCTTAATTTTTCAGTACAATATTAAAAAAAACTATGAAAATTCAACAGTATTGTAGCATACATATCTCAAATTATATGCTGTATTGTATGCTATTTGTCCCAATATGTACATTTTTACAAAGGATATTCCCCTAATATAAAGTATTTTTCTATGTTTTGCCCCCACTAATAAATGCATATTCATGCATACTTTACCCTACCTAGTCTAGGTGATTCCAGGCACAGTCAGCTTAAATGCTCCAGTGGCGTATCAGAGCAAAGACTTGCTCACTCTGGTCCATTGTAAGTTCCCTGTGCCCAACAAAAGCAATGATTGGCTGTTTATGGGCAACCCCACCAACTCTCACAATTGGCTGAGAATCCCACCAACTTCCAATGGCTGCGAGCAGAAAGATTTTCCATGTCTCGGGGAGCTGCACCAGGATTAGGCCAGTTAAGCATCTAGACTAACATTCTGTTCTTGCAATCAGATCACAGAATCATAGAGTTGGAAGAGACCACAAGGGCCATCCAGTCCAACCCCCTGCCAAGCAGGAAACCATCAAAGCATTCCTGACAGGTGGCTGTCAAGCCTCTGCTTAAAGACCTCCAAAGAAGGAGACTCCACCACACTCCTTGGCAGCAAATTCCATTGTCGAACAGCTCTTACTGTCAAGAAGTTCTTTCTAATGTTTAGGTGGAATCTTCTTTCTTGTAGTTTGAATCCATTGCTCCGTGTCCGCTTCTCTGGAGCAGCAGAAAACAACCTTTCTCCATCCTCTATATGACATCCTTTTATATATTTGAACATGGCTATCATATCACCCCTTAACCGTCTCTTCTCCAGGCTAAACATACCCAGCTCCCTAAGCCGTTCCTCATAAGGCATCGTTTCCAGGCCTTTGACCATTTTGGTTGCCCTCCTCTGGACACGTTCCAGCTTGTCAATATCCTTCTTGAACTGTGGTGCCCAGAACTGGACACAGTATTCCAGGTGGGGTCTGACTAGAGCGGAATACAGTGGTACTATTACTTCCCTTGATCTAGATGCTATACTCCTATTGATGCAGCCCAGAATTGCATTGGCTTTTTTAGCTGCTGCATCACACTGTTGACTCATGTCAAGTTTGTGGTCTACCAAGACTCCTAGATCCTTTTCACTTGTACTGCTCTCAAGCCAGGTATCACCCATCCTGTATTTGTGCCTTTCATTTTTTTTGCCCAAGTGTAGTACTTTACATTTCTCCCTGTTAAAATTCATCCTGTTTGCCTTGGCCCAGTTCTCTAATCTGTTAAGGTCATTTTGAAGTGTGATCCTGTCCTCTGGGGTATTAGCCACCCCTCCCAATTTGGTGTCATCTGCAAACTTGATCAGGATGCCCTCAAGCCCATCATCCAAGTCATTGATAAAGATGTTGAATAAGACTGGGCCCAAGACAGAACCCTGTGGCACCCCACTAGTCACTTCTCTCCAGGATGAAGAGGAGCCATTGATGAGCACCCTTTGGGTTCGGTCAGTCAGCCAGTTACAAATCCACTGAATGGTAGCATTGTCTAGCCCGCATTTTACCAGCTTCTTTACAAGAATATCATGGGGCACCTTGTCAAAGGCCTTGCTGAAATCAAGATAGGCTACATCCACAGTGTTCCCTTCATCTACCAGGCTTGTAATTCTGTCAAAAAAATGAGATCAGATTAGTCTGACATGACTTATTTTTCAGAAACCCATGCTGACTTTTAGTGATCACAGCGTTCCTTACTAGGTGCTCACAGACCGTTTGCTTAATGATCTGCTCTAGAATCTTTCCTGGTATTGATGTCAGGCTGACTGGGCGGTAATTGTTTGGGTCCTCTCTTTTCCCCTTTTTGAAAATAGGGACAACATTTGCCCTCCTCCAGTCTGCTGGGACTTCACCTGTTTTCCAGGAATTCTCAAAGATTACTGCCAGTGGTTCTGAAATCACCTCTGCCAGTTCTTTTAATACTCTGGGATGTAGTTCATCTGGCCCTGGAGACTTGAATACATCTAAACTAGCCAAGTGTTCTTGTACTACCTCCTTACTTATTCTGGGCTGTGTTTCCCCTGCTGAATCATCTGCTCCATATTCTTCAGGTCGGGCATTGTTTTCTTTTTTGGAGAAGACTGAGGCAAAGAAGGTATTGAGGAGTTCTGCCCTTTCTGCGTCCCCTGTTCGCATTTCACCATCTTCTCCTCTAAGTGACCCCACTGTTTCCTTGTTCTTCCTTTTGCTACGGACATACCCATAAAAACTCTTTTTATTGCTTTTAACCTCTCTAGCAAGCCTGAGTTCATTCTGTGCTTTAACTTTTCTGACTTTGTCTCTACATGTGCTGGCTATTTGTTTGAATTCCTCTCTGGTGGTTTCCCCCTTTTTCCATTTCTTGTACATATCCCTTTTAAATCTTAACTCAGTTAAAAGTTCTTTAGATAGCCACCCTGGCTTCTTTAGGCACCTTCCATGTTTTCGTCGCATTGGTACTGCTTGAAGTTGTGCTTTTAATATCTCCCTTTTAACAAACTCCCATCCATCATGAACTCCCATCCCTTTTAGTATTACTGACCATGGGATCACATCCAGCATTTCCCTAAGTTTTCTGAAGTCGGCTTTCTTAAAGTCTAGAATTTGAGTCTTAGTATGCTTGGTTGCTCCTTTCTGATGTATAATAAACTCCAGAAGAGCATGATCACTCCCACCTAATGATCCTGCCACTTCTACCCCACTAACCAGGTCATCACTATTGGTTAGGACCAGATCTAAAATGGCTGATCCTCTTGTTGCTTCTACCACTTTCTGGACAATGAAGTTGTCTGCAAGGCCAGTGAGGAATCTGTTCGACCTTATGCTCTTGGCTGAGTTTGACATCCAACAAATATCAGGATAGTTGAAATCCCCCATTACTACTATCTCATTTCCTTTTGAATGCTTGGTCATCTGTTCCAGGACAGATGTTGATGGGAAGCCTGCAAGCAAGGCAGTGCAAGAGCACACTCCCCTCCTGTGGTTTCTAGTTACTCAGAAGCATGCTGTCTCTGACAATGGTGGTAAAAAATAGCCATTGTGACTACTAGCCATTGATCATGGGCCTAGGAGCAAACAAACATTCACTTCTTTCATGCCCAAAGTGGTGCTGGACCTTTTCGTAAACAGAAGCCTCCCACGCAACTTTTATAGCGGACCTGTCCAAAGCATTTTGTATTGTGGCACAGGAGTTTGTTATTCAAAGCTGAAAAGTCTACAGATTTCTACTGAGTACAAAAATGTCCTTGAGCACACTCATAAAATAGCTCTTTGGATTCTGGCCATTTACCCCAAACTCTGAGCTATCCAATAAAATAGATTTTCAGTAGTTTCGGGACAATTGCAAGAAAGTGCTTCATAAAAACTGATAACTTATGTAATTAATCATTTCAAGGTATTTTATGACTGCGAAAGAACATAATTGGCCACCACTTTATGATCTGTTCTTTGTTGTAAAATTGTTGCTTTTCATTTCAGAAGCTGTTCTGACCAGGAGGTTCAAAAAGTCACAGGTTGATCAAGACTAAAGCTCAGGAATTTGATTGCTAAGGTGAAAATAAAACACAAAGAATGAAAGAAACCAAATAAATTAAGGAAAATAAAAACTCATACAGAACCAAGGGAGTCTAATTTAACCTAAGAGGCCAAGAGTTTGAGAGCGGGAGTGGAAATAATGTATATAAGTAAAGCTGTCAAAAAGATGTTGGAGTGCTGTAAAAAAAAGAAGAGTCACAAAATCAGAAGGGGCTGGGCTGCAGCTAATCCAGACACCAGCAAGACTTGAAGCTGAACAGTGAGAGGGCTGCTTTACATTGAAACTGTTTTCCTGTGATGTATTGGCTTGAATGGGGACATCATCTAGACTAGGCCCATCTGGATACATTTTCCTATATTATTTTCATTTGTTTTTACATCAAACTGTTTAAAAATAAGTCCTCCCCCCAAAAAGAGAGAGAGAACAACTTTACAACAAGTGTTTAAATTATTGCCTTAAAAAAATGTAAAGGTAAAGGTAAAGGGACCTCTGACCATTAGGTCCAGTCGCGGATGACTCTGGGGTTGCGGCACTTAACTCGATTTATTGGCCGAGGGAGCTGGCGTACAGCTTCCAGGTCATGTGGCCAGCATGACTAAGCCGCTTCTGACGAACCAGAGCAGCGCACGGAAACACCGTTTACCTTCCCGCTGCAGCGGCACTTATTGATCTACTTGCACTTTGATGTGCTTTCGAACTGCTAGGTTGGCAGGAGCAGGGAAGGAGCAATGGGAGCTCACCCCGTCGTGGGGATTCGAACCACTGACCAACTGATCAGCAAGCCTTTGTCTGAGGGCTTGCTATTCGTACTATGCCTCATTGCCTTACTGCACTAATCAGTACAGAGATGAATGGGCAGTTTTGTGGAGGCATCCAGGAAATCAAGTTATGCACTTAATAGTTGCAAAAAGAAGGGGGAGGGGTTATAATTAGCATGCCTCCACTCCTTCTCATAGTGCATGCTATAGCTAGGATAGGCTAGGGTGGTCCAACTTTGTAGATGATCTCGCTGGCATGTCCAACTCCCAAGAGACTGTGATCTACTCCCAGTATAAAAAAAAAACTGGCAGTGATCTACCCATTGTCATTGGAGGGAGGAGGAGCGTGCATGGGGTGGGTGGATTGCCCAGAGTTGTTGAGCTTTTTAGTGGGAGAATTGCACAGAGGTTTTTTTTAGCTTCCCCCCATAACTTTTTATACAAGATGAGGATCCCGTGATCTACCAGGATCAGCCAGTATATATACCGGTAGATCATGATCTGCTGGTTGGACATCCCTGGATGAATCCTCAGTTTGAAAGTCTGTCTAGTACAGGTCTGGTTTAAAGATCAATAACTGTTAAGAAGCAATAGGAATTACCTTGAAATCCCTTACAGTTCACACACAAACACACACAACACCTTTACAGCAGGCACACAGGCACACAGGTCATAGTCTTCTCCACTATGGTAAGATGTATTGCATTTCTATATCAAGATGTATTGCATTCCTATATCAATTATAGTGCATCCATGTATATAAATCAGCTGCATAAAATCTGCATTCTTTTTTGTTGATGCGTTTCATGATGTACAAATTGCCACCATCGCTAATGTGGCTGTTCACTTAGATAGCTTTAAAAGAGAAGGAAAGTCTGTAAATAATAATAATGATAATAATAATAATAATAATAATAATAATAATAATAATAATAATAATAAATTTCCCACCCACCATGATAGAGAAAATGGATTCTCAAAAGAAGTACATTTCTGATTACTTGTCACTGGGGACAAACAACAAGGGAACACTGTCATCACCATGTCTTGCTTATATACTTCCTCAAAGACGTATCTGGCTGGCTAGCACAGTAGACAGTTTGCTAAACTAACTCAATCTTTACTCTGGGCCAGAAAAACAAGTCTTATCTGGAAATGTGTGCTGAACAGCATACAGTAATGTGAAATCTGTATTTGTCACCCCCACTCCCACAACACTCTTCCATATGAATTGGCTGAAAGGGATAATCTGAATATGCAAACATATTATCACATAAAGATTGCTTTGCTATAGCAGGACACATGAATTTAAATGTTCTATTATCGGTCTGCATAAAATAGGTAACTTGTATATTGTGCAAAGCCTGCTTTTTAATACTAATTGTTTACCTTCAGTTTGGTGCTTTTGTTTAGTTTAGAACTTATTCAAATAACAGGAAATAACTTTTCCTCTTTTAACAGTTCACTACAACATATTAATATCTTGGGAATAAAGAATGATTGAAAGCTTCATCCTTCCATTCTCCATATGAACAGTTTTCTTTATGGGCCTGTTAAATAATTTAAATGATATCAGAGCATTAAATTGGATTTTGGATGTGCTAATTTCCTTTAGGCAAACTCAAAAGCAATGATTATTGCAGCATGCATTTTACATGGCCTGATGCCAAGTTCTATGTCAACAATACAAAATGCAAATCTAAAATATTTAAAATACAATTTACTTAATTTTGAAAGTCTAAAACAAGCTGATTCAAGTTGCAGAGGCAAACAGTTTCCTTTTTTTAATTTTCTTCTCAGAAATGGAAGTTTTTGAAACTCAGCCTGTCTCCATATGGATTCAGACAAAATGAAATTAAAGTCAGCCATGAAACATTTATGAAGAGAACAAATTAAAAATCCTCTAGTAATAACTCTGCAGCTATCACTAGTATTTTAAGTCATTTTCACTGTCAAAAAGGCATCTTTCTTTGTCAGCTTGAAGAAGCCTTTTAAAAATTCAGAGCACAACAAAACTTTTCTTTATCTGCTCAGATGAAAAGCAAATTAATTTATGCTGAGCAGCCAGCTGTAATAACGCTATAGTTTGCTCACATACATTATTTAAAGAAGATTTAAAATCTGTTTACCATTGTTGTCATTTTTTAAAAGGTAGGTTTTGCAGGTTTTGTTATTAGCTTGGCAGTTCTGCTCTGCCACATATTATGGTGACTTCTACTTATTTTGCAGGGTCTACAGTAATTGTTTCCAGTTATGGTTCTGGGCTTCTAAATTGCTGCAAAGCACTCTGAAGTATTATCTTTCTTTGTCATACGTGGCTGCGTTTTCTTTCTTCTTGCATAACTTGACTGCTTTTTCTCATCTACAAAGGAGTCAGAGAAAAGAAGAGGTGGCCATTTTACACCAAGCTCCTCAGCTGTTCAGAACTGTCCCAGGAAGCCCTAGGAGCAAATGAAGGTACCCTATTACAATTCAGATTATCAGCCCATCTTTGTTCAGTACTGCCAACATTGATTGGAAGCAACTGTCTGAGTGGTTTACCTTTGCACTCTGGCCATGCAAAAAACAACAACAGAGTTTTCTGCATTCCCACACCTTGATCCTTCATCCAGGCAAGCAAGAGGCACTGGCAGAGTTCTGTCAGGGTTGATGCCCCCAGCGCCCCGGGGCACGCCTGCTTGGTTGGCAGCAGAGTAGATAGCTCCAAAATGACACGTGGTTCCAAAAAGATTCAGACTCTGTAAACTTCATTAGTAAAAGTTTTACTAAGGCGAAAATAAGTTTGGTGGAACAATTCCAGATGCTTGGAATGAAAAACTCTTAAAAATCCAGTTGCAGCAAAATATAATAGTCAAATAAAACTTAAGCGTATTGTGTACACGGAGCAAGGAGAAACAGTACAAAGAAAGAAAAGAGAGAATAACATGAGACCCCTTCAGCCTGTAATTATAGACAGTCCGAAGGCAGTTTGTCCTTGAGAAATAGATAATGCACTGAGCTCATCCCAGCTGTGTTTCTGTTGCTTTGAGAACTTTCCAGACACACAGAACACACTAGAAAACTCCTGTTAGATTCTATAAGCTCGTCGTGGCTTCTGTACCTTCCGTACCTTAGAAAGGCCATCATATCTGACAAGTTCAAGGGCAAATTCCAGGTCAGCAAAAGCAATCAAAGCTTATGTAGAGCTGGGCTGGTATAGTATAGGAAAAGGGGGTAAGGCCTGGGGAAGAGGTCACAGAGAGTCCTGTGGGCCTGACAGACAGGCCTGGATACTTGGCATCTGGACCTGACATTTCCAAACCCTGGCCTAGTGGCTCTCAAGGTCAACAAGGGCAGTCACAACTACAGCAATGTAGCCATCTTTGTTCCAACCACTCACTGGCAACCTCCCGCCAACATCTTCTCCCTCCCTCTTATAACCTCCACTTCCCACAGTTGTGACCTTTCACAGACACCTGAAAGCTGCACCTCAACCTCTTTCTAGCCTCCTCCAGTCCTATAGTCTCTTTGTTTATGGGCTGGGAAGGGGTCAGGATGCTGCTAAGATGGGACGAGCAACATGCTATCAATGCAAGATAAAATGCTAGAGCTATGATAAAATTCATGAATGGTTTTTGAACATTCTCATAGTTAATCCACAATTAGGTGGAGCAGAACTGAGGGAAGAATAACTCCATGGAATGATAAATGAAAGGAATGTGGGAAACCTGCCCATCCCTAAATACATATCATTGATATCAAATCTTTTGTGAATGGTAATGTACAAATATTTTAAATACATTTCAATGTGAAGTAAGCCAGGCATATTCAGCATCAATTTGCATAGCTTTGAAAAAATTATTAGCATGCTCTAGTAGCATGTAAAGTGGACTAAATTCTTTTGTTTAATGAAAGGTGTCGTTTTTTTATGGGTTAAAAACTTCTTGCCAGAATGCTTTTATTCATTTTTCAGCTCATTTGTGGATACTAACATTAATCCCTTCACATTTAAATCAATACAGAATACCTGGATATTTCAACATGAGTGAATAGTGAATAATATTGTGTTTCGATTATATTTTCACAAAGCCCGCCTTATTCCTTCCAGCAGATATTGATGAAATATTATTATTTCACAGATTGCAGTCATTAAAGTTTATTTAAAATAAATCATGCGCACTGTGTGAAGGAATCAGCATGATCTCAAGTGCAGTAAGGATTCATAGTTTATGCAGGAGCATAAACTGCTTGATTGTTCTTTGCACGCAGAGAAATATGACCTCACCTTGCAGTATGTATAAAATACCATGATGACTAATTCACTTTTTGCCATTTATTTTGCTCTTGCCTATATTCCTTGGTCTGCCAAGGGACCAAAGAATATAATTTGACATCAGGCAAATGGTGGTAGATACTTCACACAGCAGTTCCATTTAAGCTAATGGGACATCTTCTATTGAGTCATGTTCTTTGCACAACTACACAGCATATTCTGAATGGCAACCATACTTCTCTTATTACAGTTAGAATATATCTAAGAATAGTTCCAAAGTAACTTCAAACCAGCAACAAAAAAGCTCAAATGATAGCAAAGAATACTAGCACCCCTTGCTTCTGGATGGTTTTGAACAAGGGAATTCTTATTAATCTATTGGAGTTGGATGTGTTTTCAGTGCCCGTCCAAATGAGAAGAGTTTGACAGAGAACTATATATTAAAAAGGAAACTATGTAATGAAGACTTAAAGAAGAAGCAATAATGAAGCTATCTTCTCTAAGGAAACCAACCAAGCTTTTGAATAGGAGCGCAGTTCTATCAGAAGTATCACACTGTTATGTTATATCAGGTAGATGCTTCAGTTGTCACTTAACTGATGGCAGACAGATGTTCAGAGAACTTGTTGAATTTTATGTAGCTGTTAAACTTCAAATGGAAAAAACAGTGCTATTGCTTCCCACTTGCACCGCACTAGAAATCATTATTCCTATTATAATTCATGTTAAGATTATTCAGCACAGCATAGACTGGAGAGTCCATTTATAAATTGCTTAAATAGTTTGGCTTGCAGAAACACACATGCCTTGTACTTTTTATTCCCCACAGTTAAAACAATGTTTCAAGTGGGGCTCTTTAAGATCTCACCCTTGGGGGGTTCTGTAAATTTCAGAGGTTGCCTGAAACTCACAAATCTCATTGTGGGGAAGATTAGGGAGTCCCACTTCAAAGATTACCTAAATTGCAGTGATCACAATTAAGGTAACAGGAGAACGGAGTCTGAGATTCATACTTTGTGTTGTAGAACAAAGAGGGAGAGGGAGAGAAAGGAATACCTCTGGTGAAGCTGGTAAGTTCTTAATAAGTGGCATGAATTGCATGTACCGTTTTGCATTTCATGCATGGCCTAGAATTCAGTGTACAGTTCATGGAAAGGCTATAGGGAGGAAGAAAGATCAGTGGAATTAATATATGACTGTGTAAAGATTAGCCTATACAGGTTTTTTTTAAGGGGGGTGGTAGTGAAGAGAGTGAACTCAGTACATGAAATGGCTTTATTTAGTTCAGATAGCAATTGGGCTGTGTCTGTAAACTCAATTTAATTGCATACAAAATGGGAATACTTTGTCAGAGCTATCTGGTATCCACTGGAAAGCAGGAAGCTGGTTCCTCTTAGATCATGGGTAGACAAACTAAGGCCCGGGTACCGGATCCGGCGCAAGCGCCTTCTAAATCCAGCCTGCGGATGGTCCAGGAATCAGCGTGTTTTTACATGAGTAGAATGTGTCCTTTTATTTAAAATGCATCTCTGGGTTATTTGCGGGGCCTGACTGGTGTTTTTTCATGAGTAGAATATGTGCTTTTATTCAAAATGCATCTCTGGGTTATTTGTGGGGCATAGGAATTCGTTCATCACCCCCACCCCACCCCCCCAAAAAATAGTCCGGCCCTGACAAGGTTTGAGGGACAGTAGTCTGGCACCCTGTTATAAAAGTTTGCTGACCCCTGTCTTAGATCTTCTAGTTGGGCTGGTGGAACAAAAGTTGAGTTGCTCTGTGGGCTTCTGGATGCATAGCACCCCTGTGAGAGAGAGGGAGGACCCCAGTCAGTGCATGGCAGGTGCAGCAGTAGGGCACCGGGGCACCTGCACTGTGCCAATCTCCTTGCCAACTTTCTTCCACCCATCTTGGTCAGTGGGAGCAACCTTGGCATCAGGAAGCCAGGTAAGCAGTGTCACTTGACACTGCCCCATCAACTACTGCTGGAGTAAAGAGGCGGCAGGCAGCAAAAGTAATGCAGATGAACAGCAGGGCTGGTTACCACAGGTTCTTGGTAATGTGGGCCTTAGCAGGTACGCATAATGGCAACCGCCAATGTTGGCTCTGAAAACTACAGTTCGTTAATAAACAATGTTGAAGCAGCTGTTGGAAGTAGTCATGTTGTCTGCCTGGCCTGGGATTTAGTTCTTCCAAACATTATCACATGTAGTGTGGAGAAGAGAAGGTATGCTTCTGCTAACCACATGGGACCTGAGCTTAGTCTAGAAGTCTGTAACAGTACTTAGTGGAGTATGTTTGCACCTGAAAATTGTCTCCAGAGTGGTTAAAAGATTGGCTGGTGCACTGGTGGCTGCTTGTCAAACTTGTTGCAGTTTGGGCAATGCTAAGTGATACCAATGTGATGTAGCATCAGATCTGTCACAAACAGGAAGATAAAAAAAGTGTTGGGGAAACTCATTACAGTCTTGCCAGCTGCAACCAGTAGCCAGCAACAGACAAAGCTGCCGAGTGGGGAAATGAAACCAAACATTTTTCATAAAAGTTATATGGCCAAATGAATAAATATGGATGTTTTCCTTGAAAAGAAAATGATGGTTGAGCATGAAGACCTTTTCTTTCCACTGAAAGCTTTCATGGCAGAAGTATGCTGGAGAGGGATTAGACACTTCTGCCAAGCATCTTTCTGACATTATTTCCTCAATTTTCATAATGCGTGCTTGTTTACCGACATTGTATTATTTGCGATTCCAACATGTTCTGGCAATCTAGAATGACATAAAATAAACCGCCAGCAGATCTCTATCAAGTTAAAAATCTGGAAGGAAGCTTAGCATAGTGTGACTTAATCTGTCATTATACTGTGGTGTTTACATTAGCATTCTTAATAGCCAACTATAACAAAAACAGATGCATAGTATTGGCTTTCTGATAAACTAGTTTATGACAGGACTATTCACATTCTTGACTGCATTGTTTTACACATATCAAATGGATAAATGAAGTGAGATGGGTTGTCCTCCTCACACAAAATGGATTCACACTGCGGAGAGAGGGAGACACCATGGCTGTGCAACAGCCAACTCCACTTTCACTGAAGGAGGTTTATTCACAGCTACCACATGCTCTTTCATGATGGAGAGACACAGCCTCAAGAGAGGCAGCACTGATTTGGGTGCCTTTTCAGTCAGCCATCTCTCTTGAGGCTTAGGCTTCCCCTTTCCAGGGTGTAATGGTGGTACATGGTGGGCAGAGCTGATCTGCCACTCCTGCCAACTGTCCAGAGCCCAGTGTCTTAGGCCTGGGAGGAAGGCCCTCCCTGGACATCTTACTCAAGGATCTCTCAAAACCTGGAGGTGCTCCTGAAGTGAGTGCATTTCATCAACTGTATTCATTGCATGAAACTGACATGGTAAAATAAGCTCACATTTAACTTGCCAGGTCAGGGTATAACAGCCATTCACTAAGCTGCATTTTATATATTAAGCCAGGGGCATCAATGAAACAGCCTGGAGGAAGGGCAGTATTATCCTTTCACAGGAACATAGGAAACTGCTTTATGGTGAGTCAGGCCACTGGTCCATCTGGCTCAGTATTTCCTACACTGATTGGCAGTGGCTCTTCAGATTTTCAGAGATAGATCTCGCCCAGCCTTAGCTAGAGCTATTGGAAATTGAACCTGGGACCTTCAGCATGCAAGGCACTCTACCACTGAACTGGGGCCCTTTCCCTCTACTTTCCACCACGCAGATAAATTCCAACTCACATGAGGACCTTCACATTAGTTGCTGCTCCATGAGACTTTGCCTCAAAATGGATGGAACAAAACATATGAACCAGGCCACTGTGCAATCATGTGGTGGACTCCATACCACAGGACATAAGCTGTGTAGTAGATGGGAGGATCTCATTACATTTCTCCACCAGACTATTTCAGTGTCATCTCCTGCTGAATGTATGAATCAAGGTTAGGCTGCAAACCTTGGCACACTTACAAGGGAGTAAATCCCACTGAACTCAAGTTAGGTCATGGTAAAGGGACCCCTGACCATTAGGTCTAGTCGTGACCGACTCTGGGGTTGCGACGCTCATCTCGCATTATTGGCCGAGGGAGCGGCGTACAGTTTCCAGGTCATGTGGCCAGCATGACTAAGCCGCTTCTGGCGAACCAGAGCAGTGCACGGAAATGCCGTTTACCTTCCCGCTGCAGCGGTACCTATTTATCTACTTGCACTTTGACATGCTTTCAAACTGCTAGGTGGGCAGGAGCAGGGACCAAGCAACGGGAGCTCACCCCGTCGCGGGGATTCGAACCGCCGACCTTCTGATCGGCAAGCCCTAGGCTCTGTGGTTTAACCCACAGTTACTTTAGAGCAAATACGCATAAGATCATGCTACATGCCTTGCTGAAGCACAGCAATGACATCGTCACTGCTCTGTTTGCCCAAGCCCTTCCAACCTTTGCTTAATGCAAATCCTCCCTACTTTAATTATTGTGTAAATAAGTTCTCAGCTGGCCTTTATTGAACTTTTTGTTTTTGTTTTTAACAAACTAATACTAAAACATTTGTGTTTGTCAATGGCTGTTAGGTCTGGAAGGTACAGAACAAATCCCACAAAGGGTGTTCTGCGCGCGGAGCTAAAAATTAGCTCCGCGACTCTTAAAACGGTGGACGAATGAAAATTTGCCACTGACAAAATGTCTTCAAATATTTATGCGAAACACTACAAAGAAAACAGCTATAAGAAGCCAACAGATTTTGAAGAACTAATATTATTTTGTTATATGAAAGAGAGTTTTAATTTAATAAAAGCCAATTTTTCCCTAACATCATTATGCACAAGCAGAAAATGCTAACAACATGGCCATTTAAAAATAATAAACTGAGCATCCTGCTGGGGAAATGATGTGTGAATTTTAAATGATATTTTAAAAATAAAAAAGTGCTTTGTTTTCTTAGCTTGGTAAAGCTAATTAATTTACAACATGCAAAATGGGATCTTCTATATTTGACAAGCTAGTGTTCTTATACCGAATAGAGATTTTCCCTGCTTCTATCAACCATGGCAAAAAGCAATTGGAGTCATGCTATGTCATGTTAAGGGAAAGAGAGACTATGGAAAATGTTTCCCCTTTTTGCCAGAGGGGAAAATTTGTCACACAGAATGCTTTAAGAAATGCTGAAAGAGTCAAGTAATACTGTTTGCTATATATCTGATATCTTGTTGAATACTCAGGTCGAGGACATCTTGAGCTAAATCCACAAGAGGCTGTCTGAGAAACACACACACACACACACACACACACACACACACACACACCGTATTATTTCCTTACTTTTTAAAGCTGACTCTATGACTTTTTATTACAGTACTGTATCTAAAACTTTCTCTATAAGTTTTTACTGACTGACATTTATAGGAAGTACCAGCCTTTCTAATTCAGATAACAAGCTGTTTGTGAGTTTAGAAACAAACCATAAGCCTGTTTCGAGGTTGCTGACGATGTTTTGTCCCCCCCTTAGAGATAATGCCAAAAAAGTCAGGACTCAAGAACAACACAGGTCAGAGCATCCTTTAGAAAAGACAGCCTCAAAAACTATTAATTTGTTGATCCCTCAAGCCAGCTGCACATCCACATACCACTTGCTAGTGGTAAAGGCAATAAAGAAACATTGGGTTTCTTCCAGCCCACTAGAAAATATTGTATGGATGTTGTAAAAAAAAAAGTATTGCGTATTTTATATTGTAAATCAATGTTTCATTCTAAAGAAAAGTATGAATACAAATAATGACCAAAGTTTGACAAGCACTCCTGAAGAGGGTTTTTTTTGGGGGGGGAGGATACATGTATATCACATTTTATAGTTAGCTAATGAGCTGTTTTGTCATGTTCCCATTTCATTCCTGTCAGCAACTGCTGATATACCCAGATCAGACAACAGAGAGCAATTAACAGATATTATCATTATAGAAGTTCTCAGAAATTTTATTGTTTCAAATGTGTCAACAAGGTTAACAGCCTTGTCATGTTCTCGTTGGTCCTGAGCCAGGAAACACAGGGACATTGATTTTGTTCTATTTACTGAACACCAGATTTATGAATTCGATGTCAGAGGGCTGTTTGAACAATAGACAAACAACCTGAGACAATCCATCTGTAAATACTTGTGAATATGAGGTGCAATTATGCTGTGGAACTTGACTTTTAAAAAGGGTGGGGGGAGATGGCCTCTTATTGAACAGAACTGCCCCTGCACAGAGTTAACTGTCAATATTAATGTAATTACCGATAATAAAATACTACCATTTCTATATTTGCACATGATAGCTTTAGCAGTTTACAAAGCATGGCTTGTGGATCTAAATATACATGACAAACTGAAGGTACTGAACACCACTTCGCAAATGTCCTTATTATTGATGTGATAGTATCAGTAATAACTGTGACGTTAAATACGCTACTGAAAAACTTCAGGTGTAAATAAATCTAACTGTTCCTATATTTGTTTTATCCTTCATCGCCTCTTAAACACCCAAAATACCTCTTTTCACAAGAACAGTAAAGCATAATGAGTCTCTTGATTGAATACAACTACTTACGGTTACACAAAAAATGTGCAGTCTTCACTATAAACAGCTTCAGGAAAACAAATAAAAATGAGCACTGCAGTGTGAGATCTTTCATTTAAAGTCAATTCTTGACATGTGGAATGTTTATGTGACCTGTGTGGTGTCACCTACCTCCGGCTATTAAGCCTGATAAATGCAGCTTTTCTGAAACTGTTTTCCTTCTTTTTTAAGTATATATTCTATTAAAATAATAACCATTCCACCCACTAGGCAGTGGCATTTCAGGATGAATATTATAATCAAATCCATACCTGAAACCCTACCCAAGGCGCAGTATAGGAATTCATTAATGCACTGCTTGTGGTAACTGATGGTGGAAAACATTTAAGAGAGGAAATAACATCTTGATGAAAAGCATAAAAATAGTACCATAACGAAAACTTTCATATTTTAAAATAAGAAAGGAAGCCAGAAAGATTCTGTAAGCATCAGTTTGCAAATGTCATTTTTCCTCCCCGCTACTCAATGACACAAACATAACAACAATGGATTTCCTTTTTTAAAAGAATACATCAAGTTTAACTCTATATTTCTTTCACACAAAAATAGCTTGGAGCAGGAAAGAATGAAAATTGCCATGCCATTTCCTAGTAATCGGAAAAATTTAGTCATTGTTTAGTATAACCACCACACAATAAGTAAATAAGCAAGGAAGTAAGTAAGTAAGTCTGAATTCACACCACTGTATCTGTTTGGGCTGTATTTAAATTTGTCTTTCTAAAATATGTCTTTTTGCATATTTTTTCTTAGTTTTCAGATTTCTTAGCCTGTGCTCTCTTCCAAATGACTCATAAAAGGACAGATTCATGAAAGTCTCAAACTTTTTGGCTCCCCCCCCCCCACCGGAGTTAATGGTAATAGAGGTATGGAATTCTTAGAATGATGCTTGAGGGACCTTGACTTTAAGGAAAACTTTTTCTTTTAATCCTCATGAGTAAACTCTCCCCACAAAAAAACTTGGAAAGACCAAAGTGTGCATCTTCTTACTCTCCAAAATCTCCCATTCTCAGTGAAACATAGCCATGCAAAAGGAAATAACTGGTGGTGTGTAAATGAATAAGAACTGGATTTCCCTGAATATTCTTAGAAGGAACATTCCCATGTCCCTTCAAGACAGGGTTCACAGGAGTTGTAATTTCGTATGCCTCCCAATTCATTTAATTTTACCAGGATGCATAGGAAACTAGAATTTCCATGAAGCATGCTATGAAAAGACTGTTGAACATAACATCAAGATCTTAAGGCCAAGGTCTACAGGTTGTATGTAAGGAACGCAGGTGGCACTGTGGTCTAAACCACAGAGCCTAGGGCTTGCCAATCGGAAGGTCAGTGGTTTAAATCCCTGCAACGGGGTAAGCTCCCGTTGCTTGGTCCCTGCTCCTGCCAACCTAGCAGTTCGAAAGCACATCAAAGTGTAAGTAGATAAATAGGTACCACTCCGGCGGGAAGGTAAACGGCGTTTCCGTGCGCTGCTCTGGTTCACCAGAAGCAGCTTAGTCATGATGGCCACATGACCCGGAAGCTGTCTGCGGACAAACACCGGCTCCCTCAGCCTATAGAGCGAGATGAGCACGCAACCCCAGAGTCATCCGCGACTGGACCTAACGGTCAGGGGTACCTTTACCTTTACAGGTTGTGAACTCACTCACCACAACCTCACCCAACCCCATGGGCAAAGGCAATAGCAATGGTAGGTGAAATAAACTCAAAAAGACAACCTTCTGGGATTGAAAATTGACCACAACGTTATTTGTTATACTGTAGATGTAAGTAGGCTTTGGCTCAGGCACTGAGTATATATCCATTATCTGCCTCCTGATGGAGGGCTGGAGCTTGAGCATGGCTGGAGTATGGACCATGTTAAGACGCAGGTCAACTGAGGTGGCCAAACCCTAGCCTCTGCTGGAAGCTCCATGGTCCATCTGCCCCACACAGCTTCTGGACAGAGACTTCAACTTAGACCTCTCTAACAGGGTACCCTGAGACTGCACCTGCTTGAGGTTGAGGCAATGCACCATTCCACGCCAAGCCCAGTATTGGATTAAGTATTGCACTCAATGCCTTACCTGCCACCTGGGACAGCTCCTTTTGCCCTCTTGTCACAAACCAGCCTACAGCTGCAACCAATCTTCCATGCCCCTATAACACATTAAGTGACCATTACTCATTTTCAGCAGGAGATAAATGTACACCATCAGGTTTGTAAAAGTCAATTTTGACAAATTTTATGCACAGGTGTGAAATAACACAGTTACCTAGGTGCTCTATTACTTGTCACAATGCTTTATTAACCTTCTAGAGGGCATGGTTGATGCAGGCAATGTATTAGGGAGTCCAGAAGGACCAGCAACTGTGTTGCTGCAGGGCCAACCAGTAAAGTATCGCCTGGTAGTGTGTGACCTGATGCAGCCCTGTCCTGTTCCTCAACTACAAGTTTCCACCTCTAGCAAGTTCCCCAGGCTTACAAGGTCAATAGCATGCTTGCTCAGAAGACCCATTGACTTCTGTAAGGTTTACTCCCCAGGTGAGTTGGTAACATGTGTTTTGGGGAATAGGAAGATTGGCAGGGTAGGTTACCAGACTCAAACCCATTATAAAGTGTGCTTTGAGGTGAATTTTGGCTTGGATTGTATGGGGTTGGCCAATCCAAAATAAAAAAGTGTATTTCTCAATTTTCCCAACTGCAGTATTTGCCAAGATCAATGGTTCTAACTAATATTATGGGACTTCAAAATTCCCAACAACATACATGGTTTTTTTTTAAACTTCTCAATGAAGTTGCTCGTGAATTTTTGTGTGTGCTAAAAAACAAACAAACACTGCTCTAAAAGCTTTTATTACTAATAAATGTCCTACTCAATTTTTTAAAAAATTAAGACTCAGACAATCTGATTATCTGCCTTATTTAACCTTTTTAATTAGCTAGACTTGTTTTTATTCATTTAAACATTCTTGTTCAGAGCCAGTCTAACAATAGCATGACACTCATATTTGTCCTAATGGCAATTTCCTAATAATGAGCAACGAAGGATCTCTTTTTACAGTGAAGGATATTCGGTATGTATTCAGGCTATTCTGAGTGCTGTTGTTAAAAAATAAAATAGAATCATACCCTACTTAGCCCTCAGGATTAGTTTTCTTTTAAGAGTTCATTGACCTTGCATGTTGTTTAAAAATCTCACAAATTAATTGGTTAGACATTTGAAAAGTATTAATCAGCATGGCTCATGATTCACAGCTTGATGCAGTGTATATTCAACTCTTGTTTAAGGGTGCAAGCCAAATAGTGACCAGATGTTTAGAATTCACTGACTCTCTTTGCTGCCATCTAGTTTCTGCTCCTCCAATACCATATGCTCTTGTATAAAATACTGGCAGTTGTGAGGAAGGAACTTGGTTTTTATTGTGTTGAAAATAACACACATACTGGAGATAATAAACATACCGGCATGTAAGAACATCCTTAAATACAAATGTTTCATATGAACTTTTTAATTTTTTCAAAAACACAAATTATTGTGAAATGGGATGGACCAGACATATGAACACACATTAGTTAAATAGATTAATCTGTCCATCTGCAAACCCCCATCCACTGAAACTGTATTTGGACTTTGTTTCCCAACAAGTCTTGTAATCAAACTTGCAAAGGGGTTGCTGGATTGCAAGAGGGCTGGAACTGGGCAACAACCTCTGACACCGTTTCTTACGGCCCTTGCAATTGGAGCTAGAAGGGGTATGTGTGTGGAGAGGGGAGCAGAGGAAATCCCAGCACCTCAACATTTCAAACAAGAAGATGAAACTGAGATTTGAGTTCTATGGCTATTTCTGCAAAGTGTGTTTGTGCGTGTGTTGCGCACTCTGCCTGCCACATGTACTTTGGACAGCAAGAGAAACTCCCATTGACAGTCCCAACTGCAGGCTCCTCTCAGTTAAATCCCTCTGACTCAGAATTTCAACAACATAAGACATATATTTATTAGTTGCAAATAAAGTAAGAATTTAAGGGTAGAGACGCTCAGTTTATAAACAAAACAAAAAATGTTACATTCACTGAGGGTTCACATGCTGAGCCCATGATTTTATCAATATCCATCAAGGGCCCGTACCATATCAAAAGGAACTGTGACATTTTGATGGAAGTGAATATAATTTGAGGTTCTTGTGGCCACATTCAAAACCAGTACTCACATTTGCTTCTGGCTTTGAAGTCAGGGAGTTGGCTTGCAGTGCCTAAAAGAGAAGAAAGGAAAATAAACAGCACCTGTATCTTTTAGCTTCTTCCTATCTCAAGATCCATATTATAGGAAGAAGGAAATTGGTATCCGGTCCTTATGTAAAATGTCACCCAGAGGCTATGCTCTGCAACATGGCAGGCTTTTGTGATACTGACTCAGTTCAGCTGAAAATAAAAGCAGCATTCATGTATACACTTAAAAATATTTATTCATACATACTTCTCATGGAAGTTACACTCCCAGACACAGGCAATTCCCTGGTGCTGCCTGCTTTGCTGAGCCTGCCACTGGGTCATTCATGCATATCTATGTCAGTCAAAGCAGGTCAAGGACCTAAGTGTGTACTGGGGATTTGCCTTTCCACACAGTATTGCTTGACAACTGATTTGCAAGGCATATTCCACCTTGCCCGCTTCTTAAGAATAGATAGTAAGTTAGAAGATGGGCTCCAGAATTATAATGCTATGCAACATATAAATAAAAGGGAAGAGAGGGAGTTTGTAGGGAGACAAAATATTGGCAAATGTTCAGGGCAGTGACTGTCAGTTTGGACAGTGCCAGTCAGGAGTTGGGGCAAGCGAAGATGTCTGGGTGGAATCCCACAAACAGGTGATCACAAATCACCTGTTTGTAGGATTCCACCCAGATAGCTTTGCTTGCCCCAACTCCTGACTGGCACTGTCAAAGCGGATTGCATCTTTTGGGGAACTCAGATATGAATCCCATCCTATATGGGACACCATGCATGCTCCGTTAGGGTGTTCCTATTGTTTGTTTTTAAGCTGACATAGCAAATATAGAACATAGCATACCACTGGTGGGTTAAAGCTAGGAATTGGGCACAGGTTTGATTCAGTTTGCGTTTAAAGGTGACTCTTCCTAATCTGCAATTTCTGAAACAGCATACGAGACAAACCCCAGCCAAAATCCACAGATTTCTGAATGTGTACAAAAATACATATACTGGTGTAAAGAGTGCATCAAAAGGCATATATTAGTGAAAATAACATATAAAATTTTAGGGAGAGTTGCATGAAAGCATGTGTTTATTAGGAGAAATTGAAACTAAAATGCTGATGAAGTTTCACAATGACTTTTAAAAAAATGCAAATTGATGGAGAAATGTGGAGTACTGAATTTAAGATTACAAAAATGGGATCGGAAACTGAAATTAACACCTGCCATCACTATTTAAAACCATTGTGTCTCACTCACCCCATTGTTTAAATCTAAAGTTTAATCCTTTTCCCTGCAGTTTGTTTGCTTTAAAAAAAACACCCACAAACCCTGGAAGGTAGACAAACCAGTTCATAGTTTGTTTCATTTATGGCTTAAAAGCATCGAAGCAGTTAATGATCACTTATATTTGGCTCTGAGTGACTTCCCTGATTTTGCCTGCTTGTGTGATGAACTGCTGAATGTTTCAAATATGCAGCATTGCTGCAACAAAAATTTATATATCTTCATTTTCCCTTCCAGGCTTGCCATCTCAGAAGAAATGTCTAGAAGAAAGCTAGATGCGGGAACAATAAAGACAGAAGGATTCTATTGTTTACATGCCTGATTATATTTTGCTTCTTTCAGGTTTAATTAACTATGATTTTCTTTCAAATTGAATTATAGGAAATCATTAGTATATAAGAGCATGGTGGAGACAGCTGATTTGGCACCATGCATTTTAAATATCCCTTACAGAGCCTAAGCCATATTTTAGAGCGAAAATATTTTAAAGTGTTTATTTAACTTTGCCTGACCTTAGTTTTCCGTACAATTTTTTTTAAAGGCATATTGGTTAACAAAAAGTATTTCACTTTACCAATGTCAATTCACAGTGCAGACTAAAATTATGATAATGGTTTACACTAAGGGGGGTTTATCTGGAGATGCTATCAGACTGATGAAGGATGCTCTGAATAAAGGGCATCAACATTAAATTACCTGAGCAGCCTTTGCTCACCATTATTTTCAATTCAAGCCAGAAGTACTGTCACTGAAATCTCATCCAATCATAACTCATCTCACTATCATTCATTGAACCTCCACTTCATTTATGGAAACCTCAAGGGAGGAATCACTTTTCAGTTAAATTCCAGGGAAAAGCAAATTTATTCACTTCATCTTCCATGCGGCAAACCATGCAAAGTTTTTCCTTTACTGAAATCTCACATCACTAGGCCTTTTTTTCCCCTGACCACCATTACTGACTAAGGCAATTCAGTAAAAAAATTAATTCACTCCGATTAAAATTGCATTTCTTTTGCACAGAAAATATGACCTCAAGGTTATATGAAGAATACAGTAGTGCCTCGATCTCTGATAAGGAGAATCTTTTGTGTCTGGTATGGGAAAGCTGAGAGTAGATAAACTTTTGGGCAGAGTAGTGGGTGATGCTTTGTTGCTTGAACGTATTACCTGCTGGTTCCCAGGTATACCCTCCCGGAAAGGACAGTGAGTTTGGTCTGAGTAAGAATGCAAGTAAGTATTTATTCTGGGGTTGAGTTTTATGCCAACATGGAAGGGGCTTCCCTAGTTTGTAAAGTTTTTCTCCCTTCCTGCCTGTTTTTCAGACACAACTGTCAGGTTCGGGATAGATTACTTCTTTCTGAAAGCCCACAGGATGTATAGATTAACCTGTCCCAGCAGAAACCACCTCTGAATACCAGTTGCTGGAAACCCCATGTGTGATGACTTCCATTGGCAAGGAGTTCCATGAGGCAATATTTCTTCCCTGGTGAAACCAGCCACACTGCATGAGCATGGGGGAACACCCAAAGTGCCCTGTTAGAAGAGCTCGTTGATCAAGGTGGAGCATAAGGAATCAGGTGGTGCTTTGTGCATATGGTTGGCCACTGTGAAAACAGAATGCTGGACTAGATGGGTACAGTAAGGATCTTGGCTTGTTATTTGCATGTGCAGAAATGGTAAAATGTGAAGTTGTTCACACAGCACATTGCTTATGAACAGTCACATATATATTTTGAATGTCTAGAATACACACACACACACACACACACACACACACACACATATACAATCCAGACATTCAAAATAAAGCTGGATTGACTCATTTAACTAATTGTTTCCTTCTCCTGAAGCTGTAAGGCTGGAAAATTATTTTGAGTCTTGAGTGTCAACCCTCCCCCGTGCTTCCCTTGTGGATTCTTGATCTAAAATAGCAAGTTTTATCACTTGCGTCTTTTCAGCATCTTCTAGAGATAAGAGACATTTGTCACTTCTTGAAGAGGGTCTCACTGACAAAAGCTTCAATCATGTGGAAAGCTGTTTTCAAATTTCCATAAAACAAAGCAGACACCAAAGCAGACACCATTTACGTGATAAATTGTTCTTAAGACAAAATCTTAGCTGACTACTCAACTGCTTGATTTTGTTATCACAGATTTGTCCTTCAGTTTTTAGCAGCATGAGAATGAAGGGTTACAACTAATTGTGCCAGGAAAACAGAGCTAATTTGTTCAGACTGCCAAAAAAAAATGTTTTGTAAGTCATTAGACTAGAGTGTAAATCATATCATATATAATAACATAGCATTATTAATGGCTGTGTTGCCCTACAAGAAGCCTTAGAAAGAAATCCTGTATTAAAGGGAGATTCTAGATCAGGAGGATTTTAAAGGATAGAAATATATAAAATATGCAGCCTAACTGTAGACCCAGCTCTGTCTCCTATCACACTGTAAATACTGTAGTCAAACTTTAGATTAGTTGGTATAATAATTGCACCTAATATCACAAATGCAACATACTATGCATTCTACATACTGTCTTCTATATTTTAGAGTAAACCAGTTTGGACTGCAAGAATTCTGCTGCCCTAGGGGTGTGTGTGGGTGTGTGTGTGTGTGTGTGTGTGGTGCAATCCCTTCTTGTCAAAAGAATGAAGTGTCACTTTCAATTCAGTCTATCAAAGACCAACTCGTGCAAATCAGATTAAATTGTAGGGATCTATGCCATCTTTGCAAAGGTGGCCCATTCTACTTCACTGCCTGAGGCAAAATGGGAAGGTGCTGCCGCCCCTGCCATCCACTTGCTTACCAGGATCACAAAGCTGTTGCTGTGGCTTCCAGGTTGCAGTAAAATCTCCCGAGAGGTCCATGAGATCTAGGACCCCTTGTCCTCACTTCTCTGGCAAAAGCAGCAGTGAGTGGTGCACCTCCTGCCGAAAAAGGAGGGAGAAGCAGTGGCAGCAGCAAGATCTCACAAAATCTCATCGAAAGCCGACACTTTAATTCGCTTCTCTGGTGGCAGCAGCAGGGGCAGGCAGGTATCTTTGGGGGTGCCAGCCCTTGGGATTCCACTGCCTGGGGTGGGAAAGCCCTGAGTTTGACAAGGGAGAGGCGGATATATGAGGAATCTTTCAGTTTGATGGACAGGTCTAGTTTTAATTGCTGTGAATCATTTCCCCAGGATACTCCACTTATAATGAATTGAGGGAGGGGCTGAAAATTGTTTTCTTTTCACATGGATCTATTGGAAAATTTAACGAAAAGCTTACTCATCTTAAGTGATTGGGAATAGGCTTGCAGGACTATTTTCTTCTCTCTCTCTCTCTCTTTAAGATTTCAATTTGCAATGCAAAATCAAATGAGCAGCCTGACCAAGCTTCAACACAAAGGAATTATCAAATCATTCTTCAGTAACTGACTGAACGAATGGCTTCCCGCTGAGCTTTCCAGCTGCTATTGAGTAGATAAGCCACTGCTGTTGTCCATTGAAAGAGAAGCTGGCTGGTCAACAAAAATAAGTTTCCCCTCCTCTTGCAATTATTGCCTAATGTTCACCAATCTGAAAATTCCTCCACCAGAGCAAACCATAGTACAGTGGTACCTCGGGTTAAGAAATTAATTCATTCTGGAGGTCTGTTCTTAACCTGAAACTGTTCTTAACCTGAGGTACCACTTTAGCTAATGGGGCCTTCCGCTGCTGCCGCCGCGCCACTGGTGCACAATTTCTGTTCTCATCCTGAAGCAAAGTTCTTAACCCGAGGTACTATTTCTGGGTTAGCGGAGTCTGTAACCTGAAGCGTCTGTGACCTGAAGCATCTGTACCACTGTAAAACAGTCCACCGATTTATTTTTGTTGTTAATATTTTTGTAATTATGTACCCACAGGTCTCCAGCCAGGACCTCTGCAGCTTTTGCTTTCTCCCTCTCCTCCTTTCTCCCTGGATCCCTCAATACTGTCTATGGTAGGGATGAGAAACCTTTATTCAGCTGATAACCACATTCCTCCATAGGCAACCCTTCCGGGTCCAGAGGTAAAAGTGGTCCAGAGGTAAAAGAGCAACAGTTGTGACTCTTAGCTTTGCACAGAGGGTGACATTTCAGTCACACAAAAGTCAGATACATGGTTTTCATACAGAAACCATATATCCAGGCAAGCAAGATGCATTTTCACATTTCAAGGACATGTTTCAGCCAGGCAAAGAGCATCTGGAGAGGGAGTAGAGCAGGGCCAGTCAGAGATGAAGCCTGGGGAGATTCCTGAGGGTTGGAAAGAGAAGTCTGAAAGGCATATTCAAATCTCTAGACCAGAGGTTCCCTCCCACTAGTCTTTGGAAATAAACAAATGAGTATGCTAGACCAGTGCAATTGTAGTGCTCCTGTCCATGGTCCTGAAGGCAGAGTTTAAACAACAGAGTTTTACATGACAGCATTTTACAGCCTTTCCATGCAAGATATGTAGTTTAGGACTGAATTTAGTAGTGACAGGGGAGTCATTGCGGTTGACTATCTATGCCCCCCTCCACACTGTTCTTATGCAATGCATGTTTCCAATATTCTTTGAGTTAGAATATTTAATACCAGCTATGGGTGTCTGGCTCTTGCTTTTCTTCTCCATCACATGCTAAGACAGATAAAGCCACGTGGAATGCATTCATTCAAAACTACCATTTATTTTCTCATGGTCAAATTTAATCATGTAGGAGAGACTTACTGAGAAATGTAAATGTCACCTCCCATAATAATGTAATGGGGCATCATAGTGGGTCATAAAAGTAAGACCACTGTCTTAATCTCTGGTAAGCCCATTTTTCTTTTTATGTGGGTGAAGGTTGTCAAGACAGAATTAAACATTTCAGGCACATCAATTCCCCCACCCTGAAAACTACAAATTATTAAAGTGACTGAGGTAAAGGAGGTGGGAGGGAAAGGGAGGTAACATGAAGCTCCTCAAAGACAATTGGAGAGATGGATATTTTAAAAATGCTTCAGGAACTGAAGGGTGACTAGTGAATGATTGATGAAATATTCACAGAATGAATGTAAGGACCAACATTATCAGTCTTTCCTCAAATGAATGCTGCCACTTCGCCACCTCTTTCAGAGTTTCCTTCTTTTTCATTAAAAAGGTAAGTTCTATAGCAGCAACCTAAAGAAAATATTTTGCTGCCCATTTGTTTGCTTTGTACTTTAAAAACAGTTGCATAGACATGTATTTGTATTCACTCATATTTCCTCTTTTAATCATCTATGTACAAAGCCTGTTTCATTGCCTGTCCTGCTTGGTACTAGCCAGCAGGACATATTTGTAGCCTGTTTAGGCCGTAGGAGACAATCAGTCTGACACTCCTGTGTTACTCATACACTTGTGGGCAGTGTGAGGGAGGGTAGTTCTTTTAAGGATTATGCAACCGCCTCCCCTCCACCTCTTCTTTTTCTGGCAGCAACTCCTATGCTCCCTTCCTTTCTCTCAGTGTGACTTGTTGGTTGCTACAGGACAGTGTAGAAATATTTGGTGGTTCCACCTTTTTTTGGGGGGGGGGGAGCTGTTGTACAGAAAGTTAATAAATAAAATAAACCGGCATCTATACAGATGCAGTGATGGCTTCTAACTTCAATTATTTTAATGGAATATTAGACAAATTTATGGAAAGTAAGCTATCAATACATACTAGTCACAATTGGTATGGTCTACCTTAACTGTTGGAGGCAGATGAGACTTTATTCTGATCAAGACGAGTTCTTCTTATGCTCTTCAGCTTGCCCCAAATAATCAAGCAGTGAGATTGTTTCCAGTAGTGTTGATATTTGATTGATTTCAAACCATTATCACCAGGGGCTCTTACTTTGATAGGAGTAGTGACACTTGTAGAAGATCTTGCAGTGTTTTTTTTTTAATCTAAAGCTACCAATGTGGTGCATGTTCTTCTAGCACAGTTAGGCTTGGTCTAATAAGAGCCTTGTTTGTTTGTTTGTTTGTTTGTTTGTTTGTTTGTTTGGGGTGTGTGTGTGTGTGTGTGTGTTAGATCAGGAAAGAAAGAAGCTCCCACAATGCTGCTCCAGTATCCAATGGAAATTGAATCCCTTATAGCAGCTTAAAGATAGCATTGACAGGTCGCAGTACAGGTTTCCTGTGTTGCATCTATTTTGTCCCTAAAGCTCTAGATAAAGGCAAATGACGTATGAAAGCCATACTTTATCTGCAACACACACACACTGCTCCCCTAGCTTCTAAAAATGCACCAGTGTTTTAAATATAGCAAATTTCCCTCTGATGCCAAATAAGGTTTCACTAACACCCACATTCCCCCTCTCAGAGGATATGAATCACCACTGTATAATAATCTACTACTCAGGTTTACACCCAAAGGTGCAAGGATAGCTGAGAAACATTTTCATGATTTACACAACCATGTAACAGTGACTGGGAAGTGAAAGCACTGTAGAAAGAATGTTTTACCATCATTAGAGCTATGCTGCCTGACTTGTCAAAGCTTTCCTATAGTAGTAAATATTACTTTCCCCGAGGGTAATATTACTTTCCCTAATTGTTCAGTATAAAAATAAATGTTTTATTTTAATGACCCTTTACTCATTTTATGGCATATCTGTGTTATAAAAGACCAAAGTTTAAAGAGCTGAATTTTGTAGGACTGTAGGAAATGTAAAGGGATATTCTTACATAACAAATGGGTGACTCTGTTTCAAAAGTGATTTATGTTAAGCGTTGGTATATTTCACAATTATAACTCAGGTGCATGCCTTATAAGGTCTACCTCTGCTTTTAGACAGCTAATATAATATTTTCTCCATTCCACAAAGAAAATGCATTTAACCATAATGGGTAATACTCAGCAAAATAGTTATGCTGTCACACGTTTCTCTGCTTGCTCAAGTGAACTTCCCCTCTCTCCTTTCCTCATTCACTCTCCCCAAATCTTCACTTGAGGGTTTGGGTCAGGGGGACCAAGAAAAGACTTAGAGGGTGCATAGTGGAAGTCATGGGGATAGGAATTGGAAGGAAAAGTTCCGCTGTGTAGCCAGAAGGCCTTGTGCTAATGGGACTGCTTTGTTAGATATTGCCTAAGAAGAACAACAGCTACTACAAGTACAACTACAACTATGTGCATGGAACATAGAAGAAAGTCTCCAATCCCAAGGAGTTTATACTGTTTCAACACAAACATAAGAAAGATAGAGAAACTGTGGCAGGATTGAATAGAATAAATGTATATTTCACCTACACATATTTAGGCTGAATTAAAATAAAACATCGAGCCAAATTTCTCATTAAAAATGTGGCTTTTCATCACACAGGTCTTCTAAGAAAGACACTTAGGCAAAAGAGACAGCAATGATAAAAGAGCAGAGGCATTTGAGGCAGCTGGTATACTGTGGACTGTTGTGGGTATAAGCATTAGGAGAACCCTGCTGGATCAGACCAAAGTCCTATTTAATCCAACATCCTGTTCTCAGTGGAGTCAACCAGATGCCCATGGGGAGTCCAGAAGAAAGACATCAGCAGGATAGGATAGTTGGTGGAATGAAATGTGTGTCAGTCACAAACATGGATGTATTTGGATGGAAGAGGAGAGAGAGATAACTACGTCTTGGAAGGCTTTGAAAGGAAGGCTACAGTACTGGTACAAGTTGTGGGTGCAGACGTAAAGTCACTTTAGGGATTTCTGGGGCAAATACTTTGACAATGTTGGGATAAAAGAAAAATGTAGACAAAATCTTTTTTTGATTCTTTGTTGTTTTGAAATTCCAGGTGGTAGTTGAAATTGTTTATAGTCAAGATGTTAAGGACCATTTTGTTAAGTTTCAGGTAGGCAGCCGTGTTGGTCTGCCGTAGTCAAAATAAAAAATAAAAAAATTCCTTCCAGTAGCACCTTAGAGACCAACTAAGTTTGTTTTTGGTATGAGCTTTCTGAAGAAGTGTGCATGCACAATGAAAGCTCATACCAAAAACAAACTTAGTTGGTCTCTAAGGTGCTACTGGAAGGAATTTTTTTATTTTTTATTTCATTTTGTTAAGGTTTGACATTGATTGGGTAAAGCCCTAGTCATGGTTGGAGGGGTAGTTGCAAGCCTTTGCCTGCCCCTCTGAGAAAACAGGGTATCTTGTTAAAGGAATCCAGGAGGAGGTGCTTCTGTTCACATGCCCAGGTAGGGACTAGTGCCATAGCACCTCAAGGCATAAGTGCCATCTCATCCCAAAGATTGTGGGTGCTTGCAACAAAGGGCTGCAACTTTGGGGCCCAGCCCAACAAATATATTATTGTGGGTGCCATGCACCCTGGAATTGGCTCCAGTGCTTCAAGGTGGCAATCTAGGCAAGGAGGCACCTACTTGATTTATGTCATAGGGTCTCCCCACCCCTGAAGAAACCCCCATGGAGCAACTAGCAAGCAGGTTGGTTGGTATAGGATATATTCAATGCCTAGGCCAAATCCCCTTACATTGGCAATCAATAAAGTTGTTGCCTAATTTGATCCAAATGAATGTCATGCGTGATTCTTTGATCTCGGGTGCTGCAGCGTTTTTTTGGTGCTTTGGCATGCAATATGCAAAATGTTGAGACAAAGTTTGAACAAAGTTAGAGAGATCTCCATTGCAAACAGCTTGATCACAATTAGGAAAAGCTAGTAAAAATTTCCACACAGAAACACACCCCAAACACGATATTCAAGTATTCACTATACGAGTTGAATGCAGATTTGCACTGCATGTCAGATGAACTGTAGTGAAAACAGAAGGAAGCTGAGAAAGAGAACAGAACTCGTTATTGATGTTATTTTAGTATGTTTACAGCAGTTTCTTAAGTGGATCAGTTGCCTGTCAAAGATAACGCTTAAGATTAATCATGACTGCAAACCTCTGCATATTTGTGCATTAACATGTTGGAAAATAACTATGCAGTTTTAGCAAGAAGCATGTTGAGAAAATCAGTGTGGGACCCTCATTCCATGAACAGGGCACCACAGGGTGATGCTCCTTTCTTCTTCCAGCATCTGTCATAATCTGACTACAGATGCATGTACCCCCTGTGTAATTTCAAATAACAAAAGTTTACTTTCCAATTGGCAGAGCAACAGGTAGCAGAGCAACTTGGTTCACTGAAATGAATGCCCACCAAGGCACCATTGGAAAGCTTTCAATACATTATCCACGATACAGTGTGGCAGATACAATACTGCTACATGGTCGAGAAGGGACTTACTAACTGCTGTAATGGACCCAAACAATTAGAAATGTATGAGCTCTCCAAAGTTCAGCTTGGTTTAACTTGGAATATCTGAGTTCCTCCATCACAAAAAACCAATACATATTTGGATCCCCACCACCATCTGCAAGGCAGGAGTTCAACAAATGCTCCTGCCAATCCCCATTATCTTCACTGTCTCCAAAAACCACCCTGGCAGCTCCCACTCCTCTCAGAACACACTCTCACTTCCATTCACTAGTTGCCTGGAAAGTCGTAGGTGGCAATAACAGAAGCATCAGGCATATGTGAAAAGGAGAAGACATATGCTTGTCCCTTTGCTTCATCTATCTCACATGCTGAAGAACAGCAAAGCTCAGGGGACCGTGGGAGATGTAGTTCTCTTGAGAAATGCAGCTGCTTGCAAAAGGAGGAGGACAGGACTGACAACTTATCAGGCTTGTCAATAGAACTGTTTACTCTCTTGCTCTTAATACAAGAACCTGGGAACATCAAATAAAGCTAAACTTTGGAAGATTCAGGACAGACAAATTAAAGTACTTCACACAGCCCGTACTGCACACTGTGGAAGGATGCGTGGATCCAGAATTGGCCTCCAGAGTCTGTCACTTACAGACTCACTGCTAAGACCATGTTTATGGAAGACATCTTACTCGGCTATGAGTGATCGTCAAAGAAGAAGATACTACCTCGAGTATTAGAGGTGGTGCACCTCTGAATGACAGTTGCTGGGAATCAGAAGTGAGGAGAGGGTTATTGTGCTCATTAACATTAATTGTGCCCATATTCCAGCTTGTTCCTTCCTAGAGTCATAGAATCATAGAATTGTGGAGTTAGAAGCAATCCCAAGGGTCCTGTAGTTCAACCCCCTTTCTTATGTACACATGCATAGCACTCTGCAGCAAACACTGGATTTAAAATCTGTATAATAAAGCTGTGGATAATAAAGAACCCTTTTTGTGTGTGTGTGGCAAGCTTTAAATGTTTGATCCATCTAAATCACTGAGTGAAAGAGAGAGAGAGAGCAAGGGTTTTTTTTTGGAAGCATTACAGTGCAACATGTGCCAAGGAACTCCACTCCAGCAATCCTCTCCAAAATGGTGACCTCCCAGCTGCTCATCCTTTGGCTCCTGTTGAACAGCACATTGATAATCATGTCACTGAGCGGTGTAACTCTTAAAAGCATTTCCAGCAAACCATTCAGTTCTGTTCAATGTGGATTCATTCAGAAAGCATGAGGCAGATTTAGGTGGAGCCCAACCGGTTCAGTCACACTGGGTGTGGAGCCTCAAGGGCATTGTAGGTGGAGCCGCAATTATGATGTAGAATGGAAGGTGAGAGGTGGGGTTGGGATTGCCAATTTTGGCATCACTGAAATTTGAGACCCCAAGGTCCACCAATAAGAAAACATGGCTTGCTCTCCCCATTTCCCTCAGAATTATTATTATTATTATTAGTAGTAGTAGTAGTAGTAGTAGTAGTATACTACCCTATACTTGTAGAACTCAGGGTGATTCACAACATAAAAATTAGCATGTAATATCATGCATATCATCATGCACTGGCATGAAATGAACGGGGAGTTTAATATTTGTTTTTACCTTCATCTATTACTCACCTCTCTCAAAAACAAACAAACAAACAAAAACAAATCAAATTGAAACAAATTGAGGATTCCTGCAGCTCATTGCTTCTGCCCATGCTTATTCCCTGCATTTATCAGTCGACCTTTGTATCTCTTCTGGTGACTGCTGCCATTTTGTGAATTGTATTGCACATTTTGAAAGCAATAACTCTCCCAAGTTCATGGGTTCCAATGTGAGATTTGGAGCAAACATAATTGGTGAGTGCATAATCTTACTGTATAATATCTCATTGGGAGAGTGAAAGATAATGAGGAAAGTCCAGTGTAGCTTTCTATGGGGTTCTGAGCTTTACTAGAGTTTCTTCAATGGCAAAATAGCATTCTTGGTAGTAAAAAGGTAAAGGTAAAGGGACCCCTGACCATTAGGTCCAGTCGTGTCTGACTCTGAGGTTCCGGCGCTCATCTCGCGTTACTGGCCAAGGCAGCCAGCGTACAGCTTCCGGGTCATGTGGCCAGCATGACAAAGCCGCTTCTGGCGAACCAGAGCAGCACACAGAAACGCCGTTTACCTTCCCGCCAGAGCGGTACCTATTTATCCACTTGCACTTTGACGTGCTTTCGAACTGATAGGTTGGCAGGAGCTGGGACCAAGCAACGGGAGCTCACCCCGTTGCAGGGATTCGAACCGCTGACCTTCTGATCAGCAAGCCCTGGGCTCTGTGGTTTAACCCACAGCGCCACCTGGGTCTTGGTAGTAGCTTGTCTCAAAAGGCTGCTTGACAACTAGATAGCAATGAAGTATCACTGAGGTTTAAGCAGCAGATTCCATCATAATCTCACTGTAGAGAGGTAAATTATTTCTTTCTACAACACAGAAGTCATACAAGTTGTCTGGGGAAATAAAGATGTGGCTAGGGTACATGCTTAAATGTCACAAAGTGTGTCAGTTACATAGAGAATCACAAGGTATCTTTTACCATGACAATGTGGTTTTTTGTTTTAGTTAAGAAGAAAAACAAAGAGGATTACTTTATGATAATTGAAAGTGGCATTTGCCAGCATTTTAATCTAAAGATTATTAAACAAAAAAGCTGCAAGGAACTGTAAACCCTTCAGGAAATGTGTGAAATGCTGACACATCGTAAGATATGTCAGAAGATTTTAACCTGCACAAACAAAGAAAGGGTATGCTACCCCAAACCTACAAAACTAGATACAAAGATTAAGTTGGCAATAATAAAAATAAGGAAAATAAAGTACAACATTAATGAGATGTAAAAGTATGCAAATAATGGTCTAAATATATAAAATTACAAAATAATATAATAGGGCCACATCCTGAGCTTGATATCACTTCACTGGGGGGCACACAGTTAAAATTATTATTAATAGTAGTAGTATACAAATAAATGATACAATATACATACAATAATATACAGTCATACTGTATAATTTCTTAAAATACTAGGTTTTTTTGGGGGTGTATTCTGATAAATAACCATACTTCAATCATTTCACTAAGACCAAGTGATACTTCAACACTGAGAGAAAATATCCTGACAGCAACCCTTGCTCAACTCATTTATTTTATCTCTGCTTAGGCGGCACACTATTTTAATCAAGATTACAAGAGAGGACAATGGCTAAATGCCCCTATGCCATGATATGCCCTCTTAGTGGCACAGCACTAAAAGCGCTAGCACATGTGCAAATCTAAGCAGGGTCTGGTTTCAGATTGAATGGGGGACTACATGTTGAGGTTCCTGCAATGCAGGCAGTTGGAGTGGATGACCCTTGGGGTCCTTTCCAATGCTATGATTCTAATCAGTACCAAGAAAAAAAGAAACCCATGCAGGGACAGCTGAGCAGTGAGAGAAAAGGCACTGTGTGTTAGGATTTTAGACGTCCTCTGCTGCTTCAGCAGGACTATTGTGAATAGTGTGATAAATGTGAGAGTGTAGCCATAGTGGAGTCTCTCTTCTTCTTTGGACTGCTGCCCGGAGCAGCCATAAATCGTCTTAACGAGCCCTGGCTCCGCAATGGTGTCCAGCCACGCTTCCGTTGGGCAGGCTCTCTCACTCACTCAGCAGAATCGCGCAGCGCCTTGTGTTGGCAATTTTAGGTCTGCTTCTCTGTGTCTGGAATAACTGAGGTCCAGACAGTTGGATTCTAAACTACATATTTATTGACTCACAAACAAAAGAAAACCTGAGGAGTCAAGCTCCATAGCTACGATACACACTACAGCATACACTACTCGGCAAAAAGAGGAAAGTGAAACTAACTTCCCCTTTCGTCAGACAAAAGATAGTTGCCTGGATACATTGGCAGAGTTCCCAGAATCAGAACGATTGGTGTTAACTGCTTGCTGTCCAGAAAACACAACAATTAGTGTAAATCACATGAGTGTCTGAGAGTGTGGGAACGGAAGACCGTCTTATCTCTTCCGCCTGAGTGATTATTGTAAGTTTAGTTTCACTTCTGCTGTGTCACAGTTAGTTTGAGTTCTTCTGCCAGATGTTGGAGAACACAGACGTGGAAATGGATTCTCTGTACATAGACTGTAAATAAACGTAGTTTAGATCTACGGATGTCTCCTTCTTCTTGCTGAGTGATGTTAGAAGACGTGTGTGCTCTTTTCATAAGAGAAGGGTCGCATATTATTGGCACTCTGGACTGAAGGGGCATGCCAGCCAGCGGGGGCTACCCGGGAGTCACTCAGGAGTCTTGGGTCTGCAGTTGCCCAAGAGAGCGCCATTCCCAACACTGTGTTCCCTGTTTATCAGCTGAGCTTGCCCACCTCAGCAGAAGAAAAGGCACATTTCATGGAGAATGTGCACATGGCCTAGAGAGTGTACAAAATGCAGTTGGGATTTGCACATTGCCCAGGGCCTGTTGGAGAATATTTATACTGACCAGAAAATATGCACAAAGCCCTCTTCATAGACAGATTTTGTGCATGTTTTCTGTGAGATGTGGTGGCCTACTGTTATGCACAACTCACATTACCCCAGATATACACAGAAACACATACACACCCCAGGTAAAAAAAGATACTATGGAACTGTTAAGAAGATATATGCTACAGTGCAACAGATTAGTTATCTTCACAGCCTCTCTAGTCAATTCTGTGCACTACAACACAGGCTGCTATAAATCAGGACTCCAAGCTGTGCATGGTGGGTAAAATGATCCCCTGCGCAGAAGGTCAAGACAAAGCCTATTGTTGCCGGCATGATATTTGCAGTCATCCAACTGTAACCCCATGCTGTTATTTTGTGTCTTGTTTTTTAATCTCCCTGGGTCTACTCATATGATTTATCTGTCCTCATAAATTACTATCATATGCAAATGCCATTAGCCTGCTGTTTATCCCTTCCAGCTCATTAATGAAAACAGCAAATAAGCACAGGCCTTACACTGATCTGTATATTAATGCAGGAAACCTCCCTACTATTCAATGTGTTCACATTTATCAGCAGTGTTTTTCTACTGTCCATCAGCCACTTTTGGGTCCATCAAAAAGTAAAAGCCAATGAGCTTATGTCTGCATTTTAAAATACTTTTGCCCATCAGATCTAAAGATTTCATTTATTTTCAATAATGTGTAAGCGTGGGGAGAGTATGTAAACATATAAAATCTAGGCATTGCTTATCAAGCAGTCTAGATGTGTACATTGGCAAGTCAGATTGCCTGAGTGAAAAACTGTGAGGAATAACTGCAGAACCGCTGTGTGAGAAAATTTCCACCTTCACAGAACACATGTATGCCACTTCTTTCAATAGTACAGATGACAAATGGTGTCAGCTGAACTCTACATGATTCTAAGTTGCTTACAGATGGCTGGATCTGTCATGTAAAACATTGCAAACGCTAAGCAAATAAACCAGTATGATATGCAGGAGCAGGGTATGTTTTCATACCAGCAGACGGAGTGATAAGTTCATTGATCATTCTATTGCTTTTGGGGGGGGGGGTTGGGCTGGGGTGGGGAGGCATCTGTGCTGGGTAAGTTTCCCTATTGCTAGTCTATGATGAGATCCAATTTTTGGTGTTCTCATTTAGACCCCAGAGATAGACGGTATAATCAATTCCCCACATTTTGAAGTGGTGACATTTGAGAAGGCTTGGCTGGCATGTTCTCACTTGACAGCATTTTTAAAAAGATAATTGAGAGTCCATTGTAATTCATGTATTTGTTAATTTTTCCTTACAAATGATATTTATTTCATGTAAAGTTTGTAATGAAAATTGACGTATTTTTCACCTAGATAATGTGATAATGCCACACCATTCTGTAATTGTGCAAGGTAGTTTGAAGTAAAAATGAATATAATGTTTGCAGTTTCAGTACGGATCTAGTGTTATACCTACATAATGCAGTGTCTATTTCATTGCTCTAGTACCAAAAATAGGTACAGGAGATTCCTCCGTAGGAATACATAAACTGGTCAAATAAGCAAAAAATAGAGTATTTATTTTTAAATAGCACAGAGAAGTATGCTGGCTAGATTTGCCTGTTGCAAAATGCCTGCTGCAAAGTTTCTCGAACAGTTATGCAGTTGAATGTATTCCTGTAGTAAACTAGATATATGAGAAATCTTATGCTCTGCTTTGGATGTTTGCTTTATGGGTTCTTTAATGTAACAACTTTTATTGCTATAGCCAATGGTGGAAACAAATACATTTCGAACAGAACGGAACAATGAATGTCAACTTTTTTCTCACTTGCTTCTAAGTTTAATTATACACATACAACCTTGCTCCCCCTCCCCAGCACAGGGTTTCTTCACTTGCTGTGGGCTTTAAAATTGTAAGTATAAAATCTGATAAGAATATAACATTGCATGCTCAGAGTTTCAATACCTAGTAGATGAGTTTTTAGACTGTCTACCAAGCACTTGCTTCGAGCCAAAGACAATTGACAGCAACAATATTCACAATTCATTTAGCCCTGTGTTTGATGGGGAACCTCCAGACCTCCAGGTGTTGATAGTCTACAACTCTAACCATCCCTGACTGTTATGCATACTGATTGAAGCTAATGGGAATTGGACCCCAACAACATTTGGAGCACCACAAATTCCCCACCACTGTTCTACGTAGAGCATGGGTAGGCAAACTAAGGCCCAATCACCTTCTAAATTCGGCCCACGGATGGGCCGGGAATCAGCATGTTTTTACATGAGTAGAATGTGTCCTTTTATTTAAAATGCATCTCTGGGTTATTTGTGGGGCATAGGAATGCGTTCACCCCCCCAAAAAAATAGTCTGGCCCCCACAAGGTCTGAGGGACAGTGGGCCGGCCCCCTGCTGAAAAAGTTTGCTGACCCCTAACATAGAGGGATAACTCTTGGATAGGGGACGGATATGCATCTCCTGTCCTGGCCCCCAATGTTATGACCCTTGACAACCCCTTATCTGACTTACTCTGCACTTCTGCCCCCCCCCCCCCCGCATTGATCAAAAGTCTGAACAGGGAGTTGGCTGAGTTCACACAGACTATTCAACATGATCAGGAACCTAAGCTCATGGAAGCCAAACCTTAACTGAACATAATGGGTCAGGGAGGAACAAAGTATCTGTTGTCCCCAGAAGTCCACACATCAATGCTAAGCCATGGTTTGGCTTAGCATTATGTGTGAACATGGCTATCATTTGTCTGTTCAGGATCTCATTTCACTACACAGTGAAATTCAATGACTAGTGAATAGAGGTTCCCAAGTGTGTGTCCCCCCTGCCAAACCAGTGTATTCTTCAAATAGTTATAGATTTCTAATGATCCATCGCCAACTCAGTGATGAATAATAGTAGAGTCTCAATGAACATAGTAAAATTTCTCAGGGAAGTGAGAGAACACTTCAGGCTGTTGAATGCTAGCACCTCTGATTTTTTGCTAAATCTCTCCTCCCCACCCTCCACTTTTCACTGAGGTTACTATTTGTTACTGCCTGTGGAAGGCTTGCTGCACATTCAGTTCTACTGCACAGACTCCATGAAAACGGGTTTATTATTGAAATGATTATGCAGCTGCCTGTGAGTTCAAGAGCATAATACTTTGTGATTCAGTTCCCCTAAAGGATGCCATTACAGTCACAAAGGCACCTGTGCCATTTATTGCAAGGTGGGAAAGCCGAAATAAGAATTTCAGGCAGCAAAAGGAAGTGACCTTTTATGATGTGTTTTAAAGATACACAAGCCATCGATCACAAAGCAGTTGAGAAAAACAGCACTATTTAAGAACAAATATCTTACAAAAGGCTTTAAAAAAACAAAAACAAAACTCATGGATCCTTTGACTAAAGCTGTAAATTTGAATAGCTTCTGATAAAGTCTATTTACTACTTCTCTGAGATGTGTAAAGATCACTGTCAAATAAATTGTGGGAAATGGTTAACCACAGAATAAGAACAAAAAAAAAAAGTGTTGATGTTGTAAGACCTATAACACCTGAAAAAAATGTACAGCTGTGCTGCCAAGGCTTGAAAGGGAACTGCAATCGCAGCTGTCACTGGTCCATTCATATGAAACGTGTACAGGTCAATTCATTTAATGCTTTTCTAGTATATGAGAAAAACATCACATCACACTTCCCAGAGATGAAATATTGTGACTCAAATATTTTGCATGAGGAATCATGTAGTGATAGTTATGACACACATGTCTTTACAAAGGGTAAAAAGAGCAAATTATTGTTGTTTTCTGAAATGATGGTAGGGAAATAAAAGCTACTTGTTTAACAGTTAAGGAAAATTAAAAGTCAAATGGAGGCTATTGTATGAGAATAGTGAAAGGTTTGTATTATTTTCAGTGTGGACGTTTTGAAAGCAGTATCTAGCAGGCAAACATAAACCTAGAGAAAGCCTATTGGATCCATCCAAAGGTCCATTTAGTCCAGAATTCCCTTCTCACAGGGGCCAAGCAGATGCCTGTGGGAAGCCCACAAGCAGCACCTGAATACAAGAGCACTCTCCCCTCTTATTATTCCTTGCAAGTGCTCTTCAAAGGCATACTGCCTCCAGCAGTGGAGGGAGAATATCACCCTTGTGGCCAACAGTTGTTGATAGCCTTATGTTCCATGAATTTTGTCAAATCCTCTTTTAAAGTGACCCATGTTTGTGGACTTTAGGACACATCTGGGACAGTGTGCTGAAGGTAGTCTTGTAAAGGGTAAAGTCCTTGGCTGCCTGAAACACAACCTTTTTTGGAAATTAGGAGCTGCGGTAGGAGACTCAGAAATAATCCACAACCCTCAGATTTGGAGTCTCATGTTCTACCAACTGAGCTATATCAACAAGTTCTAAGCAGAGAATATTGTGGTGGTGAGGGGCATCTCTGCATCAAGAAGCTCCAAACAGATAATAACAGAGTCATATCTAGGAACAAAGTGGTTTGCAAGACTACAAAGACAGGAAATAGGCATTTCATCTACATACATTTCTTTCCAAAACCACCTACCCGCAATGATGCCTATGTTTGAAAATCTGGATATAATTCTCAAGATGCTTCCAGATTAGGGCTCAAATTTGAAAACAGATCATGCAGCTATAATAAAGGCTGTGGGCAGATTTCCCATGGAAATGGTAAATCTGGATTAAATGGGTACGATAGTGTAGGGGCTGGCATTTTAATGCCAACAATGTCATGCAAACCCTGCAAAGAAATTTAGTCTCCACAATAAACACGCAGCTGGAAACACCCCCACAAGAACATAATGCTATACAAAAACGGGATGAAGAGTGTGAAAGAAAAAGTCAGAACGAAAACACCATTTCAGAATTCCAACCTTTGTGATTAGTCCAAATGAAAGAGTTCTGTGTGTGATTTATTCTTTACACTACACAGTGAAAAATCACTGGTGCCCTCGGGGTGCTACTGTTTGTATTACAGGACATTCCATTCACAGTTCAGGCAGGATAGAATTTTGCAGCTTCTCTTTGTAGTCTCATGGCTACCTGTAATAGTACAAATAGAAGTAGCCTTGGGGCACTATATACAATGCATTTATAAAGGCAAGCAATTCTTTTGGGCATAAAGAAATTGTAAAAGAGGAAAGAATTTCTCTCTCTCTCTCTCTCTCTCTCTCTCTCTCTCTCTCATGGTAAATAAGAACAAGGTAGCTGGCAATTTATAATGGTGGAGCTGATATTGTCATTTTTCTAAGAAGTTGAGACTTTGTATTATCTTTTCATTCCAACAGCCAAATGATTAGTCACAGCTTGAGAGATGTAGGCTTTTCCTGGAGAGGTTTGTCTGCTCCTGTACACAAAGACTTCTTCTTTCTTTCTTTCTTTCTTTTGGTGGGTGGGCAATTTGCATTTTCTTTAATAAGAAACCAAGAACTTCAAAATAAGAGGCTGAGAAACATCATATAGATTTATTGGCTGTGCACTGCACCTCTGTGATAGGCATTAGAAAATTAGACTTAATAAATATTTAGCATTCATTTCCATTAAAACTGGTGTAAACTTTGAAAAGAACCTGCATTCTTTGCAGCCTTTAAAAAATGGAAACCTGTGAACACAAGCAGCTTTGTCTACTGATAAGCATTCCACCCCCTGCAACTTTGAAAACCTAGAATAACCTTGATAGTTCTGATATGATGCAATAAAGGTTATTTGATACAGAAGCAGAGATCTGTTGCCAGCAGTTCTAAAACTGTGCCGTTATTTTTTACCACAGAAGTTGAAGAAGGTGCCTTTTCTACTACTGGATGTGAAACTATGAATGATGACATTTTCTTAATACAGGAGTGCCCTTCTAAAAACAAAGGGAGTGTTTTATGCTTCTAATAACTGCAAGAGAGTGCTTTATAATCTGAGTAAGTGTTGTTTTATGAGGCTCTATGAAACTTGTTTCTGGCTTATTTTTTAATCCTTTAGTACTGCTTTATAGGCTTTTTTTATCAAGGTTATCAGTGTTGAACTCATTTCCTATATTCCACAGTCCCGTGCTGCATAATTGATCCTGCAACCGTTAGATGTCCTGGACAGTATGACCTGTTGCCAAGAAGACAATGTGCTATTACAGTTCTGCATTTATGAAAAGCTACAAGAAAAGGTTTGCACATTTCCATCCAGTCCTTACAAGGTCTAGGATAGACCCTTTCTAACAGCTATGCTAATTATACATAGTTTTGTGGATTGCTCTTTTGAACTGTGAGAACCATTCAAGACTAACACTCCCAACCTGCATTCCCTCCCCATTTTAAAGCAGTGCTGGTACAATACATTCCATCACCTTTCCTCCTCTATTTCCTGCATGTTTACATCACCAGACATGACCTACACATGGGCAGAAGATGCAGATATTACTTCAAGCACCAGGAGAATAAAAAAGGTGAAGGCTTTTCCATTTATATTCTCACCATAGCTACAAGCTTAGAGGTCACGTGAAAAAGTCTATGCTGAATCACTTTATCAATTCATAAAGTAAAGTAAGGATCCAGTCTGAAAGGGTGTGGGTGGGTGTGCAAATTCAGAGGCAAATGAATGCAAGTATGCACATCCACATTCCCACAATACTTTGCAATTTTATTTTTAAGACATCTTCATGAAAATTGCATCAGTTTTTAAGAAGACCAAATTGGCCTCTACAGATGCCAACAACAACCATTTTAAAACAAATTTCTTCTAATATACAAATATTTGCATGCAATACACAATTTTGCAAAACAATTGTCCCTAATATGGTACATTTTTGTATCCTATTTTCATGAACATATGGATTTTAAGGCACACTTTATCACAATATATGCATTTCTGGATAGTTGGCTGAAGAACTGCATTGCAAAATTCAGAGAAGTGCAAATTTGTAAGAGTGGCTATGTTTTTGGCTTTCATATTTTTTTTTCAGCAAGTGCAAACAAAGTAAACTTCCCTTTAAATGCAAACGTAATTGAATTCATCCCCTATCCCTAGACTATGGTTTCCAAAACACATACAAGTGCAAAAGAGAGAGAGACAGAACCCTTTGATTCATCTAACTCCAACCTCAATAGGTGCATCACTATTTCATCACAAAAGAAGAAATACAAAACCAAAGCAAACCAATGTCAGAGAGGAGAATCTGACGAGAAGTTCAGAATCTAAATAAGGAGAGGCGAGAAAAGGTTGTATGGAAGCAGAACATTTGATAAAAACAGCATCCTCCATATTTGGATGGGAGGGAAATAAATGTGTTTCCTCTACAGGAAAGGAAAGTGAGAGCATGACATGAAAGAATGATCAGGACTCCCCCAGAGCTACTGTGATTCAGTTGAGAAAACGATAATAGTAGTGAAAAGTTTTATGAGAGGAAAAAAACTATAAAGATCACGAAGCTTTTAAAGAGCATTGAATATGTTGCTTTATAGTTTTTCTCTTTTTGATTTTGAAGAAAGCAAAAGGCAGATCCATTATAGGCTAAAGAAAGCAAAAGACTGATCCATTATAGGCTTTCTGATCATCCACTTACTAGAGAGTAGTTTTTTAAATGGATGTTAGTAAACAGAAGAGCTTCCAAGTGAGAAAGTCTACTTTCTTTTTCAGGCTGCAAGGACAAACAACACAGAGCCAGTCATCAAGATTTTGCTTTTAATGCTTAAAATAGTCTTAAAGACTTTATCTGCAGCATGTTGTTGCCTTGCTCTGGACAAACCAGCAGCAAGAGTTTGTTGTTGCACTGTATCAGAAGAGTTTGTATTTGTGCATATATACCTAAATCATAGCTTTTTTTATGGAAACAAACTCCGATCCTTTGATGAATATACCGGTAAATGCTTTAATAATTTCCTTTAAAGGTAAAGAGATACTTGGTTCCAGAAAGTGGTAACATCTGCAGAATACCATCTTAAGGTCTTAGTTCATTCTTTGAAAGGTTTTCCTCTTTTGGATCCTAAAAGCTTTTTTATATATAGTTCCAAAAATTGATTCAATATGATAGACTGATTTAACAAATGTCACTTGCAAGGTATATGAAGTCATAATACTGTTAGTGGGGGAAAGGGGAGGTGCATGGTTGGTGTTTGTTTCCTAAGTTCATTTTTATGTCTGCATATTATATATTAAACCTTGGTGTATATGTCTTTAAGTTACAAGTGGAAGAAGCAGTTTTTTTACTGTAGCTGCTGGTTATATAATGATAATAAATTTATTATTTATACCCCATCCATCCGGCTAGGTTGCCCCAGCCACTCTGGGCAGCTTCCAACACATATAAAAACATAATAAAACACCAAACATTAAAAACTTTCTAATACAGGGCTGCCTTCATATGTCTTCTAAAAGTTATTATTTATCTCCTTGACATCTGATGGGAAGGTGTTCCACAGTGGCGTGCCACTGCCAAGGATGCCCTCTGCCTGGTTTCCTGTAACTTCACTTCTCGCAGTGAGGTAACTGCCAGAAGGCCCTCGGAATTGGAGCTCGTTATCTGGACTGGACAATGGGAGTGGAGACGCTCCTTCAGGATCTAACTCTGCTACAGCTATTATCATCCTTGACCATTGGCTATACTGGCTGAAGCGGATGGGAGCTGGAATCCAATGACATTTGGAGAACACCATGTTTGCTATCCAGAAGAGTAAAGAAGAATGGGATCATACCTGTTCATGGTCATTGACTATCTTGAATCATGTGTACACGTGTAGGCTCTTTTCACACCTCAATATTGTGTAAGAGACAAGGCCAGAATTCACAGGTGTTTGTGACACTATTCAACTGCAAACGTGCACATACATTCAATTTGTGAAAAGGCTTTTGCTGAGTTTATCACAATAGAAAGCTTCACACATCGGCAAGGACTGATGCATAAGAATAGTAACAATTGGGAGACCTTGAACAATCTTGGAATGTTAGAATAAGGCAAAGTAGATTGAGAAACATGGCGAAGTTTTCATTATTTTAAAAATGCAGGGGGAAAGGATAATTTATTAAATTGGATTGAAGTAGAAAAGGGAACAAAAGGAGCAAAATATTAGTGTTGAGTGGTCTATTAAAGATTTGCATTAGCAGAATTGAATTATTTGATATATCCCCCATCGTGCTTTGTAAGAAGGATTATTCACACGTGGTATAAAAATAATGAGCAGGAACTCAAAGGGACTCATGACTGAGCAGAAGGCACTTCTGCATGTAAAAAGAAAGTCTCTAGATTTGTACTTATTCCCTTCAAGCTTATGTCACCCCCCAAAAAACCCCTCACTTATATACCAATCCATGGAGTTCCCCATTTATCACTTGTGACTTTGGACTAAAACAGTGAAAGGGAAATAGAAAATCTCCACTGGTGATTTGAACTATGCTTGTTCTGCTTTGAGTCACCCGAATTCATGGATGAGAAGGCTACTAACGCTGGTCGATATATTCTACCTCCACCGTCAGAGGCAATCTCTAACTACCACTTTCTGGGAGTCACTGTTGCACGAGAATGGGAACCTTAGCTCTTAGAATAATTACTAAAACGCAGTTTTCAGAGAAATTGAGAGTAAGTTTTTATTGCTGAGCAATAAGGTCCAGTGAGTAACCTCCAAAAATCTGGACCCCGAAACAATGGTGTCCAGAGGTTTTATAGATCTCTTCAGATATTACATATTCATACATTGCAGCAAAATTAAACCAATAAGCGTTTACATCGCCCTTCCTTTTGTCCTTTTAAAGATTACTTCTCTTTTCTTAATTTTAAGTTACGTTGACCATATTAGGCGTTCCTATGATATAATCAAACCAAGCCAAAAATCCCCTTCTGACACACTAAGCAAAAAGCCGCTTCCCTCCAGACATCCTGTGTGTCATGATGGACGTCTTTCCTCCCAGACTGAAAACATGGCTAAATATATACATGTTCTGCTAACGCAGCAATAAGGTGCAGTGAGACACAGCATCTTGATTTCTTAAACGAAGTCCTTATTTTAAAGCATAGTTAGTTTCAGTAATAAGGCACAAAAGTATGAGGTACAGGTACAATAATATGCTTTCTTCAGGTAGCCTTGCCACATTCCCCCCTTTCAAGCTTTGGAAACGGATGGTCATCCATCCCGTTTCCCAAGCTTGACCCCATCGTTGAATCCCTGGGTTCACACCCACCGAAATATGCCCTTATCTATTGACCTATCCTATATTTTCCTATCCAATCTGTACCCCTCACCAGGATCTATATAGGGGGTTTAAGTCTACGAACTGGGGCTGGCTGATATTTTAAAAGGTGGTTGGCCTCCCATCTGCCAACGTGCACTCCTCAATTTTCTGGCGTGCGCAGGGTTACTGACTCCCGGTGCAGTTACGGCAGGCCAACGTAATTCTTCCGGAATGTGGTTGCAGCATAGGCCATTGTCTCGATCCTGTGGCCAGGCTCTGTTTCCAGATAGAGCCTGGTACAAATTCAATTCTAAGTCAGAGTCTCGGTCCTAAGCACACGTCCTGGTGCATACAGACCTCTTTATGACAGAATGGTGAATCCAAGGAGCAACCCCCAGCAATCGCAGTCTGTGGTCAGCAAGATGACAAACTGTCCTCTCCAGCACAGTATTAATGGCTCAATCTTCCACGCTTTCAGCCAGATGTCACCGCCAGGTAGTAGCTGGTGTGCTGGTTCAGAGAAGCCGTCAAAGGGGTATATCCCAAGGACCCACCTATGTAGGAAACAAAACATGGGGAGGGAGAGAGATACTCCACATGGTGACGTAATGCATGTTCCCAGCAACCATCAACTCACTGTTCTTCGCAGAAGTAAAATGGGTGGGCCTGCAATCAGGGCATTAAGGAGAGCCTCTGACTATTTCAGCACAGTATCCGAAGCATTTGCTGTGTCCACTCCTCCAATATCCCTGAAATCAGAGCCATCTTCAGGATCCTCTCACCGTCTCACGCTCCTGTGGCAGCTAGCTTGGCGGACTGCCAACTCCATTCCACAGTGTTCCGTGTAGACAATGGAGTCACCCTTCAGATGTGCTTCTGCAACATGGGCACAGAAGACTGTGAAAGCACATAAAATCTGCTGATAAACATTTCTTTCAATGTGTACACGGTCTCTTTTCCACCCTTTTCTTTCATTCTGCAAACATCCAAATCTTTGTTACCTGTCTCCACATCAATTGCATCCACTCTCCTCCCTTCTTCTTTTGGGATTCCAAGTTCCCCACATCCCATAATGCCGGATCTTCTACATGTAGCCGCTGCCACCATCCCATTCTTCACTTGCCACCCTTAGACCTTCATCTGCATACATTTACTGTACTCTGTTCACATGTACACTGATCATTGGGAGCCAGGCTCCCGGGGCTTGTGAGACCCCCCCCCCCTTAGTCCCTCTTACTTAGATTGTTGCGCAGGAGGGGTTATATGACAAAATATAACTAAAAATGAGACAAACAGCACTTCAAATAGACAAGCAGGTGCAACTTGCTTCAAAAGTCAAAACTGCAAGGTGTATAGCAGGGGTCAGCAACCTTTTTCAGCCGTGGGCCGGTCCACCATTCCTCAGACCATGTGATGGGCCGGACTATATTTTGAAAAAGATAATGAATGAATTCCTATACCCCACAAATAACCCAGAGATGCATCTTCAAACAAAAGGGCACACTCTACCCATGTAGAAACACACCATGTGCGGGCCTTAGGTTGCCTATCCCTGGTGTATAGGTAACAGACAGATGCAGCCTGCTTCAGGTAAGCCAAGGCTACACATTGCATAAAATAAAAAATGAGAAAATGTAACAGGATGCCTTTAAAAATGCAACTTGTCATGGAGGGCTCCAAGCCATGCTTCCAGACAACTTACAGAGGCAAGGGAAAACGAAACACAAAACTAAAAAGTGCAAAGGTGCAAGTTGTCATAGAAGTTTCAAATAAACCATGCTCCCATAACAACTTATATACAGGTGATAAAGAAACACATGACCCAAAAGGTGCAAGTTGTCGTGCTTGTATGGGAAATATGAAAAACCTGTGTGCAGATGCCTATCGAGAAAGCCAGTAGCTTTTCCAGTACAGTGACCTTGTACAATCAGTACAGACTTAAAGCAAGTATCAAAAACAAAATACACAGTGAAAAAGGAAAATTCCTTTCAGAAAAACTTCTAAAAATGTCATGAGAATTATAAGGTCTGGGATATAACCTAATTATTCTTAAAGCTATTAAATTGGCACATCCATAAAACACACATATCACATATCTGAAACAACATGAAAGAACAATTCTAAAACTTCCTTCTTCTGCCATTTGTTTCTTTTAATGACCTGAAATTAGTCTCTGCACCTTCCCATTATTCCCTTGTTCACAAATCCCACCCAAGGACATGTATGAATGGGGCGAGCCTGTGACTTGGATTCAAGAGCTAAGCATTTTGCCTCAAAACAATGCTCAGGTTGGCGGACAGAAAAGAAGCAACACACCCAAATTTCTGCTGTAAATTGCTCCTTCAGTGATGTGCTGGGAGGCAGTCTCCCCTTTTTTTGGACACCATTATTCCATAGACATACTGATCAACACAGAACAATAAAAACTTCCACACAGGGCAGACAAGATGTGTGAATGGTATTATATAATTATAAAAATGACATGATATGCAATTGTACTGTACTGGGTACCTAAACCTTCTTCACCCATCTATCCACCCTTCCTCAATTCAAAATGCTATACAGCAAGGCATATTTATTTCAGGTGCTACAGAGAGTAAAATAAACTCAACCCAGAGGATCATTATCCAATCCTCCCCTTTTCTTTTTGATGCTGCTTTTGTCAGCAAACTAGCAATGAATGACAGCTATGGCCTGTTGGAGGGGACAACAAAAACAACCAATCGACCAACTAACAGTAAAACAGCACAGGCCTAAGCATGTGATGAGAAAATAAGGTAACATTAAACCAGTTAAAGTCCAATTTAAACCAGTATAGGATGAAACCAGCAAATTTAATGCAGTCAACTTATTATATCAGCCTTCTTGAAAGACCCACACCTTTTCCCTAGCTGGTGGGAGAGACCAAGAGCCTGATGCAGCTCCAGCTCTCTCCCCTTTCCAAGGTAGAGAAAGCTGCTGCGAAGGAAAAAAAGTTTTCTTTTCTTTAAAATGAGGCTTCTCTTTCTTCCCCTCTCTCCCCCTCCTTTTGGCTCCTTCCTCTTTTTGGCTCTTTCAAGCATGCTTTATTAGCAGCCCTTTAAAAAACCAGGCGGTTTTTATCTGCCACCTTCCTTTGGTGAACACTTAACAAATATCAAATATCATTACTTAACAAATATCAGTTAATGAATTGCCGGATCCAAGGGATTTCAGGAAAAGTTTGAGGCTTCACCCTAACTAGCAAGAAACAGAGCAACGCCCCAAAGGGAATCTGAAACCTTTCCACCAACCTTGCCGGATCCAAGGGATTTCAGGAAAAGTTTGAGGCTTCACCCTAACTAGCAAGAAACAGAGCAACGCCCCAAAGGGAATCTGAAGGATTCAGGGGGGGAGGTTGCTACCCTGTAACCCTCACCATAAAAGAGAGCTTTGGCGATAGGACAACCTTTGTTGTGTTAAAATTAACTTGGAAGAAACCGTAGAAAGAAACTCGCAATTAACTGCTATCAGTGACCAGGCAGTTCCCTCTGCCCTGCCTCCCCAGTCAGGAGAGTCCGGGAGCCTCACAGCCCTAGCTCTCCCTGCACTATTAAAAAACTGGAAAACAAAAAGGTAAGTCCCCCCTTTCCTTCCTCAGGAGATACCGGTAATAACCGAAGAAGGATAGCTGGGAAAAGCTTAACAAAATAAAGCTTCTCTCCCCTGTCCCAGCCCTTCGCTGGAACCCAAAGCCCTGGCTTTGAAACAAAACACAGTTACACAATTGTGTTAAGGCGGAGAGGGAACGAAAACACAAAGAGACCCACACACTATTACACAGGCCTATGGAGCCAGCCAAACCATAGCTTTTTGCCTTCAAGGGTTGGGCTCTTGGGCTGACCCCAGCCTGTACTATTCATTTTGGTACTCCTCAACCCCTGCCAGTCTACTGAAATCTGCACATTCTCCTCCATTCCTTGCGTCTCTTCCTCCTTGTATCCGTCCTCATGGCCACCCTCGGCCTCTCCCCACAATCCTTCTAACTTTCACTATGTCCCTCTATTTGCTTCAATTTCTTTATTCAAAAAAACTCTCTGGGCTGTCATCACGCCCTCAAATCATTCCTGCTTCTGCAACTTTTTCCTAAAAGGCTGCATTCACCATCTGGCAATTGGCCTGTGCCTCTAGGTAAAAAAACAGTGTAAACTTGGTATGCCTCCACTAGGCACTCTTGGGAGGGTACTGGGACTTTTTTCTGACCCTGGCTCTTGGTCACGGAGACCCATACCCGCCTGCACAAATTTACATCTAAACTGCCTTGAAAGACCATTTTGGAACCTATTCTCAATCACACCTTCTGATGGAGTGTTTGCTGTTGGGCAACCCCCTACCCATTTTGTCCCTTGTAGTACTTTTCACCACACATAAATTTCCCATACCTTTTCCAAACCATCCCAGCTTCCTTCCCAAGGATTCCTCTTCCCTGGAAGTACTGGTGGGTGGCAGAGGTTGGCCAAACCTCTCTTCCCCCTTAAAAAGGAGGGTCCTTAACCATAAATCCCATTTTGCAACTCACCGTTTTTCCCCTGCGCGCTTTGATTCCTGGTTACTCTCGACTTCTCCACAGGGTCCTTTGCCGCTGCGAGCCAGCACAACGCCTGGAGGCCTTCCCATCCCCCCACGGAGTAAAGAGTTCCGTTGCGCGCTGGGGTCTGGTCTGGCGGTCCCTCCGTCGTGCCTAGCCCGGTGGGCAAGGGGCTGCGCTAAGCCTGTGTTGACCAAGCCCCAAATTCCCGGCCAACGCACCAAATGTTGCACGAGAATGGGAACCTTAGCTCTTAGAATAATTACTAAAACGCAGTTTTCAGAGAAATTGAGAGTAAGTTTTTATTGCTGAGCAATAAGGTCCAGTGAGTAACCTCCAAAAATCTGGACCCCGAAACAATGGTGTCCAGAGGTTTTATAGATCTCTTCAGATATTACATATTCATACATTGCAGCAAAATTAAACCAATAAGCGTTTACATCGCCCTTCCTTTTGTCCTTTTAAAGATTACTTCTCTTTTCTTAATTTTAAGTTACGTTGACCATATTAGGCGTTCCTATGATATAATCAAACCAAGCCAAAAATCCCCTTCTGACACACTAAGCAAAAAGCCGCTTCCCTCCAGACATCCTGTGTGTCATGATGGACGTCTTTCCTCCCAGACTGAAAACATGGCTAAATATATACATGTTCTGCTAACGCAGCAATAAGGTGCAGTGAGACACAGCATCTTGATTTCTTAAACGAAGTCCTTATTTTAAAGCATAGTTAGTTTCAGTAATAAGGCACAAAAGTATGAGGTACAGGTACAATAATATGCTTTCTTCAGGTAGCCTTGCCACATCACGAGTTGGGAGAATGCTGTTATCTATCTGGGTGGCCACTGCGAGAATAGGATGCTGGACTAGATGGGCCATTGGCCTGATCCAGCAGACTTTTCTATATGTTCTATATATTGGGATACACTGATAAGAAAAAGTGATTATAGGGCAGGGGTGGATAACCTCCATTCCTCCAGATAATTATGGACTCAACTCCTATCCTGACAAATGGTCACGTATGATGGTAGCTGGAGTCCAGCAACATTTGGAACGTCACAGGTTCCCCACGGATGTTATAAGAAAATTTGCTGAAGGGGAGTTCAAACTCCCCTGAAAAGCCTTCCCTCTAGATAGGTATAGGTGGAGGTTCCATGGAGTATTCATTCCTCTTAAGCCACTTCAGCGTCGCAAGGTAGAAAAATAAATCCAAAAGTTACTTTAAACTCTTTAGAGCATTACAAAACCGTTATTTCTGACATCTGATCGCCTGAGTTCAGTGCTGAACCTGCTTTGGCTTATCCAAATTACAATCTTCTCTGGACTGTTCTCCGGTAGGCTGCAGCAGCTCGGAGGTGAAACATAGCAGTGACCACTGTCAGGCTTAGCAATTTGCTGTGCTATAGAAATGTCTATCATGGGAATGTTTTTCTATATCTCTTTTACTCTTTTCCTCCGTTCGGTCCTGCTCCATCTCTGACAGCTCTGTTGTCATGGGCGCTGTGGGAACATCACCATTCTGTGGTTCTTTTTTATCACTGTCAATGCTGTCACATTTGAAGATCAGAAGCTCTGTAACCATATCTTCTATGGCAGTTTTACTAGATGAGATATCTTTCAGAGAGGAGGGGGCTGCCTTGGAATTATTGGATTCTTCTTTTGTAGATTCTTTAAGAAAATGGTGAGCTCTGTGTTCTACTGGAACCTTTGTGTTTGTCTACTTCCTAAATTCTGATATACCTTTTAATGCATTATATTAAGGTTCTTGTCAGTGGGGGTTTTCATGTTCCCTATTGGACATTTAGATTTTCCAGTTAGAGTTTTTCTTTAAGTTGGCATAATGCTTACCCCCTGTTTTCTATTCATTTTCTATACCTTTCAACAATAGGAGCTGAAATCACTAGGAGATAATCCCGCCAGGTTTCTATTACATGTTCTATTTGGTACCTCTCACTTGCATTTACAAATGGCAGTGCCTTGGGTAGTAGGATGGAGAAAATATACACATTTGAATTGCGTATGTCTCTTTCAAGATGTGTGTATTTATATGTTCATTGTATATTGAGAATTCAAGAGTGAGGTATTTCAGCTCTTGTTCTTTTTAAAGAGAAGTATCCTTTATTCTAGTCTTTATAGTTCAGATCCCGTGGAGATGATCACTTTTGTTCAGGAGCCCATTGCTAAACTTTTATTTTGTAATTTCATCTATTCTTCTCTGAAAGAATTTCTCTCTTCAACTTTGCTCATTTTGCGTTGTCTTTTCTTCCCCTAATGTCCCAGCCTCCCTCTAATCTGGGCTGGTACAGAATTTTCTTTTCTTTTCCAGCAGCAAACATCATTTTCTTAATATTTACTTATTTGTCAGAAATCTCATTTGCTTTTTCAGTGAGAGAACAGGACAACCTGCATTCCCCTTGCAGCCCCTTCATTACTCACTTCTCGTTCTGTGCCCATGGTTATGAATCTATGGATGATGATGATGATGATGATGATGATGATGATGATTTCTTCAATTTATATACTGCCCTCCATCCAAAGTTTCCAGGGTGGTATATAACGTTAAGAACATAATTTATGTAGCATTAAAAAAATTACACACATAATAATAAAAGAATCACAATAGCAGTCCCCTCAATCCATTTAACGGGTCATGCCCACTGCCCTGTGCTGACCTCAATGCATTGACAGGAAGGTCAGAACAGAGGCTATGTGTTCTCCAAGCAGTCAGGGACTACACATATAGCATGATTGCCAATTGTGCCTACTTTCCAATAAATGCAAAATTGAATGATCAGGACTAGGGATGAAAGGATTGGTTAATTTCAGTTCTCTTGGTTTCTTCTTTCAATTCTCTCAATTTCTTATTCCCCCCCCCCAACTTTAAATTCAGTTCTATGCATAATAAAATAATTTGCAATTTGTCAGAGAAGGGAGGAGTAAAAAGGAGAAAGTCTTTCACCCATGCCACCACTACCTCCTTCTGTTGGGTGTGGAGTGGGGAGTTCAAGGGTAACTGTGGGGGTGGGGAACAGCTTTGGTTGAACTTGAAAAACATGCCCATTTTGTGCATGCAGTAAAGTAAGGGTAGCCAACAAATTGCCCTCCAGGTATTGCTGAAGTACAACTCCCATTAGCCCAAACTAGCATGACTAAAGATCACAAAAAATAAATGGCTTATATTTCATACCCTCCAACATTTCTCATATGAAAATAGGAACATTCTGTTCTACATCAGTATCACTGCTTGAGAATTTCCTGCTGGCCAAGTACAAAAGTTATTAGAGGAAATACACAGAACTGCAGTATTTTAAGCACAGAAGTGTTTGAATTTATGTATAGCATTTAGGGAAGCCTGAGGGGAAAAAGAAAACCCCAGATCAATAAGTATGTGTGTGTGTGTGTGTGTGAGAGAGAGAGAGAGAGAGAGAGAGAGAGAGACTATGTGATGTCATAATGTTTTTATGGGTATTTTGGAAGCATGGTAACTTTGAACAACCATTATTGTTGTAATTGTGCAGGTATATTGTTGCCACCATTTGAAAGTACACCAAGCACCACTGATGGGATGCACCTATGAGCCCATTCAGTGCCCATACATGCACGCACATCGCGCACTGTGATGGCATGCCACAGTGCCTCCGCGCTGGTCGAGGGCGACGTGTTGGCAAACCACGTCTTCCGTTAAGGCGACGGAATGGCTGACACTGCTCCAAGGAAGACAATAAGGTGTGACAAATGGTGTGAAGGAGAATCAATAGATGGCAAGGAGTGTATTGTGCTGAGGGCGAGCACGAGGAAGGTACGTGCACAGGAACATGGTAAACAGGCACGTACCTTGTGGAAGGGTCCTGGGTCAGGTCAAGGGGTATCTCTACATCCCATAATAGGAGTGGAAAAGTTTTGAAAAGTTACCAGAGACTGATGTCATGTTTTATGTTAATGCAAGGATGTTTATGCATGAAGTTAAGGACAATAAATAGAGGCGGTCTTGAGTGATCAGGGTCGCTCTCGCATTATCGCATTCTGTTGTTTTGGATCCTTTGCGCTCATCACTTCCGCAGTATATGACATGAGGTATCCCAATGTTTATATAGGAGACTGTGACATATAAACTTTTGAGTTCAGGGAAACATGAACTTCCCCTTTTTGGTGTTTCAAGCTTCTGAGCAAGTTAGGAACGTGTAAGCAACTGCAGCACCCCAGTGGTCTGGATGGTTCAGCTGCACAGACACCCACCATCCAGGCATCAACTCCACTCTGCTGCCCTGGGACTCTGCTTCACCCAAATGCACAAAATAGGGAGACTCATCAGATTTCAGATTTCAGAAATGCACAAAATGTGGAGACTCATCAGATTTCAGAAGGCACCACCAATTCTGCACATGGGAGAAATCAGTGTCTTTTTCCTGTCCACATGACAAGCCAGGCAGGAAGGAGAACCCTTCCCCATTTTCCAAATCCCCTTCCTATCTAGGAATCTAGTCTGGTTCATTTGAAGCTAAAGAGAGAGGCTTGGGGTAGGATCAGATATCTCTGTATCTCTCTCAAAGCAGGAGCCAGAGAGGAGATGCCCACAATACACACACAGGTGACAGTGACTCAGTGACACTTCAGTTCCCAAACGAAATCTGGACAGGGACCTAAGAGGTTTGGATAAAGAGCAGGCCCGTCCTGTTGTGTGTGATGTTGCTGAGCAGTTCATAAGACCATGCAAATGAGGATCCAAAGTCGGCTGCTGCTTCTCTCTTTCCCTGGCCAGAAAATGGAAAGAACTAAGAATGGAAAGGCGGAAAGAGATTTGAATATTTTTGAGGCGTGGGAAGGAAAGGCTTGCATTTGGGAATTCAGGACTATGCTTGACCAAGTGAGACGCCATCATGGCTTAAGAGTTTTTGTGAATGTGCTGGCGTGTTCATGGCTATTGGAGACTATGATATTTATGATTATGCCTTAAGAAAACGTACAGAAGCCTATTCTTCTGTGTCATAGTAATACCACAGACTGTACCTAGTTATTTTTAGCCACCAACATCTTCTTTTATTTACTCTGTCAACAGGATTTTATGCAAGGTGATGGAGCTGATGGGAGTTGTAATAACCTCTAGAGGGCACCACATTGGCTAGCCCCTGCGCTGAAGAAACCACAAGCATTAAGAACAAAACCTTTGCGTATAAAAAAATAATCAAGAAATTAATGTGCCATGTATTCAGGCAAACTATCTTTGAGAAATAAAATCAGGGTTATGTGGATTTCATTATTTTGGCAACTGACACAAAGACAGCAATCCCCGGGAAAGACTAGCTAGTGCAGATTTCCAGCCATCTTGGCCTGTTTCAAACTAAGAAGCAATAATTCCATTTTCTTCAAAAAATCCCTTCACTGATTTTATAATTGATTATATGAGTCCCTCTGAAAATGAAGAGATGCAATTTACTCTAAAGTGGCACATATCATCTTGAAATATTTTTTTCTTGGAAGATTGGCTTTAGCCAGTTACTATCACTTCAGACTATTATGTATTTTACCCCCAAAATTATTTTAAACTGGCACTTTCAATATTAAAAATCAGTGAAGCAGGAAGCTAACATGGTTCTTAGTCAACATGTTTCAGTTCTGATGTTCACCATCACAAATATAATAGGACCGCTAATGAGGGAATGCTTCAGCTCTGCTGCTTTTGTGGCTTTGAGATAAATCACCTGAAGTTTACCTCTAGGAAGCTTTTGGACTGCATTTAATCTCTAGGTTCCCTTGGAGACCATTTTCCGGTCTATATTGCCTCTTTTATTTAAGAGAATAAGAAGAATAAAAAAGTATGATTTCAGTTTGGAAGCAGGGATCCTCTTCACTATACTTGTTCAAAAGCATTGCAGCACCTTAAGCAATAACATAATTTACCCAAAGTTTAAGGCTAGTAGCTAATTCTCCAAAATTTGTTTTTGTAACCTAGTGCCAAAGTATATGTGGTATTTAATGACTCTTTGTATTTAAGTTCTTGTGAGTTTCTTCTTCTTTTTAAATGCAAATAGCATTAGTGAAGGTGGTGACAATTACTGGAATAGAAGCAGGGATGGACACGAAATGTAACCCTTTCATCCTCTGCTATGATGCTGACTCTGAATGTAGTAAGTGCTTTGGGTTACAAAGAGTGGTTTGAGGATTCCTAGAGTTGTGTGTACATCTGTGTGTGAGAGAGAAATGGGATAAATGGATATGTGGTTATTTTATTTCTTTTTTGTTTGTTCGTTTATTACATTTATATCCCATTAATCCTCCTTGTTGTTGTTTAGTTGTTTAGTCATGTCCGACTCTTCGTGACCCCATGGAGGACCAGAGCACGCCAGGTCTTCCAGTACCTCCTGCAGTTTGGTCAAACTCAGGTTAGTAGCTTCAAGAACACTGTCCAACCATCTCGTCTTCTGTCGTCCCCTTCTCATTGTGCCCGTAATCTTTCCCAACATCAGGGTCTTTTCCAGGGAGTCTTCTTGTCTCACGAGGTGGCCAAAGTATTGGAGCCTCAGCTTCAGGATCTGTCCTTCCAGTGAGCACTCAGGGCTGATTTCCTTCAGAATGGATAGGTCTGATCTTCTTGCAGTCCATGGGACTCTCAAGAGTCTCCTCCAGCACCATAATTCAAAAGCATCAATTCTTCGATGATCAGCCTTCTTTATGGCCCTGCTCTCACTTCTATTAATCATCCTAAAGGAGTCTAAGTGATAGAATCATGGAACTGTAGAGGAGTGGATCATCCCCATAGGATCATCTCATTTAACCCCCTGCAATGCAGGAATCACAGCTAAAGAATGACTAACAAATTGCCATCTATCCACTGCTGAAAAACCTCCAATGAAGGAGAGTCTACCAACTTCTGAGGTAATAAAAGACACAAACAATGAAACAATGGAAGCATCTAAAAACATTTCCATACAGATGCAGGCTGGGAAGTATCTCTACTTAAGGCTTGTTGGAAGAGAGAGGTCTTTAGTAGGTACCGAAAAGACAACAGAGATGGCACCTAGTATTTCATAGAAGGAAATTCCAAAGGATAGTTACCACAACAGTAAGGGGCCCAATTTATATTCTGTATGCTGCAGACCTCCTGATAATATGGGTATGAGCAGGAGACCATCACACACCTACTCTGTATCTCATCTTCCTTACTGGAGTTAGGAACTACAGAACAAAAGAACCTACAGGAAACAGGTACTTTTAAATATCCTCTATTATTCCCTGAATTTTGTCAGCTACGTGATAGAGAACACAATCCACGAATAATTCTAAATGTTAGTTTAAAACAAGCAGAAACTCTACCAACATTTTGATGAAGGCATGAATATACTACCACTTCAAGATGAAAGGAGCCAGAAGACAAATTTTGTTCCAGAACCAAATTTTACATCATTACAGTGGAACCTCAGGTTATGTACCGTCCTTACGAATGCTTCGGGTTACGAGCTCCGCTAACCCGGAAGTAGGTAGTGAACTTTGCCCTAGGATGCGGGCGGAGGTCGCACGGTCATGGCAGGGCGGCAGTGGGAGGCCCCAATAGTAAAAGTGTGCCTCAGGTTAAGAACGGTTTCGGGTTAAGAACAGACCTCCAGAACGAATTAAGTTCATAAACAGAGGTACCACTGTAGTTGCTTACAAGGATCATTTATCTTGGCTGATTACTTTATCTGTAGGTCATTGCATTTCTTTGGAGATCTTTATAGATATTACAGAATCAGCCACCATTCTAATGTTTACATGATTACTTATTCTGGAATAAATGAAGAAATGTAAAGGGTATAATGTAACATTGATTTACCCCCCCCCCCTTCCCATTTCCAAAAGTTAAAAAAAAGCATGTCATGGTTTGTGCTTGGAAGATTGTAGTGGGAAGAGCCATTTTAAGTTCTACATAACCATGATTAAGAGCACTTTTATTAAATTTTATATTTTATTTCTTTATAAAACAAATACATACAAGACACATAATTAATATCACATGGCCTACAGTATATGCTGTCACCAATAAGTCCAAATCATAATTGGAATCAAGTCTACATGCCTACACAATATTAAAAAGGAGATAAAATATTTTTTTCAAACGTGTTCCATGAGGGGTAATAGATGAGTCTATGAATGTGATGGGTCTTCAAACATCTCCAGACTTTAATAGATAAGTAACATTCTTGCTCAAATAATATTTCTAATTATCCCTTTAAACAGTTCACATCTATGACTAATTTGCCTGTAATATATCTCTGCCAATCAAGTTGCAGGCTTTCTGATCACAGCTTGAGAACCTGTCAAATATTTGAGGATCCACCCACATACATTTCTAGAGTCACATTAATTATTTTACTACCTTCCCACATACTGCCAATGACTTTGCAACTGATTGGCATTAAGGAAAGTGATTATAATTGTTTTGTTTTTATATATTTTGTATAAACAAATTGTACACTATTTAGCATTGATTATAGAAAGTGCCTTATATTATTTGGAAAAGAAGCACATGTGATTATATATATATATTCTTTTCTTTCAACCTGGGGTCAGGCACAGGATTCTTCCACAAGGAATGTGTGGCCAGTGGGTGGCATGTGAAGCACATGCACTGAGGGTGGGGCGAGACATCAAGGCCCCTGAGAAATGATTCCCCCACCACCACCTTATTCAAAAGCTAGAATCTGGCTGGGACATGCATTTGTGCTCCAACAATTGTGCTCTGATTCTAGGTTATACATTTCTAATAACTTCCCTGACCCTTCACTCAAAATGAATGGGTGTTTTAAACACTAAAATGCTTCTTATTTGGTTACTTTTGCAAATTCATAATTTTATGTAGACATACAGGGCCGTCTTTAGCATATGCGTCACCAGGGTACAAAGATCCGCCCAGCGCCCCTCTGGGCGGGCAGGTCAAAGTGTTGAGCTTTTTCTAGGGGAACAAGTCTAAGTTGTAGAGCTTTTAAGGAGGGGAACAGTGGGAACCGCTAACGTGAAAAAATTAAAAGTGGCAGCAATAACTCCATCTTCCATTTTTGAGATCATGCAAAAATGAAATACACCACTAGGGGGCAGCGCCAGATACATTGATTCTGCAGCTCTTCCGCAAAAGAGGATGGAAATGGCCCAGCGATAGACCACGATTGACAGCATTCACCCGTGGTGAACCGGTTGGACATCCCTGAGGTAGATACTTAAGAGCTTAGGCGGCTTCAGCGGTGGGTGCCTGCTGCCCGCCCCCCCAGAATTCGGCGCCCGGGTGCCCTGCACCCCGGGTAAAGACGGCCCTGTAGACATATGATGTTGCTTTATAATCTGCTCTTTTGTTGCAAGTTTTTTTCAACTTGCATTCCATGATGCTTCCAGATTTTGACATTTGTCTTGTGTATTGTAAACTACAGGCTCTGTTCTGCCCCTTGTTTCAGAGGTTTTCTGTCCAATATTTTAAATAAGAGATATGACTAAGTAAGTGAAGACAAAAACTGCACATTGGAGTCCAAAATTCCCTTTTAGGTTGTTTTGATCCTGGTTTCTATTGTGCTAAATGGAGCAGGAAGCATCGTACTGCAGAGACACAGCACTAATGATGCTCTCCCTTTAGCTTCTTTCCCCTAATTTATGCAGCATTTTCCTTTCTTTTCTAGCAGCAGATGTTTTTACAATTTTATGAGCCTTGACTTCAATGAAACAACAGATATTTACATGGAGCCTCTGCACTGATTTTATATTTTATATTGTATTTATTTATCTGTCCTAACTAGGGCTGCAAACTTAATCTGCTTAATTAGTAGAATAACCAACTAAGGGTTTAGTTGATTAACTGATAGATGTAATCAGTGATAGCAGTTTTAATGGACAGTGATGGGTTAAGGCATACATGTTCATATTTTAGGATCCTCAGTTGCAATGCGATAGTCTAATTGGGAATGAAAAGCAATATATTAAAGATGGTGTTTCCTGCTAACAACGAGTGGATTTGTTTTGCTAGAATTGAGCTGAAAGTTCTTTGTTGAACCTTTTTGGCTCAGGTCTATGAAACTGGGACTAGGGGCTGGCCCGAAACATTTTTCTGTCTGAGGTGAAACAGAAAATGGTACCCCTCTCCCTGCCTTGCCACCTGACTAGGACGCTGAACAGTCATCAGGTAGGTAAGTGGGCTTCTATGAAGGCATTCTACAGCTATTCTTTTGAATTTCTCTTATAGAAGAGACACCTTTCTCCATAGCACAAGCGGCCAGACTTCAGATGCAGCAGTGACTCCACTGCTTCATTCAGCCCCTCTGATCCTGCCTGAAAGTTAGGATTGCTTCCTTGGTGACTTGTTCCCAAATGTTCATATGCTCCAGCTCCCATCAGCCCCAACCAGCAAAGCCAATGCTCGGGGATGATGGGGTTTGTAGTCCAGCAACATCTGGAGGCATCACATTGGTTACCCCTGGCTAATCTAATGTGTGCCTCAGCTTGCCTTTCAAGCCAGCTTTCAGTCAAGTTGAAAACTTTTAAATGTACCAATAATTAAACCATTTTGATGGTAATTGTCATCTTCAGGGATTTATATGTGATGTGACAGTACTTGTAGTGGCAACTCTATGCCTCAGTCTCTCTCTCTGCTCTTCATGGCCAGGGGCATATGAAGGGGGGCGGAAGGGGGGGCCGCCCCGGGGCACCAATCTGGGGGGAGGTTGACAAGATGGCCCACTGCCCCCCAGCTGTAGAGTGGCTGAGGGAGCACAGTTAGTATGGGCGTCGCTCGTGTGGCATATGTATGGACTACCGCTCTCTTCCACCATCCGTACGGGTGTCCATACAGGCTGCCTCTCACACGGCGATCGTATGGGCTGCCACGCATGCACAGTCTGTATGGGATGCCGCACATGCGCGGTCCGTACGGACGTCATGCGTGCGCCGCCGGGCAATTCGCCCCGCCCTTCAGCATCCCACCCCGGGTGCCAGAGAGGGTTCCTCTGCCACTGTTCATGGCAGCCATTTTGTGCTGACACCAATGACACTTTTATCAATATATTAATAGCAGCACCTCAATATATTAGTACCAGCATTGATAATCGCAACAAGAATACTGGAGGAACACTGCGAATTTCTCATTAAAGAGGAGTCTGTGTTCTTCCTTCTTCGTTTAAACTGTTCTCTCAGTGAGAAAAGAACTGTAAACAAAGCATGTTCACATTTTATTTGACAGAAGTAAGTGTGTAAACATGGCCTCGGGTTCTATTTTTTGCAGGCCTGTTATTCTCCTTCAAAAGAAAGGGAGAGTAATTTGGGGAAAAGGGTAGAACGATCTGAATGAAAGCTTTGCCCATATTAAAGGGTGTATAAAAGATGAGTAAATACAGGGGCATGTGTGCATACAAAGACGAACTAAACCTGACTGTATACAGAATAAGAAGGTGATCTAAAGAATGCAGAAAATATCTGAGTGATATGGAGAAGAATTGTGATACTGTAAAAAAAAACAACAACAACAACAGTATCTCAGTACCTCAAAGCGATGACAAACCTAGACAGCATCTTAAAAAGCAGAGACATCACCTTGCTGACAAAGGTCCGTATATTTAAAGCTATGGTTTTCCCAGTAGTGATGTATGAGGGCACAAAGTCCATGCTAGTCTTCCTGTCAGTCTGGCCCTCACCCAAGTATACAAATCTTCTGATATGGCACTTCATAAACACATTTAAATCAAACAAAACTAATATAAATAGCATGTAGAACTTAAAAAGCAACTATAATTCATGAATTATTTTCAATCTTAGATTGATTTGATTTGAAATTATTCCATCTCATTTGAACATACCCTACAAATCAGTAAAAGGCTTTCTAGGATTTTGTATCATTTACAAAATGTAGACATCCTGAGGGATCAGTTATCCTCAAGAATGGAAAGAAATGGAACACCTCACTAAGGACCAGCAAAGAGCAGATTAAGAGGCTGCTTGCCTTTATGATGGAGCAGAAAGCTGAGGGCCTTGACAACACTGATGAAGAAGGACAAGACAAAGTTCCAGAAGCAATGCTGGCTTCCAGTCCTTCAAATGATTATCTGACCAGGAGGAAGAAAAATACAACAAAAGAGGCAGTCTAGAAGATATGAGGCTATTGTAACTAACTATTGATCCCAGTTTACTACCTTTTTGTTCTTGATTTGAAGAAGAGAGCTGCTTTGAATCTTCAAAGCTATAGTCTATTCAGTTCTATCTAGTTCTTTTAGATGGCTCTCACTAGTAGTCCATGGTAAGAATGGAGAAACAGGAAAGCCGGACTTCCGGTTGGCGCTGCCGGAGATGGCGGTCGGGGGGACATGTCGCTCCTGACATTCCCCCGTCGGACCGGGCAAAGGGGTGTTCGCGCCAGCGCCGCGACCCCCAAAACCCCCGGGAAGGGCGTCCCGGGGTCCGGAGGACCTGCAGGAGCTCGGACGCCGGTCCCGATCCCAGGGAGCTCTTAGCGGAGCTCCCGGGAGCGATCGGGCGGCGGAGCTCTAGGGTCCGCTAACAGCCCCGTCTGGCGAAGCTGCAAGACCGTCACTACCGAGCGCGCCGATTCCTCCAAATTCTGCAATTTGGAACTGTAAGTAATTTTAAAAGGAAGAGTTTTAATTTCGGACTATTTCGGACTGGCTAAAGGACGCAAAAACGGAGGTCCGTCCCTTGCCATTGTGTAACAACGACAGGGCATTGTTGCACAGCTTTGAAAAGTATTGTTTGGAATTTGATACTTTGTTTTGAAGATTTAACCCTTGCGCCTCCCCCGGTCCTAGGGGGCAGATGAAGTTAATTAAACCTTTATGAGTAAGAGGATTATTTTGGAGTTTTGGAATTTTTGAAAAGTTTGGAAAAGTTTGGAAAAGTTAGAAAAGAACTGTTTGCAAAAAATGGCGGTGAAACAGGATGTGGATTTGACAACATTGTTGGAGAAACTGAAAGAACTCAGAATGGATTACAATGCTGGAGTGAAAGAACTGAGAGTTGAACTGGCTGCTGCTGGGAACAGCTTGGTGACAGAGATAAAGCAAAGCACAAACATTGGCCAGATTGGTCAGGATTTACAATTAAACCCTGTGAACAGTGTACTTGTTGAGTCTAAACAGAGAAAGCCTATTCAGAAGATAACCAGCTGCAAAAGAATTATCCACTTTAAGTCAAGAGCTGTCGTCATCATCAGGAAAAAGAGAAATATTAGGAGAATAGTCAACAAACCACAGCGCAATGACAAGCAGCGGAGAGGAAGTCGAGACAATCTGGACCAAATATGGATTGGAAGGCCAAAGATTTCAATGGACATTGTTTTGGATGCTACTCTGCAGCAAAGACAATGGGTTCCAAAGTTGGATCCTGCAGGAATAGGATGAACATTTATATGAAGTAACTGTTTTGTGGCCTACTGGTTTTTGAACTCGGATATGGCAGGAAATGATTATAGTACGATTTTTGGAAAATAATGATATAACATTGATAGATATTATAAATGATAAGTAATTTTGACATTGAAATAGTCTGCGTCGGGGACTGGGGGGGGGAATAGGGATATGATTAAGGTAAAAGATAAGAATGTTAAAGATGTGAGTGGTTGGTAAACGATTTAAAAATTAAGATATTATGGAAATGTTAATGAAATGGAATTAGAAACCTGGTAAGAACTAATATTATAATAAATGAAAGCAATGAGGGGGGGCGAGAGGAAGTCATCAGACATTGTATAAAATGTATGTGATCTGGCCCGAATCGGGGCTGGACAAAAATTTGAAAACCTAATAAAAATTATTATAAAAAAAAAAAAAAACAGGAAAGCCGAGGAAAGAAAATGGAGGAACCGAGGACAGAAAATGGAGCCAAGGAACATAGATGGAGATATATATTGTATATGAATAAAGAAACAGTTGGTTTCCATTACTTGCCTATTGTGTCCTCCTTACAAGTCAGAAGAAAACTTGTAAATATTGAGCTAATTGCAAATATACCAGTGAGAATTTCCCAATTTCTAGTTTTAATGTTATTCAAGGAACTAACATTACAAGCTTGGAGCCTAGAGTTTATATTAACCTTACTGCATTTGCCTCTTAGAGATGCATGTAAGTTGAGGATGAGGAGGCTAGATGAAACTGAATGTATTAAAAATGTATTTTAATTTCTATGAGATGCTTATTACAAGTAATCTGATGTCACTGACAGTTCCCAGGAGACTGCTTTCCAAGATCCCCAATTGACAGGCCAATGAGCTTTGGTAAACAGCAATAATAAAAAACAAACAATTTGCACTAGGATAGCAATTATAAAGCATTTAAAAACTGCATTAACACAGTATTAACTTTTTATCACTTGAAAATGTGATGGTAGCATGGTATCAATGGGGGGCTTTGTTTGTTTTTAGTTTTGTTTGCTTTGCTCAGGGGATGAATTTCCTCCTAAATCAGACAGACAATATTAGCAAACTAATATCTTCCCAGTATGGTGGAAATTGAGTGAAAATTAATGAAGATAATAAGCTTTACTCATATTGTTTCGTTACTGTCATAGTTGTATCTGCCATAGACCTTATTTAGCTTATCATCTGTCAGAGCCACGCTGGGGCAATAGTTTGCTATGCCTGTATTTTGACCCAGAGGGTACTATCTATTTCAGGGATCCTGGGGTCACTGGTTTCAGCTTGGAAAGCTGCAGAGCAATGAGCAGAAATAATTGCTTTGTTGACCAGGAAAATGTGTAAGGCCTGGCTACTTCATTTTAACCGAGGCGGGCCAATTTTTTAGGTAAAGTGTTATTTTTCAGCAATTCAAAGCAGTGGGGGGAGTAGGGAGAAAAGAAACTGGACACAGAATGAATGTGGAGAAATACTGCAGATTGGAGGTATTGGAGAGAGTTTAAATTACCTTGCTGCAGGAATCACCAACACGGTGCCCATTGGCACCAATGTGCCGACAAAGGTCTCATTAAATATATCATAAAAACCACAATACATGATAAAATGCTCTTCCTGTTCAGTTTCTGTTATCATTAGCTTAACTGCTCCTACATTGAAAAAATCCTCTTTAACACACACACACACACACACACACACACACACACACATTTCCCTGGATGCCAGGATTGGACACCCACCCTCTAACCCATTCTGAACAAAGGAGAAATGCAAAGACCTTCTGCCTGTGAGTACAACTGCTAGTGTTTAATGGAAGAGTTCATGGGAGACATGTGTTATTCCAGATGCTCCCTTGGCAGCCATTTTGTGACAGCAGTTTTGAACCACAACAGTTTTGGGAAAGCTTTGCATTGCTGCCTGCAATAGATGTGAGACACATAAGGCTCTTCTAGCTTTCTTGGGTTTCATGCTGGGGACAGAACATGCAAAAGTATTCCCAGGATAAGGCTACAAGGCATCATGGTTACGCTTTGCCTATGTCAGAGGCAGTAATGATTCTGAATAGGGATACAAGAGGGCAGAAGACTTGTGCTGAGGTCAGACTTGCAGGTATATTTGCAAGGATACTTGCCTTGCCCTGGGCACTGGCAAGCCACACTATGCCACTGCTTTCAGTAACCATGCGTGAAAGCAGAAAACCAATGTACAAGCTCCTTCTGCTACTGGGGAGCTCCTTGTGAATGGAAACAACTGATTATTTGGTGTGACGAAGATGCCAAATTATCATTTGACATTGCAAGGAAATGCACCTCCTTACAAAAAATAATAATAAATCCTTCTGATTTCCTTGAATGTTCTTCTTTCCAAATGTGATATATGTTCTTAGCTTTTGAAATCTGTTTTGTGCTGTCCATTTATTTAAAAGAAAGATCAGGAAATGAAGAAACTCCTTCTAAGACATTGCATTACATGTTTAATGCATCAGTTTGAATATTATGGCAGAACAGTAGCATTTTTTGACTTCATCGGCTTTCCCCCCAGAATGCTTTTAAATGCTGTTCACTATTGGCAGAAGAGCTATTCTGCTAAGTAATGCCCTGCTTTATCCAGAATTGCCAGACAGTCTGTTTCCTTCTACTAGCTACACTGTGCTGTCATTCATACCCTTCTCATAATATGCCAGTCTTTCCTCACTTTCAGTCTTGATTTTTGTTTTGTTTTTTAACCCATGGCAATATTGTGCTGAATTTTCTGTTCCTTGCACTATGGCCTCCCCCAAATGTCTGTATTTCCTGTGTGAACAATTCAAGTGTAAGTGATATTTTCAACTTCTTCTGCAGCCCTCAATGAATGCTTTCAAGCCTAATGCTGATGATCCTAGTCTTCCTCATAGTAATTTTCTTTAGAGCCAGGGGTTAGTCTGTCAGCACACACACACACACACACACACACACACACACACCACTCTCTATTTTAAAGCCAAGTCCACAATTAATGAAAGGTATATTTCTTTTTCACACTTTCCCTCAAAACAGAGAGCAAATGTGTAGAATGCACTCCAAATATTCTCTCCCATTTAACAAAAAGGGAGGAAAATGGGTGAGAGTTCACAGGGTCCTGGAACAATGCTGGAAAATGAGTGAAAAGGGACGGAATATAGGAACCTGCATTATATTGAGTCAGATCACTGGTCCATCTAGCTTAGTATTATCTACATTGCCTGGCAGTGGCTCTCTAGCATTTCATGTAGGGTCCTTTCACAGCCACAGCTGGAGACTCAATGGATTAATGCCGGGACGTTTTGCATGTTGGAAGCAGTACAAAAGCAGGGATCATTCCGATTGTAGCTTATGTGTTAATATTCTGTTGCCATTGAGTCAGCTAGCAAAGAAGGTGGGGTGGAGGCATTGCTTAGCAATTGATGAAGGTGGCATTATCTTTAGTGAGTCTGCACATGCTCTGATTAGCTGTATTTATTCTGCTTCCTCACTAAAGTGTTATCAGGATTTATTTTTCTTTCTGGACAACGTCTGCATTATTTTGGTGACTTTGCTGACACTGTGTGCCAGCCAAATGCTCCGCCTCTGAGCTATGGCCCTTCCCATACAGGATGGGAGGGGTATTGTTCACGAACTAGGGAGGCAGACAGATGTGATACTAGCTGTTTCATGACAATAACTATTGCTTTGGGGCAATACTTCTGTCATTGAAGATGTCCTATCTGCCAATAAATGTATATAAGGGGGGATTTCTTATTGAAAATATTGCAAGGTTCCTGGATGCCAGTTTTAGGCATTCCACTACCCAGTCATTCAGCAACAGTTTAAGAGTTAGATTCCCAGGCCTGTAAAATCAGTTGCTTAGCAACTCACACCACACATCATATCTAGAAAGCTAGTTCTGATATTCAGTAGTTTTCAGAACTGTAAAAGATACTTCAGATGTGAAGGAGTAGAAGTGGAGGTTTAATGTTTGTGCGTCTTTTCCATAGTTCTCTGGGAATGGCAAATTCTGAACTTAAGTGTTTAGGGAATATGTTTCTGATATTGTATGTCAGGAAATGGCAACTCGTGTGTATGGAGAGATAAAGGGGGTGCAGATTTCACTTATACAAAACTTTATTTGTACTTGAATGTTGTGTACTTCATGTTTTGAACTTACTCCCCCCTTCTATATATTGCCTGAAATAAAACCTCACTTGTCATTTTTCTACCTTTGCTTCTCTAGGATGTCCAAAATAATCTGATTGGCTTATATTTTGTGGCAAATGATATCCCAAAAAGTGGTTTTACATTTTTTGTCTGAATTGTTGTTTTTGGGAAGGAAATAAAACAAAGGAATATGGACTTGAGGAAAGTCAATCTAGATTTCATGTTACTGAATATCAAATTTTCTAATACTGGGCCTTGGATGTTCTCTGATAAGGTTTGATGATACACAACTATGTATTCATTGGAAATGGAATATAATGTACTAAATATGTGAAATAGCTTGAACTTATTTCATAATTTATTTGCAAATATGTTACTTGATAATTAAAACAAACACAAAGCTATTAAAAAGAACTTTTCAGTTTTATGTAAATAAACCCCTATAAGTTCTGTAAGCCCTCTGTTATCATAAATGGGCCAAAGTTAGGTCCAGCTGTACCACTAGGCAAAATGAGGCAGCCACCTCAGGTGGCAAATGTCGAAAGATGGGCAGAACACAATGATGATGAGGTGTTGGAGAACAGAGCTGTTGCTGTGGAGTTAGGCGCTGTTCATTTACTTGTGTTGAAGTAAGATTCAACTACAAATCTGGTCAGCTTTCATTATCCATCTCAGGAATCAAAGTATGTTGGGGCAGCCTTAGCCAAAATTCAATTCAATGTGTGTATAGCATCTGGCTGCTCTAGGGAACCTGGGGTTTGAATTTCCCTCCATCACCACCCCATGCTCAAACAGTTAAAGTAGTGTTATTGCCAATAATTTCACTGGCAGTATTCATGCACAGCAGTGCACAGCTGGATGTAGGCAGAAACTGAGCACATAACACCGGTTTACTCACAGATTTCATCATCTAGCTAGGGATATGCATGCAGATGCCTATTTTAACACCTGTGTGCCCTTACCTGGAAGGTATCCTTCTCAGTAGATTCTTTAATATTTTCACTTTAGTATATTTTCATTAAGCAGCACTTCCATATTCAGTGGCAAGCTGAGAATAAAAAAAGAAAGAAATACTTTTGTCTAAATTGTAAATGGAGCCATTTCCCTCTGTTGCTTTCTCTCTCTCTCCCCACCCCTTCTCGTTTTCTGTAGGGAAAAATAAGTCTTGAGAGTTTTAATACTGAAATGAATAAATTGTTCACTTGACATCAAATTTTTGACATCAAAAAAACAACCCACCATAGTATTTGGAGCAAGGGGTTTGGCAGCACAATTAACATGTGGTAGAAACAAAGCATCATGAACTTAAGATATAACATGTCAAAAGAAGTGCCAAAAATTAAAATGAGCTTACTTCTTCTAAAAACAAGTAATCATAGTTGGCAGCCAATGTATTTCCTTTGTATCAGAAAACTAGATTTGTTTAGATATTTTACTGTGTGGGGTTTTTTCTATACAGATATGTACCACTAGAGGCCATCCTACTCCTCCTTAAATAGGTAAATATGCAAATACCAAATTTTACAGTTGATGTGATTATCTTATAAATGTGAAGCATAAAAAGCTACACCTAGACTACTGTCAAGGTGCATAATATGTGCCTTTTGTCAAAATCTTTTTTGTGTGGATACACCACCATAGCAACTATCAACTTTAAACATTGCTTTCAGGATTATTGTATTAAGGTGTTTCCTCCTGAGGAAATTCCTGCCTGCATTCCAACAGTTTTCCGCTGAAGAATGTACACTGGGTGTGAGTTTTCCAATAAACTGAAATACAAACAGCAGGCCTTGTTCTCTAGGAAGAGATGCAAGGCAAGCAAGGCGGGAAATATATTAATTTGTCAATGGGATATAAAATTCCTTCTGCTTATTTACACCTCGTAAATCTTTAATTTTAATAACAGCACTATCCCCATTCCACTTTCGTCTAGCTTTCTTCATACCTGAATTTAGTCCTGAAATTATAGTTGTGTTCTGAGGTGCCAACTTGAATAAAAAAAAATGGGGGGGGGAGTAAGCCCCACCCCGCATAATCAATCACAAGATGTGACGTGCACACACCATTTGAATGGCAATGCCCATCAACTTGGGGAGGCAGACTCCTCAAATATTTTAGGGTGGGTGGGTGCTGAAGGGACTTCAGCCCCAATGAGTTGGCTCCTATGGTTGTGTTTCTGTTGGGAACACCACATTGCATAGGTGATATTCAATCTAAGAGAAGACCCGTTGTTTCAATAGGTCTATTCTGAGCATGGGTAATAATGGCTCTTAGTTTTAAAATGCTGATTATTATTATTTTTACATCAGTACTTATACAATACTCCCATGAAGAACATGCGCTTATTGCAAATGAGGCAGTACAAGGCAATGTCTTGAAAACCCATGATGCCAGATAGTATCTGGTGAAAAATGCTTGGACCTTTTAAAAAAGGTGTTTTTTTTATGATATTCAGTGAACCAAAAAGTGAAGTACACAGAAATGATAGATTATGAGATATTGTACAAACAGTGCGCCTTTTTACTTGTTTAAAGGCCACCAGAAGATCATATGAAATAAGCCTGAATCAAAAGGTTCTAAGCTATTGCCTACTCATGCTGTGAAATATGAAATGAGACGTGTTATAAATGCAGAAGCACAGATAAAGTGCTTGAAATCACACAGAATATTTTGTGTGTGTTTGTGTGGAATTTCAGAACCAATGTTGAAAGAAAATCCACTACAACCAAGTCATCCATCGAAACATTATATGGTTAATTTGTGAAACTCAAGAGTGCCAAACATCTCCATGAGGGTTGTGGTGTGTACACACATGGATAAATACGTCCATCTCAGTTTATTTCCCTTTCTCATTTTTTTTCCAGTCTTAAATTTAGCTCTGCACATTTTCCACTGCAATTTGTTTTTTAAATCATCATGAACATTAATTAGCATTTCAGTGCAAATTTATACTAATATACAAAATTTGGCATGCAGTTTTGATTAATACAAACATTTTGCAAGCGATTTTCAGTAATGCAGTGCATAGTTGTATGCTCTTTTCCCTAGTGCATTTTTGTGGCACAATGATCAGGCCTGGATCCCAATGGACTGACTCAGCCTTCCCTTTCCTCTGAAGACCTCATTCTTCTGGCTGCCACTGATACGGATCCCCCCAGTGAAACTGCTGGTGACTGCTGGTAGGCCTGCTTAGGCAGGAGAGTTTGGCAGATGGGGTGGTGGTGAATTGCTTTGTAAAGTATTATCCCCATAATGCCCTAGAAGTGAATTTTCCATCCCTACCCTTGAAGAACTCTGAGAACATATGAGTCTGAGTTATAAGTGACATTGGTGTGTGATTCTTAATAGTTTTGCATACATATAAATAGAGAAACTCTTTAAAAAGTATCCTTATAGTGAGCTAGGTAATTACTGGAAGAACAATGCCCTTGAATCCCAGGAAGTTTACAAGGTATGAGCTTATGTGAGAAAAGCAGAATCTGAGTCTCATAATGTTGGTGCTTCTCAACAATAGATGTAGCAAAGTTCTGTTTGAGTTAATGGGTACAGGTCTTCGGGAGGCTGTTTAGCAACCAAAGGAGAACAAGTCTAATGCATGTTATTTCTGTAATCAGAAACAATGACTGCTGAAATAGAATATAATGTGTTAATAACTGCTTTCCCTAGTTTTCTCAGCTCCAGAAATTTGAAACCTGCCAAACATAATAATATAGAAAACAGAAGGCACGCTTTGCTGCAGTAAAGTTGCCCACTTTATGGGAGGGCTCTATCCTAGGGTGCATTTGCCTTCTGTATCAGGGATGGGGAATCTCATGCCCAGGGACGGATCAAATGACCACCAAACTTCTCTAATTCTCTCCCCCAAACCACACTCCTCACTGACCATGCTTTGCAGTGTAAGTGTTTTTGCCTGGCCAAAATGTGCCATTAAAGTGATGTCTCTTGCATGTCTGGATGAAGGATACGGGTGTGTGTGTGTTTGGATTTGTGTAGAAACTAGCCTTTCTGAAAGCAAACTAGCCTTTCTGAAACTACTTTCTGAAAGCAAAGATTACATTTCTTGCTCCACCCACTTTTGCCCCTTGCTCCACCCACCATGGGCATGTGGTCCTCAGGAGGGTTGATCAGAAGAGGATGTAGTCCTTAGGCTGAAAAAAGTTCATCAACCCTGTTACCACAGCCTTTTTACTGCAACAAGGGTAAAAATTGGATCCAGCAGCTGTGTGCCAAATCCTTGGAGGCCACTTTGACAAATGGACAGGCCCCTAGCACCTGCCAATCACCTGAAATCACTATGATGCTAATTGACTTTGCAGCCATGCTATCAAGGAAAACCAAGATAAGTGAAACCTGATGTGTTACCAACCATCAGGTAATGGGTAGTCACTACAAGTCCTACTTTCTTCATGGGTCAAATCCACTGTCCAGTTCCCCATGGGAAACTCAGTAGTACAGTACAGCCAATCCAATGAGCTTGAATTCACTGCCTGTCAGCTGCCAGGCAGTGATTACATACTCCACTTTGGGCAAGGATTGGCTGTAGTATCGAGTTCCTCATGAGGATCCCAGTGGGCTTGTTCTATCAGCAGATTTACAGTGACAGCAAGCCAATGAACAATCGGGAACACACTTGAATGTTCCTGACTGTTCATTGGCAGTGGTGTGTCTCCTTCCTCCACACTTCACCTAAGGAGCAGGTGGACATGTGCAGCAGGTGAACATGATTTTGGGGAAATAGTTTCATGAGCCAGACTAGGACCAATGATGGACCTAATTAGGCCTGTAGGCGAGAGGCTCCACTCCTATAGATGTGCATGCCCTCCCACCCAAGTCAACGTTACTGTCCTTCTTTGGTGTTCAGGAATAGGAAGGGTCTTTCTAGGATGACGTCCAACCTACATGTGTGATATCTTCTGCAATAAGAGAAGGAACCCTAACAAACCCCTTGAGGATCTGGTGCATGTGTGAGAGAGATTCCTTACTCTAAAGACTATGATGCTTCCCAGAACAGCTTATTGTTTCCACGTCTCACTGCTTTCCTAGGCAGCTAAGAAGTAAACCGTCTTAAGATAAGAGACAAATAAGTGCATAGGTATTTTACTCCTAGACTGTCTGAAAGCTTAATACCAGTTGTCAGAATTGTTTGCTCTAAAAGAGTTTTCACACAGGAATTCGCCTCTTCAGGAGTCTTTTTGAGTACTGCTAGCCGACTCAGGATGGGGAAGCAATTTGACTAAGTTTACATTTAAAGGCAAATCTTCCTAAGTCACAATTTTTGAAATGCTATGCAGACTGAAACACAGCCATCCTTTGTAATTTCCATGTCTCTGAATTTTTGCAATACAGTTCCAGCCAAGTAATGTGTACAAAGCTGCAAATTTAACTTATGGAATTTCAACCATACAAGGTTGAAGGCAGGCTGGTTAAAATTGTGCAAGTTTAATCCAAGCAAGGAGCAGGTCTTAAAACTCTTTACACACCGGGTCCACTTGGGTTTACCTGATGCGTAAAGAGCTATTAAGCTCTCTGCCTTGCAAAACTCCCAAGATGTTCAAGATTAATGGGGCTTCAAACATTTTTTTTTTCTTGAAACAATTAACACAGAAATGAGTGCTAAACTTCTGCTAGATTTCCAGAAGTGGTTTTTACGTTGTGTGAAAGATCACATAAAATGTGAAAATTATCAGGTAAGGAAACATTGGGGGAATTGAATGAAGTGCTGTGTGAATGCAGCCATAGTTAACAAACTGATTTACAGTTCCTTATATTGCTATTACTGATGTCTAACACTCATCCTAATTGAATTATATAGTTCCTCCATTATCATAGCCCAGCATCAGCCTAAGTAGATTGGATGCAGTTATATATGTAATTACGCCATTTCCCCCATTTATGGAGGGGATGGTGAACTACCACACCCCTCCTCCCCTGGAAGAAGAAGTGGGAACTCCTTAGGAGAGAACGTTATAGCCCGACGATGAATTTCCCAGTGGGGTGGGGTGGTGACAAGCTGTTTAATCCTGCTCTATCCCACACTCTCACTTCTTATTTATTTGGCCATTGGGGAGAGTGCAACAAGTGTCCAGCTATTTTAGGCCAAAGCTCAAGCCTTCCCTGGGTAACCAACATTTGTACTGTTACAGCATAGCTAGTGAGGGGGGCAGCACTTTTAAGCGATTTCACTGCCTGGAGAGTTGAGGCTTGGGCATTTGGGAGCCGGAAAAGTTCACCTGTGGGGCTTCCCCCCTTTCTCCTGGCTGCCCATTATTCTATGTAGGAGTGTGGAGTGTCCTGGGGTCAGGTGGGGGACTCAACCTTGTTTCCTTTAATTTCTGTTTTCGCTGACCTCTCCTGAGCCACACACAAGGGGCTTTTCTTTGGGGATTAGGGTCCCCACCCTCTTTCCTGTTTGTCTTTAATCACTGCAGAAGGTGACTACATTTGCCATTCAGATGGGCACCCCACTTGCCTTTTCTAGCTGCTGTGGGGGTGTCACTTTGCTCTTTAAGGGGGCAGACCCCCCACCTGGCACAAACACCTCAGAATGGGTTCTCCCCCTATATATTTGTGGGGTACATGATACTGCCCCTGTCTGGTGTCTTTCTAAGGTAGAGTCTTTCCAAGTGCACAGTTTATTGAGTGAAACACTGGGATTAATATTCAAGAAAGGGGAGTTGTGTATGAAGGAAGGAATAGAATTAATTATTGTTTAATATGAGTCTGTGTTGGGGGGTGTTAGTTTGTTCATGGAGGGGTCTGCACTGTGAATCTCTTTCAAGTGTAGATTGGATGGATTTATGTATGTAACTAATGCATTTACAATGAGTGTGGTTCTTTGTTGGCCCTCTTTCAATAACATTTCCGGTGTGTATAAAATCTCTTTTGACACATCTTCTAAGCCTATTGCTTTTTCTTCACACTGATTTCAGCTGACTGCTTAAGTCAAATCACAGCTAGATAACACACCAGGAGATTGTGAATTCCCTGCTTCTTTCAATAGGAAACTTGCAAATTTGCTTTCCAACCCCTAAGGAATCGTAATAGTTGTTTGTCTTGTCAGGCCTCACATCCCCTTCTGTGGGGCCCTTATAATTACCATACACTATGTTGGGGGAAAGGATTCTCAGACTAGCCACTGGACAGATATATCAGAGCAAACTAAATTTATCTTTAGTGACCCTATTTTATCATATGGACAACTTTTGGTCATTCATTGTGACTGCATCTATATTCAGTGTTTCAGTTTCTGGTATAGCTATGCATATGTTTCAAATGTGAGCACAGGGCACTTGGAGAGCTCCTTTTCTCTGCTGGTTGAAAGGCTTGTTTGAGAACGTAACCTATTGCTGTGAAGCCTGCCCTCAGTTTTTAAAAATGCACACACATATCCCACAGTGACATCTCTATCCATAAAGAAAGAGTTAAATTATTAAGTGACACTCCAGCTAGGTCATTTCTCTTTCCAGCAACCACAACATTTGACATTATACAAAGGGTTCCTTTCAGTTTTCAGCTTCAAAGTAAAAAATGCTCCCAGTCGTTCATTTACAAACAACAACACAAGCCTACCATGTAGCAGTTGGGGGGCTTCAAAG